>JAPXFQ010001878.1:4800000-7200000 GCA_028564705.1 Apricaphanius iberus | reverse complement strand
TGAGTTTCACCTGTAGATATTGAGAGGTTTTAATGTTCATGGTTTAGAGCAACAGGAGGAGTCCACATCCTGAGTTTGTGAGACTGCGTGGGGAAGGCCTTGCCGTCTGTGGACACATCCTCTAATCTTTGTCGTTCATCTGAGAAACGAGAGACTGCGGACAGTCCCAGAAATACAGGCCAGAGTATCATTTCATTTTATTTTATTTAAAAGGGACAATGCACTGAACATGACAATGTAAATAAGCGAGATATAGCCAATAGCAGATCAAGAAAAATAATTAGAAGCACAGTAGTAACAGACTGATACAAAGATCATCCACACAACATGGCAGTCGAACATAAAATAAAAAAAAATCGGTCAACAAGAATAACAGAAATAAGACACTCAACAGACTCTGCAGCATCACTTAGGATCTGATACTGTTCTCATTTCTAGTTAATACTCTTGATCAGAACCTGATTTGTGTCTGATTCCACTTTCAGGAGCAGGGAAGAAAGAAGATCTAGTTTATATTACTGAAACCTTCATCTACTAGAATGCGAATGTTTTAAACAAGGATTGTGAAAAGGAGAATCCCAGCTGGAGCGATGATGTCTGATATGATGAAGGTTGAAGCAGATGAACCTGGAGGGATCAGCTTGGAGACCCCCATACCTGCAGCATCCACATCAGACCTGGAGGAGACACAAGACAGCAAAGATCTCAGTAAGTGACACATTAGTTTGTCTGGATTGGAGTGAATTAACTCTGAGAAGAGGTTATAAAAGAGCAAATAGAGTGTGAAAGTGCTCAATGTACAAAACATATTTGTAAATATCCCAGCTGCGATTACAGCAGAGGCAGAGTAGATCCTGAACATTTCAGATGTCCATCAAAAGATCCCACATAAAACATTAAAGCCAAAATATCTGCTAACCAGTCTAGCTCCAAAAAAAAAACAAGCGGAATACATAAAAGCAGTCCTGCAATAGAACGGATCCCTGCAGCTAATCTGCTGTTTCAGTTGGATAAATCAAGTCTCTCCCTGGGAGCGCTGGATGCTGAGATGGTGAGAATAATCTGCATTCAGCGAAAAGTAGGAGAGATTGTCAGACTCTCTCCATACAATGGAAAGTGGGAGTCAACCAAAAATATTATATTAATATTTTTCACCCGTCCACACAAAAAAAAAACTTCCGCAAGACCCATGACATTTAGATTTATGTATTTTTCCATCTTTAAACGGTACCTGCAACATAGCAGAACGTTTTTGGTAGTAGTACAGAGGAGTATTTACTGTTGAAATACACATACTTGTTTATCTACTCTTCACATTTAATAAATATTTTTTCTCTTCCTGTTTCTCAGTGAATTAGACAGGTGGAAAGCTCTCTATGTTATATATCTATAATCTGTTTAGATCCATAAATGTGATCGCATTTTTAATTTGCAGGACTTTATAAAAATTGCCTTTAGTTTTAAAGACTGGATCACTCGCAGCTCGTGCAAAAAGTAGGTCAGACTCCGAAATGATCACTTCAAGGCGCTCTGAGGCTGTTATCAACCAGGTTTCAGGTTTAATGGAGACAAACTCATCATAAAAACTGTCCTGTTCTGCATTCTGACCCTCGCTAGTCCCTGCCTGAAATTTTCCCATCTTGTCCAATCTATGATTACCTTTTAACTGCTTGTTAAGAGAATTTGTCTGCGCTGTTTCACCTGGATTCCTGAATGTCCTCGCAAGGTTGTTTTTTAAAATAGTGGCTGATTTTCCCAGTTCATATCTGTAACGCTAAAAACCATTAACGTAACTCTGAGACGGAAGATGTTTTTTAAAAAATAAACATGACACGCTTGGATGCAAAAAACAAAACATTTACCTGGTTGAAGAGCCGGGGGAAATCAGGACACCGATACCACCAAATAGTAGGAAAACACCCTTTTTACACTCTATGGAAAACATGTTTGACCCTCTTTTTCTGCGCTTCCCCCAGCTCACCGCTGCTGATACAGCGCCCCATAGTGGTGCAACGCAGGAACTGCAGTTAAAATAACATCCATATAACTGGGGGCTGAGCGATATTAGGCTGGGGCGGCCGCCATGCAAAATTTGAAAACAGGAAAAACCCTGCATATATAGAATTGGCCATTTTCCTATATAATAATATAGGAAATATAGAGCAGATACAATTAATATAGGAAAACGGCCACTTTTATGTATGTCACATATATTCAGAACCTATATTAAAACCTATATGTTTATATAGATTCTTTCCATGTGGGATGAATGAAATTACAAGACAGAGCTTTAAAAACAAATATAAAAAAAGTTATAAAACTTGTGTACCATTTGATGTTAGTATTAATAACAAACCTGTTTTTTCAAAGACTAGAAGTATTAAACAGTTGTTTATTTCATTTTGTATGGGCTCTACCTAAAAGTCCCAATGAGTGTTTGATTCAACTGTAATATCTGATATAATAGAAAAACTCTTGATGTTGCTTCCTCTTCGACACATGGAATCTGGTAGGACTGTGTGATATGGAAAGACAAATCTGTCACAATAATATTTTTCATAGTTAAAATTGATTCATATCACAGTATAAAACAATTCACTTTTTTCAATATTTAACATTCTCTGGTACAATTAGAAGATAACAGCAACTCATTTTGTATTTGAATAGAGTTGAACATGTTATCAGACATTATACAGCTGTTTACGATAAATTAAAAGGGATAGGGCTGGGTAATATGGATAATTTTTTATCCCATATGCCTGAATGCCATCTCGACCGATTTACAAGCCGATGGGTCAAAGTCTTAGGACTTTGATCAAAGGCAAAAGCGGTAAACATCAAAAATGAGGTCAAAATCGCACCTTCAAACTATGAAGACCGACTCCCTGTGTGTTTGGGACCTCGACATTTTAGGGCACTTTGGTAGGTCTTTGGAATTTCCAGTAGCATGCCTAACGGTATGCCTCTATGAAGAACTAGGTCAATGTGGAGGCCATTTTGAACGTTTCCAGGGGGTGCCACCGAGCCTTTCCTGCTGCGGCTTTTTCAAAACTTTTAAACAGTAATTTTCACAGACTCCTGACGCCACCGGCAAACATTGGGAGTTTCGGTGTATGATCAGGCGTACAAAAAGCCAATTCATTTGGCCGAAGAATAATATAAAGAAACGTACGAAAAATACAATACGCCGTTGCAGCGTTTTCACTGCTCGGGCCTAAGTATAGAAAACCTAAAGTCTAGTTCATGCTTCTCATCAGGGGAGGTATGGAGCCACGCCATTATCTGTCGTCGCAAGGGCTCTCCGATTGCTACGCAAGCATGGCGTGGAGCCCTTTTTTTAACTGTAAACATGTTCAGTTTTAAGGAATTAGGTTAGCTTATTTGTTTCTTGGATTTTCAGCTGGAACAAGGCTATAAATCTTTTGGCCATGATAATATTTTTATGTTTTGCTTTTATTAATGTCCCTTTTTCTTTTATTGTCTTTAGTTCAACAGATTTTGTTGATTAAAGAAGAGGTTCCATATGACTGGAGCTCCAGTTTGGACCAGCAGGACCCGGATCTCCCCCATCACATAAAGAAGGAAGAAGAGGAGCAGTGGATCAGCCAGGAGGAAGGGCAGCTCACTGTGAAGATTGAAGATGAAGAGAAGCTTCAGTTTTCAGAACTGAATCAGATAAAAACTGAAGACATCAGAGAGAAAGAGGCTCCAAGCAGCAGCTTGACTGATCGTCTGGAAACAGAACCTGATGAAGAATACTTTAGGAGTCCAGAACCAGTATGTTTTTCCAAACAAAGTAATCTGGCTCAGATTGGAGAGAAACATTTGGGTTGCAATATTTGTAGCAAAAGATTGAAAAATTACACCGCTTTTAAAGTACACATGATGACTCACACTGGAATGAGGAAACACAGCTGCGATCTTTGTGGTAAGGGGTTTGAAGAAAAGCGTGCTCTTCAAACGCATTTGAGACTCCACACAGGAGAGAAACCGTTTGCTTGTGAAGACTGTGGTAAAAGGTTTCATGCTAAGCGGAATCTGAAAATGCACCTGAGAGTCCATTCAGGAGAAAAACCGTTCACCTGTTATGTTTGTGGCACAAAATTTAAAATAAAGGGAGCTCTAACGAGGCACATGAGAATCCACACCACGGAAAAACCATTTGTATGTCATGTTTGTAATAGAGGATTTTCTCTTAAGCATCATCTGAAGAGACACATTCGTGTTCACACAGGAGAGAAACCGTTTATTTGCAGTGTTTGTAGTAAAGGGTTTTCACGGCAAACTCGGTTAAAGAAACACATGCGCGATCACGCAGACGGGAAATTGTTCATCTGTAGCATTTGTAGTAAAAGTTTTTTAAAACAAGAGATTCTTGAGAGACACATGCGTGTTCACAAAGGAGAGAAGCCATTTGTTTGCAGTGTTTGTACCAAAGGATTTTCACAACGAGCTCATCTTATGAGTCACATGCGCATTCATACGGGAGAGAAGCTGTTTATTTGTAGTGTTTGTAGTAAAGGGTTTCTGCACAGAGGGACTCTAAAGAGACACATGCAAGTTCACACGGGTGAGAAACCGTTTATATGTGTTCTTTGTACGAAAGGATTTTCACAACCAAACCATCTGAAAATTCACATGCGTGTTCACACAGGAGAGAAGCCATTTGTTTGTAGTATTTGTACCAAGGCATTTTCAAAGCAAGAGTCTCTAAAGAGACATGTATGTTCACACTGGAGATGAACTTGGTAGAGGAGGTTTATGTATGAGGACAGAAAACGTGCTAATGGAATGTCACATTGAGACTAAAAGTGTACAGGTTTTTCCTTCCTCTTAAATCTTTTTCTCCATATCAATGTTTGATAATTGTTGTTGAACTTACAAATATAATTGAGCTTTTAAAGGAGGAACAGCTTCTTCCTCTAAACAGTAAGAACTCTGAATGGAAAGAAATCTTAATCGCACTAGTTTATTAACCTTATTGCTTGCTTGTTAGTTTTATTTTGTACATTGTTTTTAGTGCCCTTTCTTGTATAGTATTTTAAAGTATCTACAGTGGGGAGAACGAGTATTTGATCCACTGCTGATTTTTGAAGTTTTCATACTTACAAAACATGTAGAGGTCTGTAATTTGTATCAAAGGTTCTTTTCAACTGTGAGGGACAGAATCTAAAACAAAAATGCAGAAAATCAGTGGATGATTTTTTTTTAAATAATTAATTCCCATTTTATTACATGACATACATATTTGATACAGACAAACATAACTTAATATTTGGTACAAAAACTTTTGTTTGCAATTACAGAGATCAGATGTTTTTTATAGTTCTTCACCAGGTTTGCACACACTGCAGCAGGGATTTTGGCCCACTCCTCCATACAGAATCATCATCAGAGCGTTCAGGTTTTGGGCCTGTTGCTGGGCTACACGGACTTTTAGCTCTCTCCAAAGATTTTCTATGGAATTCAGGTCTGGAGATTGGCTAGTCCATTCCAGGACTTTGAGATGCTTCCTACGGAGCCACTCCTTAGTTGCCCTGGCTGTGTGTTTCGGGTCGTCATGCTGGAAGACCCATCTTCAATGCTCTTTCTGAGGGAAGGAGATTATTGGCCAAGATCTCATGATGCATGGCCCCATCCATCCTCCCCTCAATACAATGCAGTTGTCCCGTCCCCTTTGCAGAGAAGCATTCCCAAAGAATGATGTTTCCATCTCCATTCTTCACAGTTGGGATGGTGTTCTTGGGGTTGTACTCATCCTCCTTCTTTCTCAAAACATGTTGAGTGGAGTTTAGACCAAAAAGCTACACATTTGTCTCATCTGACCACCTGACCTTCTCCCATTCCTCTTCTGGATCAGCCAGATGGTCATTGAAAAACTTCAGATGCACTGGCTTGAGCAGGGGGACCTTGCGTGCACTGCAGGATTTTAGTCCATGACGGGGGAGTGTGTTACTGATGGTTTTCTTTGAAACCGTTATCCCAGCTCTATTCAGGTCATTGACCAGGTCCTGCTGTGTAGTTCTGGGCTCATCCCTCACTGTCCTCATGATCACTGATGCCCCATGAGGAGAGATCTTGCATGGCGCTCCAGACCAAGGGAGATTGACCGTTGTATAGAAATTCTTCCATTTTTTAATTAATACACCAACAGTTGTTGCCTTCTCACCAAGTTTGCCTATTCTACTGTAGCCCATCCCAGCCTTGTGCAGCTCTACAATTTTATCCCTGATGTCCTTGCACAGCTCTCTTGGCTATTTTGGAGAGGTTGGAGTTTGTTTGAGTGTGTGAACAGGTGTCTTTTGTAAAGGCAAAGAGTTCAAACAGGTGCAGTTAATACAGGTAATGAGCGGAGAACATGAGGGCTTCTTAAAGAAGAACTAACAGGTCTGTGAGAGCCTAAAAGATTACTGATTGATAAGCGATCAAATAATTATGTCATGCAATAAAATTGAAATTATATAAAAATCATACACTGTGATTTTCTGAATTTTTGTTTTAGAATCTGTCCCTCACATTTGGGTACATTTGATACAAATTACTGACCTCTACATGCTTTGTAAGTGGGAAAACTTCAAAAATCTGTAGTGTACCAAATACTTGTTCTATCTATCTATCTATCTATCTATCTATCTATCTATCTATCTATCTATCTATCACAGGGTTTGTGCCTGTGGAACCCCATGGAGAGAAGAATAATGTCACAATTTAACAAAATGCATGTATCAATTGAACCATAATGATTGGCTTTTAAAAAAAAAGTGTCTTTATGAAGCTTGTTTTCAAAAAAGACTGAGCTGGCATGATGTATTAGAGAACATGATATCAAAGGTAAATTATAGAAGAAAGCTAGTAACAAGAACCTATGGTAAATTAAAAAACTGAGAAACTTGAAAGGAGAAGCGGTTGAAGCAAGACTAAACATTACTTGTGATGCCCCGAGCTTGGAAAAGTTCAAGCTTTGCCTAGCTCTGGGACCCTGTACTGTAATTCTGGCTGATCAACTTAATAAATATAAAACACCTGCAGGGACTGCAGCCTCATCCTTGTTTATAGGTAGATAATTTTTTTCATGACTATGGAATAAGTTATAAATAAATATTTGCTCCAACTGGGCATTTGTTGATATACTGGTCTCTTTAAGATTTATCTTTTAAGTGAGAGTTTATTTTTTAATAAAAATCCATATAGTTGGGGGACAGAGAATATATCTGAAAATGTATTTTTATTTCATGTTTAGTTGTGCATCTTCTAACCTATTCATTGTGATATTTATGTATTTAACTTTGCTTCAAGGAATGCACTTTTGCATAGTTTGTAGAGAGCAATAAATATATACATAATTAAATACAGCAACAAACTGTTAACTGTAAAAAAAAAGTTCTGCGACAGTTGTTTAAGTAATGACTTTCACACTCTTAAACCAAATTGGTGTTTTTAAAGGACATAAAAGAGGTCCATTACACAAAACATATGTATACAGTCTTCCCCTGCCTCCTTTGATGGTTCTCATGGTCTTGCACTTGAGGTAATTTAGTAAAGGATCAATCCAGCAAATGATACGATGCAGAAATATTGAAATGAAATCATCATCACGAAGGCAGGAAGGAACATTACTTAATGTAAACCATTGGCTTGGACTGGTTTAACTTGGAAGCTTAAGGAAGATTTTACAGGTGAAACAAAAAAATAATTTGTAAAAGTTAAAATGCATTTTATTAATTCAACTTAAAAGGGAAACTAATTTGCAATATAGACTCATTACAAGCAAAGCAAGATATTTCAAGCCTTTTACTCATCATTTTGATAATTACTGCTTACACCTTATGAAAACCCCTAATTCAAAAGCTCAGGAAGAGAGAATATTACTGTAGGTGTCATTGTAGCCGAGGACACTGGGGAGATGTCCCCAGCAGTATTTCTAAATATTAATTTTGTCCCCCACAACTTAAAACCAATGCAGGATTTCTTACCAGCTCAGATCTAAAATCCACTTGTGCTCTGTTATGGAAGAATCGAAAAAATAAAGGTGAGACAAAATCCTTGAAAGTATTTTAAAGTATTTATTACAAAAATATGTTCTGGCCAGAATAATTCAGGAAACAGACTTATCCCATACATTTCCTAACTCACCCACCCTAAACTACACCTTAAATACATAAAAACTATAACAGTCTTTCACTAACCAATCTCTTTGCTCCAACTCAGGTCTCCCAATTAGGCAGTATGCGTCTTTACTGATTGTGTTGATTGCAGAGCGAAGCTCAGCTGTCCAAAAGTCAGAATGTTCCTGTAGTGTCAAGCAGATAAGTAGTGGTTCTTGGTCCATCAGATACATACACATTATCCTCTGAGTTCTTGACACAGTTTGTCCCGTGTTGCTCCCGATCCAATCTCCCTCCTCTGACGAGGAGCCAGTCCAATCTCCTTCAAAATAGGACTCGTCCCAGCTTCAGTGAATCAGCATCAACAGCCTCTGACCCACTTAGAGGGGTCACTCAGAAGGGGAATTATAATTCAGATCCAAAAGTTACATAACATCTCCTAGCACAACTTATTCCACCATCTTATACAGTCATGTTTATATACATATTCTGTATCATGCTTTGCAAAAGCTGATGTGTTAGATAAATTCAAAAGGTGTTAGTTATGCAGCCTCACCTGCTCCATGCATCTATACAATGATGGCGCAGGCCTGTACGCACATCCCCCAGAGGGTCCTATTTTGGGCCCATTCCTAGTTCATTTTCCTGTCATGTAACATTTTTCAGTTCTTCAAACCCACATAAAAATGAATATTTTTATGTGGGTTTTTGATATAATATTTTATATCTAAGGCTCAGTCGTCTCTCTTGCATTTTTTAAATACAAAAAAATTGCAGTATTTGCTATCTATGATTAACTCTCGTAAAGTCCTGCACAATTTTAGCTGGTCCCCACAGTTATCCCATCAAATTTGGATGACCACCATTTGATTTAAACCCAAACCCAGCCCAACCTGCAGACTTCAATAATGACTATATCTAACTATTCAAACTGATTTACATACAGCAGAGCTTGTACTAGACTTTTTTGTTGTCCCTCTTCCTTTTTTTAAATAACAATGACATTTTCAATTGTGTTTTAATTCATTTGAATAAATATTCAATCCAAACCACTTGCATGTAATAGAGGCTGAATCTGCTTTCTGTTGACTGCAGACTAGAAGAAGCAGGGACACTTTTCTCTGGAGAAAGGCTTTCCTGATCACTGCAGCAGGAGTAAAAAATACACATGTGCTAAAAAAGTAAAAAAGAACTGCTTTGTAGCTCAGTGGTCCAAAGTGATCTTTTCTGATAAGAGCAAATGTTGCATCTCATTGGGAGTAAGAAGGAGGAAAAATGGAGAGGTACACAATCCGAGAGGCTTGAAGTCCAAGTTTCCATGGTCTGTGAGGATTTGTGGAGCCATTTCATCTGCTGGTGTTGGTCAATGCTGAGATCTACCAGGACATTTAGGAGAACTTCATGCTTTGTTCTGCAGACAAGCTTTATGGAGATGCTGACTTCATTTTCCAGCAGGACTTTTCACCTTCCCACACTGGTTCCTGACCATGGGGTTACTGTGCTTGATTGGTCAGCTAAGTGACCTGACCTGAACCCCCTGATGTCCCACATTTCTCTTTTTAAAGTCCTTGTTTTATTGTAATATTTCACTAGCCAGGACCACGCTACGGATGGAATTAACTATTCACCAGCAAAGAACAATGCTACAGATTCTGAATTTGAACAGTTTATTGAAGGCATGGAGGATCGAAAGGTCTGGGGAGACATCGGAGACCCGGAGGAAGACTCAGTGTGGGGGCGCAGTCTTCAGGAAAATCGTATTTCCGAGCCTGCTCAGAACCCCCCTCCCCCACAATTGTGTAAACCACAATTATATTTCGCAATTATATTATATTTCACAATTATAGCAAATAAAGATTTCAATATATTGTTCGTATAGTTTTACATTTTAAATTGAATTTGAATAGCTGAAATAGATAAACCTTTGTATCATATTCTAATATTTCGAGTTTCACCTTTAAATTATTTTTGCATTTGCAAGGATATGTTGTTTTTTGCTTTTTTTTTTTGCATAGACATTTTTTAACAGGTTACACAAATATAAATTTATTGGTCTGTTTTCAGATTCATTTAATAAAAAACAAAACACGAAAAAATCTTATTTATTCTGAAATGCAGCCAAAAGGTTTTTTATTTTCTTTTGTATCTTTGCAACCCTGAGCTGTATTCCTGTACTGTAAGTGTTTAGAATCATAATTATGGTGACCATAAAAGTAAATATTATTTATTAATATTACTAAGAGATATCGCGCTAATTTAATAGTAAGTTATTTTATTCTGGGGAAAAATGAATAGACACAAAAAGAGGAAATGGTTCTTCACACCAGAAGTTTTCAGCTTTCCTTGTCACTGATTGGTCATGAGGGAGGAAGTAAGTAGATGTAGCAACGTTAGCTCGATTAGCGACATGCAAAGAGAAAAGTATCTTACATTTGGTGAGAAGAATCGTCGGGATATCGCTTCTTCGTGTTAGTTTGGATCCGCTGTGATTATTTCTTGCTAACATTTCCAGTACAGAAGGTAATTAGCCTCAATTAGCAGAATGAATGGGCAGTTATCTTTTGCGGAGCTAAAGCGGCTAACAGCAGAGACTTCATTTAGGCTTTATATTTTGAAAGGTAAAAATGTTCATGGTTAAATGAGTTAGTAACTAATTTACTTCACTTTAAAAGTAATTAGTTACTCAGCAAAGTAACTGTGGCGTTATTCCTCTAACACAATTACGTTCCATGTTATATATAAGGTGAAACATTTTGTATAAACGTATGACGAATATAGACAGTATTTTTGAACAGTAAGTATTTCAACTTGACTCAATAAGATTGAAGCTGTATGCAGAAAAATAAAAATATACAAAAAGTAATTATTGGAAATACATAATCACACAATTTTCATTAAAGTGCAAAACTAAGACAGACAGCTGTGGGTAAAATGAAATGAAGAAAAATATGTCCATTAAGTTGTGCAAATCTATATCTGTAATTGGACAGTAAACAGAGCACTGTCCAACTGGTTGTAATAATAAATTTTGAGATTGATTTCGTATCACTTGGTCACATGACATGGAAGCTATTGAAGGAAAACCGGAAATATTGCAGTGAAATTATTTATTTTAAAATATTCTATGCAATGAAATGTCAGATAAAGTGTTTTTTCTGGTTCTTTAGATGTAGTAAAACATTTCAAGGTTGATTTGGTGTCACCTGCGGTCACATGAACTGGAAGCTATAAGGAAGAAAAATATCACATTGCCTATTTTACAGTAACTTATTGCGATGTGAGAGGTGGGGATCGACATGAAGGAGTGATTCAGCACAGGTGACTGCAACAAAGAGTGTTTTTCGCCAGACAAGTGCTCTCTTCCCTTTCCACCAATACCACCTGCTTTATTCAGTATGACACCGTAATTGCAGTCACCTGTGCTGAATCAGTTCTTCAGGTCAATCTCCACCCCTCACATCACAATATTAATAAGAAATATCAGTTTGTCATGTTCCTCGGATGCTGAGCACCAATTTATTAATATTTTGGTTGGTTATTTTGTTGGTAGATCTCACAGGTATTTTCTGGGATTCGTGGAGATTTATTGAAAACTAAACCCACCGCCTTCAAAAGCAAGTGACGAGCAGCCGCTTTATTAGCGCAGTTCTCGGTTGGATGGAGTCTCTGATTTAATCAAACGAATGTCCGCCCAATATCCAACTTAAAACTAAGTTCACAACTATGCTTATAGCATGCAGACAGCAAGAGCACTCAGAGTATCCGCCCACTCACAAAATAAATCATCATAAGTTTAGCGGCATCATCATCACCGACACCTGCGCTCTCTTCCTGCAGCTGCAGTGACTGTCAGAAAGCCTGACACTGCTGCACTTCATTCAACCACGTTGTAGTAACACGCCACAATATATCCCCAGTAATGGTAAAGGCATTTTAACGGTGGGAAAAGTAATTAATTAGATTACTCTGTTACAAAAAAATTAACGCCGTTATACCTGAATGCCGTTACTCCCAACACGGGCTACTGTTCTAATTTCTAGTTAACACACTTTGATCAGATCGTGATTTGTGTCTGATTCCAGTTTCAGAAGCAGACAAAAAGAAGAGGTTATATTACTGAAACCTTGATCTACTAGAACATGTGAAGATTTCAAAAAAGGATTGTGGAAAGGAGAATCCAAGGATAATGAAGGTTGAAGCAGATGAACCTGGAGGGATCAGCTTGGAGACCCCCATACCTGCAGCATCCACATCAGACCTGGAGGAGACACAAGACAGCAAAGATCTCAGTAAGGGACACAGATTTGTTTGTCTGGATTGGAGCAATTTAACTCTTACTAGAGGTTATAAAAAAGTAAATGCTAATTATATTTGTAAATATCTCAGCAGTAATTATAGAAGAGGCAGAGTAGACACTGGACATTTCAGATGTCCCTCAAAGGAGCCCACATAAAATCTAGCTGCCAAAATATCTGCCAACCAGTTCAGCTCCAAAACAAAAAAAATTAGCTTCACTCTTTCTATTTAGGTGACTATCTCCAGCGGTCATTGGGCGACAGGCGGGCTACACCCTCGGCAGGTCGCCAGTCTACTGCAGCATATACCAGATACAACAGAGTAAATATTACAAACAGACAAGTTATCTCATGGTAGTCTTTTAAACACACAGTTACAATAGTGTGTCTTATCAATAGAAATACAAGCATAAATATAGAAAACCTAAGTCATACAGGTGCCTGGACATTTAATGTTTCTTTCACATTCTGGAAGTTGATAGATTTAGGAAAGCTGATTCTTAAAACAAACAAACAAAAACAATACAGGATCTAATCTACAGCTTAAGTCTCGACCCAGGGCCAAAGAATGTGAGCTCAGGTCAGGAAGGTGTCCTGGAAATCTTGAAGATCTGTGTTAGGA
Source organism: Apricaphanius iberus (assembly GCA_028564705.1). NCBI lineage: Eukaryota > Metazoa > Chordata > Actinopteri > Cyprinodontiformes > Aphaniidae > Apricaphanius > Apricaphanius iberus. The sequence continues at coordinate 7,186,978 of JAPXFQ010001878.1, read as the reverse complement.
ATGTTTAGATATGCCACTTTTCCCCTAGGGCCGGGTTATACCCGAACAGTTTCGGGTCAGTACGTCCTAGAACGGGTAGGTTGTGTACCCATCCCTACATGCCTCCATGTAGGAATGGGTACCGAAACCCGGTATAAAATTAGCCCCGGGGCTGATTCTGAAGGTCCACCCGGACCAATAAGCGCCAGCCTTATCGGTCCTCTTAACGGTAAAATTAAGGTCGTATTCATCTTTCGCGGAAGACACAAGCCAAACACTGTATTGGCAGCTCGCTCCCCCTTAACAAACATATGCCGCGGGAACTGATGGTGAGAGGAGCGACTGCTGCGCTCGTAGTTACACAGACACGATGGCAGAGCGAACGAAACGATCCAAACTTAAGCTTTGTTTTACAAAAATGGAAGCAGACAATGCACGCTGTCATAAATGCAATAAAAGCTTTGCTTGCAACAGCAAGAACATGAGTAATTTGACCAACACATTTTTAAAATACACTAAATACAGAGAGGTAAAACGTTTTTTTTTGACCGCCTGAGTGCTGCAGCAGGATGCAGTGGTACAGAAAATGGATGGGTGGATGTTACATTCTCAATGTTTGCAGGACTTATTTTGACCTTTACACTTTAGCATTCAAAATCTTTCATTTTGGTTCTTAATTGCATTGTTTTATGAGAAATTTATGTTTGATAGTTTTTATTTGAATACCTTAAACATTTTTAAACAGCATAGTATTTTTTTGATAAATAAAATAAGTTGTTTATATAGTGTTTTTATCATGTTATTCATTTTGTAGTTTTTATTTTGTAGTTTTTTTATTTTCTGTGCTTTGCTGTTGCAGTTGTTAAAACCCCCCGTTATAGTTCATTATTTGTGTTTTCCCCCTTTTATTTTAGTCTTTAAAAAAAGTACTGATAAGGATATCGATAAAGCACCGGATAGATACGGAGTATCGTTAAGAGTAGCAGTATTGATACATCCTTAACGATACCCATCCCTACCTCCATCTCCTGATCTGTGTTCTTCCCGCCAGTACTGATCTAACCAGCGATCATCCAGTCTGTTGAGACTCCGAATCTGCAGCCGATCTAGCCGACTCCATCTCTCTGATCGCCACAGAGACCTCCTGCTTCTCTGCTGTTATACCAGCTTCTTCCTCCCCAACACTGCAGGCTTGCTGCGGCTTCTTTGTTCTGTCAGATTCTGACTTCGCTGCTCCCACCTGCGTGTGGAAGGCGATAAAAGCCCCGATCGCAGCAGCATTCCTTTTGACGGCCTGATAAATATTCTCTCCCCCCACTGCTGGCGAAGCTGCAGGCGGTATCAATGTAGATTCTCCCCGTCAACTTTCGATTTCAGCTTTATCAAAACCACAACCCTCCCTAAAAACTATGAAACACTTTATAAAGCACTGTGTTTAAACATGGAGCTGCTTAAAGCAAAGACAAATAAAACCTTCTGTGTGACTTTTTTTTCATTTTTCTAGTGTTCTACCTGATTAGTGAGTTCAGGTGAGATAACTGATGGACTGTTGTGTTAAAAGAGATACATAGGCAGACTTTATTTTTACATTTAATTCTGGTTTGTTCCACTGCACAGTCTTGTTAATTGATATTACAAAACATTAGGCATCTGTGTGGCCAGCTGCAGCCACTACTTGACTAAGGAAAGGACCCCCCTCACACAGAACCACCGTGAGCCAGCCCACTCATATTTTACTCTGAAGTTTGGTGTTTAATTTTTGACTGCACTATTTCTATATATTTTTTAGATTTTATTATTTATTACAATGTGGTAGTGTGGTTTACTTTGTGGAGGTTTTGTTTGTTTGATACTTGATGTCAAGATTCTAACCCAACCAACTACTTACACCATTTTATGGGTGGTGTTAGAATTTATTTTATGTTGTATAATTAAAGAAACTTGAACCTGTTTTATCTTCTATTTTGAAACCGTTGGCACTGTTTTGAGTTTGTATTTATATCTCTTATATTTGAAGTTGTATTGTATTGACTTTTTAATATATTTATATTGCACACAGTGAGTGTTCAATGGATGTGCTGCTAAGAAGTATATATCGTCCCTGGTAATCGGCTTTAATTTAGAGATTGGCCATCGACGACAACATTTTTTAAATATCGGGATCCACATTAACATAAAAAAAAACATTTGGTCGGCCTGTAGCTTTAAAGTGCCTGGAGCAGTTGTCAGGTGAAATCACAGTAGTAATCAAACCTTCACTGTGAAGTGTGACTCTTCAGCTGTCAGAAACAGTTTGAAATGTATAGACTGCACAAACTTTTGCAAACGTATTGAAATATACATAGTTTGTTTGTTTTTTTAATATGTTCAGTTTTAAGGAATTAAGTTTGATTATTTCTTTGTTGGATTTTCGGCTGGAACAAGGCTATAAATCATTTGGCCATGATACGTTTTTTATTGTTTGCTTTTATTAATGTCCCTGTTTCTTTTATTGTCTTTAGTTCAACAGATTTTGTTGATTAAAGAAGAGGTTCCATATGACTGGAGCTCCAGTTTGGACCAGCAGGACCCGGATCTCCCCCATCACATAAAGAAGGAAGAGGAGGAGCAGTGGATCAGACAGGAGGAAGAGCAGCTTACTGTGAAGATTAAAGATGAAGAGAAGCTTCAGTTTTCAGAGCTGAATCAGATAAAAACGGATGAAATCAGAGAGACAGAGGCTCCATGCAGCAGCTTGACTGATCATCTGGAAACAGAACCTAATAAAGAGGACTGTAGGAGTCCAGAACAAGTATGTTTTTCTCAACCTAGTAAGACAGATCAAATTGGAGTCCACGGTGGAGAGAGACATTTAGGTTGCAATATTTGTAGCAAAAAATTCAAAAATGACACCGCTTTTGAAGTACACATGATGACTCACACTGGAATGAGGAAACATAGCTGTGATTTCTGTGGTAAAGGGTTTGAAAAAAAAAGTGTTCTTCAGACACACTTGAGACTCCACACAGGAGAGAAACCGTTTGCTTGTGAAGACTGTGGTAAAAGGTTTCATGCTAAACCGAATCTGAAACTGCACCTGAAAGTCCATTCAGGAAAAACACCTTTTACGTGTAATGTTTGTGGTGCAAGATTTAAAGCAAAGAGAACTCTAACGAGGCACAGGAGGATCCATGCCACAGAAAAAACATTTGTATGTCATTTATGTTGTAAAGGATTTACCTTTAAGCATCATTTGAAGAGACACCTTCGCGTTCACACAGAAGAGAAACAGTTTATTTGTGGTGTTTGCAGTAAATGGTTTTCACAAGAAGTTCATCTTAAGATTCATTTGCGCATTCATACAGGAGAGAAACCATTTATTTGTAGTGTGTGTGGGAAGGGGTTTTCTCAAAAAGAGATCTTAAAGATACACGTCTGTTCACACGGGTGAGAAACCATTCATTTGTGACCTTTGTACTAAGTGATTTTCCCAACACATTCATCTGTAATGTCACATGCATGTTTACATTGGAGACGAACCATTTGTTTTTAATGTTTGCACTAAAGGATTTCCACAAAAAGAGAACTTTATGAAACACATGCGTTCAGACAGGAGAGAAGCCATTTATTTGTAGTGTTTTTAATAAAGGATTTTTTTCAAAAAGAGAGTCTAAAGAGACATGCGTTCACACTGATGAGAAACTGTTCATTTGCGGGCTTTGTACTAAAAGATTTTCACAGCAAATTAATTTGAAAATTCACATGCATGTTGACACAAAAGAGAAGCTATTTATTTGTAGAGTTTATACCAAGGCATTTTCAAAGCAAGATTGTGTTAACCCAGGAAATAAACTTTTCACATTGAGACTAAAAGTTTACATCTCTTCCCTTCTTGTCTTCTTCAACTCTTTCTTTGAAGGGAAAGTGTAAATCACACGACACTTTGAGTTATATTTCATAAACAGACCAGAAGTGAGGCAGTATTTTTGAACCCAACTATATGTGGTCACCTTCTCCCTTGATGTTAGGAACAGGTGTGGATTTTAAATGCGGGTGGAATGTAAAGTCCACTTTTTAAAGCATTTAATCATATTCTTATGTCATTCGCTCCTTAAAACATGCCTAAAGTGTTTCTTAGGCTACTTTATGTATGTTTAAGTCATCTTTTAAAACTCTCGCAGCCGCAATGTTGAGCGCTGAATGCCAGAGTCCTAGCTGCACCCTCACCTCCCAGCAACGTCCCTACATTTAGAATATAACGCCCTTGTCTCTCCACAGCCCTCCCTCCGCCGCTCCCTGAGCAAAAAATTGGAACGTCTTCAACAGCAATCAGCTATCACCTTTGGAAATTAATATAGGCCTGTACATAGTTATTTTTTCCCAATTGCACAATGTCTTCTTGGGGAAAAAAAACGTCTGGTGCACTGAAGATGCTACAGCAGACCTATTATAATGTCAGTGACTGATAAATCACTGCATCAGCTTTACAGAGGAAATACTGATAAACACCGTGGCTAATCACCCCGAGCTACATGACACCAGCTGTTTTCTATACAGGGGCATGAATAAAAAAACAAAACATAAAGAGGTCAAACAGGAATGCTCTTAAGAGGTTTCTTGGAGGCTCTTAAAAGAGCCGTTGTGCCTGCAGATGCACCGCTCCCTCCGCCGTGAAGTAAGCCATGAACAGCTCCCTCACCCGGACAGCCTCTCTGGAGGAGTCAACATGACCCAGACCTGCCAGTAGCTTCAGCACAGCACGTCCCGCTCCGCTCACATATCATATTATAAACTTTTACTAACCGTAGACAGATGGACAGCCGCTGAGCATTGTAGTTGGTGACTCTTCGGATAAAGCTTGGACTGTCGCGGGACACCAGCTGCCCCTGAAAAAGGGCTTGACGATGCAGTGAGGGGCCAGTGTTTACAGATCCCTCCGATTCCCCGCTTTAGCGCTCCCGGCTCTGCCTGAGGCCAGGCCGAACACGTGATGCAATCAGCTCAGAGACCAGCAGAGCCAACCTGTAGCCGCGCTTCACATGCTGGGCTTGAGATGGCGCTCCGAGCATGTTGTGATGACGTTGAAGACGGCGTGTCGAAGGGGGAGTGTCCGAGGCTCGTAAAGAGTCATCCAGCTAATTTCAAGGTATTCAGTTAGGACCTGTTAAAAGTTCAATATTTCAAATAGGTATTCTATAATATTTATTGAACTTACAGATCGACTTAGGATAGTATTATAGTTGTAATGTACCACAGAATTGCTCTGTATGCCTGAGAAGAAGGTGCCACCTCTACTTTAAGAATCATTTGGCTTGGACTAGTTCAACTTGGATGCTTAAGGAAGATTTTAATACTGAAAACATTTGCAAGGCTTTCCTGTTTTAGCTTTTAAATTTCGAATTTTTTTTTTTGGTTTGCTTTTTTCATTTGCAGGTTATACAGATATAGATTTTATTCATTTATTTTTTCTTAATGTTAACTCTCTCATTATGGTGAAGTTTAGCAATCATTGGTCTGTTTGCAGATATACTTTGGATTGCATTAAATTCTTTTTTCAATGAACATTAAAAAAAAAATTCTATATATTTGTCCTGAAAATCAGCCAGTAGTGTATTTGCTTCAATCTCTCCCATGGCAATTGTTGAGCTCGTCAAAATCCTGGGGTCTGTTCCAGAATGCAGGTTATGTGACATAACTGAATAAGTTTAAGGGTAAGTTTATGGTTAACCTGAATTTTCGGTTCCAAAAATTGAGGTATCTTTCAAGGTATGTTAGTAACCATAACAACTTAATCTCTGAACATTACCTGTTCAGGAGCAGGTTATGTTCCTGGTTTGCTCCAAGGAGGGTCTTGAGATCCTGTGGACATGGAAGCACAAATTATACAGCACTTTTTTCACCCTGATGTTGGTCAAAAGGCTATGGAGTGATGTTTTCTTACCCAGAGGAATATTTGAATGAGCGGTACCTCTTCTCCAAAGAGTTGTTAATTTATTTAGCAAAACTCTTAAGACCTTCACAACTTTGCCACTCTAAGACGAGAAAGCCACCCCCCACACCGTGATGAGGATGAAAGAGAGTAACCCCCAGTCGACATGACTGATAACAGAGATGGGAGAGTCCTCCGAGATTTAATTTGTCAAAATTATTTAAATTAAATAGTTGACATTACATCTTGTTTCATTTTTGTCATTTCTGGAAATAAAAAGGAAAGATTATTTTTTTAATCATGTTATGTTTAAAATATACTTTAACTAATCCATCCTTACAGACAATTCTCACCTTCAGTTAGTGCGCCAGTATTTTTACTTCAAGTTTGACCTTTTTGATGTTTATTCTTTTATCCTCTATTTTTATCTGTATAAGTTTGCATAGCATAATGGCAGCAACTTACAATGTGGTAAGCTCTGAACTCTCAGTTAATCAACCCCAAATCTGCTTAGTCGGAGGATGTCGGTTGCAGAATCTGAGGAATCTGGTTAATCAATCTACTCCCGGTTATCCCTGAATACATAAAGACCCTCTCAATGGATCACCAAATTCATGAGTCACAAAGGAAACTGAAGAGGGAAAAAAGGTTAGATTTTTTCAAAGGAGTGGAGTTAGAAGCACTAATACTGACCTTTGAAGAATTCAAGCGACTCATGAAAAAAATCCATAAAGCTGCATCAGCAAAAGAAAAAATATTGGCTTGACAAAAATAACCGTGTGTGTGAGTTTAAAGTCCAACTCACCCCTCTACTTTTTTTGCTGATATACTGTGTAAATGAGTGTCTTATAGTACTGTACACATATATCTTCATTATTTGCGGGGGGAGGGTTTAGTACATTTGAGTAAAAATAGAAATGTGAACACTGAACACTCTTCATTAAATCATTTCCTACCCCTTATTCCCCAGTTGGGGTCATGGGATTGCTGGAGGATATAATGTAAAATTTAACATTTGTTTCAGTATATTGGATTATTATTCCAAATGTACTTTCTTTTGCCACTAATTTGTTGAGGGTACAATAATGTTGCACATTGACTTAGACATATATTGACCTCTAACGTAATTACATGCAATCCTTCTGGAGCCAACTCCTCTTTCCCAAGTCAAGATGAAAAAAAAAAAGATTTTCCAAAAAGGTAAGATTCAAATCAAATAATTACTGGAGATATGAAGGCCTATTAAGCAATTTTTAAAATATTTTCTTTGCATTGTTATGATCATGTATCTAATCGAAAGAAAGCTTAGGCCCGTCAAACTGGTGGGGAGCCACCACCATCACCCCTCACCCCAGCTGATAAGTTGGTTCTGCCCCGTAATAAAGGCCGACCAGTGGTTGATGGCTTTCCTGGGGGCACTTCATCATCAGTCTGCCTTCCAGTGACTTTGTTAAATGGAAGTTTATAACATATACTAATATATTCCCACTCAACTATTAGCGCTGCAAAATGATTTTTAATGCACTTAGCAGGAGTTATTGTTTCAATATGCAGGATTATTTCACATATGTTTTGTCATCTTACTTGAAATACTCTTACATGTTACTAATGTGTTTGTGAAATTATTTAATATTGTTTGTAATATATAATGGGCTTTGTCCTGCAGTTTCTGGTGGATGTATTGTCATATTGGACAATGATTGTCAAGTACCATTGGTTGCTTTTAGATTTTTCTCTTTTTTTGGCCATTTAAAGTGGACGTGCACACTTCTACTGTAGGATGAAGACGAAGAGACCATTTCTGCTGTGACAGAACTGGACAATGCTGGGGGACTGAGTGCGTATTATAATACACATAAAAGAATCATACAAATGGCCAAAGATTGATTTGTTAAATGTTAAATATTAGACCAAATAATTAGAAGAATCAGATTTTTTACTCCAGGAAATGAATAAATGAGACACTAATTAACGCAACGTTTTAATTAAGGTAATTTTGATAAAATATAGGATCCTCATATAAAATTTCACACATTGCTCAGAACCATCTCTGGAGCAAAACTTGCCAGGAACATAACCTGCTCCGGAGCAGATTATGTTCAGAGATTAAGTTGCTATGGTAACTAACATATCTTGAAAAATACCTTCATTTTTGGAGAAAAAAATTTAGGTAATCCACAAATTTACCCTTAAACTTACTTTCTGGAACAGACCCCAGACAAATTAAAAACGTAGGGGGCAAAAATAAGGACAAAGAAACATGTACATGTCTCAACCCTGGGCTGTATTGATGATCTGTAAGTGTTTAGAATAGTAATTATTGTGATTATAAAAGTAAACATTTGGTAATAATATGACTATTACTGGTAACATGCTGATTTGTTATAGAGTTATTTTATTATGAAAAATGTATCATCAAAAGAGGAACTTGTTCTCCAAAACAGATGTTGTACTTGTCGCTGATTGGTCGGGGAGGAGGAAGTAACCGGATATAGCAATGTGATCTCGATTAGCGAAAAACGTCTTAGATTTGGTGAGAAGAATCCTGAGTTATTGATTAATCAGACTCTACGTGGCCGTCAGCGTCGGGATATCGCTTTTTCATGTTAGTTTGGATCCGCTGTGATTATTTCTTGCCAAACTTTCCATTACATAAGGTAATTAGCCTCCATTAGCAGAGTGAATGGGCAGTCTGTATCCTTTGCGCAGCTAAAGTAGCTAACAGCAGATATTTCATTCTGGTTTCATATTTTCAAAGGTTAAAATGTTAATGATTTAGAGCCACAGGACGAGTCCACCCACTCAGTTTGAGAGACTGTGTGGGGAGGGACATGCCGTATGTGGACACATCCTCTAATCCTTTTTGTCCAGCTGAGGAACGAGAGACTGGGGACAGTCCCAGAACTATTGACCAAGGTATCAGACTCTGTGCTCTGCAGCATCGCTTAGGATCTGCTACTGTTCTCATTTCTAGTTAATACTCTTGGATCAGTCCCTGATTTGTGTCTGATTCCACTTTCAGGAGCAGGAAAAAAAGAAGATTCAGGTTATATTACTGAAACCTTCATCTACTAGAACATTGGAATGTTGTAAACAAGGATTGTGAAAAGGAGAATCCCAGGTGGAGTGAGGATGTCTGAGATGATGAAGTTTGAAGCAGATGAACCTGGAGGGATCAGCTTGGAGACCCCCATACTTGCAGCATCTACATCAGAACTGGAGGAGACACAAGACAGCAAAGATCTCAGTAAGTGACACAGATTAGTTTGTCTGGATTGCAGCAAATTAACTCTGACTAGAGGTTATAGAGAAGCACACTTTTGAGTGTGGAAGTGCTCAAAACTAGGGCTGGGTGATATGGTTTCATTTCAATATTACGATATAATCTAAAGCACATGTGATAAACGATATGTATTGCGGTATATTCTATTTTCTTTTCTTCATACATGTCAAAACAACTGCTTATTGACATTCTCACTTTGCAGATACATTGCAGCAGAACAAATTCAAAAAGGTTTATAATTGCCATTTAAAGAACATTTATTGTGCAAAATGCATAAAAATTATTCATATTCTTTCCCCAAAGTAATGCAAAACAAAAATTCCCACAACATAAAGAAAGATGACCGTATTTTAAATAAAAGAAAAGCTGGATATTATGACAATACAGTTCAAAATTGTCTGATTTCCTGGTTACTTATTTATACATTTACTATTGCACAAAACCAAACTCCCATATAATTGAATTAAAAATGTTACCAAGTTCAATAGGTTAATTTTCCATTAAATGAAAGCCAACAAAAATTAAACGTTCGATATCTAGTGTGAAGACAAACATTCATCTTCATTAGCCATGCGTACCTGGTACAAAGTATTTACCCAGTACATACAGGTTCCCACAGATTTGAAAGCAATGTGTGGTGGTGGGGTTACTGCAGGCTTGAGACTATAGTTAACTTTCTAAAGATTGCGCAATCGCTTGTTTGCCAAGGGTCGGGACCTACGGTAACATCAACACTATGAAACTATTGCATTCAGAATAAAATGTTTTATAGCACTTTTTAATCTGTGATTGTGTGTTAAAAGCATACTTACCAACCTTGAGACCTCAGAATTAGGGAGACATTCAAACAGGCGGGGAGGTTAAAAAAGAAATATTAATACTTTTAAATACTTGAATTTTAACTAGAATTTAACAGTATTTATTTATTTTACAAAATAACATTCCACAACAATAATTTACCAAAATTTTTTAAATGATCACCAAATAATCTTAAATTACACATTAAAGAAGAGAAACATTAAATAAATAAATTAATTCAAATTAGGGATAACCAACACAGGGCTTAAAATACTGATATGTCTTTCCCACACCAAAGATCATATAAATGCACAGACAGTTCTGAATGAAACTATACATCCATCCATTTTCTGAACCGCTTATTCCTCCAGGGGTCGCGGGGGGGCTGGTGCCTATCTCCAGCTGTCAACGGGCGAGAGGCTGGGTACAACCTGGACAGGTTGCCAGTCCATCACAGGGCTACATAGAGACAGACAGGATGAACAACCATGCACACACTCATACGTAAGGACAATTTAAAGTGACCAATTAACCTAACAGTCATGTTTTTGGACTGTGGGAGGAAGCCGGAGTAAAACTATACTATATAAATATACATACAATATATATATATATATATATATATATATATATATATATATTTCATTTTTCAAATAACCTCAACGAAAAATACATCTAAATCATAAATGTATTTAAATGTATTATATACAAATTTAATCTTGATTTGTCTACTAAAACATAAATCAAACATGAACTTACTTTAGTTTAAAAATATGATATTGAGAAAATATAATAAAATCTAATCTTTTAGAATAAAAGACTAATACGTAGCTGCAAATATGTGCAAGATGTATTGTGCAATCTATAATACACCAATTAATACTCATACAACGCGGTAAATCCAGCTTTAACTGGTTCAAATGTTTTTTTTGCAGAATACTGATATTATAAACAGGCACACATAAAGCTGCCTAATAAAAACGTAAGTGATGACAATGTAGTGTAAAAACACAGCGGTATACAAAGTGCTGCTGCTACATAAAATAAATGAAGGTAGACTGTAGTGTAAGCAGTTCTAATTATTCTTCCATCCATCCAAACATATTGCTAATATTCCCTGCAACTCTCTGCGCGTTGCAGCTGCAGTCGGGTATTATTGGATGTGTGCGTAAAATAGCATAAAAAAAAAGTACAAAACGCAATATGTGGCGGTCGGAGTTTAACCTGTGGCGCACCGCCACACATTCGTCTATGTGTGGGAAACACTGCAGGTATGTACAGCTTGATGACATCATCAAAATGCATAACCACGGTATGGTGAGATAGTCAAAATCCTTTTACATTGCCCCCTACTACTCAAAAGTGCTAAATATATTTGTAAATATCCCAGCTTTGATTATAGCAGAGGCAGAATAGACCCTGGACATTTCAGATGTCCATCAAAGGATCCCACATAAAATCTAACAGCAAAAATAGCTGCAAAGCAGCTCCAAAACAAAAAAAAATGCTTCCTTCTGGCTGTTCAGTTTAAAAACAGGCAGCCAGAATGTAGAACAGACCACGAAAAAAAAGCTATACAAAAACAAGACTGGTTGAGACCCTTGCAGCGTGTTCAGAGGTCAGTGATTTAAAGAGCAAGCTATTCAATGCAGACCACATTATGAAAAAAATTGTCACTACATGTTGCCCTGTTTGAGAAATAAATGTAATTACCAGACAGAGGTGTATAGACCACAATAAAAGCATACACATGTTTACATTAGTATATTAGTAACAACCCCGTTTTTTAAAGACTAGAAGAATGTAACTGTTGCTTATTCAAAGTTTGCAGTTTTTTTCTAGACTGCATCTAAAAGTCCACGATTAAACTGTTGCATTTGATGTAATAGAAATCAAGACATGGAATCTGGTAGGACTAGGCCACATGTGTCAAACTCCAGGCCCGGGGGCTAAATCCAGGCCGCCATATCATTAATGTGGCCTTCTAAACTCTAGAGGACCATATACATAGAACCTTTAAGTGCTATATATGTGTACCTAAATAGGGACGGGTATAGTTAAGGATTTATCGATACTACTACTCTTAACAATGCTCCTTATCGATCCGGTACTTTATCGGTATCCTTATCGGTACTTTTTTCTTTTGAGAGATGAAAATAAAAGGGGAAAAACACAAATAAACAACTATAATTGTTTAATTTTTTGATGACTGGAACAGCAAAGCACAGAAAAAAAATAAAATAAAAAGTACAAAATGAATCTCTTAATAAATCCACTATATTAACAACTTTGTTTATATATCAGAAACTAAAAATACGATGTCTATTTAAAAAAGTTTACGGTATTCAAATAAAAATATCAAACATAACTTCCTCATAAAACAATGCAATTAAGAACCAAAATGAAAGATTTTGAATGCTAAAGTGTATAGTGCAAAATATGGTGTTTGGTCGAATTACTCGTGTCCTGGTCTTTGCAAGCAAAGCTTGTATTGCATTTGTGACAGCGTGCATTGTCGGCTTATATTTTAGTAAAACAAAGCCAAAGTTTGGATCGTTTCTTTCACTCTGCCTTCGTGTCTGTGTAACTACTGGTGCGCAGAGTTTGTAGAAAGAGCACAGCAGTCGCTCCTCCCACCTGCAGTTCCTGTGCTTGTTAAGGGGGAGCGGTGTTTTGTTCTTGTGTTTTTATCTCCCGCAAAAGATGAATACGACTTTAATATTACAGTTAAGAGGACCGATGAGGCTGAAGCTTATCGGTCCGGGTGGAGTGTCAGAATCAGCCCCGGGGCTAAATTAATACCGGGTTTAGGTACAGATTCCTACACCTGAATACTATTTTAACAGTCAAATCAAATAAGGGTTTATTTGAACAGATCCAAATCACAACATTGTGATAAGATCTTCAGTAGTATTTGATTTTAAGAAGTACTTGTTGAATGCAGAGACAGATATTCATATTTCAACGGTTTGATTAATACTGTCTGCCACAACCGGACCTTTAAGGAATTGTATGACCCTGATATGGCTCTAACTGGAAATGAGTTTGACACCCCTGGACTGGGCGATATGGGGAAAAGAAAAATCTGTCACAGTAATATTTTTCTTATTAGTCAAAATTTATACATATCAGAATATAACAATTCACTGTTTTTGTCAGTATTTAAAATTCTCATTTTTGCTTTTTGATTTAAAACAATGCTGAACATCAGCTGTTGTGGAAAAATTAAAGAGTATATTCTTGGGTGATACGGTGGATTTGGGCAAAAAAAAGAAGAAAAGTTGGTTTCTCGTGCTCGCCACTTAGGAACTCATGCACACCAGTTAGTTTCTCGTGCGTAAACAAAGGGGTTACTGTGTTTTTATAACTGCTAGGGACAAGAACCATTAAACTGAGAATAGTTTGAAGAATTCTGAGGGCAATTACTATTAATTGTTCAAATATAAGTACTGCATTCATTAGAGGCCGACCCATATGATGTTTTTAAGTCTGACACGGGTCACCAATAGCCAAAATCTAAAGCCGTTATACATACATTATTTTAAATCTGTAAAGCACTTTGAGTAACTTTCTTTATTTGAAAAGCGCTTTATAAATAAAGTTTGATTGGATTTGATTTGATACGTTTACGCAGCACATTGATTGTAAAAGACAAACTGAACAATCACTGTGTGCAATGTGTTGCACTGTGTTTCTCCAAACACGGTGAGTGGAGTTTAGACCAAAAAGCTCCACTTTTGTCTCATCAGACCACATGACCTTCTCCCTTTCCTCCTCTGGATCAGCCAGATGGTCATTAGTAGACTTCAGACGGCCTTGACATGCGCTGGCTTGAGCAGGGGGATCTTGCATGCACTGCAGGATTTTAATCCATGACAGCGGAGTGTGTTACTGATGGTTTTCTTTGAAACTGTGGTCCCAGGTCTATTCAGTTCATTGACCAGGTCCTGCTGTGTAGTTCTGGACTCATCCCTCACTGTCCTCATGATCATTGATGCCCCATAAGGAGAGATCTTTCATGGCGTTCCAGACCGAGGGAGTTTGACCGTCATGTTGAACTTCTTCCATTTTCTAATCATTGCACCGACAGTTGTTAACTTCTAACTAAGCTGCTTGCCTTTTGTCCTGTAGCCCATCCCAGCCTTGTGTAGGTCTACAATTTTCTCACTGACTTCCTTTTACAGCCCTCTGGTCTGGGCCATTTTGGAGAGGTTGGAGTTTGTTTGAGTGTCTTTTCAGGTTTCTTTTCTACAGGTAATGAGTTCAAACAGGTGCAGTTAATACAGGTAATGAGTGGAGAACAGGAGGGCTTCTTAAAGAAGAACTAACAGGTCTGTGGGAGCCTAAATTATTACTGGTTGATAGGAGATCAAATACTTATGTCATGCAATAAAATGGAAAATAATTATTTAAAAATCATCCACTCTAATTTTCTGAATTTTTGTTTTAGATTCTTTCCCTCACAGTTGAAGAGTACCTTTGATATAAATTACAGACCTCTGCATGCTTTGTAAATGGGAAAACTTCAAAAATCAGCGGTGTATCAAATACTTGTTCTCCCTACTGTATTTGCACCATTATTCTGCTTAGTGTTTGAACCCTAACCCTCCCCAGTGTAGCTTGTTGAGGTAGAATCTTGACTTTAAGTGTCAAAAAAAAAATCTCCACTAAGTAAACCCCACTACCACGTGGTAGTAAATAGTAACATCTGAAATATATATAGAAATAGTGCAGTTAAATATTAAACACCAAACTTAAGAATAAGTGGGAGTGTGTGGGGGTCCTTCCTTTAGTCAAATAGTGGCTGCAGCTGGCCACTATTTCTCGAGTAATGAGACGCTTGCTGGAGAAGAAGAATACGCAACAAAAATAAACGCATTTCCTTGTCAACGCAGGTCGTTCTGTGTGGAGAAACTCTTTTACTTTTACTGCAGTTGTTTTGTATTTGCAGCTTATGTGAGAGAGATCAAATCAAACTTTATTTAATAAAGCGTTTTTCATGCCATTGGCAGCACAAAGCGCTATGGATTGAATGAAACTTAAATTAAACAGGCCATGTCAGGGGAAATTCTTGGGGAAACAATATTTTTACCTGGTTCTGAAGGCATCTGAAGTTCATAAAGTCCAATTAGCTTAATCAAATTTATGTGCTTACCAATACGTCTACTTTCAAGCAATAAACCTTCAATAATTTTAATGTTGTATTGTTTGGAGGATGCACATACGGGCTTTCACCATTTATGCATAAATTCATGGAACAAATGACGCATGTTTAGAAAACCTTAGACTAAAGCGATACTAGTTAATCAGTCACCTGTTGATACTGTACTCCCTTTGAATTTGTCATTTTAACCAGGGACATATGAACAGCTAAAACGACTCCTATGCGTAAAAGAGAACATTGGGTGCAATTTAGCTTTTCTGTTTATCCAAATGGAAACTTGTAGAATTAAACTGACATATTTGTGATGCTTATTCCTCCCTCAAGGCACTTTGTGTGCATCCACAATTATCCATGAAGCTAGGCAGTTGTTTTTAACTTTGCCTCTATGAAAGCAACAACCTGATCAAAGCGGGTGTATGTTGTGCACCAGTGCAAGTCCCATGATTTCAAAATCTGTTTTGAATGTCATTGAGAGAAAACATAACAGTGATGCCTGGCAAGCAAAACTTTGTTGATAGGCAGGTCCGAAGCAAGAAATTCAAGCTCTTCATGCC
The DNA here is from genome assembly GCA_028564705.1 of Apricaphanius iberus. Taxonomy (NCBI): domain Eukaryota; kingdom Metazoa; phylum Chordata; class Actinopteri; order Cyprinodontiformes; family Aphaniidae; genus Apricaphanius; species Apricaphanius iberus. Next base: position 7,171,292 of record JAPXFQ010001878.1, on the reverse strand, counting down.
ATTTCAATTCCAAAATTCACCCTGGAGAGGATGTAGTATGATGTATTAGAAGCATCCCTATGTAAGTTGCTAAATGTGCTTAAACAGCTTGTGACAGCCTAACTGATGAGGTGGATGCACTGATTTATGAGGTCAGAGGTTTGAGCCATGAGAAAATGAATTACAATAACATCATTAAAGTTTGCATTGCTGAGATTAAATTTGAAGTGTTCAACTTGTGTAGACGCTTATGTGAAGTGAAGTTAATTAAATTTCTAGTCCAATTGAATTCATTTACTTAGAAATTGTGTTTCAGGTTGTATAATCAAGTTGTGTGCCAATCAGATTCAATTTGAGCTGCTGAAAAATAAGCTTTTGCTAATTACAAATAATTTTCTTGTGCGAAACTGTAACAACTAAACAATCTGTAACTCACGTTTTATGCTATGTGTGGCAAAGTTTCAAGACCAGAAAATTCAAGAAGACTGAGTTCAATCAGATCTGCCAGCCCCAACAACCCAAATTTAGATATATGGCGGCAATCTTTTTGTTTTTACAGCACAGATCCCACCACCTACAGACTAGGCTCTGCTGTGTTGAAGCATGGCCCCAACCTTCCATTCACCACTGACCAGTTTGATCAGATTTCAGCTAATGGTCACCTCAAATATGTATGTAGTTCTGTTTGCAAGTTCTGGTGAATATTCAATTCATAATTGTTTTTATTATGTGACCTAAAAGATCTTTGAAAAATTTTTGGAAACATTTTGGTTGTCATTATTTATTCAGAATGAAGAAGGATGTTAAGAAAAATTGTTGATGCAGAAGGACACAGTCACATAATTATTTGAACTGAACAGATTTTTATTACCTATTGAACAGTATTTGCCCACACTAATTCCTTTCTATGTCTGGGGATCTCCCAGCAGTTTGTACAGATACACCAGGTGGGTTGACCTGCAGCTTGGAGGACTGATAGAGGGCTACCAGATATCAGATATAGCAGGTTCATCATTAGACTGAGTCAAGCTAAGCAATGGCAGATGAAAAATCCAGCAGCTGAATCCTGGCCTGTAAAGCAACAGAAATACGAAAGAACAGCTTTATTGTATTTGAACGATCATTGTAAAGCAAGGCAACTGTATTTGTATAGCACAATCTGAGCAAAAAAGCAATTCAACGTGGTTTCAGTGAACAGAAAACATCAGAAACAAGAAGAACAATAAAAACATGTTACCAATAAGACATTCTGGTTATTATAACAGTTATGTGTATTGCCATGTAAATAATACACTTTTAGTTGATTGTTTGCATTTAATAATAGTGTCTGTTTTTGTTTTTCAGTTCATCAGATGCTGGTGATTAAAGAGGTTCCACATCACTGGAGCTCCAGTTTGGACCAGCAGGACCCGGATCCCCCCAATCACATAAAGAAGGAAGAGGAAGAGCAGTGGATCAGTCAGGAGGAGGAGCATCTTACTATGAAGATTAAAGATGAAGAGAAGCTTCATTTTTCAGAGCTTCATCAGATCAAAACTGAAGACATCAGAGAGACTGAGGCGCCAAACAGCAGCTTGACTGATCAGATCGAAACAGAACCTGATGAAGAGGACTGTAGGAGTCCAGAACCAGTATTTTTTTCTCAAAGTAAGATTGCTCAGATGGCAGTACCCACTGGAGAGAAACATTTTAGTTGCAATATTTGTGGCAAGAGATTCAAAAATTACACCGCTTTTAAAGTACACATGATGACTCACACTGGAATGAGGAAACACAGCTGCGATTTCTGTGGTAAGGGGTTTGAAGAAAAGCGTGCTCTTCAGATACACTTGAGACTCCACACAGGAGAGAGACCATTTGCTTGTGAAGACTGTGGTAAAAGGTTTCATGCTAAACCAATCCTTAAAATGCACCTGAGAGTCCATTCAGGAGAAAAACCGTTCACCTGTTATGTTTGTGGTACAAGATTTAAAACAAAGGGAACTCTGACGAGGCACATGAGGATCCACACCACAGAAAAACCATTTGTATGTCATGTTTGTGGTAAAGGATTTGCCCTTCAGCATCATCTGAAGAGACATGTTAATGTCCACACAGGAGATAAAATATTTATTTGTAGCGTTTGTAGTAAAGGGTTTTCACGACAAACTCTGTTAAAGAGACACATGCGTGATCACGCAGGGAAGTCGCTTATCTGTTGCGTTTGTAGGAAAAGATTTTTTAAACAAGAGACTCTTGAGAGACACATGCATGTTCACACAGGAGAAACTCCATTTATATGCTGTGTTTGTAGTATGGGATTTTCCAAACAAGAGACTCTGAGTGCACATATGGATGTTCACACAGAAGATAAAAAGTTTATTTGTAGTGTTTGCACAAAAAAATTTACACGACATCAGAGCCTGAAAAGCCACATGGAGGTTCACACCGCACTATTTAGCTGTGGTGAATGTAGTAAACGTTTTGTGAAGGAAACACAGTTAATGCGGCATGTCAGACTCCACACAGAGGAGAGGCCGTTTAGTTGTGAGGTTTGTAAGAGCAGATTTAATAAAAGGCTTCATCTTGAAAATCACATGAGGGTCCATTCAGGGGAGAAGCCGTTTGTTTGTAGTGTTTGCAGTAAAGCGTTTTCACGGCATGGAAATTTGACAAGACACATGGGCGTTCACGAAGATTGCAACTCATGATGCCAATTTATCCAGTAAAATTTTTCAAATTGTTAGGGTTTTGTTTTCTGTTTTTTTGTAGAGGCCTCATTAGTTCATTCTGCACAGCTTTGAATTTCATACTGATGCCTCCACATAATTATATAAATTTAAAAAGGAAAAAAAAATTGGAAAGCATTTGATTCATTTTTTTTGTCACACATTGTTTCAGATCTTCAGACAATTTTCAAAAGTAGACAAAGATGGCATAAGTAAACTCAGAATGTTGTGCTTTATTGAAGGTTGAGTTGTGAAGGGGAGAAAAAAAACCTTGACTGAGTCATAGCTTTGGAAAGGTAAGTTTAGTCTCTCTAGTCACACCAAGGCCTGATCACTACCACACCTTAACGTGGAAGATGGGTTTTTTTCAACCTGGACCTTATTTTTAGCATTTATTATGTTGATTTACTACCCTAAACTCCTTCAGGAGGAGTTTATATCCAGTTGCGATCAGCGTACAGTCCAGATGTTGCGCTAGACATTTTTTTTTTGTCCGTCAGTTTTAGTGGCAGGGAAGGGGATGCCTGTCTCCACCAATTGTCTGACGGGTTAGTACCTATTTAATAGTATCTATGAAGTATTATTCGATCAAAACGACCTGACCAGAGAACTACACATATAAAGAAAATAAATGATTGCGCTTATTATAAGAATACCTGATGCGGTTCCTGCTCAGCATGGAACACAAATGCTCTTTTTTTTACTTTTTAAGATCTAATATTCGGATTGTAGCAGAAGTTATTGGATTTTTGCCCCCCTAATGGGGGTGGGGGGGGTGGGGGTGGGGGTGGGGTAACTTTTGATCTGTAGGCAGAATCGCACTGGAACCTGCAATTATGTTAAACATTTCTCACAGAAAGTCTTGATGTGGAAACATCCTATTGAAGCGACTAGAAGTCAGAACGAGCCGTTTCCTGACTCATACACTACCAGAGGAACACCTACCGTTAAAGCCGCAAAAGGCGCCGAACAACACCTGTCATTGGCTCTATGCTGTGCATCTAACAGGGCGAACTGGGATGGATAGACCGGCGACCTGTCAAGGCTGTACTCCATCTCTTGGCCGATGACCGCTGGAGATATGCACCAGACCTCTGCGACCCTTCAAAGTTAAGAGGAATAGATAACAGATTGAATTTATCTACCTGGACTCATAGTCCAGTCCAATGAGTTGAAAAAAATCCGCGCAAATATTTGGTTAACGCGACCCCTGGAAAATTTGCGAACCCTTTTGATGTCTGCAGTAGCAAGTTCCTTATCTTCGCCTGCTCCCATTATATGGATATACGTTAATTGTGACTGCGTATATAAGATATAAAGTTCTTCCGAGGGACTCAAAGTGGCTACAAAATAGTCTCTGTGAGTAAATGAATGTAATAAATGCTTAAAATAAGGTCCAGGTTGAAAAAACCCAAACTTCTCCTTTAAATAGGTCCTTGCTGTAGGGGGCCAGAATCTGTGGTTTTCTTTCAATTTGCCTCTGCACGAAATTGGACAGCACTAGGATCAGAGGAACAAACATGATGTATTCAGAGTGACAAAAATCAGTTCACAGCGCAGTCTGCCATACAATGGTAAATAACAGGACAGTCATGCCATCAAATGACGTCTGTCGTCTTTTTTTTGTCAGAAAAAACAAGACTATCAGGTGTACTGACAACAGACCATCCCCTAGCTGCCGACATCTTTGTTGCTTTGCTCCGACGCAGCTCTGCGGTTCTGTGCTTTTACAAACATAGAGCACTATGATTGGCCCAGCCTACGCTTACCAGAGCCAATGGTAAATCTGCTGAGGCTGCAATAGCCGACCAACATTTTTGATACTGCTGCTACGGTTGGTCTAGATTTATGGTCTAGAAAACTACAGCTAAGCTGAAGAAACACAAAAACCTCATCCCAGTTTCGCAATTATATCTCTTAATGACTCCCAATATTTATGGGAAAATACTCTGTTGACTGATGAGACAGAAGTGGAACTTTTTGGAAGGCGTGTTCCCCCATCATATCTGGCATAAAGCTAACATCTCGGAAAAAGAACAATGAAATAACAGTAAATATGTTGAGTAGTATGAGGGTCTGGGGCTGTTTTGTTACATAAAGACCTGAGAATTTACTGTGATAAATAGAACCATGAATACGCTTGTCTACTAATTGAGGATGTCACGCCATCTGTTGGTGACCTCAAGGTGAAAGAAATAGATCCGCAGTAGGACAGTTATCCAAAACACACAAAGTCCACCTCTGACTGGCTGAAGAAAAACAAAATGAAGACTTTGGAGTGGCTTAGTCCTGACCTGAATCCCATTGAGATTCTATGGCATGACCCTAAAATGGTGGTTATTGTTTAACAAACCCTTTGGTGTGGCAACAATTCTGCAAAGAACGGGCTAGCCTTTCTCCAGCAATAAAAAGCTCATCGCCAGTTATCCTAAATGTTTGATTGCAGATGTGGCTGCCAAGGGTGGCTAACTGGTTTGCCACCCTTAGCAATTATAAGGGTTGGAGGGCAAATGGTGAAAAATATTCTTAAATGTACAATATTTGCACTGGAATTATAAATTGAAATAATCAATTGGAACTGGAGTCAGTACCATATTGGTAATCTCAGTAATATATATATCTATAATGAATTAATAAACACGCAATCTAACTTTTAGTATGAGTGTTTGGTGCTCTCACATGTAAATGAAAAATGTGGATTTATAAAATCCTGAACTACCTTTTTAAAGGAAAAGTTTTGAAAGGGGGGAAATGAACTCCAACTCCACACCTTTCATCCACACTGACCAGCATGGCTGGTATCAGAGCAATTAACTGCAGTTACACCCTGATCTCTGTTTTATAGCTGTCTATTGTTTGATGTTGGCTGTATCTGATACAGTGTACATAAAACAGTGGGGGCTTTTTTTTATTGTATATACATTTTATTATTGCTATTGAGAGTGAGGAGACACTTGCCTATGTGGGCGGGGTCTGAGTTGGTCGGCCATGATGGTAGGAGACTATCGGTTGCCAGGGGCAACGCCTTCAGAACTTAATAGTATTGACACGACTAACATTTTGGCGCTCTTTAATTTTTGCGCGTTTATTATTTCGGCAGCACAGATCTGCAAATACAAGGGAAGTAAGAAAGTAGAGCAATGGAGGAAGTCAAGGCAAAAGAAAATGGACCTTACAGGGACAAGCTGATACCTACCGCAAAACAGCGGTATTTGGAGAAGCTCTCAGACATCAAACACTTAAACCCATACGAGCTCCCCTGCAGCGGAACGGCACAGTGACCTGAACCATTTGCCTCCGTGCATGTATATGGATATTGCAAGTTACCTTGTTTTTGGTGTGAGTTATTACACAATGCAGGAGTTTTAAAGCCACAAGTCTTTGGAAAGTTACGAGGCTTTCTGCTGTGGCTGGGTGTAGGCCTCCAGGTGGCGAAAATAGCGTTGTACTTAATTACATTGCATTTAGCAGACACTTCTTGACCAAAATGACAAAGTAATTTACTGCGACTGCTTCGTAAACACTAGATTGTGACGAGATGTTCAATTCTAAAGCTGTGTACCATATGTTTTTTTTTACTCACAATATACAAATCTGAGGGAAAAATGCTACTTTTTCCACTTACATGCTAATAGTCAACTTAGACCATTGTTCCTAAGTTTTCCATAAGCATCATGTTAGGTACAAGAGCAGTTTTTAACACAGCAGTGAGTTCCAGGCATTGTAAAACAGTGCAGGATTGCGAGAACCTCTTCTACCGAGTTAACAACACACTAAACAATCACTGTTTGACGCTGGAATCATCCCAACATGGCGGAGACTGTGAGAATCCCACAAGATACCTCGATATCGAGGGGAGGGGCTGTGTACCATGACAACTCCTCACTCTCAATATGAGCTGCACAAACCCGTACAAAACAGTCCTCTGTAAATTCGATTAAGTGGTTTGTTAAATATTAAAATGTTATTGTTGTATCTGTAAAATGTGCCTGTACTGTTTATTTAATCTGTGCCAACAGTTGGGTCAGCCTTTCAGATTGTGACTGCTGGGAGGTGTAGGTGTTCACCACTAAGGACATTTACATGCAACAAGGGAAAGTTGAATTATTGCCTTAGTCCGGCTGAAGTCGAACTGAACTACACTTCATATAGTTTAACTCCCCTAGATCATGTGATTGTAAGACCAAATTTATCTGTGTGTAAACTGCAAATCCCAGTCTAAGCCAAACTTTTGAGAGGAAGTGACGAGACAGCAGAAGCAGGAATAACACCGGCACACGACATTGCAACAGCAACAAGTGTAACACAATCAAGCAGCACAATACTTACCGAATGTACAGTGCTTTTCTTCCAGCATCGTGGATATTCTTATTTTGCTCCGTCTGCTTCACTCCTCCCAACGTGTGTTTACTGTCTGTCTGACTCTACGCCAACCAGAAGAATGCCAAGGGTGTGTGTCGCCACCAAGCATTGCAGAGTCAAATGCAGCTAATTCAATAATTCGCTTTTCTGAGTGACATGTAAACTTGGATAAATATTCCCTTTCTGGTTAATAGTCCGATTATTGCCAAAATTCGATTTAGGTGCATGTTAACGCACTGACTGTCAGTGCTACGTCAGATTATATTAAACTGGTAGCAGTTATCAGAATATTTCAGTGAACAGGCATTGCTGACAGGCTCTAGGTTTTTACTTCTTAACAGCTTGACTTGATTTTGTTTCATTTTCAATATTCAAAATAAAGATTGCAACTTTTCAGTTGTGCCAGATAAGTGTTTTCATGCCAAAGATTCTAAATATGTTTCTGTATAAATAGTGAATACTCTTTTTGCAATCCCAAAAGCCATTTTTTTCTACTCAAAATACATTTATGTGCTTACATGTCCTCCTTTCAGTCATATGATACAGTTTGCTTCAGATATTATTATAAACTGTTAAGCTAGAACATTCTTCTGTGTGAGGCTTAAATCGCTTAGCTCTCTGATTGGTGGTCCCTACAATGGGTGGAAAACGTCACAGAGGAGAATTGCATAAAAATGGCAATTCACAACATTATCCAAGAATGGAAAGATTAAACGGTTATTAAAAAACATATTGTGAAATTTTCAAACAAAAATTGTATCTTGATTGATGTATTTAGACCCATAACAGATATTAAATGGCAAATGTTGAAACTATTGTTTCCCGAGGCTTCTGAACATTTCATAAATTGATACTGAGATGTACTTGTTGTTTATCAGTGAAACACACAACCAATTAGTATGTTGTTGGGTAAGGTCCCTATGCAGGTCTCCAGCACCCTGGACTGGTAACCAGTCTGTCACAGGATAAACAACCACACATGCATAAATCCATACTTTAGGGCAGTTTAGAATAACCAATTTACAGTTGTGAGTTTAGACTGTGGCTATGAAGGACCAAAACTGAGATAATAAAAATAAAAGCAGAAATATCTCTGCACGATCTGCACATGGATCCTACTCCTTCCTCAGTACTGACAAATAGTAGAGGAGTTGGACCAAGTAGGGCACCCCTCCTCATTTGCATAAGGAGGCAGAAATGCATAAGGTAAAGTAAAAAAAAGGAGACGAGGGAATTTAGAATCAAGAGGTGCATGTATAACGAAAAGGAAAAACTTTTTTAGCTGAAAATGAATGTATAAGAAAAAGTATAAACACATTTTTTTCTTGACCTAAATGCATAAAAAGGAAAATTTTAAAAACCAAATATATAGATTTCTTTGCAAAAATGCACATATAAGGAAAAGGAAAAACAAAATGTTTTTTATTTTTATTATGTCAGTTTTAGTCCTTCATATGTGGCAGCAGTGCTATGGACTTTACTGTGCACCCCACCTAATCACACAAACACCCAAAATATTTTTAAAAAAGCAAGTTTTGAAACAAACATGTATCCTTGATGGTAATAGATTTGGTTTAGACTTAGTAACAGTGATGGTTAAGGAGGAAAAAAAAGAGTTAAGAAGGAAATGGTCAATTTATTTGGCTTAATTGTGAAAAGCCGAAGGCTGAAAAAGGAAGTACTTTTTCCAATCATAACTTTACCGCTCATTCATTGGTCAGTCAAGAGGAAATTAACCCAAACTAGCAATGTCAGCCTTTCTGGCTAAGTTTGAGAGAGAAACATCTAAATTATTGTTGGAAAAAATGATGTAACTGGTGTTTCTGTGTCTCTACTTGATAGTAATCCTAATGATACGATTCGTACACGTTTACATTAAAACACTGATTAATATGTCCAAAGCTAGCTGTGAAAAAAAAATCGGCCCTCATTAGCAAACTGGATTGTTAGCCACAGTGGAGCTAAAGCAGCTGACAGCAAAGAGCTGATGGTTTAGAGCTACAAGACGAGTCCAGGTTGTGAAACTCTGTCGGGGGAAGACCATATCGTCTCTGGGTACCACCTCTAATCTTGTTGTCCATCTGAGGACCGAGAGACGGGGGACAGATAACAGAGAGGACCCAGAACTACTGACCACGGTACCAGGACTCTATGCTCTGCAGCATCGCTTCATTTCACTTCACTTGCATTTTCTCTTAATACATTTTATCTGATCAGAGGCTGATTGGTGTCTGATTCCACTTTCAGGAGCAGATAAGCAGAGGACCCATGTTTAAAGGCTGAAACCTCGATCTACTAGAACATGTGAAGGTCATAAACAAGGGTTGTGTAAAGGAGAATCCCACGTGGAGCGAGGATGTCCGAGATGATGAAGGTAGAAGCAGATGAACCTGTAGGGATCAGCTTGGAGACCCCCATACCTGCAGCATCCACATCAGACCTGGAGGAAACACAAGACAGCAAAGATATCAGTAAGTCAATCTAATTTGTGTTGCCTGGATTGGAGCAAACTAACTGTCTGGGAACTATAAAGCAGCTGCTGCGCTGCGAAAAAACACAACAAAAAACAATATATGTTATGTAGCAGCTTTTTTTCTTTTTGCATTGATATCTCTTCTTACATCAGGTACAAGGGGTCCACAAAAATGAGGATAACAGTAATATTTGTGTTCAAGTTGCTTACAGAGATAATAGGGACGGAGGATTTCTATCTATTAAAAATGAGTAACTATAAAAATCACTGTCCAGACATTTGATATAATAAACTAAATAGATTTCAAAGGCGTCATATCACCGTTGTTTAATTATTTAAAAATACCTGTGACAGGAAATGAAACTGTAACAGTTGTTTATTACAGAGATCTTTATTACAGACGATCTTGTACAGAGCATGCACAGGGTTGTCCTTTATTTATATATATATATATATATATATATATATATATATTTATGAAGCATCTTTCTTTGTAGAATGATCTCTAGAGTCTCAAGCGTGGTCTTCAGAACAGAACTTGCCTGCTTTATTAACATGTTAAGCTTTTTTAAATTAGTGACTTAGATGGTGCCATCCCAGCAGATGTCAGAAGATGTTGCACTCTCTACAGCAGACCTATCTCTGCTACTCTCCACCTTCTAGTTTATGCTTCTCCTTCAGCAAGTTTGCACCCAGACGCTTTTCGTTTATAATTCTCCGTTGGTGTGTCAGTGTTGCAAAGCAGTTCCCCACCAGGACAGCAGGGGTTGCTAACTAATAAATAAAACAACTAAACTATACTTACACTCACTAGAGAACATCTTTGTTTCAACTCAAAGTAAAAGTCTGTGCACTTCAAATGCAATATTTATTTTTATGGGCCTTTTGAAGACAAACCGATCGCAACATTTATCGCAGGGCTAAAAAAAGGTTGAGAAATGGGTCCAAAATCACACAGTGTATGTCCCCCTCGCCCCCTGGGATTTAGTACAGGTCTGTTATCTGTGCGTAGATGCATGGAACGGGTGGCACAGGATAACTCCATTAAAGAGATATAAGTTAATCAGTTAGCTGTTGATACTGTACCCACTCTTAAAAACATCAATCTCTGCAAAGAAGGCTGCAGGATTCGCACATAAAGACCCTGTAAAAGATAGTGAAATACCAGCCAGTTTGGATACTGATTATATGTAAAATTGCACTGGGAGCACAAGTGGATGTTGGACCTGCACTGTTAGAAAAAAAATTACTCATCAGCTTTTTATGTGGTGCTTTTCAAACATTGCTGGGTAGATGTCCCTGGCAAATATGTCTGTCTATACTTTCCTGCAGGACCCCAAATCTGTGCACACAGTCACAGTCAGCAAGACTTTCAATGCACAGATCCTGTCGGCATAGAGCTGAGCCTCTGACGATTCCCAATTCATGTCTCCCGCCAGCTACAGGTCCAGAAGCAGCAGCTGACATTGGCCCCGATAAAGGTTTATACATCACAGGCACTGTGCCTTGTGTGAGTCCCACCTGATATTTGATTCGGTGTCTCTTGTTGAATTCCATCACATCGTTGGGATAATAATACGATGGTCTGAAGTGAGTGCCACAAATGACCGTATTTTTCCTAGCCGAACCATAAGTGAAATCCAGTCTTTTCAACTGCACAAAACTCACCCAGGAATGCCGTTATTTTTGTATTTTTTTTCTGGAAACCTGTGGACTCGATGTCCTGACAGGCTGGTGTTTGGACAGCCTCCAGAAGCACAATAATTTACAATTTTTAACAAAAATGAACGCAATCCAAAATTAATGAACACTGACTCAATAATCTCTCCACTCGATTACTACCTACTGAGACAGCAAACAGCATATACTGTAACTCCCTCTTCTTGTGTCACAAATCCAAATTATGAAACTTTTTAATTCAAATTTGTGCCATTATGTGTTATAAAATGATAAAAACCCTCAATGAATATTTCAAATAGTAACTTTTGACATTTTGTCATTTTAGAAACTATTTAACCTGCAATATGCTGTAATATTTAATTTAAATATTTAATATTAAGTTCTATATCATTTATCTTACATTAGGGCTGAACAATTAATTGCATTTGCAATAATACTGCAATATGACTAAATCTGATTTTTCTTATCGCGAAGGCTGCAATTTGACTCTCATGAGCATGAGATATGGGAAAGTCACGTGACTTGCGAGCAGCTTAAACAATGCAGGGAGAGAAGAAAACACTGTACTTTAACCTGTTATAGAAGCCAATGCTGCACAAAATTTGGTACCAAAGAGGAATAGTACATGGGAAATTATATTGGGTATAAAAATGATGATGCTGCACAACACCAGGTTTTATACAGAATATTATGTTGCTACCTCACAATATGCACTACAAACCGTTATCAACACTTAAAAAACATCACACCACCATATATGAGAGCTGCATGTCTAAAATGTCAGCCATTAGATGACCCCAGGAGGGAAAACATTGCAGCCGGCCTAGAGATGGGCTTTCCAGCTGGGTACTACAGATAAAAAACATTGTTTGCATAACGACGGACATCATATTGAATGTAGTGATTTAATTAAATAAGTAACCTTGTTTTTATTCAGCCATGCTTCATTTGCCTTTATCTTAAAATAATTCTAGCCTATGGAATAGAGTAAATGATGTATGAAAAAATCTGATATTGTTAAGAATACACATTGATTTTTCTCTTGCACTTGTAAAAAAAAAATACATGAGAAAAGCCCCACACAAAAAACTATTGCAAATCAAATCGCAATTGCAATACTAAAGAAAAAACGCAATTAGTTTATTTTCCAAAATGGTACAGCCCTATTTTTAATCCTTAAAATTCAAGCAGTTAATGATTTCTGTATGTTTTGTGTTTTCCAGTTCATCAGATGTTCGTTATTAAAGTGGTTCCCCATGACTGGAGCCCTAGTTTGGAACAGCAGGTACCAGATCCCCCCCACATAAAGGAGGAAGAGGAGGAACGGTGGATCAGTCAGGAGGAAGAGCAGTTTACTGTGAAGAAAGAAAATGAAGAAAAGCCTCAATTATCAGAGGTACAGGAAATCAAAAGTGATAACAGAGAGACTGAAGATCCAGTCAGCAGGGTGGTTAAACCTGCAACACAAACTGGTAGAGAGGATTGTGGAGGACCAGAACCAGACTGGAACCCTGATCCAGTCTGTTCTTCTCGACAAAGTAAAAAAAATGGTAAACGATCGAAATTGTGTCCCACACATTTGTCAAAAATTGATGGACGAGAGACGCTGTTTGACTGCAGTGTTTGCGGCAAAGGATTCAAACGCAAGTCTCATGTTAAATTACACATGATGACACATACTGCCAGCAGAGAACATAACTGTGATATTTGTGGTAAAGGATTTAGAGAAAAGAGTTCTCTTCAGACACACATGAGGCGGCACACTGGAGAGAGACCGTTTGCCTGCGAACACTGCTGCAAAAGGTTTCATGCAAGGAAGTTTCTTACGACTCACATGAAGGTCCACTCAGGAGAAAAACCTTTTTCCTGTGATGTTTGTGGTACAAAATTTAGGGTAAAGGAAAGCCTGAAAAATCACTTGTGGATCCACACCACAGAGAAACCGTTCGTTTGTAGTATTTGCAGTAGAGGGTTTTCACAAAAAGAGAGCCTCAAAAGTCATGTGCGTGTTCACACAGGAGAAAAACCATTCATTTGTTCTCTCTGTAGTAAAGGATTTTCACGGCAACAAAGTCTCAAGAGTCACATGAATGTTCACACAAGAGAGAAGCCTTTTCTTTGTAGTGTTTGCAGTAAGGGATTTTCACAAAAGGAGAGCCTGAAAACTCACATGCGTGTCCACACGGGCGAGAAACCGTTTATTTGTAGTTTTTGCAGTCAAGGATTTTCCCTAAAAGAGAGCCTAAAAACACACATGCGTGTTCACACAGGCGAGAAACCATTTACTTGTGACGTGTGTAGCAAGGGATTTTCCCTAAAAGAGAGTCTAAAGAGTCACATGCGTGTTCACACGGGAGAAAAACCATTTACCTGCGGCGTGTGTAGTAAGGGATTTTCCCACTCTGGGGGTCTGAAGACGCACATGGCTGTTCACACCGCGCAATTTAGCTGTAGTGAATGTGGCAAATGTTTTGTAAAGGAGATACAGCTGGAGCGGCACATGAGGCTGCATTCTGAGGAGAGGCCGTTTGGGTGTGACGTCTGTAAAAACAGATTTAAACACAAATGTCATCTTGAAAGTCACATGAAGCTCCATTCAGGAGAGAAACAATCTGTATGTAGGGTTTCCTGTGAAACATTTTCACAAGATGGTCTGAAGAAACATACGAGTGTTTATGAGGGCTGGGAATAATACATTTTCTTTGACAGTTAAGTAAGGGTGGTGAATATGACAAAAGAAATTACTTTTTTTACTTGTTCACACAGAAGCTTTAAAGCATAAAAAACCTACAATGCACTTCTAATCCAATTTTAATAATTTTCCACAATTTTATCAGTTTGTGTAAGGCACAATAGACATTTAAGCATTATGGTTCCATTTTTAATCCATGAATCACTCGGTTTCACACTGTTTTATTTCACTCTAATTACCGGTATTTGATTTTGATTTAACAACTGCGTCAAACTAACGTTAGTCATCCCCAAATCCATCACAGTTTAACTTCAGCATAATTTCATCGCATTCTCACCAACACTCAATGTCTTCTGTGTTAAACAATGTTAGGGATAAATTGCATCGTGAACACATGAACCAGTAATCAGTTTGTTGTTTCATTATTTTAACGCTATTTCAAGTTTAGGGGCACTTTAGACTCGGATAACTCCTTATTGTGAAGGTTCGAAGTATGATATAAGATGATAAATCATAATAAGTATATATCCATGTTTATTGCTTCACAAAGACTTAAACTGACTATCCAGATCATTCCTGGAGCTCAAAAATATTTGTATTCGTCTGTGCAAGAACAGTTTTGCACTGTTTTTTCTACCTTCTGCTTGAGTCTGCTGCAATGCAAAAAATAGCTAGTTAATACAATTTTAATAATGATTTTGTTTTCAAACTACTTTACTGTTACCATGGTGATCATGAAAACCAGTAATCATCGAATTTCACCTACATTAAATTTATCTTTTTCAGTTGAAGGAAAAGTAAGAAAAAGTAATTTATACACCTGAGAAAGAGCACGTAACTGCAACAGATGTTTCTTAAAACATTGTTGCTTTGGAAGCTCTTCTTTCTGACAGGTTACTTATATTTCAGTCAGGTAATTCCTGTTACTGCTTTCTAATATCTAATATCTACACCAATCATTATCAACCTGATGGGTCTAGCGGTGGCAACAGTGGTGCTAACATTTTCACTTTGGTGTACAGTCACTTTAAAGCTTTGTCACTCCACCCACATTGCTCTTTTTTCCCCTATACAGTTGTAGAGTATTATAAATAGGATTCTAATAATGTAAAAATGTATCATGATTTCTACATTTTATGTTGTTTCTGTTTTAAGTTGAAAATATCTAATAATGAACATAACAGGCTGACGTTAACAAACAGCAGATACTTTTTTTTTAGAATTAGATTCCTCAAGTTTTATGTTTATTTCAGTTCATCCATGCTGATTTTGAACTATTTTACAAAAATGTATAAAAACATTTCTGTATTACATTCTGATTTATCTTTACAACAGGACTGACAAAGACAATGACTACATATCACTGAACAATTTCCAGTAAATATATATATAAATGAATTTTAGATGTACTTTTAATGTACTAGGGAGGTTCCGAGATCAGACCGTGCCAATATTTTCATATTTTTCAGAGATCGGGTATATCAGCTGAGGAGTCATGCTGATTTTTGCGAAAGTACCTCCTAGCAAGGCTTGATAGTGATTGCGCAATATTTCAAACAGGAAACAAGGACTCTTAAGTACCACAAATCAGCATAGCAGATTAAACACAATTGTAATATGGGTAAACTTAAACAAATATGGCTAACCGTACTTTAAACTAACAGCATAGAAACTCACTGGCATGTACACGCAACGGTAAACTGAAATAAACATAGGAAAACTTCTCTCTTTGCTTTTGCAGTAAGGAAAAGAAAAAAAGGCAGAAACACCTGTGGTGCATTCAAATAGCGTTGGAAATCTATGCTGAGTTCAGGAGCATAGGATATTTAAGCTTAAGGTGAAAATGGCAATAATAATACTGGAACTTACAAACTTAAAACATGGGCTTTCTAACATTGTTAATTACTAAAACATTTAGCGTGAATGTGATCCCATGATAGTGGAAGGCAGCATTGCGCATGCCAGCGTATAGTTTGCCAGAATAACTTTTCTTTATAATTCCGTACCAAGTAATTGTTTTGCTTTTTAGTTTTGTTTGAAATATTAAATTGAAACTGACCTTTAATTTTCAGTTTGATTTTTATTTAGTGGGATTTACAACAAAACAATTTAATGCTTAGTAATGAAATTAGTCTCACTAAAAAGTTGAGTTACTTACTAAAAATAAATTTTTGTTTTATAAATTCTAATACTAAGAGCAAAGTATCAGATCGGATCGGATTTGAGGTTAAAATTTCGGATTGAGATTAGAGGCCCAATGGTTGACAGTTCGTCTGTAGCCATATTTAGCTAGGCCGCTCTTCTACGATTTTGGGGCTTCTGCTGCATTGTGGGATAGCGTAGCGTCCACCGGCTGCTTACTGTGGCGTTACTACACATACAGGAACTTTATGCCTACTAGTCAGATCCATACTGGAGATTCGGATCTAATACATCGCTCGCATACTGCTTTTCGCCTGCTACGTTCTCGACGTATTCGGATGCAGCCATTTTGAGTGCTGTGTGGCGTAGGTGTGGTTTTTATTTGGGCAGCTTACTGAAGCTTTAGCCATGCGTTTGCCCCCTGGTGGTTGGCAGACTATTGGTTGAGGCAGTGTATGATGAAGAGACATGCACTGAAGCTCGCATTTTGAATATAAATATCGTTGACGATCTGGTTAATTTAATTGTGGCCACCAAAATTGTGATCACGATCAAAATCCGATTAATTGTGCAGCCCTAGCCCCCAGCTATATGGATGTTATTTTAACTGCAGTTGCAGTATGGGGCGCTGTATCAGCAGCGGTGTGCTGGGGGAAGCGCAGAACAAATTATCGTAACAAGCAGTTAAACGGTAATCATGGTTGTGACACGATGTGAAAATTGCATTCAGGGACTAGCGAGGGTCAGAATGCAGGACAGGACACTTTTTATGATGAGTTTGTGTCCACCAGAACCTGAAGCCTGGTTCATAACAGCCTCAGAGTCCCTTGAAGTGATCGTTTCGGAGTCTGACCTATTTTTTGCGCGAGCTGCGAGTGATCAAGTCTGTAAAACTAAAGGCAATTTCTCTAAATAAAGTCCTGCAGATTACAAATGTGATCACATTTATGGATCTAAACAGATTATAGAGGTAATATAGATAGCTTTCCACCTGTTTAATTCACTGGGAAAGGAAGAAAAAAATATATTT
The DNA here is from genome assembly GCA_028564705.1 of Apricaphanius iberus. Lineage (NCBI taxonomy): Eukaryota > Metazoa > Chordata > Actinopteri > Cyprinodontiformes > Aphaniidae > Apricaphanius > Apricaphanius iberus. The sequence goes on along the minus strand of JAPXFQ010001878.1, from coordinate 7,154,226 downwards.
ATTAAATGTGAAGAGTAGATAAACAAACATGTGTATTTCAACGTTAATACTCCTCTCTACTACTGCGCACACTGTCATGTTTTCTTTCTGCGCAGATGCTACTTTCAAGATTTTTACAGACTCCTTTCTGCTCCAGAAACGTTCTGCTATGTTGCAGGTACTGTTTAAAGATGGAAACATACATAATCTAAATGCCATGGGTCTGGCGTATTTTTTTTTTTTTACTGTGGATGGGTGAAAAATATTGATATAATATTTTTGGATGACTCCCACTTTCCATTGTGTGGAGATTCTCTCCAACTTTTCGCTGAATGCAGATTATTCTCACTATCTCAGCATCCAGCGCTCCCAGAGAGAGATTTGATTTGTCCACCTGAAACAGCAGATTAGCTGCAGGTACCTGTTCTATTGCAGGACTCTGATCTGTAAATTTTAGATTGAAGTTTCTCTGCACACAACGAACAAAAACTGCAAACGTTGCAAAGGTAACGTGTTTTATTGTTGCACATATTCTTCTGGGGCGGATACGTATGCTTTTTCCATCCTTGTGCTATATGTGGATTTTTAATGTCTGCCATATTAGAAACAACACGTAATCCTTTGGCTCTCAACTGTTATTAACTGAATAAAGGTGCGATTTTCAACACCTGTTTATACCTTCAGTGCTAATTGTGATAAAACGTTAAACATAATGGGCTATGAATAGTTAATTATTAAATAATTAAAGTTAATAATAATAGTTAATGTCTGGCTGCCAGATGTGTGGATAAATCCCTACAACTTGATGCACTTTGTTAAAAGTTGGCCCCTTATTTTTGTATGTATATTGTTATGATAAAAGAATGCTTTAACATAATTGTCATATTCTTATTAGAACGCTTAATAAAAAAATATGTTGCCTTTAAAAACCGTGGGTCAGTTGAATGCACAGAATTCATGGATGTGTTGATGCATGGTCAGGATGGTAGCACCTCTGCCTCAATTTGAGCCAGGAAAAACCCTGATTACAGCCACTTTATTTCTGTCTTCTTTACAATGATCATGATGCCCCCAGAAAGTGTTTTCTTCCTTATTTTACAAGTGGGGATTAATAAAGTCAATACCTTTCATTCCAACTATTAAAAAAAAGACATGAGATGATGATGCGATGGTAACAAAACACATCCAGGATTGAGACTGCTGTTCATGAGCAGAGAAGCAGCTTATTGTAAAAATATATGACACTTGAAATTCAGAATGCATTTAAAGTGCTTTACTGGGAAAATTAAAAGGAAGTGTGCTGGTGCCATTCACCAGACCAACCTGGCGGGGATTGCACATCATGTCAAGGGAACATGCATGCAGGTTGACTTTTAACAGGTGCCCTGTCAGAAAGGTAAAAAGTCTGTTATTATGTAAGAAGTTTTGCACATGAAAATGTATAACATAACTATCTACTTGTAGAAGTGTCTTTCACTTTTTGTTCTTTTCTTGTCAAAATAATAAGAATTGGAAGTTTATCAAGCCCAGAGAATTAAATGTCAACTATTAATCAGTAAGGAGGATTTAACTGGTAACGATTGCCAAATCAAACTTTCTGGAGCATTTTGAAGCTATTGAAGATGAGGGTTCTTTCTAAACAGTTATTTTTTAGGACATTAGGAGGCCAAAAGTAGGAAGAGTAGAGATGTACATTTTCTAAGTAAAAAGGAGATGCTTCATTGTGATTACCAACAATACAGAGTTTAATTAACAGCTACTAATGAATGACCATGTGGCAATTCTGTCTAATCATCATCATTGGGAATGCTTTATAGATGTATTTCCTGCTGTGAAAAATGTGTCATTCTCATTTGTCAGATTTGTATAATAAATCATTTGCCATGGATTCCCATCTTGTGACTTCTTGATGTGAGTGAAGTAGTTCCTAGTAGGTTTCTGATCTATTAAACTTGCATTACACACAGCTGGACGCAATTTCCTCTTTATAAATCAGACTGTAGAAATGTGAACATAATTCTTAAATGCATCATATTTCTAAGCAGATTCTAATTTTTATTCTCAGGTCCTATTGACGGGACAGAGGAAAAGTTTGTGTGTTGTTTGTGTTCGTCTGTGTGTGCAATGCTCTACAAGTCTGAAAATGTGGCTTAAATTCACAATTTTGGTATCCGTCCTGCTGCGCTGTCAGAGCCTCTGTCCAAAAAGAGCGTAAGCAAGGTCCATTGTGTGCTTAAAGTTGCACACATTTTTCCGCCACATTTTTTTCTATAAATCCCAAACTTTGCGTATAAAGTTGCTTACACAGTTTTTAGACCCCATTTTGTGTTTTGGCAAGCTTTATAAATGAGACCCCTGGCCAAGATGCATTGGCCCACCGGTCAGTCCAGGCCTAAGTGTGACCTAGCAACACGGCTGTCATCTTACTTGAGACAGCTGCCCCCTTTTGTAAAGATAGGCGGGTTTTTTTTTTGGTTGGTTCCTGAATTGCCCTTAGAAACAGCCCTGTCAGCTCAGCCTGGTAGACACATGGGTATTGGGTTGTTCTGGTCAAATTACCCCGAGGTTCCACGAGTGGAAATCTGCCTTTTGGTGTCAACGGTGTACTATTTAAATAACTCTAACTTGCTCAATTTTTAACACATTTTCAAACTGTTTGATTTGTTATAAATACAAGAGACATGGCTGTGAAGTATATCGGTTTTGGCTTGGAAACTCTCATTATTTCACTCCACTTTCCCGTCATCTTCCCTTCTCCTGTCAGTTTCCCATGAATCCCCGCCTCTCGCCCTTTTTACAGCTGGAGATGGGCACCAGCCCCCCCGCGACCCCTGGAGGACTAAGCGGTTCAGAAAATGAATGGATGGAAACATAACGGGACTGCTGTCAGACTTAAAGAGTAGAGAGAAATTGCTCTTCCTACTAACCATAAAAATCAGCATTTTGGCTCTAAGACGACCTTCAACTGGTCCACAATAAAATGCCTGTGTGAGAAATGTAATCACAGCCTCCTCATCCCCCTCCCCACATTTACTGACACACACACCACCTGTTTCTCACCGTACCTCACTGCTCCCACAACACTCCCTCCTACTTCAGGAAACAGCTGAGATCGCGCATTTGCAGCTCATCAACTGTGGAATGAGGCTCCCATCTATAATATGTATTGTTAATGTCTGAGTATGTGCTTAAATGTTTGAGGTGTGTTTTTTTCCATTGCCTGTCTTTTGATTTCTTGAATAAGAAAAAACAGACACCCAAATCGTATCCTTCAGGTAGAAATGACCCACCAGCAATAAAATCCAGCAAAAGCCTGTTTTAGTAGAAAGCCCTCTCACCAACGGCAAGGTACAGGCTACAGAGAGGGAAATTTGGTTTCTGTTTTTGAAAAACAGAAATTTGAAGGCGACCCATTTTTTTGACTATGAAATACCACAAATTAAGTCGACAATGCGATTCCAACACGTACAGATATGCGGTATCAAGCCTTTGCAGTGTAAGGTTTTCTAATCAGGCAAACCATTTGTAAATCCGTTAATATTTTATTTAAACTGATCACACACCTTCCAACTGCTAGGACAGAGAGCGGCGGAATGACTGAACATTAGCTGTTTCGTGTAAGATGGCCACCGTTGAGCTACGCTGTCGAATCCTGGTCACAGTTAAATGGTCACAAAAGGAACTTTCATATAGATGCGGACCTGCTGATTTAAAAAGCTCAAAAGCATGTCACTGCAGCCAAAGTGCGTCAACCTCCTCGATAATTGTCGTCAGGTTCCAACAATACGCATCAACAAATTGTTAGGGCCCTTCCTTTTAGGAAGGCATTCCCTCAAAACACAAGAGGGAGAATTAACTATTGTAGACATCTCGCATTAAAAGTAATTTGGTTTAATGTTTTAGCCATACGTTCAGATTTTTGAAGCAGTTGGCCTTGAACGTTACAAAAAACGCAAAAACGAATCAGTTCAGTTTATTTGTGTATCGCCAAATCACAAAACATGTAATCTCATGGCCCTTTATAAGTAATTTCTAATCTGACTTCCTTTATAAGTCATTTATAAGTCAGTCAATTAATACTTCAGCACGTTATTCCAATTTAAGATATAAATGAATGTGGGTCACCTTCAGTGTTTCTTTATTGTAGGATAATACTGATGTGACCCAGCAAATGGAATAAGAACACCTGCACATACGTCGGGATTTAGGTTTTTGGTTTTTTTGTAAGCAATGTGTTACTCACTTTTTTTTATCTTTTTTACTTATTTTTTATGTATTGCTTGATTTGTTATTATTAGATTTTATTCTTTAGTATTTTTGTTTTTGCCATTTTTTTGTAAAAAAAGAAACTGCAAACTGAAGTAATTTTTTTGGGGGAAGTATTTCATGAAGAAATTAACCAGACCATGCAAAAAATGCACTTACTATAACCTAAGGATGAGTTAGAATGGCCAATTGACCTAACAGTCATGTTTTTGGACTGTGGGGGGAAGCCGAAGCACTCGGAGAGAACCCACGCATGCACGGGGAGAACATGTAAACTCCATGCAGTAGGATCCCATCTGGGATTTAAACCAAGAACCTTGCTGCTTCAGGGAAACAGTTCTTAGTACTATTGCCTTGTAGCAGTAATGTTCCTGTGCTACTGTGCAGCCCTAATAGCTTTTTTGTGTTTGTTTGTGCATGTGTTTCTGCCATATATTAATTTTTCTAATTTTTTCACTTGTAATAGGGGCAAGCCGGAGTACCCGGAGAGAACCCACACGACAGGAAGTCAGATTAGTTGGGTTTTTTAAGTTATATATATATTTATTATTTTTTTATTTTGTTTTTATTTTCTTTTTTTTTTTCATTTTATGTGCGCATATAAATTTTTTCTTTTCTTTAATTAGTATTATGTTTCGTAATCTTTTTAAATTATTGTCCTTTTTCGTCTAATTTGTGAGGGAGCTGTTTTTATAAATTATAGTTTTTTCCCACATCTTTTTTCAGTTTGTTCCTTCTGAAGACTTCTCGTAAATGTACATAAACCCATTTTGATAAAGGTCTTTTGCGCTGTCGCTATGTGCAATTGTTACTTGGTCATCATCAGCCAAAAACACCAGTTGTCCAGTCTTCAGATATGAGGTAAAGTGGTCTGTCTCTGTCCTCAGGGTTTGTCGGCAAATCACTGAGGACAAACAGTACATCTGAGCTCCGTTTTGTAATGGAATTTCAATAGTTGCACTAGGAATCACAGGTAATCCCAGGTCTCCCTCACTGGTGGACCGATCCAGATGCAGGGTTAACACATCAGTGTGGTTAAAGAAGATATATCTTTTAATGTTGGAGCGGCAGATGTTGCATTCCTTCTCATAGCAGTCTTCCAGAACAAATCGCTGGAGTAGAGAAGCTGTTGTGTCATTTGGTTTTGCATCTGACAGGTAAACTACGGGACCTAGCTCTGTCAAGACCGGTGTAGCCACCCTACATTGTTCACAAGTGATAATGTTGTTTAGCATGGAAACGGTGTTAATGCCACATGGGTTGAGCCAGCTCAAAAAAGATGACAAAAAAGCTGCTGTGAGATTCTGCTGAGCCCAGCCCAGTGATGGTACACTTTCACTTACTTCTATCAGAACTTGGTAGATCTGTTCTGGGGGGAAATATGTTCCTGGATGGTGCATGGCTGTTAGGAAAAGGCTGGCACACAATGGAGTTCCTGACAAAGCTCCAAAAACATTTTCAGGATACTTGTCCACAAATTTTCTGGCAATACTCAGGTTTAGAATACTTTGCATTGTGGCATTCATCCAAGAGTTGTTGAACGAGTTGGAAAACTTGCAGAAGTCCATGGTTGGATGAAGATTAGAATAAGTTTGACTACTTTTATTTTCTGCTCCGTAGCAATAATCTGTGTGATTTTGTATTTCATCTTCTGTGATCACTACATGTTGGAGAGGATCCTGATAGGTTTCATGACTGATTTCTTTGTCTTTGGTGTCTGTGTCATCTTTAGCACTAACTTCATGGTTGCAACAATATGTCTGATTTGGCTCTCGAAAGCTTGTCATATTCACTGTGCTTTCAGAGCTTGAATTTTCCAGGTCAGGGGTCACTTTGACCCCGACACTAAATTCATCTAGTTCTTCTGTGCACTTCTCGTAGATGTAGATATATCCGTTATAGCAAATGTCAGCTGCACAGTCTATATTTGAATATGTGACCTGGTCATCCTCAGCTTTAAAAACCAGTTCTCCACACATCAGATATGTGTAAAAGTGGTCAGTCAGGCAACTTGTGGTCTGGTGGCAGATGACTGAGGAGAGACGGTACTTCTGGGTTCCAGTTTTTACAGGAATGTCGATGGTTGCACTCGGAATCACAGGATGTCTTAAATCCGCCTGGCTGTTAGACCGTGGAAGATACAGGGCAATCACATCTGTGTTGTTAAGGAAGTATTTTCTCTTTAAGTTGGAGTAGCAGACGGCACAATGTTCCGGATAGGTCTCAGAAACCCAGCGGTTGAGAAGAGAAGTGGTACTATCGTATGGTAGTGGATGTGGCAGGCAAACGATAGGGCCGAGATCCCAGATGTCAAATGAAGTCTCTTTACATGCTTCACATGAGACAGATGTGTACACCACGCAAACAGCATTGATTCCACATGGATCAAACAATCTTAAAATAGCATCCAAAAAGTTTGTCAGTTGGTTGTGATGTGGCATGGCTAACGCTACTCTGTCACGTATTTCTGTCAGAACTTGGTACATTTCGTCTGGGGAGAAAAATGACCCTGGACACTTCATGGCTCTACAGAAAAGGTTGGCAAACAATGGGGTTCCTGACAAAGCTCCAAAAACGTCTTCTGGATATTTTGCCACAAATTTTCTGGTAATACTCAGGTTTAAAATACTCTGCATTGTGGCATTCATCCAAGAGTTACTGTACCAGTTGGAAAACGCACTGAAGTACATGGTTGGATCAGAAATAGAATATGTTTGACTTGTGTTGTCTTCTGCTACATAGATATAATTTGTGTCATTCTGTGTTTCATCCTTTAAAAAGGTGCTAAGTTCATCTTCTGTGATCATTACATGTTTGACAGAATACTGATAAGTTTCATGACTGATTTGTATATCTTTGTTGACTGCAACCAATTCCTGGTTGCACAAATATGACCACTTTGTGTCTCCAGAAGTTGATAAATTTGCTGTGCTTTCCATATTTATTTCTTCCTCTTTAAAACAGCATCTCAATTCATCCTCTGTGATGGTTTCACCAAACTTGTCCGGTCCTTCTGCGTACTTATCATCTCTGGTGAAATTTTCCATCTCAGTGATAGTTTCATTCTGAACTGAATCCTCTTCTGCAAAAGTGTGATTTAAACCATGGAGGTTTTCTTCAAAATCCTTCAACATATTTTCTGCATTTGTTGTTTCAGGGTTAACTTCCTCATTTTTATAGCAAGCTTTCACATCTAGGTTCATTTGGTCTTGAGGAACACTGGCAAAAGTGCAGTTTTCTGAGGTCTCCATTATCAGTCCATTTGCTGTAATTTCAGAGCGAAATTCCTCAATTCCATTGCAGGTTTCAGCCTCTGGGTTAATTTGGTCTTCGGGAACACTGCCTGAAGCACAGTTTTCTGATGTCTGCATAGCGTTAGCTATGGTTTCAGAACTGGTCTGTTCATCCACAGACCTGTCTCCTAGCGAATCATTTTCTGAGACGCAACAGCAGCATAACTTTTTCAATGCTTTAGTCAGTCGGGCCTTAATGGTGGAACGTTTAGCAAAATTCATGTTGATTTTCTTTGTTCGATTTATATTGATCAAAAAATAAACTCACTGTGAAGTGTCGTCTTTCTCTGTCGTTTTTCTCTGTCGTCTATCTCTGTAAGCAACCTCCTACCTTCAACGAAGTTGAGAAGCAAGTGAAAGGGAAAATTCTGTACTACACAGAAAACTTCTTTGCGTCTTTATGACATCATCAATGAGGACACTGTACGATAATGCCACAAAGTTCTGTGTCAAGTTCTTGTGTTTTTGTTGCTACGGTAACTTAATGCATTCTGTAAGTCATATTACAGTAAAGGTCACAGTTCTGACAAGTAATATCAGCTATTTAGGGTCAGTGGTTATTGTCACATTGTATGCGATCATTATTGTAAATGATATATAAATTTTATTTCACAAAATCAGTTTTTTTAAACATATATTTCATTTTAATTTCAGCTGAATTTTGGAAGTAGTTTTGTGATAAGGTAACAAATGTTAACTGATATATAATAGCCTAGTTGAAATGTATTAAGGTTGAAAGGTTCAGGAGGGAGGGGCTGCACGGTGGCGCAGTGGTTAGCACTGTTCCCTTGCAGCAAGAAGGTTGTGTTCATATCCCAGCCCAGGGTCTTTCTGCATGGAGTTTGCATGTTCTCCCCGTGCACGCGTGGGTTCCCTCCGGGTACTCCGGCTTCCTCCCACATTCCAAAAACATGACTGTCAGGTTAATTGATCACTGACACACACACCACCTGTTTCTCACCGTACCTCACTGCTCCCACAACACTCCCTCCTACTTCAGGAAACAGCTGAGATCGCGCATTTGCAGCTCATCAAGGTGTGAGTGTGTGCATGGTTGTTTGTCCTGTTTGTTCTGCCCTGTGATGGACTGGCGACCTGTCCAGGGTGTACCCCGCCCGTTGACAGCTGGAGATAGGCACCAGCACCCCCGCGACCCAGGATTAAGCGGTTAAGAAAGGTTAAGAAAAAATGGATGGATGGATGGGTTCAGGAGGGAACATGCACATGGAGAACAAGCAGACTCCATGCAGTCCTGGGCTATATACTGCTAATTTACCTCCTGGCTGACTGAAGGATCTGACTGGAATAACATGATCCTTCCACACACTACCTCCAGCTGGGTACCCCTTTGGGTGAAAAGAAGGGCCTGCTCATGGGAATAGTGGTCTCCCTAAAGTTACACATGTTGCCTGGGTGTCTGAAAGATAAATTGCCTTATTCAGGGAGCTTAAACTGCACACTTAAATGAGCAGAATTAGAGGAATGGAGTATAAAAATCTAAGGGCTGGGAGATCAACCTATCAAATGTATTTAATAAATTACAGAAAAAAATCCAATCACACCCTGTCCTGTAAACAAATATAGCCTTGTGTGGCAAGGTACACAATGAAGGCCCGGGCAGGATTCGATCGGGTGAGAGTAATGCGCGCTAACCATTCAGCCAAAGGGATATCCCCGTGGCCAAGCAGCCAGGGCACATGATCAATCGGAGCCATAGTGACAGGACCTCCACACTGTCACATCTCTCCCCCTCTTATCACAAGCACGTCCTCGTGCTCCCGCACAGGGTGCCACCAATTTCGAATCCATGGACTTATTACCATTATCACATAGATCCTGCCAACAACACCAAATGTGGCAAGGTACACAACATCATGCTCAATTAGAGCCATAGTGACAGGACCTCCACACTGTCACATTTGTAGTGACCATTTTCATTTCAGGTAACTTCACCTGCACACATAATTTAAAGTTAACTTATGCATTAGTATTTCTAACGATTGTAATCAAAATGTGTCCTAACCGGTATGGTGATGTTACCAAATCTGTTTGCTGTCGCCTCATCCAGGGGGGTGATGCTGGAGTGGTGCCACGGTCTGTGTTTGGGGCAGAGGAGGCATCCCTCCTAATAAACCCTGCTCTCATTTCCTCCATGAGGTTAACTGAGACAGCCTTCATCTGCTCAACCAGTTCTTTCTGCATATCCTCTATCAATTCAGCCCAAACCTTGGCCTGCATCTGACTTTTTAACTCATCCAATACCTGAGTGCCGGTATTTTCTGGGGTCAGTGTCACTACTCTCAGAGCGGTTTCCACAACCTGCAATTGATGTTCTAGGCCCTGTGCTTCCTGCCAAGCCTCGGAAAAAGCAGCGTTCTCTTTGCGCCACAGCTGCCTGCTCAGCTCTTCTTTAACAGGTCCTGGTTGTAACCCGACCATCAGCTGGTCCAGTATGAGGTCCTCTTCATCTGCACCATCCTCATCCTGCCATCTAGAAAGAAGTTCTTGCAGTCTCAATATAAAAGAGAGAATATTCTCGTCCAGCTTTTGTTTGCAATTAAAGAAGCCAGCGCGCAGCTGCGCTCTAGTAGCAGGTTTAGCATACAATGTCTGTAGAATGTCTAATACTTTCTGCCCCTTATCCTTATCCCTCTGGATAATGAGCTGAAGTTCCCGCTTGGCTTCTCTTTCTAAATTACCTATAATAAAATCTGCTTGAGTTGTTGGCTTAATCCCTGGGCCCACAGTATAACTTCCAGCTGAGCCCTCAATTCCACAAAAATTTTGTTTGATCACCATAAAATTTAGGAATCCAGCCAGTCCCCATAAACCATGGTAAAACAAACTGTGCGTTAACAGGCGAGCTAGAACTACCCTGAGCTGTATCCATTTTACATAAATCTCCTTTAACAGCGGAGCTGGGATCCAGACAGCAACGTCAAATTAGATGTCAAAAAGTGGTTTGTTTATATCCCAGCAGTTCTGTTTTCCACTATTAAAGAAAGACTTAACCTAAGCTCTCAAAAACAGGAATGCTTAATTTTCACAATAAAAAAGAACAAAAATGAATGATTTTTTAAAATTTAGGGTTAGTAGTTCAGGTAGGTTGTGGACGTTTATGGCAAAATTCTTCTTTATATTTAGTTAGAAATGTGATGCTCATTGATGAAGTCTTCGGTTGTATTTCTCATGTATGTATCTCGGATGTCTCACCCTGGCGCTGAGCTGGACCCCCAAGGCTGTATGATTTGTTTGTAAAGACAAATGAATGAGGAGAGGATTCATAATAAGATATGTTTTTGTCCGTCTCTGTGGCAGCTCACAGTGCTTCATTATTCTACTCCAAAGAAAATTAAGAACTATGTTAGATTGCTGAAAGTGTTTCAAATGGTGAATATATTAAAAAATATTAAGAGAGAGGACTGTTGTGTTAAAGTATTGTGCTTTTAAATTGCTATATTCCCAATATTTACTGTAAACGCCTGAAAAAGTTCTTCAAATTCGTATCCATTTAAAAATACTTTATTCATCTCAAATGGAAATTAAGTGCTGATGTAACTCATTTGATCCAAGGTTCTTCAAAGACTTGCTGTAGATACTGATGGCTGTGCTCAACAAGGATCTCCTGTAGCAACCAGCATTATTACAGAGATAGTCTAGCAAAGAGGATACTCAGGGTTTTCCATAATAAATAAATTACATTAAAAGTCTGTATGGAAAGACTGTAAAGAATCTGTTTTACAAATTTGTTTGGTTTGTTGTGAATTTTTCATCATTTTTAAAAATCTGAATCTCAATTAGCCCTGTTCTCCAATAATTTCCAGAGAGCGAATTAAAGGCAACCATCATCTCCATTATCTGTTATTGAATATTTGCTTAAATCAACGACATATCTTGGTCTGACACAATTTATCATTAAAAACATGTATTTTTGTTACCAAAAGAAATTGCAAATATGTTGTAAAGATCGTTATGCCCCTAATCAGTTAAAATAGTTTGACCTGGTAGAAAATAATGTATTTGGTAGGCTACCCTTTCTCTCTTAAAGTAATATATATATTTTTTTAATTCTAAATAAATGTTGTTATTGTTTGTATTTGATATAAATTGTCTTTTTTTCACCATCACAGAAAAAATGGATTGGTCAGTGAGCAGGAAGATAACCGGAAGTGATTTTGCTAGCGTAGCTGGATAGTTCCCGATAGAAAAACGTCTAAAATGTAGTACAAACCAAACCTTGGTTATATTTAACTGTCTTTGTGAAGACATCGCGCCTATACGTGTGTTTTGAACTGCGGTAAATATTTACGGAACGTAATAAGCCTTCATTAGCAAGCTGAATGAACTGTTAGCCACTGTGAAGCTAAAGCAGCTCTGCAACACAACTCCACAAACTCGTGAGGCGCTCAGTGGGGGAATACACCATCTGTGGAAACCTCCTTTAAAGCAGTGTTGCTTAGCTGTGGGAGATACTGGGGAAAGTTCCGGAGCGGAGCCAAGACTACTGATCAAGGTATCAGACTTTGCTCTGCAGCGTCGCTTCAGCTATGCTTACATTACATTTTATATGATCATCATAAGCTGATTTGTGTCTGATTCCAGTTTCAGGAAGTGGTGAAACAGAAGATCCAAGTTGTGTAAATGTGAAGTTTGCAGACAAGGATTGTTAAAAGGAGAATCCCAGCTGGAGCGAGGATGTCTGGGATGATGAAGGTTGAAGCAGATGAACCTGGAGGGCTCAGCTTGGAGACCCCCATACCTGCAGCATCCACATCAGACCTGGAGGAGACAGAAGACAGCAAAGATCTCAGTAAGTAAATCTAACTTGTTGCTGTAGTGGAGCAAATAACTCTGTTGTCTTAATTGTGGAATGAATCAAAATGATAAATATGTATGTAAATATCCCAGCAGTCAAAAGCATAGTTCAATCTGTTTAGGTCGCAAGTCCATCATAGAAAATAATTGAATATAATGGAAACAATTACAGTATTTTATGGAGAAACATAGTTATGGAGGACTAAAACGGACATAATTAAAAATAAAAGTATAAAAATATGTATTTTATTTACATAAAAATAAAAAAATGCATTTAGGTAAAGAAAAAAATATATTTTGTTTTTATCTTGCCTTATGCAAGCATTTTCTGCAAAAAAAGACATTTTGCCTTAGACATGCATTCCTTGTTTTTACATTCCCTCGCCTCCTCTTTTTACTTTACCTTATGCATTTCTGCCTCTTCATGCAAAGGAGTAGGGATGCACTGATACTGGTCTTGGGTATCGGCCCCGATGCTGTCAAATGTACTCGTGTCGGTATCAGTTAAAGTTAACCGATATGATACTTAAAATGTGGAAACTCTGCAATAATTCCACAAAAAATGTTAACTTTTAACTTGAAATTTTAGTTTTGTGATCATTTTTATTAATATTTATTTTTTTCTAATTCACCCTCATTTGTTGTAACAAGCATAGAAGAAAATAAAACCTGTCTTCCAATTCATGACATTTTTGTGCGGTAGAAGTATTGGCATTGATAATCGGTATCGGCAATTAGCTACTATGATCCAAGTATTGGTATCGTACCGGATTGAAAAAAGTGGTAGTGTTGCATCCCTAAAAATGAGGAAGGCTACCCTCCTTGGTCCAGATCCTCTACTATTGGTCAGTAGTGTACTGCAGAGCTAAAGACATGAAAGGGTCTGCAGTTCTACTTGTCCAAAGATCTGTGGTTCAGCTGTAAAATGGTTTCTCCGTGAGATGCTGCATTATGAGCTCTCTGGTCTCACTGTAGATGTGGGGAATCTCGGTGTACATAAAAAAGTTTTGACTTGGAAGCTGGTATTTTGGGTTGAACTGATGGAGCATTTGTTGGAATCCACATTTTTGAACAGTATAAATGGGCTCTTGACCCATACATATGAATTCAGCAACAGCTCGGTTCAGTTTTCTTGCCTCAGGCGAGTTTTTGTCATATTTTTGGTGCCACTGCAAAGCTTCTGTAACTGTTGGCTGTTTATGAGTTTGGTGGGGTGTTGCACGGTCTTCCTCAGCTTGCAGCTGCAAAAAGAAAATATAAAAAATATTCTTAGAGAATAAATGTCAAACGATGGACTGAGTCTGAACAAATGAAATGTTAGTTTTTCTCTAAATAAAGTGGACGGGGGATGTTTTCTTCCCAACAGTGTCCGAGTTTCGGACAGGGAAAGAGTCACCGTCAAGAAACCCTTGAGTTTGGCCGCTGTCTGGAGGAGAACCCCCGTTTCTGGTTGAAGCTCTTCACCCAGAAACTAAGTGAAACTACTTGGTGAAATAGTAGCTTTGTAAATGCTACCTCTATCACCTGGTTAAGAGCACTGGCTATAATGTGTTACTGCAACAACAAGGTGCGCACTTCAACAGCCAAGGAGGGCTACTACTGCTGCACCCGTCTCCAGTTTCTTTCAATGTACTGCGTGGATATTTGTGTACTTGTTTTCTGAAAGGAAGATGGCTTCCGCAGCCTCTGGAACTTTTATTGATGAAGTCTGTGCTTTTAGTCTGCTGCAAAACACTGAAACTCAATGTAACAAGGATAGAATGTATATAGGGAAATGTCTTACTGTGTTTCCAGACCAAACGCGATAGGAGCGACTAGAGCTTCAGGTTTACATGTAAAATCAATGGAGGAGCGCGATGAAGCGCGACTTGGTGTCCCGCGACACTTCAGAAGCAGATTTGCGTCACAAAAAAGCTTTTCTGCCTGATTTGCGCGAACAATTCGCGCTACAGATGCGATGGAAAATCCGCGCTGCATTTTATGTGGTGCATTTGGTGCATTCGTGCTCATGGCGTCTATCGCTCGAGTTGGAAAAATCTGAACTCCAGCGTCAGATCGCGCCGCGACAACCAATCAGGGGACAGAGTTTCAGTGATTCTGTGACTGTCATGGAGTCACAGCCTCAGCAGGACATGGAGGAAATACTGATGAACATCGTGGCTAATCACCCCGCACTACATGACACAAGCAGTTTTCAATACAGAGACAGAACAAAAAGAAGAAAAAAACTATTTAGACAGGAATGCACCTCTCGGCCTAGAACTGAGCCTTGAAACAGCGTCCTCACCTGGTTTCCTGGTAGCAGCTCCCGCACCACGTATCCTTAGCTCACCAAACCCCCAGTGCAGCGGTCCCAGCTCTACCGGAGGCCAGGCCGAACACGTAATCCACTCTGTCCTCTGTCAGCTCGGTTCATAATCCACCGCCAGCTGCACTGTAGCCCCAGCTCAGCTGAAGGCCAGTTCGCGCGTGAAAATACAATATTTGAAGCGCGACCAGTTTGCGTTGTACACGCTTCAAGGTGCGAATGTTCAAGCATCCAGCTGGGGGCATGTGCGTTTTGACGCTTTTGGTGTGGACACAGCGTTATCTAAACAAGTTACTTTGATTTTAAACTGAAAACTGAACCACTCACCATAATAACCCACCATTTTTATTGGTGTTAATGGTTTAAAATGTCCTACCCTAGTTCATTTCATGATTTTACATGATCTCCATACTACTGTAAATATATATATATATATATATATATATATATATATATATATATATATATATATACTTATTTTTCTTCTTAGAGCTAAATAAAAGGAATGATTATTTTTTAATGTTAAGCATTGGAAACTTTTTTTGTTTTAGGCTTTTGTTTCTAAGAGGTCTCTAATGTAATTTTGTGTTTCAATGATTTCAGTTCATCAGATGTTGGTGATCAAGGTGGTTCCTCGTGACTGGAGCCCCAGTTCAGACCAGCAGCCACCCCACATAAAAGAGGAAGAGGAGGAGCTGTGGATCGGTAAGGAGGAAGAGCAGTTTACTGTGAAGAGAGAAGAGGAAGAGAAAAGTAAAGAGGAAGAGAAACCTCCGTTATCAGAGCTTTATCAAATCAAAACTGAAGACAGCAGAGAGACAGAAGCTCCAATTAGTAGCTCAGTGGAACAGATGGCAACAAAACCCGATGGAGGGGACTGTGAAGGAGCAGAGCCAATGTCCAACCAAGTTCCAGTATCTCCTGTTCAACACAGTAATATGACTCTTCACAGCAGAGATCCACCATCTAAAATTTCTTCCAAACCTGCGGCTCAGCTCGGAGTCCAAGGAGGAATGAATACGGATGACTACAAACCTTGTGGTAAAAAAATCAAAAAGAAGACTAATGATGAATTAAACATGACAACTCACACTGCCAAGGTTGATCACAGGTGTCCTATCTGCGGTAAAGAATTTATAGTAAAGCGTTATCTTCAGACACATATGAGACTGCACACTAGTGTGAGACCTTTTGCTTGTGAGGTTTGTTCTAAAAGGTTCCATAGAAAGACAAACCTTAGAATTCACATGATGGCCCACTCTGGAGAAAAACCTTTCTCCTGTGATGTTTGTGGCAAAAGATTTAAGGTAAACGAAAGTCTTAAAAATCACATGAAAATGCACAGCAAAGAGAGACCATTTGTTTGTAGCATTTGTAGTAAAGATTTTTTAAGACAAGAGAGTTTAAAGAGTCACTTGTGTGTTCACACAGGAGAGAAACCTTTCATTTGTAGTGTTTGCAGCAAAGGATTCTCCCGACATTTGGAACTAAAGAGACACATGTCTGTTCACACAGGGGAGAAACCATTTATTTGCACTGTTTGCGGAAAAGCATTTTCACTGAAAGATCATCTAAAGAAGCACATGCATGTTCACACAGGAGAGAAACCTTTCATTTGTAGTGTTTGCAGCAAAGGATTTTCACAAAAGCAGAATCTAAAGAGTCACATGCATGTTCATACTGGAGAGAAACCGTTCGTTTGTAGTATTTGCAGTAAATCGTTTTCACGTCAAGAGGGTCTAAAGACTCACATGCGCGTTCACACAGGAGAGAAACCGTTTATTTGCACTGTTTGCAGTAAAGGATTTTCTCAACAAAGGAAACTTAGGACTCACATGCGCGTTCACACTGGAGAGAAACCGTTCATTTGCAGTGTTTGCAGTCAAGGGTTTTCGCAACCCCGAGATCTGAAAAAACACTCCGCTGTTCATACCGCTCAGTTCAGCTGTAGTGAGTGTAGTAAACGTTTTGTAAAGGAAATCCAGTTGGAGCAACACATGAGACTCCACTCAGAGGAGAGGCCGTTTGGTTGTGACGTCTGTAAAAGCAGATTTAATCAAAAGTGTGTTCTTGAAAATCACATGAGAGTCCATTCTGGAGAGAAACCATTTGTTTGTAGCGTTTGCCAAAGAGGATTTGCACGACATGAAAACCTTAAGAAGCATGTGGGTGTTCATCGAGGCTGCAATTAATGATTCATCAGCCAGAATTTTTTTCGACCAGCTGATCGTTATTTGAAACTATCAAACATTTATTTGGGTACTCCTCAACACATTTTACTCCACATTCTGCACCTCTGTGAATTTTACCTGGATTTTTTTCTACGTTATAGTAAACAATTCTTACGGTTTTAAATTGAAATGAAATGTAGAAATACTTTTTCTCATTAATTGGCTTTAGTTCATGAGCTTAAACACTTCAGAGAATTCAAACCTGAACTGGAATATTCTTCTCCGTTTACAGGGCTGTACAGTACGACATACATGCAATGTAACAAAACTGTTTTCTGTGAAACATAGTTCTGTGAGATGAACTATATTTCATTTTTATTGTTTTTATATATATATTTTTTATTGTAAACGTTGATTCAAGCTTTTTATATTTCAGCTGTTTCAAAGGACTGCTTCATGCCACACTCAGAGCCCCACCGAGCTCTAGAGGTGTGTCACACTCACACTGAATGGCCCATGGTTTCAGCGGGTCAAATATAATGTCTCATTCTAGCAGGATGTGAAAAAAAGCCAACATCAGAGAAGACCAGTGTCAAAGAATTTCTGACTGCTTGAAACCAATGTTTCCAAGTTAGTGACTGTCACTATTTCTTAACATTTTTCGCACCAAAAAGTGCTTAGTGATAAGTCTAGCCACATTTCTGACCATCCTTAGTTACTTTATGGAAACTTTGTCGCCGATGTATGCTAGAGATTGGAGACCAGGCTGTATATTTTAGAGACCCTGCTTGTTGTAGATGGGGACTGTCCTTCCAGACGCTCAAAAAGGAAACACCTCGCAGTATGATCACCTTACATCAAGTGACCCATCTTAAACCTTTCTTGGTTGATTTTCCCCTCTCACAACAGATTTTTTTTCATTTTAAAATTAATTCAAAAGTAAGAAAGAAATCAGCAAGTATATAAGACCGATATTTTATAAGCCATACACGAACGTCAGGCAGAAACCTGTCCCCTACATTGTGTTGCATTCAAAACAAGTTAGAAAAATATGGTGATTTCAACAATATACGAATTTTAAAGCTTCTAATGAAAAACACTGAAAAGAATAACATAAGCCATAAACTTCTATTTAATGGCAGTTGGCGAGCAATGTTTGGTGCATACGAAGGGCCTGATTTATCAGGAGTTTGCGCTTGTTAAAACTGGCGAAAGAGGCACAGCGTCGCAAAAACAGGCCGTAGCTGATTTACTTACATGACGCAGAAAGGCTACATATGACATTTTAAAAACAAAATTCATACATTTTAGATTTTAGATTTTCAAGTTTTCACGTTTTCAAGATGACATTTTTTTCTACTGCAACTTGACATTTATTAGAGGCCATGATGAAGTGATGAGGTGCGGTTCATTCCAGCAACTTTAATATACTATAGACATTTTAGCGACCTTGTTCTGGACATGCTACAGTTTTAATAAGTCTGACTGATTATGATGCCGGCATGGAGCAGAGAGTGGCGCATGAACACAGCATGCAATAAGTTTATTAGTGACTGTTGGCGCACATTTAAGTTGTTTTTGCACGCGTGTTTACCGGCGTGCTGTTTCCTTGTGGCTTAAAATAAAAATAATATAGGCTACTTTCAAAAACTCTCAACTTAAAGTCGGATATATCAATCCATTTATTTAAATTACAAAAAAAACATAAACAATATTCAATCATCAATTCGCCGTGTCTCACGACTCACGCATGGGTTTCACGGTCAAAAACCATATGCCTCGCTGTGCGCCACACCTGCACTAATTAACCCAAGTGTTAAATAGACTTGTGGCAGAAACAGCGCCATCCCAATCCAATACTCAGAATGGCTCCAACAGTGACAAACAAACTTGATAATATTCTAGCCTAATAGTTATTAACTCTTTAACAGCCATTCATTTTATATGTATGTTGTTTTTCACTTTTATTTTGCCAAAGACGAATTATGAATTCAGCTGCATATTCCTCCTCTCTCTAAATGTTGCGCAGCTCACATCAGCGGCTCCTCATTTGAATACTGCTCCTTGCACTTGTTATGAATTGCTCACACAATCTTAGTAGACTAGCCGCAAATAAAGAACAATCCACCAGGGCAAAATGTTTGTAGCGCATGCAATATTGCAGTTATTAAGAATCTTGATCAATCGGGCCATAAATATGCCTTACTTATTTTTTACAAAGTACAAAAAAATAAAAACTATATTCTTTTTATTAATTTTGTCTTCTTAAAAAATTTCAGCATTTTTTTTCTGGACATTTTGCTTTAATGGTCTTGATTGTTCAGTTGTAATTTGAGATCTTGTAAATTTTGTTCCAGTTCCCTTCTATCAACAGCATATTTCAGGCAAAATAATATAACATGTTCCACAGTCTCTTCTTGAAGACAGGGAGACCTGGTTTTTAGAGATTTTGTATTTATGATACAACTTTTTTGCTACAAACCAGTTATTTCTCTAGCACCAGTGCTATAGACACGTTGAATGTTGTTTTCATCCGGGTATTTTCGCGCATTTTTACAACACTGGAGGGCCAAAAGCTTCAACGCCGCTATTCAAAGCCGTGCGGTTGTGGTTGAATAATTACTCAAACAAAATAAAACCTTCAAAGCTTCCAGACCATTTCTGATCGTTTACTTAGAAGCTACGGGAGGAAAATCATCAGACATGACAAACGCCAGATCAGTATGGAGATATATGCAACTATATGATCAACATTCCTTTACAACTTTACACAGCAAAAGCAAAGAATGCATACAATCAATAGGAAAACTCAGAGCGCTCGACTCTTCAAACACGTTTTTATACCGATAGATCATCAACACTGCAGTTTGATGAGTCACAACAACCGAGTTACCATTCAGCCAGCTTAACCCCCGACAGGCTGCTATTTATAACTTCACCAGATTACTGACATGTCATAGACATATTCACAATCCAACAACACGTTACGGGGAACTGACAGCTGACACTGTGCAGGCTGCGTTAGCACTCTGTGCAGAGAACAGCTAGCTGGTGAGATCCCCGTCAGGCTGAGCGCAGCAACACGGCTTTTACAATAAGCAGGCGCTCTTAAAGAAATAAAATAATGAACTTATAGCCAACACATATCAGGCAGCCGTTTGTAAAACCAGTAACATGTAAGAAAGCTGAGCTAGCTAAGAGCTAGCCCACAGAGCTAGCTTTCAGACAGTTTCTTATTGAGAGTGAGGAGTTGACGTCATGGTACAGAGCCCCTCCCCTCGTTTCTCAGTCTCCGCCATCTTGGCATCCTTCCAGCGGCAAACCGTGATTGTTTTGTGTGTTTTTATCTCGGTAGTAGAGGAGGTTCTCGCAATTAAACGTTTCTCGCCCTCTTCAACTCTGTCCTCTCAGTTCTGTCAATTTTTCCTTAAGATAGTTGTCGACTATCGGTCTCGTGCCGGTATTTAGCTTTAGATAGAGTTTACCACCCACTTTGGGCTGCATTCTCAAACAACCCGACTCCGAGAAGACCCCGGCATGACGGGGGCCGTTACCGGCCCTACACCATCCACGGGTCAGGAGGACTCAGACAGAGTGTTGGTAGCCAGGTCTCCTAGTAGCTAGGAGACAGGTTAATGTTAGTAGCTATGCTGCTTTAGGCTAGGCTGTTGGAGGACATTATTAGGGTCTGTTCCTACTTTCTCTCCTACTTCTCCCCAACTGCATGATGTGCTGTCAATTCAAGCACTAACCTGTTTTCTATTATAGTAGGTGCTCCGGATTAGCCCTGCTTGACGACCCTGACTAAGATGGCATTGCAGTGACGGAAAATTCTCCACGTCCTGCAACAAACTTCTGCATCAGTTCTATTGCTCTTTCTGTGTCTCTGTTATGTATTCTCCAAGCCACAGACGGTCGCGGCAGATAACCGCTTATGCTGAGCCTGGTTCTGCCGGAGGTTTCTTCCTGTTAAAAGGGAGTTTTTCCTTCCCACTGTCGCTGCATGCTTGCTCAGTATGAGGGATTGCTGAGAATTCCACGACGCAATCTTCTGTGGTTCTGTAATTTCTACACTAAACATTGTATTGTAATAACTCTTTTTGTAAATTGCCTTGAGATGACATCTGTTGTGAAATGGCGCTATATAAATAAACTGAATTGAATTGAATTGAATTCCGCACTGTGTTACCATGCCTGGAACTCACTGCTGCGTTAAAACTCAGCCATAGACCGCAGCGTATTTCATCAGATGGAAACCTATTAAATATTATTACTGTCCTTTTTTCTTCTATTTCTGCAGCCTACAGCGCTGCACATATTAACCATGCAGATAGATTTTTCCTTCACCGCCATGTAGCGCTGATCTGTTTTCAACTGTCATTAACGACAACAGTAGTTAGTGGGGCCGATCCGTCTTTCTGCCTTTACATCTAGAGCTACCCTTAACACCTTTAAGCACATTCAGTACTGTGGGGATGGCAGTCTTTTTCATTTGTTCGCTGAGGATTTTTTTTGCTTTAAATTGCTTTCAAACAGGATTGTTCAATTCATTCGATCAAGGGTTTACGAGCTCAGATGGGAAACGTGTTTCTTTATGAATTTTTAAGAGCTATAACTGAGATGATTAAATGTCACACTTTAAATACTTTTAAGATCCTGCAGAAAACCTTGATCAGATAAAAATGGCCACTCATCGAGGAAAAGGTTTGTTTTCAGACTCGCAATGTAGCTCTTCATCAGACTCAAACCAAAAACCATCCATTTCTGTATACAGTCATTTTTAATACATTAGATATGCAATCCGATGCTGCTTGATTGTCAGATTAAAAGTACATTTAGAAACTTGCAACCTGTTGGAAGGTAGGGAACATACAATCCATTAAGCCCACATTTTTGTATTAAAGATGTTTCTATTGGCCTGATGTAATATTTTATTCTTAAATATTGTGTATATTAGCTGTGAGAAGTCATACTTTACACAAATAAAGGCCTCAAAACATCAGCATATGTGTAATTAATCTATATAATTTGTTTCACTCAGTGGAGTTAAGTTATTGAAAAACGATACCACTTTTTTTCATAGCGATACGATAATACAGATACTTTGATCGGAGTACTTGCCGATACATACAAAAGTGCAATGAATTGAAAGACAGGCTTCATTTTGTTCTCGGCTTGTTCCAACAAATGATGGTGAATTATATAAAATTTTAATATTATTAAAAATGACCACAATGCTAAAATTTCGAGTGACAAACATTTTCTGTGAAATTATTGCAGAATTTCTACATGTTAAGAATCAGTTTGTGGTACCAGTTGCTATACAGTAGCGGGCCCGATACCCAATACCAGTATCGGAATCATTGCATCCTGATTAAAGATTGTACCAATATACAAACATCTTTGTCAACCAAGTTGGCTTCAAAGGTTAATAAATGGCATTACTAGAAATGTTGCGAAGCAATTACCCAACAGGATAGCAGGGGGTGCAGACCTTTTCTGGAGGGCCTACCTATGCCTTTGCAGTGACTTCTTCTCTGGTCAACGATAGTTTCTTTACTTCATCTTGGAAACGTATGTATCCACTCAAGAAGCAATGACCGACGGAGGGAGTTTTGATTGATCTGGAAAGCTTTTTACTAGAAGTGCAGCTCACTGAATATTCTACAAACACATTAAAACAAACACAGCAGTGTGTTTCGTTCAAAATCGCCAAAAGACCATATTAGATAAACTGGCCTTGTAATATAAACATATAGTGCCCAAAAGCTGAATTGACTACTAAATACATCTATGATAGCGCACCTTTCCTATCAAAAATTTTTGGGCTAACCAGTCACAGACGTGCGCACTCCGTGCTCTACTCCAATCATACTTGCGCGTCTGTTTGAGAGCCCTTGCGTCGACGGATAATGCCGTTGTTATTGAAGACAGACCTGCAGCCTCTGGTGCAAAACTCATCGAGAGGAGAGATCTAGCAGAGTAAGAATCAGAATCAGCTTTAATGGCCAAGTATGACACATACAAGTATGATGCATACAAGGAATTTACAGATACAGTACAACCTGTCCAAAATCATTACAAACAACAACAACAACAAACAGATCCAGGTCATTGTTGGGCATGCAGCCACCGAACGGCGCTCCCGTTTACGAAACATAGAGAAATACACATCTGGGGAGGGGAGGGTTCCACGGTGAGGGGAAAAAACGCTCAACTGTGTTGTGGGTCCGTACAGCACTCACAATGCAGGTAATAGAAAAAACCATACCAACAAACATTTAAGCACATATTCACACAATAACAATGACACATCAGGAAGGATGGGCAGGTATGAGCTCCAGTCCACAGGTTAACGCGCTGCCATCGAGGCGCGCTGTTATCCAGCTTCCTGTTGCAGGAGAGAGAATTGAGGATACAGCGAGACGGTGTGTGTGAATGTGAGTGTGTGTAACCATGTCAGTGTGTGTGTCAGTAGATGCAGGTGTACGGGGGAGAGGAGACGCTGTTGACATTCTTCTCAGGGACATTTGATTAGAACCAGGTTGAAGGTCTTCATGGGAGCCAAAACAGTAATTATTTGGATAGCAGGGAGAGAGCAAATATTCCTCTCTGTCCCTTCAGTCTGTCAGTGGTTTCTTTTATAATCGAATTCAGCCAAATTCTAGTTCAAATTATCCAAATTAATTCCCAGATTAATAGTTCCAAATCCAATTAATTTCCAGTTGCCCCAATCCGCACAGACAGTTTCTCCAAGTCCGATGACAAATTGCGGATGAGTCCCAGAGCGCCCGCCAGATCGCCTCTTACAGCGTCTGTTCTGCGTCCCAGCTCCCCCAGCATTTGGTTCTGAGTCCCATCAGTACGAATAAACGCATCCAGCTGTTCCTTCAGCCGTCCAATCGCTTCCAGAACAGTGACCAATCTCGACTGTGTTTCAGATCTTTTTTGCTCCATTTTTCAGTAGTTCCAGTAACTGCCCTTTCCAATCAGCAGAAACCCGATCAACATGATTGCGAATAGATATAAATATTCAGCATCTTCTTGGGAGAGCATTGACAGACACAACGGCTGACACTTTGTCCAAGTGTCCAGCACGTAGCCCGCCAGATACGTCTCCGCAGGACACCCAGGTTGACCCTTACCGGTGTTTCGTAGAGTTGAGTGGCTTTTATCAATAGCATTAAGAGACCAGCTGACCATTTCCATCTTCGCTTATTCAGTTTGGTTTCGGAGAAAATTGCCAAAAAGATACTCCAGATAGAGGCACAGGAGACAGAGAGCTGTGGGATAAGACACAGGAGGAGGAGGGAGGGAAAAAAGCGACCGTCCTCGCTGAGAGCTGAGCAAGTTAAGGTTAAGCGATGTGATCATCTAAGATAATGAAGGATTAGAACATGTTGACTTGCTGCAAAAGCAGAGACAAGAGCTCTGTAGTGGCCCTTTTCCACTAGTGCTTACTCAGACGGACTTGACTCGGCTCCGCTTAGTTCCAAGACTTTTCCACTAGTAACAGTGAGGCCGTACCAACTTCGCTGTGGTTCCATAGGGGCCAAGTAGTGCCGAAAACGCAACGATGCGTTGCAGCATCGTTGCAGCAGAGGCGAGCATAAAGCAGTGAAGGTAAGGCAGGATTATTTAATCCTCCAAATGTTTAAACTAGATGTAATTTGGACTTTACAAATGAGTAAAGAAAGCTTTTGAAAATCTTTTTCTTGTTTTCTTTTACGTGCTGAGAGAAACTATGCAAGTAGGCTTTATCCCTGACTGAAATAAATTTACACGAAAGACGTTCTGAGTGTGTTGGTAACAGTGTAATGAAGTGAAGAAAAGCATGTGAACTACTAGTCCTACCAATAATAAATGGAAACATTCATGCTGAAGGTAAACCAATGACTGATTTTTTTTCTGCTGTTACATCCTATGTTAAAATAGCACAGGAGGACTTTAGCGGAGTATAATTTCATTTAGTAAGCTTATGAATATATCTTGAATAACTCTTTTTCCTGAGTGTTTTATTATAATTATTTACTTCCTAGAGTTATGTTTTTTTGTTGAAATCTTGTTAAAAATGTAGATTGTTATTTAACAGTAAAGAAAAAAAAAGTGTGACATATTTTTGTGACATTACCCACTCCAGTGGCTGAGTAATATGTGATTGACAATGTGTAAGAAATGACAGCAGTTTAAATTCCAATTAAAAAGATTTTTTTTAAACTATATTTCACATTTCACCTAGATAGTTATAACTTTATGAAATGTGTATTCTACTTAAGGTAAGATACTGACTGCTCATGACTTCGCAAATGTTCCTTCGCTTAAAAAATCCCAACTAGTACTTTAAAACAGTTATGCTTTTGGAGTTACAGATCTAAACATAGCAGAGATGTGGATCAGGATTGGGCAACTCATATTATTGAGCCACACACAGACTCTGCATATGTCTTGGTGGAGGCTCCTTGTCACTAGGCACCATTTTAAATTAATTTTACTAACCCAAGCCTGATTGGTTAAAGTCATAAAAGTAAATGTAAAGTAAAAGGCAGTGAGTTAAGGCAGCAACTGTACTTTTAGCTTCCTTTAAAATAGTTTTATTTACAAGGAAATAGGCTAGTTATTACAGCTGAATACTAAATGGAACATGATTCCAGATAGTTTCAGTTTTACATGAACTAAATTGATCTTAATAAGAGACTGATGTAAAGCAAGAGATGGTTACTTAGTAGGCTACTGATAATCCTCTATGTATGGTTAATGGATATGTAAACAAATTTAATAATATATATTTGGACTAAATTCGATTTGATACAAGATTGTTTTTTTTTTTTTTATCAATTGAACTGGTTTGTCTTTGACATGTTCTTAATAAAGCAGTGCTATATACACGAACTGACTTTAATTAGGATGTTTGGAAAGATTAAAAACAAAATACGTTTAAAGTAAATCGAATATGGAACAAATGTTAATAAACATTTCAGGATATTATTTTTATCTTCGTTGATGCTCTTTTATTTTTGAAAAGCTAAAGGTTAAAGAGGAAGTGTTTTTTCGATTCAGAAAATAACCGGATGTTAGCTTGGTGGCTACGTCTCTCGGAAACACTTATTTAAGTCTTTGTAAAACAATTGTCTTATTTTTCCTGGCCCTACCTGACGGTGTCCGTGTGATTTAGATTTTATATGTTTATTCTGAACCGCTTTGACTATTATTTAGCTGAGAGTTGCAGCATAGATTGTCGCTAGCCTTCATTAGCTAAGTGGAGTGTCAGTCACCGTCCACACAAGACGAGTCCACGCTCAGAGTTTGTGAGACTGTGCGGGACAGATCACATCGTCAGTGGACATTTCCTCTAACTTCATTGTCCAGCTGAGGTCCGAGAGACCGGGGACAGATATAGAGAGGAGCCAGAACTACAGACCAAGGTATCAGTTTCTCTGATCTGCAGCATCGCTTAGGATCTGCTAAGGGTTACATCTGCTGATACACTTTAATCGATCAGGTACTGATTTTTGTTGTTGTCTGATTACAGTTTTAGCAGAAACACAAAAGATCAGGGTTATATGCATGTGAGGATTGTGAAAAGGAGAATCCCAGGTGGAGCGAGGATGTCTGAGATGATGAAGGTTGAAGCAGATGAACCTGGAGGGATCAGCTTGGAGACCCCCATACCTGCAGCATCTACATCAGAACTGGAGGAGACACAAGACAGCAAAGATCTCAGTAAGTGACTCATATTAGTTGCTGGGTCGGAGCTTACAAACATATGTGTTGACGTTATAAAAGGGATGCTGGACTGCAGAAACAATCAGTAATAAATGCATCTAAGTATTCTTGTGGTTATTACAGCAGAGTTAAAGTTAATGTTAATTTAAAAACTCATTTTGAAAAGCTCTAAAGGGCCCAAGAGCAACAGCCGTTTCTGATGAACTCATTCGGTTGTATGCGCTGCACCCTAAACCCTCTGCACCAGAGGAAAGATATCCTTTCCACCATCAGCGTGAGAATCTGTGCGTAAATGGGTGAATGACTGAATGTAGTGTTAATCCTTTTGTGGTCCTCTGACTGTAAAATTGTTATACAAATGCAGGCCATGTGTTTACCATTTTAACATAACACGCAGGCTGTGTAAAACTAAAAGGAAACATTCTGAAATTACAGATTTGCAGTAGGTTATTACATGTTTTGGGCCCGAAGGAGGAAGTGAAACATTTGATCCTACCTGCAGCGGTAGAACATATTCTAGCAATGGCTAATCTTTCCCTTAACTCCGGGGCTAATAAATGAGTTCATTGTGATTTTTACTGTAAATCATCTGTGACCTCTGAGACGGATTAAGAATTATAGCTTTTGTGCTTTTGAGCTATTTTTGGCTAGAATGTTTTTCACTGTGATCCTCACAGACTAAAAAGGAAAGTTATAATATCACAAGCAATTATGATAAATCTAAAATGTGTTAATTTGACAACCGTCGAATCATATGTTGTTCTAATTGCATTTTCTGATGTTGGGTGGATTGTGTGTTGTGTCCCCCACATGAGGTCAGTGAAATGGGTCTCATTGTAAATGATCTACATAAGAATGCAGTGGAGAAATGGCAAGATGGCTAGATTTGGGGGTTGAGCAATTAACCACAAATGTACAGATAACCATTATGACTATTACCTCGTTTTGACCAGGTTATATTCAGTGTTTTTTTGTTTTTTTTTAAAGAAAAAAAAGAAAACGTGTTTTTCTGGGGGATGATCATGTCCCTTTAACATGCCGTGCTACATTACAGACTAGATGGGGTAGCGTTACATGACTAGACGTTCCAACTTAGCAACTTTGTTGCTATATTTATCAAGTTTTTAGACCCCTCTAATGACAAATGTAGCAACTTTGGCTCCTCCCCTATCCCAGAGCGCTTACAGCAGGTAGCCAGTCCTTGCGCTGCAGCCCAGGCCCAGCTGCAGTCAGAGCAGCTGTTACACCTTGCTGTGTCTAAAGCCAATGTTGGCTGATCCTACCAGCACTTAGTCAGGGCAGGATGTAAATGTACAAACTTGGCATCCTTGGCATCCTGCACCCTTAATAAATCATAGATTTCACTATCATAACCTCAGTCATGAACTCACCTCATTCCCTGTGTGGTCTCCTCTCTGTGAGAAATGTTAAACAGTCATATCGTCTCAGTCTGGACTCTCATAAATGCAGAAAGGAGTGGGAATTGAATCTTAAATTGAAAGGCTGGTTTTAGCCTTTTATCTTTATCATAATCAGTGATATAAAAACACATGACAACTCAAAAGTATACTCAAAAGACAAAACCATGATAAAATTCGACCCCAACTAAACTGCCATCAATGGTTAAAAAGTGCATTCTTTAATATTATAATGGAAAGAAATTATTCTCCTCTCCTACAGCATCCATTATATTTACTTACATTATGCAAATGATGCAGTTATGTAGCTGGCAACACTGGGAGGGAAGGATAGTTGGCAAATGGAGGAAGATTCAACTATTGAAAGTTGGGCGGGTTGCTCCCAGTGCAATTTGACATATTATCAGTATCCAAACTGACTGGTATTCAACTGTCTTATACAGTTCCTTTATGTTCGACTGCTGCAGCCTTCTTTTCAGAGATTGATGTTACGTTCAATTCGTTCTCTCTAATGCAATGTGTCCTAATTATGCTGCGGCACCTGCTCCATGAATCTATGCACAGATAGCCCAGGCCTGTACTGTATCTCAGGGTCAAGGAATGTATACGGTTTTTTGGCCCATTTCTAGGCCTTTTTCCAAATTGGTTTGTATTTGGAGCTGCATAAAAATAAATATTGCATTTGTTGTGCAAGGACTTTTGAAACAAAGCTGGTCACTAGAGAGTTTAAGTGTAGTTTAGTTATCTTTGTACAAGTTACAAGAATAATGCCCTTTATTCATTTTGAAAGCTCTGAAAAAAGTCCAGCACGAAACCAAAATCCGTGCCCACGGTTTAATAAACCGAGGGTACAGATTCTTACACCTAAAAATTATTTCTGCACCTGATAGCTGTTCGGCTCTGTAGAGTTTAGTGAACTGCGATATTTCTTACAGTAAGCAGTTCAACAACGCAGAGGGTTGTTATAAAATGACTTCAAATTACATTTCAACAGATGAAAACTCTAATATGTGACTAGCTCAGATTTGGTTCCCACTAGAAGAAAATCTCTGATTTTATTCTGGTGCTACAGTCCAACACCCACCCTGGGCCCTTTTAGCCCCTCTTTATTAACGTCCTGGATACGCCCCTGCTCTGCAGGAATGAACATTTAGGAATAGTCACTCATCAATCATTATAAAAACTCACAGCAGTCTCTGAGTCAAGAGATTGAGAAACTTTCAGCTCGCTGTTGCATTATTTTTCATCGGATATACATGATTCGAGTAGGTGACCTTTTTTTGGCGAATTTCACCAACAGGCAATGGCTTTTCATGAGTGAATGAAGAAAAGGTTCCCCAGTGCATCTCCCTTGACAAAATACAAATGTAACATTGTAATATTATTCTCTATCCCTCTCATATAAGAAACAGGCCGTGTGCATGGTATGTGATGCCATCAGACAAGGGCATCAGTTTGTTTTTAAAATTGCTGGGGACATAATTATAAACTTCAATGTGGTTTGAGGATTGCGGGGGACAGTTATTAAATATTTATTTAGACTCTAAGTATTAATTCGTTTCATGTGTAATATGCACTGCAGTGTTAGCCTGACGTAGCCATACTCAATTCTAATCAGAATGTGAGTCTGATACTGCTCCATTGGGCTGTGATTATGGGGCGTATTTTTACCGAACCAGGAAAAAAATGCCTCTGCATTCAGTTGTATAGACCTATAACCAATCAGAGCAACGGAAGTCTGTGACGTTGCCCTGCACAGCAACGGACGTTATCTGTTCCTCTCTTAAAATTCCTCTTTTAAAATTAACGTGCTGTCGATATCTTCTAGAACAGACTCGATGGCAGAATCTACACATCTCAGCTCCCCAGCGGCAGCCGTCGTTGTTGTAAACAAATTCAACTGATCCGCTCTTTGGTGACGTGGTTGATTACCTGTTGTTCACCTGTCAATCATCATAAGCCCGATTTGATTGGTCCGAACAGATCTTGTTCGGGCATAATTGCTCCTCAACGGAGGAATGCCACACCGAACTTCAACACCGTGTTGTGGGCGGGACTTCGGCTGGCACCCAGGCTACTGCAGTATATAAACGTGGTGAAAATCACATCTTTATTAAATCAGTACCAGATAAAAGCTATAGGTTTAACTGTTTTCCTTTTTAAACCTCACCAATAGGCTGTTGGATTGGAAGAATGATTAAAATCCACGCCGTAGCACAAAGAACAATGCTGGATATAATATGTACTCGCACCAGCAGAATGCGCAACAATAAAACCTGCTCCTTTTGCAAACTCAACGCCGGTCTGTGTGGAGAAACTTCAAATTTAACTTACAGCTGACAGTCCTGCAATAGGGAAGCTACCTGCGAGTGATCCGGATAAAGATAAAAATAAAATAAATTTCACTGCTCCGGGGGGAAGCTTATTTAATGCAAGCGGACTGGGAGTGAGACAATATTGTTGTTGTAATGTTTTGTTTAAAAGTCCCAAAGAGGAAAATGTTCAAATATTGTTTTGGTGGAGGGAGAAGGAGGTAATTTTTCCTGAAGTTGCGCTGATGACGCAATGCTGTCACTATCTATCTATCCAGCGCCTCCAGCGATTCAGAAATGAGAACTCAAGGTACATCCAGGGACTGTGGACAGTGTTTGGTTTCTGCACAGTGATTTCTGCAATGGATCAAGTTATTTTCCATTTTGATTTTTTCCCAAAAATTTTTTTGTTATTATATTTTAAGGCTTTAAAACCCCTCGCCACATACATTAACATCTACTCACATTTCTCTCTAGTTTTAATACTAAAACCTTAGTAGATTTAAAATATAAAAGTATTAATACGCAATACGGTCTCTCCGCCCTGTAGCTGACTACCAGTCTTTTAAAACATGACATCTACTGCAGAGAATGCTGTAGTATATGAGCAGAAAGAAACATGACTGCATGAGAAAGTGGGGTGAATTAAATAATATTCTGTTCAGATACTGATGCAGAAACTTTGCTGGGAGCACAAGTGGCTGTTATATCAGTGCAGGTAAAGAATTTTCGCATCGGGTTTGGTGGGGACAAACCCGTCAATCATAAATATTGTTGGGGACATGTCCCCGGCGTCCCCGGTTAAAATGACGCCTATGCCATCAGATATGAGATAGTGATAGGGAGAGTCAAAACTGGTAAAATGTGCGGTAAAGTTGCGATAATTGGATAACATTGCAAGACGTGCAGAATTTGCATTAATAGTTGCGATCTCAACATCGTGAAATCCTGGAGGGACTGGGATGTTGTTGCGTATGTTGTTTTTATGTAGCAGACTAGATTTATTATTGTTAAAATCATGGAAATGACAAAACATATTCTGACTGACGGGATCTTACAGAAAAATATTATTTTCTGCATGTTCTATCTTAAAGAAAAAAACATTGTTTTCACTTTTTTGCTTGATAAAAATGTCTAATTTTTCTTCAATGTCCATGTGTGTTTCAGTGTCCCCTGACCAGCTGCTTTTGGTAACTAAAGAAGAGATTCCCCATCCGTGGAGCTGCAGTTTGGACCAGCAGGACCAAGAAGCCCTTTACATAAAGGAGGAAGAAGAGCTCGATGAGACAGATTACGATGCTGTTAGTGTGAAGAGTGAATATGATGAAGAGAAACCTCAGTTCTCAGACTTTGATTGCATCAAGAATGAAGAAAACGGAGACGCAGAAGATTCAACCAGCAGGGCAGTTGACCAGATGGAAACAGAACCTAATGGAGGAACAGGAACAGAAAGGAATCCAAATTCACCTGCTAATTTCCTGCCAAATATTGATCAAAATGCTTCTGATTCTTCTGGGACTAAGACCAATGAGGATGAAGGGGATGATTGGCTAGGACCTTTGTCAAGTTCTGAATCGGGAAGTGAGGATGGTCTGAACAGCCGGGAAACCAGAGGTCCTCAGTCAGACAGAAACATCGACGAAGAACATAGCATTGCCAAAAAAGGCTTCAGCTGCTCTGAGTGTGGTAAACACTTTATCACCAAGCAATCTCTTCAGAGACACAAGAAGAGTCAGAGAGGAAAAAAAGGTTCCACCACTTTAAATGAGATATGTCTCAGAGTCGAGCAAAATATAGATTCACACACAACATTATTCAATGAGGGTAACCAGTTTAAACGTGATGAAAGTGGAAAAGATTTTAAGTGTAAAGACATTCTACCGGTATATCTCTCAGTTCATGGCAGTGGCAAACTATTTAGTTGTGAGACGTGTGGCAAACAATTCAAAAGTAAGTACTACGCTAGAAAACACATCATGATACACTCTGGACAGAAAGCACACGGCTGCGATCAGTGCGGTAAAGGGTTTATCAAAAAGAGTCAACTTCAGACACACATGAGACTCCACAGTGCCGAGAGACCATTTGCCTGTGATGAATGCGGTAAAGGTTTTAATCAGAAGTCGCACCTTAAAGTTCATATGATGTTCCATTCAGGGGAAAAACCGACGGTTTGTGATCTCTGTGGTAAAACATTTAGTGTGAAGTATTACCTCAAGGACCACATGAGGAGTCACACCGGAGAGAGACCATTCGCCTGTGATGTTTGTGGTAAAACCTTCCGGAGAAAAACAAATCTTGACTTGCACGTTAGGGTCCACTTGGGGGAGAAACCTTTCATATGTAACGTTTGCAATAAGGAGTTTTCACGGCAAGGAAACCTGAAGCAGCACATGAGTGTCCACAGCGAGGACAAGCGCTTTGTTTGTACCGTTTGTAGCAAGGGCTTTTCACGAAAAGAACATCTTAAGCTGCACATCGGCGTTCACACTGGCGAAAAGACATTCAGCTGTAGCGAGTGTGGGAAAAGCTTTCTGCAGAAGATCCATTTGAGGCGACATATGTTGATCCACACGGGAGTGAGACCATTTGCCTGTGATGTTTGTGATGGGAGATTTAAGCTAAAGCACCATCTTCTGACTCATATGTTAAGCCATGCATGAGAAACATTTTAAATTGTTTTTCAGATCTTTCTGGCCTTTTTCTAGGCCAGTGTATGTGTAAATGATGGATGTAAATCTACTCCTTGAGGGCCAGTATCCTGCAGATTTTAGATGTAAATTTCAATCAACTCCTTAACAAATCTTCAAGCTCTGCAGGGGCCCGGTTATGAACCAGTCATGTTGCTCAGGTGTATTGGACAAGGGCAGCATCTAAGACATGCAGGACCCCGGCCCACAAGGACTAACTCTGGACACTGCAGGTAGAAATCGTCCCACGTGTTATTTTTAAAGTAAATATAGAAATAAAAAATGGAAGTCAAAGCAAGGAAAATGTACAACTGTGCTATTTGTTGAACCTCTATTTTGTGAATTTATTTATAGGAAAGGTAAGCGCTAATATTGGTGTCTGTGATAAAGATAAAAATGGGGGGAAAAACTATACTGAGCTGTGGTTATTTTTGGTTAAAATATGTTTGTTCTTCATTCAGTGAAGCTACTTGCAGTATGTAGAGTATCTAGAAACGTTATCTTAAGAGTAGGGCTACTTCATAGCAGTAGTATCAGGCCTGGAGTGGGTAATCTGGAGAATCTTGATGATTCCTGGTGGGCCGGTCTGACGTTTGGGCTACAAGGGCCGGTGTGCTATGGAAAGCTGAGTCTTGAGCCTAGTTTATACTTCTCCATCTACATCAAATGGGAAAGACGCAATGCCATCATCTGTGAACGCAAGGACTCTCCGTAACTTACGCAACGACGCACGGAGTAGAGCCCAGTTTTCTAACTATCCCTCTCCATTAATGAAGAGCGTATTTCTGTCATTGTCAAGTCAGAGATCATTTCACCAGAATGGTGCTCTAAAGTCGATGAATCAGTAGGCTTTTTTTAATAGCATTTATCAATATCAATATCGAACTGGATTAGATTGAATCGGATCGAAGCAGATCGAATTGTGATTATCGATTCTAATGCTTAAGAATCGGAATTGAATCGATTCACAAAATTTGAATTGATACCCAGCCCTAGTAAAAAACCACATGAACAGACAGAGACAAAACAAGAAAAATACAGAGACCGAAAACTACACACTTAAACTGTCTTTTTCTGATTATACACAGAATTTTCTCCACTGAGGGACAAAGGATTATTCCAAATTCCATAGTATTTATACACATTTATTATAGTCATGTGGTTGGACTGTAAAATTAATAAAGGTATCCTGTACAAAAAGTTAATAAATGTTGTTTTTTCCCACCTTATTTATCCCTTAATGTGTTCTGTTCTTTTGTAAAAAGTTCCTGTTGTCATGGTAATGTAAATTATATACACTGATAAACTTTTTATTATATCCAAAGGTTAAAAAAATACTTGTTTTAGCTGAATAGAGAGGTGACTTCTAGAGGCCAATAATTATATTGATTGCAGATAACAAATTGTATCAAAAGGTAATGTTTTAACAGATAAGATGTGAAGTGCTTATACAGAAACATAACCATGAGAATACATTACACTTGAGCCGAAGTGTATTTGAGGAAAAACCAACGGACTACTTGATTTTGAAAGACCACTCTTTAAAAAAAAAGATTATGTTTTGAAAACCTCAAAATGCATAGTAGGATTAATACATTCAGACAAAAAAAATGCAACAACAAGCTTTATTATAGAGTTGATACCATTGACAGCGTTGACAATATTATTGAATCAAACTAGTGCTGTTAACACTTTCTCTTCGTGGATTGAGTTTAACATAAGTGGCAGGAAAAAGCCTTTTGGAGAAGCTTTCGTAATCTAAATAAAAATGTAAGGGATGTTGTTGAGGGATTAAAAACAGGAGGACTTTAGTCAGTGCGGGGCTGTGTGACGCAAAAAGCGCAATTCAAGGTGTTTTAGTGGTCCCTTTGGCTTGCCATAGTTTGAATGACCGCACAGAATACTTTTTATGGTAATGTTAGCGCTATTGGATGTCCTTTTAGAGGAAATTGTGGTTACGTTTTTGTAAAGGAATATTTGTTTCAAGTGCCGGACTCTACGCGACAGTCGTCCTGTGAATATCAGTTTTGCTTTGAAACTTTATTATTAATTGCGGAAGTTAAAGAAAACAGAGTTATCCTTCATTAGCAACCCGACTGGACTGTTAGCCACGTGGTGCTAAAGGAGCTCAGATTTAATTGGTGTTTCTGGTGTTGAAGCTTTTAAAGCTAATGGTTTTAGAGATAAAAGACGAGTCCACGCTCCATGGTTGTGAAACTGTAGGAGGAAGACCACGCCGTCCGTGGACACCACCTCTAATCCTGTCCAACTGAGGACCGAGAGACTGGGGACACATCCTGAGTGGACCCAGAACTATTAACCAAGGTATCAGACTCTGTTCTGCAGGTTAACATTTTCTTTTTAAACACTTTATCTGATCCGATGCTGATTTGTTTCTAATTCCAGCTTCAGGAGCAGAAACCAGAAGATCCGCGTTATATGGCTGAAACCGTCATCTACTAGAACGTGAAGGTTGTAAAGAAGAATCCCAGGTGGAGTGAGGATGTCTGATATGATGAAGGTTGAAGCAGATGAACCTGGAGGGATCAGATTGGAGACCCCCATACCTGCAGCATCCACATCAGACATGGAGGAGACACAAGACAGCAAAGATCTCAGTAAGTGACACAGATCAGTTTCTGGGTTGGAGGAAATGAATCAGGCTGGAATAATTAACATGATACCCAATACAGTCTTCAAATGTCAGGAATAACAGGAAGTTGGATCTTATCATTTCTAATGTCTGGATTAATACGAGGAGAGAAAAAAAAGTTTGCTAATAATGTTATCTAAAAATTTGAAGTTCTAAGAGTTCTTTCATTTAAAAAATATGAGA
This sequence comes from Apricaphanius iberus, assembly GCA_028564705.1. Lineage (NCBI taxonomy): Eukaryota > Metazoa > Chordata > Actinopteri > Cyprinodontiformes > Aphaniidae > Apricaphanius > Apricaphanius iberus. Next base: position 7,118,415 of record JAPXFQ010001878.1, on the reverse strand, counting down.
TACTCCAGTCCTCTAGAGCTACTATCTTATTTTAGATCAACACACCAGAGTAGGGCTATTTGGAACCGATTCCATGTTTGAATTTTGATGCTTTTTTTTCGGTTCCTAAATGCCCGCAGTGTGAGCAACAAAATACTATGGGTAACTAGGTGTGGGCAGTATGGCAAAATTTTCATATCACGGTATTTTTAAAAAACATATCGGTATTACGGTATTTAATCGTCTTTTTTTGCCATACAAGACAGTTCATATCCACATTATCTTATAAGAATGAAGAATATAAAAATGTGCTTTAAATAGCCCATTTTACTGCCATATGGACTGCATCATATTGTTTTTTCCAGACACAGTTGAATGATATGAAAATAATTAAAAGGATTATGATTCTAGTAGACATTCTTGATGTTCTAACGCTGAAAGTACTTTTGTTTAAAAAACCTCACGATGGTGCAAGCAACAAATTGCATCTTCATTGCTTTGCATGTAGTACTGAAGAACCCCGCTAGGGAGCAGGGTATAGACTCAGATCGGATTTTGCCAAAGAAGAAGTAAAATAAACATGGCGACCCTAGCTGATTATTAGCCGGTTAATATTCAGATAAAAAAAGAAAAATCGTAGATGGTATGTAAAACATATTTACCGCTATTTTTGATTTCTTTTCTACTGGTTTTGCCGTTTGACCGCGTTTACCTACAGATGGTCAAATAGCGCTCAACACTCCCCCCTACTGGTTACTCTCAATAGCGTTTGTAAAAGGTATGCCGTTCGGTTCTCGTTTGACATTTTAAAGCCGATAAACTTTTTAAACTATATACGATGCTCCGCTTTGTTGGAATTACTTCATCAGAATTGCGTGCTTCGTTCCTGCCAGCAGCTCTACTTACTTACCTAGAAATTTTATTTTCTACACTGTGTTGAATAGCGTGTAGCAGTGAAAGCGGTCCTGGCTGAAACACTTCCCCTCATTAAACGTTCTGGAGGTTATCCGAGCTAGTCACCAGTATAGGGGTACATTAAAAATTCATATAACAAAAATAAACACCGTTTTTTTGTATGAGCCGGTACACCGCCCAGGCCTACGGGTAACGCACTAGTTTCTGGGGTTCGTATTAGGTATTACTCCGCCCAGTGAGCCCCGCAAGATGTCTCTTCTCTGAACCAGAGACTGCATAATACTCTAAACAACATGGAGCGTAGACGCTGCTCAAAAGTCTGGCTTCATTTTAATTGACAAAAATATGGATCCGCAAAGTGCAACACCTGTGATAAACTTAGCGCCAATGGAGGATGAACAACAAACATGACAAAACACCTTCGGCAGCTGCGTGGTTTACAGTGTGGTAACGAGTGTACCGTGTTTTATGTGTTGCACGTCGCTCTCCTGCTCCCGTCGCTTTCTCCACTTCAGACTTTTAACCGTCAGCCAGCAACTCCTCGTTGGAAGCGGAATCAGGTACATGAAAATTAGGATTGTTTTATTCTTTAAAGACTAGCTTAATTTTGAATATACCAGTGACGCTAGGATAATGGTGCATTCACACGGACCCCATTCGTGAGCGTCAGTTGCGGCAAGATTACATGTAAAGTCTATGGTAGAGTACGTCAGAGGTCCATCAAAGTTTCTGCGGTGCGTTGTGTATGTTGGCTCCGTGAACTTCACTTGCGTTGCATACGGCAACGTACCAACGCAAGCAACGCAGAAGTTCAGCTAGTTTAACTTTTGACAGATCCAACGCATCTAACGCATCTACGCAGTGTGGCAACCAATCAGAGCATCTCACTGAAGTGATGTCACTATACACGTATCTTGAATGAAGCGGGAGAAGAAAAAATATTTTCAACAATCGAAGACCAGCTGATCGTGGCCGTCTGCAATTGCCGAGAACTTTATGGTCCGTTCTCGTCTTTATATAGAGACAGGAATGTAAAGGAACTTCTTTGGATGAAGATCGCTGAAGAGATCAGGGTGTGGGGTAAGTTATCAAATCTTTTCTCAACGTAGTTATTGCCCGTGTCGTTAGCCAGCGAAAGACGGTCATGAGAAGATTAAAACATGTCCAGCCCCTACTTGTTTGCCTTTGTTATTCAGGGGAAGTGTGTAATAAACCGGTGGAGGAGTCTGAGGGACAGATATGCAAAAGAGAGCAGAAAGGAAAAAGAGAAAAGGAAGAGTGGTTCAGAAGCAGGGACAGAGAAGAAGTGGAAGTACCTGTCTGTCCTGTCCTTCCTCGAGCCCTTCATCGCGCCCAGACCATCTTCCAGCAACATGAACTTCGAGGAAGAGCAGGCGGTTGGGTACGATCACACAGAGGCAGGAGAGTTCCCAGAAAAAAAAGAATTTACAAATGAAATATGCACATCAATAATTGTGATGTGTATTTTTCATCTAGGACCACATATCAGTATAAAATTTGTTAATAAAATGCACATACGTAGATTTTTTTTTGCCTATTTTTCAGAAAAAAACTTTTTGATGAAACCCTTTTAATCTAATCAACATTGTCATTGTCCTGTGTTTTTTGAAGGCCCGGCCAGGAAGAGGGCGAGGCGGAGGCCGCAGCTGTCCACCGAGCCATCAGAGTTAGAGCGGGAGATGCTGGAAGCCCTGAAGGCCAGACAGGATCCTCCCACTCCTCGGATCCAGGATCCTGATGAGCTCTTCCTTCTCTCTCTGCTTCCTCTCCTGAAAAACATTCCACCTCATGCCAAAGAGACAATAAAATTTAAAATGCATAAATTGTTATATGAAAGCAGCACTGTTCTGTTAAATTTGGAACCATTGGAGCCTACAGAGTAGTTTTTACTCAGTGAAGGTGGCATGTTTTTCAGGGAGGAATCGGACTCCTTTCTGTCCCCCTCTCATCGCATTTCATCCAATCAAGTTCCTTTACATTCCTGTTTATTTTTGCATATATAAATCGTTCTATTAAATATATTTTGTAATCAAAATGGATTATCTTTTTTGTTCTTCAATATTATAATTGTTACTTTAACATTTTCTGTAATTACCTTTATGAATACTTTTTTGATTAATTAAGGATAAAAAATGCATCATAGATAAAAGAAAATACTTTTGCAATCCTGTTTACAAGCTGGGTGGTGTTATAAATAACCTTATAGTCTGGTAGCCAGTACCTGCAATCAGGAGAAAAACAGGTGAGCAGCTAAAAAGTAGGGACAGTCACAGGAGAAACCACATGTTTAATAACTTTATTGTTCATTATGGACAGGAAGTTTTGCTTTTAGGTTATGTTTGGATGGCTCTTAAAAGAGCCGTTGTGGGTCAGTCCTGTATGGATCTGACTTCTCCGAATTTTTATCAATAATTATCGATATCGATCAATATGACTATTTTTTTTATCGATATGCTTTTTTTCTATATCGTCCAGCCCTAATCAGAATTTTTAAAAATGTAGATAAGTCCTCCTTTAAGAGATTAGAATTTAATTTCCTTCTGAAGTCTTTTGGTCCAGCACTGGCCAACACTGTAAATGGCTAGATAACAATATTTATAATTCGATTCCATTCAGTTTATTCATATAAGGCCAATTCACATCAGATGTAATCTCAAGGCACTGTATTTCAGTACAATAATACAAACATTCCCATCAGTTAAAATGTTTATATGTAAGGAATCCCAGCACTCAAGCTAATCTAGAGATGTGTAGCTGGGTAGGCGCTAACATTGAACACAAAGTTTGAAGGAGGGTAATAATGTCCTGCAGGTAAAAAAAGAATATACATATACTTTTAAAACGCCTAAGTTGTTTTCTCCCGTGTCTGTCCTGCAGATGAGCAGCAGCTTTCAGTGGTTAAAGAACTTCCTGATCCAGGGAGCTGATCATCACAGACAAAATTCATTTAAAAAAACCAACAACAGCCTGATCATCTAAACAGTCTCCCAGGTCATCCTCTACACTGTAGCCTGTTTGCCATCAATGAAAATTTCTCAGCGGGAACCGTTTCTTACTTTACAAACTTGTGATTTTCTTTCCAAAACACCTAAATGACCTGAGGAGTTCCAGAAATGAAAGTTGCTGAGACCTCTGTCCACTGTGTGTTTGTGTGTCTGTAACAGATCAGCTGGTGTTAAGCCTTGTATTTTGTATGGACCCTTTTTACGTTTCATGAAGGCAGCAACTCATTCTCTGCAGATTTAGCAGCTCCTCCAGACTTATGGGCATTTTTTTATTACATCTGATTACTTAGTTCGCTGAATAACCTTGTCTTGGTACGTTTGTAGTTGTATAATACTTGATGGCAAAGACACTGCCACAGTGACAAACGAGTTTTCCAGCTGTATAAAATGGTGCACATCACCCCTGTACAACAGATTGCTGCACACTGCCGGGTAGCTGGTTGAAAGAAAACTGCAGCAGTTTGAAAATATATCTGGTTGTTTAAAACACAGACAGCAATTGTACTAAAACTAAAGGAGCGGCACTCAGTCAACAGCAGGCTTAGCTTGAGCGGACAGCCCAAATAATTCTCCACATAGTGTGCCTAAGGAGGTACGTTTTCTTAAAATAGGTTATTATAATTCTATATATTATACATAACTGTACTGCTTTTATTAAAAATTTGCAGCTGCATTGTTACTTTTCTGCTTGAAATAAAAAAACGTATCGTGTTATACAATCTATGCTAAATGTTAGGGTATGAGAATCATATGCCAGGCCAGCTAATCATTAGTTAAAACTGTTAATTAGTGCTGATTTTTAACATGTTTTCAGACTTTCTTGTAATCTTCAAATGGCCTTTTATCAGCTGCTCTCCGGGTTTGCCAAATGTTTTTTCAAAATAAATCCTTTGGACTGTCTTTGTCACTCATTTATCAGTCCAGTCCTGATAAAGAAAATATGTGACTGGCTGTTGTAGGAGCAAGTCTATCCAGCAGATGGCAGCAATGTGACACGTCGGAGTCTAACGGGCTAACCTAAAGTGTGTCTGTAACGGTGCCTGATCAAAACCCTGCAGTGAGCCATGGGCTCCTATCATCGTTAGCACCTATATGGATCCAGACAGAACTCCGCTGCGATGTGAGCCGATCCGTGTTAAACAACCCTGATGTGTGTTTCAATGAACACAATGAAGGAAGTGGATTGTGTTGATCAGAACTGAACTGAATGTGTACCGTTAGATGAAGTGCTAGTCGAACAGCTCGGTGTCCATCAGCCGCAGGAGGTTGGTAGAAACCAAACACATGGTAAGTAGAAGCTCCACGAGGGTAAAATTGTTTTTAACTGAGGGTGGGTTCTCTTTCTAACCCCGACGCTTCGTTGTCAGTTACAGCTATACGTCAGCGTGTCCGCCATATATGGAGGGGAAACGCCGTGCAGTAGGTTTTTTAAGTGAACTGAAAATAGTCTATTTAGTCTGGAGTATAACAAGTTCAGGTCTTAAATTCAGAACATGTTTTATTTGTTTATTTTATTTTAGTTTTATTCATTATTTAACTTATTCTTCTAAAGTCACAAATGCACAGACTTTATTTTTTACGGTTTTATTTTTCATTGTTCGTTTACAGCATATAAAAAATAGACTCTAAAATGAGAATGTGTTGCTTTGTAGAAGGTAAACCCTAAACTGCGTGCAGTCTTAGTTAAATCGCAATTGACATACATACCCCCCCCCAAGATGGCGGACGCATCAACGCATTGCTGTAACCATAGACAACCATTCACTTCGTTGCTTCACAAAATTAAACATGTCAGTTCGCACTCGAGAACGTGTGAGTGGTATGAACTAAAACGGCTAATTTTTAAACCTTTTTAATAATTTATTATATATTTACGAGTAAAATATAATTAGAGCACCGGTTGTGCAACACATTAGATGCAAGTATTACAGTTACTAAACAAGTAAAATATCTAATAAAGTAACAGTATCTTTGCAGTTGTTTAAAATCATTTTTAAGGAAAAAATACAATTTAACTCTCACTTAGGGCATTTTTTAATGCAACAGAATCTAATCCACTCCAGAATATTGGATCAATATCCAAGATGGGATTGTCCAGTCCACGATTTGCATCTGTATCCCAAACTTTTTCTAGAGAGGGGATTACATTTTCCAAAACAGCATAGTTTTATATTTGATCCCACTAGTGTGTCCCATGAAAAATCTGTGTGACTGGACCAGCCTGATTTGGCAACTCCTTTAGAATAACATCAAGACCAATGAATACCTGGGCCTCATGCTGGAGCCATGGTTAGGGGGGAATAGTGATCAGCATATGCCTGATAGCCAGGCCCCTACACAGCCTGTACGGGTTCCTTCAGATCACCACTTGCAGTAGATCCCGGAAGCAACACATGAATTAACTGACTGCAAACCAACGATTTAGTACAATATGTCATATCATGTTTCCAGTTCTACTGACATTTTTTTCTTTTTAAGATAGAATCTAAACCTAATCATTTAGAAGGTTGAGTATTTCTTACTTTGTTTACTATTGAACTGGGAAAAAATCAGCAATATTTTAATGAGGCTTTGCATTACCTTTCCATTTCGCAAGAGTGAATATTCTTGTATGCTTTTAAATGTGTTCTCAACTGACAATATAAGAAAATAGTTTGGCCCAAAAATATTTAAAACTCTTTCTGATAAAAAAATGAAGACAGGCATTATTCAAAAGGTTATTGAACCATGTAAATTGGAGATAAAGTGGCATTTAGCAATTCTATTTAACTGCTGCTCAGCTTTTTGTATGTTTTTGCAGAAAGAGAGATCCAAATCTTTGAGTTTGGAATGTCTCCCTGCCATCACCTTAATCTTTAGCTCCCTCCGCTGATCCTCTTTTAGTTTCAATTTGGGACTCTGATGGAATCACTCTAACATGTTTTCATTACTTCTAGTCAGAAGAAACATTTTGGAAAACGAAACAATTTATGAAGACTCAGGAGTGTAAAGGAGTGTAAAGGTATAAAAAGCTGCATTTAAGAGTCAAAAATAATATGTACATTATGGACAGAGTTATAAAAACGAGAGTACTATGCAGTTATTAATACCCAGATTGGAATGGGCAACAGAGCAGGATACTTTAAAAATATTTAAAAATATGTACAGAATTTGCATGTGTACTTGTGAGGTTAAAGTTAGAGTATAACTACCAGCTATATGACTAAGTTTAGGCTTAACTACAGTACTGTGCAAAGGTTTTAGGCAGGTGTGGAAAAAATACTGTAAACAAAGACTGCGTTCAATCATACCTGATGGGTGCTAATGATCATTTATGTCACATGTTAGGGAAACGCAGTCATCAACTCAAACGGAAACAGCTGTGTAGGAGGCTACACTTTTCTAAGGATTTCTGTGGCGCTCCTCTGCTGTCGGCGTGTGATGTACACAAGCATACGTGAAACATGAACGCCAACATACGTCAGTTTCCTCATTCCGGACACGAAAATACTCCACCTGTTGGGGAAATTCAGCGTTTGAATCCAAATTAGGTCACCTACATGGTTCGTGTGTCCGATGAGGAAAACAAACGGCTGTAATCAGTGACGTGCCGCAGCAGCGAGCCAAAAGGTTTCAGAACAGTCTGACTGAAAGAGGCTGTAGTTTCAATTATTTATTATTTAGAATTAAAAACTGTTTCTTCCGACCTCAAGTCTAGTTGCCTTTTATTTCGGCTTTGCGATGGTAACTTCAGCCAAGAGCGCAGCTGGTCGTGCTTTTTACAGCTACAGTGTCATAAATCAACAGACTTTTAATAATGTGCGGCGACCAAAGTAAGAAAAAAATTCTTTCTCACTCTCTCCTGAAACTGAAACTCCTTTTTTTACATTAATGAGCGGCTATTCCTATCAGTGCTGTTGAGCAGGGGCGTATCTAGAATGTTAATTAGAGGGGCTAAATGGGCCCAGGGTGGGTCTGGGGCTGTAGCACTCAAATAAAAGCAAAGATGTTCGTTTAGTGGAGACCCGAGCTGAGCTGGTCACATTTTACAGTTTTAATCAGTTATAATGACATTTAAAGTAATTTTATTTTTGCTAAGGTTTATGTGACAATGTAATAGAAAATCACAAATAAAAACATTGCAACTTTTTTCCCAAAAAAGTGGAGGGACTGTTTAACTCGTTAACTTAGCTACGTTATTGCTATGGACTGTTCTGTCAAATAAATAAATTCTGTTAAATTCTAAATTTTATTTTTATATTTTTACAAATATATTTCTAAAATATATATATTTTTAAATCAGATCTGACCAAAATGTTTTTAACTATTTTTGAAGTTTTCCCCCCTTTATGTTTGGCTCCAACATAATATCATATAATGGAATAATGTGTTTTGGGTATATCTGTGTAAAAATCATGTAGAATTTTGGCTGGTAAAAAATATGCCTGGCCGGTAAATATTTTTCATCTATCGGCCATTTTGGCCGGTGACTCAAAATTTTTATGTCGGACCCTGCATGAAAGACTGATTAAACTCGTCACCTTTTGAAAACGGTAGATGTCCAGCAGGGCCATTAGCTCAGAACTGGCAAATCCTTCAGTATTGATTTGATTTGAATTTCTCTTTTTTTACTCAGTCACTGGTTTTTGTTGGTTGATGAAAATAAATGATTAACACTATCAAGTGTGAAAGCGTTCATAGTTTATTGGAAAAAAAAAATTCACACCTGCCTAAGCCCTTTGCAAAATACTGTATCTGATGTTCACTCCTGTATTTGAACCTCCCTGCCAGAGTAATCATGAAACAGGTTGTTTGGATTAAATAGCAAATATTTTTTGGAAGCAAAGATTCTTAATGTTCTGTATAATCTAAATATCTTTCCCCATATTGTTTCTATTGTTGCTATATTTAAGTCTAGGAGCACAGAATTTGATGTTTCCCTAATAGTTTTAATTGAATGTAATTTTTTAAATGTCTATGTACATTTCAGTGTTCCCAGTCCTTCGGATGGTGGATGTTAAGATAAAGGTTTCCCGTGATGGGAGCTCCGGTTCCAACCAGTGGCAGTCAGAGCCCCCCCACATAAAGGAGGAGGAGGAACTCTGGACCAATCACGAGGGGCAGCAGTTTAATGAGCAGGAAGAAACTGGAGTCAATGGGTCCCGTTTCACTGTTGTTACAGTGAAGAATGAAGATTATGAAGAGAAACCTCAGTTATTAAAGCTTCATCAGATCAAAACTGAAGACAGCAGAGAGACCCACTGTCCAGCCAGCAGCTCAGCGTGCCAGATTAAAAAAGAACCCAAAACAGAAGATGGTGAAGGACCAGAAACAAAGGGTCCAAAGGGCGTTGTGAGAAATCGTTATAGAAATGATTCAGACTCCGGAGAGACTGAAGTCAGTGATGATGATAGTGATGAAAACTGGCAAGGACCTTTGTCAGGTTCAGAAGCTAAGCAGAGTCCCAACAGGGAGAAGGAGCAGGGAGCACCTCAGTCAGACGCTAACGGTGGAGAGAAATGTAACCCGGTCAGGGCAGGCGGTGAAGGAGAAAAACTGTTTGCCTGTAGTGAATGTGACAAAAGATTTAAAAGGCGGGACAGTCTCGCCGATCATGCCAGGGTCCACACTGGAGAGAAGCCGTACAGCTGTGATATCTGTGAGAAAAAATTCAGACGGAAGGACTGCCTTCGAAAGCACAAGATGACTCACAGCGGGAAGACGCCGCACACTTGTGCTTTCTGCGGAAAAGGCTTCATAGAAAAGACGGATCTTCAGGCGCACACGAGACTGCATACCGGAGAGAGGCCTTTTGCGTGCGACGAATGTGGAAGACGGTTTCATAAAAAGTCGATTCTTACGGTGCACGCGAGGGTCCACTCGGGGGATAAACAGTTCAAATGCAGCGTGTGCGAAAAAAGATTCCGATTTCAGCACATCCTCAAAAAGCACTTGGCAGTCCACACCCGCGAGAAGCCGTTTGGGTGTGCCGTTTGTGGCAAAAGGTTTTCTCAGCAAGAAACCCTGAAGAGACACACGGGTGTCCACACAGGGGAAAAAACATTTGTCTGCAGTGAGTGCGGCAAAGACTTTCAGCAGAAGATACACCTAAAAGAACACATGAGGGTCCACACGGGGGAGAAGCCGTTCGGTTGCGACGTGTGCGGCAAGAAGTTCAAAAAGAAGTCGTACGTCAAAACGCACATGACGTCCCACGCCGGAAAGAGAGCGCACAACTGCGAGCAGTGCGGGAAGGGCTTTCTAGTGAAGGGCGGTCTCCTGGAGCACATGAGGATTCACAACGGAGAAAGACCTTTCAGCTGCGAGGTGTGCCGCAAGAGCTTTTTGCAGAGGATCCATTTGAAGGAGCACATGAGAGTCCACACAGGGGAGAAGCCGTTCGGGTGCGAAATCTGTGGTAAAAAATTCACAAAGAAGTCCTACGTAGCAACACACATGACGTCTCATGCTTGACCGACGATGGAGGGTGGCGAACTTGTTGTCGTAGACACACACCAGACTTCACACTATCAGGTGAACCTCCTCTGAGTTTGGCCTGAGCCTTACTCGGAGGAGGTGTTGTGGGGAAAAATTTAACTGAGGCATCTTTGACTGTGAGATCTTTGGGACTCAGAAAGAGAATAATCATGCAGATTGAGGCTTTTTGAAGTACCTAAACTGCTGCTCCCGGAGGACTTTGTTTAGGGTAAAGAATGTGCAAATGTTGATTTATTTCAGTAATTCAACATAAAAGGTGAAACTGATATATGATGTACACTAGGGATGCATCAATACCACCATTTTCAAACCGATACAACACTGATACTTGGATCTGAGTATTCACAAGGGTGCACACCCCTCCCTCTAAATCATTGATTTGTCTCTGGTGGGAATATATATATATATTTTTTATTCCTCCGTCTGGTTTGATTTGATTTATTTGGATCCCCATCAGCTCTAGCAAAGCCAAAGCTATTCTTCCTGGGGTCCATACTGATGTTTACAAGGTGCCAGGACAATTTGTGTCACACACAACAACAAACAAAACACAAAATACAAGTACAAACGGGTTCACATTCAGAAAAACACCGGACAGCTCCCAGGTTAGCAGCAATACACACCATGACATACTGCACATATATTCATATTTTTGTTGAACACTCAAACAACCCATATGCTTACTGCATTCCATGCACATTTTCCGAAATTAAATAAATAAATATATTAAATAAACAAACATTACAGCTCTACTGTTCGCATGTATTCTTTGACTAATTTCTTGAACATTATTTTACTATTTTCCTGTCTGATGTTACCTGGGAGTTTATTCCATTCTTGCATAGCTCTGTACAAAACCATTTGTTTAATTGCATTTGTTCTTGTTTTGGGTAATTTAAAATCTCCTCTGGTAACTTGTCTGGTTAAATAGCCTTGTCTATCAGAATTGAAATATAAACTTTTATATAAAACTGATGGTTCTTTTGTCATTAAATTGTTTTTAAAGAAAACCAGCAGTGAATACAATAATCTTTTCTTCACCGATAGCCAGTCCAAACAGTTATGCATGGCTATGATGTTTGTTTTATAGCCACAATGCAAAGCTATTCTTGCTGCTCTATTTTGTACAATTTGCAGCTTCCTTATGTTATCTTGCGATGTATTAGACCAAATTACTGGACAGTAATTCAGAACTGACAATACTAAAGATTGTAACACAAGTTTAACTAATTTTGGTGACATGAAAGCCGCACACCATCTTACAACAGAAACAGCCCTTCCCATCTTGGATACCATCCTATCAATATGTTTAGTCCACAACAATTTATCATCCAACATAACACCATGTATTTTTGTTTCTTGTACTTGTTTCACTGACACATTATTTATAATAAGATTAATTTCAGGCTGCTGTTGTGCCAAATATAATACTGTTTGTTTTCAATACATTAAGAACCAGCTTGTTTTTCGTTATCCATTCCACCACATACTGGAGTTCCTGCTGCAGGGTATTTTTAACTCTAAACACTTAGGTGCTGACAACCAAATTGTTGAATCATCCCCGTACATTGATATTTTAGCCTTATCTAATACTAACGGTAAATCATTTGTAAAAATAGTGTATAATAAAGGCCCCAGACAGCTTCCTTGAGGCACTCCACAGCTAACCTCCCTTTCATCGGAATAACTACCATTTAAATAAACCCTTTGTTTCCTATTTTTTTAAATAGCTTTTAAACCAGAATATTGATGACTTTGAGAAACCACATTTCAGTTTTCTAACTTAATAGTTCATGATCAATAATATCAAAAGTTGCTGTGAAATCCAGCAAAACTGCTCCAACTAATTTCTTTTGTTCTATATCCTTAAACCAATTATCTGTCATCTGAGCAAGGGTGGTTGCTGTGGAGTGCCCTTTCCTATACTCATGTTGGCAATCTGTGGTTAGATTGTTTAGGAAAAGTATTTTCTTATTTGTTCACCGACAACAGTCTCCATTATTTGACTTAGCACAGGCAATAGACTTATAGGACGGCTATTCAATCCAGAAAACGGCTGTCTTCATTCTTTAGCAGTGGTGTTATTTTTGCTGTTTTCCATTCTTGAGGATACAACATTTCATTCAAACTTTGGTTGATAATATGACAAATCCCCGGCGCAACCAAATCAGCCACCATGTTCAGAAGCTTATCGTCTAATCCATCAATACCTGGTGGCTTATCTTTGCAATTTTTCAACAAATTTTCTATATAACTTACATTTACGGCCTCAAAATTAAATTCAAATTTTTTTCCTGACATTATTTTATCTCTTATTAATAAATATGAAGCTTTATTGTCCTGAAAGTTGTTTCTCAAATCTTTAACTTTTTAAACAAAATAATTATTTAAATAATTTTCCATCTCAATCGGTTTTGTGAAGAAATATCCATCTGTCTCTAAGTTTGATTTATGGGCTCTTTCCATGATTCTTTCTCATCAAATTATTAAGTGTGCTCCAAACTTTCCCACTATCATTCTTTATTTAATTTATCCTGTTTTCATAATACAACTTCTTTTTCTTTATATTTAATTTAGTTACATAATTCCTTAATTCCAGGTACACTTGCCAGTCTGATTTAAAATTAGATCTATTTGCTGTTAATTTGGCTTGATTTCATTCAATCACTGTCTAACCATGGGGTACTGATACTTCTGACGGTAAACTTCATTGGTGCATATTTCTCTAGCACTGTCACGCAAACCTTGTTTAATTTCATCACTGCTAAGTCTGGATTGGTTTCCATTAAAACTTCTGCCCAACAGAGCCCTCTTACCTCCTCTCTGAACTTAGTCTGATCAAATATATTGTATGATCTTTTCATAATTACCTTTGGACCTGGTTTTGGAATTTTAGTTTTCTAGCAAATGCTATTAAATTATGATCGCTACAGCCAACAGGTACTGATATAACTTTTGAATATAGCGCAGCTGCATTTGTAAAGATGTGATCAATACAAGTTGATGTTTGTTTACCATCTCTTCTTATCGTCTTTCTGGTTGGTTTGTCTACAACCTGTATGAGTCCACACACACTTGCCATACACTGAAGTTTATTTCTCATTGGACTTATTCCCTGCCAATCTATATTCAAGTCCCCCATAAAGTAAGTTTCAAAGCCTAAATTGCATGGTTTTTCTAGCATTTCAAACACCATGTCAAGATATGAACTATTTACGTTTTAAATGAGATAAATGCACTTGTAGCCATAATGCTTCTACTTCCGGTGGCATTAAATCGTTCCTAATTTTCATTGGCAGATAATCCTGAACATAGAAAGCAACTCCTCCTCCAAAAGCATTTCGATCTTTTCTAAATATATTATATCCTTGTATTTTCAGCACTGAATCCTCAAAAGTTGAGTCTAAATGTGATTCTGATATTGCTAAAATATGTAATTGATTGCTCATTAATATTTCTGTAATCTGTTATCTTGTTTCCAATGCTGCATATATTTATATGGGCTATTTTCAATCCTTTTTTCGGCAATTTAGCGTGTCCCACCATTAAATAATTGATGAGTAACGTTCCTGACCATCTGACCAACCTGTTCTGGAGCTCTCTCTACAACACTTGCATACATACAATCAAAAGTAAAACATACAAAACTCAAATAAATATAAACACAACACCTTGCATTGACACTTAACGTGTCCATGTTCGGAACCAAAAGTAAGCAGAGATCCACATACCAACAACATAATTTCCATTAATTGGTATAATTTTGATCTGTGTTTCTTTAGACTAAAACTTATTGTTTTAGTGAAATTATTATTTACACGTAGAGGTTGCTAGCCTATATCATCAACACCATCTCACACACAGTTTGGTTTGATCACAGTGTTATAGTACTTCTCTGCGTTTTTGGAGTCTTTGAAATATTTCGTCTCATCTTTGTAAGTGATAATGAGAGGGGCAGGGTGAATTATACCATTTCTGATTTCCTTCTCTCGTAGTTTCTTTCTTATATCCTTAAACTGGGCTCGTTTGGTAACCGCAGCTGTCAGATCTGGAAAGATCCTCAGTTTCACATCATCGAAAACAATTTGTCCTTCCTTTGGCAGTTTCAGGATGGCTTCTCGTGTTGATTGTCTCTGCAGTCTGATTAACATTGCTCTCTCTCCTACTACGTTGGCCTGTCCGAGTCTATAGGCCATCTCCACCACCGGCTCCTCTGAAAATTTCCCTCTGAAAACTATTTTTAAAGATTTGTGCCATATATTCTGTACGATTACCCTTTTTTACACATTCTGCTTCAGTCCAAACACTCGCACATTATATTTATGACTCTGTGCTTCCAACTTTTGAGTGTTATCTTCCAATTTCTCCACTCTTTCTTTCAGCATTGCGTTCTCATTTTTAAGTTGCTTCATTGCAAAGACACAAACTGTAAATTAAAATCAGTTACAAAAGAAACATTCTGTTGTTAATAAATGTGGACCATTTCAATTCCTGTCCTGCTTTGGCCTTCTAATGTGGGGCGTTTTAAAATAAACTCTTCTGTTAGAAATATGATTACAATAATACAGTAGTGGACAGAATCAAAGTGATAAGTAATGTGTAAATGCAGACGAAGAGTTCAATCTGTATAGGTCACTAGTCTATGATAGAAAATGTTTTGAGATAGGGCAAACAATTACAGTATTTCATGACTGTCATTTATGAATGTATGCTTTAAATATTCAATAAGCCAGACAACAGTGTACATGTGGTCTGTCAGGGAGTATATGGGCGATATTTTAGCATTTCTTACAGTATGGAGAAGAAACCATGAACAGTAATGTAAAGTTGTTTTGTAAGGTCACAAAGTTATCTTTGTATTTATGTTCATTCCGCCCAACCTTGGTCTGATGTCTTGAGCGTCAGCAGGTTATCTGCTGCCATCCTGTGTACACATTTGCTGTTTGCAGCGTCATTATCAGTACATTGGTGTCAGAATAGAATAGAATAATCCTTTATTGTCCCACAAAGGGCAAATTCAGATCTAATAGATGCAAAGTGATGGGTGATATAAGCATTTGATTCACACAGTATAAAATTAAAATGTAAGAATTAAGAATAATATGTCCATTAAACGGGAAGCATTGATTTTTTTTGCAACTTGGAACTTACTTTTAGAATGCATTATGTTCATTTACTCACCCAGATACTTTTGGAGCCACTTGGAATCCCTCAGGAAATGTCTAGATCCATCCGCGATCAGTGTATAACCATATAATAAGAGTCGTTCGAGCACACAGAGTGCAGCCTCTAAATAATGCATTAACAGCCACAAAACAACTTAATTTCATAAATGTTTCGTTATAAATCGCTAGCACTATTCCCCTGTGAGTTTGGGTGTGTCTCTGAGGTGCTGCGTTGTGGTCTGCGGGGTTTTTACAGGTTTTTATTCCAATTTACACCAACCGGCGATTTCAATGATCGTTTTCTGAGCAGGGCTTTCACGGCGTGCTCTATGACGGCAGTCAGTTAGACAGAACTTGCTACTGCAAACATCAACATAGTTCTCATTTGGTGTTTCTCAAATTGGAAAAAACAAAATAACCAATTGGACGAAGTTAATCTTCCACAGGCTCCTTTTCTACCACCTGCTCAGACTATAACTGCAGTGGGGCACGGCAGCGACGTCATTTAAATCACCATTTGTTGTTAGTTGGAATAAACGCTTGTAACAACCCATTAAAAATTATTGAGAATTTTACTTTTTTGTTATTGATTTCATTATGACTAAATGTAATATTTAGCTTTTCCACCCATGGGCTTCATATAAACTTTCTGAAGTTTGACTGCATTTTAAATACAGTTGGCTTTTAAAAGGACTGAATTAGATGCAGTGCAAAAACACCTGACTGTAGGTCTGATCTGCAACAAGGAAACTGCATCCATCGCATTGCTTTTCGAGCTGCACAGTTCCTCCATTTACTACCTAATTAATTTCCCTTGTGTCCTTTTCGTTTTGCATCCATTTGTGTCTAATTCCAGTTTCAGGCATAACAAAACACGAACACACAAGTTATATGACGATACATGAGAGTACACAGTGATGCAGTTGTTCAGAATGGGTAATAAAAAATAAAAAAAATTATGAATTTGCCTCTGGACAAATTCCCAAAGCGAAACATTCCTGGTATCGGCTTAGGACTTTCTTTAAGTTAGATAATTACATAGAAAAAATTATGGGCAGATGCATTTCTTATATAAAAAACAAGTTATTAGCCTTTCATATGTCATGGAAATATTTTAATATTTTCATTTTCAAAAACATTTTTTTTTACTGTAAGACTAAATGTGCACATTTTGTTGAGCATTTTTGATTTGCTTCTCAAGTAGTGTGTTGATCCCTTAGGTCTTCAGAAACCTGCTTACTTTTTGCTCTCACATTCAGAACTCAGGCAGTATTTTCCTTTGAAGATAGAAAAAAATAATTTACTTAAAAATGAAATGATTGCCCACACAAAATCCAATATAGGAAAAGGAAAAAAAAGGCTCAAGTGAATACAACAATTTTGTATTACGTTCAGTAATTATAATACTTTAAAGTTTTAATGCAAGTATTGGGAAAAAAGCTTTTGGTTTATTTTGTTTTGAAAGACTGGCAGGATATCTCGTTTCCGGTGTTTTTACCTTGTCACTGTCACTGCACGAAATTTGCCTGCAGTTCTTTGGTCTGTCCACCAGATGGCAGTTTTTACTTTTTTTAATAAGCAGTGGATACAGGCAGTATTGAGATTCTCTCGCCGAAAAGGCACAATGTTACACAATATTGAAAATAATTTAAAAATATACACATAATTTTGACAAATAAATTCCCATGTGTTCCTAATTTTATTTAACGAGAGTATCTCTTTTCGAAGCAGTCTCCGCCCAGCCTGAGCTCTTCCTGGTGTGGGTGTGGACTCGGATGACTTCAGCAATAATGGAGGAAAATCTGCTCTGCTTTTAGAAAACGGTCTGTGTTCGATTCCGTTTTTACTTTTCCAAGTCCCGGAGTTGGAATGCTGAGTCAGGATGGGAAACCTGTTTGGAAAAAAGAAGCAGTCCCGGGTGACGGAGCAAGATAAAGCCGTCCTGGTGAGAAGGAGCTCAGATTAGCAGCGGGCTAACGTCACCAAACTCCTCGCAGATATCTAATCATTTTTACAACTTTAGGTTTCGGGAGTAACTCACAAATATGTTAAACAGTTTAACCATCGTTTGCCCAAATAGTATAGACCTGAAATTTATTCGGCCTATCTGTGAGAAGAAAATTATCAAACTTAACATAGATTAAGCTTTTATATATGCTTTTAGGGAGTAAAAGTAAAAGCTGTTGTACTTGGTATTTATCCGTGTGTCATCATAATAATGTTTAGGATCTGAGTCAGGTTAGCCCAACAACTGAAACTCTGACGTGTATCTTTCCTGTGAGCTGAAACTCGTTCGTTTCGTTTCTGCAGCAACTGAAGCAGCAGAGAGACAAACTGAGACAGTATCAGAAGAAGATCAACGTGCAGCTGGATAAGGAGAGACAGCTGGCCAAACAGCTGCTCAAAGATGGGAAGAAAGAGTGAGTGAACCGACTACCGCTGTAACTGTGCACCAACAGGAACAGGTTGGACCGGGATACAGCGATATTTAAACACCTAGCTCACTTTGATTTGTATGGACAATAGCGGACACGTTTAAGATGTATGCTTTGGTTTTCTCAGGGAACAGCTGAGGCCAACTCTTACAGAAAACTACTAAATTAGTAGTGAAGTAGATGTTGAAGTATAATCTAGAAGGAAAAAAACCCCAAAAAAACAGGACGGTGAAGTCTGCAGCCATGAAAATATTACTTCTCTCCCACAGCAGAGCAGTTTTAAGATTGGGCGTTTTTCAAAAATCCTAATCCTTTTTGTTCCAGATGAGAAATAAGTTACAGTCCTTAGACGTAAGCCTGTAATATGAAGTTAGACAAGATTTTTTATTCTTTTTCCCCGAGATGAAACCACATTAGTTAATTTAACCCTCAGATGGAAACAGTGATATTTACAGCAGCGGCAAAGTTATATCTTGTTTTTTAACACACCCAGTTTTGCGTTAGGGTTGGGTGACGTCCACCAAATTGAGAGTTTGAGAGATGATGTTGACAGTAAAACATCGTGATGGACGATGACCTCGTTGGGGGCGGGTTACTTTTCTTTTTTCCATTTATCTCTTCACACCAGCCTAAAAAGTACTTAAAACACTGCAAAAAAAAAAAAAAAACTTTTTTAAACTGTACTTTAGTTACTTTACTACACTTACACAAGCAGTTTGTGAGTTGCTGGGAGTATGGATTTGAAATCCATACTCGCAGTTTTATGTGCGCATGGATTTCGGCATCGTGCCGGACCGTTTCAGAGCTTTAAACTGAAAAACAGTCATACTTAATAAACTCACACCAGGTTGTTCTCCTTCCAGGTAAAAGTCTTAATATAAATTTTTCCAATCGAGCATACACCGCTACATCAGCTGACAGGTGAACAGCTGATCTCCTTTGAAGCTCTCATTCCTCATTTCAGCCAAAAGCAGCTGGAAAACAAAGGGCAGGCACAGATATCCGCGCAGCCTTGACTCATAGTGTTCATAGTGCAACGTCTGTGGCCATCTTTGCTCGTTTCTCAAAACAGGTGAAACGGTAATTATCTGCCTCGCTCTGACTGTCTGCCGCCGGAGACTTGTTAGAGCTGTAATCGGGCCTTAAAAGTTGGCCCTGGACCGACCTGAACCAGAGAGAGTTCAAGAGTATATTTGGATTGGCAGCTTATTATAGCGCGAACCGATTAAACCCCACATTTTCTCTAGAATACTGCATTTATTCTTCAGCATTTTTCTGTGAGTTTATCTGAGAGGAGTGGGTCTGTACCATCATGACATGCTGTGTTCCGGTAACATCCTGACAGGTAGATTGGGAATAATCGCTTTAATATAAATTATCGCACTAAAGAGGCGGACGGGTTCGGGTAAAGATCTTCAGCTCTAGTGCGCGGTAATCGCTCGTGGTGTTCGGCCATTGGGTTCAGTCTTTGCCGTCCTGCCTCGGCTCTTTTTATGTTCGACGTAACAAGTTTTGCGCAGCTGTAACAAAGCAGCTGGTTGCTGCGCTCCTTGTCCTGAATCATCCAGATCAATTCTTTTTTCCTTTTTTTTTTTTTTTTGGAGCTTCACAGAGGGAAACAAATGCAAACAAAACACACCAAATCCACACACTCAAACCACGCAATATAAAATAAAAAATATATACAAATATTTTCCACTGTGCTACACCCATTAGTTAGTTATATTCTCAATGTTTACAGAGCGGTCCATGCAAAGGTTTTAGTTAAACTATAGAAGAGACTAAAGCATTAGTGCGTGTCTGACAGGGTGGGGGGCGTGGCATCACGATGGTGGCTTTCAATCGTGATGTTGGTCAGCCATCATGATGGACGATGACATCGTTCATCGGCACAACCCTATTTTGCGTTCTTCCGTCTCATCCCTGACTGGTTTATGCTTCCTCTCTACCCGACAGGAAAGCCCTCCTGCTGCTGAAGAAGAAACGATACCAGGAGCAGCTCCTGGACAAGACGGAGAACCAGATCAGCAACCTGGAGCGGATGGTGAGTGACGGCGGCGGCGCTCTGGCCGCAGCCAAAACCACTCTGACTCCTCCGGTTTCTGCTCGTTTCAGGTCCAGGACCTGGAGTTCGCTCAGATTGAGAAGAAAGTCATAGACGGGCTGAAAGTCGGAAACGACTGTCTGAAGAAAATGCACGAGGTGGGAGATGTTTGCTGTGTTTGACGCCAGGCTCTCAGCGTTGCCTCAGAGACCTGACGGGCTGTAATTTCTTTCTTTTTTTTTTACCCCACCAAACAGGTGATGTCTATTGAAGAGGTGGAGAGGATCATGGATGAAACACAAGACGCCATTGAGTACCAGAGGGTTAGTGTTTCTGCCAATGCGACCGTCACACACCTGGATTTATTCAATCCTGACACGTTTTTGTCTCCGTGCAGCAAATCGACGACATGCTGGCCGGTTCCTTGACGCAGGAGGACGAGGATGCAGTTCTGGCTGAGCTGGAGGCCATCACTGAGGTCAGTTTTAGATGAATCTTCAGGACATGAAAGCAGGTCGATGCTCAACATGTTCATTCTGATCCGTTCTACCAGGGAGACCTCGAGCTTCCCGAGGTCTCTTCGGAGCCGCTGCCAGACGTCCCTGAAGCTGCCGAGAAGAAACCAGGTCTGTTTTTCCCCTTAGCCGACTCTGTCAGTCCTGCATTTTAATTTCTCTGACGTTCTCGTTTTCTTGGATGACAAAAGAAACCTCTCCCAAAGCTAAATTTAGTTCTTCCCATTTCCCATGTTATCATCCACTTACCGTTATTGAGGTGAACCGCTCCATAATCCTTGCGATATTGATTTTAGGTCATATCACCCAGTCAGCAGTTTGCTGGTCAGGTTTGTGTTCACACAATGTCAGGGTTGAAAGACAACAGCAAAAAACTTGGAGAAGCGGTGTTAAAGGACCTTATCTGAGGGTTGCTATTTCATACATGGACTTGGTAACAGCAGTTAGAGAATGAGGCACAGAGGTCCTGCTACAAATGTTTTTTGCCCATCTTTTTATTTTTATTTTAAATCCGGTAATAATCTATTTGAAATTGTATGCGTAAGGAGGGACTAGTCCCCATCTCTATCAGTCGTCCCACGGGTATATACTAGAGGTCAACCGATATGTTTAAGATAAGGCCGATCCCCATTTTTTTTTTTTTTTTTACATTTGATCACCAATGGCTGATATGTAAAGCCGATTATTAAGACTAATATATATATATACTTTTTAGCAGCATATTGATCGTGAAAGACAATCGAACACTCACTGTGTGCAATATAAATTAAAAAGTCAATAAAACTCTTCAAATTTTTTATAAAGTTCGAATATAAGACCATATAAAAACAAACTCAAAACAGTAACCTGAGTGCCAATAGATTCAGAACAATAAAGCAGATTCAGGTTTCTTTAATTATACAAAATAAAATAAATTCAAACAGTAACCAGAATAGTGGTGCAAATGGCTTGTTGAGGTTGAATCTTGACTTCAAGTATAATCAAGTAATAAATCAAGTAATAAAAATACCCACTAAGTGAAGCACACTACCGCATGGTAGTAAACAATAAAATCTAATATATAAATGGTTTAACACAGAAAACTTAAGAATAAAACGAGTGTACTGGCTCACGGTGGTTCTGAGTGTGCTGGGGTCCTTCCCTGTAAATGACCACACAGGTACCTAATCGTTTTCTTTTTTGGCGCCTTTTTTTTTATTTCGGCCAATGGCTAATATAGAAAAATTGAATATATCACTGGGGCTCTAGTATATATTAGTCATTTTAGATAATATTTAATCCAAACCAACTGAACAGAGAACTAGAATCCACCTGCTGCTTTTTCTACTCCACATGGAACCGCTACGCATGTTCATGTTTTGTGTAATCAAATAGGGGGATTGCTGCAGAGGTTATTGTCATGAAGTTTAGGATTTCTGCCTTGATCAGTTGACTTCACATGTGGTTTAGATGTTGTTCTGGATGCTTCGCTGCCGCACTGGAGACTAGAATTATGCACCATTTCATTAATTGTTTTAAAATGAAGAAACCTTTCTCCAACTAAACCGAACAGAAGCCTAAAAGACTTGTAAAACTATTTCCTGACCCGTAAACTAGCTTCAGCAGCAGAAAAGCCAGCGGCAGGAAAGCTGGAGCAGGCACTGGTGTTTGGCACAGACCGTAGCGCCTCTAATTGTTAGTCGGGCCCTGAAGCCTCAGAAACCTTGTAACGAGCAATCAGCTCCTGGTCAGGGAGATGGATTGAATAAATTGTCTGGGAATCTTTTCTTTAATTGATTTCTTTTCCTGGACTCCGTGCGTAATGTAAAAAGTACCTGCGCATTTGCACAAAGTGGCCAGAGATGATGATCAAATATGGAAAATATTCTGTTAATGTGACCCCTGCCTGGGCGGTATAGCAATATTTTTATATTATTTTTTATTTCCTTATTTTTTAATTACATCAGTTTTATTGTATTGGGCGATTTTTTTTTTTTTTCTTTTTCTTCTTCATATAAGACCGTTCTTACCCACATTATAAGAAAGAAATTAAAGTACTAGCTTGGCTTTAAAGGGCCCATTTTACTATCATATTGACTGTATCATTTCTTCCATGTCCTGACACAGGTAAATGCTAAAAAAAATAAAAATCATATGATTATGATTCTAGTCTAAATGCAAGACATTTTGGTACTCCAACACCTGATTCGTTACGTACGACTGCCACACGGACTGCATTACACAAACTCTGTGCAGCAGCCGTACGGAAACCGGACCTCACCCGATATGCACCCAGTGGGAATCGGCTCTGTCTTGTACATATACTCACTTTGGACGTAGTACTGGAGAATTCCACTAGGAGGCAGAGTGCAGAACTCGGATCGGATAGAGTACCGGAGTTGTAGAATGGAAACAAAACAAACATGGTGTCCGTAGTAGATCGTCAGCTGGTTAATTTAATTAATTAATTCATTTCGTATATGGTATGTTAGACCATATTTACCGCTACTGATGCTCCTGCCAGCAGCCATACCTACTTCAAACCTTTACATTTCACGCTGTGGTGTTAGTGTGTAGCAGTGAAATCGGTCCTAGCTGCACTTTCCCATATCAAACCTTTTGGGCTCTGTCTGGGCTATTCACTTTTATTCTTGAAAAATATTGTCGCCCACATTCTTGTTAATTGTTTAGAATAAGTTCTCGCAGTGTTCCTTTGTTGATTTCACTAGCTGCGTTTCCATTAGAAATATGCGCAACACTTTGTTGGTATTGTCCGAGTGTCGAAAAAACACAATTTCACAATTGCGTTTTTGTTCCCTTAAATAACAAACTCAGTTTAAATCACAAGTTTTCATGCGAGTAAGAAAATGGATGTGAATATTATAGTAGATATATTCATATTGCAGGCACGGCACTAGCGCTCATTATCAGCCATGAGGAGGAGACGTAGTCGGCTTGTAGAGGCATTGGAGCGACAAGCCCGGTCTTGTTAAATGCTCGCCTTTCTTTGCTGTTTTAATATCAGTTTTTAATATTAGTTTTGCCTTTATCACGAACCAACTCTCTTCTTGAACACACACATGCCGCGTCATCTTTCTCCGCCTACTACTACTTCGTCTTTTTCGCTTGTACTAACATCCACTTGTTGCTCGTGTGACTCATTGGATGCGAAAAAAGTGTTTCCATTGCTGTTTTTCGAAGTATAAAAAATTTCGATACGCTCGAAAAACCAGCTCATCCAAGCACAAAAACTTTTTATCGGAAAAGGCGAGTTTTTCTTCTTCTTCGAAATTGGTGTGTTTCTATTAGGCGAATTTATTTTCGCAACTTCAATTCGCGAAATGTCATGGGTAATGGAAACGCAGCTACTTAAACCTTAGTGGTTGAGTCAGCCCGATTCGGAGGGCCTCTCTGCTCAGTGTGCGGTTGTGTTTCAGTTTCAGAGAAGGATCGTCCCAGGAAGAAGCCGGAGAGAGAGCAGCTCGCTGTGTAGCAACAGAACTGACCTCCGTCACAAGCCAACGACCCCCGCAGACATTCAGCCGCAGACGTTCTCCTACCTGTCTCTCTCTCTCTCTCTCTCTCTCTCTCTCCCCTGACGACTCGTCTGATGAGCGGCTGTCCTCATCTGCTGCAGGTCCGTTATAATAGGACGGACCGGTTCACCTGCAGCGCCCTGTGAGCCTCGAAGACCTGTGAAATCACGTAATTGTGCCTAACTGTAGTTCAAGCAGCGCATCATGTTTACGATGAAATCCTTTTTAATTAACGCAGCGCATGGAATACATCTAGTTTAATCTGTTAGATCAGAGTGGAGCTCTGAGAGGGTCACTTCATCCAAATTGCTGCAGAGCGCGTGAACTCAGTCAGCCGGTTTTATCCTGTCACCGCTTGCTTTTATCTGCAAGTATATTTAAACCACAGGTGGTATAACACCTAACAGCTTTTTGGTTCAGCAACACTCATATTGGTTCAATAAAAGGAAGAAAACAAGCCAAAGCCATTAAAAGAAAATTGTAGATTTTTGGTTTTGCACATGTTTTAGTTTTAATTTGGGTGGAGTGACCCTTTAATCCCCGGAGGATGAAACAGAAACTGTGCTCTGGCCTTTGGTTCCTCTGGCGAGTTTCTTCACTCATCCTGGAAGTTTTTCACCGACAAACCGGAGCGTCTGCATCCAGATCACATAATCTTTTCAGCTCTGCCTCAGTGGGAAAAGGCTGGGGATATCTCATGTGATGTAATCTGCACCAACAAACCTATGAGCAACATTATAATTCTTCTGTTTTTTTATCTAGGAGGTTTACGGTCGAATATCTTTGAAGATCAGTGGAACTAAACTGTAAATCATTTAAACTCTGCGACTAATCCTGTCTGACGGCAGCATCAAAGTGATTGTCTTGAAGTTGGGTTGGGACTTTCTGCACATTCTTTTTACAATAAAGTGTTTTTATTGTTAAACATCGCCTCACCACAGATAATTAAGTGCCGCTATTCAGTGGGTGAACACAAGGTGGCAGCAGTTACCAAAAAAATGGAGAATGGGAAAACAGGTTATTTTAAATTGTGTTGGAAAAATATTCTTAGTTTTTCACATTATAACCACAGACTTTAGCCTAATTTGTGTGACATACCCAGATTGATTATAAAGTTATGGTGAGGTTATGAAACCATATCCCTAACTTCTCACAGAGCTCTGTTCAGTTCATCATTTGAACATGGAAAACGGACGGACCAACTGGAAAACTACAGACATGGCCTTCCACCTAAACCAGGTAAGGAGAGCATCAATCAGAGAAGAAGCCAAGAGGTTAATGGTAACTGGAGGAGCTGCAGAGATCCTCAGCTCAGGTGTGAATCTGCTGAAAGGACAACTACTAGTCAGCCCTATGTCAGTGTTGAGTTTGTAAAAGTGAGCAAAAGAAATTCCCCTTAACAGTTTACCAGGTTGAACATATTGAAACATTCCTCAGAGATTTTTGTCCATATTGACATGATAGCATCACGTAGTTGCTGCATATTTGTTGGCTGCACATCCATGATGTGAATCTCCTGTTCCACCACGTCCCAAAGGTGCTCTATTGGATTGAGATCTGGTGACTGTGGAGGCAATTTCAGTACAGTGAACTCGTCATGTTCAAGAAACCAGTCAGATGATTCAAGCTTTGTGACATGGCACATTATCCTGCTGGAAGTAACCATCGGAAGATGCGTACACTGTGGTCATAAAGGGATGGACATAGTGAGCAACAATAGGCTGTGACGTTGCAGTAATGATAAATTGGTACTAAGGGGCCCAAAGTATGCCAAGAAAATGTCCCCCACACCATTACACCACCAACACCAGTCTGAACTCTTGATACAAAGCAGGATGGATCCATTCTTTCATGTTGTTGACGTGAAATTCTGCCCACACCATCTGAATGTCGCAGCAGAAATCGAGACTCATCAGATCAGGCAACATTTTTCCCAATCTTCTGTTATGTAACTTTGGTGAGCCTCTGTGAATTGTAGCTTCAGTTTCCTGTTCTTAGCTGACAGGAGTGGCACCCATTTGACACCAACAACCATGCCACGTTCAAAGTCACTTAAATCACCTTTCTTTCCCATTCTGATGCTCTGTTTAAACTGCAGCTAAATCAGCCAATCACATACAGGTGCTGGCCAGTAAATTAGAATATCATCAAAAAGTTGAATTATTTCAGTAATTCCATTCAAAACGTGAAACTTGTACATTACATTCATGCAATGCACACAGACCAATGTATTTCCAATGTTTATTTCTTTTAATTTTGATATAAGTGACAACTAATGAAAACTCCAAATTTGGTATCTGAAAAAATTAGAATATTTTAAAGGCCAATGAAAAAATATGTTTTGTTTTTTTAATGTTGGCCAACTGAAAAGAATGAACATAAAAAGAATGTGCATGTATAGCACTCAATACTTAGTCGGGGCTCCTTTTGCCTCCATCACAACAGTAATGCGGCGTGGCATGGACTCGATCAGTCTGTGGTACTGCTCAGGTGTTATGAGAGCCCAGGTTGCTCTGATAGTCGTCTTCAGCTCCTCTGCATTGTTGGGTCTAGCGTATTGCATCTTCCGCTTCACAATACCCCATAGATTTTCTATGGGGTTAAGGTCAGGCGAGTTTGCTGGCCAATCAAGGACAGGGATACCATGGTCCTTGAACCAGGTACTGGTGGTTTTGGCACTGTGTGCAGGTGCCAAGTCCTGTTGAAAAGTGAAGTCTGCATCCCCATAAAGTTGGTCAGCAGCAGGAAGCATGAAGTGCTCTAAAACTTCCTGGTAGACGGCTGCATTGACCTTGGACCTCAGGAAACAGAGTGGGCCAACACCGGCAGATGACATGGCACCCCACACCATCACTGACGGTGGAAACTTTACACTGGACCTCATGCAACGTGGATTCTGTGCTTCTCCGCTCTTCCTCCAGACTCTGGGTCCTTGATTTCCAAAGGAAATGCAAAAATTGCTTTCATCAGAAAACATAACTTTGGACCACTCAGCAGCAGTCCAGTCCTTTTTGTCCTTGGCCCAGGCGAGACGCTTCTTACGCTGTTTCTTGTTCAAGAGTGGCTTGACACACGGAATGCGACAGCTGAATCCCATGTCTTTCATGAGTCTCTTCGTGGTGGTTCTTGAAGCGCTGACTCCAGCTGCAGTCCACTCTTTGTGGATCTCCCCCACATTTTTGAATGGGTTTGTCGTCACAATTCTCTGCAGGGTGCGGTTATCCCTAGAGCTTGTACACTTTTTTCTACCACATTTTTTCCGTCCCTTCGCCTGTCTGTTAATGTGCTTGGACACAGAGCTCTGCGAACAGCCAGCTTCTTTAGCAATCACCTTTTGTGTCTTGCCCTCCTTGTACAAGGTGTCAATGGTCGTCTTTTGGACAGCTGTTAAGTCAGAAGTCTTCCCCATGATTGTGGAGCCTTCAGAACAAGACTGAGGGACCTTTTAAAGGCCTTTGCAGGTGTTTTGAGTTAATCAGCTGATTAGAGTGGCACCAGGTGTCTTCTATATTGAGCCTTTTCAGAATATTCTAATTTTCTGAGATACTGAATTTGGTGTTTTCATTAGCTGTCAGTTGTAATAATAAAAATGAAAATTAATAAACACTTGAAATATATCACTATGTGTGGAAGGAAAGTATACAGTATACAAGTTTCACGTTTTGAATGGAATTACTGAAATAATTCAACTTTTTGATGATATTCTAATTTACTGGCCAGCACCTGTACTCCATGCATTTAGGCATGTAGACATGGTTGCTACATGCCTAAATGCATGGAATATGTGATTGGCTGATTTAAAAATTTGCATTAACATGCAGTTCGGCAGGTGTGCCTAATAAAGTGTTCACCAGTGGGTGTAGATTCTGCAGTTACATGCATTTACGCTTTTCACTCCAATCTACTGTGCAACAGCTCTCAGCTACATTTAGAAAGGTCATGTCTGCCTCTGGGTGGGAGATATGAACTTTGTCACAGTTCTCATTTCGGCTGAAGTTTTTAACACTTTACCAAGAAAGAAGTTAATGGAACAAACTCTGTGGCTAGAAAAGTTCTGTGCTTTTGCTGGAACATCCGTGTTTGCAAAACCTTTGCACCACAACTGAACTCTGTACCTATTTAAACTTTTACACTTCAGAAGCCAACAACAGCACCTTTACTAACATCTGTTGAAATCAGCTGTGGCAGGCGATACTATAAATACAGTAATGACGCACAAAATACACACACAGAACATATATGGGAAAACATTCAAGGGCTGCTCCAAATAGATGGGTTTTGAAATTGATGAAAATGAAAGAAGTCTTTAAATTGATGAAAACTAGCAGCTAGTCAGATTTACATGGCCTATTTTAGCTAATTAAACAGCGGGGAGCCAAAGTCTCCTTCCGTTACAGTCGGCCCGTTGCTGAAAAAATGGGTGAAAAAATAATGAATGGAAGTCAATGAAGCAATAAGTTATTTTCTGGTCCGCTTTACCTTATGTCCTGAATCACACATATGTTGTATCTCAGTTTAAATGATAACTAAGGATGTACATTTCGACTGTGTTTGTCACGTGATTTGGAGTTTATTTGATTGTAAAATCTCACAATTAAAATGCCTACAAGTCAGAAGTCGCATATATAACGTCACGTAGCTAGCGTGAGCTAGCGCTAGCTATAGCACGTAAAACAATCACCGACACCTTTTAGAGCTTCTCTTCCATGCTGGCTCTCGCTCCACCGACTGCTTTATCCCCGACATAGCTGCTACTTTCCACATGATCAGATTTATAGAGGTTTTCTTCGTGTTTTACGCTCCTTTCTTTGTCCCGGAGGCTACGACCCTCGCTCTCAGGGCGCTTTCACATGGTACGGGAGTCCGTACTCGGGTACGGTATTTGGTCAAAATCCACTTATTTCGTACCATGTGAACACAGACTGTACCGTGCCAGAATACGGCCAGAGAGACCTGCCTTGGAGGTAGTATCCGAGTCCAGGTACGAGCGGGCACGTATCATGTGAACACAACCCGTACTCTGGCCGTACTCAAGACAATAGACGCGCTCCATGCGGAAATGACGACATCGCCGGCCGAAATTACAGAATCACCTCGCGACCATACAAATACCAAAACAACGCGATTCAAGCATCCCACAGCAACACAGCAGGTTACAAAACGGCGGGTTTACTACAACACTCACCCTGTAGATGGCTTCAGGTAGCAGCTGACCAGTAGACCAGTTTGTTTACATTCTAGGCTGTCGCTCGTTTTATGACGTCGGTACTTCTCACTC
This sequence comes from Apricaphanius iberus, assembly GCA_028564705.1. NCBI lineage: Eukaryota > Metazoa > Chordata > Actinopteri > Cyprinodontiformes > Aphaniidae > Apricaphanius > Apricaphanius iberus. The sequence continues at coordinate 7,089,066 of JAPXFQ010001878.1, read as the reverse complement.
CCTTGTTTGTTGGAGAACTAAGACTTATTTGTATGCCGCCACCTGCTGTTTATTTGTAGTAAAAGACTGGATCCCAATACGGTCAGAGATCCGTGCCATGTGAACAGAAAAAATTAGCATTTTCTCTGGCCGTTTTCTGGTACGGCCACACTTGTGAAAACGGCCTCAGTCTTCTTCTGCAGTTGTAGTCCGCTAAACGTTTTTACACCAAACCTAAAGTAACTTTTGCCAGCAGTCCAAAATCAGCGTTTTCTCTGCGTCAAAATTAATCTTTAATATTCACGGACATCATTTGTTCGATCCACGGCGCATTTCAAACGGGATCGGAAAATAACTTTTATCCATTGGCTATGTTTACGTTGACACAAATAATCGGATTAAAAGCCTGATCGGAGTAAAAATGCTTTATGTATACATGCCATTCAGATTACTCTGACCCGGTCAAATTCGTTCGGGTCAAAATTTCATTCTGATTGAGAGAGATGGTTTATTCTGATAGTTAATCCGATCGTGGTGCATGTAAACTCCCATTCTGAATGTAGGTAATTCCTGTGCATATCTGTTAAATCATGCATAGACGTCTAATAAGTCGTCTTAATTAAATAAAGGGATTTGGTTTGTAATTCGATTGTGTGCATAAGAATGAAGGTTTGAGGATGTAAAACCGTGACCAGAAAAAAGAAATAAAAGCACGCTCTGAAGAACATCGTAGTCTCAATTTCAAATGGGCGCAGAATTGTTTTTCATCACAGACGTCTATTTCTTCTATGGCCGTTTTCGGTGTTTTAGATAATCATGCCTATGTCAGAATGATTCATGCTGTTCAGACGTGGCACATGTAAACGCGTTTTTTAATCGGATAGATGTGAAATTCTAATCCGATCTATGATTGGATTAAATATATTTTGCACATATAAATGTAGCTTATGATTCTCATAAATTTTTTTCTGGCAGTAGGGGACCCATGGACTGGAAGGAGAAGGGCATGAGTTAGGCTCCCCATAACTTAAAAATCTTTATATCTGTGGGATATAGTGCTATATTAGTGGATATTAGCAACATACAATTTTATAGCAGTTGTGGAGTGCAGTTTTTTGGTTTTGTCTGCTGAACTACCTCCGTGTTAGTTTTTTTTAAAGTTACCTTGGTTTAGCTTGACGAGTATATCAACCTGCAATGTCAGATCATCTTAGAATAGCCAGTCTGCTATTGTTCTACCGAAATTGGAATAAACTTCTGGGTTTCGTGCAAGTTGAGTTGGAGAATAGAAAATCCTAAGCTCCTAATTAAAAAAAAAAAAAAAAAAACGATCCAGACAGACTCACAATCAGCTGTTTTGGCAAATAAGCTGATTTCTAACAAGCTTATGTTTATATGACATCTTTGTCCTATAGGTAAGGGAACAATTACTCTAATAAGTGAACAGAAAGTCGCATCAAATACCCAAATTAACTGTTAAAATTAGAACAGAGTAAATTGTTACACCAATGGCCTTGTTAGGACCAGTGTATCATTAGTGCTATTTGTTTTGAGATGCTGACATTAGGTATACAGCAAGAATACAGCTATACAAAAACATGGCTGACACTACATTTAGAGGATCCTACCTTATAAATAGATTTAATTGGCCTGTGATCACTTAAGCCATTTGAGAAATGTTCAAATGTGAGCTCCCATCTTTTTCCAACCCTTTATAGTTGTCCTGTTTTATTAAGACTCAGAAAGCTTACCTGTTCTTCATTTGGTATGGAACAAGACTAAACTTCAGACCGGAACAGCTTTTCTGATGATTGACCGACAATTTGACGTTGGATGTCGCCTAAAGAGGACCTACCTCTACCTCCGTAAAATCATGTTTTTATATTGGTATAAATAAATATTTTACGTCACGGACCATCTCCTCCCTTGCAGCTGTGCTTTAAAAGCGTCAGTCTAATAAAAAAAAAGAAAAACAGCGATTGTTCTGCAACCTCGTACCTTTTTAATTTCAACAAAGCCTGTGTAATAACACAATAACGCATCATCCAGGCATGGAATAGGCAGATCTGTGTTTGTCGGGTTACTAACGTCCACTTGAGTGCCGTCCCTGTTCTGAATGGGCTGGATTCCACTCCACAGCCGACTGCGCTCTACAAGCCTGCATGGCTCTGTGTGGGAGTGGGCGGCTCACAGACTGAAACCTGAATGTCAGAGCGCCGCGCTGATGAATCACAGACGCAGGGAGAAAAGGGCCGGAGAGAACAATAAGGAGGAGTAGGCTGGAGATGAAGGCTAAATCGGAGAGCTGGTTCAGATATGTAGGTGTGTGTGTGGCCTGCCTACCTGTTGTCCTGCCTACCTAAAGACACCTCCACTGAGTATTGAATGGACACCTAGAAACAGGAATGTTAAATCAATGTAGTAACTGGAATTATCTGAATTATAGAATTCTTTATGTGATTCTGTGTAGTTATCTCTGGATCTATATATATATATATATATATATATCGGAAATAAAAATGAATGTCACAAACTGGTTTATAAACCTTGGTGAACTATCAAGGAACGACCTTTTAAAGCAGAAGATAGCAGCGCTGGTCCAATAAGAAATCTGAAAAAAGCAACCTTATTAAGAACTAAACTGTCTCCCCGGCTTTGCTCCCTTAAATCCCCTTTTTTTTGTCCACACGGTTCCACACAAACTGGCTGAAACTGCTGTAGTACCTACACTGGGCCCTTTGGTGGCACCGTGACACATACAGAGAAAAACAAAAAAAAGGGACACTGAGCATGCTTTTGCTGAATTTCAACTATAATACTTGAGCACTTCCTCACTGAACTAAATTAAAGCATGAGAAGATTCATTTTGAGGTCCAAGAGTGAATTGAATTTGTCTTGTTAATTAACAAGGAGCATCACCACACACAGAGCGTTGCTTGAACTGACCTGCACCACTCAAATCAAAACAGACTTTTATATAGATGGGAAAACAAACGACATCTGCTAAAAATCCTCCCCTGACGTGTCTGCACTCTTTCACTGAGTCTGGGTCACTAATGCGTACACATGAAGCAGTCTTGGTGGGGTAGAGCTCTCAGCAGCATCATAGGTCATAACCAAGTTGTTATTCCTGCATTAATTCCCCAACACCAGACATAATTGTTTCACATTAATGCGCAGTCAACCCAGTGGCAAACACGATAAATCTAGCTTCAAATGAGAGCTTTGTTTAAAAGCAGATGCTGTCTGTGGTTCTCCTGATCAATTTTTTTTGCTGCCGGTGATACAGGAGGGACAGTAAATCATGTTCTAGAATCCATAATAAGGTCAGTATCGCTTTATTAGAACTGCAACACCGTACGACACCATGTTTGTTTACTTTATCACAGAGTTGTGCATGAGGAATATAGGAATGGGGGGGGGACATCATCTAATCAGAAGAAATGCCGGAGAGCTTATAATCATGGAGACAACTGAGCCGGCGTAATGTGGGACCTAATTTCCAACATGATTGCTCACAGGACGGATAAGATTCCCATTGGTTGAATTATCTTTGCTTCTACACCTGGTTTCATCTTCGTTAAGACAAGGACTCATTCTGCTGATCCAAGTCTGGGTAGAAAAAAAATCCAGCTGTATTTTCTGCCATGTTGGAGTTGGATTAAAGTTTGTCTAACATTTTTCTGTAAAAAGAAAAAAAAAGAGTGTTGCCAGTTACTGAGTGCAGAAACATTGGAAAAACATAAAAATGACCTCCCTCACATTCTTAGCGTGCCTGATGCAGTCTAAGCATGGCTCCTCACCTAGCCTTGATTGTCACAGTACTAGCAGTTTGAAACTTTTTAAAATAATTTCTCTGACTGTAGATTTTAGCTTCGACCAGCACCTACAACCCCAAATCAGAAAAAGTCGGGACAGTATTGAAATGCAAGTTAAAAAAGAAAGTAGTGATTTCTAAATTTACTTTGACCTGTGTTTCATTGCAGACAACATGAACACAAAAATATTTTATATTTTGTCTGGTCAACTTCATTTAATTTGTAATTATATATATATATATATATATATATATATATATATATATATATATTTCCTGTCATTTAGACCTGCAACACATTCCAAAAAAGGTTGGGACAGGAGCAAATTGGGGAAAGTAATCAAGTAAATTGGTTAAATGATGATGTGATATTGATATTAACAGGGGATTGTGATTATGATTTGGTATGAAAGCAGCATCCAAGGCAGGTCTAGTTCTTTAGGAGAAAAGATGGGCCGAGGATCGCCTGTTTGTCAACAAATATGTGATAAAATTATTAAAAGACTTAAAAACAATGTTCCTCAAAGATAGACAGGAAGATATTTGGATATTTCACCTTCAATAGTGCATAACAGAATTAAAAATGTCAAGGAATCCGGAGGAATTTCAGTGCGTAAAGGACAAGGGAGCAAGCCTACGCTAAACAACCGTGATCTCTCATCCCTCATGTAGCACTGCATAAAGAGTCGTCATTCATCTATAAGCGATGTGACCACATGGGCTCAGGACTACTTTGGCAAACTTTGTCAAGTACCACAATATGAATTCACATCCACAGATGCCAATTATAACCGTACTGTTCCAAAATGAAGCCCTATGTTAACAATGTCCAGAACCGCCGTCAACTTCTCTGGACTCAGAGGCATCTGTGATGGACCATCACACAGTGGAAACATGTACTGTGGTCAGATGAATCAGTAGTTCAGGTACTTTTTTGGGACAAATGGATGCTGTGTGCTCCAGACCAAAGAAGAAAAGGATCCCCCAGACAGTCTAGTAGCTGGAAGCGGATTAATTATTAAATTATAGCTATATTATTTTAATTATTAAATGTAACTTTAATTATCTGAACATGTTAACCGATTTTTAGACCACATCTTTTATTTTACCGTTTTTTCCCCCCTCGGCTACAGACAACCAGCAACAAGTCCAAAAACCAGGGTCTGTCATCTGTCAAACTTACAGACGACTGTGAAGCTGCTGAATCTTTGGGCTCTTTTGAATCAAAGATTAAAACAATACTATTCAGAGCTGTGTTTGAGTTCTGAATTGCTGTTTTTTATCAAATGCTAAATGTTTTCTTTAACTGATTCTTATTTTATCTGTTTTTAATTTTCATTCTTTTACATCAGAGGTCTAAAACTCCTTTCCAATTGGACCCACAATAATACGATGATTGTCCTTAAAGGGCCGGTTGTGGCAGAAAGTACTGATAAAAATATTTTTAACAAACCACCAAGATATTAATACATATCTGACTCAATGAGTACATCTTTAAATTTGACAAGTACTTCTTAAAACTCAATAATACTGAACGTCATTTCACAATTATGTGATTTAGGACAATTCAAATAAACACTCATTTGAGTGATAAAGTAGTTTTTAGGTGCATATTAATAGAACTTAAAGGTTATATTTATAGGATCCTCTAGAGTTTAGAGGGCCAGATAAATGTGTATGGCGGGCCGGATTAGGCCCCGGGCCATGACTTTTACACAAGTGTTTTACATAAATCTTCTTTTAATGCGTTTCCTAAATTGTTGTTCATAATAAAATGCTAAATGTTTTCTTTTATCGATTCTCTATTTTTAATTTTCATTCTATACATATAAAATTGCCTCGCCTTGCCATTAAAGGCACAACCGAGCTTCCCCATGATGATACCACCACCACCATGCTTCACACTGTGTGCAGTGTTCCTATGTTTTTCTACAGTAAATCACTTTCTTGTCCCCAGATAACATTACAAAATATTGATATGTAAAAAATGATTTTGAAGTGACTAACTGAAGTGTTGTTCTAATTTTTGTTCTTGGGTATGTGTGTGGATATAAGGCTGACTTGAGTCTGAGAATAATTTGCAGTCAGTAGACCGACTCATTTCCTCCTAATCACGTTTCACACTGTGCTGCCAGACAGAAACATGGATGTATGTTTTAGGCCAATTATAGGAGCTGATTGCAGGGATTGAATCCTGACAGAGGAGTAAATCGATTGGCCCGCTGACGGTGGCAAATGTTTGTGTTGCTCCAGCTGAGACCAAACACGCCTCATTGATTTCCACTAACCGTCTGCAGTCCGCTGGAACTTTCTGATGTGACGATCGGAGCAAAAGGAGTGGGACGAGTTATCGCTCCCACTTTATTATTTAACCTTCGCCGGAGGCCTCAAGCATATCTGTTTGATCCCAAAAAGAGAGAGAGAGAAAAAAATGTTGCCCAAAATAAGACGAGGCCGGGACTAATTGTCTTGCCATTCCCAGAGCTGCAGATTGTGATAAGTGGAGATGTGTGGGATTCCCTACCCACCCGAAGCGGATCTGAAAGCCAAGCAGCTCCATCCTACTCATTTCCACCAGAGTCCACTCAGCAGTGAGCCGTACAAATTTAGCAAGTGATAAAATGTGAGTAAGTTCAAAGAAATGTTTGAAAATCTCCACACCATCATCCTGGAGGAGAGTAATTTCACTGTGGGATCTGTTCACCCTGCTGCTGTGTACTATGAGCATCCTCCCCTCTGCTCCCCATGTTACAAAGCATTCACTCCACTGCAGGATCTGCTGCATTAATTCATGAACCTCACAGTGGATGTTTCTGTGGGTATTTCCACTGTGAATGGGCTTGTGGAGCCTGCTCCAGTGGCGCTGCAGTGATGCTGGATCGTTCTTCTGAATGGTTGGAGCAGAGGAGGCGTGGGCTGCCTGTGTCAGCATGGAGGAGCCCCCACCCCCTCCCCTCCTCCTTCAGTGCTGTGCTGCATTTCTGGACTCTGAAGAACAATCGGTGGAAATATCAGCAGACTAGAGATGTTGGAGTCCCGTCACTCTATTTTTGTATCAACACAATCCTGACTTAAATAATAATAGAAATATCAAAGTAACTGTTGTGATTCAAAGTCCTTACCTAAAAAGGAGCTCCATTTTATGTTTAAAAAAAAATAAAAATAAGGAAACGCTGGATCACCATTTATTAAAGTATGTAATTTGTAGCTACATAGTTAAAAACAACACACGTCTATTTTTGCAGAGATTAAATGAAAATGGGACATAACATCAATTTTCCAAACTTCTTTAAACACAATCTACGTTGATAAAGTAAAAATATATTTTACCCTTTCCATGTTACTTGGTTTAAAGATTCTTGGACCGTGTTTCAGCTCAGTGTTATTGAGCTAATAATGGATACAAGCTTGACCAAGAAAAAGATCTTAGATGGGAGAAAACGTTCATTCAGCTAAGCATAATTAGGATTTTTTTATTTATTACAAAAATCTGTTTTCTATTCGATCTGATTCATTATAAGTTTTTTGTTGATAAATCATGTAAAAATATATAAATCTGACTACAAGTAAATGCAAAAAATAACTGTAGAAAAGTCACATTGGATCAAATGTTATCTCATAGCTATTATATGGTAGGCTACCTAGCAAACCATATCCTTTTACATGGGTTTCACATATTTTTCACATGTAATCACATAGGCTTCATGGCCTATGTGATTACATAGGCCATACAAACCCATAGACATAGGCTTGTCTATGGGTTTCACAATTTATTACCGTGAAAATGTCCTAAATTCACCCGATTTTAAGATGTTTTTACATGTGATTTTGCCAATGTGAAACCGTTTTTATCTCAGTGAGGATATTAAATGGAAAAAAAAAATCTGTGCTTATTGCATTCACTTGAAAAAAATAAAAAGCTCTGTTTTTCTGAATTAATGAGATACGTTTTAAAAATAAAAATAAATACATCTCTGTTTTTTCTGAATTAATGAGATTAGTTTTAAAAAATAAAAATAAATACTGCTGTGTTTTTCTGACTGGACAAGAAGAACTGTGGGGGGATTCCATGGCATTGCCCTGCAATTGACTGTTGACATGTTCATGGTGTACCCCACCTTCCACTCAATGACCGTTGGAGATTGGCATCAGCCATGCCGCTGGTAGTGTAGAAAATGGATGGATGTTCTATGCCTGTAGGCATTATTGGCTGTCTAAGTAAGAGGAACTCAAACATGTCCTGTTTCAATCATTCCAACATTGTCCATACCATTGTTCCCAGGGCTAATGCTTATCTTGAGCAGTCATTAGGCAAAAGGCGGGGAACACCCTGGATATTATTTTTGCAATAAATTATTTGAAATTAGTCAATTTTCTACAGACACCTGAGGATTTTGCTCCTGCTCAGGTTTAGCTTACTGCCCTATTTCCTGCCCCCCACAGTTTATTTTGTTAATTCAGAAAAACAGAGCGGTATTTATTTTTATTTTTAAAAGTTATCTCATTAATTCAGAAAAGCAGAGAGGTAATTATTTTTATTTTTAAAACGTATCTTATTAATTCAGAAAAACATAGCTTTTTACTATTTCCAAGTGAATGCAATAAGCTTCCGTAATGTGGAACACCATCTTTTAAATCCTAGTTTTTGCCCATCATTGACAGTTGTCTTCGCTGTTCATCTTTCCCACGGTCCCTGAAGGCGGCGCCTCTGAGTCCGCCTCTGCTGCCTCGCCGGGGAGGCTCGGAGCGGCCGCTGACTGGCTGTGTAGGGAGCCGGTGTGGGCGCAGCGTAGGACTCACCTATAAAAGCCGGGATCCCCGCGAACAGACGCGCTCGTCTCTCCCAGACAAGAGTCGTGTTCCCCCCCGTGTCGAGCAGCTGTTTCGTCCCCCCCCCCACCCCGCTACAGTTCGGAAAAGAACCGAGAGTTAATCCCCCCACAGCATCAACAGAATAGAAAGCTCCGTGTATGGTTGTGACTGACGCTCCAACAAGGATGTCCCGGACCGACGAGGTGCACCGCATTACGGAGAATGTTTACAAGGTGAGCCGGTTCGTTTTGTTCGGGACACTTTGCTGCACCTGGCCGGGTGATTATAGGGCGAGAGGTCGGTGTTGGTCAGATGTCTGAAGTTATTTAATAATCAGATAGATTCAGTCACAAAGAAAAGTTAATAATAGCCGAGGGGGGAAAAACGGTAAAATAAAAGATGTGGTCTAAAAATCGGTTAACATGTTCAGATAATTAAAGTTACATTTAATAATTAAAATAATATAGCTATAATTTAATAATTAATCCGCTTCCAGCTACTAGACTGGAGAATCTGCTGCTGTGTTGAATATTTAAACCCTGATGTGTTTCTGACTTTGGAAGTGACAGACTGGTTGCTTCAAGGCAGCTCGGTTCAAAGTACATCAGTAAAGAAACTGTCAACAGCAGAGACAATTCCTCCTCAGGTTAAAGTTAGCTGATTTCTGAATCCCTAAACCTGAACCCTACCTCAGCTGATAATGTGTTTTATAAGAAAACAGTGATCTGATATGTGAGGGATATTTTTGCTCCTTTGGAAAGGATGAAATATGTTGGTTTAAAGCTGCAGTGTGTGTGTGAAGAAGCATCAGGTCTAACAGAACCAGCCAGCCTTGACTTGGACAAACTCTGCTCCATCGATGTTTGCTCCAGTTCAGGCAGGGAACAGAACTTGTGGTTGTGAAGCATTACTCCTGCTTCTCACTTGACTCAGCTCCCCATATGATCTAGGTCTCAGACATGGCAACGCGACAAGTTTCTGTTTTCATGTGAGGAAAGCTGTCAGTGTTCCACACGCCTCCTCAGAGCCGCTCTGGGCAGACAGCCGGGCCTCCAGGGATGAGAGTGGATCTGGCTTCTCCTCCTTCAGGTTGCTTGGTTGTGTAATGTGACATGAGAATTAATGTTGCAGTCCTTTATAATACAACTGAATGGAAATGTAAAAAAAAAAAAAAAGGGTTGGGTCAGTAAAGATCCCAAGATATGTTGACTGTATTTTATGTTAGTGATGGTAATTTGCTGTTGTTATGATGAGAATGGAGAATCTGTTTATTGTAGTAATGGACCAATCGGGGCTTCCCTAGCTGATCCAGCTTGTTTTCCTTAGAGCTCTAAATGGCTGACTGGGATTTTAATGGATCCAAATACATTTTTTTTGTGTGAAGGGGAGTATTTGGCATGAAACAAGTGGAGGGGGAAGCTGCAGGTTCTTGTTTTAAAACTCATAACAGGATTTTGGTTGTGCCCATTTACATATCGGAACATCTCAACACACTGAGTCAAATCTGTTGATTCTGATCCTGCTTGATTTGGTCCATCTCTGAATTATTGCTGGCAGCATTTCGGAACCAATTTATTATTTAAAAGTTATTTAAGCAAGGGAAAAAAATGGACTTCATATGGGTAATCATAACCGTTTGCCAAGCTCTGTTATTTACCTGCAGTTTGCAGGGAATGCCTCCATGCATATGCAGCATTGGGGGGGGGGGATTCTTCCAGGTTGCTTCATCGCAGCGAGAATGATGCTTCTGACCCCCTGTTGGTGTCTGATTGTAACGGCTCCATGCTCACCAGTGTGGCATTTGGTGCTGCCGTGCAGAGCTTCTCCTCTTCTTCCCCAGGGGTGTTTTTTTTGTTTTTTTGAGCTGTGTTTGGAGAAACTAACTGGTCTTTATTAATTCATTAAAAGCGTGGAGGATGGAGAGGCGCAGAGGTGCCAGCCCCCATTAGGTAACACTCACGTCTGTTTCTCCTTGGAGGGAGGTGAGCCATGGCGAATATCAGCAATTAAATCAGGCGGCATTAAGATTGGGATCAGAGACTTTAGCTGCCCAACATAATTCAGCCGAACACTCTGTAGGCCTGGGATATACTGCTTGTATAACATCACTGGCCCAGTTTCCAGTAGTTAAAATGCATATGAATGGAATATTCATGACTGAGTTAAAAAAGTATTTTATTATTATTATTTTTTTTGAAGCAGTTATTCTGAAAAAAATAACATAATAATTACCTGATTTAAGGCACATCTGAAACAGGAAGTTTTCATACTAACATTATGCATAACATTTGAGTGTAAAAACCATTCTCGTCTCCACAAATAGGCATAATAATGGCTGAGTTGCTTGGGTTTGAGTTGTATAGTTATTTAATCCAACAAAAGTCAGGTCAGTCAAGAATTCTAATTGTCTCGAGTCAAAGTGTATGTTCTGACAGCCACATGTCCAACGTTCAGCGTCTTTATTCGACTTTTTCCCCACTTATATCTAGGGATGTTTATTGGGAAGAATCTGGTGATACGATATGTATCATGATACACCGTGGACGATACAATATATCACGATACCATGAGTAAGACTATATATTTTTATTTTTACAAATCAATTTAACTGTAGAAAATCCGTCACATTTTAAACACTCCAACCTGTTTTTATTACTAGATCTAGTTTATCCACTGGAACAAAGAAGGTGAAAACAGCCACTAACTACCAGTCATCCTTTTAATTTTATGACAAAAATGACTGTAATTTTTTAGAGTTTTAATTAAAATTCTTAAAAAAAGAAAAATCGATTCTTTGCTTTTGAATATCTGTTCAATATCATGACATAAAATGTCGTGATATGGCATATTGATATTTTCTTACATACTTGTATCCGATAACCCCACATGAGGAGGGCTCCACCTTGTCTCCTGTTTGTTGGAGCGCTACCTGGCAGCAGAGGACTGAAGGCTGAACCTCCTCCTCTGCTGCTGAAACAGAAGCTGAATGTAAATTTGTGGATGACTCACACTGGGTGAATGTGTGGGGGCAGTCGTATCTGCCACGTGTGGGCGTGTATGGCTGCACTGTAGGCCCCCTGTGTCTGCTCTGTAACGACACGCTGGTTCTGAAACTCAGGGTGCGTTTGGAGGTCGGCTGGGGGGGGGGGACGGACAGACGGACGGATAGACGGACGGAGAAGCCTCCCTCTCTGATGTGTTGCTGCGGGTAAACCGTGTCTCCCCGGGTGTGTTGTGGCTGTTGAACAAACGGCATTTGTGTGTTTGGCCGTTCGGGGTAGTGTGTTCAGCTGAGTGCTGTAATCCCAGCAGTGCTGCGGCTCAGGTCGGTGAATAAAGCTCGAGGTGACGCCGCTTCCATTGTTCCGAGGTATCGGTGGATTATTCACACATCAGCAGGTCAGCTCATTGATTTCAAAGCTTTCTTTGTTGTGCATTTAGTGTGTTTTCATCCAGGCTTCACCACCATGTTTGGGGAAAAAGAGTTTACCCATCATCGCATTGGATTTCACTCTTTCTAAAAGCTGTGAATCGAAGGCAAAACGGCCGTATTGGATAATATTTTTACCAATAACTCTTTGGGTTCAAGCCCTCTCCAAAAGTTGCAACGATTGCCAAACTTACTGTACCCATACATTTCAAAGTGAAAGTCTAGATTCTGAAAGTCTACATTCATCATCTTTACTAGCGTCAGTCGTTCCCTACCGGCTGTGTGGACATTTCACGCTCCTCGGCCTCCTCTCTCTGAGAGAGATCGAGACGTTCCAATCTCCACCAGCTGAGAGACAGGATCTCTCAACTGTGTCATGACTCAGTCTCCTTCTGATCAAATGCGCCTCCAACAATCTTATGTGGGAGGTGGCCTGACGGCTTCTGAACCACTTCAAAAGGCTCCTTGTCGAGAAGCAGAAAATCCATTGAAAGTTGCACATGACTGAACGCCGTCGTCTCCTGACCTCTGAGCCAGAACACCTGAAGAAGTTTACTTCACCTGCCCCTTCATATGACTCACTGTTGGCTGGATCATCAGCATTTAGTTCTGCTTTGTGACTCCAGCCCTTTTTACTTCAATGTCAATTCACACACGGACGTGGCCTCTAGTTCGAGTAATAGTTGTAATAGTTCTGGTTGTGTTCTCCCCAACTATATTTAAACTCTGTTAAGGGCCAACCTGCTATACCAAAAATGTCTGATTATTATTTTTTTTTCCACAATTCTTCCTGAACATGAGCTTTCATTCCAATGAAAAGTTTGAAATTATTTTTTTCAAATGCTAATTCCAATCCTTGGCTGGACTCTTAACACAAATGTGCCTCCAAGAACGTGAAAAGACTTTATTTGTTTTAATTTTTTTCAGCACTGTTTCCTGAACAGCTTTGCTCGTCAGCTGAAATGTTGGATTCTTAGCCTTCTGTTTCAGAGCTTATTACTGCCTTCGTCAATGGGCACCGCTTTCTGTGTACAACCTGAGTTACGTGTGCAGGTATACAGCATCAATCCCTCCCCGCCGCCGCCGCTCCCGCCGTCTTTTAAAGCTTTGACTGTGTCCGGGGAGCATCCTCCGGCGATTGTAGTCATAAGCTCCAGCGTAAATATCGTCGTATAATGGCGTCTTGTTTCTGCTGTGGCAGTTTTTCTCTGAAGCCAAACCTGTGTTCTCCAGGGAGGGATTTCTCTCCAGTGTTTGCAAGTACGTCTGTGAGAACAGGGCTGCTGTGAGTAATTCTACTGAACACTTTATCCCCACAGTCATCCAAACACAATCTGCTCACTTCTACGAGCCTTCTCTACTCATAGCCCTGTAGTCACACAAGTAGGGCATCACTTCCTGTAAAAACATTTAAAAAGATTGTATTCTGGTACAGATCAGAGCTTCTGACTCGGCGCATAGTGGGACCTGGGGTTTCATTGCAAACTGCTGCATTGCAATGTTTTATTCCCCCTCATACTGTTGTGCAGCTCAGAAGCTCTCAGAGAGCTGTTGTTGAAGGCAGAGCGCTGCAGTTGAGCGCCGTGGCGACTGGGCTGACGCTGCAGCAGATTGATGGAGGGAGGGAGGAGCTTTTGATGGAGGGCTCCATCATCATCATCTGCCGCACTCGTTCGCTCTGATGAGCTATTCTGGCGTCCCCAACTGGCAGAGAGCCTCTCTTTGTCTGAGGTTGCACGAGGTGAAGCCTGTAGCCCCTGTCCTCTTCTGCAGAGAAGCGATTAATCCAAACGCTCCGCTTTAGGCTGGATTTCTCCTGTGTGACGGCTTGAAACCAATGATTTCTTCTCTTGATTAGTCACGGCGCTTTCACTCCGGATTGTCTCTGCCCGGAACTTCATCGCTGTCTTTGTCATCCTGTTCCCTGCAGAGAACCCGTGCCCACTCTGGCTCTGGGGTCGGTTCCAGCCTTGAGCTTTGTTGCTGATCTTTGGATGTGTGCGAGCATCACACTGACGCTCTGTGACGATACTCTGCGAAGTGGGGAATATGCTTGGGTTATGCAAGCGGAAGAAACATGAAGTGTTGCTCTCTGAGAACATGGAATCGAATTAAATTATTTTAGGTCATTACTCTCCATAGAGCTTTTTCAAGAGTAAGCATTGACTGAGCGATCTATCAAAGAACAAATATTAAAGTTTGCAGCTATCAGTTATATAAGCAATAAGCAGCTGCAAATGAATAAAACGCAAACCAAAACCATTTTCGTTGTTGGATTTAAAGTTTGGTTATTGCTCATTAGCTTTTACAGGCCTGTAGGGACACTGTCAGGACATCACATCTGGTTCTGCATGTTCTGACTATACGACTATGATTTAGTTCTATTCAGTAAATTGTAACTCAGGCGATCTTATCCCTTATTTGTTTACCCCTAGTTTTTGCTGTGTGAAGACCAGTAACTTGAAAATAGCAACAAGTTTCAGTCGGCTTCCTCTTAGCTTCGCTTTGCCAAGACCAGTTTATCTGCAAACTGTTGCTGATTCCCCGAGGAGTCTTACTGTTTTAATGCATTTCTTATAAGTTCCTGTATGACTTGCGTTGAGGCAAATTGAAGCATTTTTTTTGCTTCAAGATGAAAATGATTTTAATATATTTTAGTTCAGATCATTTTATTGTAGGTAACGAGAAAAACAAGAAATTGTAATGGAATTTTCAGCCAACTGGCCAGCAGTGTGCAGTAAGTTGTTTGATGCGGAGAAGAACTGTGCTGCTTTGTCCTCCGTACAGCCAGAATAAGGTGAAATTTGTGATTTATTCAGTCTGCTGTCATTTATTTTTAAAAGCAAAAGTGTTTGCATACATCCAAGCGTGGCTAGGGCCAGCCAGCGAATTATCAACTATCTAGACTCAGTAGGGTAAATATCTGCTCTCTTCAGCTGGACCTGGGTGGAGCTGGAGTGCACTGACTAGCCGTCTATTGTGAGCGCCCTGCGCTATAGGGATCTTAGCTAAATATAGCAACAAAGAAAACATCGTGTTCTGAAACAATAGGTATGTTTTGGATACGAATTATTATGAATAATTGCTAAGGACTATTTTTTACAAAATTAATTATTTGATGTGAAAGTCATTCTATCCTGGGAAGTTGAGTCTCAGTTAATGTATATGATTACCTGGCTGATGAGGCTGAGGAAATTAAAAAATAGTTAAAGGAATGAGTTCTTAACATTCTTTCAACAGTTACTACACCTGCATGCAGAATAATGACAAAGGCCTTTCCAAAACACAAGAGTTTATTAGAAAAGAATTTAAAAAAATGCTTGAATCAACCCACTCG
This sequence comes from Apricaphanius iberus, assembly GCA_028564705.1. Lineage (NCBI taxonomy): Eukaryota > Metazoa > Chordata > Actinopteri > Cyprinodontiformes > Aphaniidae > Apricaphanius > Apricaphanius iberus. Next base: position 7,073,691 of record JAPXFQ010001878.1, on the reverse strand, counting down.
CTAAGGTAATAACGTATAACTAAACTACAAAGTTAAAGGAAACGAATAACACAACTAACTACCAAAAGTAAAATGGGAAAATATGCTAGGGAGAAGAAACGATAACCACTAAATTGATTGTGATTTCACAGTCCAGTATGAATATATATGCTTAAAGACCAAATCTTGTATTGAAGAGTTTTGGAAATCGGGTTAGTTTTAAACTAAATGCGAATAGCTTAAGGCTAAATGACTCTTTTTGGTTTGTGTTAAAACCACAAACTCGTGAAACTGAATTACATATCAATAACCTTTTGGAAGATTTATTATTTTATGGATTGATGGATCTAATTTTAGTATTTTGACATACTAAGAAGGCGGTTTCAAAAACAACTTATACGATTAGTTTTTGGTGTTTAAACTATTTTAAACCTGATCTGTATTACAGTAAATAGCAATCTTTGTTTATGAACGCTGGCGGTCTGCAAAACAGGCCACACTAATCGGAACAAGCATGCAGAGTTAATGTATGTAGCGTAGCTACGCGATCCGTAAAACCATTTCGGATTCAAAAAACTTCTTCCTTGTGCCTTTCACCAGCGAATGATGGGACTTTAAGCCACGCACCTCACCTTATGACAGCCAGGCTCCAAATGGCGGGTTAGAGAACAAGCGTGGGCGGAGGCTATTCTTATACAGGGGTAATAATGTCCCATGACGTCCTCCTTTTCCTGTTGAAACTGAAGTGCATTGTGGGGTGAGTTCTTAGACCTTGAGGTCTGTGTGTGGACCTGTACTCACTACTGTAGTGCAACAGCTGTTCCCTTCTTGTTACAGACTGGATGGGGTTGGAATCCAATGGCTGCTGGCCGCTCTGCTTTGTGACCGCATACCACAGAAGCCGCCATTGCTCCTCCATTGCTCTAGTACCTCCAATTGGCCGCTAGGCCCCTATTGAAAAGCATTGGACTTTAGACACGTTAAAAACAACTTTAATGCCTGGTGCCCATTTTTTAAAAACTTTCTATGGCTAAATATTCTTCCTGAGATAACGCTGGGCTCGTCAAAAAAATAGGCACCAGGCTGGTTTTCGTAAGATAATTTTTTCAAATCTTGCATAATTAATGAGGGGGCCGGACTTTGATTGACAGGCTGTTTCGGACTTTAATTATAGTAACACTACATTTTAATAAATATTTCAAGTTACTAGTTCTTATCTTTTGAGGTTTGAGAAATAGGAGAACCGTCGGAGGAGCGCAGATACAGCAGCAGTCAGGCATGGGGCTATTAGCCTTTAGCTTAGTTAGCCAAGTTTAGCATCAGAGCTAAAGACGCGGGAGCAGAATGGGTGCGATTACGACCGAACTATACGCCCATACACGCCCCATGAGGGCAGAGTCTACAGTGAAGATCCCGCCCCTATGCCCTTTTTAGGAACATGCTTCGTCAGAGATGGGGAGGAGGAGTCTGTGAATCCGCCATGAATTCCCTCATGAACGTGTGTCATTCTGGTAAACGTGGAGGAGTGAGGAGGCGCTGTCTATTCTTTTTTACAGTCTATGTTGGAATCACATGACTCCACCCCATCCAGTCTGTAGTAGTATTAGTTCAGTCATCATCTTAAAGGGACATGAGCAGGGGCGATTCTAGGATCAGAGGTTTAGGGGTGCTGAGCACCCAGGCCCTTTTGTAGACATTGGCGAAAGGGCCCCTATTAGAAAAGAACAGCGGACAATTTTAGATAGGGGTCTGGGGGTTCTCCCTAAAGACTTTTTGGAATACTTGGATGTGATTTCCTATATTCTGGTGCATTTTTAGTCATTAACAGATGTAATAGTGGAGTACACAAAGGAGGGGGAATTCTGTGAGTGAACTATCAATTCTTACAAGTTTGACTAAATTTGCTATAAAAATAAATATAAACTTAAACTTAAACAATAGCTAAAACACAACACAGACACACTCTCTCTCTCTCTATGACGTGCTCCCTCATTCTTTCACAACTTTAAACTCTGAACCTAAATTTCAAATACTTTCTCCAAAAGTGAACCATCACACCAGAACAGTTGTCATATCATGACATCAATCAACCATTTTAAAGCACTAAAGACCGGTCGGGAAACAGGAAAATGAAAAACATGGTGATGCATGAAGGTTTTTTCTTTTCTTTTTCTTTTTTGTCTTTCTGTCTGCAATAACAAGAACAATACATGTCACTCAAACACAGTCTACTGTTCTGCCTGACCGCTCCACTTTTTTCAGGAATTAAAGGCAGTTAGTTACCATGACAACAGTGCTAAACAGCGGGATTCATTTAAATTAAAACACAGCTAAATGTTACAGCAAGTGAAGACAAGGAATTGGAAATTAGTGATACAGGACACAAATAAAAACAAAAACCAATAACCAATTACACTGACGTCAGACTACAGATAAAACTATGTTAACTGCTAACATGCTAACAGTAGAAACTTGCTTCGATTTACCATTATTACCTTTCCATCTATAACACATAAACCAAAAGAAGTGTGGGGGATGGATGGATGTGATGGATCAAACCACTTTCAAGGAAATAGGGAGATGGCGTAGTTTTTAAAATGTATTGTTTTAACTACACATCTGCATTGTCTGTATTTTCACATTTTTCCAGCATGTTGAAATGAACATTAAGTTAATGTTAGTTAATAGCTCCTTACAATATTTTGGGGGTGCTATCAATATTTTTGGGGGTGCTCCAGCACCCCCAAAAATGGGCTAAAATCGCCCATGGACATGAGCATCGCTACACTAAAACGCATCTTTTCATTTTCTAAATGAAACAGAATCAAATCAAATCAAACTTTATTTAAAAAGTGCTTTTCAAACAGTTTCTCAAAGTGCTTTACAGATTTTAAAATGACCCAACATACCCCCAACCCCCTCTTCAAACACCAAAAATAAAATCATCATCGCAACTACACCCCCCTCCCAACCCATCAGCAATACACACACACTTAAAAGCTACAAAAACCGCAGGCTGAGCGCAGATGAGCCAGGAATCATGGGAGCCATCTGCATCGGCAGCAGCAGCAGCCAAGGCACTGACCCAGGGTGCCCAGAGGAGGGAGGCAAGGTACCCCCACCACCACCCAAGCACTACAAGGGAGGCAACCACAGCCGACCACCGCTCCCGATGCAGGGGGCCCCCAGAAAGGAAACACTGGGAGGAAGATTAAAATAAGTTAAGATATAAAGTGTAAAACAATGACAAGATAAAAATGCAAAGCAGATTAATAAACAGTTAAAAGCTAAACTAAAAATTAAATCAGGTTTAAATCAACATTAAAACATGCTGACCATATATTAATAAATAATAATTAGTTAAAAGCTCAGTTAAAAAGGTGAGTCTTGAGCCTGCTCTTAAAAGAATGAATGTTCTCTGCGGCCCTGAGGTCCTCCGGCAGCCTGTTCTAGAGAAAATACCAACATAGGCAAAATGATATCAGTAACTTGTCGGTTTGTTCTATCTGAACTGGCGAAGTTAATTAAACTTAAAAGAATTAATAAATAATGATAATTAAAAAACGTAATGGAGCTGTTTGCTAATAAGGTGCATTTAACGTGGAAGATTTTTTGGACGGCAGTCACTGGTAAAGCCCTGAAACTGTATGAAAGAAAAAGTTAGCTGTTTTCAAAACCGGATATTACTAGTAACCATCACATGTCTCGTTGTTACATGTAACTTGTGGTACAGGTGCAACTTTACACAGATTTCTATTTAAGCTCTTTGTCCTTCCTTCCAGTGCAGTGTATTTTTAATGGGGCTATAGCTGAAGAAATATTGTACGTTTGGTCCATCATTTGTCAGAATAAATGAGATGTAAAGAACAAAATGTACCAACATGCCTGCTTGGTGTTCTAGAGGCAACAGCTGTTCACAGATGTGCTTTCATTAAGACCAACAACAGCCTTCATGGGCCAACCTGACTAAGAGCTCACATCTGCAGTGTTTGTACGGCACGTCAGTAGCCTTTAGCAAAGCGCTTATCAAACTTGCGCCGGTGGGAGGGTGAGAGGAAGAGGAGAATGCTGCTGGTTCTGCAGGAGGTTGGCAGGGTATCAAAGGAAAGTTACTTGGACAGTTCTTCAAGATGATCTGGAGCAGAATGAGGAGGGGAAGGTGTGGAGCTCGGATCTTTTCAGATTGGCAGTAACGAGGAAATCCCTAAGAGGCAAAATGCTGCCATGAATAGCCGACTGCAGCGTTTGTGTGTTTGAACTGAGCGTGGTCCGTCAGTGTGGAACACAGAACTGGGAATTAAGAGCAGATATTTTCCTATCTCTGCAGATTGAAGCTGCATTCAGATCCTTCTAACGAACACTGCAGTATGCAAAGCTCATCCTGGTGTCACGCATGTGCAGATATGGGCATATGCTGTCTCTCTGCACAGGAAGCACTTGGCGTGAACATGCCTCCATGTGAGCACACCTTCATTCACGCGTGCGTGTCAGGAACGAAAATGAGGCTGGGGTGAATGGGACTCATCGCGCTGTGGCGATGACGCTGACGAGGAGACTCCCACCCTCCTTGTTCTCGTCTGTCTCTCAGTCCGCCCCCGCCAGCTTTCCTGTGGAATGAACGGAGCGTGAGGTGAATAAAAATGGTTTGCCCTGTCACAGGTGGGTGGGGTGTTGGTGGTGGTGGGGGGATTCCAGCACATCCATATATGGTGTCGGAAGTACCCCCTCCTTCCCTTCTCCTACAGAAGCTACATCGGTGGAATGGGGGGCTATTCCTCTGCTCGCTGATGAGGACTCATCTGAGAGGGAAATTGACTGCACACACACGCACACACACACACACGGAGCAGATAGATGCTGAATTCTCATCTCCTGAGGCTTCTGAAGCAGTGCAACTTTTGCACACAGATTGTCACTGTGGCTGAGCAGAGGGACATAATGTCCATTTCCTGAAACACCACAACGAGCAACATTACAGGGCATAATACCCTCATCTTGTCCTGCTCTGGCATTTCCAGTATGATGAGCCCTAATGGTTCCTTAATTTCCCATAAAGTATTCTTACTGTGCAGTTCTATGTAAAAAATCCTATGTATATTAACATGATTACTATTCAAATAAAATTACGTTTGTGATGGATTTCTCTGTGCAGACCACCAATTAAAGATGGCAAACAGTAGTGGTCCTGTTAACAGATTTTACCACCTGAGCTGTGAACCTCTATAGCTCCTCCAGAGTTACCACAGGCCTTTTGGCTTCTTCTCCAATTATTGCCCTCCTAACCCAGTACGTTTAAACTGTCCATACCAGAGACTGCTGGACTTTTCAAGACCCTTAAATGTCTCATTCAATAGTTCTAGACCAATAACTTTGTTGAAGTCTCTTGTATGAATGAAAGGATTGAGTCGTTTTCTGTGGGGGAAAAAACGCTCTCGCTCCCGTTCTAGGAGGCTGAAGGTTGCCGGAGAAGTGGGTGGGTTGTGGTGTAAGCGACTGTCTTTTCTCTGATTGGATAACAGCAATCCGACTCTTGTTCTGCTTTTGGACAAATGACTTACTTACGTGGTGTCGTTCCAAGACAAATTCCTCAGCTCCTTTTTCTCGTTTAAACTTTGATGTCTGTGTCCATAAATGAGACTAACCCGTTTCCTGAAACATGTTTTCGTCCTGTTGTGGAGTTGCTACCCATTAGCTTCTACAAGCAGAGTTGAGCTCTGCTTCCCATGAAAACCATGAATATTAATTATTTTCCGTGACGTACGAGGCACTGGCTGATGTCAACTCACTTGCTTTTGTTTCTCTTTCCTTTCTGAGGCTAATGCAGGCAAGGGTTGGAGAAAATGTTCACGTGCATCATGCATATGCAACTCTGAGAGACCGATCATATTTCAAAGAAAGCAAGTATTACAGTTTCTCAGTGAACGAGACCTTTAAATTCACCTAAAGCAGCTATCTGTATCTGTAATTTGTTGAAGAAAAGACCTGCTATAAGAAGCAAATCCTTCCTGGTTGAGACTTCTTGGTTCTTTCAGTGGCAACTTTGCTGCCATGATATCGAACGTTTCAGTGTCGAAAGATTATAGCTTGTTTAGTTGTCAGATTATCTTGAAATTTTTTTCTTTAGTAGCAAATTGAAGACAAATTCAGCAAAGAAATTTTGTTCTTTCTGTGTATCTGTTTTGTGTGTCAGTATTAGAAAACCAAAAGTCCAGATTTTCCGTATTAAATTCCTGCCAGGTACCTGAAAGTTTAGCGGATGCTGTCAGTTTCCCGTCTCCTCCAGGAGCCACAGGGCGCCCTGCAGGCATCTCCATTGCCAAACCGCTGTTTGTTAAGGAACTGCCAAGTTCTTTACAACACAATGCATCGTTGCATTGTTTTGTTTTAACCACATGCGGTCAATATTTTATGTATTTAAAAAGCAGAAGAAGAAAAATCAAATTGGATTTAAGAAAATCCAAACTCTTATCTCTTATTTGTTCTTCTTTTCTAAATTGGCTTTGGTGTTCAGAATCTTGATTCTTCTGATTGACGAATGACTACATGAAGTGATCACTGTCTGTGTCGACATCACAGATGCATGTTTGTACATGGATGCAGTGAGGGATGGGGGGGGGATCTCTCTCACAAACAAATAGAAAAGGTCACTTTTTTTAAATCCCTAGTTTTTTTATTTTTGGTCACCATGGATGCAAAAGGGGGCGAATGATGCGGTGCTTGGTTGTTTGGCCTCAGCTCAAAAGTCAAGGTGACCCGCTGCTGCTATCAACTTTTCTTTATTTCTGTGGGTGACGTTTAACCCGTTTAACCTTTTAATCACAAAACCTGATCAGCTGGAGATCGGAGGAGGTAACTTTTACCCGCTGCAGCTTCTGTGGCAATAACCTCAACGCCATGGATATTAGAAAAGGATTTGTTTGAGTCTGTGTGTAAGGTCAAAGTGAGAACTAAAAGAAAGTCCTATTCATGTTGGCACTAAAGGCATAGGCCGTTATGAGATTATTTGAGTAAAAATACAACCAATCTTATTGATTTAAAGCCGAAAACTAACAATTCACTCTGAATAATACTAACATTAATTATCTTCAACAATTACTGTCTTGAGATTGAAAAATGTTGAAACAACCGCCACTTCATTTAGCAGATTTCAGGTAAGCAAAATCTTTTAGTTTTTTTTTGCTTTTCTGATCTTTACAGAATATCACTAACATATAAACAGTATTAACTGCTTCTTGGGGCTCTCAGCTATATTTGCAATTTGTATAGCACACTTTCAACACAAGGCAATTCATAGTGCTTTACATGATTTAAAATTGGAACACAGCATAAATCGTTTTGAGGATTAAAATACAAGAAAGCAATTACAATAAGACAATAATCAAGACAATAAAACATTGTCAGGACAAGCAGGTAAAAACACAGTTTTTATTCACTAACTGATCTCGCTGAAAAGCTCACAGTTCTTCCTTCCACTAACTGACCTTGCGGGGCCTGCAGTCATCTGCTTAACAGGCACAAGGTAGTGGCGCAATTTTAGTTTAGTTTTACAGATGACAATTTTTTTTTGGGGACCTGAAATATTCTCTTTACAAAAGACTTTAATAAAACTGTTTTCAGGAAGAGGACAGACTTAGAAGCGGTGTGAAAGCTCTCGGCTCTCTGAAAACTTAAAACTGGGAATGTGAGATGGTGCACCTGCCTTTTTTAATCAGACTGGTGTTGTGCTAAAAGTTTTCACATTATTTTTGATTAGAATGACCCAAACAGACAAACCCGACCAAAATACAGGTTTAAAAATACAATTCATTTCATATTGAGTAAAATTTTTAATCAACCATGATTTTGAGTCTTTTTTTTTTTAAGAGTAGAATTAATTAAAGAAGAGTTTACTAACTCGCTTTTTCACCTCAGTATTTTATCTTGGTAAAATTTTAATTCATTTAATTTAATTCATCAGTTGAAACAAGTGGAAATCAAACCTTGAACTATTTAACAAAAGTTGTCAGTCTTACTGACAGATTTTTTTTTCTTCTCAATTAATTCATGTGGACTCTGAATTTGGACCATATTCTGTTTAAATTAAAGGAATAAAGAGCTAAGCTTTTAATTTAAGCCAGAAATATTACTACAAATTTCATACAAACATCTGATCAGTCAAGGTTTCTCTCTGGTTCTCAGGAGCCTTTTTTGTGCAAGCTTTAAGAGTGTCGTTTGTCAGCACACTTCATAAATGAAATGAGACTGAGATGTTACTGAGGTAGGTAATTTGTGTGAAACAGAGACTAGGGAACAAAGACACACTTCAAACTTGATATTGACTGTTTTTTGGAAACAAAATCATTAATAAATTGGGTACAGATCAAGCTTTATTAATATTGTTATTTAAAGCATGTTTTAAAGTCATTTTTTCAGGGGCGTAAAACTGATCAGGGAAATTATTTCTCATTTTAATAGGCAGATAAAAAGTGAAAAACCTTCAGGATTTATTGAAACTGGACAGGATTAAAAACAGTCTTTGAATGTTGCGTTCTTAATGGTTTTATGCTGCTGGGAAATGTTCTCTAATAGTTTTAAACTCTGTTTTTCTGTGTATATATATTATTTTTTTGCCTCCACCTGGCCCACCATCTCCCTCCCGCCTCAGTGGGGTTGCTAGCTCTCCACTCACCGGTTAATCTGTTTGCCAGCGAGCCGCACAGCAGGTCCTAATGGTGCCACTTGGATCCCTTGGCTTTACAGTAATTTACGCCCCGACATGATGCGGGTCTGCTGCCCTTTCTGTAGGTTCTGACTCATCCCACACGTGAGTGTCCGGCCTCCGACCGACAAGCGCTCCAACACACACACAAAGTGCTTTTTGGAGATGTCACAATGTTCTCGGCGCTGCTGGTTTTTAGCTTCTTTTTATTTGTCGGAAGTGTTTAGATATGATTTTGCTTACCTGCGTGGGAACGAAGTACCCGATGGCTTTGTTCGAGTTGATGCACTTATCCAACTGTGCTCATGTTTCGATGTGATTAATGTTCAGTTTCCATCATTTCAAGCATTTCTTTTGTGTCCTCCCTTCATCAACGACTTTAACTCTCCCTGTTTCTACACCTTCATCCAAAATCGGCATTCTTTTTAAACGATTCCTTCAATGCTTTGCTTATTTTTAATGCTTTTGTTTCAGAAAGTTTTTAGATTAGTGATTCCAGCTCAGTACTACTCTTTATTCACTTTAAAGAGATGTCAGTTCAATCCTGCTCTTGTCATGTTTTTAAATGGCTTATATAACCTCTGGCCCTGGTCCACATCATTCATGGCATGAGGTGTCAAAGTACCGGCGTGCTGCTTTGATCGATTGGTTAACCTTGAAGGTGAGGGCTTGTTCATTTTTCTCAAAGTGTTACCCCACCTTCACGATTGCTGGGGCTCTTGAAATCTACATGGGGCAACAAAGTATTTCGCAGACACCAATTTGTGCCAGTTGTCCCATTTAAAAAGATGGAAAGTCTGTAATTTTTGTACGTTCTACACTTCAACTCTATATATGAATATAACATAGAATATATTTGTATAATTGTGCAGAAAAAAGGTATTAAAAAAAAACAGCAAGAATTCTGGCCCTCCCAGACTTGTTACTACTACTTTAAGAAGTGGTTGTATCCTCCACTCATTACTTTTTAATATTGTTGGCGCCTGTTTGAACTCGTTACCTGAATGGAAGACACCTGTCCACACCTTCAAACGGTAAGACTGCCACGTCCATCACGGCTAAGACCAGAGAGCTGATAAAGGACACAAGGGACAAGATTGTACCCCTTCACAAGACTGGGATGAACAAATCTGCATAAGGCAACCAGCTTAGTGAAAAGAGATAAAGTGTTGAAGCAATTATTAGAGAATTGAAAAGGGCTGGGAGCACAATGACAATTTTTACTATTATTTACAAACTACGTTGTCATGAATTTAAAAACCTGCAGTGGGCGAAAAGTCTCCCTGCTCAAGCCGGCACATGTTAAGAGCCCTCTAAAGTTTGCCAAAGACCATTCTGATGATCCACAGGAGGAATGGGAGAATGTCATGTGGTCAGAGGAGACCAAAATCAAAGTCTTTGGTGTAAACGCCACTCGCCGTGTTTGTAGGCGGAAGAATGCATTTCAAGAACGCCATACCCACTGTGAAGCATGGGGGTGGAAACATCATGCCTTAGGGATGAACGGGACCATGTATCATTAGATTTCAGGCAACAAACTCCTTCCATCAGTGATGGCACTGAAGATGTAACGATGGCTGCATCTTACAGCATGACCGTGATCCCAAACACACTGCCCGGGCAACAAACAGTGCTTATGTAAAAAGCATTTCAAGGTTCTGGAGTGGCCTAGCCAGTCTCCAAACCTCAACCCAGTAGATAATCTGTGGAGGGAGTTGAGTCTGTGTTTCCCAGTTGCAGCCCCAATACATCCGAGCTCTAGAGAAGATCTGCATGGAAGAATGGGCCAAAATGTCAGCTACAGTGTGTGCAAAGCTGGTGAAGACCCACAGGAAACTTTTTACCTCTACAACTGCCAACCGAGGTTGCATTACAAACGACTGAGATGAACTTTTGTTGTTCACCAAATACTTTCTGAACCATTACACAATTTTTCTGTCTTTTATTAACGTTCTGTCTTTCACAGTTGAAAGTGTACCTATGATGAAAATTACAGACCTCTTTTTAAGTGGGACAACTTGCACTGTAGGTTTTTTATGACCGATAGACAACTTCACCACAGATGTTGACTCAAAACCAGGATATGACTTTAGAAGTTCTTTGAAACACAAGAACTCCTTCTCATGAAGAAAATTGGTGATCTCGCATGGTCCACAAAGCCACGTTGAAACCAAAAATAGCAAGTTTCTTTGAACATGAAGGGCTCTTTCATTATAAAACTATAGCTATGGTTTTGTCAAACTGCTGTTGCAGGCAGAGGTCCGTGTTGGGTTTAGGTTTTTCCTCAGAGTCCTGAATATGCTGGGCCTCCTGCATCTTTTCCCTCTCAGTGGGCACAGTTGTCTCTAGCTGCTGTTCAAAGGCTGAAGGGAAAATTCAGAGGAGCTCATTTTGTCATCTATTTAGCAGTGTGTGGACTTAATTTTACATTAGTTACATTGGCACATTGTTCACGGGAACTTGCTACGCCCCATATATCATAGAATAGGGAATGCAGTGCTGCTTTAATTTGTCCTTTCACCTTTAAATTACTGAGTTGTAAAATAAGTCGTCAGATGTGGGTGAAAATGAGGAAATTTTGCAACTGGGTACCACTTTGCAGGGTTGTTAGAATTACAAACCACTATCAGATGCAAAATACAAGAAGAAATGTGTAGTTCCAGATAATTTTTAACCAGACACAATGGGAATAAGAATAAACCGTTAAAGCAGAATGAATGTCCAGTGCTGTGCATATAAGCAAATGTTTCACTCTGCTTCCTTAACAAATCTCTCCTTTTAATGAAGATTAATATTAATGCGACTGAGCTTGATCATCTGAAGATGTGTGTGAAGCCATGTGATTTGCAAACCTTTCACAAACACCTAGGCAAGCTGATCTCATAAATAAATCCATCTTTCATTCATCCTTTAATGAATTTAGATTGCTTTCCATTACCAGACTCATTTACACTTAGTAAACAGATACTGTTCACTAAGATTTAAGTCTAACTTTTTGTCTTTACAAATGTCTGTTTCCTTATTAAAATGCTAAATGTCAATATATTTAATCTCCCATCATCACAAATTGCTTCACTCAAAGGTTACTTCCATTTTTTTTTTTTCACTCCCCGAGTTGATTGATTATTTGCGTGGTGCGGCTCTTTTGGCTGCAGGAGTAATTATTCGCTTCATGGTACATTCTCCAAATTTTCCATCATTGGCTTCATTGCGGCATTTAACCTGCTCTTGATTAGGAACATGAGTTTTTAAAAGGCTGCCTCGTTGACCCTGAAAGTTGTAAGACGTTTATCACAACCTGTCCGAGATCAGAAACGACTGACTTATCTTTTTAAATTCCTTATATTTTGTTGATATTTTGCGTCAAGGTTTCATTAATTTAGGACAAAGATGAAGCTCAAAACAAGAAAATGTCATGCCTGCAACATGAAAAGAAAACCAGCATTTTCAGTTTTAGCACTTATTTAGTAACACATGACTGAAGCTAATGGCTGAAGAAAGGCAAGCTGCTCTGTAATCCTTCTCACTTCCCGTCTACTTGGTAAAATATGGTGTTTTATTTAGAGGAATGCTAATCGGCTCCTGTCTTTGCTACTTGAGGAACAACGTCTGATTCATTATGGATTAAATATCCATCAAATACGATAGTGAACTCTATAAACTCAGCCCTAAAACGATAAAAAAAAGCTAAGTTAGGTTCTAGGCTTTTTCTGTGACTATTAGAACAGAATTTTGTTTAAAGATGCAGTCATTGAAATGTTTTTAAAAATTCAGTTTATGAGGCATTTTTACTCTTAAACCTTTTTGTAATGATTTTTTGCATGTGCATATGCATGAGGAAAATGTTTACCCATGCACTCATAAAATCCAGCACGAAACTAAAGACCATGTGGAAGTCCAGTGCTTGTCTCATGGTTTGAAACGCATGAGATCAGGACTTGAGGGAAACGTTTCTTCATCTTGTGTGGGAAATCCTCGCTTTTTTTCTTCTTCTTTCTTTTACTTCAGCTGAAAAGTGCTCAACACTTTGTCAGATCAACAAGAATGTGGCACATTAAGGTGGACCTCTCTGTTGGTGAACACATGACGCACCCATCACTCAATCACACCGATACGGACACAAACAGACCCAGCCCGCGTCTTGTTTTTTCTGTGGGCCCGGGATGAATCCTGGGCAGCTCTCCATCTTGTGTTTTCTTTTATAAAGCACCTCTATCTGTGCGTTCCAGACGGCGGTACATCAGGGTGATGATCACTGGAGCTGATGCACTTTCACAGAGTCACTTTGTTTGGTAGCTGGCGCCTTGCGTAACAAAAGCTGGGAGTGGTGGGGGACTTGGGGTATAAATAGAGCTGTTTATTTGTCCATCTTTCACTTTCTTTAAATATATATATAATTTTTTGATTTTGACTTCAACATGGTAGAACTTGTATCTAATGGATTCATAGCAGATCTCTGATGCTTTCCATTGAAAACATGTTCAGTTTTAGACAAAAAAGGCCATCAAAGCTTCAATTCATTTCACTTGATGTCTTGCTCTACTTCACCATTTCAAACTAAACTTCCACTAAGACTCTTCTGGGGTTGTTTCTGCACTCCTGTGTCATGCTGTCCTACTTCTTACCTCCTTTTTTGGAGTTGATGGAGTTCGTGCACCAAGGTGACCGTTGTGCGTCAGCCATCGGGTATTAGCAGGCATCCTGGGCTTCCATCGGCCATGATCAAACGTCCGTCTCAGATGTGCCCTTCCCTCCATCTGCCTGGTTATTCTCTCCTCTCCTGTTTCGTTCTTCTCCTTTTACTCCTGCTTTTTATGCTCTTAGAATTCAATATGTATTTTTTGTTTTTAACTTAAAAAGGTGCTTAACAAGGTTTCTCCTAATGTCCCACGAGTACACAGCCTAACGGCACTTTTTTTTTCTCTCCTGTGTATCATTGAGCACATTTAATCTTTTCTGGCTTGAATTGTAATGGTAGTTCAAAACTTGCTTAAAGTTACACAACTAAGACTAGAACGCTTAAAGGCATGGCTTTTAAAGGTTTGAATAATTTAATCTTCTATTAATGGCTGGCTGGCTCCCCTTCTTTTTTCCTTTGCTGTAAACCAGTGCTGTGATTTCACCAAGAACTTAAGGCTGGCAGGTAAGGTCCGACAGGGAGAGAAAACGCCTTGGTTAAATTGGAAATGCAGCAGAGGTGAAAATGGCAGCTTGAAAGCAGAGATGGACTAACAGTAAGGCTCATTAGACTTTTCTTTTAGACTTTTTCCTCAGTTTTAAACAAGCCCTGGGGACTCTCTGCTCAGTGTTTGTGCTCATTGTGTAGACCATTCTGGAAGTCTGCATTCAGAACCTACCAAAGAGGAGATTGTGTGGTGTTTCTATAAATACATATGGATTGGTCAATGGGCTCAAAGTTTTAAAGAGTCAACTCTTTGGCTACTCAGAACTTTCTTTGCTTTTGTGATTTGCCATCGAATGCTTTTGTATTTAGCTATGCACACATTTACATCCGGACTTGATTCTTGAGTCCCTCTATTTCTCTATACGTTTTTCCCATGCAACAACAATTAATCTACACCTTTCAAAATGGTCTGAATCAATATTTTTATGGGCTCTCTGAGGCACTGCAGTCATCAAGCGCCCCCATCTCGCATGTTTCAGATGTTTCTCTGATTCAACATATCTTCATCAAGTGACTGGTTCATTAGCAGGCCTCTGCAGATCATGATGACACACTGGGGTATATTCAGCAATTCAAATGTGTGTTACAGCAATTGCACATCTAAATCCTATAGTACGCCTGCCCTTGAATACCGGAGTTGGGAAAACCCTAAACTAGTGTTGCGTTCACACAGCATGCTTTGTCTGCATCAAAAAGTGACTAGTTTGTAGCCTATACACTTTTAAGGCTGAAGTTTGCAAAGCCTGCCACCTGCTGAGCAAAAAGAGAATGTGTGGGCGGGGCTTCCCCTGTTGCTGGATGTTTGAAACAATGGCGGATCATATCAAGAGAGTGGCTTGGCTTTATTTGCTAAATATAGCTAGACCATGTCGACATCGGGCTTAGTGATGCACCATCCCTTGAGCGTCAACTAGCTCTATTTCTGTGTTGCTGGCTTTTGTCGCTTTGAAGCTTGGAAAGCCACGGACAAAGTACAGTTAAGAGTTTGACGGCCTCAACCATAGACTTAACATGTAATCCTGCTATTCTGGACGTTGACGTTTTGGGCAGTGTGAACGGGCCATGGAAGGTGACCCAGCTCTTTGTTTATTTTCTGTTTATTTATCATTAATACGATAACAGGTTATATATTGAATATTAACTTCTATATCCCCTTTAGACTGAACATGGTGTGAAAAAGAAGATAAAGTCCAAAAGAAAAATCCTGGGGTTAGTTTAAAACTTTTAGCTGGACCGTATCTGTTCATGAGGGATAACGACCTTTGGTGAAAGTCACGTTTGTCATTTTTAAAAATAGTCCTGGCCTGCAGGTTTGTGCCACGGAGGGAAGCTGCAGCAGGTCCAGATCTGCTGCTGAGCTCCGAGTCGGCAGCCAAAATCAGGTTTTATTTAAAATGGATACAGTACGGGGGGTGTGAGGGAGCGATCCACACAAACACTCTGTAATGTTCACACACCGCCACATACACCACTCAGTCACTCATGCTCTCGTTCCATCCTTTGTCTCGCTGGATTTGGGTTCCTTGAAATGAGTCCTTCCTGCGCTCTTCTTGCTGCCGGTTGGCTCAGCTGATTTGTGGCTGAGTGTGTGTTCGCGCCCCAGAAAAACGGGCAGAGTGGTGCTGGGTCACTGTAGCTCATGTCAGTTTTGTATCGTCTCCTTCAGTCTAACCAGATCTTTTTGTTGTTCCCTGCTCCTCTTTACAGAACATCATGGAGCAGTTCAACCCGTGCCTACGGAACTTCATAGCCATGGCGAAGAGCTACGAGAAGGCTCTCACCAGTGAGTACATCAACAGTCCTCTGTTTACTGTCTGTTCATCGGCTGTCCAGGCAGAGGGCCAGCTGACCCAACACCTGGTACCGATGCAGATCCTCCTGATTCACCTTGATTTGGGATCAAGTGGTGATGACAAAGATGTTGTGCAATGTACTGTTTTGCTGTCTGAATTTAGTTTCAAACTATCGAAGACATGGCACTTAATATTTCCTGTTAAAATATTGAAATATCAGTTCATGATGGTCAGATGAATCTCATGGGTGTCTCGGTCCGTTTTTGTCTCGTCTCCCTTCCTGCTTTCCCGTAACTTCATTTCCTAAATGTCTGCTTTTTCTGCGCATCCTCTTTCATCGCTTCTAGTTGCTTTTGCTCGCTTGTTTGCATGGTCGTGTGTCTGAGAGAAAAAGGGAGAGGTGTGTGTGTGCTGCAAACGGCTCAAGGTGAAAGACGAAACGACTGGAACGCCTTGTTGGAGCTAAGTCGATGGGAAGTGGAGCAGGGGGTGTTGCTAGCGTCACGGTACCCTCACCCATGGGGCCAAGGAAATGGGAACAGGCTGAGCGAGAATCCAGGGCAAGCCTTTGTAGACCAGGAGACGAGGAGAAGGGAAATATTGGCAATTGGTATATTCTGCAGCTTTTTTGATTGCCTAATGATTTGATCAGAGCTCCAGCTTGGCTAACAAATTTTGTTTTCGAGAACATTTGACAGGTCTTGGTTGCAGGGGGACAAGGATACTGCCGCATGCATGGTATGGAACAGGGCTCTCCTTTGTGTGTAGAGGAGAGGAGATGCAGGGGAGACTCAGCTGCCTGTAGGAACAATAAAGAAGGCCTTACTTCTGTCTGATAGATGACGCTAAAAATAACCCTGAAACTCCCTGAGTGGGGATTGCACTTCATCAATGCCAGGCAGCAACACAGGGTTGGAGTTTAGACTCAAGCGAAGCCACAAAAAAAAAGGCCTGGGTACCCAGCAATCATCTTATTGTCACAGACAGAAAAATGCCAGTCTGCTTTTATTTACTACTTCTTAAAGTAGAAACAGGGTGGCAGCCTTCGTCCCAAAGGAGGGTTGAAACCAGTGTGATTCATGAGGGGGAGGCTGATTTGGAAGGTTTTGGTTTTGGACTCTTAAAATGTTTAGAATGACTGAGGAGGCTGAGCATGTGCCGATTTGCTGAGCTCAGTGCATTAAGCTGCAAAAGAGATGTCTTTAAACTGCTCTTGTGTTGCTAAAAGTTTCTCATTCACAGCCAAACGCTGGATATATGGCAAGGCCTGACTCTTCTTAAATGTGCAAGATTTCTTCCAGCGTTGTACACAGGCCACAGCATATGACGCCTAATAACACATAAGTCAGGACCGCTTGGCTTTTACTAAATAGCAACCTCCTCAGTGGTCAAAGGGGATGTGAAGGAGCGGTCTGCCTTTAAAATGCCTTGTGTATCGTCATGTTCATTAGGAACCTACTATTTCTGGATTACCGGGTTGGAAACTTTATGCTGTCAGTAAAATAAAAAAATGGTCTCTTCTTTGGATCGTCCATGAACATATTTGACCTCCATCCTGTTTTTTTTTCTTTTACACTAACACCATTTGCATTGTCAGCTCTCATCTAATCCTCCTCCTAAGCAGGCCTTCCTCTTTCTTACTCTGGGTCCTTTTGTTGGCTTCAAAACTGACTGATGGGTAAAGCCTCTCTTCCAGTTAATTCTGTTTCAGCTGGTCCAACTCTTCTCCAAGCTGAGGTATCAACAGGATTAGTCCCATGTATCTCATGTCCTCGCCCTTATACCACAAAGGTTTGAGTCAAAACCAGAGAAGCGTCTTTCATAGCTTACCAGGGAAGGTTAGAACCACGAACATTAACATTTATCCATGAAGGCATCCAGTTGCAGCTAAAGTCGCGTTGATCTTTAGAAGTCTATGCCAGAAACCATCTTTATTTTCAGAACAATGACTTTCATAGCAGTGGGCCTCGCTCCGTCGCTCTGGACTGAGCTGAGAATAGATTTCTATTGTTTTTCGTGTGAATGCTTTGTCATTTTCCTCCCCTCTTTGGGACTCTGAGAGCGGTCTGTGACAGCTTGGAGCACAAACAGTCATCTGGCTGACAGCTCTGTAATAAACCCAGCCCTCTTCCACATGCGTCTTCCGAGTGGATCCGTGTCCGCCTTCAGTCCTTGTGTGAACGAGCCCCTGACCTGCTTTCCGCCTCTCCTCCCTGAGACCAGCTGGTCCCTTTAAGGTCTGGCTCACTGCTCTTTCTCAGCTGGCAAACCTTGCAGGTATAATTATGCAACCCTGGAAATCATGGCTGACTGACAGAATTTCAGATGAAGAGAGCTTTCATAGTGTAGATGTAGAGATTTTTTTTTAATTAAGTGTAATATAGAATCTAATTGGGGTAGAGGGGCTGGTGGGGCACTAGAAAATACCAGTTATCAATTCTCCAGCTAATGATATAGTTTTCAATAAATATAATCTAAACTACTTTAGTGAAATATGAAAATCCTACACTTTACTTTTTTCTTTAAACCATCTATAATATCTAGGTTGTATATTAATCTGGGGTTTAGCTGTTTGGGTTTCAACATCAGTGTTTTAATATGGTATGGACTGCTGGTCCACACATACACTGAGACACTTAGAAGTGTTTTTTTATTTATTTCACATTTTGAATTGGAGAAAATCAGCTTGTAGTATATAGAAAAAGCAAGTCTTTTATTGGCTAAGGCATAGAGACATTTCTTAGCAGCTTTCTGCTTCCCGCAGTTGCTTCATAGAGCTTTTTCCTTTCCTGCCTGGTCACCATTCCTGCCTATCGCTCTTTTACTTCCCATGCCCGAGCTTGCCTCTCTGTGGGAGCGGAGGGTTGTGAGGGAACGGCTGCAGAGCTGAAGCAGACGTTTCAACCTGGCACCCTTGATCTGATGCCCAATGCTTCCATGTTTCCAGGTGTCACATATGCTGCAAAGGGCTACTTCGACGCTCTGGTGCGGATGGGCGAGATGGCCAGCGAAAGTCAAGGCTCTAAGGATGTTGGTGAGTCCTGGTAGTGGCAGTGGTTCGCCCTGATAGGTGGTGGTGGGGGGGGGTGTCAGGGCTTGTACAAGCAGATGGCAGATGTGATGGTTTGTACTGTGGAGCAGAAGCAGCTTATGACCAACCTCCCACTGGATACAAACATGCAAACCTTCCACAATCCCAAAAAAAGGGGGGTTTGATCGTCAGATTGAAACACTTTCCATCTGTTTGCATTCCCAACACTTGCACATGGCCAAACACGAACACGAGTAAAACCCTCCGATTTAAGGTACGATCCCTCAGTCACTTCGCCCTCATACAGCGTGTTGTCTGGTTTCGGTTGAATCAGGTCTGGTTCTGCTCGGTACAAACATAACTTTTTGTGCTGAGGCAGCAATGCAGATGCACAGGCGGGAACAGCTTGAAGAAAGTCGCAGGAATTGCGGCAACTCTTAGGCCTGGATGAGTGTAGGTTCTTGTTAGTTTCACCATTTGACTGTGACCTAGCCAGGGAAGAAAGAAGGCTAAGATTAGATTAAAGTGGATATCTGAAGTGTGTGAGTGGATATAGAAACTGGATTGAATATTGATAGAGGAACCCTTTTCCTGAGCTCTTCCCCCTCCATTTTCATTTTAATACACCACCTATTTTAGAGCGGATGCTCACCGGAGCTTTTATACCCATTGTAACGGAGTATGAAAAGCTTTTTTTCCCGCTCAATTCTGATTCTGCTTTATTATTCAGTGATCTTTTTAGCACTACTGTATTTGAGCCAAACGCCTAATGCTTGAGTTGATGGAAGCGTACTTAAAACATCATGGAAAGGGAAAGGTGTTTGTCTTTAAACATTTACTAAGTTTGTGGTATAACATTTAGATTTGTGCCTATTTTGGTTGCGAATTTACAAAAAAAAACCTTTTTGTTATTTTTGTGCGACAGTGCCTCTTTTAAATGCATGCACGTGGCTTTAAGTCCATACTCTCCAATACCTATCCATGTGTCCCCATTTCCATCAGCTTTGTTGCTTTGCTTCCATGTTTTCTGCATTGCATGACTGTGCGCGTTCATGTGCGTTGCCTTCTTGACTTATTTTCTGTTTTTCTAGCAGCTTAAACATGACTAAGCTGCTCCATTAACTCTGCAGAACCTCCCTCTGCCTCCAGTGAAAAGACAGAGCAGACTGAGCAGAATGGATTGATGCCGTCCTCATGTATCAGCAGTGCTGGGAGCAGCTGCTGGCTGTGCATACCGAAGGGACGGATGCTTTGGCATGTTCTGTTACTGGTGCCGTTTTTAGGTATTCAGGTTGAGCAGGACTCCCGAATCGATCAAAATGAAAGTACTCCTTCTTAATCTACACCAATATCTGTCCCATAGGTTTCATTACGTCTCTTGGTAAAGTATAAAATGAATCGTTAATCAACACATTATTTCATTTGAAAGTCTAGAATCATTAGAGAATTTCAACGCATGCAGCCAAACATCAGGGGATTTATTGTTAGGTGGGAGAACTGACTAAATGCAAGTCCCTGCTTTTGTTCAGTTCAGTGACTCAACATAATCAGCGTCCCTCAGTCTTTTCCATCACAAAGAGTTGCTGTGCTGGTGGCTTCATAAACTCTAGGATTTCTCTCGGTTGCTGTAGAAGAGGTCAGGAAACACTGAACGCTTTGTTCTTGGATTATGTGAAAACGTTCTCGAGCCTGGCAGCCTTTTAATTAGCAGATAACGAGGATTGTGGATTTGTGTGCGTGTGTCGAAACGTGGGTGTGAGCTCAAGTTTGTTGACTGGCGCATTTCGCTGTGACCAGAGCCATGTTAGTCACCATGATAGTCACCTTTTTAAAGAGTTTTATCTCACACTTTATAATTGATGTGGACTGAATGCACTTACTTTAGAGTTGACCATTTTTACCTTTTTATTAATGCAAGTGAATCTGTCACGGCTTATTGCGCAAAAATAACTGACCTGTCAATTTGCCTGAATTTTTCCAGAAATCCTCTTTTTATCCTGAAATAATAAAATTAGTCAGAGAATCGTGACGATCAGCAGCTAATGGCGTTTGCAGATGGATTGAGGACGTGGAGCTCCATGTGACTGGGTAGCTTAGGGGGAGGAGGTGATGGGTTTTTGTCAAATTAAAAATGAATAAAAAGTGTAGTCTTGGATGAAATGGGTGAACTGTGGTTTAGAAAGCAGTGCAAAACAGTGTGTTGGGAGATTTGTGTAACAATCTGACCTCCCGATAAAGATTTGAGCTCCGTTTGATTGTTTTAGAACTGTACTTGACATAATTAAAAAAGCCTTTCTCTTATGAGCCGTCATTATTTATATTTGTACTCATATCTGTCTTTAAACGATCTTCAGCATGTTACACTGTGATTAGCATGGCCAGCCAGCCATACAGTAAATAAAAGGGTATACAATAATCATACTCTAATAATTAATCTAATAATTATTATATTAATTTATTAATATAATATACTTGGTCCATGTAGTAATCTGAACAGCTCTCTAGAAAATGCAGCTTTGTTTAAAGGTTTTAACAAATTTTGTGCTTCTTTTGACTTGTGAGGCTGCAAACCGATGACTGAGTCATATTTCGTAGCATCTTCCATACTGAAGAGGGTTACAGTTTTTTTGTCTTTTCTTTAAGAGTGACCTGATATCTTAGGCAGTTAAATTCAGTGGAAAAAAATGGATCATATTTGTGAGTTTATGACCAGCAGTTCTCCAGTTAAGCCTGATCCTGCTAGAAACAAAAATTCGGTTTTATCACCACTTGATTTCTGAGCATTGATTTATTTCTTATGATGGAAAATTTGAATGTTGATAGTTATTATAGATTAAAAGAACTGTTGGTACGTGTGTTTGGATTAAGTTAAAAATCTAATCTTGAACCTTGTGTTTGTAGTTTACTGTAGTTCTAAATGAGTTTTTTTCTTTACAGTGTGTCCAAAATGTGCAATACAAAAAAAAACCTGCCTTGGTATTCAGTGCATCATTTAGACGATGGGAGTAAAATTGTAGATAGGCTGGAGCCAGATGGCGAATTAGATTTTTATTCTCAAATTTTAAACCAGTTATGGAAAACGGGAAAGTTAAATATTGGAGTTAAGTGGAATGCTTACTTGATTTATAGCAAATTTGAACATTAAACAATCTTACATGCCAGATTAGAATGACTTAAATGTCTTTTTAACTTCTTTTCAATTCAAAGTAAACAGGCTTGCATCTCCTTAATAGGGATACTGTTTTATCAGGAGCTGAGTTGGTCCTTACTTCATTGAACCGATGCCACACTCGTACGAGAAGATGCCACAGGAAGAGGATGTGATGCCTCTCAGTTTCATTTAGTTCCTAATTTACTCGGTGCGATCATAGTTGGACCAACTGCTCTGCTTTCACGAGACGCTATGCAGAGGAACGAGCTATGCCATCACTGCAGAGTGGAGTGTCATCCCACTCATCCGCTCCTCTTTCACTACCGCACTCTGTGTCTGCAAACACCCCCGCGTTGATGTGGGAGCTGATGCAGCCCTGGGAGAACATGCCGACTCGGCACACGTTTCCAAAAATAGATTCAATGAAACGCCTCAACCCGGAGCTGCTCTGGTAGAGGAGAGACTGAATACGACGTTCGGTCCGTAGCCCAAAAATGGTTTGTCGGTGATGTCATTATGACTAAAAAGGAGATTGTCTGTCTTCCGTATACTATATATGGGCATGGTGATGAGGAAAACTAGGAAGCTCCTGCAGTTCCGGTTTCCCTCTCTGTCCATAAAAGGGCTCCACCATTGAAATGCAATTTTGGGGAGAGATGAAACTTTAATCAGATCCCTTGTTTGCAAGGGGTATGAGAAATGCCTCACTGGGGTTTCTGCTTCTGAAATATTGTAGGATTGATATTAAAACCTGCTTTTTTTTCAGCCGTTTTATCCAAATCTCTTTTTGGCTGATTTAGTTATATTAATCTTTTTCCATTTCAGCCACTTAAAATGAAAGCAGATATTATCAGATTAACAGTATTTCAATTCAAATTCAAAAGTACGTAATCAATCCCAGAAGGAAATTAAGTACTTTCTAAAAGAAATTTGTGTATGACAGGATGGACAGAAATGGTGTCAATGAGCTCAAATATGAGGGAAAACTGTCTTCTAACGAAACGGTTTTGCTGAAGCTCTTTCTCTGCTGGCCTAAATGTAGTCGAGTAATAATTATAGTGATATAATCTGAAGAAAAACCAAACTAAATGCTTGGAATAGAAGCATCAGTTAGTTGAAAGAAATGCCACCTTAAAAAGTAGAAATGATGACATTGTGCATGTGAATGTTTACAAATCACCGTTGCAGTGAATATTTCATTATATATCAAGCTTTTGGTCTTTTACTAAAAAAGTATTTCTTCAAATAGATAGATATATATTATTTGTATAGTTAGTATTTTAACCCTATGATTTGAGAAAGATTAAACATTGCTCATGTTTATATTTATGATGAATCTGTTTAAAGTCTCTCATACTAACTAAGGGGTCAAACATGGTATATATTGAAACCTTTATAATTCCAAACTCAACTCTGACATTTGCTAAAGGCTTTCTTATTAAACTATCAAAATTAAACAGCACCTTGTTTCTTCAAAAACGTTTAATCAAAGGATGAAAAAAAAGAAACCCCAACTAAAATAACCAACAGCTTTATGCAGAGTTAATCCTCTTTAATCAAGTTTAACATTTGAAGCATTTAGAAGCCATAATGACTTGAAATGAGTTGGAACATTTTGCATGATGTAAGAAGACTTGCAGACCAACGCAAACTTAGTGGTATGCCATGCAGAATTCTCAATGATTTTACCAACAGTTGAAATATTGCACTGCACTTGCTTCCTATTGCACGTATACATTAAATGATATGTAAAATGCATTAAAACTGTTTAAATATTAGAATTAATCCACACATTAACCACCTCTTTTTTTTTCCCATCTTTCTTCTTATTGCTAAGGGAAAAACGGTGCCAGGTTATGTCCCAAAAGCTGGTTTAAATGGCTGCATTAGGAGTAGAAGAAAGGTTAATCAATTATTGCGCATTTATATAAGCATGTTGGCCAAATTAAGTTTGTTTTTTCCACTTTATGTGACCTTATTGGAGGACTTTCATACCGATTATAATACAGACCATATAAACTAGGGACAAAACATTGTGTTCCTTTCTGCGTTGTTGGATAAGGAGTATTTTGACGTCATTGTCTTCTCAAGTCTGAGTTTAGGAAAGGTTGTTTAATCACCACGTGCCGTGGTGCATGGCGTAAGCAAAGTAAATTGGAGCATTTGCTCTTTAAAGAAAAGGTAAACAGAATGTGAAGATGAAAGGAATAATGAGAAGCCTCGTGAATAGATGCAAGGAAACACAAAATTAGGTTGGATTGAGTCACTAAGCATTTCTTAGGGAGAATTCTTTACATTATGTGCCACTGGTGTCCTTTCTTCATCTTGGTCAACATCTCATTTGCTGCAATCTGAGAAAACTAGTGACCTGAACCCGACCCTAATTTTTCTGTGCTTGCTCCAGCTGAATTTCCCCTGAGCTTGGAAGCCAATCTGAATTCTGTCAGTGTTTGTTTCATATGTGAGGGGAAACTGCAACAGGAATACTCTTTAAGAAGGCTTTTTTTCTTTTTTTAAAAAGTTTTTTTGGGCCACAGCGGCTTTTATTTGACAGTGGACAGATTTTTGAGAGGGTAGAGGAATGGGGGGAAGACATGCGGCAAAGGTCACCTGGGTTAGGACTCGAACCGGGGATAGCTGTGTCGAGGACTAGGGCCTCAGCAAATGGGACACGCGCGCTAACCACTACACTACATGACACTCATCTTTGAGAAGGTTTTATTTTATTACCACTGACGTTAGTTTATCACTATTTTAAATCAATTGATTCCCACAATGTGAATCTATAACCAATGACAGGCTTGTGTGCACAGAGTGAGCTCAGGGATATAACAGGAGTTCAGACTTGGAAAACAACCATATACTGTATGTATGTATGTATATGTATGTGTATGTATGTATATGTGTATATATATATATATATATATATATATATATATATGTATGTATATGTATAATATTAAAATATAATGTATGTTCCTAGGGATATGTATTGGCAAGAATCTGGTGATATATCACGATGCAAAGGGGACAACACAACATGTTGCGATATATCACAATACTATAAGACTATGTATTGTGCTTTTTAAAACTGAAGAAACTGTAGAAAATCTGTAACAGCATTCTAAACACTCCAACCTGTATTATCCATAACACATCTGGTTTAGAGCTGAAGATCTTTGCCCAAACGGGTCCCGACAGTTCGGGGCGGGTTCAGGCTTAATATTTATCATTGTCCACGTGTTCGTGTCGGGCCTGGGCTTTAGCGGTCAGCTGATCGTCTAATTAGCACAGTAATTTCTATTAAAGCGCTGCAGCGGTCCACTAACATTATTCCGGATCTACCTGTCAAGATGTTGCATGCACACCGCATGCGTCATGATGCGAAAGACCCACTCCTCTCAGATCAAAACAGAAAACATGCTCCGACTGCTGTTATGCGCTCTCACAGAAAATGCTGAAGTGTAAATGCACTATTACCAGACATCCCAGGTCTCAAGTTGCAAAAATCTCCTGCATTTATATAGCAGCTCCCGGATCCCCACAAGCCAGATAAAATCTCCTGAAATCTAGAGCAAGCGGTCAAGGGTGCACACAGAAACGTACCCAGGCGAGACAGACTTTTACGCAGCGGGTTAAAGCTTCATATAGCTGCAGACTAAAAAAAGGTTATAAATCAACATGCCTTGATATTATTCTTATTCCTTTATCATTTTAAGCTTCAGATAACAGGCCTATTTGACCGTAATTTCAAACATTTGTCCAGTAAATTGAGAACCTGCTGGTCACGTTGTCCGGTCCCAGTTTTTTTCCTAGCTGAAACTCTGTGTGTGATTTTTGAATAATATCGGGCTGTAATCAGGTTCGTGTTTTAATAAGTTTTCAATCAAAATGTACTCATCAGGCTCAGGCTGAACTCTCTGGGGCTCAGGCCTAACTTTTAAGGCCTGATTATAGCTCTAATCCAGTTTTATTACTAGATCTAGTTGATCCACTGGAACAAAGGTGATAATGGCCACCAACTCAGTCATACTTTTAATATTATGACAAAAATTACTGTCTTAAAACATAAAAATGGTTACTTTGCTGTTTACTATCAACATAATATTGAGACATTAAATATTGCACTATATTGTCGCATCGATATTTTCTTACATCCTTCGTGTTTCCAGATAAATACGTTTTTGAAAGCAGTGGACGACCAGCTTCGGTTATAGCTATGTCTAGAATCACTATATTTAATCATACTAATCATGGAGAGAGCATATATTTTTCTTGTCAGGATTGGTCTATCTTGATATACAAAGGTAGAAACTATAAATTGTTACAAGTAACTTAAGTATATGGTGAATACATGTTTGGTCGTCAAAATATCATATATATCTAAATTATATAAAGCATCGGTAGTTTAATCCAAATGTAAGACCTTTTTGTTTTATTTGTCTAAATTCAAGGGTAGCTATAAGTAATTCAATATACCAAGCCTTACTGGTTAATTTTAAACACCCAGTTAAAGAAAATTACATTCTTCAGAGATCAAGTTAGATTAGAGTTTCATGTTTTCAGTCGATCCATTCACTCAAAGATAATTTTATTTTCATTATTTGAAGGTTTTCTTTCCTGTTTTTGTTGTTATATTTTTGTTTTGCTCTATAGTGCGTTTGGATTTGTTTTGTTTTTCTGGTTCCAAATTGCTAAAGTGATCATCTTTGGTAATACCGTTGACCAGTTTGTGAGGGTGTCTTGTAAGAAAGACATAATCTTTTTATATTCTTCCATTCTTCATGTAAGTCTCTTATGCATTTAAATTTGTCTTGACAGGTTGAAATGTAATAACTAAACCCCAAGTGGCCACTGAGTGATTGAGACAGGACTATCTTTTGTCTGTCTGGATGTCATCTGAGCAGCTCCACACCACTAATTTAGCTCTCCCTGACGGTCTGTGGGCTATTAGAAAGACCTTGTCCTTGAGTCACCTCAGGTGGTTAGTTGGGACTTGGAGGAAAAGAAAGAGAAATGAGACGCATAATGAGAAGATGGACACCATAGATTGGGGAAGGTGAGATGAAAAGCGACGTGTTCCCGGCTCATTAGCACCTGTCAGACAGTCTCTGCTGAAATCTAAAGCTGGAAACCAACAAAGCTCACAGACGGCAGCCCTGGCACTTCAATCCCCCTCACCTGTCATTCACCCCTTCATCCCACCTCACCTGTTCTCAGTGTTACATTCCTCAGCTTTTAAACCCACCGTTCCGTCCGCTATAAGCGTCCTGTCTCGGTTGCCAGATAGGAAACTGGTGTCCGTAAGGGACTGTGCGTGTTTGATTTAGCAAGTAATGTTAATGGGCTGGTAATGTGGCTTCAATAATGAGCTGGACTGAAAGGACCTTGAGGTGTCGCATTGTTCTTGAACCAAATTGTAAGTTAATGATGTAAAGTGCACCGACTCCAGACGAAATTTCTGCAACACTGAATTAGTGGCCATGCGCTCGGTTAGTAAATCTGTGCAAAAAAGCTCCCATGAATCAGTTTTTAGAGCTTTCTTTCATGTGGCCAGAAAAGCAAGCACAGCTGCAGGTCTGTTTATCATGCACTTGTCTCTTAGGATTTGTGGGAGATTCTGTCCACTTTACAGCTCTGTCATGATAGATTTGTCTTCTTCATCTCAAAACTAACTCCATAGAGGGAAATAATGACCGGGACAGACCAGCTGATGGATCACTGTTTTAAAAAAAATCTTTAGTTACCGATTTTTCCCAATCTGGTGAACGACTGGTAGCGAGACATGATGAGTTGGGTGCCAGGAATTGCATTGACCATGTGTCAAAACATGAAAAGCTGTCAGGTTTTATATATTGGTCATTCCCAACATGCTGGCCCCTGGTCCGGCTCCCAGCGTGTGTCCCGTGCCTCAGATAATCCCTCTTCATTCATCAGCCAGCAACAGCCGTTTGATTGATCTGCTCTAGCCTTGTTCCTTCACGAAGGGGTCTTTTTTTTAAAAGTTTGAGACAAATTTATCAAACATGGGTCATGTATAATATGACACACACTCTGTGTCAGTCAATAGTAATTTAAAAGAAGCCTGACGGCACTGTTTGCTTAATACTCACATGGCCGTAGTATTTGAGCTGAAGATCGGCAAGACTTTGTTAAAGCAGCAGCAACAAAGACCTTGTAGTCTGTTTGCTCCTTCACAAGTTAACACTAATACTGCATTGTGCGTTTGTCGGTGGAAAATTGTGCTCTGGAGGGTGTTTGCGTGCGCATAAAATGCGGACGGTTTAACAAAATGAAAGGCCCAGATGAGCACAACAATAATGGTGTCAATCATGCAGCTTTGATGAGGGCAAATCTCCCCTGCAGCACCTTGTACTCACCTCACTGCAGCTTTCTGGGGATTAGAGCTGCTTGTTTGCTCTCAGGCTTCTGTAATGCAGTCCCTGTAGGGACGCACACTGCATAAAACACCCTCCTTCACACGGCCATTAACTGCGGCCTGCTCCCCTTCACTGGCTCTCTGCTGAGCAAGGGAGCTGCATGGCAAGTAGATGCGGGGGTAATAAACCCAGATGTTGGCGCTGTCCTTGGGTGAGGCCTGATGAGTAATGGGCTTGCTTTCCTGCCTGCAGTTAGATCTTTGGAAACCCACAGTCAAATAAACACCAGCTGGATGAAGTTTTTCACTAATTTTGGAGTTTTTTTTTTCTTCCTGTAGCAATACATAACAGAGGTGTACACCCTCTATGTGCTTGTTTATGATGGAAACCTCAAGGTTTAATCTTGAGATCTACAAGTTTACTGTATAAAATGCTGGTTCATTTATGACGTATATGCCAAGTAAGTTAATAGATGAAAACAAGAATTTCCATTTATAATACCAGCCAAACTTGTAGGATTTGCGAACAGGTAGTCATTGTTTCGCCCTTTAATCGATCCACCTGTGCACTCTGGGAGTGGACAACAATGTGCTTTACTTCCCCTTTAAGGCTCAGATGTTGTGATCTGCTCTGATTAACAGTAAGCAGCTTACTTCTGATGAATGGAAGTCCCATATTTCACGACGCAACGTGGGGAGATTTTTGGATTAGGTGGATGCAAATAAACAAAGCAAAGGAAAACCAGAACATCCAGAGGGTTGGTGATCTTCCAGAGGCATTTGGTTGGAACTGATGAGGTTGCTTGAAAAGAAAAAAATCAAAGGTCGTAATTGAACATAATTTGAAAGCATGAAAAATCAAGGCAGTTTATTTTGTTAGCTGCAGCAGCTGGTGGCAGAGGAACCACTGATTCTCCATCTGTTAACGTGAAGTGTGAAGGGAGGAGACGTTGAAGCTCTGTGTTGGTTTGCAGCCGAACCCTGGCTGCTCAGAAGAGGCAGACGGGTGATGAGACCTTCAGAGATCAATAAATACTAAATATGAGTTGATGCATGATCACATTTTATGAACGCAAGGAGAATGGATCAGTTAGCAACTTCTGATCTCCTGTTTATGTAAAGCTTTGACCTCCCAACACTAATCTTCAGTTTTTCTTGAAGAACTTGGAATTGCAAAGATATAAGGAAGTTGTTAAAACGGTTTCCTTGACTGTCTTGCCATCGGTCACCATTGATATGATGCACAAACAAGACTCTTGTATTAGAGGTTACCGAGGCTAGCTATGCTACTATTGCTTCTGTCCTCATGTGTATTCTTCAGATCAGTTCCTTAACTCTGTGATTTTCTAAAAGGTAATTTAACTTTTCCCCGATGCTAATGTTTTGCAGAGTTAAAGGCTAAAAATATTTTAAAACATAGCATTCTTACTGTATATGTTCAGCCTTCATATTATCTGCTTAAATTTGATTTCTCTCCTTAGCTAACAACCTAAATAAACCAGACAAGTCTATGTATAAAATACAATTTCAAAAAAAAAAAGCCTCTTACAGCTTTTATGCCTCATCCTTCACACTCTGAAAATGGCTAACTTGAACTCCTAAATCAACTTTTTATTTGTTGATAAACTGTATAAATGAGTGTGTAATTGTGCTTTTTACATGTCTGGTCATTATTTTGGGTATTTTATTGAAAATATAAATTTTTGTAACAAAAGATATTAGTGGAGAGCACTCTTTAAGTTAAAACTTCACACTGCACCTGAATTTGAATCGGGCATTGCTATCGGCTCAGCCTGCATTTCAGACGTCAGCCATCCAGCCACTGTCGAGTATAAAACAAGCTCGGTCTCTGCCACATCTCTGTAACAAGTTGGAGTTGGGAACTCAGTCGGCTTGAAACAATACGGCAAGGGCGGTTCGCCCTCTTCGACAAAATCTTCCTGTCATGAAGGAGGTGTAGAATACTCTTCAACCTCATTATTGCCCCCCCCCCCCCCCTGAGGCGGTGGGGCTCTGGTTATCTGTGTGTGTACCGCTGCAAGCAATGCTGTATAGGCTACATTCAACATGTCAATCTTAGAGCAGACCACGCTTTTTCACATGGACAATGTAGGCGGAGTTAGACTCTGGTAGGGGGTGAGTTACTCTTTAAGCGTCACAACTGGCTTCCTCATCCATCAGTATTGCCACTGCATCCTGCTGATATTTGAGAGAAAAGGAGTAGAGTACACTCAGCACTCTGTGCTAATCAAACGAAAAGTCGGCCATTACAGTCGCCTGCTGAATTCAGTTAATCCAGCGTCTTGATTTCATCTGTAGTTGGAATGCTTTGAGCCAGTTATAAATTAGAATTGATGATGATTTCTGTTACTATTTATCAAGGTTAGGATATATCTATAGATTAAAGGTAAAATATAAAACTCTTACGGTTGAATTCACTTTTGTAGATTCTACCTTATCGAAGCAATGCAAAACAAGTGGGTGGTAGACCTTGTCAAAAGGTCTGCTTTAAATGAATTACGTGGATGATTATTTCATTTTTGTGTAAAAAGAAGCCTTTTCCTCTTTGCAGGGCTATGTTTATACATCTCATGTAATTTCTGGCCCACTGTGGTTTCTGATAATAAGCTTAGACTGCAAACATCCAGCCTTTTCTCCAGATTGAGTTCAGCCTGAGGAGGGAATGGGACACTCCATCACATCCGAAGTCCACATTAGTGCAATTGTGTGTGTGTGTGTGATCGAGCCGCTAAAGTTCAGCCCGCCTGACGCAGCCTGTTGATGGCCGCTGGCTGTTTGTTAATGGATGTGAGTGTGTGTGTTGGGCACCCTCCAAGAACCAGAGCGGAGTTTGGAAGTACACATCAGTGCATTTATCTGACTCAGTGCCCTCCTGGTGCCCTGTCTACAGCCTATTGATGGGTTTTCTTAAAGTGAAGGAAGGAAGGTGTGACAGTGGGTTGGATTAGAGGTCATACTCTGATCAACCCCAACCAGCTGCTTTGTGTTTCTGTCCTGAATTTACACTTATCTGTCATAAATATTTTCTATCCATATTTTTCTGTAACATCTGTGTTTCTGTGCTGGGGAGAGCCGTTAAACAATGAAGGAAAAATAATAAAAATGTGCAGAAAATCGTTATAAAGATTGAAATATGTTATTAGACTGACTGAGGAATAAAGTTGCTGCTAAATTCAAAGAAAAAAGATTTACATTAAGTTAGAGATGCTCGAAAGGAAATTTGGTCCAAACTGGACTTTAGTTACGTCCCTTAAGCAAATGTTTTAACCAACAGTCCACCACCGCCCCCACCTCTTGTTCTGACCTTTCTGAAATCCCTTCTACTGCAACTGAGTCTCATCTGCATGACCGCAGCACTTCCATTAAGCCCATTAATCCTGTCCAGGCAGCCCACTCTGTGTCCCCTCCAACTGTCCAGCGTCCTCAGGTCCGCTCGCTGGCTCGCCTCGCCTCACCGCAGGGCTGGAGGAGGACCTGCATTAAGTTACGTCTGTGTGAATTTTGCTGCATAAAGACGAGGGTTATTAACGGATATCAGCGGTCTTGTTTAGAATAAATTGGATCCGCCATGCTGGGACGCTGTTGCTCATATAGAATCACAGTTTCATAGAAGTCTGACAGTTTATCTGTCCGTACAATAAGGTCCTTCTCTACATTATGCTAATCTTATCGCAATGAATGTTCTTCATAAAGTATCATTATTCAACACTGACTTTTTTTCATTAAAAAAATCATGTTGTAAAAACCTTCAGTATATTAGCCCTAAACTTTGAGTTAAAGTATAAAGTATGCAGTTTGACACAGGGCTATGGAAAATTATTCATATCCCTTAATCTTTTCCCCATTTTGTATCTTCCAGAAGTTAATTTATTTGGGATTTTATGTAAGAGACAAACACAAAGAAATGCCTATTTGAGGAGTCTCCTTATTTGACTTTGGAGGAGCTGCAGAGATGTAAATCTGAAGTAGTAAATGTTGACTACGATTAGCCGTGTATTTCACAATTCTGGACATTGGGCAATGTGAAAGGAGAAAAGCAGTGTCACACAAACCATTAAGGGGACCCACTAAGCACACACACACAAAAAATTGCTCCGTTCTGATGAGACCAAAATAAGCCTTTTTTTTTAAAAACTAATCGCGAAATATCCTGACTATTCTAATTGGTCAAACATGGTGGCAGCGGCATTACGCTTTAGGGAAACCTTTTTCAACCAGACACAGGAAAGCAGTTCTGAATATCAGTTTGTGCCACATTTTCAGATGTTGATTTGTATATAAAATAAGTAAAAAAATTAAAATGTATAACTTTCCTATTGCTGTGCAGCACTATTTTGTGTTCTGACGAATCTCCCAAAAAAGACACTAAAGTTGATGGTTGTAGAGGGGAAAAGTTGTTGTGAATATGAAGTTAAGGTTAAAGTCTAGAGCCTAACTGATTCGGAAAATCTCTTATCAACGTCTGTCATAAATAATAACCATTTGGTGTTTAACTAACCTCTGTCCATTTTTTGGCAAAAATACAGTAGTTTTGTATTCTGCAGTTATTTATACTGTCAAGTTCAGTATTGGGTTAGCAGTGTCTTTTTTTATATCTGTGTTTAAAACTTGTCATCTGCACCATTTTTTTTCTCAGGGTAGTTTGATCTGTCTCTTCAGGTCTGTGTTCTTTTGCTCAACCTAGATCTTTTTCTTGTTTCTTTTTAAACAATGCATTGCACATGCAGAAGAAGCAGCATGTAGGTATCTTAAACACCTCAATGGCTGCATGAACACTGTTTAAGTTTATTTATTTTTTTCTATTTTTTTTTTTAAAGATGTTAATTATTCTTTCTGGGGTCTGCTTTTTGTTGTTTTTCCTGTGATCTCGTAGCACAACGTACACCTTAATGCATAGAATGAAAAGTTGAGGATTTCTTTTTAAGGTTTATTTGTGCAAGTCTTCCTTAATAGGATAGATCAAATCTAAAGTAGCAGCTTGGTTTCAGCAGGTTTCCTGATCAGCTCTTTGATTTGTCATTAATTACATCTGTGAAGCATATTTCTTTTGCTTTCGGCCACTGTTTTGAGTTTTGTCTGCTCGTCACCACCACCCGCCCTTCCATCGACACCCGTTTCTCATGCATTCTGTTTGGCAGCATGATCGTTATTTTTTCTTTTCTTTTTGCACGCTTGTTGTTTGAGTTTGGAACGATTTTCATACCACACTCTTCTCTCCTTTCCCCTCCTTCTGTTTGTTAATCATCTCTTTGTTCTTTGTTTTCTCTCTGCAGGGGATGTGCTCTTTCAGATGGCTGAAGTGCACAGACAGATCCAGATCCAGCTTGAGGAGATGGTGAGCATGTGGTGATGGTGTTGCTAAAATCAGCTTGGGATTGGAAGCCAAACAGATTGTGGTCTTTTTGCTTAATGACGTGAAATATTTGACAGTCTGAGAAGCCGCCTTTAATGGGCACGAGCAACTTCTGATGGCTCCACTTCAGTGGGATTTGGAAATGGGTTCTGATTACATGTAATTTAAAAAGATTTCAGAGTGAAACAGTTCTGATGTCAGCTCTTTATCCAAATCAGAGAGTAAATTGCACAATTATGGGAGCGTTTGCAGTAAACATTAAGCTGATTCAGAGATGTTAAACAACCAGCCTTTCAATTTCTCTGGATTTATTTTGAAGTCTGTTTGCAAATGCTCTTCTTGTTTTCTGTAGCTAGTTTTGGATGCAATTGTTTTTTCTGTAAAAAACAAAAAGACTAATCAGACATAGCTTGTATATTATTGTGAGTTTCAGCAAAGGCATAACTTTACTTTTTGAATCACAACCATAAAAATTAATACCTTGTATCTAAAGTCAATAATTTTTCTTCTGATGGTATAAATCCTCAAAGAGGCTTACAGCTATTTGCAGTAGTCTTCACACATGTGAAAATAATTTTTTTCATGGTTTCTAACAATAAAAATCTTTCATTTTCTTTATGACAAACATGGTGATGGCAGCAGAGGTTCACCTTCTAACAGGAATCCAATCTGGAGATTTTTGCTATATGCAGTTATCTTTTTATACCAGCAGGTGGTGTAGCTTAATATAAGAGACAAACAAATTAGTTTTTCCTCAAAGATGAAGTCACGACATCATGAAATGTAAGATATTATCTTGGCATAACTTTGTTATATCATTTGTTATATTGTCATCTAAAGAATAGGTAATGTCAGGAGAAATTGATCACCGGCAATATCTTTTTGCCAAAACTAATTTGTGGTGGTCTATCATGTAAAATCCAAATTGAATACAATAAATTATTTTTGTATGAGACTGTTCATGTTGCTCAAACAAAACCTGCAGATCGTTTTGACATCAGCTCTCTAGACATCCCTCTGTACGCCTCTGGGCGTGTCATTTTCCCAGCACGGATTCATCCCTTTCAACCGTTCCTCCACCGCAGCGCTAAAAAAGAGGTGCTCCGTCCCACTTTTAAAAAAAATACCTTCTCAGTGGTTTCACATGGAGCTGCTTGAGGTTAGCTTTATTTCATGTTGGTGCGGGTTTTTGTTGAGGTTTCTCTGTTTGTCTTCGCAGCTGAAGTCTTTCCACAATGAGCTCCTCACAGAGCTGGAGAAGAAGGTGGAGCTGGACGCGCGATACCTGAATGTGAGGGTCTCATTTTTATTTATTTATTTATTTATTTATTTGCCCTATAATGTGCAGATCTAAAGTTGCTGCCTACTTGAGCAGGAGCTAGTGTGGATCATGGCAGCCTGTTCCTCAAAAACAGGGTTTCAGATGACCTCCATTCTGTCAAAGCTCCTGCTTTCAGGGAAACAAAACTTTGGTTTATTTTGGGTTTGGGGCTAAATAAGGACAGGTGATGTTTAGGATCATCTTCTAGAAAAAATGTTCAACAATCTTTTTTTGTTTTGTTCTAAAGATGCAGTTGCTGCTTATTTTAGGCTCATCATTATCATTGCTTTCATGTTGCTGCACAGCAACCAGTAGTAGATGCGGACATTAGGGAATCTGGAAAACGGTTGGTGCTACTAAAAAGTAATTTAGAGCTAAAGACAATAGAAAAATAATTTAAAAAAAACAAACATAAAAACGGCAATTTATGAAAATGGAAAAATACAACTGTTTCTATCTTGAAAACAGTGTTAACAGTTTGCGAACTGAATCTGAGAGGAGGATATACGCTTGGAAAAACTTGTTTTAACTTTTAGCATCAATCAGATTCTGAATTGATTATTTAAGTTATTCCTAATCATTTATAAGTTTGTGAAACAGGAATTTGAATGATTCTGAGGAGATGTGTAAAGACGAACTTTAACCCGGTTAAGAATTTCCAAACCGTCTTTAAAGATTTTTAAAAATGAATTCACACTGTTATCTTGCTGCTGACTGTTTTAGCTGCCCTTCCCCATGACTCTTAAATGAACAGCTGCATAGGGCTTGGGCACTTATTTTTTCCTATTGGAGCATTTTGGTAGCAATAATAAACACCCTGTTGATATTGGCCTGATATCTCCTCTGTGCGTGGACTGCGCCCTGCTGACTTTGTGCTGCCCCCCACAGGCGGCACTGAAGAAGTACCAGATGGAGCACAAGAGCAAAGGCGAGAGTCTGGAGAAATGCCAGGCGGAGCTGAAGAAGCTGCGCAGGAAGAGCCAGGGCAGCAAGCACCCCTCAAAATATGGAGATAAAGAGATGCAGGTCAGTGTGTGTCTCCCAGTCGTGATGCAGCACATAAAAACGCTGCTGATGCTAGCCTTGGCTTCAGGCTGTCCCGTGGCACTGATCAGCCGTTGATGTGAAACTTTCTCCTTTATTCACGTTCATGCTCTCAACTGTAAGCACACACATATTTCTGTTGCATTCTCGCAGACTCTTTAGTTGGTAACAAACCCCAACTCTTCATAGAGATGCTTTTCTGTCTTCCTGATTGGATTGAAGCCGCTTTGTGTGAGTGCTGCTGCCAATGAAAGCTGTCTCTCAAACAAAACAGATCCTGCGACGCAGGTCCACAGGTCCTGGTGTTCTGCAACTTTTTTGAACGCATTCCTGATTCAGCACACTTGAATCAAGAGGCTGAGTTACATACTTGCAATGTCAGCAACTTTTGCAAAGGCTTGGTGATTAACCATTCTTTTGATGCGGATGTGCGGATGCATCGAAATGGTGCAGGCCATCCGAGGGCTGGAGTTGCAGAACCCCGAATGTAACCTAAGTTTGGACTCATTGTTTCTGTTAAAATGTATGAACGCCTCTAGTGAATGGGGAAGCTTTCAGTCAGTTGCCTTGTTTAGACATTTTTTGAATAAATGAATCACGCAAACTCGACTGTCTAAAAAAAAAATGAAAAACCGTTTTTGTATATTAAGTCATAATAGAAAAGTTTTGACAGACTACACTGTGTTCTGACTGATTCATTACCTTCTGCTCCCCTGAGTGTGATAGATAAGTAGGGAACGTGAGCCACCGTTTCTCTGATGTTCTGGTTGCTGTTCCAGCGGAGGTGTGATTACATGGCGCATGTCTCTGGGCTCCTGTCTGTAGGTGTTGTGGTGACACACGGTGGGCCGGCTCTCATTACACAACCTGCAAAGCGGAGGCTGCCGTCACCTGCTTCTTCTCCGTCCCATAAGCCGGCACAGCAACGGGCAGACTGACTCCACCTGTTTTCTTGTTGTCTAGCTAAAAAGGCCAAACTGTCATCGGATAAAACGTGATTCATCTCCTCCTCCCTTGTTGTCTACTCTGATATAAGCAACAGGCTTCTCTTCTTTATGTCACCAGCTCCAGTTATTGTGATAAATGTCCGACGCAGCATCTGAACTCTGTATGTGTAGGGCGACACAAATAATTAAACTCTGTATGAAACGGGGAATGTGGGACTTCATCTGCTGCCAGCCTGTCTGCACAGAGCAACAAAACAATTTACCTGAAGCTGTATTGGATGCCAGGCGGCTACACAGCGCTGTTTCTCTACACTAATTATTCCGACTTCATTTTTTATTTCCTCCATCTGATTTTAAATGTTAGAATTCTGCAATGTATTAAACCTAGCAGAGCTGTTATGTACCAAAATCATTCAAATATACATGCAAGTAAAAACTGCACAGGGAACGGTCATTTTTCATATTGTCGAACTAATTTAATAAACTTTTGGAGCAGACAAAGAAAACTGGTGTTCGTGTGTGTGTGTGTGTGTGTGTGTGTGTGTGTGTGTGTGTGTGTGTGTGTGTGTGTGTGTGTGTGTGTGTGTGTGTGTGTGTGTGTGTGTGTGTGTGTGAGCTGATACAGGAAGCTTCAGGACTTTCAGAGGCTGAAAAAGCGTCGTCATGCTGTTCTGTCAGAGCAGCAGAGGTGGCAATTACTGTCTGATTATTAGTGCTTCTGCAGCGGATGGTTGGTTGAACACAAAGGGGTAGGCCTGGTGGCTTTTCTAAAAAAAAAAATCAATAGCTGGTGCTACAGTATGAAGAGCTGCGGCGCGGAAACATTTAGACCTAAAGTTCATTGCACCCTCTGGGCTTCAGTGGCTTATTGAGTGTGAAAGCCGTTGGTCTCGACTGAGAGTTCGATTCTCTCCACCTCTGTTGTTGCAGGGGTTTAGCTCTGTTTGCGGCTGGAGAAGAAGTGAACATGCAGAAAGTGAAACCTCACCGATTTTAGTTTTCAGCTACGGGAGACAGCCTGTGTTTATGACCTCCAACAAAGGCTGTTTCGGCTGGAAGATATTTATTATGTTTTTTGTATTTCTTTTAGCAAACTCTTTTAGTCTAGATTCTCTAGAGTACGACATGTACTAAGGAATCCGACACCTTGTAAGTACTGCATGGAGTCTCTTCCTTGCAGTAATGAGAGAATTGCCTTTTAGAAAAGGCGAAGTTGGTGTATGTGGTATATTTTTTGTTTTTTTGGTGCGCTTCCAGTCTTTCCTTTAAACTGTGTAATGAGCGCACGAGCTCGTCACTTCAAGCATTTTCTCTCTGTCCAACTTTTAATTAGCTGCAGAGTAACAAGACTTGCTGCTACCTTTTGAAAAAAAATAAACTTCTTTTCAAGAGATTTTTGTTTCATCGTGATTCTTAAAAACAAAAAATAGCAAAAAGGAGAACAAATTAAACCCTTAGATTTAGTTAACCTAGAGCACTGAGAAAAGCTTAGAGGTGCTGTTTTTTTTTTTCTGGGTAAAGCGCTTATTTCCAGTATGTGATTCAGTTATGATTATTCCCAATTCATCAGTTGATGAATCAATAGCATTTGGATGACAGGAAGAAACTCTTAACTTTGGGTCAACTCTGTTTTTAGAGAAAAATTAAAACTTAAAGGAACAGGAGATGCCCATCCATTGTTAAACATCTCTTATTCATGTTCGAATTGGATGATGAAGCGTTTTTCTTTAGGTCCTAGTTGGATGAATCCAATAGATGCAAGAGTTTGGGCAATAAAATGGATAGATGGACCGATTTGGAAAATGCATTTATTTTAGTAGATTTTAGTTCTCCTCTTCTCAGTCTCAGTTGGTCTCATTCATGTCACTTCTGTCTGCAGAAAGCCAGGATGGCTTTAAACCAGGTGTCCAAAGCGATAAATGAGCATCTTTAAATCCATTCTGGGGACAGGCCCAGAGTCTGCATCTCAATATTCTTAAAACAGTCAAACTATTAATTCAGACAGTTGGGTAGTTGGGTAATGTACTTGCAGCACAAAGAATGCCCTCCGCACATTAGCAGACTATCTTTTGCCTAACAGATGTTTATGAATGATGAGTACGGCCTTTTACATCTGTCATGGGCCCAAATATCAGTTTCTGCTCCAGGTTGTATCTTTTTGTGTGCAGAGAGAGCTCCAGAGTCAGCCAACTCCATGGATTATTGCTTCCAGTTTTTCTTTTTCATCTTGCAGTGAACCAAGCAAGGCTCATAAGTTCAAAGGAAACTCAGAATCCATACTCAGTTTCTGTTTAATCTTCCAGCCTGCTCATCATAGTGAATTTGCATACGGCTGCACAGCGTTTTGACATCCCACTGATGAGGTGGGTTCAGCCTGCACAAAACGTCACACACTTTTTTTTAAAAAACCTCTTCAGCAGGCCTAATTTCGATTCACACTCAGCAGAGCTTTTCTTGCAGACCATCCTCAGCGTGTTTCTCCATAAGCAGAAGTTTGAAATGCTGATTGCTGCCTCTGTAAGCGGGAACCAGCTGCAGAATCGGATTCGTAGCAACGAAGAAGCAGATTGGCAGCAGCATGAAAGGCCAGTTGGTATTTAAATGGATAAAGTTCATGGAAGGCTTCCATTTTACACCACTTATCGATTTCCTCTTCATGAGTCCTGTGTCTTCATTAAATGCTCCCAGCTGTTCGCAGCCTCATGCAGAGAGATGATGGAGGGCACGGGGGCTCTTCCTTGACCGACGGCAGCTGTGTGGTGGCAGGAACCTGTGAACCTACCTGCTGGTCTGAACCCGAACGCAGCGTGTCCTCTTCACTCGCTGTGACTCATTGGCTGCCTCCGTCTTCCTCTGTAATGGCCACTTTAAAGCGGCCTGGCTTCCATTTTTGCCTCTTCAGTGTGGGTGACTGCCGGACGTTCCCACATGAGGAGCAGCTCTCAACCTGACGAGCACATCCGGGTGGCGGAGTAACGTTTTAGGCTCCAACAGTTCAGATGGTGCCACCTCAACATGCTGCAAACTTTCTCTTCCTCAGTGATTATTAAACTCTACATGTTGATTAGGTTTTGCAAAGTTGTTTTTTTTCCGTCTTAAAACGACACTAATATTCTAATTCAATTAGTACCTGGTGGTTCTTGAAAGATGTGCAGAGTTTTACATATTTTGCATATAGCAGTTATGATTTTCTCCATCTAGCAAGGAATGTGATGCCGTAAATCACTGTATGTAAGGTAGTTGATTGCTGACCCATTTTTAGCTGCTTTTGATCATGACTTTAAGCTTTGAACTTAAAAAAATGTACAATAACCATGGATAATCATTCTTAAACAAATTGCTTTTGTAGATTTTGAGAAGTAAATTGCTTTTACCTAAACCTGACATGATTAAATAGTTCATACATTTTTAATCCTGATTCTATGTGGTTTGTTCTTGTGAGGAGTTTATGCCGAAATGTGTCGGTATCCCTTGTTGGGCACCTGCAGCTGTTTTAGGGCAGTTTGACTCGCTGCAGAAACTAAAGCAGCGGTTTATCCCAGAAACCATCGAAAATCTACTGGAAGAGGCTCTGGACAGAGCGAACGTAGCCTGATGGAAAGATTTGTGATGCAGAGAATCTAAACTGCTGCGGACTTGGTTTCACTTTTGACTCTCAAAGCTAAATCTGGTTGTGTTGAGATATGGTAGGAGGGAAAAAACGAAACATTCAGAGCTTTCAATAAAATGTGGTGCAGAAGGCCTGGGGGGGGGGGGGTTTTAACCAGAAATTATTGAGGATAGGTAAGTGGTAAAGTGTTTAAAATTCATCAATCAACCTTCTCAGCTTCTTTGTTTAGATAAGAATGCAAATGAGGCAGAAAAATATTCTTAATAAATGTCTACTCTGCTTTATTAATTCCATAATTAGCACCTTCGGTGTTGCTCAAAGTGTGATGGTGATTATGGAGCATCGCTGGATGACTCCAGTCGCTCTATAGATCCATCTCCTGGCACCATCCGTTTATTTTTTGAACGTCCTGCCCGTCCCCAGCTGTTAGTTGGAGCAGCTAGACGCACAGCGTGTCGTCCAGGCTGCAGAGTTTCTGTCCGAACAGCTCGGGGCGCCGCCACCATCTCCTCACACTGCTTCACACGCTGAGGGTGCTGTTTGACTTTATTTAGCTCTTCAGAAGCTTACCTTAAATGACCAGAAATCTTGTTCACAGCTTTCGGCTGTTTGAATTCACTAAGACGAGCGGTACTAAACGGTGAGAAAAGGGAATGTTGAATACTTGGTGTCTATTTTTCCAGTTTGATGTACTGGGACCTAATTTAGTTTTCTTCATCATTTGAAGGGACTTCAAGCTTCCACTGATTTACCCAATTCACAAAATGTTCATTATGCAGTCTTCTGACTAATCCTGAACAGTGTTGCTTTTTGTTTTGTTATTTTGGCTAAATAAAACCAAGTTCCCCATTATTCCTTTAAAACTGCGGGTAAAACCTGATCTTGTCCTTTTCTCCCCAGTATGTGGAGGCCATCAGCAACAAGCAGAGCGAGCTGGACAACTACATCGCCGAGGGCTACAAGAACGCTCTATCTGAGGAGAGGAGGAGGTACTGCTTCCTGGTGGACCGTCAGTGCGCCGTGGCCAAGAACAGCAGTGCCTACCACGGCAAGGTGAGAGCGAGGAACGGGTTTGGGAAGGCTGTGGGTCAGGCGATCGGGGTGAATCCTCCTCTTCAGCTACTATGGCGACACAGGGCGACCGTGATGAGAACAGCTTTAGAGGTGTTTCTAATGAACCTCAATGAAGGATAACATCCTAGATGTCTAAATTATTTATCATTTCTCCAGAACTTTAAAGCGACGAGGCAAATTTAGTGATGGCAAGTTAAAGTCAGACGGATGATATTAGCTAAACACGATATTGGGATATTATCATTTCATTGCTGATCAACCTCCTTTGGGTGAATATTTCACTGTACAGAGAAACTCCTCATTAGCTGTAGGAAAACTAATCGTTTAGGGAGTCGTTTAGGTGAACAAAAGCAGAGCTGAAACAAAGTAGTGAGGAAAAAACATAACGTTTCCACATGGACAAGGTTTGCAGTACGGCTAACGCAGAAAGTATGTTCAGGCTTGTTTCTGTCTCTCATTCCTCTGTTCATTTATTAACGGTTATTAAATAATAAACCGGAAAAACGCATGTCCAGATGCTTCGCATTCAGCCAATAAGAAGCTCTGTATGACCATAAATTCAAGCCGCTCCCGTTTCTTCCCCGAATGGCTACATCCTGTCTTCACGTGTAGAGGAGGAGGAGGAGGAGGAGGAGGAGGCTGGTGAAGGCAGCCGGGCGAATGACCTACTTCTGCAGGAACACTTGGTTCCGACTGACTGCGTGTGGGTGTTAAAGTGTCTGAATGAGTGATTGATAGACAGGAGGAGGAAGCAGAGAACACAAACTGCTGATGGGATGATTAAACATCAAAAAGGGATTGAATTAGACCCGGAATGAATGCCAGCTGTCCTGAAGCCAATTACATGGGGAGTTTTTTTGTTTCTAAGCAAAAGATGCTAAAAATTCTCACCCAGTTCCTTTTGAGTTTGAGATGTTGCTGTCTTAAAAGTTAAGTTTCTTGGTTAGTCTCCGCCTCAAGCGGTATGTTCCTGACTGGTGGCAGGATAGTGCAGGAGATGGATGGATGTTTTTAATGACTTAATGTAATGCGTTATATGATTTATAAAATAATTACAACTTGATTGTTCTGCTCCAGATTAAATCAGAAATAAATGATCCTTATGTTTAAGCAGAACAAGCTCCAAAAGAACATTTCAAGAAAGAGTTACTGGCACTTTAAGTGTTTTTAAGGAACTTTAAATTAATGCTAAAAGAAAGAATTTTCAAAATCATTTTACAAGTTGTTAAAATAAAAAAGCCCCAGCGCAAATGTGCTTCGTCATCTCTGGCGTACATCAGGACATTTCCTGGTTCCTGCTGCAGAACAAGATGCAAAGAAAAGAGCTTCAAATGGACTCTGATCAGAGGAAGTCGTTGAATGAGGGTCAGTGGGTGGGGTTCTTTTCTACAGCGAGGCTACCATTGTGGTCCTTTTTCTTTAAAAGGTTTTTCGCAGCTGGAGACCAGGTGATTAGTTAGGTTTTGTTCTTTGAGAGCTGGGTACAACAGACTAAAGCAGCTGCCATCTGTGCCTGTCGATTATCTTAATGCCGGTAAAGGCACCGACCACCTACGCTCCATCCTTGCTATCTGACAGACTAGCTGGGGTCGGAGTGACTCATCCCTTTCACCAGCAGCAAAAAACATTCTCAGTAAAAGTTTGCAGTACACAAAGAAACTGAACTGTGACTTAACAGTTTTTTTTTTCTCTGTTTCAGTGATGATTTACAAAATGTTGTTTTTTTTCCTGCACTTTTTTGTAATTCGTTCTCAAGTGAGTGACACCCGCCTCGGCATCCCACCCACTTGCTGCAGGAGTCCCCTTAACCAGGTTAAAAGCAGCAGAGTTTTAATTCCTTTAATTACAGATTCAGGACTGTTTGTTATTCCCTGAACTGGACTGCAGATGACTTCTTTACGTAACTGCCCTGCTGTATAATGCATGGGCAAACAGGAGTCCTGCAGCTGAGAGCATCTTTCAGAGAGTATTCCTCTCGCTAGCTGTACACTGCCTCTTCCTGCCAGTTTCATTTTATATTATTTATACACAATTAGAATAATCTGAAAAACTATGATTCATAGAAAACTACCAATAAGTTGTTTTTCTATGCATTCCTCCTCTTTTCTCAGACGCCCCTCTTTGGTTTTCCTCAATACTGGCAGCTTCATGTGTTACAACCTTAAGAATATGAGCTGATTTCATACAGTGTCTGCTTCTCATTTTCATGCAAGCAAAAAGGGGAAAAAAACATTGATTTAGACCTTTTAGTTATTCACCCGAGTCAAGTTTCTTGGATATGACAAGGTATTAGGTATTATTTTTACTTTTCATCTAATTCACCCTCATTTGCTGCAACAAGCAGATTAGAAAGTAAAATCTGCCTTGGAATTCATTGTATTTTTTGTGTTAGAAGTATCGGCAAGTACTCTTATCCAAGTATCGGTATCGTATCGGTTTGAAAAAAGTGATATTGTTGCATCCCTAATTGGGGCCATTGTAGACAATAATAAAAAAAAACGATTGGAGTAATTTCTGCCCCAAAAAACATAGAAATTTCTAGATCAATTTCGCATATTTTGCAAGAAAAAACTTGAAATTTCCATTATTAAAGCATAAATCATTGATATTTAAATGGATATGAATAGATGTTTTCAGAAATTTGTTGAGAATTGGATATTTCAGACAGAATATGCTAGTCCATTAAAATTTTTGGTGTTAAATTTAATTTACAAGTTGTGTATCTGGATATTTTCAAAAGTATAGCCCAAATGGTTTAAGGGACTATTTTTGCCTGGTTCAGACTTGTCTTGAATAGGAGACTGTAGGAAGAAGCTGGAACATGGCTGCATCAAATAAGTCTCATTGAGCATCATGTATATATGTAACTTTAGTTATTAGTGCCTATCTCCACCCAGGCTATTTGATGCACCCATGTAGCAGCTTCTTCCTCATGATCTCTCCTATTCGAGTTAAGTCTAAACCACATAGAAAATGTTCTAATCCAGAAAAAGAGCAGCATGTTTCTAGATGCCCATCTTTTAAATTAAAAATTTAACACCTAAATCTTACAGGAAATGGCATTTACTGTAATAAATAACTGTTTTAAAATCTCTTGTAAGTTTTTCTGATAAATATTAGTTTGCTGTAATTCTTTTTTTCGAATGTGTTTATTTATTTAGTTTCAGCATATGCGTTTGCCTGTAGA
Organism: Apricaphanius iberus; assembly: GCA_028564705.1. Taxonomy (NCBI): domain Eukaryota; kingdom Metazoa; phylum Chordata; class Actinopteri; order Cyprinodontiformes; family Aphaniidae; genus Apricaphanius; species Apricaphanius iberus. Next base: position 7,028,918 of record JAPXFQ010001878.1, on the reverse strand, counting down.
CTAGTGAAGGGCCTGGTGTCCTGCAGCTTTTAGATGAGTCTGTTTCAACACTCTGAATTAAGCGAGTAGATCATTAGTGGAACTTGGTAGATCCTGACTTCTCGCTAAGGAGGTCATTTACCAGCTGATTCAGGTGTGTAGGACCAGGAATACGTCTAATGGTTGCTGGACGTTCACTCTGAAGAAAGCAAAATCAAAATGTCTACACTTTGAGTCTGAGGTTGGCCAAGAACGACTGGAGATTTTCAATAAAATGTTTTATAAAAAGTAAGGAAAAATTTATCAAATAAATCTTTGACTGTAACTTGTTAAGACGTGAACTTCTTTTATAGCAGAAATTACTAATGTGATGTTTTTTCATCTTTTTTTTTCTTTTGCGATAATGAAATTGAATAGCTCAAATGGATCTCCACAAAATGGAGCATCCTGACCCCGTCTTGTCCCTGTGTGTTCCCAGGGTAAGGAGCTGTTAACCCAGAAGATCCCAGTGTGGCAGCAGGCGTGCGCTGAACCGACCAAGCTGCCAGATCGGGCCATGTACCTGGCCCAGCAGATGAGCGGCGCAGTGGGCGGCATGCCTCCCGGCGCCCTCCACCCCGGCATCTCTGAGCCCATCTCTGGTGCTAAACCTCTGCCGATACCTCCGGAGCTGGCAGCCTTCCGGGCCGGCGGCAGCATGGGACAGCAGGTTAGTTCCCCCTGCGGCCTTCATCAATGGATGAAATGCAGTAGTGCCTTTTCTGCAGCGGATAAACAAGTTTTACTATATACAGACTTAAAGAAAAAAGGCAGTGTCTGTGTTTGGATGTTTTTAAACCTGTAGTTAAGGTTGAGCCTGAACAAACAAACAGTAAATACAACAGAGATATAAAGTTATAGGTTTCAGAAGAATGCCTGTCTAAAATGGGAACATTTATGGATTTAATTGTGTTGTTACCTCCTGATGTAGCTTTGAGCAGTTTTACAGCTGTGTGCTCAGACAGACAAATGGGTTTCTGATTCATTGTTTAGTTGACACCGGAACTGAGAATGCAGGTCTGCTGGAAGCAGCAGGGAAACTGAATATGTATATTTGTGTATATATATATTAGTGCAGTTTCTCTCTATGAACCTGTGAGGCTCATAACTTGCACCATTAAATTTTCATTTGAATGTAAACCAATTAAAACTGGATGTGAAATGTATTCTTTATTTAAGTGTCTGAAGAATGGTAGGTGACGTTTTACTGAGATCAGAAATGGAAAGTTTAGAGAATCAAAGCTACAAGTTTGTTTCACTGAGGGAGTTTACATTTCTTCAATCATGAAGCTGGTTCAGTCCAAAGCTTTTGCTTGTTTAGTCTGAAGTTCAAATTTTTAAAAAACTGCGTAGATATACTTATGCTGTGCGTCCAATAACACATTAAAATTCTTTCACAGCCCCTCAGATGTTTGTTTTTAACTCTGTACATAAACGATTTTAACTAATGAAGCATTTCTGACCAACAGCCACTCACTGCCCTCATTATCACTAATGAGCTGGAGGAAGTTATGCAACAGTGTGAGTTAATGTAAATGTGTGGGGGGTGAGGCTTAAGTTTTAATCACCTGAATGTTTTGTTCACAGCGGCTGATGGACGGAGCGATGCCAGCGATGAACGGTGCGGCGGGTGGAGAGGACTACCAGCAGTGGATGGAAAGCAAACCGGCCCAGGGCAAAGCCTCCCCACAGCCTCAGCGGCACGGGGCGGAGGTCTACTCCAACACCCTGCCTGTGCGCAAGGCCGCCCCCACGAAGAGCAAGACGCCCCTATGTAAGGATGCAAACACCAGCTTTGGCTTCTCTTTAAAAGGTTTACTTTCGCCGAAAAGCAGAAACCTAATGCTTCAAGAATCGATTTGATTTGTTTGTCTGGATTTTTTATTCTTATTTTAGCTGTAAAAATGAGTGTAAACTATGTTAAACAGTTGAACAGATTTTGGAACTTGTGAATCAATTTGATTCTTTGAATATTTTTTTCCCAACAAAGCCCTATCTGTGAAGATTTCTGCAGAAATCCTTGCTGTTGCTGGAATTCTGTAATTGCAGATGCAGTGTTATTTTGTATCCTCAGTTAATTAATTTAGCTGAGAATTAAGCTCAGACTCTGATTACCTTATTATTTCTTCGAGTGCAAACTGCTTGACATGAAGCAGCAAAAACAATAACACTTTAGTGCAGTTCAGCAGCTTCTTCTAGGTTCTTTTATGAGTTTACGATTCTCTGTACAAGACGAGAAATCATTTTTTTTTCCCCACGTGGCAACTGAAGCACAGCCTGCTGGTTTAATAACACGCCAAAAACAGTGGGAATACAACGTGTGATATTTGAAATGAAAACGAGAGCTAGTGCAAATAAAGGTGGAAAACCGTATAAAAATGTTGGACAAGAACGAATTGTCTGAGAGCTGACCTCAGCAGGAGTGACACATCTGGGGTTGTTTTTTGTGTGTTTTTTTCCAGTGGAGACTCGCACGCTGCCCCGCTCCAGCTCCATGGCCGCCGGTCTGGAGAGGAACGGAAGAACCAGAGTCCAGGCCGTCTTTTCCCACGCTGCAGGGGACAACAGCACACTGCTGAGCTTCGCCGAGGGCGACGTGATCACCCTGCTGGTGCCCGAGGCCCGTGACGGCTGGCACTATGGCGAAAACGAGAAGACAAGGATGTGAGTCGAATCTAACCTGGGATTTTTTTTTTATACGTCGTTGATGTTTTAAATGATACATTTCTGCTAAAACAGATGAACAGACTCATGTTTTTGAGGCTGACTCGCTGTCTCTTTCCCACCAGGCGCGGCTGGTTTCCTTTCTCCTACACCCGGCTGATCTCTGATAACAACAGCGACACCATGAGGCAGCTTAGAGTTCACAAGTATGCGAGACCCGACACATTCATTTGTGCCCTTTTTAGTGGACATCTTGTTCACCTTTTGAGTTATCCTATTAAATCCAACAGAACTCTTTAGAGGACATCCTGGGCTTTTCAGTGATGTGTCATTAGATAGGTTTCCATGCTGGGAGGTCTTTTTTTCCTCATTCAAAATGGCTGCTTTACCACCAACCACATTCTATGAAAATATGAGTCAAATAATCTCAATCTTTTCCTATTTTTACCATGATTATCATACATATTCTTATTCATTAACATGTAAATGACAATATTTTGACTTCTGAAAAAATTGTTTCATGTTTAAACCTTTGAAATAAGTGCTTTTAAGAATGCTTATTGTGAAGGACACCAGGACAGTTTTAGGGAATTGAGGAAAATATTCTATACAAGATAGTCGAGGGGCGTCTAGATTTGGATGTTTCAGATGTGGAAAATGATGAGGATAAGGTATTAGCTTGTGATTGGAGAACATGATAATGAGGAAGAAGATGCAGGAGAATCTCATAAAGGGACACAATTATACCCAGAGAAGGAGAAAGAAAGTCACTTGTGCTTTTAGGAAAGAGCAGGCTAATTAATGTTTTTTTTGGGATCAAATTCAATGCATTCTTGGGTTATATATCATCATATGCTGCTCATTTTTGTTTTAAATTTCGTTGTATTTAGACATAATTCGTCCAGCTGTCAACCAAAGAGGACATGCTATAATATTTAAATAAAAAATGTAAAAAAAGAAATGAAATAAGGTTTTATTTTTGGCCTAAATAGGCAGGAAATCATAAAAATTGAAAACACTTTTTTTCTGTGGTTCTCAGGAGGTTAATGTATTTCTGTTTTGATCCATTAGTTTCTGCATTTGTACATTTCTGACATTTTAATTCATTGTGAAAAGACTTTGAGATGCGACACCTGCTGCAAAAAACCTAGAAAACACTCCATCATGGAGGACACTCCTACCTGCTTCCTTACGAGGTGTTTTCTAACTGTTCGTGCCCTCTTGTGTCACCAGCCTCCACCATGGGAAAAGCAGCAGCACGGGCAACCTTCTGGAGAGAGAGGACATGTCTCTGCCCGTCCCCGACTATGGCACTCACTCGCGAATGTCCGCACAAAGCTCCGCCACACTGCAGAGACAACAGCGTCCCTACAGCGTAGCGGTGCCAGGCTTCCCACAGGTACAGGCGCTGCACAACATTCTCACACCAACACGCGTTGAGCCATTGCTCAGAACCAGGCAAAAAAAAAAAACATCTGGGTAGAACCAAAGCAGTGATGTGCAGCATTAGCTTACACTGATGCAGGAATGGGCGCTGCCTGGCCTTGTATCTGGTTGCAGAGGTCAGGAGCAGGATGTGACGCAGCTCACATTGATGAAGTGAAAGATTCTTTCAGGCAGTGAACATTTCCAAACTGTGAGCCGCTGGTGAGATGGAGAAGAGTTTTTCATAAGGCAGAGAGTCTAATGAAACAGTGGTCCCCCTCTCCATCAGCCTAGTTCCCCTCCTACGCCTCACCTAGAAAATAACATGTGGGCGATGCTTAATTGCGCTGCAGTCATGTAACAACTTAAACTGCTCTTTCTGCCTCACCGCTGCTGAGGATTGCCATTTTCTAGCCATGTATTCAGATAATTTCAGTTCCTCAAACTCCCTCACTTATCAGACCTTTAAGTTGATGACTCACAATTCAGATGCTTTGTGTTTTACATTTTACCTTCCAACACATTTTACTGTATCTACTTTTTTGTATTATGCTGAATCAAAACAAAGGCACTGTAAGAGCTGATGTGAAACTCAATGCCTTGCTGAAGTATTCACACCCCTGAACTTTCATCAGATGCTATCATGTTCCGGCAAACCTTGAGATTTAATGTGATGGGTGAACACAAAGTTGTGTATTGTAAAGTTGAAGGAAAATTGTACATAGTTTTCAATAATTTTTTGAAATAAGCCTAAAAATGTTAGCTTTCCATTGTATTTAAAATCCAATACACCTGGGTGTAATTTAACTGCACAGCTGGGGAACAAATGGGAAGATGAAGGCACATGGAGGTAAGGGAGGAAGTTGTCACCATTAAAATAGGTTTTAAGTTTTGAAACGTTTGCCTAACCTCTGAAGATCTGTTCAATCCATCGTCTGAAAATGGAAAGAAAGGCACAAGATACGGCTGTCCAGGTAACCTGTACGGTTATCCAAAGATAGACTGGAGTAGGAAACAAGCCCATAGTAACACTGGAGGAGTTGTAGAGATTCCTAGCTAATTTGGGAGGATCTGATGATAGAAAATAAGTCGGGCTCTCCACAACTCTGACGTTTTTGGAAGAGTGAGCAGGAAAGCCTTTGTTGGGGAATAGATTAGACCTTTTAGCTGGTAGGGGACACAAGAGGCTTGTGGAAGAAGGTGCTCTGCTCAGATGATGCCTAACCTGAACTTTTTGATCTATGTTCAAAACGCCAAGTGGAGGAAAGCCCTGAACACACCATTCTTGGAGTAAAACGTTGTGCCGACTGCGTAGTGTATTGGTGCTTCAGCCGGAACGGGCAAGCTCTTCAGTTGATGGGAAGACAGACGAAGCTAAATGCAGAGTAGTAGGAAAAAATCAGTTGAAGGCTGGGACGGCGGCTCCACTAGGACAAAAGCCCCAAGCCTGCAGTCGATCAGTTAAGATTAACGGTCTTCATGTGTTAGAATGGCCCAGTCAAAGTTTAGACCCAAATCCAGAAGAGAATCTGTTGTAAAAAGTGAATTTGCTGTTCAGAGGTTCTCTCCAACCACTCTGACTGTTTGAGCTATTTTCTAAAGAGTAATGGGCAAAGATTTTAACCTGTGGATGTTAAACATTTCAGATGTACCCCAAAAGGCTTGTAGCATTTTAGCTTTAGTTCTAGAAAGTTCTGACTACGCTGTGTTGATCGATCAATATAACCACAGTACAATACATCGATTTTTGGGGCTGTAATGTGACAAATTGTGGAACATGTCAACAGGGTGTGAATGCTAGCAGATGTTGTTAACTTGTTATGACCATACTGTAGCTTTTTAGAAACCTATTATTGTCCTGTAACTTCAGAAGCAAGAGACTTGAATGTCTACAGCTTTCTTTGTCTGCAGTTTAAAGGTTGGACAGTGACGGCTTGATACTTCTAACATCTGCTTTGTCTTGATGAATGCTAACATTTAAGATGGAGTTAAAAATACTGCTGACGTATTGCACATATTTTCTGTTTAAACTGTTTAAAATATTGGAAAAGTCTTCTAATCTTAATCAGCAAATGCATGTCTCTGCAGAAGACACAATTAGAAGTATGACCAAATTTTTCTTTCGTTCTTGTTTGCAGCAGGGAGTTGAAGAGTACGAGCCCCGCTTCCCCACCAGGTAAGAACCTCAACTCTTTTCCATTGATGCGGAAATCTTTTTGCAGTCAGCGGGAGGGGAACCAAAGATAAGAAGCCATTTTGTTGGGTGGGATTAGAAGTAGAATCTGTGGGAACAGAGTTCTAGCGTGGCTGAGGAATTGGGACGATGCACACAACCAGAGTGCAGCACATTTTAATTTTTCATTTTTGTCTGTTTCCATTCCGTTTTGTCAACATTTGTTTGATATGAAACCATAGATGAGGAGATCTTGTCATGTTAACCGTCTGTCTGTTATACTGAGGTGCTCTTATCTGATTGACTGCAGGCTGTAAATCCTGCTTGGAATCCCCAGTTTGTATAAAATGTTCATTTTTAAATCAAACGAATTTGCCTGATTGGACCAGGTTTAATGTACTTTTCTTAATACACCCAGTATATTAAACCTTCTAGTTTCAGATGTGTAAATGCTTCTGTGGACTATCCACATGCTTCAGTAAATGCCAGTGGTGGTCTGACGTTTCACTTAATGGGGGTAAATATGTGTGATAGTGGTTTGTGATATTCCAGCATAACGTCTGTTCTATATGTTCTGAAGTAGCAACATATTGCCATAAACTCCACTCCTCCTCCCAAACTCCTTGTTCTTTGCCGTTTACATCTGCTGGAGGAGTTAATTACATTTTATAGCATCTGTTCTTTAAAATATCAGAAAAAGTGAGCTTTCGTTTTTAAAAGTATGCATTTTTCAACATAAAAAATGTACAAAAAATAATCACTGAAACTTGCCTTTCAAAAAAAGCACATGTTCTCATTCAGAAAACTGTAGCTTGCATCAATATATCAATCAATCAAACAATATTAATGTAGCGCTTTTCATACAATAATTGCAACTCAAAGTGCTTTACAAATTAAAATGAGCACACAAAAATATTTTAGGTGACAGTTGATAAAGTTCCCATGGAAGTCCCACTTTTAGGCATGGATCAGTTATTGATGAGGCCTGGTTTCATGTTTCAAGTCTTCAGGTTTTTTTTGATGTTTGTTTCGGTTGAAGCTCATTTTACCTTCTTTGGTTTATTCATTTTTCTGAACTCTTTCACATCCTGACACCATCACCTCACAGCCACCACGCTGCTTTTGCTGCTTTATTCCCCAGCTACATTCACCGCGTCTCTGAATGTCCTGCTTTCACTCTATCTCTGTAAATGTTATAGTTCAGGCTCAGGTCAGGTCGGGCTTGCAGATTTAAGTCGTTTGTCCTGTTTGTTTGCTGCTGCTGCTGCTATTTTCTTTCTTTTTTTTTTTCCCAGTCAGCCCACCTGGAATCCTCTTCCTCTTTCTGTCCACAGTTCCACAGAGGTCAAATTGATTTCCACAGTGTGAGACGATGCGATAGGACAGGCTCCTTCCTCTTTCCCTTCCTTTTCCTGCTTACGGCCATAACCTCCTCTCGAGCCGATCAGTCCGAGGAAGAGACCTGGGTGTGTCTGTCACCCTCCTTTCATCTCTTCCTCCGTCGCCATCCTCAAGGTCGTCTCTCCGTCCTGTAGCTCCGCTGAGCTGCAGTTGACGACCAACCAGAACAGATTTTTGTGCAGTAATTATTTCAAATCCATGCGATTGCCATTTCCTCTGAGGAAAATGGGTGTTTTGCTCGCCTTTGATGCATGTACACGTCTTTTTGTATAATTGAGGGGTCTAAAATCCCCCACCCTATTTCCACTAATGTCAGTGCTCTCCATCGGAACGACTACGTAAAGGAAATGTAAATGACAGCGGTTGATCCCAAAGAGGATTTTCATACTATAAAAACATAATAGTTTTTAATTTTACTGGATTTTTCAGTATCGAATTATTTCTGCCTTTTCATGCTGTGAAGTTTTGTATTCCTCCGACATGAGAGGTCTTGTAAATGTTTTATCAAAGAAAGCTGAATGTTTACTGTACATACCTGTGCCATGAAAAAGTACTTGTCACACAGTATTTATTCTATGTTAATGGAGGGGGAAAAAAATGCACTTTATGAAACTAATACTCTCTGTTTGTGACTTTGTGTATGAAAAGAATCTGGAACAGTTTCAGTATCGGTCTGTGAACTCGGACACTGTGCTCCATCCCACTTAACAGGTGCTTCTCTTCATGCTGTGCTGTGGTAGCGTCCTGCTGAGGGGATTCAGTGCTGATGCTGCTTCATCATCAAGCAATCTGAAAAATGAACTTTAATATGATTTTTTTTTTTTTTTAGATGTTTCGAGGGTGACCTCACATCTCTACAGATAGGTAAAGTGTGTGATAATTCCCATTCACAATGAGGCGTTTGGTAATCTCGATCAACTGGACATAAAGTGTCGAGCTAAAACTTGTCATCTGCTGATGAGGTGCTTTGGCTCCCATCATTCCTCCCTCATCATTCCAACACATTTAAAGTTTTCCATATCATTCCACATTGGCGGCCACTGGTTCTGATTCTGGGATGGTTCTCCAAATGCAACTCTAGTTCCCTGTTAACATCTAGATGATAGGCAACTGCATCAAATATGTATCATACAATCTATAAAATCTGTTTAAAAAAAAATCCAGAGATTAAGATTATTCATTGATTTATTGTGGATGCTTTTTGCTATGGAGTAATTAATTCAGTTTGATTGTATTTTATTTCGATTTTACTTGACTGGCCAACACAAAATAGTACATTAAGAAATGGAAGAAAAATCCTTCTTGAATTTACATTTGTTTTCTAAAAATCGTAAGGCATTTTAACTTGGTATTCAGCACGTCTTTAGAGGTCTGCCTCTACCAGCGTTCCACATCTACAGACTAGTTATGTTGTTCTTTGTTCTTTGCAGAATAGCTCAAGCTTAGAACGTCTCCATGTAGGGTGTCTAATATGCAGCAGGGTCACTGTTGGATTTAGCTCTGGACTTTAACTGGGTCATTCTGACTTTTGCTTTGATCTAAAATATTCACTTTTACCTCTGGGTGTATGCTCAGCCTTATTTTACTGCTGGGAGGTGAACCTACAATCCAGTTTCAAGTCGCTGCAGAAACCACCATTGTTTAAATGTTTAACCTTGGTTTCATTTGACCAGAGGACCTTCTTCACACATGCTGTTGTTCCGCCACATACAGTAAGCTGCAAACATGACTTCCATTCGATTTCATTCAACAAAACAATTGTTTTTAACACACTTTTTGAGAACTAGAAAGGTTCTCCTATTGCAGCCATGGGACTGGATGTGTTGGATCTAATTTAGGCTGTAAAGGGGCTAAATACAAGTGCAAGCCGCACATTTCAGATTTTCGTTGTAAAATTGTATTTAAAAGGTTTTGCTGTTTTCAGGTGTTTATCCATTTAAAAGTATCTATTACTTGTGTTGGTCTATCACATTTAATCTCAATAAAATAAATTGAAATCTGTCTTTGTAATTCGATAAAATGGTAGAAAAGATCAAGGGGTATACTTTTGTAATCTAAAATAACTTTTGATAGATTGAAATCATTTTAATCTATCTTTCTTTACAGACATTGAAACACAAATTTAGACTCAATATGCAGAGGTCAGGGTTGAGCGAGAAATAAACGTTAAAAAAAAAGTACAATCTAATTATTTTATTGTTTGCATATTTATGCTTGGTGCCTATACTGTGGATTACTAACTTTGTAATGTAATTAATGGAAACTTTTAAACTTTGTTGGAGAAATATGAAGATGAAATTTTAGACTATAATGGATCCACAGAACCTGAGAGGTCAAAGCACAGCTTACAGTGACAAAAAATTGAAAAAAAGAATCTCTGCTGACTGAATTTTCGGCTTGATTTCCTGCTGGAACTTTATTCATCTTTCATGTGCTAATTTAATCCGAATTAAAACCTCAGCAAGTCAAAAAGCGTCACTTTTTTTTAAAAACAAGTGTCGTCTGCTCTGAATTAAGTTTTGTTTTTCTGTATGTCGGCCCAGCTAGTCCCCGTCTATCCAGAAACCGTCCTCCTGTCCACCTCTACAGAGTACTAGTCAATTAGGAAACTGCTAACTTCTAAAATTCATGAAGGTTGTATAGTTTGTCTACAGAGTAAGACAGAGAAGTTGAAACACCTCTCTATGTTTACTGCTCTGCAGAAATGTTATCACTTATGATTAAATATCCAAGAAAAGGAAACATTCATTAGGATGTCTTACCTCTGTAGATCTGCATCAGATCTGGTTCTTTTTTTTTGTTTTTGTTTTGCACACTGCAGTAGATTTGTCCCAAAAGTCCTCCTCCTACTTTGCCAACCCACCTTCTGCCTTTTCTTCATCTGTTCTGATGAGTTTACACAAAGTTGATATTAAAAAAGAAAACTGCCAGTGTTTCTTCTTCCTCCACTAATCCAAGATATGAGTGCAGGACGCACCTGTGACCACACCCACTAACGTGTGTGTCTGTGTGTATATGTGTGCACCAACTGAGGGGTTTGGGTGCAAATCCAGTTTTTTGTACAGAGAATTTCTGAATATGCATGCTATGAGGCCACACAATATAAATACTGACCTCAAATGTTTGGTGAATTTCTACTATACACAAATTATAAAATAAATTTCTTCAGATAGACATTCTTCTGGCTTCTCTTCCTTATTTTTTTTCTTTTGTTTTCCCAATAATGGCTTTCTGTCATACAAGATAGATTAAAATGCTGTTTTTACTTTCTACTCTGATAGAATCTTTGATCTTGAGCTGAGGGCATTTTAGTGTACTATGTTCATTCAATACATCTAAACAGCAGAATAATTTTTTTTTTTCTTATGAAACAAACTGGTGTTTTTCCACAAACGCGTTAACCAGCAAATTCAGACCCGTCATGCCTTCCTCCCTGCTGTCTTGTTCCATGTGCGTTGCATGTGTGCACTGCACAGTAACTTTTGCACTGCTTCCTGCACACCTAGACCTGCCAGTCACCCACCGGCCTGCTCTTCCTGCTGCTTGCTAAGGTACAGCTAAGCTGTGTGTCATGGTTTGTGTGTGGATTCGTCCTAATCATTGGTTGATGTAGCTTTTTACATGTAATTTACAGAAAAAATCAGGTTAAGAATCTATACAAGAATCTAGTCAGAAAACCTCACTGAGTTTGACTGGCAGCCTCTACATATATCTCTGAATCACAGAGGATGAGTAAAGCATTCCATTATATTTTCTCAAGTCCTAATAAGTAATATAAAAAAAAAAATTATATAAAATTCCTGACTTTGATTCCTGTCCAATTTTGTAGAATTAAAGTTAAACGTTTCATACATATAAATCAAACTAACAAGCACAGAGTAGTATTTTATTGTGTCAATAAAACATGCAGAATATTAAAATTGATCTTAGCTTTTTCCTCTGCCAAATCGACTTGTGCATTCAATATTAGTTATCAATTTTGAATTATTCAATGTAAAGCCACAGCTACAGATGCTCACTCAGGTCTCGATTTCACCAGGAAAACAAATCTGTAAAATACTTTTTTTTACTCTAGATGCTAATCAGAAAACGTGTTGTTCAATTTCAAATAGATTAAATTCCTGTCTTTGAATTTACATTAAAAAAAAAATTTTGTAGTTGCGGTTTACAATTATAAAGTGTGACTACTGGTAAACTGTCTGCTGTCTTATTAGATCTATCAAACTTTAACATGGAAAGAGTGGAACAACAGCCCAGAGTATTGGATGCAAACATTATGAAGTCCTTGTAGCAAAGCACAGATTTGATAAAAACAGAGCTAGAGAGGTCCTGCACGTACACAATCTATAAAAAAAAAATCAACAAAAGTAATAGTACTAAGTTAGCCATTCTGAGATAAATGTCTGGTACTTTAGGAATCCAGCTTCTACGGCTCCGTATTCATAGACCTGTCCTATGATCTGATAAAGTTAAACATGTTAGTGATCGTTATATTTGGAGGAAAAAGGGAAAAACTTGCAGGATTCATATTGTGTAGTTGTTTTGACCTGTGAAAGTAGCACTCTTACAGAAATGAACTTAATTTTACGAAATTTTGGGGAAATGGCAAAGCAACATCTCAAGGAATCAGTCGAGAGAGAGAGAGACCCCCCTACCTACCTAAATACTTATCTGGTGACCAGTTCTTTTTGGAGGGACGGGGCTAGAATCAAGCTATATAGGGAGGGATATGAGGGATAGGATCTAAAACAGAACAGCAGAAAATCACAGTGGATGATTTTTAAATAATTTTCTTGCATGACATAAGTATTTGATCGCCCATCAACTGGTAATAATTTAGGCTCCCACAGACCTGTTAATTCTTCTTTAAGAAGCCCTCATGTTCACCACTCTTTACCTGTATAAAAAACACCTGTCCAAACACCGTAACAAACTTCAACCTGTAAATAATGGCCAAGACCAGAGAACTATGCAAGGACATCAGGGGAAAAAAAATGTAGAACTGCACAAGGCTGGGATGGGCTACAGGACAATAGGCAAGCAGCTTGGTGAGAAGGCAACAACTGTTGGTGCAATGATTAGAAAATGGAAGAAGTTCAACACGACGGTCAAACTCCCTCGGTCTGGAACGCCATGAAAGATCTCTCTTTATGGGACATCAATGATCATGAGGACAGTGAGGGATGAGCTCAGAACTACACAGCAGGACCTGATCAATGAACTTAATAGAGCTGGGACCACAGTTTCAAAGAAAACCATCAGTAACACACTCCGCTGTCATGGATTAAAATCCTGCAGTGCACGCAAGGTCCCCCTGCTCAAGCCAGCACATGTCAAGGCCCGTCTGAAGTCTACTAATGACCATCTGGCTGATCCAGAGGAGAAATGGGAGAAGGTCATGTGGTCTGATGAGACAAATGCGGAGCTTTTTGGTCTAAACTCCACTCACCGTGTTTGGAGAAAGAAAAAGGATGAGTACAACCCCAAGAACACCATCCCAACTGTGAAGCATGGAGGTGGAAACATATTCTTTGGGGATGCTTTTATGAAAAGGGGACGGGACAACTGCATTGTATTGAGGGGAGGATGAATGGGGCCATGCATCATGAGATCTTGGCCAACAATCTCCATCCCTCAGAAAGAGCATAGAAGATGGGTCATGACTGGGTCTTCCAGCATGAGAACGACCCGAAACACACAGCCAGGGCAATTAAGGAGTGGCTCCGCAGGAAGCATCTCAAGGTCCTGGAGTGGCCTAGCCAGTCTCAGACCTGAATCCAACCGAAAATCTTTGGAGAGAGCAGAAAGTCTGTGTAGCCCAGCAACAGGCCCGAAACCTTAATGCTCTCTGATCTGTATGGAGGAGTAGGCCAAAATCCCTGCTGCAGTGTGTGCAAACCTGGTGAAGAACTACAGAAAACACCTGATCTCTGTAATTGCAAAAAAAGGTTTCTGTACCAAATATTGAGTTCTTTTTTTCTAATGTATAAAATACTACTGTATGTCATGCAACAAAATGGAAAGTAATTATCTAAAAATCATCCACTGTGATTTTCTGCATTTTTATTTTAGATTCTGTCCCTCACAGTTGAAGAGTACCTTTGATACAAATTACAGACCTCTACATGTTTTGTAAGTAGGAAAACTTCAAAAATAAGCAGTGGATCAAATACTTGTTCTTCCCACGTTATCAGTTGCAGACATTTTCAGCTTTTCATAATTTCAATCTAGTTGAGTAAAAAAGTCTAACATTTCAAGATGGAAAAATAGTTTTTGTTTGTATGAGGCTAGCAGTTTTCTTTGGATCTGGAGTTTTAGTTAATGTTCTTGATTTAGATTGGACTGAGCGGAAAGATACAAATTTAAAAGAGCTGTAATTTGAGGGTTCCCTGTCACCTCAGGCATTATCCTACTTTTTTATTTTTCTCAAATAATGATGCTTTAAGACAAAAACAACTCTAAGCGTAAAAGAAGCAACAATTTTTGGAAAAAAAAGAGAAAAAAAAGAACTGGTTTTACTTTGAGCTTGACACACGAGGACTGTCTCTGCTTTCAGCATGCGCCCCGGTTACGGCAGATTTTGAGTGACCAAATAACTCCTAGTAAGTGAAGTAAAATTTGGATCTTTTGGGTGTTTTTTTTTTTTTTCTTTTGCATTACCTAAACTGTTTTTGTTGTTTACTGTCTTTCTGGCATGGTGATTTTGGGAGTTGTGTTGTGGCTTCTGGTTTATTTCCATCACTGCTCGTTTTGTTTTCCTTTGTTTCTGTGATGTAAAAGCTGGCTTCATGAGCTGATTACGGGTTGCAGTACTTGTCCTGGAAATGCGTGGTGTGTTTCAGAAGCATGATCGGCTTTCTGTGTATTGTTTCTGCATGACTCATCAGAACGGTTTTATTTATACCTGCAGTGTTTTTATAAAAGCAGATCCTCCAGCTCTTTGTAATTTCTTGCATGTTTTATATTTTTTGAGGCAACTGAAGTTTGTTCTTTTTCACTTTTATACCCTCCCCAGGAAAGATCCACACAGTAAGCCGACTGTGGAGGCTCCAGCTAAACCCCTGCTTCCTGATGAAGCTGAGGAGGAGCAGCCTGAAGAAGCTCACTATGACTCCTTGGAGAAACCCTCAACTACCACAGAGAGCCCCTGAGATCTCCTCTAATAAAAAAGCAGCTGATCACATTCTAGGATCTTCTGCTGCGTATTTGACTTCTCAACGAGATTCTCAATAACTGCTTACATTAGCAGAAAACGGAGTCTAGAGGCGATATAATACATCGATATTCATTCAGTGTTCAATGGTGCAGACAAGCCATTGGATTCATGTTTGTTTAGCAGCCTTTGGGCAGATACTTTAGGTAAAATAAATGTTTCATAGTTGTGCTCAAAACTGATAATTCCTTCTCATATAAACGTGTTTGGAGATGTAACAATCATTTAAAATATAAAGAAGGGCTTCCAGGCCATTTTCATTTAGTTTTACCTTTTACCTCAGTTATTACTGCCTTCACCAGGAACAACCGCCCCATGTGTTGTTGCTACTGTAACTTTCTAAACCCCAACTTAGTCTGACAATTATAGATTACACTGAAACCCAAAAGATGATTTTAGCCAAACGGTTTCAAAAGCCTAAACCATTTAAGTTGAGCGGAGTAAAAAAAAAAAAGCTCCTTGTCTTATGCCTGTAGTTCAGCGTAGCCGCACACTTAATTTGGTTTTCAGAGATTTTTGTCCAATGTCTGATCTCTGATTTCTAAAAGCTTTAACCTTCAATTATGATTTGACATTAGGAACTATTATTTGCAATATTCAAACAATTTATATCAATAATTTTTTTTTGAGTAGCCACTAATTATTTACAGTTGAATCTATATGCTTATATCTACTGTTTAAGAACAGACATGTTTTTTTTTTTTCTCACCTTCACCAGAGTTTTCCCATTTTATGTCAGAATAACCAGAACTATTTTTCTTTCCTAAATATCATGGTATCGAAATAGAAAATGATTTTTCAATTCAGAGTTTTGAATAGGTTCCTTTGTTTCAGGCTGAATTGCCTTTTACACCTTAAGCTTGTTGAAATTTTGGCACATTCCTCTCGACAAACCTGATGTAACTGAGTCAGGCTAGCAGACTGTGTGTGCGCACACACTTTCTCAGCTTTGCTTGCAAATGAATTATGGGACTGAGATCAGGGCTTTGTGATTTGAAAAATCCTCTTTTTTCTTCCCCCATCAAGCTATTATTTAAGTAATCTGGGACTAGACTTGGTGATATCTTCAATTTGGAAAACCTACTTGTGACTAATCTTTAACTTATGACTGTCTTGAAGATCTTTTATTTCAACATAATGTTCTCATTGTATCTTTTAATTTGCAAAGTGGACTAGTTCCTCATGCAGTATATAATGCTGCCACACCTAGGCGTCTTTGTTAAAATGCTGCTCGCATAATTGCAGGGTTCCCCCCTTTTCCTCCAAATGTAACTTTGCCCTAAATGATCAACAGCATGAGGCTCTGACATTCCCATGCTGTCTAACCTTGTATATAATTGTTTGAATTGATTAATGTAGCTTCTTTTGGACATTTGGAAATTGTACCCAAGGATGAACCAGACTAGTAGAGATTTACAGTTGTCTCTTTATACAGTGTACATAAATATCTGTATTAAGCTGTATAATATGAGCAGAGACGATGTCACACTGTGTAGAATGGTTTTCCTTTAAGACATATTAAAGAAAATTATGTGAATTTGAGATTTTATGCAACCCATAGCATATTGCTTTAGTAGCAGAATGATTGGACTTCTAATAACTAAGTATAAATTTGACACTGTGTACAGAGCTGTTGTCTCCAGTCTCTGTCCTCAAGGGCCAGTGTCCTGTGTTTTTAGAGGTTTCCCTACCGAACACACTTTGATCAAATTAATGGGTCACTGGCAGGCCTCTGCAGTACTTGAGGTAATTTTGTGTTGTAGCCTGGGTACTTTACACTACATGTAGGTAAAAATCCAGTATTTGTGAAACTCATTTATTGTGTAGACTTATTACACATACAGGCAAGTATTTTAAGGCTCTATTTTGTATATTGTTGCTTATGGTTTACGAGTAAAAAAAAATATTTTCATAAGATCTATTAAAACACATTGTACAGAGTTGTTAGGCTTCTGAAATGTTTAATAAATGGTTGGGGCTCCTTTTGCATGAACTGCTGCATCAAGGTGGTGTGGCATGGAGATCAGCCTGTGATTCTACCAAGGTATAATAGGAGCCCAGGTAGCTTTGATAGCAGCCTTCAGGTCCCCCGATTATTGGTTCTGGTTACTTTCGTCTTCCTCTGGGCAATACTCTAAAATAAATTCTTTATTGTCTTTAAGTCAGGCGAATTTGTTGGCCAGTCGAGCTCAGTAGCACCCTGGTTACTGAACCAGCCTTTGTTACGGTTGGCTGTGTGTGGAGGTGCCAAGTCCTGCTGGAAAATGAACTCGGCATCTAAATAAAGTTTTTCAGATGAAGTACTCTTAAAATTTCAAAATAGCTGTGTTGATCACGGACTTCAGAAAACCGTAATCCAACACCAGCAGATAACATGGCACCCTAAATCATCACTGACTGTGGAAACTTCACCCTGGGCTATAAGCAACATGGATTCTGAGCTTTTCCACTCTTCCTCTGGACTTTGAGACCTTTATTTCCAAATGAAATGCAAACTTGACTTTGGACCGCTGAGCAGCAGTCGAGGTCTTTTTCTCCTTAGCCCAGGTAAGCTACTTCTGATATCATAGCCCAAGTGTGGGATTAGTCTGCGCATAGGGGAACTTAGATGGGCTGGCTCCAGCCTCAGTCCACTCTTTTTCTGATGCTCACTCAAATTATTGAATAGATTTTTCTTGCCAGTCCTCTTTAACGCTGCAGTTGCCCCTGTTGCTGGTCCACCATTTCACATTTTTCTGCCACTCGGCTTTCTATTAAAAGGCCTGGATACGGCGCTCTGTGAACAGCCATGTTCTTTAGCACTGACCCTTTGTGGCTCACCTGTATTGTGGAGGGTGTCAGTGTTGTGGTCTAGCCACCCAGACTGAGATGCCATTTTCTTGCAGGCATTTTAAGTTCATTAGTAAATTAGAGTGTGCCACCATGACTTTCCGATATAGAACTCTTTTAAAATATTCTATAATTCTGAAACACTGAAATCTGTAAGCTATAATTATCAAAATGACTATTTCAAGCCTTCTTAATGAATGTAATGAATTTTATATGTACATTTAAAGCCATAGTTTTATATATATGATAGAAAGCCACTAGGAGTCTGAGGTGTTATTGTTGCCCCATTCATCCTGTAAACACGTCTAGCTGTAAGGTTGTTCCCTCCTCTCTGATGTCTATATGCAACATTCTCTCCTGGGGTCTGGTCACGCCATGTTACTTAGCCTTCCAAGTTTTCCTTTATAACCCTGTTTTTCGTTGTCTTAGTTAAAATGCACAGATGTCCCTTGTGAAGATGTGATCTTGAGGATGCTATTCATTGCTCTTAAAAATATGTTTGCATTAATTGTTTGCCAAGGAAAAGGATCTAAACCCATACCAAGATAAAACCTCTACAGTTACAGAACCTTCATGCAGACATAGACCCTGCCTCTGGGCAAGATTAGAGTCACTCTTTTTCACAGTAAAGTGTGTGAATGTAATTCCGTGTTATGAAGCTGGACGAAGGTTTCCCTGACCAACTTTTTGCTTTTCCATCAGCTGTTACTGGTTGGCCAGGTTAGGCTTGCTTCTTGACATTCCTTCTGAATCCCTTTAACGGTTCTGTGCTATTCTGCTCTGTATAGGGAGGAATACTCACATCTCGTCCAATCTTTCTGTCAGAAACTTTGTTTTAAAGAACATTAACTAGTTTTGTTCAAATTTGTGGACAAAGTAGGAATCTCCTGTTCATATCTGCTTTTCACACTTAACCTAAAATTTTAGACCAAATAAACAGTCGCTTGTTGATAATATCCTTTTAAACTTTCTTTCCTAGCTCTGGACATTGGACATCGGGCCGACATGTTTAATGCAGTGATAGACTTATTTAAACAAACAAAATCAAGCTGACAACATAACTGTATCTATATTATCTGCCAGTAAAATGGTTTGGAATCATATTCAAATTTTCTAAAATGTATTCTCTGGTCTTTCACCTTACTAATCAGTGGGTCATTTCTGACTCTATTTCTTTATTGAAGAACCAATAAGATCTGGGAGTATTGTTTTCAACAGAAAATAATGTAAAAATTCCACATTAGAAAAGCTTTGTTTTTAATTCTATTGTTGAGTCAGTTGTGGTCTGTATTGCAACGAAATGAGCAATCAAAGTTTTACTGGCTTAATTGAACATACATATTCACTTCAATCAAACTGCCTTACTGTTACGGATTTATTGAAATGCTGAGTCATTCTTTGTTAGTCATGCAAGCTGTTAATCATATTTTATAATAAAATATGGAGCGCAGAATCGGAAGAAAAACAAAAGATATTGTATTTTCATTGGTTTTGCATATTGTCTTCAGCTAGTAGATTAGTCATTTGTTTTAACTTCTGCACTGAACATTTCCCAATAAAAGTGTATCGTACAGTATTGTTCTAAATCACTTCCTGTCGTTTTTTTCTGTATTTTATCCTGCATTTTTAATCAAAGATTATGTGACCTCTTGTGGTTGTTGGAGTAATTGACTGTGACATGCCAAAGCGTGTCTCTGAACAGGGTTCTTCTGATTAAAACCAACCAGAATGGAGCATTTTTGGTCCTATTGAATTTGATTTTATCAGAATAAATCTCCAGTCATGGTTAGTTAATATAAATTTATATTTTCAGTTTTTATGTTTTCTCATCCTAAATGCTTTTTCTGAATAAAAATACCTGAAAAAAATCAAAGGTCAAGAATTTTGCAGTGTTAAAATACCTAAAACCAAACATGAAAATATAAAAATAATTATGTTCTAGTTTCCAGCTTGTTCCTTATAGTTAAATATGCTGATTGCATGTGCAGACCTATATCAGCCACTGAAAATATTACTTTAGTAGGCTACATAGCACAGGAAGGACAAAGTTAAAATAAATTCCTACTAAAAATGAAAAAACAAAAATAAGCATTTGTAAGCCTTTAGATACTGAAGATTATGTATCTTTGACATTAAAGCTGCCTTCCAGATGGATTGGTGAAAAAAACTGATACTCCTAAAACATAACGATTAAGTGTCAACTTTAAAAAAATTTCTAAAATATGAATGACTCCATTTAGCTAAACACATGAAGTTTATTTTTTTAAATGGAAAACTGGCAGTTAATTTGTACTTTTTTCTTTTACTAATACACTCTCTTTTTTGAAAAACATGAGTATATTTAAATGAAGGCACAAACTCAACTATTCACTGATAAAGTCTCAGTATAAATGAAGACTAAAGACTTCAGAGTAAATATTAGTGCTACATGTGAAAACGATGTCTGTTTTCTGAGTTAAAATGTAAGAAAAAAAATCTATTATGTTTTTGTCTACTTTTTTATGGTGAGAACAATAAAACCAAAAGTATGTAACATTTTAGTTTCCTTTCATTTTTCACTGTTCCCTTCAACACAGCATCCTGTTTAAATTTTAATGGGCTTGTTTTTTTGTGGCCTGAAGGGAAGAAAAATCCCTGAAAATTTTACTTTATTTTACTTCATTTTCCTATTTCACAATTACCTGTTTTACAGATTCCAAGCTGAAATGGGTAAACAGTCTATTAAAATGGATGATGTAGTCCAGGGGCTTGTGGTGCCACATTCAGCAGCAATAGCCCAGTCATGATTTTCTGTCTCACTTCTATCAATCTCATGACCGTGGAAGAAATTTGGCTCACTCCTTTCCAGCATTGCTTCAGTTTGTTGAGGTATGCAGACATCCTCTCCTGCTCGGCTCTTTTTAAAGCCCTCCACCACAGAATATTATTCTGGTGGAGGTCCGGGGTTTGAAGGAACCATTCTTTACTATTCAGCCATTTTGTTCAAGAATTCCTGCTGTTTGTGATTGCTGCATTGCTGAAGACAGAGTCAGCACTTTTGCATAGACTTTCTCTCATTTGACTCTAGAATACTGAAGGGGAAAGTCAGTTTTTTGCAACCTTCATTTGCTCACCCGGACAAGTTCGCCGCCATTTGGAGCCCTTCGGAAGAAGTTTATATCAGTGTTTATCCATATAATGGACAGCTGTGGTTCAGTGGTAGAGTTGTCTGCCTGCAACACAGAAATTGTGGATTCGATTCCTGCTTCTGCATGCTACATTCTGTTGTGTCCTTGGGCAAGATACTTCACCTACCTTGTCTACTGGTGTTGGCCAGAATGGGCCGATGGCGCAATATGGCAGCCTCGCCTCTGTCAGTCTGCCCCAGGGCAGCTGTGGCTACAAATGTAGCTTGCTTCCATCAGTAAGTGAATGAATAATGGAACTGTAAAGTGTCTTTGAGGGTCTCGAAAAGCGCTATATAAATGCAGTCCACTATTATTATTATTATATAATAGGAGTTAATGGTGCAACTAAAGTGCAGCTTCTAAATAAGGCATTATCTGGCACAAAACTCAATTTCACCAATGTTTTTTTTATAAATCCCTAGCACTATTACCTGTGAGTTCAGAGTGTCTTGGAGGTGCTCTTTTTTTGTTTTCAGGTTGTTGTTTTTTTACGGGATTTTAATTTAACTACACTAACATGCAATTTTAATGGCATCTCTGCCGTGCGGCATCCCGATTGAAGTCTGAGCAGGGCTTTTACTCTCTTTGGCGGCGGTCGGTTAGACAGAACTTGCTACCACAAATATCATGGGTCGTGTTTACGCGTTTCCAAACTGTACAAATAAAATGACCAAGTGGACTAGTCTACAGCTGTAATGGCGGAAAACTGCGACGTAATTGAAAACGCCGGTTTGTGGAAGTTGGAATCGGTTGGATTAAAAGCTTTTACAACCCCCTGTAGACAGCAACACTGCACCTCCAAGACACTCAGAAATCACAGGGGAATAGTGCTAGTGATTCATAAAACACTGGCTAAATGAAGGGGTTTTGTGGCAGATGTTTTATTTAGAGGCTGAACTCTGGTTGCCCCATTAACTTCCATTTTTTGGATATACGCTAAGCGCGACTAGATATAAACATGGTGCCATGTTAAATGTTCATAAACTCTACTTTGGTTTGATCTGCCCAAAGGACACTGTTCTTGGAGTCTTTTGGTTCAAATTCAAACTTTCAAACATAAGCCACGTTGCTCTAGTATTTTTCATGGAAAAACAAATGTTTTCCTTTAATCCTATTCAAACTAACTATTCTTGTTCAGGCTTTTTCTTTTCTTGTCTTGCAAAGAACCTCATAGTTAACATGCTAAGGCCTAGACTGAGATTAAGCGTTCTGGTGTGTGTTTGCATTTCAACATAGCATCATTTTGAGCTTTTTCGTTTCCGAACTCGAGGTAATTCCAGGATAGTCTTTACTCAAATAATATCATGAATAAGTCAACGAAAGCCTTAAACTTTGTAAACCAGTTTATTTGTATCTAATAAGTACAGAAAGTAATGATTTGAACAGGTCTGAGTGGGGGCACATTTTACAGACTGTATCCCAATCGTTCTCCTGCACATTTCTACAATCGGTTCAGACCAAAGCTGCTGTCTTGTTCCTGCTTTGGGTTTAACACCAGTTGCACTTGACCCTGGAACACAACAAAACATGTCTTTGGAAACAGTAAACATAGTAAACCTTTATTTCTCCCATTCTCTTCCTCAGTATTCCATCAATACTCCAAGTATTTATCTTTCAATACAAAAATATTACAGACAGCCATTGAGATGATCCTATGCTACAGTGTTAAAGAATATTAAAGCCTCGGAAGGCAAACACATAGCAGACACCACGTGGTGCTTTAAAAGCAGAAACTAGCATTTTCATGGCTCGGAGAACTCACAAGTGTCTTTTTTTTTTTTTTTTGAGGTTCCACACAAAAATCACAGCACTGTCGCACATTATGCCCTTCAGCTAAGCCAACAAATCAGACTAAACTGTTATAACCCACAAATCCAACCCAAAAACAATATGGCTCGGGTTTTTAAATGTGGAAAGTTTTAACGAATGTGGTAATCCCAGAGTCTGAAAAACAAAACTGCAGCCAATGAACAGCAGGTTATGTTAACAGTAGAGTCAAATATTTGTCTCAAAAACCAGTGATGTAGAACAAACACCGGATGTTTGAAACACAACCTGTTAGCTGTGAAGTTTAAACATTTAATTAATTGCAGAAACATCTGGCTCTTTCTGCTCTCTTTATTGCAGAAGCCCAACCCAGCTGGACTCATTTTGATTGTTCAGTCTTCTGGCACAATGGAACAGCAGAAGTATGAGGAGGAATCAGGAGGACAGGATTCCTTTAGATCTACTATTTTGGTTTGTTAGTCGGTGAAAAGATGAGATTCAGCAATTTGGATTCACTTACGGTTATTAAACTCACCAAGATTTGTCCCACACCAAAAATTGTAGCTTTATTTACCAGATTGCGATCATAAATACTGCTGAGTGATGAAAATCTGTAGCCATACCAAGAGCCCACCATAGACTCACCCAAAAAGAATTAATAAAACTCAGAAAAAAGGACAAACTAGAATTCTGAATTACATGTTTCTTGTAGCATCTGATCCGGGGGTCAGCAACCGTTACAATCCAGGGAGCCATTTTTGCATTCAGTTCAACTCAATAAAACTCATTTACAGCCACCGATAACCTTTTGAAAAATATAAATACGAACCCCAAAACAATGTATATATGATAAATGTCTGCTATGAGAAGTTTATTTAAAGAACCGTTTTATTAAAATTTTTAGGCTTGACATGAAAATGCTGTTAAAAGTCTCCAGATAAATCTCAAATTATGAAACCACAGGTTGTCTCCGTGTTTTGTTAAAGTTTCTGAAGGATAACATGGGAAATGTATTTTTCTTGGAATATAATCAAACTTTAAGTAGTTCCAGTAATGCAGTGTTTCCAAACCGTATAGAGATTGCTAATGTGATGTAGTCCCAGTGGTGAACGCAATGCATTTTGGGAATCCGCAGCACAAACATTACCAAAAAAAAAAGAGAGGAAAACACATTTTTCTTAAGCCTGCTGCATTTTGTAGGATTATATTGTTTTTTGCATCAATTTAAAAAAAATATTTTCATGCCTGCTATGCCAGCCAGACCAAACATACCCATATTTTTTTTTGCGTTCTAATGACGTTGCCGCTCGGTTGGTCACATGTCTTAGCGATCTCTGTGAAGCCTAACACACCCCAGCCTGATTTCCTTTTACCAGGGCACAGCTAACATTGTTAAATGCCTCATAACCATGATCTGGGAAATTACATTTTAAATGTTTCCACATACCCGCAGTAATGTGCTCACGTACCACTATGGGTACACGTACCCCTGGTTGGGAATCACTGCAATAATCGGATGGCAACATGTCATGTTACTGAAGTCTTTCTGGAAATCCTTCACCTTGTGGTCACGTAAAGCACTTTGAGTTGCCTTGTTCCTGAAATAAGATGTTCATATAAATCGGCCTTGATCGCATTTAGAAATTTTGTTCTTGGAGGTTATGAACAGAATTGGTGACAAAGATATAAGATCAGTAGATATATTAATATGGAGAAGCATTAAAGACTGATCTAGACTGTTAATGAGCTGTGAGTAATAATCAAATACTGATGGTAGCTTGTAGAAGGTCTCCGTGCAGACCAAGGACATTTTGGAGACATCCTAAAGCTGACAGTTCTTGTAGATGGGGAGAGGGAGGTCTATTGCTTTCTGATAAGAGGTTAAATTTGATGGATGAATATAAGGTGATATGAAGAATAGTTATCAGAATGATGATGATGTAATCTTAGACAAAACGAATCCTATTAAAGCCGATTCCAGTGATAGTTTTTATTGTAAAAATCGTCATGCCATTCCTCCCTTTCCTTTTAAAACCGTCCATTTAATGATGTTTTTCTTAATATACTAAATATTAAGCCTCCAAAAGCACAACAAGGCCGCGCCGCTTGGTGCTGCTGTACCAACCTGGAGTATACATCTGTGGATGTTGTAGACCAGTGAAAGCTTTCCATCTGATTTAAAATGGCCAGATCTTCGCATCAATGTGATGAAATACCTTTATGTTTGGATTAACCAGAAGCATGTGAATCATTTCTCAACCGAGGCAGAAAATATGCAAACATGCACCACCCGATGCAGGATGTAGCATCTCTGCTTCCTTTTCCCTTCCTGATTCTTAGCGTTTTCCAGGTTTTTGAGTGAAAGTTGCTTTTATGTATCACTTTGGGAATATGAGCCTGATGGGAGGAATTATGGACTCAAGTTTGGAGGTTAGTTTTGTAAAATGGATGCAACAGAAATATATCTAACAGTAGTTCAGAATTGACACAGTTCAATCTATAACCAGACAGCTGCTGATGCTCCCATCACTTCCTTTCTCACCGCAATGTCTGTTCTCTCTGGATGAACCACACATTATAATTATATTACTTGTGATTCCTCAAGCATTCATGATGTTTATTTGTACAACTAAAACATTTGCTAAAAAGTAGAACGTCCGAAGCTGCTCAGTCTTGTTCTAGGTGCTCGTCCTTTGTTGAAAAGCCATAAAGTGGATGTCTTTTACTCAGCAACAATCTCACAGCAGTTTTCTTTATATTTAGGTTTTTTTTTTTGTCCCGTCACTTTAAGTGAAGATTGGCTCCACATTGTTCTGAATGATTTCAGTTCTGAATGAAAAAATTAAAAAGGTGGCAAATGTGTCCATTTTGCCCGAAAGGTGTTTCGATCCTGCCTTTGATCCAAAAAATATGCTGGGCAAAAACTCTGCACTCTTTCATAAATTCAGCTTCTCATAATATAATATTTTCTCTTAGTATTCTAAACTACTCGGACCAGCGTTTACATTTCGGTGAGAGAGGTTTATTTTCAAAAGTGTCCGCAGGCGGTAAGAGGCACTGTCTTGAGTTTGGAAAACCTGACATTACAATAATATTAATAATAAAAAATAAAATCAGAAGTCATGCTAAAATAGGCCCAGCTGTTGTCACAGAGGCAGCAAAAATCCACAGCTTTTATTCTTTATCGCCATCTTCACTGCTTCCTACAAAGAGAGACAGAAACAGAAAACAATAAGTGACAGAATTTTACAAGACGAATGCTGGTGCTAAACGATGATGATGTACAGAGGGTTTCTATTAGATGAGACGGCATTCTCAGATTAAACCCGTTCCAGGCTTTTATTACCTCACACCTGGACTATTGTAACTCCGTTTCTACTGGAGTCAGACGTGCTTTGCCCTCATGATTATAGCTGGTGCAAAACACTGCTGCACGATTTTTAACTTTGAATCCATTGCAGTATTCTTTTGTTTTTTTAAATCTTTGAATGGTCTTACTCCTTTTTATTTGTCCCAGCTGCTTCTCCCCATATGTCTTCAAGTGCTTTTTACCTCAGCTGACCAAATGCTTTTAACCATCCCAAAAACCCGGTTATAAATCCAGAGGAGACGAAGCGTTCTCAGTTTTAGCTCCTAAAATCTAGAATGAGTTGCCGATCCTGGTCAGACAAGCCCCTTCTCTTGGTGTTTTTATAACTCGTTTTAAAAATCTTCCGAGGTTTTAAAACTTGTTTAAAAGAAAATGTTCCTCCTTGGCTTTCAACCCAAAGTGAGTTTTCATATAACTTTTATATTGTTGTTTCTTTTCCCCTGAAAATGTGCTGGGTTTGATTTTACTGTACAGCACTTTGATCAGCTATCACGTTGTCTTTAAAGTGCCTTGAAAATAAAACTGAATTATATGATCAGATTTCTTTGTAGACTAGTTTGGTTATTTAGTCTCTGTGTTTTGGTATTACTGATAACTTAGCTGCATCTCATTTCACCTCTATTTTACTAAGAATAACACCACTAAGATTAAAAAGAGTCCTTATTTCTCTTTTTATTTTCCTTGAACTTCCTTTGCTCCCTCCAATGTACAAAGCTGCTTTTCTAATTTGTACGATATTGTGTTCAACAAAACACAGCTTTGTTTTTATGTCTTTAAACATTCAGTTATAATTCTGCTCGGAGGAGGGGGGAAAGTTGTTTGCAGGCATTGAAGTGACCAACCTCCTGCAGAGTCCATATCGGAGTCAGAAATGTGAGTGATGGAGAACCGGGACACGTTTGACGGAGAGACGGTGAAGCGGGACCGCTGGACGGATGGTTTGGGCTCCGGGGCTTTGGTGATGGAGCGAGTCTGAGGGGAGTCGGCAGCTGTCGAGGATGTTGGCAGAGGGAGGAGGGGAAAGTCGTCCTCCCACTCGAACCCTGAACCTGAGAGAAGACGGCGAGGACAGGTTTGTTTCCATCTCAAGAAAAATGTTCCTTTTAGAGATAAATACAAGCAAAAAGACACTCACCCTCCTCCGAGATATTCCCATCTGAGGAATCATCCGAGATATTGGGCCTTTCTAGGGATTTCCTTCCAGAGCTTGGACCCTCGGATGCTAATGGGAAGCCATGCTCAACCAGCTCTCTAGTTGGACTCTCCTGGTGAGGTAATATTGTGAAAAAGTCAATTAAAGCTGTGATGATGAACCGAAAAAAAGCTGAAAAATATAAAAGGAAGGAGGCTGAATACAGAAAAACAATCAGAACAGAGCTGAGAAAAATCTAATATCTTTAAGAAATATTGATTTTATTTTTCAAGACCAAAAAGGTTATTCACATCAACCGGGATCAAAGAAGGTAAACTAGTTAAAGTATTAACTTTAGGCAATTCTCATTTGCATATATATTTTAATGCAGTCATCAAAACATTAAAGGTTATACTACAGTATCTGATTGGATTTAAATTAACTAAGTTTACTAAGCCACTCAAAGAGTTCATCATTCAGAGGGGAGCTTGCTACAGTGCTTTGGATTATGATTGGACTACTGCAGACTACACACTATTACCATTACTATTACTATTACCACCATATGTAACTGTCAGGATGATAATCTGTTCTGTAATGCTGTGTTGGTTTTTCGGTCGGAGCTAACATTACCCACATTTGACTTGCCGAGAAAGGTTTTGGAATTATATAATTTTTAATCATCACAATTTGAATGTCAATCTTATCAGTATCAGATGTCTTATTTTATTTTTTATTGTGAGCTGGATATATTCTGTTGGGTCAGCAGTGGCTTGGTCTTGGAACTCCCTCATTGATGCCAGTTTATCTCTTATTTGTTACATCTCTGACCTTAACTGAGGCAGTAAAGGCCTTGACAGCTTTTGGGTTGTTTTGTCAATCATGAATATGATCTTGGAGTAATTTTGGTTTACCAGCCTCTCATGGGAAGTTTCATCACTTTGGTTTGCTGGTATCCTTTGCAGACTGATGGATGTCAATGACTTTGATTTTCTATTGTTTTTTGTTTTAATTTGTTTTTAAGAGGATTAAAAAAATCTATTTTAGCATTCAGAGAGGTTTTACTTAAATTATATCTGCAGGTGAGGTGATAATCAGGTCCGGGTTTTGCTTGTGAAATCAAGCTCAGCTTTCTAAAAAAAAATCAGTAACAATTGATTCATTATTTAACAAGAGGGCAACAACAGTGAATGTCACAAAATACTGAAATGATTCACAAAAGAACGAGAAAGAAATGCCTTAATGCAGACTGTTCTTTGGGATGTAGGCCTACAGGTGACAAACTCTAGTTTAAACTGAGGTTTAAGAAACTTCTGGGATTCTGGGAATCAAACTCCACTAAATATTTCTAATTTGTCCAGTAGTAGTCTTTGAAGCCAGAGGGATTTTCCAATTGGTGTACTCAGCGACCAGGCTAACTACAACGAGCAAAACAAACTAAGATTAGGCTTAAAAAATATCTACTTCTGAGTAAGAATGTAAGACTGCATGCTTCAACAAAGCATGCTGCATTGATGGGAGAAATGTTTCTTTTTTTGTGACATCACACACAAAACTAAAAAGTCCTGTTGAAAAAAAAACCCTGTATTAAATGCCTTTTAATAAAGTGGTATATAGACGATGGTGTTAACTGCAGTGGAGATTATAAAACATTTCAGAGGTACTGATCTGGATTTTATGAGTAAGTAATTGAAACATAGGGTACTTTATGACTGATCACACCAAATAAAAATAAAAATCTTCAGACAAACTGATGGGAACAAAGCAGAGCCGAATCTCAAGCTGATCCTCCAATAACATCTTAAAGATACAGAGTATATTCAAAGAAATACATAAAAGGGAATTTTGAAGACAAGAAACGAACTGAAAGAAAATCAGGATTTGGGGGATTAAAATTAGGAAACTTCCTGTTTTAAGTAAATGAATTCTGAGATGGCTTGAAAATATTTCACATAGATTAGGGTTTCCTGTGTCTGTAAGTTATTTATTATACAAAATCCAATTTATATTGTGTAGTATCTTTGTTGAAAGCTTAAGATTGTAATGTTTAATGTTCCATGTAGAAATTACCTGGTAGTTTTTTGTGGTACCAATAGGGGGCGCCTACAGACCATAAAAGAGCATGTCTCTGCCTAGTTTTTCCCCAGTGTAAGAGTTGTGCTAGAGCATGTGATCTAACAGGAATCAGCACTCGGTTGAGCTGTAGGACCGTGCATGTTCTGGTGACAAGTTGAAATTAAAGTTCCAACCCAAATAGATGTTGTAGACTCTCCTTCCAAGATACAACAAATTGAGTTAATTACAAATGTGCAACGATAAGGCACATCTGAGTAGCAATAAATATCAGTAATCAGTTTGTTTGACTTAAGAAAACAATTTGCTAAAAAAGTTGCTGAACAATTTTCAGCAACTTCTTTTCCGCTTAGTCTGGATTGGGCCTGTTAGTATTGGCACAAAAAAAAGCAGATCACCTACACAACCTTCATTGTGGAAGTTGTTGCTATTTGAACAATGCTTAAATGTAGCTATTTTCAGTACCAGCACTAGAAGACACAATAACTTTTTTTTGTGTTCTTTTGCTTTTGAGGCATGTTTGTTTAAACTTTTAAATGATTACTGGAAGCTCAGAGCAGAAGGGCTGTAAAAAAAAAAAATCAAAAAACACTTTGACGTGTACTCATTGCATTCCTGAAGTGAAAGCTGATCGTGCTAAAATGTGCATTTCAACGACTTATAAAAAGCATCAGGATTTCACATGAGCTAAAGAAAATGCATGTTGCCGAAGCTTACTAGAAATTGGAAATCAACCACTGAAACTTAAACTGAGTATTTCATGTTTACCACGGACCTGATCGAACAGATATACGGTGACGTCATCAAAGAAAGAAACTGTTTTCTTCTTGTGTTCCTCTTCCGGGTTCTCTGCAGCAAGGGTTGGCATCTTGAGGAGGCTTCGCAGTTTGTGAGCCTCACTGTTGTCGCTCACCACTATAGGCACAGCGATGCACTCTTCCTCACTTTCCTCCTCCTCCTGCACGCTGTAGATTCGCAGCTCCTCGTCCGACTCGTCGCTGTCATCGGTATCGGCGTCCTCCTCGTCTGCCTCGCCATCAGCGGAAGAGGACTTGCCCTCTGCTGCGGGAAGCGGAGGCTGTGGGGTGGATGGAGAGACCGGTGAGGAGGAAGAGAACCGCCTGCTGTTGGCTGTGTGCTGCAGCGCCACCTCATCTTTGGGTAAGATGTGCGGGATTTCCCCAGACATCCCTGATGGCCTTTTGTGAATAGTTTTCTTTGTTTCCTCCATCTTGCAGGCCTCACTGGAATCTCTTATGTCCTCCGTTTCCTTCTCTTCCTTAAGGCTGGATGCACAGTCTCCATTAAGGGCACCCAGAGCTTCCTCCATGGCCCCCACCACCTCTGCTGCCCAGTCCCCCAAGGCTGAACTCTCTTCATGGAGCGGCCATTCCAGTATCCCCTCTGCTGTGATGGGAGAATCTAAACTTTCCTTATCCTGGCTGTGCTCCTCTGTCAAGCTTGTCTCTGGAGGAAAAGATTCTGGTTGGTCCTTTGGATCCTGCTCAACTTCAAGTTTCATGTCTTTGTTCACCACAACATCTTTTAGTTCTTCTTCCTCTCCACTTTTCCTTTTCTCTGCCTTTTTTCCTTCCACAGGCTGTTTCTCTCCATCATTGTGATGACTGGTTTCTGTTAGGTGGAGTTCACTCTCATCTCGATTTTGCTTTTCATTCTCATAATCAGAAAAATAAGCAGAGTCTCTGTATGGAGTCTTTTCATTCAGTGGCAAAAGCTGGTCTTCCATCTGTGAGTTTTCCAAAATCAAATCTTGACCTGATAATGGTTGATCCTCTGATGTGGCTGCGTTATCCTCTTCCTCGTGGTTCTCCTCAAATTCCTCTAGACTTGCATCCAGGGTAGGTTTTCCTTGAGGTTGTGATCGGGTGTCATGGGATTCTTTGGGGACAAACTCCGGACTCTCGTTATTCTCTGTATCATAACCGCTGTCCATGGCTTTAGGTGAGCTTGAAGGGTGTGAGGATGCAGGGCTCAGACCTTCACAAGATCCAACAGCAGATGGAAGATCCATTGAGTCCATGGAATCAGGAGTTCCTACCTGCTTCTGCAAAGATTTAAAAGCAGGAGATGCGTTCAGCTCACTGCCCTCATCGGCGAAGACGCCAGAAGTGACGTCAGTGATGTCGTCCGTCATGTCGTCCGTCATGTCGTCGTCTTCGTCGCTGCAGTCGAGGATGTCAGCGAGGCTTACGGTGGAACCACCCTGATCAACGCCGCTGTCGGCTGTGTGGCTCAGCTCTGACTGCGGATCTGTGATGGAAACCATCACGTGCCTGTTGTCAGGAGGAGGGGGAGTGTTTTTAGTCATTATCAGAGTTATCTCTTCTTTTCTAGGTTCTGGTGGTTTTTGCATGATCAGATTTTCTTTGATCATGTCCTCTCGCTTCTCTTTCAGTGCTGTTTCTCCAGATGCATGACTAACATAGTGCTCTTCACAGTCATCAGACTTTATCAAAGTGTGTTTGGAAACAATGGGACCCCCTGGAGCCGGTGATAGATTGATCATCTCCTCACTGCTAAGAATATCAGTGGTCTTATCAGTAATGTAGCTGCTGTGACCGTAGCTCTGACAGTAGTTGTTGTTTCTCACTAAAAACCCAGTGAGTGGGTCAACAAAATGGGCGTGGCAGCACTCTGCAGACAGTGGCACCTGAGTGTCCCCTTCATGGCACAGGTAGATGTAGGCATTGCATTTGTCTGACGGCACCATGGTGTGATGCTTACTCAGGCTGAGGCAGGAACTGTTGTCTTTGGCCTGATGGGGCTCTAAATAGTCAATGGGTTTGGGCAGAGAGTGAAAAGCCAGGCTGTGCTGGTCTGGCCAGGTGTCTTCGATGTCCGTGCTAGGCATGGTGTAGTTGAAGTCGGTGTAGGAGTCCTGTCTGCAGCTGTGGCTTGCCCGCCTGTGGTGGCCTGTACTGCTGTGCCTATGCTTCGAGGGCCATGTGTTGCAGCTGTGTCTCTCCAGAAAGATGTCCTCCTCTTCTTCCTCTGTATCGCTATCTCTGTGTCCGCTGAAGAGCGCCCCTCCAGTCTTCATGTTAATACTGACAGAGTGGCTATTGTGCCTCGTGTGGCTGGGCATGGTCTTCCTCAGAGAGCCCATCATGTCATAGTAGCCCCCCGTCATGTTCTTTCCTAAGAGAGAGGTATGACCGGTGTCAAGGTAGGAGTCTCTGTAGGCCTGTTCTGGTGAACTGTTCTCCAGTTCTCCTAAAGCCTGACGAAGGCTTCTGGAGCCCCAGCTTTCTGGGTGATGCTCGCTAGAATCCTCACTTCCAATTAGATAGGGATCTATTTCTAAAGGGGGGGAGTGCTCATAGTAGTACCCCCCATCTCTGTCTTTATACGAAACATAATGACTTGATTCCCATGGTCGAAGAGGGCTGGCATCTGAAACCTGACCTAAAAGAGGCTCCATCGTCAAGGAGATGGCTGGACTTGAGTCATTGGAGTCATACGGATCAGATTTATGGATGTCTGCTGACCAGTAGGGACCAATGTTTTTGGTCAGTGATGGGCAGGCCATGCATTCACCAGAGTCTGCACTACCGGTTAAGAAGCTCCCACTGCTGCCCTGATACTCTGGGCTGTAAGAACACATGTTGTAATCATGGTCCATGTTACAGTCCACAGGTTCCTCAATACGGATGTAATATTCACTGCTTATTGAGGGGCTATGGGCACTCAGGACAGGGAGCACACTGGGAGGATGTAAGTTTTTTGGTTGATAGTAAGGAGGAGAAACTCCATGGCTCAGGCTCTCCATGGGACATCCTCCAACAATTCCCCCTGGTGGATAAAACACTTCTGGACAATGATGGTTGGCCTGAACACAACTGTTTGAGGACTCTTGGGCCATGCAGGATGGATCTTCTCTGGCTTGCTCCCACTTGTACTCAAAGTTTAGGCCGTGGCTGGTCTCTGTGACTGTCAGTATGTCGTCTCCAGACTCCGAATGGTAGCCATCACCAGATGAAAACTGCTCTAGTAGAGGAAAAGAAGAGGAGGTTAAGGAGGGTTGGTCTCTAGATATCGTTGAGTTGGCATGGTGGCTGTTGAATCCAGCATTGGGACGAAGGGAGTTCCAGCGCTTCTCAAAGTCCTCTTCAGCCTCAGTGGCCCCTTTTGCACACAGATAGCTGAGCAACAGGTGAACTTCCTCTGCATTGGGTCTCTGGTCAGGTTGGAGCCAGCAGAATTGCATCACCTCATACCTGAGGAGCACAAAAATAAAAAGGGAAAGTGTTTACAGCTGGTTTCCTTTAAAGTTAACTATTAAAACTGAAGTTGACTAAAAAAAACAAGCACCAGTACTAATTATTTGATCATCTGAGGATGTTCTAATCCTGGATGTAATTTACTGAGTTGCTCTGTTTTTGTTGCATTACCCTTCCTCCCCAAAGGGCATGCCTGTATCTGTGTGTGACTCACCAGCGTTCAGCCAGGGGAACTTTGAGCATTGGCTTGGGCAGTCGCAGTTGCTGCTCTCTTACAGCATACGACAGGACCTGTCTGTCAGAGTAGTGTCTATAGGGCTGGTTTCCCATCTCAAACAGCTCCCAGACAGTCACACCAAGAGACCTGTGAGGACAAGACATTGTTGACTTTCACCTTTGAACAACCATTGCTCGCAATCTAACAATATCCATGCTTTCATTTCATGATATTTGGGGAAGTTAAAAGACTTTTTCCTGTCACATAACTTATTTTTGCGATCTTCTTTAGCTATCATCTTCTTAGCAATTATTTTATGTTTCCTATTTTCCAGGTTATCGTTAACAAAAACACAAAATAACGAAAACTACAAGTAAAAAAAACATGTTTGTTAACTGAAATAAAGATAAAAACGAGAAGTTGTACTGTAACAAAACAAACTGAAACTGTAATGAGTGTTCACAAAACCAGCTAAAACTAACTGAATTCAATGACAAAATGTGATTAGTTTTGTTTCATAACGTGTCTCATAAAGTCTAGAAGAATTATTTATATGTTGCTTCCTCCCTACTGCGAGTTGTCACCAGAAACAGATCAGATCATGTGTTGTGCCTTTTTGGTTTCACAAATCGCTTTGATAAAAACTATAGACCGGCAAAGTTGAAATCCAACCGACTCACCCCCTTTCAAGGCAAATTGGCTATTCTTTTGTTTTGTTTCCACTCAGTGTTTTTATAGAACTGTAGCACCTGCATTAATTGTTGAGCTTTTTAATGCGCAGGTGCTATTGTTGTGTTTACAGAACTTTGAACTACTCTGCCATATATCTTTTATACTTGCCTGATTGTTAATCTGGCCCATGTCAATACATTTTTATAAAAGCATAATAATTTTCTGAGATTTTGCTTTACATTTCTTCTTTTTTTGTCATTTTTTTTTTCTTGTCTTGCCCCTTTAGTCAAAGCTAAATAAAAACTAAAACAAATGAAAATGTTTAACCCGGCCTATTTCCTCTTTGTCTGCAGAGAAAACAAAATATTGACATGGAACTAAAAGAAAAGAAAAAAGAAAATAAGGCCTTAATGATTTTGTTGCTTTCACACAATGAAACACAAGCATCACAGATTTTGGAATGTTTTGACCATGATATACAGACTTTCTGCAATTCTCATGGTACAATTTCTCTGTGAATTTGATTTTAAAAAAACGAAAAAAGAAAATTGATGGGCCGCTAGATGTGGACATGGCAAAAGGAATTCTGATTTATACACTGCTATTCAGGATAGCTCAAAAAATATATTAATATATAATTTTGCAAAGTGAAATTACGTTTCAGTTAAACAGTTACATTTTACCGCGTTTGTTCACCTCTTTTTGAAATAACTGAGCTGAATTAAAACACAAATCTGAACAAATTATTTGAGCAGAACTATATAAAAATGTTTAATGTTTTTGTTTCTTGTTGGATTTTTTTACTTAATCACATTTGTATGTAACGGGGAAGTCTAGAAATGGCAGCTTTGTGTCATCAGAAGACCTTTAAATATGATATTCATTCAAAACGAGGATTAGTCTGTGACAGTGAGTGCTCTATTTGGAACAGCAAGGCTCTTTTTAGATTTTACTTCAAAAATATTCTCAGTTGTTCATTAGGTGCTTTAGAGCAAGGCTGCTTTGATGTTTTCTGCTAACAATGAGAAATCAATCACACAGAGCCAATTTAGTGTGAATTACAAAACTAAAATGCACCATCATGGACCGTCTTCAAAGCATTCAATACTGTTCCAAAGCATGAAGACGATGTTCAATTAAATTAAATTAAAGCAATTAATCTCTGATCAGACTAACTCTTAAAATGGAAACCTAAGCATTTTACACCAAGCAGATGCCTTTCTGTTTGGAGAAAATAAGTTCCACAACAAATTCATTCTTGTAGGATTTAATATGACAAGTACGAATAGGATTTTAGAAACTACTGGTTAAGGATTCTTGAAGGCATCTCAGTTATGATGTAGCTACAAGTGGTTAGCTTAGTTTATAAAAAACCTCAGAAGAGTGAAACAGCTAAAAGCCCTCTAAATAAACTCCACTGTAATTGTGTCTCTCAAGATATTTTTTCTTCTTCTTGGTTAATAGCTGTGATCATGCTGCAGAATACTCATTAAAAATGTCAATCAAAGATGAAAATGAGATTACCACTAATCCATTGAAAGCCTGAAGGGTAGTTTTATGCATAAAATGAAACTAAATCGTCTAATGTGAGTGAGTTATTGATCCTACCAGATGTTGCTCCGCTGGGTCTGATCAGCTATCAGCAGGTTGCCATGAACTTCATCCACCAGCTCGGGCGCGATCCAGCGCAGCGGGACGTACGTCTGATCCGAGGTCACGTAGAAATCATCCTGGTAAATCAGACATAAAGCGAAAGAATTAGAACCTACACAGAGTTTTTAATTTGAATTTGTATTCTGAAATAAATAACCAAGTTGCCCATTACAAATGTTAGCTGGAATAAATATATGTTTTTTTTTTCTGCCCTCCTTAAACCAGCAGCACTAGGATTCCTTGTCTACATACTGCTTCTTCAGGAAAATTAAATACATCCACCGTATTAGGTTGATCTACCTTATACTTTGTGTGTGCGAGACCGTAATCTCCAATCTTCACTGAGATGTCAGCAGTCAGCAAGCAGTTCCTCAGAGCCAGGTCGCTGATAAAACACGGGGATAAAACACCTGTTACTATTTCATAAAATATTACACAGGATAGCATCAAGGAGGCTCATGTTTAAAGGCAAAGTGTGTAATTTTTGGCCAGTAGGGGGCAGTGCATTCCAAAATTATCACAAGCATTTGGTATCTGTGTCTTCGAGTAAGAAACTCAACAACGGAGGTCCACTAGTGCGTTTTCCAAACACTCAATTCCCTGAGAATGATCTATTTGCAGCAACATGACGAGTACATCAGTCTCTCTTTCATCGCTTGGAACTAGCGAAGAGGTAAAAATGTATTTATGGCAAAACTTTTTTGCATTTTGACGGGAAATCCATGTTTTAATAGCGGGCTTGTTCCGTGCGCTTTGTCCGTCCGGGCTCTTGTAGAAGTAAAGACGTCATCTAATATGGCTTTCCCCTGAAAAGAGGACCCGCGCCTATGTATTTTAAAATTGATTTTTAAAGTCCTATTTTGCAATATCGCCAATATTTTGCAATTAATGAGCTTTACGTAATTATCATTACATAATATTTTAATGGCTATTTTCAAAGATGTACTGCAAAAACTACACACTGTCACTTTAAGATGTTTTAACTGTGACTAGCGGTGGAATATCAAGCCTTTTCACCTGGTTTAACATGCTATACCTTAGATAAAGCTCACCTGGTGAGGAGTGGTCACCGCCTGCAACAAAATCACTGATGCTGGAGTCGATAAGCAGCACTCAGGCAGCACCAGGATGTTGTTTCAGGAAGAGACTTGAATCAAAGTTGAAGCAGCAGCTGAAATTCTTGTTAAAAGTCAGACAAACCTTAACTATTCAGCAGCAGTTTGGGCCTACCTGTGAGTGAAGTTGTGTTTGTGCAGGTGCAGCAGTCCTGATGCAATGTCACAGGCCATCCTTTGCAGGATCAGGGGCTCAGGGGTTATCGCCTCGTTAGACCTGCAGCTTCGGAGGTAACCTTTCACATCCCCCTGGACACAGCGGAGGAACATAAAACATCAGCATGTTACAAGGTTTAACCACTGGAGGGCAGTGTTTGGTGGTGTTTTGGTAGCTTTTTATGGCCTCCATTTCCTGTTCAGCTATAGAGGTTTCATTGAAAAAAGCAGCAGATCCCCCTCCCATTTATGTGAGGATCTGTGAAAGAATCCAGACTTTGGAGCGAGATCAAGTTAAACTGATGTCACCTCAGCAGAGTCCCATCATACTGTTGGCTCATTCTTAAGTTTAATTATTTCAGCACAAACAGAAGCTTTTTTTCCTTTAATACATTTACTGATTCTTTCTCTTCCCAAAAGATATGAAATCTAAAATTTAACATGGAGCAGACTGGTAAATCTAGCAGCGAAATGACAGACAGTATACAGATTTACAAAAAGCTAGAAGCAAATTTGTGACATAAGTAGTACTGTAGTTATTAAAAATAGCAAAGCAATGCACAACTGAGTAGGATGATTTTAAATGAAAATTTACAAAATCTGCATGTGTATTTGTAGATTAAAAAAGCAACAGACCATTTACAAGAACTGAAAAAAAACTGTGGAAATGACAGCAGGGATGTTGGAGCTTTTTGAGTTTGTCGGTAGCAGTGATAGTAAAAAAACCTAACAGCTGCTGGGAGGAAGAACCTAAGATAAAGATGACTTGGTTTACAGTGGATGTTAGGAGGACATTAAGCCATAACAAATAAGAAATCACAATTAACCTGCTCAAGTTAAAAAAAATTATCAGAAAAAAATTCCACCAGTTTAGCAAGTGAGTAAAATTATTCTCTGCTACTTAAAACGCTGAGAAAGATTCGGCTGAATAATCAGTTGCATTTATTGTTTCAAAACACAAGAAACCCTTTATGTATTAGACTTTGTTCCAGAAAGCCATAAATTCTCATAAGATGGTAGAAAAATGATGTTCTTCCATTTAAAATTATCTAATTGTGAGTAATTGATTTAATTGGATCTTTTTTTCTCTATTTCAAATAAGCATGCAAAACTGCAGATTAACTAAGCTTGAGTTTATATTTTCTAGTATCCAGTTGCTGCCAGCTTAAGCAGGACACGAACATTATTTAGCTGTGAGGTTTAGGGAATTAATTTACAACTAAATGTTTCAGGTTTGAAATGAAAGAAAAGGTCTCATGGTGAAATGTCTATGTTGTATGAACAAAAGGAGTGTTTACCAGTTTTTTGCAAAGAAAAGTCTGACTTGACTGATGCTGCATAGACTAAACGTTGTTTTTTACTGCAGTATTTTATGGATGGAGTCATGGAGAGACTCACCAGTGGACAGAACTCCATGACCAGTAGGTAGGGAGTGATTTCTGTGCACTGGGCCAGGCACTGCAGCAGAGCCGGGTGCTGGAGTGTGCTAGAGAGCGGAAAGGAGGAAGAACACAAAAAGAAAAAAAAAAACATAAAAAGAAAAAAATATAAGGAGTTATCTTAATATTCAACATTTCTTTTTACAAAATTATTTGTTCTTACATTTTTCATCCTCTAAGAGTTTTATCATCAGTTTCAGCAGTGTTTAAATATTAACATTTTATTTCAAAAAATGTATTCAAGTTGATGTTCTTTTTAGCTATAATTCCAGGGTTTGGTTTTGTAGCAGAGAGAAGACAACATTTAGGTGGTTTTGTTTGTTGTTTTTTCATCGTCTCCAACTTTTAAGTTTTGATCTGAATGAGAAAATTGTGCCTTTAATACATTCTGACTTCAGTAAACTCATAATACAGATAGACTGTATTTGCTTTATCAGCCAGCTGCAGATTTTTAGGAATTAGTCACCCTTGGTAAAGATGTGTAAAT
Organism: Apricaphanius iberus; assembly: GCA_028564705.1. NCBI lineage: Eukaryota > Metazoa > Chordata > Actinopteri > Cyprinodontiformes > Aphaniidae > Apricaphanius > Apricaphanius iberus. The sequence goes on along the minus strand of JAPXFQ010001878.1, from coordinate 6,989,706 downwards.
GCCTTGAAATACAGTTTTCATAGGGGTTAAAATGCCTCTTCTCTCCCTTTCTGCACTATCCATTGATACAAAAAAATGCAGCTGTGGCCAAAAAACCTTTAGAAAAAAAAAAGAACTGAACTAAATCACCTATTGTTATACAGTTGTCTTTTGCTGCAGTTCTCAAAAAGTGCAGTTTAATGATTTTATTTCCCTAACCACCTTCTCTTTCTGTGCAGTGAAAGATAAAACTGATACGTTGCTCAGCCATGGTTGTTGCAGTCATAAGTGGGTTAAACTTTTCAATTATTACTTTGCCTGCAGAACTGGGTAAGTTTAGATGAACTGTTTCCTACGTAGCTATTTCCTGACCATAGAGAACACACACAACTTCTTGAAGACGGTTCTTTTGTCTTTATTGTCCTAAATAGTGGGTAAGTAAGACATGTCAAGAAAGTGTCACCTCATATTTAGTCCTCAGTGAAAATAATGAAATATTTATGTCATCGATGATTATGTTAAAAGAATCTGGGATGTTCCTTCGAAGAGTAATTATTATCAAATTGAAGCCTGGATTTTTCTAAAGCTTTCTTTTTGACGTGAACCTAGTACAGTGAAATATTAAGTAAACACAATGTTTTTTAAATTGAGAAATTGTGTCTGTATTGATCTGTTTCTGGTCTAACGTGAGAACCTGATGGAAAAAGCAAACTAAAATAGACCAGAAGGAGAGGTGTGTGTGTGGCCTAGAGATGGAGTGGGCAGAGGCAATTAGTCTTTGACGCAGCTGCCCGTGGTTCAATACTTGACCTTGGAACCTTTCCTACATGTCTTCTTCCCTTATCTCTGCCATTTCCTGTCCAAGTACTGCAAATGAACACCACTAGTGCCTCAAAAACCTTTTATTATTTTTTTTAGTAAGTGCTACAGATGTGTGTAAGGAATACCGGTAAGGTTGCGCTTCTTCCAGGAAATGCATCTGGTCCTGCACACTGGCACTGACTTTAAGCTCCTTCACCACCACCTGGGTTGTGTTCAGGCCCGTGTTCACCTCCCCCAGCAGGACCTGGAACAACGCAGGCAGAGACAAATGCATACGGGGGGGAAACGCACACAGAGACACCAGTAAACCCATTCACACAAGGACGTGAAGCAGACATACAGATGGATGGACATACCCAGGAAAGGTACACAGGGATGAAAAGGGCGGATGTGTTTGTGTGAGAAAGTGGAACGAGCCAGAAAGAGGCAAAAGACAGAGGGAAGGGTAGAAGAGAGAAAAATGTTAATTAGATGCAGAAACATGGGGTCTTCCTAATGGCCATGACAGCTTTGAAATGTAGCAGCGTAACATTTGAGCTGCAAGCGTCACCTCTGGATCAAAGCAGCTGATATTTATCACATTGGCAACGTTCTGAATCTGAAAAACACCTTAAACTAAAATACCAATAAAATGGTTGTACCTTCCCAAACCATCCATGCCCGATCTCTTTCAGGTAGAGCAGACTGTGGCGGCTCAGTTCAGAGGACTTCAGCAGCTGGGCTGGAGGAGAAGAGATGAAAAAAACTTTAGAACAATAAATATATTCCTTATCCATCATGTTCAACAAAGCACATCATGCTAGAAAACAACTGATAACTTTCCTGATCACGCTGATGTGTCGTTGAAATGTAAATTGCTCATTTGAATCCATCTGGCTGAACATGCGGTGCATCCATTGTAAATAACAATCGTAGGGCTAAAACACCAAACAAGTCTGCATTTATGCTGTGTTGTCACACAACAACACGGCGTCATATGAATGCAGGGCTGCTGAACGCTCGGATGGTTTTCATCACACAGACGAGCTGAAATAAATGTCAGTGCTGATGGATCGAGACGCAGGTGATTGAATGGCTGGAAACAATTTATACCCTTGTAATCTGAGGCCTTTAAAACAGCAGCGCAACAAAATGATCGACAAAAATGATTTCTTAACTAAATGACTTTTCAAGTAGTAACCCATTCTGGTTGGTTAGATAGAACATCTGTTTAAAATGAACTGAAAAAGCTGCGAAAATGTACAGAAAAACTTGGAAGCCCTTGGACATCAATTCAAGAAAAAAAAGGCCACTACGTAACGTACCACATCGCTCTCAACTGTTCTCAGCCATCTCTGAAGTGAATTATCCCAACATGCCAGTCGTTGAGGAGTAAAGATGACATTTTTTGCTATGTTTGTTCGATGTTAGGTTATCTTTGGCACAGAGAATTCTGATAGTCCTCCAATTGTCCAACACATCGCTGTCAGCATTCCCCTGTGACCCGCATCCATCCTGCCTGAAGAAGATGTCCTCCAGTCCCCTCCTGTCCAAACTCAGCCAAAAAAACTGACTGCTCTCCACGCCTCCCTGTCGTTCCTTTCATTTCCATCTGCATCACCCTCGATGACACCATGATTCTGCTAGTAAAGCAATCAACAAGCAGGTCTTTGTGGAGCCATTGTACCCCTACAGCAGACAGTCCAGTCCCTGTGTGGAGGCCTTGTTGGACCCCCACGTTCCCTTCTCCAGATTGGTCATTCCTTACACCCACTTACTCCCCGGCCCAACAGCAGAATAGTCGCCATTGTCTGGCTGCGTAGGACAGCATGGTACCAGTTAGGACCAGTTAGAGTGCACACACTGGGACTATTATCTCCAGGCCTCACGACAAAGGAATAAACAGCGCCAGGCGTAGGGTTCCACCTACACCAACATGTCTCCCTTAAATGTTCATAAATCTGTTAGAACAATGAGAGAAACATGACGCGTTCTGTTCCAGACTGTTCCTGTGGTGGTATTTTATAAAAAGCCACTTAAATGTCTGCTGTAGCGAACACTCAAACCCACAATATGCTGTGGTTTCTCTACCAGGGATATTACTGTTAGCTAATGGCCTTCCCTCCATACATTTAGGTCGAAAATCGTGCAAAGTTTTCAGGGTTGTGAAACATCACTCTTCACTGGAAGTTTGGTGAGTACAGTTTAAAGTGGGATTACCTCATCCCCTAAATCAACGGGTTCTTTATCTTTCCACACTATGTCATGACTCAAAGAGCTGGTAGATCGTGACATACCAGCCGGCATATGTTGATGTAAAGTATTTACAGCGGGCTCTAAAATCTTTAAATCCAGATAATCTCATTTCATACCTACACATATCCGTTTCGTTTGTTTCCTTTTCTCTTTTCGTACATCTGCAGACAATCATTTCACTGCATCCAGACTATTGAAGATCGGCTTATTTTGCTTTGTTTTCGTGAACTGTGGCGATTGATGATAATAAAACAGCTTGAAGCTCATGTTTGAATTGTTTATTATTTTCTGAAGGCTTTGTACTGCTTCTTAAAAGCTCTATAAGAACGTTCTCCCTTTGACAACCCGATATGAAAATCTCCTATGAGATTGTTGCTCAATATCGACACAAATAATCGCTCTGTTACATAATGGCTGGACAATCTGAGATGTTTTTAACAAGACGCTTTTAAAACCACTCAGGGCCAAATGGAATTCCCATCATTCCCACTCAGGTCCAGCACATCCCAGTGCTCCTGTCCTTGATTTATAAATTAAGCCATTTAAAAGTATCTAAAAGATCCACACATGTAGCTGCTCTCTGCATCTATTTGGACATCAGGAACTTGTATTTTTGCATGCGTGGATTTGTGCTCTCACGTCTCCTGTGAATGGGTATTAGTTTCATTGGATTCACACAGCAGCCTGCAGCACTAAACAGCTGCATCAGGGCGGTTCCTTTTAAACTGAGCCCTCTTTCTGAGCCAAGATCCTGCAGCACCAATGGCTTATAAAGACCTCCACCTACGCGGGAACACTGGTTGAGAGCAGGCAGTGAACGCAGTGCAGACAAACACATCCACGTTGAGGCCCGATTTTACATTTGTTGAACGTACCTGTTAGATTTTTTTGGGGGCAGTGGTGTCAAAATGGTTGTTTTTATTTTATTCATTTTTTCTTCACTTGAAATAAGAAAAACACTTTGCAATGGCATTGACTCCATCAAGGTTTTTTGAAATTTTTTCAACTGTACCTCAAGCTTCAAAATATGTTATTGAGATTTCATGTGATAGACCAACACAAAGTAAGGGGGGGGGGGGGGGGGGCAGGGCAAATAGGTCCAATGTAAACCTGAAAGAGCTGCAAATATTCTCAAATCAGAGCCAATATTCCTTCTATAGTACGACCATTAGCCAAGCTCTCCACAAATCTAAACTGTTTTGAAGAGCGGCTAGAAGAAAACTTTTCTTTACATTTTGTCACATGCAATGTTGAGAAAACAGCAAATATAAGAAAGAAAAAAAATGTTTTCTGGCGTACATGCAAAACACTATTTAGACAAAAAACCTGATACTCCACATCGCCTTCAGGGAAACAGTGATGGCTGTTTCATGCCGTATAAATGATTTTTTTTCAGAAGGGACAGAGAAGCTGGTCAGAGTTGGTGAGAAGATGTACTGAGACAAATTCAGGACAATCCTGCAAGGAACCCTGATAGATGCTGCAAAACACTTGAAAACGGCAGAGGATATTTACTTCCATGCAGGACGACGACATGAAACACAGCCAGAGTCATAGTGGTTTAGGTCTAAGCATTTGTCTGTGTGAGAACGGCCTAGTCAAAGTCTAAATTGAACTGTGAATTCGTGGCAAGACTAAAAAGTTGAAACTAAAAATCTACATCCTGTATAACAGAATTTGAGATATTTTACATAGAAGAATGAGCAGAAATGTCAAGACTCAAGATGTGCAAAGCTGGTAGAGACAACAACAAAAGACTTGCAGCTGTGACTGCAACTAAATTCTGTTTTAAGTATTCGGACAGTGCTTAATATAAATGCGTTTGCACCCATTCAGTTTATTTTATTTGTAAAAAATCTGATAACCATGGATCACATTCCTTCCACGGTACAGTAATATATTTGAGTCCGTCACATAAAATCCCACAAAAAAGCACATTGAGGTCTGTGGCTGTTAGATTGAGAAGAGCTTCATCGAAACTACTGAATAATCCTTCTAGAAAGATCCTTCCTGCCCACAGCCATTTAACATCTAAAGTCAGAGTAAACATTACATTCTGACAAAATAAGTATTTAAATGCAACAATAAAAATAATAAGCAGCAGTTTTTTGTTGCGACACCTGCACATTGATGTCCTGTAAGCAGCAGCTCCTGCGCTCTTTTCTGTCTGAACAGATCAGAACCAATTGAATTCGCTCTACTGTTGATGCTAATGTTAGCAGCTAACAAGCTAACCAGCTCACAAAGACTGCTGTCCGTGTTTGTTGTTAGCCACAGCGGTGCTTCCCTTTAAGAAGCTCAAACAACACTGCTGTACTGCTGTGGAAAGCAGCTTCTACATGGTGAATTTTGCATTACACATGCTTCTCGTTTTATTAAATAAAACTCTCCAGTATGTTAGAGCTACATTGTCAGCTTACTGCTGATACTGCTTCCGGTGACGCTACAGCTAACACCAACTGCCACAAACGCGCATGCCTGCCTTTCTGGCATACAGAGCAGATAAAGGGACAACGACCATTTTAAGAGAAAAGCAGAGTTTAAAAAAAAATGATAACATCAAGTACTAATTTGTTTTTGTCAACAATTTTACTCGTCAACGTTGTCGTGACGAATCAACGAATCGTGGCAGCCCTAAACTGCATTTGTGTGAAGGTAATCCACACAGCAATGTGTCAGAATGACCTAAAGTTCCTGAAAGTTGTTGTGAACTTAAAACTGCAAGCAGCACAGTGAATCCGATCTAGTAACTCTATAAAAACAACTAAAATCAATATCCGAAAAATGATGTCAGAGGGTGAGGCTGTCCCAACAGTGCAGTAATGAATCCCTTGACTGCTTTGCCTGCTTCAACATATGGTTTCTATCATTCGCTGAGGACAGAACATGTGTTCGACAGTCAGTTCGCTTGACTGACGGTTTTCTCATCCTGGAGAACATGTGCAGAACGATTTGTTTTCAGCTTTTCCTCTGAAACTTCAACACATCCAGCATTACAAAATCATCAACTCTTGTTGGGCTGATCTATGTTCACAAGGATGCAGCAGACAGTATGTCATGAGAGAATAAATTATTTTCAAAATTCTCTGTGCTTGCCTGAGTTGGATCCCATTAGGTCTCGTGTCACAGGCTTATCAGGCAGGATCACTCCCTTAACACACAACAACTCACATTGTTCCTCACAGGCAGAAGGACTGACAGAGGAATACTCTCACTGGGGTTTTGTGCTCCCACATGCCTCACATACCAGCAAACTGCAGCGTAGGCCGGCCGCCTGGACGATATTATGCAACTTGCAGATGTTTGTGGGAGAAAGTTAAAGAGTTCATTCTGCAGTTGCCTGCAGCTATGAATTATGGGATAGGTGGAGGCCCAACTGACCAGCATCAGGGCGGTGCTCACTCCAGGGAAACATAGATCTCCTCAAGCTCCTTTTACTCTCACACCCTTCAAATGTGTGGGTGTGTGTGTGTGTGTAACCATCTGGCACCTCTGCAAAGCTGCTGCAAGGCTTTCATCATCAATGATATCATTGCTGGATATTCTTTAACAACACATTCATCTTGTCCTTTGACAGCAGAATTCATCTCTTTCACAATTATTTTAGACATTCTAAGCCTAAATCTGCAAAGGAAAAAGGGAGGAGAGTCACCTCTTGGCTGTTCACACATCACTGGATCATCAAGATGAAGCTGCAGGGCTACATACATGAAATTCGAACCTTGCAGGACAGAGCGCCTTGTTGGTAAAGCTCAGGAAGGTAAAGGTAGAGAGTTGAGGTTGGCTTACCAGATCGGGCCGGCTGCTTGGTGGTCGGCAGTGACATCTCAGTGAGCGGCAGGATGTAGACGTCCGGAGTGCTCTGGGAGGCCGGTGAGGCCAAAGTGGACATGTCTGCATGGTACTCATCACACTCCACATTCTCAAATTCCTGAAACACACAGATACAAAAACAGTTTAAAGATTTACAGCTGAGCCGCTGCTTGAGTCCGACAGTTAATTTTCTGACTTCCTATAGCAGCTAGCTGCACTGTATTGCTAAAGTAAGTTTCCGTGTAAACAAGATCTAGTTTCTGTTATTTTTGTTCGCTTTCCTGAACTCCTCAATAACCATGATGAGGAATCGACCTGATTTCAATGTTGACTTCAATGAAAAGCCTGATTTAGAACTTCCTCAATGTTAAGAGCTGTATGATCACCAGCTTTTAGACCACAGAGTGATCAGTTTTCACCATCAAAGGGTTCCATACATCCCACACAATCAAATCAAATCAAAATTCAAAAGGACCTAAAAAATGTCATACTGTAGTTAATCTTGTGTGAGATGAAAGTGTTGCAACTTGAAACGTCCCACATTTTATCTTCTTAAAATTTGGGTTGTGCACAAAAAAACGTGCGGTGCCCTTTCCTGATGCTTTTGTGTGAACCTTTTTCGTTTAGCAGCCATAATTGTTAGCCACCACCATGAGGAGTTTCCCACTTTTTATGTTTTTTTCATCTTTAATGAAATAAATTATTATATACAAAACAAGTCATGGAAACAAACCAGTATTGTGACAGTTTATATTATAACAATGGTGAAGCAAGTCCTTTAAACTTTTCATGTTGTTGACTGACATGGCTAAAAACAATCTTTTAACCACATGTAGAATATTTAAGCGAAGTCATCTCAAACCACCACCGCTTTTTTCACTAATGCCTGTTGATGCAAATCTACTTTACAGCAAATGGCAAAAATATTAGATTAAAAAAACAACAATTGTAAATCTATTTTGGTATTAAAGGTTTATGGGTATATTCGCTACTAAAAGAAACAGCAGTTGAAAGAGATACATTGTTTTTATTGGTATGGATGAAAAAGCTAAAATATTATTCTAGTTAAAGACAAAAAAAAACTGTCTGCAGGGTTCATTTGGATTCACATAGCACATGTTTCCCCCAAAGTGTGCTGAAGTAAGCTCCATTCTGTAGTTTATAAATGTACTATTGTAATGTATAAATCATTTTTTGCTGTTGGTTAAATATTGTAAGAGTACTGTTTTCATTTATTTGAAATTACTTCCAGAAAATGTTATGTTTGATTTTACACTGATGTAAAATATAGATATTTTTTTTATTTCCTGGCTCAAAAGTCAAAGCAGAGCTGAGATAAACTCCAGCAAGCTGTGCTGGCCCGGTTCTATAATCCCCCATGAGCTGTTTGAGAGTCACAATGTAAACATAACCAGTCCAATAAATCCAGGGATTATTAGCTCTGAGACTACATGTAACTCAGTCCTAAACTTCAAAGATCACACTGGAGATATTGATCCTCAGAAGCTGCTTGGAAGCATGGAGAAATCAGATTACAGAGGATCACTTCTCATCATCCTTTTTACTTTAATTTCCTGTGTTTTACAAAAAACAAACAAGGGCTAATTAAATCAAAATTTTCTCCATACATTACTGTTTCTATAATTGTCTGTCTCCATAACTAAGATGCCCTTCTTAGTGGCGTACAATGATTAGTTTTCCACTGTAGTCTCTGCTCCAAAAGGTCTTCTTCGACCTGTAATCCTAAAAAAACAATGAAACTGAGAAGTCATATTGAGGGCCCAGAGAAATCACTGGAGGGACAGTTTTTTTCTGGCTGAGTTCAACCAGATGTAGCACAGTGCTGGCCCTTTTCTGATTTATTGCTGCATGCAGCTGGTCAGCAGTCTGAGGAAAGATGACCAAACTTCTTCCTCCCAATAAAGGTAAACTATAGTTTTGGTTAGGAATACAAAAACATGTGGAAACTATAACTGTTTTAGATATGAATCAAGAATGAAAGAAGGAAAGCTTGGATACAAGCAGCTGAGACTAAATTCCTGTGCAGGAGTGAGTCGACTCTCTGTGCAGAGCTGCTGCTCCTCAACACGGAAAGAGGTCAGCTGACATGATTCAGCCATATTCAATTTAATTCAGCTTATTTATATATAGCGCTGATTCACAACAGAAGTCATTTCAATTCAATCATACATCCAGTACAGTATCTGTGTCTGTTGCCATATTCCCCAGTTAGAGAAAAAACATTTTGCAACCAGCCCTGTAATTCTCCTGATCTGACAGCAGTCAGTTTGCTTTAGCTTAGCATAAACCAATGTCAGTGAATGGAACTACTAGCATTTCAGAGTGGAAGTTTTAGCTTTAGCTACTAGCATGCTAATAGTTCCCATTCACTGACATTAGTTTATGCTAAGCTAAAGCAAAAGGACTGATGCCAGATCAGGAGTGTTACTGCGCTGGTTACAAAATGCTTTTTATCATTTATCTAACTCTGGGGAATATGGTAACAGACACATTTTTACCTAGGGGTGGATAATCCCAGAACATCACCTTGAGTCATATGATCAGACTGTCTCCAGGAAACCTCTTGGGAGGTTTTCCAGCTACATCCAACTAAGATTACGGCAATGAGGTGTTATACATTCATTCTGGCCTAGGAAAGTCTTTGGACCAGGATACTGCTATTGGAGAGAGGGAGATCTGAGTTTTTCTAAATATCTGTTATCCCCACAATCCTAAACAATATAGGAAGGATGGATGGATGGTTTAAACTTCAGTTGGGAAGTCAGAAGCGGCAGGTTTTGTAAGGCAGCGGACTGCAGGCTAGCTGCCCATCCAATTTGTGTTTTTACTTCAAGTTGTAATACAGTGAAAACTTCATACTGGTTCATGACCCGTCTTCAGCACAGCTCACATCTACCAAAACTAAGCAAAAATTTTCTATAAGAGCAAAATGAACATAGACTAAGACTAAGCCTTGTGTCATGTCGATAATATCTTCTGAAAGATTCCTTTTGTCTGTTGCGAACACCAGCACAGAGGAGGATGTGGACGAGGGAGGGAGTTGGCTGCGTTCACAGACCGGATGTCAGAATAAAAGTCCCTCTGATGGGATCTGGAGGACTGTGGGGTCCCATCACTGGAAAAATGTGACCCGCTGCAGCCCTCTGCAACACCCACACAAATACATGCGCACATAAACACCTCCATCTCCCGCTTCCTCCTGTCCCCCAGGAATGTGAGCACATACACACTGGTCTGCGCCGCGAACCCCTCCTTCTGCCTCAAGTCCAAACCTTCACACGGCCCCGCTCACCCCCTCGTACATTCAACATGTGGTTTCAGTCTCTGCAGCGACATATTTTCACATATATACACCAACGTGGCATGTAAAAACAGTAAAAAAAAAAAGAAAAAATATTTCATTGCATAATTTCAACACATTAATTAAACCGGAATGGGACTTTTTAACTTTGCAAATGAGAAATTCTCTACAAATCTCATAACCTTAATTTGAATTTCTCCAAAATCGGAGATTCAGAGTAAAATAATCTGATGAAGCCTTCAGTAGAAGCTTACCTTCCACAAATGATGATAGACACCCCCAAGCTCATCATTTCAGCCTTTTTCTTGGTTTCACACATCCACACACTCACACACGCAGACACTGTGATGTGATGAGTGGAGGGCAGCAGGAGGATGACTGAAGGAGCGAAAAGCTTCATCATTTTGCTGAGAGAAGATGAGAGGAGGAAGAGGCTCTGCAGTTGACCACAGACTCTCCCCAAGACTGCTAGGATGGAGAGATGAAGGGGGAGAAAAAGCTAACAGAGGAAGGAAGAAAGGAAGAGGGAGGAGCGCAGAGTCTCCCAGAACACAGCCTGGAGCGGACCTCTGGTCATCTGGTTAGGGAGAGGAGAGAGGAGGCCTCCCAAAAATGTGAGAAAAACATACAAATGGGAGAAGGAGAAGGACGAAGAGGAGGGCTTCACATACTGCACATGTGACATCACTGGCTGTCTTTGTATTTGTTCTGAAAACTTCTGCAGGACAGTCACCCCCAAATATATACAGGGAAAAACAAACTTTTAGCCGAAGTCTGACTCTGACATTTAACATTTAGTCCAAGATGTCATTAACAACAGCCTGAGTGGATTTTCCTGTTTATCTCCATAGCTTCACACGCTTTATCGCAACACTAGTCAAACATTTCATCTTAAAAATGTTCAAGTTTTTCATGAGCATAAGAATAATATAAAATTAAAGGTAGAAGGGCTTTTCATGGAACAAGTTTTAAAATTAAATGTCATTTTCACGGGTTTCTTTCTTTCTTTCTTTCTTTCTTTCTTTTTTATCCCACTGTTTTTCCCCATTATTTATCACCCAGTGTTCCTACCTAATTGCAGTTCTGGGCATTCCTCTCCCTCTGCCAACCCCGGGAGGGTCCTGCACTGAGCTCAAGCGTCCTTCTTGCCTGAGGAGTGAGCAAGCCCTTCTTTTCACCTGAAGGGGCAGGGTTTCCCTAGCTGGACATAGTGCGTCAAAGGATCACGTCATTCCAGCCAGATCCTCCCCAACCCCTCAGGCGCCCCAGTCAGCCACGAGGAGGCAGTATACAGCCCAGGACTGGTGCATGCTTTTCTGGGAGTAGCTCACATTAGCTGCTCAAGGGAACACAGGGAGAACATGCAAACTCCACACAGAAAGGCCCTTTTGCCAACCCCACCCAAGGTGTGGGTGCTGATGATATGGAGGAACACACACACCCTCAGCACCCACAGCGTCCCCAGCGGGAATCGAACCCGGGAGCTGTGAGGTGAGCTGTGCTACCCTTTTTCACGGGTTTCTAAGGGGAACTTTACACGACAACGTTGCGGTTTTTGTTTGAATTCCCGGGTGCAAATGACAGCATTTACACAAGATGTGATCTCGTTAAAAGTGCTGAAGTGCATAGGCCCGGCATTTAGATGGTCGTGTACCCAGTGTACATAGCGTTCTATGGGTTCCCCCTTTTTAATTTTTTTTATTAAACAGATTGACAAAGAACAAAACAGATTAAAACACAAACACAGGACATACGTATAAATTTATTTGACTACAAAATAAAGAAAATTTGGACACATTGGGGTTTGTATTGGACCATATAGATTTACGAATATGGAATTGTTCAAATAAAATCAGAAAATGAAGGATAAAGGAATGAGATTTCACAAGATACTTTTTTATCTCTAAAGAAAATAATGTCCCTTAATTGTAGTTTAATATTGATAAGGTATAGTAAAATTAAATGTTCTATTTAACAAATACACATTCATAGAAGAGGTGTGGAATTGTGTCTGTAGCTGAATTACAGAATGTACAAGAATAATGTAAATCTGTTTAGGTTTCTTTTGTGTGAAAATATTTCATTTGGTGTATCTGATTTATTATTTTATAATGAACTTTCTTAATTTTGTTGATGACCAAGTATTTACCAGTATTATTTCATATCAGTGACCAATTCATATTAGCCATATTGTTCCAGTAAAACTAACATTCAGGAATAATTCGGGAACTATACATGTGAGGAATTTATTATTACATGATGACTGTCAATTTGGTTCCTTCCTATCTTGCAACAGTCTAACAAAAGCAACTGGAATTGAATTAGAAACTACAGAGTAATCCTTCACAGATACTGGAATGTTAAAGGTTTTCAGGAAACTCAGTACATGTGAAAAGATGACTGTTTTCACTTATAAGTTGAGAGACATAATTTACATTAGCATAAATCAATGTCCATTGTTCATAGACCACTGTTCATAGAATATCTATTTATTTTTATATTTAATGAATTTGTTATTCCAAATCTGGTATTTGTGTGGCGAAAAATTTTGTTTTCATATAAGAAGCAGACCTAATAATGCCTGCTTTTGAAAATTGGACAATGTAATGGGAATTTTGTTCAGATCAAAATCACAATGTAAAAGAAACTCAATTCCCCCTTGTTTTTCAAAGATAAGGGTTGGTATCAAACACCATATTTTATTTTGTTGTTTTTTTAAATGAAGTATTTAATCCAGTTATGGATAAAAATTTCTTTGAAGTATTAAAATCTATTATGTTTAGGCCTCCTTGATTGTAAGAATTATTAAGTATAGTTCTGCTCAAATAGTGAGATTTATTCCTCCAGACAAAGTTATAGACAGCAGAATCAAAGCTTTTTATGAAAGATTTGGGAACATCTATCATTTTTGCTGAATATACTAATCGAGACATTCCTTCTGTTTTTGGCAGGAAAATTCTGCCCTTAAGAGATAGAGCTCTTATAAGCCATACATCAAATCAGTGCTTCATTTTTTGGAATTAAATGCTGGGCATTTAATGTTACTCTCTCAGACACGAGATATATTGATACCTAACTGATAAGTAATTTACTTCTTTTTTAACTTGAAACTCTTCAATTTCTTTTTAAATATTGTTCTCCTTAAGCGGGAACAGGACAGTTTTTTTATTTATAATAAGACCAGATACTGTAAAAAAAAAAAAGCATTTACACATTCCAAAACTTTTCTGAACTGAAACATGTCTTTCAAAAAAAAAAAAAAAAATGGCTTTATCATCCGCTGGTTGAAAGCATTTAATAACCTGCCCCATAATAGTGATCCCTTCAGATGAGTCATTCTGTAAATGTAGCCCCAACATTTGCATAACTAATAAGAACAAAAAAACGGGGCAGCTGGGTCACCCTGTTTAAAAACTTTTTATCGTGGCAGACCACCAGGAGGCTCCACTCACACCCAGAGAACAGGATGTTTATATTCTAAAAGGGTACAGATAAGGAGGTGATCAAACCTAGCTCTTTTATGTAAATAAACAAAATATTGCCATTTTCAAGTATGTAATCTTTATAATCAACCAAGTCAAATATCAATCTAATCTCATTGCTTATGTGTTTTCCTTGGCATTGGCATTCATCAATTATATCATCTAAGCAAGGCTGGTTTCCCCCTTGTATCTACCTGATCGGTACCGGGTAAACCGATCGGTACCGCGCAAGTGTAAAATGCGTCAACTTCCGCGCGAAGCATTTTTCGGTAGGTAGATCATATTAGGTTTAGGCACTGCTCCTCCAGTATTAGGATTAGGAAAATAATGAAATTAGGTTTAAGTAATGCTTCTGCAATGTTAGGATTAGAAATAAATAAACCAGGCAAGGCAATAAGAGACGAGGAAGTCCTTGTACAATTCCAATATTCGCAAACTCTGTCAAAATGTGTGAATGATGGCAAAGAGAGGAAGTGATGTAAGATTTGTACATGCATGGTATGGCTCGTGTCCCGTATGGATAGGGTAGTGACACCCGTCATTAACTGGAAAATGAATATATTTCTAGTCAGAAGATACTAACAATGGCGGCCTCTGCACATACAATAACATAATGCAGAAGCTGCATCAGCAGAGGTAGCATAAAGGCATCCACCATTGCTGTTGTTCTTTCCTCACACAGCTTGCAAATCGAAGGATGGTGGAGTGTGGAAGTCCAATAGTCAGATATTAGAAAATGTTAAATAAACTTAAAACTTGTCAAATAAATAAAGCAGCTGTCAAAATAAAATCTTAAACTTTTCCTACCCCTACTGTACTTATAGATTAGTGTTCCTTGTTTTGTGTCCATCCTTAGAGAGATACTATCTGAACCTCTTGTTAAATTGGAACACCAGTTGATTTTTAAAGTTAGTAGAGTGGATCCTTGCTCACTTTGCAGTAAAGTATTTTTGTATTGAAAAATAACTTTTAACATCCTAATAGGTCAATAGGATGATTTATTTTACCTCTACATATTCTAAATCCTTCTAAAAGTCAAACCACTCAGCATTAGCAGTCATACATGCTTGATGAAAAACAATAAAACAGAACATTTAATTTAATTCAGAGTTGCCACCGCCAAACCCCAGACGCGCTTTACGACCCAGACAGAATGTTAAAAGTGGACAGATCAGTGAAAAAGATGTTTACTTGCGTCCTTCATCGATGTCTTAGATTAAACTGAGTTTAGCCTTTTATTAAACTATGACTTTACTTTGACAGTAGTTTAGTTAAACTTACCTCTACATGTTTTTTCTGCAGGATTGATGTGGAGTTTCTAAAAGCTGCGACCTCGGTCTCTGGCCGAACACATAATAATGCGTTTGCCTTTCTTGAACTCAAGCCCAGGTGGTCACTTACATTTGGCCAGAGGTTAACATTGCTTCCTTTGAGTTTAATTTTATTCCATACGCTCTCTTTGTTCACTGGATCCATACAGATGTCATTTGCTTCCATCTTTATTCTATTAGCGCCAGTTCTCATATCCAGCATGCATTGCAGTATTGCCAGGCACAATATTTTTAATCATATGTATTAAATATTATTTTATTTGTAATATAAAATGTAGCAAAGTACAATAATAATAAAAATATATATATATATATATATATATATATATATATATATATATACACTTAAGTAAAAGTAAAATTACAGACTTTAAAAATGACTTGAAAAGTACAATTACACAAATAAACTTCTAAGTTAGAGTAACACAAGTAAATGTAACTCCTTACTTTCCACCTGTGTCCTGAACTGTATGTGTGTGCCTGGTGGTTTTTTTGGTTAAAATATGTTTGATCTTCATTCAGTGAATTTACTCTGTGAGTAGAGTATCCAGAAATGTTATTCAAGTAAGAATGAAAAAGCAAAGCATAGCAAAACTACTCGTAAAAGTAACCCCCCCCCCCCCCAACAAAATTGACTTAAGTAAATGTAACTAATTACTACCCAGCTCTGCTAGGCCGTGCTCCCATATATTTCCAAACTTGTTTTGGAATAGACAAACAAGGCTAACATCAAGATTCTGCAATAGAACTTGACCAGTCCTCCAGAAAACGGGTTTTACTCAGAGAGAATAAATCTTTGAATATGCTTGTTTTTTTGTGTTTTTTTTATTCGATAATTGTAAGCAAATAAAGCTCACGAGAATGCCCTTCCTCACGCCCTCTCACTCCCCCTCTGTTCCCACAACCCCCCTGACCACACCCTGAACACACCCCGACAGGTTCCAGATGACTGAGCAGATCACCACAGCAGTCACCACAAAGTCAAGCAAGAGTTAAAGAGGAAACGGTTAACAGGCAGAAGCAGCAAAAGCTTCTGTAACAGAAAATGTCTTCAGCAGTTTTTCCCCTTTAGTTTGTCAAAGTTGTTCTTCAGCTTTTCGTGGATAGGATTGGGGAGACTGGTTCCAGTGCTTCAAAAACAACACAAAATGTATTTTCCTATAATTCCCATCTGTCCCTAATAATTTTAATAAAATCCCAGAGAATGTGCAGGAGTGACCTGAGCTTTGTTCAAGCTGTATGGAGAAAAGTGAGTTTTTCTGTGGCCTTATGGTTAGCTGGCGGAATGAAGCGATTTGCACAATATGTGCTGTTTGGAATCATTTCTGGTCAAACACAACACACCACGTTTAGTAAAGACAGTTAAAAACTTAGTTTTATCAATGATAAAATTGATATTTCCATATTGCATATTGATATTTTGATTTCTAAAAAACAAAACAAAAAACGTTTTGCCCGTCTTTCTTAGTTGTCAGCTTAGGTTCTTTGTTTTCTTTTTTATTTTGTTAGGATTATAAAAACTGGTTTGGGCCTGGATCCTTTTTGTCTCATCATTCACCTCTTCCTGTAAAATCTTTGATCTTCCCATATTCATGTTGTTATTGTTGCAGTTGATTGCGGGGCGGTTATTTTAATCAAGACAAATCAAAATGCAAATTGCTTTAATCTCACAGGTCTAATCAGCTGACGCTCTTTTGAGGAACAACCAGTCTTTATGAACTCTGTTTGCATGATTGAGAATGTATAGCAGGATATAAATAGTACACTGGAGAGGATTCACAAAATGATTCTCTATAAGAAAAGACTACGCAGCAGGAAATAAGGTGCTGCTGCTTCCCTTTACATTGAAACTAGGTTAGTTTTTTTTACTTGATGCTACAGTAGCTTAGGCTTCTCAAACATAACGCTGATAGTTTTAGCTTCCTTCTGTTCCATTAGCATTTTCACATTCGTCTGGACCATTAGAGAGTTGTGGATCCGGCAGCACTCGAGCTAAGCCTTTAGCCTTTAAAAAATAATAATAGACTGCTGCTAATTTTGGAAATGGATCGGCCAGCTGCACAAAAAACAACAGAGGATCCTCACATACAGTCTCCTATACTTGACTTAGAGCGTAAAAACATGAAAAAAGGAAGTAAACAGCAGAAAATGTGAAAATGTACCCAGAGGCTAACGCTCCTGATTATTAAACCAATCCTTTATCTCTCCAACTCTTAGACTAAAATCATATGAGAGACTTTATCTTCTGTGTTCAGCACTGTTTAACTAAATAAATACTTTCCTAAACCAAAGAGAATAATGCTAATTTCTTTCAATATTTTGTAAAACATAGAATAACTACTGCTTTTCTGCTGAATCCCAGCAGACAGGCTTGTTTTGGAGGAACTCTCGGAAGTTCTAATGAGCTGCATTAAAGATGCAGAGAAACAAATTCTTAGGTAGATCACTATTTTTGTTAAATCATTTTACGTTTTTATTCTCATGCAGAAATCTTCATGTTCTGTTTTTTACCCAACACGAACCTAAAAGAACTAAATATTTCTAACTAACTTTGCTTTTGAAATGCTAGTTGAACACTGAAGTTAGAAAGAAGCACAGAACTGCTCAAAATTGAGCAGAAGAAATGCTGGTTCCAGCAAATCAATGTTTATACTCTAGATTTAAGCAAAATATGCTGACCACTGTTGGTGAACTCTACAGTGTGCAAGAAAACAATAAAATGATCCCACTTTAATTTTTCTCTCCTGTCTGCCCTATCTTATTTATTGTTGTGACCCATTTCATTTCTCTGCTGCATCCTCAAGATGGTCATGCAGCGCTGCAGGGCTCCCTGCCGCTCCACAAACACAAACCCATCCCGCTTTGTTTGCTGTTCTTCCTGCTCCCCATCTGCATACCTCTGCATAAGCAACCAAAGGTTTTCGTTCAGTGGGACGGACGACTGATGAAAAGATACAGCGAGTGTCTCTGTCCAGACATTTTCAGTAAAACTCAAAGGAAGAGCCTGAGTGTACCGGGAAGACTCAAAACTTTAATGTTATGACTATGTTTTTATAGATGCTATGGAATTCTTGTATATTTTCTCAATTTTTATTTTATTTTTATGCATGCCTTCATTTAATGTTACTTAAAGCATTCTGACTAATTTACTCATGGTATTATTATTATTAGTAGTAGTAGTAGGTTTTTTCTTTAAAGCTCATGATTTTACCCACCTTGAAGCCCATTTTGCCCTTTTTACAGCAGAGGCAGGCCAGCATGAGGAAGACGAAGGTGAAGAGACCCGAGAAGGAGATGGCCACCACAGCCAGGGAGGACGACCAGGAAAGATCGCTCAGCGGAGCGCCATCTGCAGGACACAGCGAACAAAGCACAATGTCAGCCGTTAAACTCGATGCTGCATGATCACCAGATAAAGTGCATGTTGGAGCGTGTGGAAATTCATCAAAGGAACAGAAATAGAAAGCAGAGAACCTGAGGTTTTTCTGCTGCCTCTTGATTAATTGTGGTTTTGTGGGATTTATTTCTGGTAGAAACATTTGCATGGTGGATTTAAAGCCTAGAAACGGCTATATGTTGGAAATGAAATGAAACCCTGCAGATTTTACTCACAGAACAATAAAGTGCAATAAAACCCTGGACTTTAACACAGACAACACATCTTCTGCTCCAACTAGCTTTTTTTTTCATTAAAGTTTTATTTGGGAACAAAAGTGATTTTCTACTAAATACATTCCTCTCATTTAATCCATTCTAAACAAATGATGTTCAGGCTGAATACATTAGGAATTTATGAGGTGGTAGATGAAGTTTGAGGATGTTTTTGTGTCACTGCGACACTGCAGTGGCCCAGAAACACACTTACACTGTGAAAACATCTGTGATTGAATACACCCAAACCTTTATTTGAACTAAAACTTTCCAAATTTGATCTTTAAGACCTTTTCAGAAAACTCCAACAAAGCTGCAGTGAGAGGATGTAGACAGTAACACTGAGATGGGAAATAAGCAAAAGGACACCTGGTTTGATTATGAATGTTATATTCCTTAAAACATTTGCATGTTGCTCTACAGCAAGAATGTCCTGGGTTTAAATCAGGGTCAGGTGCCTTTCTGCATGGAGTTAGCATGTTCTCTATGTGCAAGAATGGATTTTTTGTCAGGGTTTCCTTCCACAGTCCTGCAGATTAGGCTCACTGGAGTCTCTGGATATCCCAGAGGTCTGTGTGTCTGTTTGCACGGTCATGGACAACCCTGAAAATATGAGGTGGCTACGAGCCTAAACATCAGGGTGCATAAAAGCGACTTCTATTTTCATGAAAAATACGAAGGTAAAGCAGTAGTTTATCTGCTTTTTAAATTTTGAATTATCACATTGAAATTAAATGGGTTAGTTAAATGAACAAAAATGAGGAGCAAACAGAAACTATAATTCCCAACAAAAGCAGATTTACAAATATGAGGCAGAAACCATTAGGCATTCTGGAGTCTGAAAAAACCCACAAAACATTTTCAGGCAACAAAAACCACAAAATTTAAGTAATTAATTTTTCCAGTGATAACTCCAGACAGCAAAGGGCTTAATCCATTATTTGTTTATGCTAACACACTTTTTATACAAATTAGTTGTAGTTTACAGTAATTTTATGCAGAGATTTCAGGCAGACTTACAAAGAAAGGTTGTACTTTTGGTGATTTTCAAGCTGACAAGTAAAGTCAGCAATGGGCAGCTTTTCTCTCTTTTCTCTTTCCTCCATAAACAAAACCAGAATTTCATACCAGTTGCAAGTCACAAATGGTGCTGTTCTATGGAATCAGATGCTTTATGCATACTAGGGATGCACCGATACCGCCTAACGTACTCGTATCGGTATCAGCTAATGTTAACCGATACCATGAACCGATACTTAAGATGTGGAAACGCAGCAATAATTTCACAGAAAATATTAGTTTTAATTTTGAAATTTAAGCTCTGTGGTCATTTAAAAAAAATTTTTTTTTTATCTAATTCACCATCATTTTTTTGTAACAAGCAGAGAAGAAAATAAAACCTGACTACCACTTGATAGCACTTTTTTTGTGCGGTAGAAGTATCGGCATTGGTACTCGCTATCGGTGAGTACTCTGATCCAAGTATCAGTATGGTATCTGTTTTTAAAAAAGTGGTTCCGTTGCATCCGTAGTATATACCGTAGCAAGAGCTTTTTTTCTGGATGTATGAAAGATACTTAAAGGAGTAATGATACGTCTGTCTCTCAGACAATATATGTAACCCAAAGTTGCCAAACGATCGGGGAAATGAGAGAAATGTGAGTGCAAATAGGAGAATGTGGCTTCCGTGTAAAGGGCTTTGAGTGGTCAGTATGACTAGAAAAGAGCTATATGACTTCAGTACATTTACCATTTATGAAAATAAAGTGTAATTTTAGTAATATCTTTAACAAAAGAATTTCACAAATTGAGTAACTGTTAAATAAAAATTCAGTTTTGGTTCAACCACTACTATGTACGTATGTTAAGGGTTTCAAACATGTCTCACATGTAAGTCATACATGCAGCATGTATCGCTGTTCTCAGGAAGGAAACCTAACAAGCCCACAAGTTAAATAAGAAGTGAGAAGGAGAGGTAGACAGAATAAAAGTTTAATTCATTTAAAGAATAACATTTGCTCTCTCCGTTGAGCTGTTTTCTGTTGGGCCGTATCCTTATTCCCATCCCATTGTGTCCCAATGGTTACAACAATAAAGCAGCAAAGTTTCCTTCAAGGAGGTCTTCAAGTGTCTCGTCGAATTTTACCGACAACATGGTTCACGTTACTAGTACAATTTTAATTTTCCTCACTTTCAGATAGATGACTTCTGAAATGCAAATGGTTACCATGGAAACTGAATGGCAAGCAGGATTGCTTTTAGCTGTAAATCTCTCGCATCGATTCTGCCAACAGTGCCACCCAGCCGCACACACACAGACACACAGAGTCGGCACTGATCCTCTGCAAGCTGGTGCAACTTGCTCTCATGACTATCCAACATTCAAGCTCTTAGTTTAATTGGAAAGAGAGTAAAAACTGTTGTCCATGAAGCTGCTTGGCACAAGTCAGAGTAAGAGTAAATTATAGTAGAAAAACCAAAAGAATGACTGTAGCATGCTGATCTTTATTGAAACAGTCAGGTCTGAAAAATTGGAGCTTTGATGTTATATGGTGCTTTGTGAAGCACTATGGGAGGACAGGGGACTATCTAGAGCTCTGAAATGCTACATAAGGCCATTCAGATTTAATTACTTATTTATCAGGGGGATTATTATGGAGAGCTGAGGATATTCTTACTCTGTTGTGGTTTATATAAAACTCCCACGCTTCCCACCTCACCCAGCAGCAGAAAACACAGTCTAACTGTGCAAATACTATTAATAACTGAACAAGCTACGGTGAATGTGCAGAAAAGCTTTTAAATCACGGCAGTACGTGAGCTGTCTGAGCAAATACAGAGAGCCAGTGAAACGTTTATAACAGAACACCACAATACAGAGCCTTTTAAAATAGATTCAAGTATGTCTGACCAACACAAGGAAGCACTTAAGAGCAACACTAAAAAACATATTTAGGTAAAAAGTGATGCCTCTCAATAAAATAGAGTGTGACCAATAACTTTCGACGTCCCCTAGAGTTGAGCCTAGTGTGATTTAATCTCAGTATAATTGCAGCTGCTCTGTTGAATGGAATGGAGTGAAGTTTCACCTTCCAGCGGGACAACAACCACCAACGAAAAGCCAGAGCTACAATGGAAGCGTTACATGAAAGCATTGTTTAAAATGGCTGGGTTTGGTGTTATTTTGTAAAGAAAAGGGTGAATACATTTCAGTAGAGACGTTCCCCAAAACACTTGCGGCTGTAGCAGCGATGAAAGCAGGTTGAACAAACCACTGTTTCATGCCAAATAAAAAAAAAATAAAAAAATCTCTTCTCCTTCTACTTCCCACATCCGTACAACTTTGTGTCGACTACATAAGTCACACAAAGCCTACTATAAAACAATGAAGCTGTTGTTTGAAGTACTTTGAACAAACAACTTTAAAAACCATATCTTATATGTTTTTTAACCCTTTTGCTATTTTGTTTCTTTTAAAATATTGTTTTCCCTTTGTTGTCTGAAAACTGTCTTGGAAGACGTCAAAAACATTTCACTACAGTTGTATACATTCACAAATTAATCTATAAAGCACTAAGTTGCAATGTTTTTGACATTTTAGTTATCAGGCTCCTTTCCTGTGGAACCAGCTCCCAGTTTTAGTCCATGAGGCAAACACTCTGTCTATTTTTAAGACTAGGCTTAAAACCTTCATTTCTTATAAAGCATATAGTTAGAATGGCTTAGGTTATCCTGAGTTATCTCTATAGTTAAGCTGCTATATGATTAAACTGTTGGAGGACAGACTGTCCACTTTTCTTCTGTCTTTTACTTTTCTCTTCTACTACTCTCCAGACACATTTTTTTCTGCTGTTATTGTGATTGTTAACCTTGTTTTTCTCTCAGTGTTTCTCTCTCCATAGAGGCTCCGCCAGTGTGGTGTCCTGCTCAACTAGGGTGCCCCCTGCTGGATGGTGAACATCAGTCCAGATGGTGCTCTAAGTGACAAAGCATCCTCAGACCCCCCCAGACGGTCGCGGCAGATGACCGCGTATACTGAGCCAGGTTCTGTGGGAGGTTTCTTCCTGTTAAAGGGGAGTTTTTTCTTTCCACTTTCACTACATGCTTGCTCAGTATGAGGGATTGCTGTGGTTGCAGGCCTGCCTCAAGGGGCTCAACCCCATGTCAATGACTTCATGCAATCTGCTGGGATTCCTTACATAGAAAACTTTAAACTGATTGTAATGTTTGTATAATTGGATTGAAATGACTTTTGTTGTAAAGCGCTACATAAATAAAAGTGAATTGAATTGACTGTTTGCATAAAAAAGGCTTTATAAAAAAATTAATTTGATGATATTCTATCCAACACAAATTTCTTGGAAAACAAATCTTAAAGAAAGTTTGCAGTTTACAAACTTGATTTTCTAATTTCCTTGATTTTATTATGTCCATAACTTTCTTTATGTTTTCTTCAGTGTGTATACGAAAGATAGGTGGGGGTTGAAGGATATTGCTTGAATCAATTCAAGGCTCATTGTATTCAGATGAAGAGGCCACTGAGGTAAAGTAAACATGCAGCAGAAAGCTGACAACAGCAGTTATTATTCGAGGGAAGGAAATGAAAAGAGGAAACTGATTGTGAAGCACTGGAGCCGTGATGTGATGCACCTGAACAGCTCCGAGACCTGACAACCCAAACAGTCATCAATGATCCAATAACCCACCAAGTACCTCTCCGCTCTGTTTTCTCCTGCAGCTGTGTAAAATGTATGCAGCCGACTGCTAATTCAAATGAAACTGAGAAGATTCACCCTCTTATTAGCTGTAATGGGACTAAATCCGATGAGACAAATGTTTCTGCTAAAGGAGATCTTCAGCGCGCACGCTCACCCAAAGAAGAAGCAGGATGTTTTCGGAGATGCTGAATTCCCTACAACAACAGTATGAGCACCACAACCCCTTTACGCTTCTCAGAGGTGGGAGCCATTTTTAGTTTCCCAAGGCAAAAGGCTGGTACACATGCTGATGACTAAATGATGAAAAGGGGGAGACAACAAGGAGTCATAAGGTGGAAAGTAAGAATTCAAAAAAGCCCAGAAGAGCTCTGAGCTCTGCAGCAGCTCCTGCCAAAAGAATCTTCTTAGCACTTGGAGCTGCTGCAGTTTCATTTTCTATGCAGAGAGTTCAAACTGAGGCGATCTGACAGCCTCACATTTATGTTCTGCTGGAGCAGGCTGAGAAGAAAAAAACAAACAGTCAGTGGGTATTTCTGTAGCCTGATGAGATCTCTGTAATGCTTCAGCAAAATAAAGCCCCGGCCTGTGAGTTCTGCTGAGTTCTAAATCTAAGGGCTGACTCCTGACTGGTTTAACTTTTTTGAGGTTAATACCATCTTGTCATATCTGTCAGATAAAAATTGACTCAAAGCCATCACTTGGCTTATTGTAGGTAAAGCTGGTTACCTAAAAACACCATATTACTGACGCGTATACATTTAATTATAATCTACAAACATCTACATCATCCTGAAATCCATAAATAAGAAATCAGTTCCAGGAGAAACAATATCCTATAATTTCAAAAGGAATGAAAATGTCAGCCTCACTGTGGAAAAATCCTAACAATGTTTGTACTTTTCATGGCAACTAAAGAAGTTTCTAAAGTTGAGACGCTGGACTTCATCATACACTCAACAAAAATGTAAACGCAACCTTTGTTTCTGCTCCCATTTTTCATGAGATGGACTTAAAGATCTTAAATTCATTCCAGATACGCAATATTACCATTTCTCTCAAACATTGTTCACAAATCAGTCTAAATGTGTGATAGTGAGCACTTCTGTTTTGCTGAGATAATCCATCCCACCTCACAGGTGTGCCACATCAAGATGCTGATCTGACATCATGATTAGTGCACAGGTGTACCTTATACTGCCCACAATAAAAGGCCACCCTGGAATGTGCAGTTTTGTCTCACAGCAAGATGCCAAAAGCATTGAGGGAGCGTGCAATTGGCATGCTGACAACAGGAATGTCAACCAGATCTGTTGCTCGTGCATTGAATGTTCATTTCTCCACCATAAGCCATCTCCAAAGGTGTTTCAGAGAATATGGCAGTACATCCAACCGGCCTCACAACCGCAGACCACGTGTAACCACACCAGCCCAGGACCTCCACATCCAGCAGGTTCACCTCCAAGATCGTCTGAGACCAGCCACTCAGACAGCTGCTGAAACAATTGGTTTGCATAACCAAACAATTTCTGCACAAACTGTCAGAAACCGTCTCAGGGAAGCTCAACTGCATGCTCGTCGTCCTCATCGGGGTCTTGACCTGACTCCAGCTCGTCGGCGTAACAGACTTGAGTGGGCAAATGCTCATATTCAATGGCGCCAGGCACGTTGGAGAGGTGTTCTCTTCACGGATGAATCTCGGTTTACATTGTTCAGGGCAGATGGCAGACAGCGTGTGTTGCGTCGTGTGGGTGAGCGCTTTGCTGATGTCAATGTTGTGGATCGATTGGCCCATGGTGGTGGTGGGGTTATGGTATGGGCAGGCATCGATGGCATTTTGAATGCACAGAGATACCGTGATGAGATCCTGAGGCCCATTGTTGTGCCATACATCTATGAACATCACCTCATGTTTCAGCAAGATAATGCACGGCCCCATGTTGCAAGGATCTGCACACAGTTCTTGGAAGCTGAAAATGTCCCAGTTCTTGCATGGCCAGCATACTCACCAGACATTTCACCCATTGAGCATTTTTGGGATGTGCTTGACCGGCGTATACGACAGCGTGTACCAGTTCCCCCTAATATCCAACAACTTTGCACAGCCATTGAAGAGGAGTGGACCAACATTCCACAGGCCACAATTGACAATCTGATAAACTCTATGCGAAGAAGATGTGTTGCACTGCATGAGGCAAATGGTGTTCACAGCAGATACTGACCGGTTCTAAGTCCCCAAACCCCCAATAAAGCAAAAAAACTGCACATTCCAGGGTGAATCCAGATAAAGCTGTTGTAGAGTGATGCCAATTAGGGATTAAAGGAGCCAAGAAATTCATCTTAAAAACTGCCTGGACAGGAGACGTAACGTGATCAGCATCATCAAGCTGCAAAAAAGGATCAAAAGCATCTGTAATATCAAAAATAATTACAGTTACAGAGGCTTAAACGGAAGAAATGAAAGGCTTTCTTTTGGTTCACACACATGAGGGTGAACAAGACAAAAAATTACAGAGAGAATGCAAAAGAGTTTTTCATTCAAGATGCAGCATCACAGCATCTTTTAAAGGTCAGCCTCTTCTGCTCATACTTCAAACTAAGAGCAACTGCACCTTCTGATGTTGCCATATAATGGTGGAAGTTATTAAAATAATGAGCAACCACAAGAATTAGAGCAGATAGAGCGGCAGTAAAATGTTTGCTGTACCAAACTTGTAGGCATTCTTATACCTTGGGCATCACGTTGGATCTTAAGAAATCTTTTTTGCAGGTAAAGGCTTCACCTGTCCATCACGTCACAGTGGGAACACCTTTGTGTTCGTAGGAACTGACAGAGAACCAAACAGGTTGTCAACATAGCCGGAAGATAAATTACAAACTACAGGTTAGCTTTTTATCTCTCTGACAACTGCTTTGTGTTGTTTTAACAATTTTCAATTTATACAGGATAAAGACGTTTATTACAGTTATATATAAAGATACATACAGTAAAAAATATCTAAGATGATGGGTTGGAAGACAGGTTCTGGCATTTAAACACTGATTTATGCCCGCCCATTTTTACTTAGGAAAAGTTTGCTAAAAGATGAAAAACCTGTTAGATAAAAATAGGATGTTGAAACATATTCTCTTTCAGGCGGGTGAGCATCTCTTCAACTTCTTCTTTGCAGTTATGGATCTAAGAGTCCAACGCTTTCATTTTCCACGCATAGACAGCGTGAACAGTCGGCCCTCATCCAAACATCAGGTGTGAGAGCATGGTTCGAGTGTACAGAGTCCTGCAGTGTACTACTCTAGTTTAGGTTGGAGCTAAATACACAAAAAATGTGGTATAGAGATTCTGAGATGCGTTGAAGAGAACTACCATCCATGAGGGAGATCAAAGATGAGCTGCAGCTTCTTTGCATCCAAAGGAGTCTGTTTAGATTGTTCTGACATCTGATTAATATGTGCCCCAAAGAGGAACATCAACACTCATCCCACAGGGTGGAGAACGACCAAGAACTTTGTAGGAGAATTGAGGATTTTGGGATCTCCCAGAAAGACCTGAAAGATGTCGATATGTTGAGACCATAACCCAAACTTCTATAAAGAATGGACAATGTATTAATGAATCAATGGAAATATTGGTTTTGTATACTTTTAAACATCCTGAAATGGTTGGTTGGTAACTGATGCAGAGCAGCGTTTCTAAATGATTGATCAAGATGTATAGAATGGGAAAATTTAATTAGAGTAGAATAGATTAGAATAGAATAATCCATTATTGTCCCACAAGGTGAAATACGGTTGTAATAGCAGCAAAAGCAAGAACAGAACACAATTTAAGAGTCCATAAAAAAAGAATTGCATTATGGACATAGTTACAAAAACAGAGTACTGTGCAGTAATAAGATAAGAAATACAGGTAAAATGACATACCCAAGATGTAATGTACAAAAGAGCAGGATAAAGATGTTTAAATAATTAAAATAATATTTAGAAATATGTACAGAATGTGCATTGTGTTTGCACATTAAAAAAGTAAACGTATTATTTCCAAAACATTGCATATATCAACATAAAAAACGATTTGCAAAATACATTAGTAGTAGTGTTTTTGGTTAATTAGTCCAAATTACAGCGCTGATGTGAACATCTATGTTTGTTGGGAGCAGTTTTGATTGTACAATCTGAATGCTGTAGGGAGGAAGGACCTGCGGGAACACTCCTTTATGCATCTTGGATGGAGCAGTCAGTCACTGAAGGAGCTCTGCAGCTCAGCAACATATTCATGCATGGGGTGGGAGACTCCATTAGTGATGTTATTTTGGCCAGAATCCAGAAAATTAATGAAAAGTGTTATACATTAGCTTATTCATCATGAAGAAAGCCTTTATAGCAGTACTTGTAAATTATTAACAAATTATGAGAAGTACTTTGTAGATGTTTAGAAATGATTAATCATCTGTTAACTAACACTTAACAGATGATTAACTAATGCTTAATAGTGTGCACTTATTATAAAGTGTTTCCACAATATTATTATAATAGAATATTATTGCAGTCAGTCCTGTAACTTTGGATCTTATAAAAACTTTTCATTCATCATGTTTCAAAAATAAAAAGATAAATATATTTTATTACCTTTTTGATTGACATGGTCAAGAGGTTTCTCTGCAACAGTTCTGTGATTAGTGTTAAATATTTACTGAGTCGTTTATATAACCAGATAATAGGAAGTTATAAAAAAAAGAAAGAAATAGGAAGCTTTTTCTTCATGCTGACATGCATAGATAGTTATGTGTGTGACAGAAATTCTGCATCAGATAGGTCACAATCGTCAGGATCAGCAGACATCCCATGTATACACACATTAAGTTGTTACTTTGAGTTCATGGAGTAGAAAAAGGCTGTTTCAGTTCCCTGGATGAGCTTTGCTAAAAGAGTCCAGTTCTACCCCTTTTACCCTAATCCCACCCCCTGAATACAAAGTAAAATAAGAAAATAAAGGAGCTCTGGTTCAGCTGTGAAGGTTGTAAGAAGAACATAAGGAACAAATACAATCAATACAAGCTTCTCGCTGCAATATGGGCTTGAGTGTATCTGTGTGCCAAAGAGCTGACAGAGATAGAGCATCAGCTCCTACAGCCAACACGGACACAACGTCACAAATGCCAGCATTTGTGATGCTGGCATTTGTGACATAAAGAGAGGAGCAATGATTTATCCGCTGGGCGGATAAATCATTGCTCCTCTCTCTGTCCTCTCCCGCCCCGCTGCTGCTGACACCACACTTTCTTCCAGGGACGAAGGCCGGCATGACAACGAGAAGAGTCATCGTACCAAAAGAAATCAGAGATGTAGAATATGATGGTGACAGGACGGGGAAAAACAGATGGGCGGGGAGGGGATCTGGAGGTGGTTAATCCAGCTCGTTTAGGGCAAACAGCATGGGATGTGAACAAGGCTGATGATCTGATGGAGAAGTTGTGTCAGAGGTCAAAATACGAGGCGCTCTGCTGCATCATGCTGCCCGTATAGGAACAGCAGCAGATTCCTGCTCTGTTCTAGCACACGAACAACCAGCGCCACGTTGAGTGTGCCGACAACAATCTGAAAGTAAACATGGCCAAATGTTCATGAACAGCTGCTGTGACCACTGACTCACAGAGAGCCTGTAAAAAGATGTAATGAAAACATGAAAATCAGCTGGTTTCTATGGCGACGTCTTCCCTGAAATCCAGTTCAGACTCATTCAAAAGCCCTCCTGATGTTCACCGAGGCCGAGCCAGGAATAAGAAAAACAACTGATCCTCTGAACAACAGAATCAAGTCCCCCCCCCCCCCCCCCCCCCCCCCCCCTCACTCAGACGCCGAACAGCAAGAAGAAAAAAATAATGATTAAATGTTTTTATCAACACTTCCCGGAGGCATAATTGCCACTTTGGAGGTTTATTATTTTCACTGCAGAAAATCAACATCTCAGTCTCACGTCTTTGTACCTTGTAGAGATTTTTTTTTTCAGTTAAAAAGCTTATTTTTTTCCTTTTGGATACTACCCTGCCTGAATTCATTCTGTCCAAAATACTTCAAAATACACCAGATGTTACCTTTCACGGCCAGGAACTGCTCTATTCAAGAACCATGAAAATGTTTGTGTTGGATAGTTAGAGTCATAGCAATCTCTTGTCCAGCGCCAATAGAATCATGAATCTTTTTTGAACATTTGAATTAGCCTATTATATTTTGCTGATTTAGAAATTCAGGAAACAGGTTTTAAATATTCAATTTTAGCTTGCACTGGATAGTGATTAATGTGCATCTCTGTCTTTTTAATTCTCCATAATGATTATATGGGGGATAAGAGCTCCAGCCTTTGAATAGTTAGCCTACAAGGATAATTAGTTTACATTCTTGGCCTCCATCTTGGTTAAAGAATGGGGTAATAGTGCACTAGTACAGTGCAGACTGCTTGCAGGAACGAAGCACACAATTTTGATGAAGTGTTTCCAAAAAAGATGAGCCTCGTCTATAGTTTAAAAAGTTTATCGGCTTTAAAATGTCAGACGAGAACCGAACGGCAAACCTTTTACAAACGTTATTAAGAGTAACCAGTAGGGGGAAGTGTTGAGCGCTGTTTGACCGTCTGTAAGTAAACGCGGTCAACGGCGGCAAAACCAGTAGGAAATAAATTATTAACAGCAGTAAATATGTTTTACATACCATCTACGATACTTCTGTCGTCTTTTTTTCTGTTGTTATCTGAATATTAACCAGCTAATAATCACCTACGGTCGCCATGTTTATTTTACTTCTTCTTTGGCAAAATGCGATCTGAGTCTATACTGTGCTCCCCTAGCGGGATTCTTCAGTACTACATGCAAAGCAATTTGCTGCTTGCGCCAACATGAGTTTTAAAAAAAAATATCCTTTCAGCCTTTGAACATCAAGAATGTCTACTAGAATCATAATCATTTAAATTATTTTCATATCATTCACATGTGTCTGGAAAAAACAACATGATGCAGTCCATATGGCAGTAAAATGGGCTATTTAAATCAAATTTTTATCTTATAAGATAACGTGGATATGAACGGTCTTTTATGGCAAAAAAATACCGTTAAATACAGTAATATTGTTATATTTTTTGAAAATACCGTGATATAAAAATTTTGCCACACCGCCCACCCCTATTTGAAACTATAAAAAAGAACAAAATTAAAATGAGGCTGTAAAAATCCTTGGATATAAATATAATCATAACACAAATGTAACCTAATAATAATTATGACCTGTGACTGTATAAATATATATATAAACCTCCTAGAGCTCTTAAGTGTAATAAAATCTCTGAGATTGGTAAAAAAATAACCCTCTAGACACATTTTTGATCATATGAATCAACCTGAGAATGATTATGGTGTTGATTATTTGTGTAGATTAATATAGATTAATGCAGCACATTCACATCACACGCGTAAAAATCCCTAAATCCCTGACAATTTGAGAAGAAGGCCTCGTGATCGTAAGCTGTTGCAAAATGATGAGAAATAAGTGGAAACCATGTTTTTTTTTTCTAAATCACAGTGGAGATTTTAGGATCCCTACCAAGATCATAAAAAAGGAAAACACACCTGGAGACATTGTTTTGAAAATCTAATAAGTTATGATGAATTTTGACAAAAAACAAATCAAAGCTAATATTTTCTGACAGCTATTCTCCTATTAAGTTTGTTTCCAAACTCCTTCAAAACGTTTTGTTTTTTCACAAGATGCCCAGATTTATTGTTTTAAAAAGGAAAGGTCAAATTAATCAGGAAAAAGTAGTCAATATTAATCATATTTCAAATTATTTCCACTCATAGATGTGTTTGATGCAGAAGTCTATTCACTGAGCATTACAACAAATGTTTCTACTCGACTGAAGCATTTTCTACAGAAACAGTTCCTGCTCAAATTTGTTTTTTTTAAAAAGTTGCAAAGTAAAAAAGGAGTTAAACCAATGAATAATAAATCTTTTGGAATTAATCAGGAAAAAGACCATAAAGCTCTGGATCACAAACTCGACAAGCAGTTCAAAAGATTAAACCAAATAAATATAATAAAATAATTTTATTTTTGGCTTAAAAAGGCCAACTTTCCCGGTCTTTCATAGATTCCATAAAATGATGTCATTTTGCCTTTAACTTCTTTTTTCTAATTCTCTCTACCTTTCTCTTCTCCAGGTTTGATTTCTCTTTTTTTGCCTTTCAAGGCCTCTTAAGCCCTTTTCATCATTGCTGCTCTGTAACAGTAACAGTGTGGATGCTGCACAAAATGACGCTGAGCATAAGTAATTCATGTGGAAGTTGGGCCTTTCCTTCACGCTGCATCGGGAGGCCCACGTACAGGAAGCCAATTACGCAAGAAGCTGGGATTCAGAGCTCCCAACATGGAACAGGGCAGGATCGTGTCCCCCCCCCCCCCCCGGAGCAGCCATGTCTTCCATGCTTCTCAATGGCAGAAATGAAACAGGGGTGGTGGTGGAGGAATGTGTTTTTCATCGTGTGAATGAATTGTCTTTCTGCTCTGACGGTACGCTTCAGTATGCGGAGTATGTCCTCATCTGTCTGACAGCCCCCGCCTGAGGCTTGCCTCAGACCAAAATCCTTCTCCCCCTCCATCCCTCAGCTAAAGCTTTCCTTCGACCCCCTCTCTCAGCTCAGCGTTGTCTGGTTAGTTCAACACACTGCTGGTCCTCACGGTCCAAAAGGCTCATCTGCACTGAGTGTAGCATCTCAGCAGGAAATCCTTTAACTGAGTCCGAGTTTCACCTTCTTTACTTGTCATACCCCTCTCTTTCTTTTACCTAGCTTTGCTTTATTTTTGATCAAAAACATTCTCTTTTATTCTGTCCTGTCGGGGTTTAGACCAAAGTACAGAACAAAGACTGCACTGATAAAGATTTTGAATGAGCTACACCTTAAACGCAATGGACTTGAACCTTCTGTCTTGGCTTTACTGGATGTTAGTGCTGTGTTCTGTACAGGTAATCATAACTTTATGATCAATAGACTGGAAAATTGGAGTGTTACTAATCTAAAGGGCTTCATATATGATTGAGCACACCTGGATTAAGTCATATCATTTGTTAAAGGAGAGGTGGTATATTCTTCTCAGGCATCCAGAGCAATTCTGTGGTACAGTACAACTATAATATGACCCTAAAATGATCTGTAAGTTTGATTATATACATGATTCAATTAAATAAATGATACGGCATGTAAAATCCACTTTTTAGAAATCTGAATGAACAAAGATCAGCTGAGGGGCTCCTCAAGAAAACATTTTTTACAACATGTATGGTGATGACAAACAACTGTATATTGCTGTGTCACTAAATGACCAGAGCAGAATTATTCCCTCCAAATGAATGCAGACAAAACAAAAATAGTATTGTTTTTGGTGCCAAAAATCCAAGGGTTTAAGTCAGACACTGAATAAAACAAGGTAAGAAATCGTCCAACTTTAAAACACTGTTGAAATGAAAGGTTTTCCATTAAAACTAACAAACAGCCAGGTATGGTATCCTGCTCAGCTACAACGCCCCGCTGGATGGGAGCATCGATGCTGATGATCCTAGTGACCGAGCATTCTCCATGTCCTGCTGTCAACTTTTTACTTTCTTTAATATAGAAAATACCCTTCCATTAGTTATTTTGTTCTTATTGGATTTCTTAAATATAAAACTTTTTTTAATTGATTGGAATGTTTGTATAATTGTATTGAAATGATTTTTCTTGTGAAGTGCCTTGAGATGACATCTGTTTTGAATAGGAGCTATAGAAATAAACTGACTTGAACTTGATCATATCTCACCAATTATTAAATCACTGGACCAGCTCCCTGTTTATACATAGAATATAATTTAACTAATTCTTCATTTACTCATCTTTTTTTAATGGTCTTCATGGCAATTGATGATCTTTACCTCTGTTTATATTGATTCATTGACGATAACTTTATCTATAAATGATGCTAAACGTGCCTCCTTCAACGTATCTTTCTTTATTTCCTTTTCTTTTATTATTTGTACATTTTCTTATGTTTTAACTTCCAGGTTTTTTGTCTATTCACACGTGTTATTTAAACTTTCCTTTTATATAATTTTCTTCTATGTGCATTCTTTCTTTCATTATTTTTTTACTATAGGAATTACTTCTTTTGTGACACATTCAACTAACTTTTTTCTCATTATTTTTTTCTCATATATTTAGGCTCAGACTATGGAATACATCTGAGTGTTTCTGAGGACTCAGTGAGCTCCGTGTGTGTCTGCTAAAGGTCATAACAGTAAGAGAAGCAGTGGTGAGATCTGTTCCCTCTGACCTATCACAGAAAACATAAATGGCACTCCTTTGGTTTGTCCTAATCTTTTTTTTCCTTCCTTCTTCAAATAGCTCTTTTTCCTGTGATGATGATTTTATAGTTTGAATGCATACAAGTAGGATTAGGATTAAAAACAGAATATCAACATCTTAACTTTATATGATTGTTATTTATTGAAACCAAAATTGCAACTGGGTTTGAAAAAAAAATAGTCCATTAATAATGCTTTCACTAGATAAGAGAGGGAAATCAAATACACTGATGTAAGAGTTTTGGAAGTTTGTTGGTCTTTTAGATACAGGTGGATTCAACACAACGCAGACACCAGGAGCCTTAGAGGAGCAGCTGGTGCTGTTCACCATTCTAGGAGGGGATGTCAAGCCATTTCAAAGCTCTCTGAAGTCCATCATTCCACACACAAAAACTTTAACAGCTGCCACTTTCCCCAGGGCTGAACTCTTCAGTAGGTTTAGCCCAAGATCAGAGCCTGGAATGCAAAGAAATAACCACAGAGCTCAATCTCAGACTCTACATGCTGCAGTTTTTTTAGTTAAATGCAGACAAGACCATTTAAAAAAAAGACTGAACAAAGATGACTTAATTGGAAGGATGGAACAATGTCCTTTGGACAAGATGTTTGGTCCATACTGTCCTGCAGCACGTTAAAGAGAAAACCAAACTAGCATATCAGAACAAACACCTCTACAACAACTGCTGAGAGACACATAAGGAGTTTTCTCTTGGTGTTTGAATCATCAGATTTGTTTAAAATGTCCTACAAACCTTCAACAATTTGTATTTATGTAATATGTAAGTATATTTATGTAATAAATGTTAAGAGAGTGTATTTAATTTTGGCATTACTGTATAAAACATTTAAGAATAGTCATTATTCTAAATGTGTTTATCTATAAATTTCTCATGGCTCTAATGGCACAGTATTTTCCCAGTGAATGCACTGAAGCCCTAAAAGTTTCAACACCTTCTATAAAGAAAAATAAAACCTAAATTATGCGCATCAATGCAGGTGATTGTCCCTAAGAGTTCTGACAACAATTTGCACGAATCACTTTCAAATCTCCTTCTACTTTTCTGTAACATCACATCATAATCGTCACAGTAGGATGCAGCTTATGCAAACGCTTTAACTTTTTATTTTTTGGTTTACAATATTCAGCAAGCTGCTTTACCGAGCAGAGTAATTGCCAAGATGTCAACCGGAGAATGTCATTCAGTGAGTGTGTTTGCAGAGAAAGCCTGGCATTTATCACGTCCATGTATCTGCAGCGCCTCACACGCACAGGAACTGAAGCTCGCAACTGGTGTGTCGCTGCAGCGAAGTGTGAAAAACAAAACAAGGAGCCATCAAATGTGCATATGGAGATCGCATTAACGTGGAGGAACAAGGAGAGGTTGGATGAAGCTGTGTAACGGAGAGCGGGGGGAGAAAAACAAAATAACACAAGATGGTGCACCTGATTAAACAGGTAGAATGAAGCGCAAAGCCATCCTGCTGTTTGAGGTTTTATCTGGATGAATCATCTCAGCTGCTGAGAGTTAATGAAGCAGAAAATACATACCATCACAGAGCAGATGGTGGTGCTGGTTACACTTTTGTATGCTTTACTCTGCTTTAACCCCCTTCATCATCCTTCTTCTCCCTGTTTTCATCCCTCGCCCCTCGGACTCTGTGTGTGGATGAATCTTTAGATTCAGCTGGATCAGGGTGAATCTCCCCATTGCTGCTGGCTCACACTGCACACGCGAAATTCCATCACATCTCAGATTTCAGAATAAGTGATGTTGCATAACACACTTCAAATCATTAAAGCCCATACTCTTCATCCTCATTGGGAGTGCTGCAATATGAAACATAGTGTAATGTTACAGGCTCTCTGTGCTGCAGAGGTTGCAGACTTGGTTTAATACATAAAGAAGAAGACCCTGGTAAAGATAAGAGTAGTGAAACGGTATAAATGGAACATCCAGATAGTTAGAACCCATAGCTCTGCAGCTCATGGTGCAGTACTATATTCCTCCCACTTTATTCTCTTTGATTGCACCTCTACTCTGGAGCAAAATGTAGCAAAATACTTCATATGAATGTAGGGAGTCGTGAAAAACATGCGCATGTTTCTTGGAATTCTGTTGAAGGAGATTTTGTGATCCTTGGACCTAAACCTAGTCGTTCAGCATCGATGCTCCTTCATTCACTTCATTCAACAGAGAGGAAAAGCTGCTGGTGTTCCTTTGCTCCTTTTATGGCTTTGCCATTGACAGGGTTTTGACACGCTGCATTTCCGTGTGATCTGTTGGATGTTCGGCTTCAGACGAGAGGACTCTTCAGAAAGTTAGAAGAAAAAAAGACAGCTGAGAGAATAATCAGCCGCTGCCCTCTGACATCTCTGGAAGATTTTCCCGACACTGCTCAGATGTGCACATTGAAAACATTCTCAAAGTCTTCTCTCACTCTGAACATGACCTTTTTCTCCTTTCACCCTCTGGTAAGTGCTGCAGGTCACCCACACTTTCACCACAGCAGTAGAAGACTATTTCTTCTTCCGAGACTTCAGACGGAATAGTAAGCACTTCCCTTTCTCTCTTAAAAATGTAGTGTTTCTCTCTTATTGTGTTTTAAAAATGGGTTCATTCTGTTTACAGTCAAAACTATTTACATGCACTTGGCGAAAAGAAAGATGACATTTGTCATCAATAAATCAAACCAAACTTGATCTTGTTTTTGGTCAGTTAGGATTCAACAAATGGTTTTGATTTGCGAACTCTTCTCTAGCTACTCTGCATTTATGTGGGATAATTTCAGAACTTTTTGTTGTATGTAAAAGTACTAAAATACTGTCGATGTACCATTAAAATGTTTTCCTTCTACCATGTGAGTGTGTCCTCTGTGGTCCTGGTAGCCATCTTCTATTGCAGCTTAATGGTGGTTTCACACCGCACTTTGCAGCGAGGCAGCAGGGCAGCTGGATTACATGCAAAGTCTATGGTACCTATGCAGCCGGTGGGCGTCAAGCTGCGGCAAGCTGCAACGCATCTGATCGCGCCCGTCAGAGCAGCGGCTCCGACGATCCGTCATGGCATCCAGGCTGCTGCTGCATGAAGTTGGGAAAATTGAACTTTGGGGCAGCAAACGCGTGGCAGTAACCAATCAACAACGAGATGCCGGCATTAAGAAACGTAGGACAAGCTGAGCCGCACGCGGGAGCTACGTGGGGAGCGGGGAAGACGAGCCGAGCCGCCTGCTGGAGCCGCTCGGGGAGAGGGGAGGATGGAGGATGAGTTGTGCGCGGTAGCTACTCAACGAGCAGGGTCTCTGCGGTGATCAGAGGAGAGTCGGCTAGATCAAACTGGAAGGATGGGGAGTCGGAGACTCAGGAAAAAAAATCGGACTTTATTTGGTGGAAGTCATCAGATTGCCAGGTAAGCAGTTAAATGTGTTCTTTTAACTTTCTTGTTATGTTAGCTAACTCTAGAACAAATCCAGTTACGGCAACTACAGTTATTAAATATACACTGCTAGTTTCTCGGTGGAATAGAAATCCCAGCCGCTTGCTGATGTACTGACGTGACGCGCTGCAGCCGACGCAGAGTACAAATGTGCCAACAGTGGGGTTTGAGTTTTCTAAGCAGCAACTTTTGTCTGTTTGAGCTGTTTGATGCCTGGCGGCAAAGTTTGGTCTAAAGGCCCCATAAGAGGAAGCCAACCTTGGTTTATATTTTATTACCAATGAATAATTGTAAAACAAGTTTGTTTCCCTTTTGCCTCTCTGGATGGTTAATCTGAATGGATGGATTGACTTTACTACTTTGAAAGCTGTTCCATTCTATAATGCTTGAAAGAAAACACATCAACTTATTTTGCTGTGCAGTCAAATCAGAATGATTTCTCCTCTTTTCCACACCACACCTCTCAATATAACAATATTTGTTAAAGGTTGAATACGGAAGAATTTCATAAAAAGCTACATTTTCACAGAATAATATAATAAAAATAATACCTCCATGAGTTGATTAGAGGGGTGGAGAATAAACTAAACTTCCTTTAAAAATTATATTTGAATTAAATTATAAAATGTAAATTTTACATCTACCAGCCTGTAGCGCTGCCATTGCGGATTGAGTGAAACGGTCTTGATTTTCTACCAATATTGTCGGCACAGCGTGGATTGCACTGAGATAAATTGTACATACATACATTTGTTATAATTGCCTTTTAAAATCTGTAATTTGATTGTTGTTATCCTACAACCGTCTTACAATAGGCAATCAAAACTTTGGCTCATTCCTATTGACTGAACTGGTGTAATGGGGTCAGTTTTTTTATGTCATATTCTTCTCATTCTATTATCTCTGCCAAAATGTTTATGGAAATAAGATAAGTTTTGTGTTAGAGTCTCCAAAGCACCAATATGGTTGTCCCTAAGCTACTTATTATTAATTTTGCTGCTTGCTTTAGGTCATTGTCCATTTGGAAGAGCCATTTGTGTCTGAGCTGTTACTTAAATAATAATGTCTTGATTTGCTCCTTCAATGCTCTACACAATTTTCTTCCCTCATCATGTTATGCTTTTGTGAAGTGAGCCAGTCCCTCCTGTAGAAAAACACACGACATGACGCTCCTATTCCTGTACCTCACAGGTGGTAAGCCGTTCGAAAAGTTACACACTTCCTTGTTTTCTTCAAAATGTCATGGTGGTCATCGTGGCCAAACATTTCGAGTTTAACACGACATAATACCAAAAGTTATGATTTTTGTCTCTGATTACATTCTTGCCTGAGTGTAATTTAGCTTTTTTCATGTTGTTTTCAAACTAATTACTTCTTCAGTACTGAGTGGACTTTCAGCCCATGTTGGTAGAAGACTTATTTAGCAGTAGCAGAACACACTTTTA
Source organism: Apricaphanius iberus (assembly GCA_028564705.1). Taxonomy (NCBI): domain Eukaryota; kingdom Metazoa; phylum Chordata; class Actinopteri; order Cyprinodontiformes; family Aphaniidae; genus Apricaphanius; species Apricaphanius iberus. Next base: position 6,951,096 of record JAPXFQ010001878.1, on the reverse strand, counting down.
GTAACTGCGGGAAAGGATCTTCACAAGACCTAGCATTTGTTCTGGGATAGCCTAACATATTTCTCAACAAAACACCCTGATCTATAAAAAACCTGACAGCTGGATGTTCCTATCCTTTTAATACTTGTGTATTATTGGTTGAATGGTTAAACACTGCAACTTCAGACATCTGGAAATTGTTACAGGACTCGTACAGGACCACAGTCCTCTTTCTTGATATCTTAACTTGTCTTGATTTTTTTTTTCTTCCATGAATCAGTAGATTGCCCAAGATCCATCCATAAGTGTACTTTTATTAACCCGGATGACATAAATGAACCAGTCAGAAGTGTCAGGAAAATGTATCTTTTGCTTGGCCGTGCAAACATACTGTAGAAAAAGTCATTAATTCATTGATCATTTTATAGATTAAGATTGTTATTTTGCCATTGTCTTCAATGTTTCATAGACTGATCACTTTTGTAGTCTGAGTGAGAGGATGGGCTCCAGCCAAATAAGTAGAACGTAGAGACCAAAGGACACTATTTCATTGTCTCTGTATTACATTTTCAATAAAACTTTTAATTGAATTTGAAAAACACAAAAATCATCAGCTTGTGAGAAAGTGGTGTAATTTGGCTTCGTATTATGTCTAACCTGCTAAACAATGATTCGGATTTAAAACCTGAAGGATAATTATCGGCCTGACCTCCAGATGATGCTGCTCCTGTCTACAAAATGACCCTTAACGAGAAGGAAAGCCCAATTAGCTTCTACCTCGCTGACGCTCGTTACAGTCATTATCACAGACATTAAAAGACTTGTGCACATCCTGACCTATCCAACACGCTCCTGTGTGACGGCCTTATTCCTGAATGTCTACATGAAAGCAGCTTTTTAACTAATCAAGTGTTTTCTCTCTAAACAGAGAACAGAGAGCGTGAAGCAACTCTTCACAGCCCGCACCGTTCTTTTTAACCATTAATGAGAGATGCTGGCCACGTTTCTGATACACTTCCACCTTGATTATGTGCGATCACAGGGTGCGGACGCCATCTAAAGTGGCACCCCCTCCTGTGCTGTGCCCATTTCAAACCCCGGTTACCATGGAGACTCTTTTAGTATATGAGGCTGCCTGATTTCAGTGTGCGGCTTTATGCCTGAGGACACTGTGTCTGAAATGCTTTTAGCAAAAAAAGAAAAAAAATTTGCACCTGAATTTTTATTTTTCTGTTCGAAACAGGGATAAAACCATAATGGACCAGTGGGCTTCTGTAACTGGGATCTGGTGACAAACTCATGCAATGGGAAATGAGTGAATATCTCGTTCATGCAGACTCCTGCTGAACAGCATTTACCTAAAATAGCTTCCTTTCATGTTCACATGAAGAGTTCATGATGCTCTTACGTAACCAGTGCCTGAAATGGGACAGCGTTCACTGCTGTGGAACGCGGCTGGGTGTAATTCCTGCAGATATGAGTGGATGTCAGATGTGTGGAGGTCTCAACGCGTTTTAATCAGGACACGATGCGTCCAGGAAGTTTGCTCAGGGACCAGATTATGACCACCGTTTGTAAATCTTAAAGCAAAAATTAATTGAGAAAAAAGCAACAACTTGGAATTATTCAATTATGAGTGGACTTCATCAATAAGCAAATAAACAGGAATGAAAAATGAATTTGTTGATTATGTAAAGCTTTGCTTAGAAATACGTGTACAGCAGATTAAAGCCTATTTAAAAAAATGTTTCTGTTTCTGTTTTGAAGCTGCAGCTGAACACTACCTACAAACATTAAAAGTTTACTTTAGTTATTTTCATTCCATTATTCCACCTTTTTGTTTGCATCTGCTTACCTTTTTGCTCTCATTTTTCACTCCTACTACTTTGCCCATGTGGGCTGCACCTCCTGTTCTCTTTTAAAAAAAATATATTATCACTTATTAATTGTTTATGAGATCATCCTTTGGGCATGTGTTTTATCTCCTTAACATTAGTTTCTGATTGTTTTATCTGTTACAGTTTATCTGTTGTTTGCATTTATGTTGATTTTAAACAAATTCTTTTTACGCTGAATCTTTCTGGTGTTTTGTTCTATCTCATATTGCTCTCTTTTGTACCGCTACGTTTTCTGTTCTTTAGAACCAAATTTATGTCTCTGGTTTTAGTAGAGCATGTGTTCTCAGTAATTGAATTTACTTGTTGTTTATTTTGATTGTATTTTCTTTTTTTTTCTGTTAGTATTTATTCTAAAAGTGACAACTGAAATGTTTTGCTGTTTTGGACTATTACCTTATGCATTTTTTCAAAATGTACTTCTCTATTTTTTTTCTTTTCTGCATGATTCGTTTCCCACCCTTTTTAAGTCTTTCTGTGGTCTTTAGTTCGTCCTACAGTTTAAATCTTCCGTAAAAACCAACTTAAACCTATAAAGTATGAATGTGTGTAAAAGCAGAACAGTAAATAATTCACATGGTGAATTAACAGCATGAAGACAGGGGTATGGCATTTATTTGGGGGAATCTTGAGGTTTTGTAGAGAGGTTAAGTAAAACACAGCATCTGAATAAAACTAAGATGTATCACTGGTTGATCTGACTGATGTTCTGAATATTGTATGAGTTCATGCGTTTAAAAGGAGGAAGGGCAATCTTAGAATCTGAGACGAGGAACTGGTGCAAACACTCACACATGCACCCACACACCAACGACCCAGATGATCACTTTTAGAGCCTTCCTCCCTGCTTACACGATAATCCCGGTGACAGCGACAATAATGGGGTGTGTAGAGAATGCAGAGAAAAAGGGAGTTTGGTCCACAGCTGCCGCTCAGCGCAACACTCAGCTGCTGCTGGTGAAGCGGCTGCTTCACGTGCCGCTTCTGCACCTCACGTGGGAATCACAATGGGGGACATTAAAAAGAAATCTGTTATCGTCTCGCTCAGGCCTTGATTGCTCAAAGTGGTCTTTAATGATGTGAGAAACGTTGCCATGGGGACGGGCTGACGGAGAATGGAGATGTGTTACTTTCTACTGATGCATGCGTTGGTTTGTGAGGGTTGCATGGGTGGGCGGTGGGGTCAGCAGCCACACAGTGCGAACATGTGTCAGTGCAGAAATCTTCAGGTTGAATAACGCGATATGAGTCTGCGTGCCTCACTGGGTTTTATATTAAGGGGTCAAAAGTCTTCTTAACCTTTCTGATGTTTTCTTGAAAACAGACGACATCAGAATTTTGCATCCGACTAAAAATGAACATGTAGACTCACTTGATTACAGGGAACTGTAAACGTAAGCAACTCACGGTGCTGGTTGAAACAGACATAACTGTGTTTTATTTCATTAGATTGAGGCTGTTTTCCTTTTACTACAAAAAACAGTTCCCATAAAAAGTCTGGAGCTATAATATCTTTGCATATTAGTTTTGGGTGTTTTAGCTTTCTCAGAAATGATGTTGTGGACTTTCAGCACTAAAACATATCAGGGAGGTTAGACCATTTAATTTATTGTAACCCTACCGTTTGTTTCTTTTGATTATTTTTGGTTTTTTGGCCAAACCAAATATTACTGAGGTCTTTTGACATTTTTAAACTAGAAAAAACACTCGGAGAGCGCAGATCTCTGCCAGGACCACTCACTCCACCCCCATCCCCAACCCCATGTTGTTATCTAATTCTAAAATTTAAATAATTTGTTCATGGTCCCATTGCAATTTGTCCATAACTTTTTGAGTTATCTTGCCAACAGGCATACAGGCAAACAGACGGGCACGAAGACATAAACCTGGCAGAGACCAATAATTCTGCCACTATTCAAAATGGGAAAGCTAAGAAACCACATTATTTAAATAACACAGAAGTATTACAAATTAAAGTTGACTATAGGCTTTCTTTCTGAAACTGATCAAACTGTTACCAAGTTTCTGTACTGCAGAAAGCAGGTCATTCAGTAGTTTTTCCATCTTGAAGGATCACCTCATGGCAGAGAACCACACAGGTGTATGTATGTTATTCCTGAACAGACCCACACACTTTTCTCAGGATTTTAACTGATGCTTTTAGTTGTTAAAAATGTTCATTTAAAGCATAACAGTAGAAAAGCTGGTTGTACAGAAACACATCTGCAGATGTTTTAGCAAAGTGTTTCACCACTTAAGCAGCAACACTTGTTCCCTGAGCTAAGCAGGAGCTATCAGCAGGTGATGTGCAGAGCTGGAAAAACATGCATACAGCTGGTCCTTTTTCACCTCATATAAAACTATAACTTAGTTCTTTTTATTTGATATTGAAACATTAGGTTTTTATTGACGTAATGTAACATGAGCATCTTAATGAAATTAAGGGACTAAAGAGGGTTTGGTTCTAAGCAAATGGCCTCATGCATACAATGTTCAGGATGCCGTGGACTAGTACAAGAAATTTGTTCCACAAGAAACCTAAATCAAATCGATATTTGGTGTGACCACCCTTTGCTTTTAAAACAGCATCAGACCTTTTAGGTACACCTGCACACAGTTTTTCAAGGAAGTCTGCTTGTAGATTGGTCCAAACATCTTGAAAAACTTAATCAGAGATCTTCAGTAGATGTAGGCTTTGTCACACCTTTCTATCCCTTCGTGTAATCCCAGACACACTCGATAATGTTGAGATCAAGGCTCTGTGTGGGCCACACCATCACTTCCAAGACTTCTTGTTCTAATTTATGCTAAATATAGTTCTTAATGAATGTGGCTGTATGCATGGGGTTGTTGTCCTGCTGGAGATTAAATTTGGGGCCAATCATACGCCTCACAGACAATACTGCATGATGAATAAGTGTTTATATTTCTCAGCATTGATAAAACCATTAAACCAGACCAGATCTTCACCTCCATCTGCATAAAGTCAGCCCAAAACGTTCAAGGAACCTTCACCATAATTGACTGTTGCCTGCAGACATTCATTATTGGACCACTCTCAAACATTCGATGAACAAACCACCTTCTGCTACAACCAAACATTTCACATTTTGACTCATCAGTACAGAGTACCTACAGCCATTTTTCTGCAATTCTTATGTTTTTATGCATCCTTGAGTTGCTTGTTGCCACCTAGGAGGTATGGCTTTTTGGCAGCTACTCTTCCATGGAGAGCACTTCTGGTCAGACTTCTAGGGACAGTAGATGTGTTTTCTGTCAGTTCTGAGCTGATGTCACTGCTGGACATCTTCCTATTTTCAAGGGTAATAAGGTTGATTTGTTTTTCATCTGCTGCATTGTCATCTCCGAAGTTTCACTGGCCGACCATGACGTTTATGATCCTCAACATTGCCCGTTTCTTTGTGCTTCTTCAAAAGAGCTTGAGCAGCACATCTTGAAACCCCCAGTCTGCTTTGAAATCTTTGTCTGGTAGAAACCCTGCTGATGCAGTAGAACTACACTGTGTCTTGTTGCTGCGCTCAATCTTGCCATGACATGAAACTATCTTCCACAACCTCACCTAGGTAGCAGAGTTTGGCTGTTCCTCACCCAGTTAAGCCTCCTACTCTGCTGTTTCAATTAATGACAGTGTTTCAACCTAAATGGGGCATTGATAATAATTAGCACCTGTTTGGTGTAATTGATTGACCTGACTATAATCCTACAAAATCCCTGACTTTGTGTTCCTGTAAGAACTGATCGTGAAGGCAAAAGTTAGTAACACCAAGTATTGATCTGATTTAGATTTGTCGTGTTTCTGCTCACTTTATATTTAGTTAATTAATAAAAATAAGCAATCATGATATATATTTTTTGAAAGCATTCTTTGTTTACAACATTTTTCACACCTGCCCAAAACTTTTGCACAGTATTGTACATTTTCATGGCTCTGGTTAAAAAATAAAGCAAGTAATTAGTTTGACCAGAAGAGTGAATACGAGACAGTATTGGGCATCTTACATTAAAAAATTAATTAGATATAGTCACAAATTACTTTTTCCAAAAAGTAATTGAGTTAGTAACTCAGTTACCAGACTGTAAAAGTAATTAGTTACTCAGTAAAGTAACTGTGACGTTATTTCTATGTTCTGTAACGCAGTTACGTTCTATAATATCTATAAGGTCAAATATTTTATATGTGAATGATGAATAAAAAACACCACATATACTGTATTTTAGAACATTTGGTATTTGAACTTGACTCAAGAAGATTGAACCTGTATACAGAAATCTAAAAATATACAACAAGTAAATACTGAACATACATAATCACACAATTTTCATTAAAGTGCAAAAATAAGACAAATGTGGGTAAAAAAATACAAAGGAAAATCTGTCCATCAATTTAGCTAATCTCTGTATCTGTAATATTGCACAGTAAACAGAGCACTATCCAACTAGTTGCAGTAAGAAATGTTAAGATTGATTTGGCGTCACCTTGTCACATGAACTGGAAGCTAATGAAGGAAAACCTGAAATATTACACTCAATTATAACTATATAATATATGTATTAGAAAGTCAAATAAATTGTTCTTGTTTTTTTAAATGTAGTAAGACATTTCGAGATTAACTGGGGTCACCTGATCACATGAACTGGAAGCTATTGAAGAAAGATGAAATTTTACCGTAACATATTAAGAAATATTACATGTTTTTTGTTTTGTTTTATTTAATAAATTGGTGTGTCAGGTTCCTCAGATGTGGAGCATCAATTTATTAATATTTTGGGGTTACTTTGTTAGTAGATCTCAGAGGTATTGATTAATTTTCCGAGATGTATGGAGATTCATTGAAAACCAAACCCTAGTTAACTCCCTCTAAATCAACCCTCTATAGTCTGTTGTTATACAGTTACAGTTCACACTGAGACAGCTTCTAAAAGACAAGCCATGTATGATGGAGGGCAGAGAATAGGAAACTACAACAAAGATTTAAAAAAAAAAAGGACCACACACAACACAGCGAAGGGAAAGGTTCAGGATGTTGGATTACAGCGGTTCAACATCCCATTCATATCGACAGAATTTGCAGTCTACCACTCAGAGCTCAACTCTACTCATCCAACGATCGGCTTCTCTCGCGCAAACAGGCTAAGCAGAGCAAAGACAGTAAGTGGACGCCTCTCAAAGCGTATTTTACCTCACAGTAGATCAATTTGTCATTAATGCCTCAGCCAAGAGCCCAAACTGGTCCCAGGAAATGAGGTTCCCTCTACAGTCCTCTCATAATTATAGATACAGTCAAAGTAATAAAAGAAACCAAAGCCTGATGGATGTTATCAGAAGGGAAGGCTGTCTTTAGGATCTGTGCTCTATCTTATGAAGAAATGTCTCTAGGTAAATACAATCACAAAGAACAGAGATCTAGATTGCAGCTGTGCTGATCATCGTCATTGTTTGCCTGATTTCTCCTTTAAACATCACAGAGTTCAGATATGACTGTTCTGAATATTTGATTAATTTAAACTATTTTCAGCTCATGTAGGGTTTAAGAAGTTTCAAACCTTTTCAAATTTACCACATTACAGGTATAACCTTCAACATGCATTTTATCTGGATGTTAACACGACGTATATGTAAAGTGGAAGACAAATCATAAGTCAATATTTTAGAAGTTTGAAGCAGAGTTTGGTCATAAAACAGTAACCCAAGCTTTAAATTTCACAGAGCTCTGTTCAACAAATTTTCTGATTATCATCTAGACATCCAACTAAATTCACATGGCAGTCAAGGAGAGGAATAATCTGAAGGCTGCCAGGAGGCTGATAACTCTAGAGATTCCAAGCTCAGTTGGGAGAGTTTGTTCACTCCATGAGATAGAGGCCGATCGATATGGTTTTTTTGAAGGCCGATGCCGATAACGATTTTTTTTTAAATATGGCCACCAATAGCCAAAATCTAAAGCCGATTATTAAGGCCGATATATATACTTTTTAGTAGCACATTGATTGTGAAAGACAATTGAACACTCATTCAGTGCAATATTAATTAAAAAGTCAATAAAACTCTTTAAGGTGACAGTGTGTAGTTTTTGCAATACATCTTGGAAAATAGCCTTTAAAATATTATGTAATAATAATTACATAAAGCACATTAATTGCAAAATATTGGCGATATTGTAAAATATGACTTTAAAAATCTGTTTTAAAATACATAGGCGCGGGTCCTCTTTTCAGGGGAAAGCCATATTAAATGACGTCTTTACTTCTACAAGAGCCCAGACGGACAAAGAGCACGGAACACGCCCGCTATTAAAACATTGATTTCCCCTCAAAATGCGAAAAAGTTTCGCCATAAATACATTTTTACCTCTTCGCTAGTTCCAAGCGATGAAAGAGAGACTGATGTGCTCGTCATGTTGCTGCAAATAGATCATTCTCAGGGAATTGAGCGTTTGAAAACAGGACTAGTTGGACCTCCGTTGTTGAGTTTCTTATTCGAAGACACAGATACCGCATGCTTGTGATAATTTAGGTATGCACTGCCCCCTACTGGCCGAGAATTACACACTGTGCCTCTAAATATTTCTTGACTCTCTAATATAAAACAATATAAAAACAAACTCAAAACAGTAACCTGAGTGCAAATGGTTTCAGAACAATAGAAAATAAAACAGATTCAAAATCCTTTAAGTGTACAAAATAAAATAAATTCAAACAGTAACCAGAATAACGGTGCAAAAAGCTGTTTCAGGTAGAATCTTGATATCAAATATCAAAGAAAAATCACCACAAAGTAAAGCAAACAAGAAGTCATATTGGCAACGAGTCTTGCAGAAGACACTGCAAATGTGAAAGAACATTTTCTGGTCAAATGAGACTGAAGTTGAACGTATGCAAAACCCTATTTTTGAACTAAAAGTAAAACCCAGAAACTGTAAAACACGGTGAAGGCAGCAACATGCTGTGGGATGCTGTCATGTTTGGTCTTGAGTGAGGACCCAAATGCAGCAAGATAAATTGAGATTATCAATTAGTGAAAATGATTAAAAAAAAACTGACAATGAGAACAGGAGGGAATCAAACAACAGTACCCGGAGCAGGGGTAGTAATGACGACAAACTGGGAAAGAACTAAGAGAACCTGGGAGTTTAAATAATTTGAGGAGGGATGAGGAGTGACACTGACAGCCTGAGAACCAATCAGTGACAAGGAAGCAGGTGAGTGGGAGGGAACAGGTGGATTATTAGTGGACAATTAGAAGTTGGTCATAACACTATAATACTAAAATAACAGAACACCAACAAATAAACTAACACGATAAATCAAATCAAACTTTATTTATAAAGCACTTTTCATACAAAAAAAATGCAGCTCAATGTGCTTTACAGATTACAGATGATAGGAGATAAGATAAGATAAATTGAATGAGCTAACGAAATAACTAAAAACACTAAAACAGTTGCCTTCCTCCAGCAGGATTGATAGGGAAATCGATTTCAACTAAAGGGAGGAAAATTCCAGAAGAAAACCTGTTAGAGACTGCAAAAGACTGGTCACCTTTGAAGGGGAGAGAAACCATAAACATACATCTACAACCAGTTGGTTTAGACCAGTGTTTCTCAATTCTTGTAGTCTTGACACTATTTCCAAGTTCAGTTTATTAACTCAGTTGGTAACACTTAATCCAGACTGCTCTGTCTTTGTGATGCTCAGAACAGAAACAGTTCAAATGATTCACTGGGATGTGATTTTTAAACTAATATTGAATATTAAAGCTTTTTTAAACTGTGTTCATTGATAACCTGTCAACTTCATCAGTTTATCACTTTTCAAGCGACATAACTTCTTCACCTTCACTGTTTTTCTTTTCACCTCTACAACCCTATGAAATCAATTTATTATGTTAGAAATGCTTTATTTTACAAGTTCCACTTTTTCCATTTATATTTTTCTGAATTCTGCTTTTTCCATTCTAGTCATATTTATTAAACCAAAAAAAGTGTAATTGTGGTGACTGAAAACAATTGACCAAATCAATAACCAAATGCCACATTTACTGTTATTCACAACTATTTTCACAAATCTAACAGTGTTGTGGTTCAAGCATTTTCCTCTAATTTTTAAAGAACTAAAACATCCTATGTGCAAAACGACTAATCTCATATTTTTCATAGGCCCTATTACATAAGATCTCTCACCACCTGATCAAGTCTCATAGAGACCTGGAAACAGTAAATATTCATATTACTACCATATTTTTCTAAACCTGTGTTCAATTTTTATTTCATAGTCCTTCCCAGACTCCAGTGAAATCAATGTATGTCAGTGGTTTTATGTTTAACGGTCTTTCTGCAGCGCTTCGTTTGCGTTTTTCCCCCTGACAGAGCTCTCGTTTCTTCTTGTTTCTAATGCAAACCTTGCTATCACTGGTCGTCACCGTGGGCTTACGGAATTTATAGAAGGATCTCCCCCCGATTCATAAATATCTCTGCGGGCCCCACCATTTGAGAAGCACTGGTTAAGATCAAAGAACATTCATGTGTTACGCTGGCAGTCAAAATCCAGAGCTGAATAAGAATCCATAGCAAGATTTAAAAATGTTTCACAGATGCTCTTCATCCTATCTGACATACCCCAAAAGGCATGCAGCTGTAGGTAGATCTACAAAATATTGACCAAGGCAGCAGCACACATATGCACACCACACTTTTCTGATTAGTTATGGTAATCTGTTAAAGAATATCAATAGTTCTCCTTTTCGTTTCATTGTAATGCACTACCGTGTTTAAGTCGGTCTAATAAAATCTCAAGAAAATAAATTGAAGTTTATGATTGTATCATGATAAAGTGTGAAATACTGTCGCGTATTTGCTTGATCACACTAAGAGTCCTGCCAACAGTGTCACTTCACTCTGCTAACAAACAGGCAGGGAGGAGATGTGAAAATATCCCAGCAACAGTCATCCGGAGGACAAAATAAAGTCTTGTAAAAATGAAATCTTCTCTTTAAATTATCAAATGAAAAATCGTATTCTCTCCTCCTAACTTTGATCCATTATTTTAGAAGTTAAACGTCATTTGAAACATTTATATAATGGAAAGATCTGAGACATCAAAGTTTTGAAGAACTTGATGAAAAAAAAAAAAAACTGATTCAGATTTGCAGATTCCTAGGCGATCTTGGGAAAACTAGTGAGTGTCAGTCTTTAGCAACATCGGCCGATCTATAATGTGATAACTGTAAGAGACTAAATCATGCAACATTCATATGAGAGCTCCATCTGGTGTCTTTACCCAAAGTCCTCTGAGTGCGTTTACACAGCTGAAACTGAAATAAGCAGCAATCAGATCCTGATCCACATGGCATCCAAGAGGATTCAGTTGTGACCGAGATCTGATTGAACATCTGCACTTTCAAAGAAGGACAAGGAATACTGACTATTTTCTTGTAATTTTTATCACAAATGTAAGAAATTTTGAATTATAAACATCCTGCTTCCAACAACAGGACAGTTTTTGTTTCTTCAGAGTCAATTGGGTGATGAAAAGGAGCCTTATGCATATTTTTCATTTTGTGACATTCCAATTATTCACTTCATAGCTCAGTGAAAACGCATCTACGTTCAAAAGGAATGCAATACTTTGCATGAACTATCAGTTGGTTCCTCACATCCTGCAATCGGTAAGTAAAAAACATATTTTCTTTTCAGCAAAAAAAAAAAAATAATTATAATCAGAGCAGCAGTTTTTATGAGAGCAGCCCACAGAGCTCCAACACAGCCCAATCTCTCCCACCGCCTCCCATTCTGCATATTCCCTTCCCTGCTCTCTTCGAGGAATAAAACCCTCATTAGAGCTGCCATGTATTTAGACAACATCACAACAAAGTGTGTGATCAAACATGACTTCCACTGAGAGATCTAACAGGCCTCTTCAGGAGACACAGAGACGGATAAACAGGCCTGGGGATGGAGCAGAGATCTGAACAGGTGACGGCTGTCGGACCCCATCATCTATCCCATTAGTCAAGCCCACAACAGGCCAAGATGGAGGATGGAGGGCGTTATAATGCCCAACACAAGGAATTTGCTGTAAGAAATACTGGTTGTAAAAAATATATATATATCTGCAGAAAGAACCAACAATGAGTTTCTGAAAATGATAATCATTAGGATTAATTCAGCTTTACTGATTTATCGGTTCTGGTTTTGAGCAGCAGGAAGGATTAGCTGTAATGTTTATTATATAGCCTGAAGAAGAAGTGTTGAGATGTGAAATCTTTTTTCTAAAATCTCCTGGACTCAAAGCACCGAAACATGAACAAAAACACACAGTAACAAAAATATGACATCAGAGAGGCATCAATTCAAACTTCCCATTGCAGCAAAACAAACCCACTGATGAACAAAAAAACAGCACTCTATGCATTTAATACTGTACGTATATGTATGTGGGTTTGCTGGTTTCTCTATACAACTAGGATTTTTCATACATTTTGGAGGTAAAGAATAAAAAAAGCTCAAAACTCACATCACATGTAATTTAATTAAATTCTATGCTACAGTGTAAATATTTGACAATATACAGTTTCCTTTTGAAATATGAATGAAAATAATCCTGATCAAACAAAAATAACTAAGCGACCTCCTGATCAAAGATGTTATAAGATGTATTAGAGTAATAGTGGCATACTTTATTAAGATAGCCTTAAAAAATAACTTTTGAATCATCCTTTGTCAGAGGCGGGATATAACATTCAGACGAAAGGTTAAAAAAAAACAGCAACGTGGCACACATTATTTTGCAAGAAGTATTTGCTCGTCTCTCTTCCCACAGGGTTAGGGGTTAGGGTTATAATATATCCACCACTCAGCCAACAGGACAACAAACTCATCAAGATCTAATGGAGTTATTATGACAAGACCTCCACAGCTGTCACACTTCTAAAAAAACATTTTTCTGAAAAATTCCGGACACGGTCGAGGGTAAAATACTGTGTTCCCCATATCCACCCTCTGTCCATTCCAGGAGGACAGGGCGGATCTATGAGGGCGACATCGCCATATTTAATCGCTTTGCCGGCATACAAACCGTCTCTACAACCCAAAGTTTGTTGCATCTGCTGGGCCGCATGATGTGCGCGGCGCTTGAGAAGTCTGTTTCCCCTTAAAATAATTGGAGTCAAAGTAAACAATAAACTAAAACAGTTTCAAGGGTGGCACTTGTATGTCTTGCCATAGTTAGTTTCCATAACGTGCCAATTACATGTGATACCAGTTTGATATGTTTGCACATAAAGAAGTTATTACAGGATTTTTTTCCCCCTGTAAAGCACTTGAGACAAATTTGCAGTTATTACCTTGATGATGACAAATATGAGCTAAGCGTAATGTATGAAAGCTGGCAAATTGAGATAGATGAGCAGATCCTGCTGTGGGCTATATAGGAGACATATAAGTACATAATGGGCTCATATATAGACACAAAGATGCAATACTAGAGACATATACAGCCTGTGAATGCACATATATGCACCTCAATTCGGCCTATATGTGGCATATATATGCATGTATGAGGCATATCTAATATATGTGCATTATATGCTTTATATAGGTTTCATTTATGCACATATATCCTCATATATGTTCTTTCCATGTGAATTCAGACACATTTGATTGATTTTGGTTTAGTAAAACCTTGCTTTGTGTACTGGTGCACAGAAAAGTTCCATCCCAAAACTGTTCCCACAAAGTCGGGAGCATGGAATCGTCCAAACTCTCCAAGTATGCCGAAGCAGTCAGAGGGCCTTTTACTGGAAATAAGAGGCCGAGCCCGACTCCTAAAAGAATACAAATACAAAACACATTTCAGCAATTCCCAAACACATTCAGTTGTTAGATTATCAGACAGAGAGCCATGATTTTTCACTGCAGAGATGTCTCCAGGGCTCTACAGTCCAGTGGCTGTTTCTGCATTTGACAGATCGCTGCGCAGGAAGATAACCTTCTTGTTACCACAGGAAACGTGGGTCTAGTCCTGCCCTCTATTCTCACATTGGTGTCCGTGTTTAGCAGGCGATTCCAGTTTGGTGAAACTTTCCCGAAACCTTCATGCAGCAAGTTATTTTCAATTAACACTGACAAATACGCTGTGTTTCAGGTCAGTAGGAGCTTCGAGCCTCCAACCACTCCCTCTTTTAATTTACCGAGAGCTGTCTGTCGCTGAGCATCTCTGCGGCAGAGCTTCTCCCATCAGACAGCGGATTCCTCTCTGCAGCTGTGCCACTGGTCCTCCACACAGCAAAGCAAACAAGGAAACATTTCTTCTTCAGTATCAATAAAGAATTATCCTCATTATTTTTTCATCAGGTGCGCCTCTGCTTCTCTTCTTTTTCTCCTCACTCTGGATTCAGATATGCAGAGACGGATTCCAGAGGGGTGAATTAATGAGCTTCTGTTCTGCTCCCATTTGTTATCTCGTTATGCCATGGCACAACAAAGCTAATAGCTAAACAATACACAACAGAGTTTTGCTTAGTCATGAAGTTATTGTTTCCACCCACAAAGACACAATGGTTTTTAGAAGAAGATTGTGGAACGATTAGCATAAAATCGACATCACAGGAGGATTACTTCCCAACTTGAATGGTATTATTAAAAAATCTCTATTTGGTTGATATACCCAGTTTCTCTATTTGTAAGAGAAAAAACACAACACTGTAGACAATTTTCAGCATCTAAAATGTTACAGTTCCCATTGAATTTTCCTCCACTTTTCTCTTAGAACGCAGATCAAAGCGGAAGCCATCTTAAAGGTTAGTCTTGGTCGTAATCATTGTTATTATTTTTACTTTTTTTTGAGAAATCACTTGCTGAGTAGTGTGTGGTTCAAAATGGGTAAGAACGTACAAAAATCATTTCTATTTAAAATGAATTCAGCAGCAAACAGCTCCTGCCTTGCTTTGGATAACCCAGGACATTACAGCTGTCTCCTACAAAAGGTGGAGTTTTTTTTTTCTTTCTCGCTTCCGTAGGGGTAATTTTCTATTGTGGATGAGTAAAAACAAACCCAACATTTTGCTTTTTTGGGGGGTTTTTGTGTTGATGTTGTAAGGGGTTCATACCAAATCATGGTTTATGCTTTCATGCGTCCTGTTCCGCCCCTCGTCTATGCAGCAAAAAGATCATGGTAAGTGCAAGCAGGGAAAAAAAAACACAAAACTGGGATAAAACATTAAATTAAATGACTCAATAAGTGTGTGTGCATGTGTGTGTGTGTGTTGAGCTGAAAGCCATAAGAGATTTCTAATTGGAAGGGGGGAAAAAAACCCTAGAGGTTGAGTCATTGACTGAAGCCTGGATGGAGCTTTTATATAAAATAATAGTGACCCAGTGACTCAGCGAGGATATTAAAATGCCTTATTTTCTCTCTAAAATCAAAAACTTCCACAAAGTTGACTTCCTGCTGTTAGTGCTCTAAAACCAAAGACGGCTTCTAAGAAAAAGGCATTAAACCAGAATTTCTGACAATTTAAAGTAACTTCAGTGAAAATCTAAAGTAGTCTTAATAAAAAAGAAAAAAAAAACAACCTTCTTCTAACTCTTGTTTGATGTATCGGTGGTATTGGTGTAAAACAAGCCCCTCATCACCACAATTCACTTCAGGTGTATTGTGTTGATTTGCAGAAGTGACGCTTCAGAAACTAAAGTCACGGTACGATATTCATTTTGGAGAGAAGAGGCCTTCACTGCCCTCCCAGCCAAAAACTGTCCTCCCTAACTTCCTAAATGAGACCGATGGCAGTCATAGGGTTTTCTTTCTTTCCATTCAATATTTTGGCTCATTTCATACGAATATTTACACTGTCAGACTGGTAGTGCGTTTTGTGTCTTTTGTGTTATAACCTGATATTTAAAAATACAACTCCAAAGCTAAACTGAAGAGAGTAAACCCAGCTGTATGAAGAACGTATTCTCACATTTACTGTCATTTAACCCTTCCAGTAATTATAAATAGGTCTTATATTTCTTTAAAATAAATACAGCAGGAAATTTTCACTTTAGATCAAATGCGTTTTACAATATCCTGCAGAACTGTGGCAGATGGGATGGTTGGAATAGAAAGCTGCTTACTAAATCTAAAACTAGATTCAACAGATTATTTTTGTCTGAAGTGTGAAAGAAGCTCACCTTCATCACAGCAGCTTAGTTTGTGTGGCGGCTGAGTCGGAGTCCGTTTGTTTGCCGGCCAAAAAAAACAAAAATGATTTATTGTTACACATTAAGAGATAATTATTCGTCCAAATTCTTAAAAACACAGAGAGAGGCTGTCACAACCAGTCTGCAGCAGAGCTTCTCAAAACTGGACAACAAATAAAAGAACAACTTCAACGGCTGCAGCCTTTTTATCTCTACAGATGAGGACGCTTTGGAGGTGTGCACCAGGAGCTTTCAGAGCACGGCCAATCACTGCAAACAAACCCAAATCCAATTTATACCCAAAGTGTTTTGTTCTTCACCTCAGCAGGTTGCCAAGAGAAAATCATTGATTTGGGTGTGCTCCTTTACAATCAAAGCATCTCCACCGACTCCACCTTCTACCCTCCGTCACGTGAGATCTTGCTCTGCTGCATGAAGGCCAAAGACCAACGCAGACACCTCGCTCTGTCAGAGCTGTATCCCTACGCTCTGAGTTTCTAACAGCTCCTCAACCTGCTCTTAAGCCTAGGACGAGGAGGCTCTGATGGCCTTTAAAACATAGAAAGTTATCTTGTTTCCTGGGTGACATGATTAGAGTGAGCCGCTGTGTGAGCAGCCAGAGAGAAATGTAAAGTCGACAACATGAGGTCTGGGAAAGTGGCCAGCAATGCCAGTAAAAATACCCCCTGCAGAGGGTTGTGACGTCATCCTCCCTGTCCCCACAGAGTGGTCAGAACAGCCCAGAGAGTCCAGAATATTCCCTGATTCAGATTACTCTCACTTGGATCATATTATTCCCATTTCTGGGTTCTGTTAGGATCCAGTTTCTTCCCTCAGCTTCCCATTTAAAGGGTCAACATGCACCCAACAGATTTCAGCAACACACCAAAAAATCTCATATTTCTTCTGTTTTATTGATGACACATTCTTGATTGTTGAGCCATCTAACTGGTTTTCAGTTGCAGAAGCAGTTTTTTTTTTTTTTTTTTCGGTCAGGGGTTGGGGGGTTTGGTGAAACAGCAGAAGATATGCCACCATCAGGACAATTTATGCATCAATACTTAGTTCAACACAGAGAAAGATAACAAGCCCAGTTTGGATCCATGTTGGAGAAACGGCAAACATCTGGGACAAGGTGATCTGGTCGGATAAGATCAGGATTACAATGTAGAACAATCCAGTCATAATCTAAATCAACTGTGTCAAAATCAATCTGTGTCAAAGCTTAAAAACTGATCTTCACAGATGATTTTCATCCTATGGGAATTATTTTTGAGCTGTTTTGCAAATGAGAATGGACAAAAATGTCCCGCTATAGATACGCAGAGACTGCAGAGCTGCAACTAGTTCTAATGGGAGGGCGAATACAAAATGTGTGCCAAACATTTCAGATTTTTATTGTGAAACATTCTGGAAATCATGCATCCTTTTCCCTTCGTTTAGCACCACTTCGTTCTACTTTCTGTTGAGAAAAGAGGGAAGTTTTGGGATGAAACAAAATGTGGAAAAGTTCAAGATTCTTCTGTGAGGCACTGTGTGTCTTGAGTTTTTTGTGCAACAATTTCCCAGCAAGAGAAACAGCTCCATCATCCTGCTGTTAGTTTCAGTTTGTTTTTACTGATTCTGAGCCATCAGAAAACAACCCAATACACTGCTGCACTAAAACAAGTAATCATGCTTCACATAATCAATGTCAAAACCACCAAGAGGACTTGTAAATTTAGAGTTCATGGACAGAATGTTCTTTGTAGTCCCAGAACACGTAACGTCACCCAAATTAACGAAACTTTTATGTCTCTACTTCAGTATGAGAGAAAACAGCGACTTCAATGTCCAGTTCGTTCACAATAGCTAAGAAGAACGAGACAAGAAAAAGTTACTGGAGCACACCCATTAGATACTGACTGAAAGCAGCATAAAGACATAGATGAAATCAATTAACAGCTGAAATCAGAGGAAATCTTTCTGTCTGGAATTAGGAGTTGACTCAACAAACAGAGGCAAAAATGATCAAATCAATGTGAAACTGACCCATTCTGATTCACCCAAGGCATCTTAATTCACTCTCAATCTCAAGGAGCTGATAGGAATCTATCAAAATGAGGGACTCTACTTTATAAAAGCTTGGCTAGATTATAAATCCAACTGGCATCAGATTTCTGTACAGTAAGATTAAAGCTAAATCCCACACTTTCTATTAATCAACCAAACTCACTGTAGATGCAGTTGCTAACATTCATAACTACATAATATAGTCAGTGTTATTATTTTATTGAAAAGTGTTATTTATTCAAGATAAAATCTTCTCCATCAAAAACAAGCTTCCACACCGCATGCCAGTGATGACATCACATAAGGCAATTGATCAAAGAGCCTTTGTATTGTTCCCTTTTTTTCTAAAATCAAATTCCTCACTTGTGTCATATAACAGAAGCAGCAAACATTTCAGTTGTATTTGAGAACACAGCAGGGATTTTAGGAAGATTTCGCAATATTAAAACACACGGAAGCAGTTCAAGGTCTAGTAAAGACTAGTTCCAGTGAAACTTACATCAAATTGGCACTATTCAGACCTTTGGCAGATACACTGTAGGTTTAAAGAAATCACTATTCATCCAACATGTTGTCGGTGGAAGTGAAATTCATGCTTTAGAGTGGCCCAGCCATAGTCCCGACTTCAATCCAATAGTGAATCTGCAGAGGGTAAAATTAGGGTGATGGCAAGGAGGCATTTTTAACCTCAAAACCTTAGAGCTCATCAACAAAGATGAATAGTCGAAAAACCAATGGAAACAAAAATCTTCTCAGCAATAATACAGAAGTGTTCAATTGCTTTGATTAAAATAAAGACCTTTCTAAATCAATCATAATAAAACATACTACTTATTAAAATTCAAATAATAAAACCTACCTGCCTCCAAATATGAATGACTAATAATAAAAAAAATCTGCATCTTATCTAAGAGAAACATCTCTACTGATTTAAAAAAAAAACTTGCAAAGGGTATGAGTACCTCAAAGTTGAACTGTTACCATTTAAAGCCTAAATAGTTGTGCCTGCTGGACAAAAAACACTATTAAATTCGATGGTGATACAAGCAGAGGGCACTATCCTTTGATTTTACAAGAGTTGCATGGAAACTACTCAAGCAGAAGAAAACACACATATTTCTTTTGTAGCTCTGAAAACAAGCATCATTGTCCTTGTTTTCTTCATCCTTTATAGTGTTAATTATAGCACCATGTCAAACATTTTACAGATCCTCCATATGGTCCATGCCAGGGGACCACTAAGATTCTCATGCTTTATGTGATGTTATTGGCCCACACACACACAAAACAAGATTTAACAGGGAGGGTGGTTTTTTTTTGGTGACCTTTGGGGGTAATCTATATTTCAATACCCAGCTGTATGTGTTTTTTTAATCAAATGCTATTGTTTGTTTTATAAATTTTCATTTATGCTTTCTCTTATTGATTCTATGTTTTAATTTTCACATTTCTGTAATCATGTAAAGCACCTTAAATTGCCTTGTGTTGAAAGCGTGCTATTCAAATATTGCCTTGCCTCATAGTCAGAGCAGAGTAATCTCTTACTTAAAAAAAGTGAACATCTGGATAGGCTGTCTGTTCCTCAGAGGATAGAATACGGGCAAAAAGAAAAAAATAAGCTTTTCCTTGGCTTGTCATCTGCTGCTGCTGCTGCGGCAGCTGAGACTTTAAAAAGCTGCATTGGAGTGGAAGATTTCTGCTGTAAAGCATGTTTTACAATGAAGATTATGAAAGCGGTGCAGTTAATCATGTCTGAAGAATACTGAGTGGAGGATGAGCAGCATATGGTTTAGGAATCATTCCACATGGGGGGGGGGGGACAGAAGAAGTGAGATTAAAAAGCTGTTTATACACTAACGAACTTAAGGGGCTGCACCTTTTAAACCAACCTGACTTTCCATCTACATCATGAGGTCATAATTTGCAGTTTGCAGAGAAATCTGCTAACCTCAACGGATTCTGCCTCCATTCATCACCTCCCGTAATCCTCCTCTTCCTCATGCACTAATTGGATGACTCCTGCTTCATCTTCCTCCACCTCCCACAACTCCTCATTCAACTCTCTACCCCACTGCACCTGAACCGCATCAGCCGCTCTGAACTTTGAACTTTGAAGCTGCAGCCCACCTCTCGTTTTTAATCCCAAATCCCATCAAACACGGGCTGAAGAACATGCAGGAACACAGACAGCAGCAGCAGAAGCAGCACTGATAGGGCAGAAGCATTACATCACTCCTGCCATCTCAAAACTGCGCGCTTTCTCTCATTTAAGTATAAATATATAAAGTGGTTTCTGAGAATCAAGATGATGGTGTGATAATTATAACGCTATGAACAATGTGGCATCTCTTATCTGGGATGCTGGAGGTGGACGGCGGCGGCTCACCTGGGTTGAAATGTGAACTGAGGGCAGAGCCGGGGAGGAACAGCACAGAACACGCCGCGGCCAGGAGCGCCAGCATCTTCCCGACAGGGGCTGCAGAGTCGGGGGAAAAAAAACAACCGCGGGACTCAGAGGGCAGGAAACCTGGAGATCAGAGCTTCATTTCTGCTGTGGGTCCGCCGTGACTCCGCAACACGTCGCTCCATCTCCCCTCCCGATGTGATGTCTGTTTTAAGCAGCTGCTGACATTCACCGCAGATCACCGGAATATATTTTCTCTCCTGATAACTTGATTCAGATTGCCACCTGCATCCCTTCTCTTGAAGATGATGCAGATGATGATGGGGAGGAAGGAGTCCCGTTTGACAGCAAGCTGTTTGCTTCTCCCAGCTTCACCTGGAAGTTCTCAAACCACCTGCAGGGATTTATCACGTGGATAAATCTGCCTAAATTGACTGAAATGAATCCGAAGTTAGAAGAAAAGCGGGATTCGTTTGCGAGCCACCGGTGCTGTCCGAGGTGCTGACAGCAAGAGCGCCATCTTGCTCCGTATAATGCGCCCGAATGGGATTTCTGGAGCGTTTTTGCGCCGCGTCTGCAGGGCGGGAGAGAAGGGGGGAGGGGGCGTTGGAGGCTGCGCGGCCCGAGCTGACTGAAATATTCAGCACATAAAGGAGGAAATGTGGAGGAACTATTTTTAATGTTGCACAGGGATGATTGCAGCCTCCAAACTGCAGGCTCAACAGGAAGTCTGAGATTCGTCCTGTTTTACAGCAGTGTGACTCTTCACCTGCTGACTTAGTTATTCAGAGACATAAAACAGGATCGTTCCCCATAAACAAAGTGTGTGCATTACCATGGAAATGCACGCTGTAGCACCATCCTGATTATAATCCTGCTGTTCGTATATGCTGGATGGAGACCCCTCCCCCACTCGCCAACATCCACCCTCTGCCTTTCCCTTCAAACTGGGTTCTTGGCATCGAATCCATTCAACTTTTCTTTATGCGTCTAACAGGCTTACCATGGTGTCTGATTGTTCTGCAACAGAGATGTCACACACCAAGCACTAATCCAGCATTAGTCAGATCCTCTGGTATTTTCTCCGCTCTTCTCTCTTCTTGGTGTTATGTAACGCCTCAAATATCCTTAAAAAATTTTTTTTTTTTTTTAGTGCTCCCAAGAAAACAAACAGAGCAACATCTGAAAGAAACAAACACAAAGCCTTGGGGACAATCAGAGATCAGAGTTCCAATCAAAAGAGGAATGCAACCAAATTCTGTTCAATTGCGTTACTATTAATTTGTTTGACAAAAACCGACTAGAAACATAAATGTTCTACTTTTGTAGACACGTCTTAAGTACAAGCAAATTTTTCTCTCCGACTAAGTAGTAAAACGATCTCCCGACATTGAAACACAGTGGGGGCAGGATCATGCTGTGGGAAGATTTCCCTTCAGCGGGGAAAAATAAAATGATCAGAGGAGATGAATGGCGCTAAATTCAGGGTAATCATGGGAAAAAACGAGCTAAAGGCTACGAAAGAGGGAAATACACAGCACATTTTTTTCGTTTTTGTTCACTACTTTGTGTTTGAATTCCAATAGTCTATACCGAAGTTTGTAGAGTCACTTTAAAATGGTTGATGAAAATGATTCAGTCTTCTAACAATTAAGATGAACATAAGTCCTTGAAGGTGTTTAACTATTTAATGAAAAGATGTCTGGCTAAGACAAAGAAGGAACAGAGCTCACCAGTGTGTTTCCCTACCCAACCTTTCTAAACTAACTCTTTAAATACTATTCAGTAATCACTGTTTTATCTTTCTAGCACGTCTTCAATCTTCTCGTTCAGTTCCTGAAGAACCGGTTCATACCAGTCTGATAGTGAAGCATGAGGCAGTCTCTCAAGGCTAGAAGTTCCGGTAGAAATCTCTCTGCTCTGACACATCTCTATCGAGAACCTGGTTTGTCATCTGAGAAAGAGACACCAGATAAAAGAAAAAAGAAAAATCTCCAGGGGGAAGAAGAAGTCACTTTGCACAAATGCAGCTTTACAAAACATCTCGCTGTTTTCCTCTAAAATCAGATGAAGCTGTCTTAGTCATTCTTGCCCCTTTGAACTGGCTGTTCATCTTTTGTTTTTTTGGGAGAGAAAAAAACGGAGGAAGAGGAAAAAATGCGTCTAGACTAATAGACTTGCAACCATTAAATCAATAGTCATCCTTGTGCATGTTTAACCTTTTACCGGTTTTGCATTTGTATACCCAATGAGATCTGTCAATTAAAAAAACCAAACCTTTTAAAGCTGATTGTACTAGCTGTGATTTTGACACCCTGACTTCTCCACAACCAACATAAGGACCATAAAATTATCAAAATAAGCTTCAAACCTTTTGATTATAGTCTGTTACTTTCCCAATTCCTTTGAGCATTTATGAAATCAGATTTTTCATTTTTCAGAGAATAGCGGATTCATCCTTTCAATTGGATCTAAAATTGTAGTCAGAATCTCCATGTAAATATATCAACACCAACAGGTTCCTCCAGAGACTGAGAATCATGAATCTGCTTCAGTCCAAGTCGAAGAAAGGTTTCTGTCTTTGTTTTTACAGATTATTGGGGAGAGTTGTGTCAATCTTAAAATTTCCTGCTTCCCTTCTTCTTCTTCTTCTTCTTCTTCTTCTTCTTCTTCTTCTTCTTCTTCTTCTTCTTCTTCTTCTTCTTCTTCTTCTTCTTCTTCTTCTTCTTCTTCTTCGTCCTCCTCCTCCTCCTCATCTTTGAACCTCTTATTCCTGTCTCGGAAACAGTGAGTTGCGTGTCTGCTGTTTCCGTGGAAACAAAACGAAGAGGATGAGATTGGTTCTCAGCAGAGCAGAGAGAGCTTTCCCTTTGGACTCTCATCTTACGTCAAATCTGACAGGCATTATGTAAGCCACACTGCGTCCCTCTACCTTTTACTTTCATATAAATTTAGAGCTACACCTGATGCAGAACCGATGCGGCTGTTCTCTCTGCATTTCACGGTGAGAAAAATGTAGAAGCCGAAGAAAACTCAACCCTGCTGAAACCTCAAATCTGGAGATTTTCTCAGAGAAAAGATCAGGCTCTATATCCTGGGTGGCATCAGTCTTTCTTGTTCTGAATGTTTTACACTGACAACTTTATGAAAACAAGAACCTGTCTTCTGGAGACAAACCAACAGTTATCGGCTACACCTACTCCATCTTTTAGTCCGACACCCAGACGGTTCCTTGTTTTAGCTCAGTCCTTAAACAATGTGATGGTTCATCCACGTCATGCTGATTATAAAATCACTCCCTATTTAAACCGCAGCACACATGCAGAGATCCCAAACTGCGTTGTTTACAGGTCACAGCTTTATTCTGAGGACGACTTTCTCATAAATATTTAGGGAGATTATGAGGCTGAAGTTTTCGTGTAATCTGTGACATTTAAAACAGGGTCTAATTTTTGTTCTCGAAACCACCTAATTTGTTTTGCTGATCTCTGCAAAAGCAAAGCACGTGAAAATGAGCAACAGGAATAGGAAACAGACTCTTCTAAACTAAGTGAAAGCATCCCCAAATTTGGACACGAATGCAACCATATCTTAAAGAAAATTACATTCAGTGTTAAGAGAAATGCACCATTAGTTAGTTACTGTATGTCGCTGGAATATTATTAAAAAAATAGGGAGATTAAATGATCTGTAAATCATTCATTATGATTTTATTAAAAACATTTAATGGTTCGTGTCAGCCCTCTTCCCCTCATCACATGGTTTATGCATACACATAATATTATTTATTTATGTACATTTTTTAGAATTTCAGGAACAACAAAAACACCAGAGATTATTATAATTTCTGTCACGCCAGATTCATTCATGAATCCTCCACCCACATTCGCACAGGAGCTTTAACACTTAAGAGATTAATTAGGAAGTAAAAATATTTATCTGTGTCCATCTGTGCAAGAATTACCTGCAGGTAGGAGTGAAGTCTACAGGGAGTGGAAGAGTGAAATAATTCCCAGATGTACGGCAGGAATCTCTGCAGAGAGACACGGGAGATTAGGATCAAACTAACTGCTGAAAAACAGGAGATTAGGATCAGATTAACTGCTTGTACACAATAACTGAGGGTGAGAAAAACTGCTGGAAAACGGCTGTTAGTTTGTTCTTTTTCCTGCTCTCGTCTCAACATCCTGTTTCTAACAAACAAAGCTGAGAAGTTTGTGTGAGTCAGAATCAGCTAAAAGATTTCGAACATGGCAACTAGCACCCTTCCAACAAGCTAGATGTGACCAAATAAATCCTAAATCAATGCTGTGGAAGTCCAAGTCAAGCCAAAGTCTTTTAAGTCTCAAGTCACAAAATTAATGAATCGAGTCCAAGTCATGTGACTCAAGTCCACACCTCTGTCAATGAGCATTACCAAAATAATTTGCCTTTATTAAGATGTACCTCTATGCATTCTAAGAAGTAGTGATTATAAAGAGAATAAAAACTCAACAACAGGGTTCTGCAAAGTGATAGCCTAGCCTATTGTATTCATACTGTTTGTGCTCCTGCTGCCACACAATCACTGTTTTCCCACTTGTTTTGTACAGGGGACTGTAACATTTCTGGACAGTATTTCTGGGCCCAGCCAGGAGGGGGTGGATTTTTACAAATTATTATTTATTTTTTTTAAGCCGAGAGAGACAACATACAACTTTATACATAAAATCTAGATTTGTCTTTAGAAACGTTAACAAATTATGACAAACTTAAATGAAATATCTCTGATGATACAGCGGAATACGACGCGTTTGTACATGATTTGGAGTAACACATCTCCAAACCTGCGGCGTCCTCATTCACAGCACTAATGTGTCTGTTAAACAATGACGCCTCAGCTGAACAAGGCTTTATGGAGTCAATTTCAATTAGGATTCAACACTCGCCAGACAATTCTTTCATCATCCGATTCAAGGATCTTGACAGGATTAATTATTCCTTCTTTCAATGCAAAGGTTTTACTTAAAGAGCTGTGGGTGTGACATGAATGGGGGGGGAGTGTCTCTCTATCCAGCAGACAAGTGTCCGTTTTTTGCTGTCGCAGCAATTAAAATATATTCAGCAGTATGTTGGGATGATGTTGTATTAAAGGCACACAAAAGAAGGCTTAGTGATCCCCTCCCTCATCTAAAACAAATGTTAGTAGAATAAAGAAAATGAATCCCACTGGCCCAATACATCCCGCTGCTCCTCTGGATGCTAACTAATCTCACCAAGCAGCTGTAAAACACAATCCAGACTCACAAATCTGATAAATTGCACGCTGTTCTCAGGATCACTTCACACAGAAATATATGTGTCAGAGTCGCTGCTGAAAGTTGTGTCCCTGCACGGCTCTGCTGGTTGCTGGGAGTTTGTCATAAGGCAGTTTTTCAGAAAAGTATACCTAGAAGAAATGTGGCTGTTATTATTACAGTTTGGGGGGAAGTAGGGATGCAACGATACCACTTTTTAAAACAGATAAGATACCCATACTTAGATCTGAGTACTTGCCGATACCGAGTACCATTGCCGTTACTTCTACCACACAAGAAACTGCAATGAATTGCAAGATAGATTTTATTTTCTTCTCCGCTTGTTACAATAAGTGATGGTGAATTAAATAAAGAATTAAATATTAATAAAAATGACCACAAGACAAAAATGTCACTTGAAAACGGAAAATTTTCTGAGAAATTATTGCAGCCTTTCCAAATTTTAAGTACTGGTTCATAGTATTTAACTGATACCAATATGAGTAAATTAGAACAGTATCGGCAGCGATACCTGATACTGTTATTGTATCGGTGCATCCTTAGGGGGAAGGAAGATGGAAAAAGTTGATATTATAATTTTATCAAATTGCATCTGTAACTCAGGAAAACCAACTACAAGCTTCAGATCGTTGTGTGTCTTGATCATCAGTGATATTGTAATTCTGTAATTTTTGCTGATTGAGACACTGTATCCTCATTAAGCATGGCTACTGTTTAAAATCATTACATTGAAATTACTTTTCTTGTAAACTGCATTAGGATGACATCTGTTATGAATTGGGAGTGAATAAATAAACTGAACCGAACTGAATAATGAACAGAAAACCCCTTTACCTGCTTCTGCTCATGCTGCCGATTAGCTCATGATGATGTCTCCTCCTCCACATAGGGACTGAAACTGACTGTGGATGTGCAGAAACCTGGCTCAAATGCAATACTCATAACAGACGCAGGCGGCTGGGAGATCAGCAGGGATGATATAATATTCAGATAATCATAGAAACTAATACTTAAAGTCTACAACTCTGTGTTTAATGTATTGTATCTATAATACTTTCTCATTATGTCCTACACAGCACTTCCTGAAATACTTCTTCTCTTTCGTCTTTTCCCTTCAGGGGTCGCCACATCTCACCAGTCTCCATTTAGTGCTATCCTCTGCATCCTCTACCCTCACACTAACTAACTTCATGTTCTCTGCTACCACATTCATAAATCTCATTTTTAGTCTTCGTCTTGGCCTCCTGCCTCTTTTTGAATGGAACAACTGAAATAATTACATTTTTGTATGGTACTTTCATTTATTTTTATGCAGCTGTCTACTACAACAAAACTCTGAAACATCAGATCGGTCCATTTTAAAACCTCTACAGCCAGTAGCTAGATGTATTAGAATTTGCTTTTGGTTTTGTTCATTTAGAAGAAAAGATCAACTGTTTCTGTAAAAGTGTGCTCAAATATAACAACTAAATACAGACGAATTTAAACTTGAACTACAGAGCAGTGACTTTGATTTTCGCCCGCTTTGTCTTGCAAGGATTTCTTCGTATTGGTAGTTTCTCACATAATCCATCTCTTGCGCACCACATAATGTAAACAACACATGAGCACACAACTGGCTCATTGAATAGTCAGTCTTGGAAAAAAAAAATTCTGGGTTTAAAATGAGGCAGTCATACTGGGCAGGGGTTCTTGCTGTGCAGGAATCTGATTCCAGATTTACTGATCAATATTTTCCACGAAACAAACTCTGCGCAAGGAGTCTGACGAGCTCCAACTGCTGGCTAGTTGTTCTTCTATAAATAATGAATAACGCTACATTTGAAGGCACAGTTGAAAGAAACTCGGCCTGACATCAAAGCAAACCTCACAGCTGGTGCTGCTGGTCCAATCACAGATTCTGTGGTGATCTCTGCTGAACACAGAGCTGTTTAAAGATTGCTTCATTTTTCAAAGCATACATAAAGCCAGAGCCGTCTCTCTGCGTCCACTCGCTCCTGTTGAAGAGGTGACTGAGCAACAAACCCAAGTTCTTTCTGAATAAATCTCTGTGTTTCCCCTGTCATAGGGAACTATGGAAGGGAACTAACACTCCCCTTAGAACTAATTTCTGTATCTGAATGCAATGAGTGCAATATTTTGTTATAACAAAGTCAAAGGCATTAAAAATGCCATAATTACCACAAAACAAATGGCAAAATTGTTTCCAGATAAACACCTTGAGCTTAAACATTTTACACCTGTCAGTGATAAAACAATCGAAGAGGTTATCTCTGGTCTGAGTTCAGGTACTTGCTGCCTTGATGAATTACCCACTTGATTTTCAAAGTCTGTGCTGAGCAGCTTATTACCACAGCTTCAGTCAGTTAGTTAACATCTCACTTGCGACTGGAACATTCCCAAATGCCTTAAAAGACTGCGGTCAATAAGCCTCTTCTAAAGAAGAGCAGCCTTGATGCCAAAGTATTGAGCAACTACCGGCCCATATCAAACCTACCATTCTTAGGAAAAGTCCTTGAGAAAGTAGTATATCAACAGCTCACTTACTTTCTCCTGTCTAACAATGTGTTTGATACTTTCCAGTCAGGCTTTAGGCCTCATCACAGTACTGAGACAGCTCTGATCAAGGTGACAAATGATATCCGCGTGAACACCAACGCAGGCAAAGTCTCCGTTTTAGTTCTGTTGGACCTGAGCGCTGCCTTTGACACAGTGGACCATGGGATTTTACTTCACAGGTTAGAAAACTGGGTGGGAATCTCTGGTACTGCTCTAAACTGGTTCAGGTCCTATCTCGTGGACAGGATGTACTTTGTCGAAATTGGCAACTGTGTCTCAGACGAAATTCACATGACCTCTGGAGTCCCCCCAGGGGTCAATCTTGGGACCACTTTTATTCAACTTGTACATGCTTCCATTTGGTCAGCTAATTAGCAGCAATAATGTGTCTTACCATAACTACGCAGATGATACTCAGATCTACTTGTCACTGACGGCAGGTGAACATGGGCCTATAGATACTCCGTCACTTTATTGAACAGATCAGTTTGTGGATGCAAAACAACTTTCTCCAGTTAAACTCAGACAAAACTGAGATCATTGTTTTTGGCCCACAGACTCAAAGAGAACGGGTTATCAGTCATCTCGAGTCTCTCTGTCTTCAACCAAAAAATCAGGTTAGAAATCTAGGGGTAATCATGGACTCGGACCTGAATTTAAACAGCCACATTAAAGCAATAACATCAACATCTTTTTAACATCTCAAAACAATTGCTAAGATCAGAGGAGTAGTGTCTAAACCAGACTTAGAGAGGGTTATCCATACATTTGTCTCCAGCAGGTTAGACTACTGTAACAGCCTTCTCACTGGCCTCTCTAAACGAGCTGTTAGACAACTGCAGTACATCCAGAACGCTGCTGCTCGAGTCCTGACAAGAACCAGGAAATACGACCATATTAGTCCGGTGTTCCAGTCTCTGCGCTGGCTTCCTGTCCCTCAGAGAATAGAATTTAAAACAGCTCTGCTTGTGTACAAGTCTTTTCATGGTTTGGCACCAAAGTACATCTCTGACATGTTAGAGACATATGAACCATCTCGGGCCCTGAGAACTTCAGGGAGGGGTCTCCTGGTGGTTCCCAGAGTCAACAATAAACCCATTGAGGCCGCGTTTCAGTTTCAGGCACCTAAAATATGGAACAGTCTTCATGAGGATGTAAGACAAGCCTCAACTCTAACGTTTAAATCCGGGCTAAGAACAGTTATTTTTACCCATGCATATGACAATTGAAAGTATTTCATCTGCACTCTTGCTTTTTATTGTAATTAATTACTTTTTAAGTTGATATTTTTTTCTGTTTATCTGTTTTCTTAATTTATGCAACTGTGAAGCACTTTGAATTGCCTTCTGTATGAATTGTGCTCTACAAATAAACTTCCCTTGCCATTACAATAACGAGAAGAAAGTTGATTTGAAGACTCTATTAGAAGTTAGAAAAATGTTTACGGGCTAATCATCTGATAATCCAGCAAATATCTGATCTCATTCACTCAGACAAAATTTATCAAATATGCTGGTCATGCTGTTTTAACATGACTCAGTTCTGTTAAATTTATACTGCACAAATATTACAGCTAATGCCATTTTAATTGTGCGCCTCACGATTTCAATTCAATTCCGACGCCATGATTTGATTTGAAAACCATAATTTTGTTAATTTTTGTTACTTTTTTCTATTACTTACTTTCTAATTTTAAATCTATTTAGTTTCCCTTAATGGATAAGTTGTCCAAACAAATTCATGCTCTGACCTTTATCAAGGTCATATTTTCCATGAAAGCTAAAGGAAAGGACGAGAATAGAGAGATCACACTTTAGATCCATTACAGTAAATCTGCTCAAAAATGTAAACACTTCATTCCATGTATATCTGTTTTTGTTTTAAATTGTTAAAAAGATTAAATAAACTTCAAGTTGGCTTTTACAAATCAGTAATTACAGAAATGACTTTAAAATCTAAGCTCATATAGCACAAAAATCGAAAACATCCGAAATTATATTCTAAAGAAAATAAGTATTAATTTCTATTCAAAATAGCCTACCAGAAAGAGAAAAAGCAGCATTCTCCCAAACACAGTTAAACTGTATAGTCCAGCCTTTGGTTTTTGTTGTCAATTTAATATCTAACCTCTAACTTTAAACAGTGTTATCTTAGTTTTTGTGTCAGTTTGCTCACAGGGATGATTGGCTCCTGGCTTACACAGAATCTAATCTGCAGCTATGATTACGCTGTACTCTGCCACACATCAATGAAGATGCGAATAGGATGATATGAAGCAAACTTTTTTTCGCGGTTCATCTATAAAGCTACACTTGAGCAGACGTAAACATCATCTGTGCTGTGCTGCAGCTGGAGGACGACACCCCGGACGGCAGGGGAAAAGTGGAACTTTTAGGGGAAAAGAGGACATTGCTGCTAACATAATACACTGCAACATAGATGCTGTTTTCACAACTAAGGTGCAAAATATTTGTTACGGTATATACATTTTGCGCTCTAGGCTAAAACACTGGCTTCAGCAATTCTGTTTCTGCCAGTGCGTCCCAAAAAATATCCCCACGGCATGTCCGACTTTCGTGTTTTCCTCATTTTATTACTTAGAAAACAATGATCGATTTTTCAACACTTTTGAATTGCTGTTGGAAGACCGGTTTTAATTTCTTCCCTGATTGTTACAACAAATGATGGTAAATTAGACATATTAAAAAAATGCATTAATAACAATGACCACAAAACTAAAATTTCAAGTAAAAAATAACAATTTTCTGTGAAATTATTGCAGTGTTTCCATATTTTAAGTATCGATTCATGGTATCGGTTAAATGTAACTAGATCAAGCCGATTTGTGTATTTTTGAACAGGTCAAAGGTTATACCTTTCATAAGAGTCAGAATTAGGTTTGCTCCAAATTTCTGTTTCTTCATCTCTGCTAAAATAAGAACTAAAAGAAGGCAATTCCTGCCTAAAGCAGATTAGAATCCTTCTGCCTTTAGGACACTTCTAATCATTTCATTTTTAATCAGTCTGGTATTCAGTTGTTCTTAAAATAAATTTTTTTTTTTTCAAATTATGCTTGAACAAGAAACCTCAAGAACTGTGAACTGGCTCTACGCATCAGGCTGAAAGTAGCTGTACTGTCTTCACTTATTAATGAAACCTTGTAGCAAGGAGGTAGTACATCTCGGTAACACTTGTAGAAAAAAGTTTTCACTGCAGACAAAAAGAAGAAAAACAATGGATAAGATAAGAGATGTGTTCTCGGATTTAATTTTATCCAGAGGTCAACGGCTTGTTTGTAGAAGCGTCCAGAACCGAGGTTTCAGCAGAACCTCTCTCTCCTCTGTCAGTTTTTCTTGGAAGACCTTTCATTTGTTGAGTTGCACCGGACATGTTGGATATGCGGGGAAACACAACGCACTGCAGGGGTGGTAATGATTTCCAATAAGTCAGGAGTTTCTTGTTTTCCAGCACGCAGCTTACTGGTGAAGAAGGTAAACAGGCTTCCCTTCATCAAAAGCTGGAGGTTTAAGGCTGCAAAGCTTAGTGTGATCTGTACAACCTTCTCTCAATAAGAAAATCTGAACACTCGTCTCGATGAAAGGGTTATTGAAGTGTGAATGATGGAATGAGACCGAGGGGAGGAAGATGATGAAAAAAGTGATGGAAGGGGAGCAACGTCTTAACGAGCCACGCTTTGAAAGCTGTTTCCAAATGTTTCGGTGCATACAGCTCCATCAGACCGGATGCCCGTTTATGTCCGCCGGAAGAGGCTCCCAGGCTTAGAGGATGCGTCCCCGGAGATCACTGCTGAGAACGCATCTGACCTGCAGCACGACTAATCACTCCATCAGGTTGCATGGACCTGGAGCCAAAGATGAGTAACAGAGCAGACACTTTGAGTTTTAAGTGTTGATGGGTAATCCCTGGCTCCTTTATTTGTGTAATGATGACAGTGTAGCCAGTATACAGATATAATAATTTCAGTCCTATACGATGGGTGACCTCATCTTTCCGTGTGAGTCAGGATGATTTCACAATCTGATGGCACCGTCTCTCATCTTCCAGTGTAGGAAACCTTTAGAGGACAGCTTCAGGTTTCAGGTCCACACTCTGGAACCAGCATGTCCTCTGTGACGCTTGTTGACGGCAGCAGCAGGAGGAAGGAAGGAAGGAAGGAAGGAAGGAAGGAAGGAAGGAAGGAAGGAAGGAAGGAAGGAAGGAAGGAAGGAAGGAAGGAAGGAAGGAAGCGGAGCTGCTCAATGTTTCCTAACACAATCATTTATGTGCTTCATGTCAATATCGCATAGGACTGGAGGAATACGCTATTTGTTCCCCTCTGTGCAGCGTTTATCCAGCGCCTTTCACAAACAGCCAGAGCTCCATACATTTGGTCATATAATGCATACATGTTTCTCATTAGATGATTTTCATTTCAACAACTAAACCATGTTTTCTGGTTATTAGAATTGGATCAGCTTTATAGCTCATTAATAAAAAATGAAAATGATTGCGTAAACATCCCATTGAGTTTTAAACCGCATCTTAATAAGGAGATTTTTCTGTTGTTCGTTTTCATCATACAAGCCTATTAAGCCTTGCAGTTTATGATCAGATATAAAGTTAAATGTAACTGTACTAATTAATGTCTGCCTTATAATGGTATAAACCAGAACTAAAGCAAATGAACAAATCAATCTAATTATCTGAGATATGAGGTAATTAACATAATTCTAAGACAATATGCCCACTATCTGTTGACTGAAACAAACCTAGAAAAGCCTAAGGAGCTCCATTATTTTATGATTAAGTTGATTAAAATATTAAAATTAAGGAAAATAAATTCAATTATGAATTCAAATGTATGTTTACTTCTCAGATTTTAATGAGAAGATATTCTCTGGCTTTAAGGGTTTTAAATACTGGGAGAGAGTAACGAAAGGAATAAAGGTTTCAGACACCACCTAGACATCCGCAACCTGGCCAGACCTTCACAGATAAAAGAGTAAAAGAAAACACCTATCTGGGTCAGAATGTTTTTGGATTTCCTGATGAATCTAAATTTAAAGTAATAAAAGACAGTAAGAAGAAGAAGAAACTGAAATGTCACTTCAACACTCGACTTCTTTGTGATCATCTATCTAGTTTCTTCTGTGTAGATGATTTTCGTGATGAGCTGAGTGAGGTTGCTGTTTAGGGCTAAAATTGATTTGAAAACAAGCTTTATTTTAATGTTTCTCTCATTAGTCTGGCACACAAGAAATGCCTAATGTTAGAGCTCCATCTGCTGGTTCAAACTGCTCTCGGCCCCATGAACGTTTCATTATTTTCCTAATTTTAATTTAGGAAAATAATGATTTTTACCCCAAATTTGCCTTTTAATTTTTTTCTATAAATACCACTTTTTCCATTCTGACCATATTTTTTAAACCAAAAATCTGTAAATATGGAGCAAATAAACCAATTTAACGAATCAATAGCCAAACCCCCCCCCCCCCCACACACACATTTACTGTTACTCACAAATAGTTTTACAAGAGCAGTGCATCGGTTCAAGCATTTCCTTGTATTTTTTTAGACCCCGTCCACACGTAGCTGGGTATCTCACAAAGATATATTTTTCTATTGCTTGACCTGTCATCCAAAAGAAAATGTGCCGAAGACGATTCTTTCTCAAAGTTCCCGTCAAAGATCTGTGTTTTCAGCATTTGTGTGTGGACAGAAGTTGGAGTTTTAGGTGTCACAACTCACTGTGCGCAACAAAAATGCTCCAAAATTACTTGTGCAATCTGCGTTTACACTCAGAAACGGCATTTATTCCCTCAGAGCTAGTTCGGCATTACTAACTGTTCAATCGTTTTTGCTCACTTGGTTTTATGATAGTAGAAAGTTACTCTGAGTGGATTGGATTTTGGAGAACTACTGCTCCATACACGTTTGGAAAGTCTATGCATGCTCTTAAAAATGCTCTTATTTTATGCTTATTTTATTTATTTTTTTAAGAAGTGTTTTTGTTTTTGTTTTTTTTTAAAGAAAAAAAAATTGAACAAAAAATATTATACATAAAAAAAAAATCAAATTTTTCACATTTTATTAAAGAAAATCTGCATCAAAACATGTCTCATGAAGAAACCAGGTGGGTATTCAATGAAGCAAGCTCAACAAATCGAAATTCATTTGAAATATCCTCATTTGAATAAGCGTAAAAATTCACTCCAGGCTTATTCGGATCCACAAAGAAGCTCAGGTGAATTAAATCTGCGCTGGTTCAAGCGAGGCTTCATTAACCAGGATTATGTTCAGGCAGCCCCTATCAATCGATGCTAGATAAGTGAGAATATAAAGAAAGGAAAAAGCTGTTCTCCCAGTCTGAGAAAGACTTATTAATGCAGCCTATGAGCGTCACAGTTACATCATGACCAATAAGGGGAACACCAGCTGCATATAAAAGCTCGTCATGCTGCATTTTGTTATAATGTTAATTAGATTATGTTCCTTCCAGATGGTTTAGAGTGTGACACTGAGAAGCGCTTCCAAACTTCTAAATTCACCTCAATAAATCACATTAACTCGATGGGTCGGGCAAGATAATCGTGAGTCTGTTTTGAACTATTATAACCAGAAAACAACACGAGAGAAAATAGACGACAGGTTGAATGTTTTAGAACATGATTTAAGAAAGGATGTAAAATATTTCACAACTAAGTAAGAGTTTTTAAAAGCCTTAAAAATTTTAAGTTACGTTAATGCAATATTTAAATTTACATGTGTATTTTCTTGTACCAATTTCAAGGTAGCCTACTATAAGGCTATTTTCACACATTTAGACAAGACAGTATGATGGTTTTATGGCTCCACCTTAAACAAAAAGTTATTTATTTGTAATTATCAATAGCTTCAACGGTGGAACAAAAACCTTAAGGTAGAAATTACATATTAAACACACCAATGTTGGGATGTGTGTGGCATAGTGGTAGGAGCGGGTGCCCCATGTACAGAGGTCTCAAGCCTCGACGAAGCTGTCCTGGTCGCACAAGTGATGTTAGAACATTTCTTTGTCACGGACTGTGATGTTATGGCACTTAAAACTCCGGTTTCATCCATCCGCATGCCAACACTGAAGACAGAGAAAACACAGATCTTCCCTTTGGCCGGAGCTTTTAGAAAGAATCGTGTTTGGTGCCAAAAATCTGCATTTACGTGTGGAAGACAGGCCAAACCATAGAAAAATATCCTCGTCTTGTGAGATACCCTGCCATGTGTGGACAAGGCTCAACTCTGCTGGGATGAACAGGCAGGCTGTTAGGTTAATAATATGATTTTCTGAGTAACAAACTGGGTTTAAATGCTCCCATTTTAGCTTGATTTAGATGTGCGTGTAAACCCTACTGATTGTTAACATTACAGCTCAATGGAAAACCTGTAGGGGGCGTCAAACATGCCGTGTCTGACGTAAAACCAAAACATGTCGAGGACTGGTGTAATAACATCAACTTGTCCAGGGATGGGATACTTGCTAACAGGTGGCAAATGTTAGTTAATTCCCAGCAATATAGATATGAAGCAATCATCCGCAAATACATATTAATTGAATGATTCTCAGGAAAACATTTTTCATTTCAAACACCATTTTTCAGTTTATACAGTAAATTTGTAAGACGTTAATACTGACATTTTCTGAAGAGCCCAATATGACTTTTTCCTAAATCTCTGAAGAGACTTGAAAATGTTTTTCCTCATCCTTTTGCCTAAAGTGTGGGGAAAAGAACGAGGCTGAAAGTGTATATTATAATATACAGCTATTCCTTTAAATACTACTGCATGAATTAAATTATGGAGGACCAAAACTAACATAAAAACAAAAGCAGAAATATATATGTATTGTTTTTTCTTTTCTTTATTGTGTGCATTTAAAGGCAGGGAAAACCTTTTTCCTTATATGTGCATTCCTTGTTTTTACATTCCATCGTCTCTCTTTTTTAACTTTACCTCATGCATTTCTGCCTCATTATGCAAATAAGGAGGGCTGCCCTCCTTGATACAACTCTTCTATTGGTCAATAAACAGGAAGGAGCAGGATCAGATCGATTCTGGATGCCACGTTATTGCTGCTGGCATGCACAACTATGCTTCTACGACCGCAAATTTCCACTCAGACACAGATGTAATGACAGAAACGTTTTTCGATTATGGTTCTCCGTCTTTTTCTCTGTGCTCTCAATTGTTGTTTTCAGCGTTGCTCGACCAGAACAGCAAGGGGTGCTAACTTTTCATGGCGCATCTGCCTACTATCACAGGGTCGTTTCAGTTTTTTTCGAGACTTGTGAACGTATCAAGGAGCAATGGATGACAGAAAGTAAGTTTTTATTAAGCTGTAGACTAGAAGTGCAGCTCACAGAATACTCTAAAAACACATGGAAACAAACACGGTAGCCTTCTTTATGTTTTCCTGCATCTCCTTGAATTCAAAATCGCCAAAAGAACAGATTAGATAAATTATCATTTCGACATAAAGCATGTAGTGGCCAAACGCTGCATTAACTACTGATTATAGCAACTATAGAGCCCCGTTCTGGTGAAGCGATCTATGGCCATGACCTATCAGATGCATACGCTCTCCGTTGACGGATAGGTAAAAATTAGGCCTCTACTGCGTGCGTCCTTGCGTAGGTGACGGAGAGCCCGTGCATCTATGGATAATGACGTTGCGTCAAACCGGAGAAGCACAAACTAGGCTTAATGGGTTAGCTTCATTATCCGTGTCTAACCTACTGGAGCTCCCTCTCACTCACAATGCTTTGCGAAACAATAAATAGTCATCACTGACTGTATTTTTTTTTTTAGCAAAGATAGCAACATGCCTTAATTCTTCTGCAATCGTCTGAGAAATCTCTGGTAGGACTTTCGGATCAAACAAGGGGTTCTCCTGAAACGGTTCTCCTCATTTACATTATGAGGCAAAAAAATGCTTGAAGTAAAAAGAGACGGAATGTAAAAAGAAAGAATACATGTATAAGGAAAAACAGGATATATTTGTTTCCATAAAATTAATCTATAAGGGAAAGGAAAACCGAATGTATAATTTTTTTTTTTCGCTCAGGAATACATGTATAAGGAAAAAGGAAAAATTATTTTTTATTTTGTTAGTTTTTATCCTTCCTATTAAGTATGAAGGACAGACAAAAAGGGGAATTCTTTGTCAAGACAGGCACAGTATTCAGGAAAAAACACCTCATTGGTTTAGATACACTTTAATTTGTCGTGATGTGTACTGATGATTACAAACATGAAATAAAAGCTTAACCAGAGCTCCTTCACTAACAGTCAGGGTTCCTCATGTCAGAACATATTATAGTTTGTTCAAACCTGTTTCATGGTTGAAAACAGACATTGAAAATCTCGGGAATAATTGAGCAGAACCTAATATACTAGTCCACCAAATACATTTTTGACCTGCTTTAATCAATCTTTTCTTATCAAGCGGAAGCAACGAGAAATGAGCACAGGGAAGCTGAAATTAGAACCGTATGTACATACATTAAAATACAATGTATTCTTAAAATAAACATGTTTTAATCACATCCGGCTTTTCTCAGAGATATTAGTCAGATCATAGGAGAATAAACCTTCCTGTCACGGACCAAGACAACAATGTCCCATTATCTAATGTAGTGATTTATCACTCAGGCCTGGAGATGAAACGAACCGTACATGAACGTAGATGAAAAATGAAGAAAAATCTCTTCAAATTCGGACAGAAGCAATCATGAATCAGATTCTTTAACATCACTTCCAGGAATTCACACTAACCCATTACTGAGGGTGCTGATGCTTACTGCTCTATGAGTGAGTCTCTAGTAATGCAACATGTCGCCTCATATTCCTACAGCTAACATCATGTTTAAGATCAGCAACCTAAAACTTGCCTTTGATTTGCCATTTTACTCTTAATCATACAACCGTACAACAACAAAAATCTCCTCCTTAACATTCACATTTCTTCTTCAGGGGGACCATTTGTTTCCTGTAAGGCTGAACATTCGAACAATAAGACGAGACGCCAGCACAGTTTGCACATCATTTGAAAATAGGAAACACATGGGAGCGAGACATAATGAGGATCAGGCCAGCCACCATGATTGCACATGTAACATGACCCAAAGTACATTTTTAGTTATAGCACGAACAGATGTGTTGTAGCAAACAAGTCATAGGAAATAGTCCTTTTCCATATGCTCAAAATACAGTTAATTATCAAGTGCATATATGTAGTGTATATTGCTGTATATTAACAGTGGAAATGGATGTAGACTGTATTACAGGTGGGATATCTCATAACTAGGGCTTTGACCTTTGCCCAAAAATCATATTCAAAGTTCGTTTGTTTAATAATATTAAAATTCGAATATATGAAAATATTTTGACCATTAAATGTCTTTAGTAAGACCAATATTGATATCAAACTTAAGATCTATATGATCTGTCCACCAGAGGGCAGTGTCAGTCAAAGTGACCCGACTACGTGGACAAAAGGCTGACTGCTGATCGAATACCCCTACTACGCTTTCTACATAGCAGGCGAAAAGGAGTAAGTGAGCGATGTAGTTGATCTGAATCTCCACTATGGATTAGAGTAGTAGGCATAAAGTTCTCGGACGTGTACTACCGCCACAGTAAGCAGCCTCGAAATTGTAGAAGAGTGACCTCGGCTCCTGAGGAACTGTGAACCATTGACACCACCTCAATTTCGGCATATAAATGTAAAAGTGTAGCGCTGTTACTAATTACTTGAATTATTTTTGGACAACTGATTAAACATTTAACTTTATAATTTTTTTTAACGGGACCGCAGGCGGCCTTACGTAACATAAATATCCGGCAAAATGGTGGAGCAGTACATCCGTTTTCATGCCTACTACTCGCTCATTTGCTCGAAACCTGAATTGAAAACGATTACAAGCAAACACGTTTCCAAAAAATAATTCCCATAAAGGTTAGAATATTGAGATCCATATACTTCGTTTCTCAAATTTTTAAAACATTCGAATTATGTTCGAACAACGAAGTGTTGAGTCAAAGCCCTAATCATAACTGAGGAGAAAGCAGCAATATACGGTTTTTACAGTTAGGAAACATGCACAATAATCAAAGGAAAAACTGTTGTGAAGACAATTATCCTCTTAGTGACCACCTGTTTCAGCCTCTGAGGCCATTATTTGTTCACAACGGCTCATGGACTTTCAGAGTCCTGTTCTGGTTCAGACGTATGAGGCTGAGAGCAGGAATGCTTTCTCTGTCGGAGTTCAGGTGAAAAAGCCATCTGACTGGATGAAAATATTTCAGAATCCGTGTCGGAATCGAACCGAAGTCATTCGGCTAACCTAGCAAAGCAAACAATCCTGAAA
Organism: Apricaphanius iberus; assembly: GCA_028564705.1. Classification (NCBI taxonomy): domain Eukaryota; kingdom Metazoa; phylum Chordata; class Actinopteri; order Cyprinodontiformes; family Aphaniidae; genus Apricaphanius; species Apricaphanius iberus. The sequence goes on along the minus strand of JAPXFQ010001878.1, from coordinate 6,911,307 downwards.
CTAGCTTAGGTCAGCCCTCTCGACCCCCAATGGCACCAGATGACCCAGAAGTTCGCTATGCAGAAACGCTGTTTTTTGGGGGGGTTTTTTGTTTCCTTCCAAGCACGCATTTTAAAAAGTTAATATCTTGACGTCCTCAGCTGGAAATGTATATTTTGCTGTTTTTAAAAAACAAAGATTATTCATGCTGTTGAAAAGGAGCACTTCTAGCACAGTGCTTTTAAAGAATCTTACAGATATTTATCTTGACTTGGTGCTCAGAACAACTGACACCAGAGTTCGCTTAATATAGCAACACCAGAAATTAACTGTGTATTATATTAATAGACACTGTTTGAACGCGAACACTATTATATGAAGTGCAAAGGCATGTGTTGGTCTAAACTCTTCTGTTGGAGGAATTCTTCACCACAGACAGGGCAACAGAAAGGCTGGCCTCCCATATGTACGCTGATGTGTGAATCCAGGTGAGTCTTCCGGGAGAAACGTTTACCACAGAAGTCACAGCTGTAAGGCTTCTCTCCTGTGTGAACCACCCTGTGCGTATCCAGATACGTCTTGCGGTTGAATCTCTTACCGCAAACATCGCAGCCAAAAGGCCTCTCCTCGCTGTGGGTGGTCATGTGACCCCGAAGGTGTGTTCTACGTTTGTAACTTTTACCACAGATCTCGCAGCTGTGGGGTTTCTCTCCAGTGTGCACCACCTTGTGCGCCTTGAGGTTCGTCTGCCGGTTGAACTTTTTACCACAAATATCGCAGCTGAACGGCTGCTCTCCTCCGTGGACTATCATGTGGGTGCGCAAGTTGTTCTTATGCCTCGCCGTTTTGCCGCAGATGGGACAGACATAAGGCTTCTCCCCTGTGTGGATTCTCATGTGAGTCTTCAGATTATGCTGATGCTTGAATCCTTTGCCACAGACCTCACAAACAAATGGCTGCTCCTCCGAGTGGACCCTCATGTGTTTCTTCACGTCATGCTGGTGCTTGAATCTTTTTCCGCAAACGTCGCAAACAAACGGCTGCTCTCCTGTGTGGACCCTGATGTGAGCTCGAAGGCTAAACTGATCTCTAAATGTCTTGCCACATTCGTCGCAGCCGAAGTTTTTCTTTCCTGTGTGGGCTTTGGTCTGCGAACGTGGATTTGGCATCATTTCAGGACCACTCGGTTTAGCCGGACAGCTTCCCTTCCAAGCGCTTTCTTTCTCTGTCAAAGGTTGCTGCCAATCATCATAACCATCTTCGCTGACGTCGGTCTCAGAGGATTCTCCTGGCTTTCTGTCCGAACTTAATTTGAAACGATTTGGACCGGGCTTCCAGACGAGTTCCAGTTGTGCACAGTCTCCCTCAGTTTCAGTCTTGATCCATTTAACGGAGCTGGTGGTTGGACGCTCTGCCTCCCTGGGGTCTAAAGGCTGACTCTTCTGAAGCTGCGAGGATGCTGTTTCTTCATTATAATCTTCACTCTTTACAATAATATTGAGCGGGAAGTTGGCGTACTTGATCTCATCCTGTAGCTGCTCTCCTTCCTGACTTATCCAACTTTCCTCTACTTCTTCCTTTATGAAGGAGCAATCTGGGTCCTGCCCGTCCAAACTCGGGCTCCAGGGAACCTCTTCTTTATTCAGAGAATGATGGTTGATATCTAGAAGATACAAAAAATTAAAACATATGATGATTAAGAAATTCCTGTATTTTATTTGTATCTGTAACAAAATAAAGACAATAAATGCTGAAGCCATGAAAATACTGTTTTAGAGATAATTTTATTGCAAGTTATAGAGTCGAAACTATGTATTTATAAACGTGTTATAAAGTGACGAGGCTTTTTCCAGTTATTGCTGAATAAGGTTAAACTTTCTAAACCTTAACATGAACTAGGCCGAGCTAATTTGGTTGGTCTCTCCTCGGCTGAGCAGATGTTTTGGTTCCGTACACTCTGAGGAATCTGGTACAGCACTCTGAAGTAGGACACACAGATAAGCGACGTTAGTACATCCAGTTTTTTACATCTTACTTTGAAGGATCTTATTGGAAAATTTTGGGGTTTTGTCAACCTGGACCTTATTTTTAGCAAAAATGTTGTTCATTTACTCACCCAGACAAGTTTGGAGCTAACGGGAGCCGTTCGGGAGGAGTTTATATCGAGTCGCGATCAGCGTATAGCCATATAGCGGAAGTCAATCAGGCTACGAGTTTGCCGGCTGTAATTGGGACTTATCTACCCAAATACTCCTTCATTTATCCATGTTTTGCTATCAAAAGTTATCACTTCTTCCTTTTTAGTTCAGAACGTCTCTGAAGTGTTTATATGTTCGGTACCCGGGTGATTTAGAGGCAAAAATACAACTAAACAATGGCGCGATTACAACATTGTCACTGCTGTGCTCCAGCTTGGTTGTAGTAAGATCAGGACTTTCACTCTGGGCTCTACGGCGGTCGGTTAGACAGAACTTGCTACAGCAGACAACATGTTTCACATTTACGGTTTCCAAATTGCACTAAGTGAATGACCAATTAGACTAAGTGAGGCTTCCACGTGCTACATTTCTGCAACTTATGCAGACTACAGCCGTAATGGCGGCGGGTGCAACCTCATAGAAATCCCAGGTTAGTGTACAGTGGAATCTGTTAAATTCAAAGCCTGTAACACCCCCAGATGCTAATACCTTAGCACCTCTGAGACATTCTGAACTAATATGGAAATATTGCTAACTATTCATAACAAAACATGGCTAAATGAAGGAGTTTTGGGGCAGATAATACCTTACTTTAGACGGTGAACTCCTGCCCCTATTGACTACCATTATATGGATATCACCACTGGATATACATTTCTGCTGAACGGCTCCAAGTATCTAAAAACTTGTTATGGGTGAGTAAATAATGTAATATTTGCCAAAAAAAAGGTCCAGATTTTAAAAGAAAACTTTTACTTTAACGTTATTCATCCTTTTATTACCTCTCGCCTGAACTACTTTTAAGAACCTAAATGTGGGTAATCCTCAGGCATCGCTTCAGCATTGACTAATAGTCCAAACCGTGCAGCTCTGTCGGCAGCCTTGGATTGTCTTCCTCCAGAAACTTCTCCACCCCTCAGAAGTCTCAGGCCAGTGTTCCTGAGGCCGTTCATTGTCTCTGCCTGTTTCTTGTTGCTAACTCAAGGTCAGAAAAGAAAAACATTCTGCTCTCATCCTGGCTCGTATTGATATGGTTTTACTAGTATTAGACCAGAATCTAAAACAATGAATGTTAACAGTTAGAATACATTAAGCTGATTTTGTTTTGTAATCAAACTGTTTAAGCATTGTGGTTTGGAAGTAGCTCAAAACTCCATATTTGAGCATTTACTGTTGGTCTTCCTCATTTACAGGCCGTACACAAATTACAACTCGATACTTAATTTCTGTGTGCTTAAATAAAACTCACAATGCACCAACTTAACCTAATAATATGCTATAATAAAAAATGTCTTGATATAAAATAACAATGACCTCTGCCGTCAACCTGCATCCATTGTGATAGCCTGACACAATATACAGTTTAGTTTAACATAAGTTCTGAAAAATCTAAAACAATATGTCTGTGATCCCACCACCTACTTACGACATTACTTACACCAAGCTCCAGAGTGGATGGCAACAGATTAGACTCTGCAGCTGCATTAACATTCAACCATGCTTGTTGCAGTTCCAGGAAACCCAAACAGGAACAATGGCACAGGAAATGGGAGCTGACAAAACGTACTTTCCAAAATAAAAGTCTTTAACTTTACTGGAGCAATAAGTATGTAAAGATGTAAGTAGTCTTTAACATGAATAAATATTTAGGAAACCTCTGTAAAGGCAACACAACTTTGTGTTAAAATCTACAATATGAATGAAACTGACTATAAATTATTTGGCTTAAGTTCTGGACTTGATTCACATGTTGCAACAAAACATGTTAATCTCTAAGAGCTTGACTCCTTCCTTAGCAAACATAGTGGCTGAGGCTGGTCAGGGAGAGAGAGATTACCCACAGTAAAGAGAGTCCTGCACCAACATGGGCAGAAAGGGAACTTAGTGGAAGAAGCTATCACACTAAATCAGTATAAAAAGCTAAATTACAAGCTGCAATTGCACTCAAGAACAAAGCAGGGCTGTCCATTAACGTTTTTAGCTCATAGCACTGGTGCTACAGAGTTTGCTGGTTTTGTATCAAGGACAACAGAGTTGTATTAAGAACTCAAAATGTCTTTTACAGTCTCTAAACGCCGTATCTTCAAGAAGAGACTGTGTAATGTCATTATTTTGCCTGACGAGGATGGAACTGGTACAAAATCTACAACATATCAAAATGAAACTGGACATCCAAGAACTTTTGAGCAAAATTTCTAGTTCTGAAATAAAATACATCTGTTGAGGTATTTTAAGAAGACAAAACGATTTAAAAAAAGTTTTTGCTTGTGTTTTAGTGCTTTGTAAAAATAAAGATTAAGGACATATTTAGTGTGCACCAAAAGTTGCTTCCCAACCACCATCAAACAGAAGTTTAGGGCTTGTTATTTTTGGTGGGGTTTTCTTTGTTATAAGTTTTAAAAGACCTATTTTGTTTAACTAACCATATTGTTCGAATGTTCCTTAAATGGACCAAAGGTGTGCAGTATATTACAGAAAACCTTCAACCTGATGCTGGTGTGTGGCTTATAAAAGAAGGATCGGTCCTATACATTTGCAGATTTCATTTATATTTTCAAATAAATTTTAAAACAAAACAACTTTTTTTTTAAGTGGGTGAAACAAATTGAGAAAGGTTTAATTGTTCAGTCAATGTACCAATCGATCTTCCAAAAAGACAAATAGTGTAATTATGCCGCAAAATTGCAGTGGATGCAGCTTCTTTGCACTAAGCTTTTCTAGAAAGCTTGGTCAACGTACCCTGTGGTGAACTTTAAACTCTCGGTAAATTAACCAAAAGCCTGCTTAGCCTGAGTATGTTGATTCCAGAACACCTGGTAAGAATCTGGTTAATCAACATATTCCTGGCCTGCATCCGAATCTTATAGCATGTACCACATGCTACATAGTAGCTACTACTTGCCTGTTGATGCAGTAAACACTGCGTAGCAAACGAGCAGTAGTAGGCATGGAATCGGACGTACTGCATAGGGCTGGGTATCGATTATAATTTCATGAATTGATTCAATTCTGATTCTTAAAAGTTAGAATCGATTATTACAATTCAATCTGATTTGGTCCGATTCAATCTGATCCGGTTCGATATTGATAAGGGTCAATGCTATAAAATTTTTCTATTGAGCTGTTATCTTAATTATATGCCTGTAATTCAATATGCCTCATCACTGGGTAAGTAACAGTTCACTTTGCTCCCTAGTACTTGTTACATTTTTACTTTTTGGCATAGTTTTCTGCACTCCCTCTGCTATTAAAATTAGCAGAGAGGAACTCCTGAAGATAGGTCTATCCAAACTTGAACATCCTAAATATAGACAACACGTGACATGCCCAACCAGGGACATGAACACTTTAGATCACTGCTACACCACAATAAAGAATGCATATCGCTCTGTCCCCCGTGCTGCTTTGGGACTTTCTCACCACTGCCTGGTCCACCTCATCCCATCTTACAGGCAGAAGCTGAAATCTGCTAAGCCTGTAGTAAGAACTGTGAAGAGATGGACAGATGGGTCAAAGATGCAGTTACAGGCCTGCTTTGACTGCACTGATTGGAGCGTCTTTGAAGCAGCAGCCTCAGACCTGGACGAACTGACTGACACTGTGACATCTTACATCAGTTTTTGTGACGTGTGTGCAGACCAAAACCTTCTGCACGTTCAACAACAATAAACCATGGTTCACTGCAGAACTGAAACGGCTACGCCAGGACAAGGAGGAGGCCTACAGGAGTGGGGATCGGGACCTGTACAAGCAGGCCAGGAACAAGCTGACAAAGGAGATCAAGGCAGCAAAAACGACCTACAGTGTTAAGCTGAAGGAGCGTCTTTCTGCCAACGACTCTTCTGCAGTTTGGAAGGGCCTGCAGACCATTACAGACTACAGGAGACCATCCCCCCCACCCTGTGAGGAGCCCCCGCCTGGCTGAAGACCTCAATGACTTTTTTTCCAGGTTTGAAACGACCTTCATACCTTCCACCTCCCCCACCATCTCCATCACAAAAGGCCTAGCATCACCCCAAACCACCCCCATACCTGACCCCCTGCCTGCGGTGAGGATCTGTGAACAAGATGTGCGTCACCTAAAGCTTGGTTTATGCTTGCCGCGTCCGCGAGGTCCACGCGGCCAAATTACGTCATTTTAGCACCCACGCCTCTCCGCGCGGCCTCCTCCCGCCCCAAAATTTCCGCGCCGCGCACCTAGGAACATTTGTAACTACGCATTATATAAAACAAATGAAAAGATAACATAAATTATTAAATTTTTTGTCGACAATTTTGCTTGTCGAAGTAGTCATGACAAATCGTGGCAGCCCGAGTTATGAGAAGGATTTGAGTGCTGAGGTGATAATAAAAATATTCCCACTACTTACTGAGAATGGTTTGCATATTTTTTTATGTGCTTTTTTAATAAAGTTACACAGATTTATTCCTCATTTATAAGCTTCTACGTGTGAATACGTGTGGTAGTTGATCAAATTGAGGAAAACTATGTCCAAGGTCATCATATGAAGGGTTGTGCTCTCATTTCTGAGCCATCTAGATAAGCAAGTGTTGGCAGACCCGAACACAAACACAATCGGTGAAAAGAGAAAATCAAATTATTACATTAGTCCTACTTAAATAAAAAACGCACTTCTCTGCAACCAACCCCCACCCGTACTCGCGCACCTCCTCGGGAAGTGACGAGATGTGAAAGTGTAAATCAACGACAACATAGTAGTAGTATAAGACAAACGTAAGTGGCAGATCAGTGCATTTTTGGACTGACGAAAAGGCGGTGTGTTGAGCATGACCTGCTTTTACTCCATCTGTTTCACTTCCGCCAGGCTCTGTTTACTGCCATTTTTGTTGTTCATGATAACCAGTGTAAGGCTAACACGAAGGGGTGCATTATGCCGCCTTTCGGTGTGGAGTCAAACGTACTTCATTCAATAATTTGATTTTCTGAGTGATATGTTAACTGGGACTCAACAGGCAAGCCCCTGGTCCGATTACTCCAAAAAGCTTGACTTAGATGTGTATGTAAACGTACCGACTGAGCCAACAAAAGGAATATCCCTTAATAAATAATCTATTATTTGCAAACTTCAAACAAGAACTTATTTAATAAGACTAGAAAAGGTGTGTCTCTTTCACATGCATTTTAGTCAATTACATTTTGGCAGCTGTTGTGCTCCAATTGTTTATGAATGGTATTATGCTACCGACTGCAGCATTCCACCAGTAACAGCCTTTTACAAATGTTGCATTCCAGTTAACCTTTCCGAGTCTATGACTATGAGGAAATAAAGCCAACATATCTAGAACATCATTCTTTAAAACAAAAAACAAAAAAAGATTATTGCTGACATGTGGGCTCCACAAATAGTCTGTTAATTATTTTTTTCAGGTAATTATATTGCAAATATATGAGCATGTGATTACTTTGCCTGCATAGGGTTGAGATTCCATGAAAAAATTTGAAGCTTATGGAGCCCAGCAAGGGGTCAGGTGTAGAAATAATTTTTGAGGCGTAAGAATCTATAGCCTGAGACTAATAAACCGAGGATTAGGTTTATTAAACTGTGCACACGGATTACGAATACATTTATCATTGCCACACATTTTTATTTTTTGGTTCCTGCGGGAAAGTAAGATATAAATATGAGCATGTTTAAGCCGAGGACATTTCCAGGGCACTATTAATAAATCATAGTTTTGCTCACGTCTGAGCCTCCCTGGTAAGGTCTATTCAGGGGTTCTGGAGAGGAGGGTACGACGGATAGTCGAACCTCGGATCCAGGAGGAACAATGCGGTTTTCGTCCTGGCCGTGGAACACTGGACCAGCTCTACACCCTCGGCAGGGTCCTGGAGGGTGCGTGGGAGTTCGCCCAACCAGTCTACATGTGCTTTGTGGACTTGGAGAAGGCGTTCGACCGTGTCCCTCGGGGTGTCCTGTGGGGGGTACTCCGGGAGTATGGGGTACCAGGCCCTCTGATACGGGCTGTTAGGTCCCTATATGACCGGTGTCAGAGTCTGGTTCGCATTGCCGGCAGTAAGTCGGACTCGTTTCCAGTGAGAGTTGGACTCCGCCAAGGTTGCCCTTTATCACCGATCCTGTTCATAACGTTTATGGACAGGATTTCTAGGTGCAGCCAAGGTGTTGAGGGGATCCGTTTTGGTGACCTCAGGATCGGGTCTCTGCTTTTCGCAGATGATGTGGTCTTGTTGGCTTCGTCTGAACGTGATCTACAGCTCTCGTTGGAGCGGTTCGCAGCCGAGTGTGAAGCGGCTGGGATGAGGATCAGCACCTCCAAATCCGAGACCATGGTCTTGAGTCGGAAAAGGGTAGGGTGCTCTCTTCGGGTTGGGGATGAGGTCCTTCCTCAAGTGGAGGAGTTTAGGTATCTGGGGGTCTTGTTCACGAATGAGGGAAAAATGGAGCGGGAGATCGATGGACGGATTGGTAGGGCGTCTGCAGTCATGCGGGCGCTGTACCGGTCTGTCGTGGTGAAGAGAGAGCTGAGCCGAAAGGCGAAGCTCTCGATTTACCGGTCGATCTACGTTCCTACCCTCATCTATGGTCACGAACGCTGGGTGGTGACCGAAAGAACGAGATCGCGGATACAGGCGGCTGAAATGAGTTTCCTCCGTAGGGTGGCTGGGCTCTCCCTTAGAGATAGGGTGAGAAGCTCGGTCATCCGGAGGGAGCTCAGAGTAGAGCCGCTGCTCCTCCACATCGAGAGGAGCCAGTTGAGGTGGCTCGGGCATCTAGTCAGGATGCCTCCTGGACGCCTCCCTGGTGAGGTGTTCCGGGCATGTCCCACCGGGAGGAGACCCAGGGGAAGACCCAGGACCCGTTGGAGAGATTATGTCTCCCAGCTGGCCTGGGAACGCCTCGGGATTCCTCCCGAGGAGCTGGCCCAAGTGGCCGGGGAGAGGCAAGTCTGGGTCTCCTTGCTTAGGCTACTGCCCCCGCGACCCGACCCCGGATAAGCGGAGGAAGATGGATGGATGGATGGATAGTTTTGTTCCCACCACGCAAAAACCTGATGTGGATTTTTTTAACAGTGCAGGTTTAACATCCATTGCTATTTTCATATAATCATTGTCCAAACTGATATCCCGCTATCTTTATGTTTCTTTGTATTTGAATGCAGCATTCTTTGCAGATATTGAGTTACGTTCAATGAGGACTTGCATTCAAAGTGTGTGCTGTATCAAAAGTACACTGGGTGATTTTTGGCCATTTCAAGGTATTTTTTTAACCATGCGACACATTTTGCGCTATGTCTTCATATATTGCATTTCTTGTGCATGGACCCTGCCGGGCTCCATAAGTGGCTACAAAACTGATTTAGAAATATGACACCTATGTTTATAGTGTACTTTCCTGCAAGAACCCAAAATTTTAAACACAAAGTACAATCCATGGACATGATTAGATCCACTGAATGGCTGGGTGGAAGTTGTGCGTTGTTACCAGTCAGCCAAAGGACCAGTTTGGACCTCCAATATTGCCCAACATGGGTTAGGAATCTGTGCGCACAGTTTAATAAACCGAGGGAACAGATTCTTACCACTCAAAATTAATTCTGCACCTGACCGCAGAAGCTGTTATTAATTCAGGGTGAGTTTTTAATCTTTCATTGAGAGAAAGTAAAACAAAAGTTATTTTTTATTTTAAGACAGAATATTGTCTGTTGCGGTCTCTTTAATGCTCGAAAATTCCGTTCTATAAACTCAACCGGAATATTTTTCAAGGCCCCAAAAATGCAAAAATATTGAAGTACTGAAGATTATTGTTAGCTTCATGCCAATCCTATGATTTATATAAAAAAAATCATTTATTTATTTATTTTTAGGGGGCAGAATGCTTTAAAGATTTTTCAATATAAACTCTTGTAGATGTTTTTTTTTTTCCCCAACACGCAATCCTAAAATCTTTTGAAAGGTATTTCATTATTCTTTCAGATTATTCCCCCCGACATAAACAGTTTTTAAACTACTCCTACCTGAAAATTTAAATGCTGGAAGAAAAAGACACACATGAAAATCATCTTGAAATGATTGCGACTACGAAATGTTTGGTTTGAAAATGGATCAAATCAAGCGGTGTTTATGATTTATGCTCCGTTCCAACCAGATAACCACAGAGCTACACTCAGCTAACAGTAGCTGAAAAGAAAACGGCATTCATCCAAGACATGGCAAAATACAACCAAGTTAGACTGAAACAACAGCTGGGATCATGTTTGATAATGAAAAGGAAAGAATCGATTATTGATGCAGCGACAAAAATTGCTCTGAGCTACAGCAAGCTAACAGTAGAAACCATAGACTGAAGACACCTCCTGATGAAAGAGCTGCTTCTTACCAGCGGATTGGTTTCTAACATCCCGCGGCTGATGATCGCCGAGCTGTTTCATCCGCACTTTGTCCTCCAAAGCCAGACTTTCAATACCGTTCCGATTTACATAATCCACTTCCTTCATGCTGTCTTTTATTAGTCCTCACAAAAGGCTCGGAGATTCGGGCCTCCGCCGAACACAGGACCGACTCGATCCAAATACAACATCTGCTCACATTTCGGTCAAACTGAACCGCTGAAAGTTGTGCGGGAGATCGACGTAAACGCTAACAGACACAGTCTCATCGGTGGTATTTATTAAGATGGATATTAATTTAAATGTTCGTATTTTAGAACAGGCAACCATCCAGACAACTTTTTTTTTCTCGTGTCACCATAGTGATCACATTCTTGTCTCCAAGGCACCGCTTTGACTTCCAAGCCTTACACACGTCAGGGCTTCCGCCATATTATGAGTGGCAGTGTAGGTAGGCTATATATAAATCATATAAGTAAAATAACTCAAACTAAAATGGATTAGTAGAAAAGCTTTTTCATTTTCAAAATCTTGCTCATATTTTTGAATTATAAATAAAATTGAAAATAAATCATCCAATCTGCATGTTTTCAGTTCATCATTGCTCATTCTGTAACCTGATTAAAATGATAAAGAAAAGGGAATTTAAGATGTAATTTTCAAAGAACACTCAAGCAAATACTAACAAAATTCAATCTGAAAAGTCAAAGTTGAAAATTAAAATGAATTTGCAGAAATGTTTTTTCATTTTCTGAGAACAAATGCCATTTTTGACTCACAAATAACATGAAAAAGAATCACACAAACTGCCTTTTCATTTCCTAATTCCACATTGCTCATTCAGTGATCAAATAAAAACAACGAAGAAAAGGATACTGCTTTTAAGTTTTCATTCCCGTCCCAGCAAAAAGTCTAACAATTCAAATGGATTCGCAACCGCACACGTGGCAGGAGAGTGGGAGCAGGTCAGGGGTCGCACTGGCAAGATACAGACGTGGACAAAATTGTTGCTACCCTTCATTAAATCAAAGAAAAACTCATAATGGTCACAGAAATAACTTTAATCTGACAAAAGTAATAATAAATACAAATTATATAAATGTTGACCAATAAAAGTCAGACATTGCTTTTCATCCATGCTTCAACTGAATTATTTAAAAAATAAATGCATGAAACAGGCCTGGACAAAAATGATGGTACCCCTAGAAAAGAATGAAAATAATGTGACCAAAGGGACATGTTAATCCAAGGTATGTCCACTAATCAGCATCCCAGGTGTCTACAATCCTGTAATCACTCAGTGGGCCTATATATAGGACTCCAGGTAGTCACTGTGTTGTTTGGTGACGTGGTGTGTACCACACTCAATATAAACCAGAGGAAGCAAAGGAAAGAGTTGTCTCAGGAGATGAGAAAGAAAATCATAGACAAGCATGTTAACTGTAAAGGCTATAAGACCATCTCCAAGCAGCTAGATGTTTCTGTGACTACAGCTGCACATGTCATTCAGTAATGTACAATCCATGGGACTGTAGCCAACCTCCCTGGACGTGGCTGCAGGAGGAAAATTGATGACAGATCAAAGAGACGGATAATCCAAATGGTAACAAAAGAGCCTAGAAAGACTTCAAAATAGATCCAAGCTGAACTTTATGCTCAAGGAACATCAGTGTCAGATCGGAACATCCTTCGCTGTTTGAGCCAAAGAGGGCTACATGGGAGACGAACAAGGAGAGGACAAATCATTAAAAAAAACAGACTGGAGTATGCCAAACTACATGCTGACGAGCCACAAAGCTTCTGGGAGAATGTCCTGTGGACAGATGAGACAAAAATGTAACTTTTTGCCAAGGCACATCAGCTCTATGTTCACAGACGGAAAAATGAAGCATATCTAGAAAAGAACACGGTCCCTACTGTGAAACATGGGGGAGGCTCGGTTATGTTCTGGGGCTGATTTGCTGCATCTGACACAGGGTGTCTTGAATCTGTGCAGGATACAATGAAATCTCAAGACTATCAGGGGATTCTAGAGAGAAATGTGCTGGCCAGTGTCAGAAAGCATGGTCTCAGTCGCAGGTCACGGGTCTTACAACAGGAAAATGACCCAAAACACACAGCTAAAAACACCCAAGAAGGGCTAAGAGGAAAACACTGGCCTTCTATGAGCCCTGATCTCAATCCTATTGAGCATCTTTGGAAGGAGCTGAAACGTGCTGTCTGGAAAAGGCGCCCTTCAAACCGGAAACAAATAGAACAGTTTGCTCATGAGGAGTGGGCCAAAATACCTGCTGAGAGGTGCAGAAGTCTCATTGACAGTTACAGGAATCATTTGATTGCAGTGATTGCCTCAAAAGGTTGTGCAACCAAATATTAAGTTGTGGGTACCATCATTATTGTCCAGGCCTGTTTCATGCATTTATTTTTTAAATAATTCTGTTGAAGCATGGATGAAAAGCAATGTCTGACTTTCATTGGTCAACATTTATATAATTTTTATTATTACTTTTGTCAGATTAAAGTTATTTCTGTGACCATTATGAGTTTTTCTTTGATTTAATGAAGGGTACCAACAATTTTGTCCACGTCTGTACATTCCGCTTCCAGATTCCATCCCACAATTCTCGTGGGGCATCAAATTGTTTTAAAAATGGCTAAGAACAAGAAGCATAAACTTGAGCGTGGTTTTAAGAATGTTGAGAACAGTTACTATTTATTATTCATGTATATGTACTGTAATCATCCGTTTGAGGATTCGCCACAAAATGCATTGCTGTGCATATAGTAGCCTATATTTATTCCATCAATAAAAGTTGGAAGCCAGACTATTTTGTCTAGTTTTTCAAACTGCACTGAAAGCCAGCAATAGGGTGTTGGCTAAGAAGGATCATTAGAATCCATATTGAAGCACAAAGAACGATGCTGGCTATATTATTATAATTCTCACAATGTACAACTGGATGCTCGGATGCGATCAGACTGCTAACACTGTATGTGCGTTCTTGAAATGTAACAGTTTTGAATTTGGAACTACACAGACGTAGGACAACCCTGAAGAGAGAAGCTCACCCAAGAAGAAGAATGCGCAACACAACCAAACGTGTTTCCTTGGCAACCCTGGCCAACCTGTGCCGAGAAACTCCAGATTCACTATTTAATGGCATGTTAATGTCTTCTTGGGATACATTTGTTTTCATATAGCTTTGTAGGCATCTGAACTTCAAATCTGGCCCATTACAGCCATTTATGTGGCCCCCTAAACTCTAAAGGACCCTATAAAAAGAAACTTTATTTTTTATACATGTGCACCTAAATGCAAGTTTATCACCTAAACAGCCTCTTCATGAAAAGATGTTCAGCATTATTTAATTTCTTTAGTATGTTTTGAATGCGGAGACAGATTTGACTTATTCTAATGGTGCGTACAGTTCTATCGATACCTTCTGCCACAACCTGCCCTTTAAGTATATTTGAAGCTTAACGTTGCCCAAAACGGAAATGAGTTTGACACCCCAGGCTTAGAGGAATCTTGCATGAGCCTCTACCATTTATGCATGGAGCAGGTGGCGCATCATGTTTAGAATACTTTTGACTAAAGGGATACCAGTTAATCAGCCCCCTGTTGATACTGTACATCCTTTTAAACACAAGGCTTTAATCATACAATGAAGGTTTGTGTAGCGGACTGCACGTCTTATATTAAAACTTGTAACATCATCATCTGTGGAGAATGCTGGAGCTGGCAACAGAAAAGAGACACAGAGAGAGAGAGAGAGAGAAAAAGACTTTATAAGCATTAGGAATTTTGAATTGGAAAAATGTAAAAGTAGCTTTGACGATTTCTTTTTTATTTTATTTATGAGTCAAAAATAGTAGCTAGATTTTTTGAAAATGAAAAAATGTATCTTTTAATCCATATGTATTTTATTTATATGCTTCCGTGATACATCTTTCCATCTATATGGAAGTTTTCATTTGATTAGCTACTAGTAATGTGGAACAATGAGTATATCAAAGGTGGAGAGTACCACCACTGTAAACAAACATGAATAATAACAGATTCATTATCAATAATAATACATAATGGGTGGAATCATTTGGCTTTTTAATAAGGGGTTAAATAGAGTGTTTAAAAGCCAAGCGTCTCATTCAAGGATTATATCATAAAGTTGTTTAAACATCAAAACACTGTTGAGGATATTGATGGTCAATACATTTACCACTTTGGTAGTACAACTTTGGAGCCGGGGTGTACAGCGGCACACTTGGTAGCACTGATGGCTTGCAGCAAGAAGGTCCTGGCTATGAAAACAAGATCTGGGCAACATTCCTGAAAGATTAATTTCTGGTGGCATGATGCTCACACCCTTAATGCAGATTTGTTAGATGCACACCAATGATGTGCCTCTCCTATTTAACTAAATCCTAAAAATCACTGTGGAGATAATAGAAGAACACTGTCATGCAAAAAAAAAAACTTTTCTTCAAAATAATTTAAACTTTGTCACATTTTGCATTATCTACTGATTTAAAGCAGATATGCGTCTATCCTTTCATGTTGTTCACACCAAATTTTGGATGTTGCAACTGAATTCTGCTGCAGGGTGAAAACAGTTTTCCACCCAAAAATAATCAGGTGCAAGTGGAAGGGCAAAGTGCTCCTATAAGCATAAGGGTTCTTTTAAAGTCACAGTGCTAAAGATAACCCAACACATATATAAAGGAGGAAAAATGTTAGAAAAAAATCTAAAACTATGTTATAATGTTAGAAAAATAACATTTAGAACCCAAACATAAAAAAGGTGCTCACACAGAAGAGGTATGTACTCATAACATGCAGCTTCATCACTGAAATGCATATTTAAGGATGATCCAGAAATCCATCAAAAGATTTGTTCTGTGTGATTAATGTAATTTCTCCACATTTCCTAAAAAATATTTCCATCTTAATGTTGAAGGTTTAATGAAAGAAAATCCTAAATGATTTATGATAACCTACACGTTTTTTCTTTGATCCCCAAAGGTTTTTTAGTACAGTGAAATACAGTCAAATACTGACCCCTGCTGACTTATTGACTATAAAGGGAGCTCAGTATAGACACTGATTACAGCAAAGGTTAAACTGCTCAAATGTAGAGGATTTTGTGGTGTACCGATAGTTTTACAAGGTGTTGAAGGTGTCTGGTGGCTTTTGGTGATTGTCAACTAGGTCTTTAATGCCATCATCCTCAGAATATCAAGACATATTGGGTCTCTCTGGGCTTCAGCTCCATGATGTGTACCAGACTGATTTACTCCCTCCAAAAATCAGACCCCAGTTTGTGTGGTAGACGCTAATCTTCCAAGCGCCATCTTTTTGGGCTATGCACATCGGATACTACCAGTCTGCAGCCTGGACTCTTCTCTCTGCTGGCATCTGGAAGGAGGAACTGAGGCTTTAAAGCAGGGCAGCTTTGAGATGGAAAATAAATCAAATGTATTCATGTTAATGTAATAGAGTATAATTTTGGTATATTTCTACATTTTAAGTAGTTTTTAAAATCTGTACGTTAGAGTGTTTTTCAAGCTCGGGTACTTTTTTTTTATAAGGACAAAACTTCTATAGCGCTTTTCTAGTGATTCAGACCATTCAAAGCACTTTGCAAACAGTCACACCTACTACGAACAAGCCCTTATTCAGATAACTATATGTAGATGGGTAGCCTGCAGGGGTTAAGTGCCTTGCCAAGGGGAAGCTGTACTGGAACCCAGTAGAGATGCAACAATATCCGAGTACTTGCTCACACAAAGCACCTATGTCGAAATTTCTACTAAACAAAAATGCAATGATTCAGATACCAGGTTTTATTTTCTTCTCTGCCTGTTATAAGAAATTATGGTGAATTAGATGGAGAAAAAAAGTGACCACAATCCTATCCTACCTAATCCTGCTGGATTATTGCATTGTTTTTACTTTTTAAGCATCGACTCATTGTATCAGTTAACTTTAAGGAGTACATTAGAACGATATCTGCCCTACTTAAAGGTGAGAAATATTCAGAGGATGGTAGTAATGAGTTACATTTACTCCAGTAACTTCTTGAAAAGCTTTTACTCACAGGAGAAGGGGGTGCGTTAACCAAATATTTTCCTTATTTAACCTTTTTTTTAGAACGGTGATGGAAAAATTTAAAGGCTGTCCATCATTTTTACAGATTAATATTCATCTCTGACTGGTTGGTGTGCAGATACTTTCAATTTTACGCAGAGTTCAGGTAAATAATTTAATCAAAGAAAATATTACCAGACAGTATATTAAATGCATCTCGCTGACCGGGAGCTGACTGCACGTTAAATAGTTACTTAGGCTTCAGAGCACGACTGACCGCTGCGGCTGGTTAGGCGTGCTCCAAAGAGTCTGATGTGGGCCAAACACCGGCACCTGTTGCTGCGTATTCCTGCAGGCTCCCCTCCCCTACAGGTCAAGAAAAGGTTCAGAGAGTCTTTTCTACTTCTGATCGCTTTAAATGTAGAAATATCCTCATTTTAAAACCTTTAATGCGTTTACCGGCAGTAAGAAACAGTCAAATTATTACCTTAGTCTGACTGAAATCACACTTTTGAAATGCATGTATGGTAGGGGTGGGAAAAAAAATTCACATAACAATCTAGATTCTTAATGATTTTGAATTGATTTGTTTAAATAAAGAAAAATCAATTTTCAATTTTTTTAAATAATTTTTTATATGCAGCCCAGGCTTTGAAAAAAAAGTTCACTTTATTATGAAGTATATTAAGTATTTAGCAGTTTACTTTAGAAAGTCTTCACTTTTCATTAATTCTGTTGGATAGGTTTAAAATGTGGGAATTAGAACATTCAGGAAATTATATATCTTTTCTATACTATAGTGAATTAAATATCTGCAATATTAAAGAATCTCCATTGAAATTTAATCGGTACTTACAAAAAAAAATCATGAAAGAATTGAATCAGGAGAAAAGCATATTGTCTCAGCCATACAAATTGGTGGCTAAGACAAACTAAGCAGCTGATCAGTTCATGTTTGGACTGACAAAGATAGTGGATCGTGATTGAAAACCTCATGCTTTAACTCCCTCTGCTTCACTCCTACCGGCCTCTGTTAACGGCCTGAGTGCAGCCAGAAGCTAACCTCTGTAAGGATAACAGTTAGGGACGCATGACGCCATCTATCGTCGGAGAGTCGAACATACTCCATTTAATGCTTCGATTTTCTGAGTGACGTAGAATGGGACTCTGCTCTCAACAGGGGGAAAGTCTCCAAAAAGCTTGATTTAGAAGTGGATGAAAACGTACTGAATGACTAACGTTTGCAGTCTCCAGTGTGGCAGTGGAGCATGGATAAAGAACATAAAAATGCCCATGATGTCATCTCTCTGGGGCCCAAATCCAAAAGCACATGTCAATGACCTCTTCAACACTACTGTTTGATTTGATTTATGGGTGCACATTTCAGTATCATTGCGGAGCTGGAACTGCTGCAGTTATTCGTATTTAAAGTGCAATCGTTTAATTGTATCTTCATATGTTGTTCTATGTTCTGATGGTTTTGATTAAACATAAATCTGCTGGAGATAGGCCCCAACACCCCCTCACAAAGGATTTAAAAAGTGATGGGTAAAAATGGATCCTTTTTTTTTTGGACCCCGTCAGTCGTTATGTCCCTGCCTAGGAGTATCTTCAAACTTTCTACTTAAACTGTGCTGAAGTAAAGCTACTCTTTCTTTAGTGTCAACTCGGGCTCCTCTACTCACCTCTAGTTACATCATTTGGATGAAGAACAGGGACTTTTTAGTCAAAAATGAACCAGACGGACACCTACAGTTAAAGCTAAAGTCAATCTTCATGTTTAAACACAAGCTTCTTGTTCTGTAAATATTTAATCCCCTGAGCCAGCAGTGCCAAGGGGGTCCTGTGACTACACAGTAAATGGTAGAAAATGTTACTGGAAGTACTTTCTAACATAAAAAACAACATGTTGATTTTAAAAGATTTATGTTATGAACCTTTTTTTTTTTAACTAATTCATAATTTCAGTTTTTTACATACCAGAATTTGCACAGGTCGCTATAGAATAGAATATATAAAAACAATCAATCAAATAAATAAAATATAAATAAAACTGACACAGATACAAGTAATACAGGACAGACAATGTGGATTTGAATTTTGGGAGCGAGTTAATATGCCTATAATAATATATAGAGGTGAAATTATTTTGAGGAAATGTTTGGTCTTCAGTGACTGATATTAAACATCATTTTTGTAATTCATAAACACTCTTTTTATATAAGACTTGTGAAAGTGTAATGCAGTTAATAGGAAAAACTGGCTGAGAGGTGTGGAGGTCGCCCGGAGACTTTCAGGAAGGGGGGATTTCCATGAAGGTCCCGGTATCAAATGAAATGCATCTAACAGCAAGTCCAAAGCAAAATGAAACTTTTGTACAATTCAAATAGTGTATCATAAAAGACAATATTATAAAAGACAAATCACCTTTGCTCCGCCTGCTAGGTTTCACATTGGCCTGGACACACGCATGCTTGATGATTATTGGATCAGTCTGACAGGCCATTTCTCTTGTTGCTTTAGGCTGAAAACATAAGTAATAATAACAAATCATTTTTAATGGAGGAACTACTTTTATTTGTATAGTGGTGTAGTAAAACTAATTTCTGCAGTGTATATTATTTCGTTTTATATCGGAGTAGTAAAGTAGATGATGATCCCACAACTAGCTTGAAGCTTGTGCGCTAAGACACGTGTCTATTGTAGATCTATTAAACAGGCTTTCTACTAAATATTATGGTACATGACATGTGGAGTATTGGGGTAATATGTTTTCATGTTTTAGGATTTACTTGGATTTTTACTGTTTGTATTTACCTGTTTTTGGCTATGCTTTTGTGTTCAGTTTCACACTGCAGTGAGCAGTGACTGCAAAAGACACAGGATAAAATACTAATCCTGACGTTTTAGTTTCTTTTACTTTTAATATAATGAAAATTTAGCTACATAGCTATGGCAAAAATATAATATCACGATTTTTCAATTATATTAGCACGATTTGGTGCCTATCTCCAGCTGTCAACGGGCGAGAGGCAGGGTACACCCTGTACAGGTCGGCAGTCCATCACAGGGCAGGACAAACAACCACAATTTGGAGAGATCAATTAACTTGACAGTCATGTTTTTGGACTGTGGGAGGAAGCCGGAGTACCCGGAGGGAACCCACGCATGCACGGGGAGAACATGCAAACTCCATGCAGAAAGACCCTGGGCCGGGATACAAACCCACACCCTTCCTGCTGCAAGGCAACAGTGCCAACCACTGCGCCACCGTGCAGCCCTTTATTTATTTATATATATATATATATATATATATATATACATACACACACACACACACACATACATATATACACATACACACACACATTTTTATTTTGACTTGTCTACTAAAACAGAAATCAGACATGAATTAACTTTAGTTTAAATAGAAATAGAAAATCGAATAAAATCTAATCTTTTAAAATAAAAGACTGATATACAGCTGCAAATATGTGCAAGATGTATTGTGTAATCTATAATACGGCAATTAATAATCCTCATACAACGGGGTAAATGCAGCTTTAACTGGTTCAAATGTTTTTTTTGCAGAATGCTGATATTATAAACAGGCACACATAAAGCTGCCTAATAAAAACGTAAGTGATGACAATGTAGGGTAAAAACACAACGGTACACAAAGTGCTGCTGCTACATAAAATAATGAAGGTAGACTGCAGTGTAAGCAGTTCTAATTATTCTTCCATCCATCCAAACATATTGTTAATATTCCCTGCAACTCTCTTCATTTACGCTCTCAGTCGCAGCAACGCCATACTTGTTTACAGGTTAAGCACATGCAAAGGGGGAGGGAGGAGAGACTCACCTTAGATTTCCCACTGAAATCTCTGTGTTGGCTGGGCAGCAGTGCCGGTAACTCCTTCCTTAGTTGTGAAAGACCAAGGGTGGGGACAGCCTCGCTCTTCAAAAGGAGCTTCTTAGCGAAACCCAGCTCAAATTCCATCAAGTTGGCGAAGGAATCACGGGTGAAATGTTTTTTTGCAAACTCCAGCATAAGGCGGGAGCTCGCAGCTTTCCCCCAGGCCAATTACACGTAACCACTGGCGCCTAAAGTCTAATTTCTGAGGAAAGTAATGTAACCCTGCAGCACTATGACAGCCCACAACACTACACTTTCTCCCCATGCTAACAAACAAGACTACAGCAACACTACACGCTAACAGTACACACAATAACACGAACAACAACTAATGCTAACACCTAGTCTATACTGAAAGCACTCCGTTAATCTAAAGTAACACACAATGACTAAATTAAACTAAACTAACCACGCTACTAAACTACCTGACTGAAGTAACTACACAAGAAACGCTAAGCTAAAGAACGAACTAGATACTAGCTAATAATAACTTGCTAACCTGAAAATTGATATAAAACACTCGCTCACTATTCCAACTCCAACTCGCTACGGGGGCGTATATGCGAGCCTTGACTGCTTTTATACCCCAAGCGGCAGAGCGACGGACATCACACAGCACAAAGTCACGTCACACAGCTGCCAGAGCAAATGGGGAGGACAGGGATGAAACTCAAATGTAGCGCAACCGAAAATGTACAGATGGTGCAACACAGCCGTTTTTAGACTCAAAAGTGAGATTTTATCTAATTTGCATTAAAATATCAAAAAAGGGACCAGGACATGTAGAGAACACTATAAGAAACATATTTATGCCGTTTATAAGCTACAAAAAGCTGATTTGGTGTTTAGTTGTCCTTTAAGTCTGATGTTGAGATCAATTACACAGTACCCATATCGTTTTACCAAATACTTTTTACTTCTACTTAAGTAAATATATATTAAAATTGTACAACCACTACTTTAAAGGGAAAGGTGTTTCTTTCAACCTGGACCTTATTTTTAGCTTTTATTACGTTCATTTACTCACACAGACAAGTTTGGAGCTGACAGCAGTAGCTCTAACTATTCATAACAAAATATTGGTTAAATGAAGCCGTTTTAGGGTAGATAATGCCTAATTACAGCCGGCAACTCTCCTGCCCCCACCACTTCCTTTAATATATTTATGGTGATCACAATTGGATATAAACTTCTTCCGAACGACTCCAAGGGGCTTTAAACTTGTCTGGGTGAGTAAATGAACAGAAATGGTAAAAAATAAGGTCCAGTTTGGAAAAAAAAAGAACTTTCCCTTTAAGTAAAAATATTGGCTACTCTTCCTACCTCTGGAAATATATAACAGGGAAGAAAAGGTGATAGAGTGTACATTAGAGACAATTTATTACTTGATGGGAAACCCAATAGACCATGTCCTAAAGTGGTGAGCTTACAGCCATACGTTGAAAAAGGTGGGGGAAAAAATTATGAAAATTAGAGGTAAAAAAATTATTTAAAATAAAAGTATTCCTTTTTTTCTGTTCTGGCAATATACATCCTTGCCTAGGGACAATAGTTGTAAATGAGCTTGAAGGTAATACTTACAAATTTACGGTGATGTCCATTACTGTGTACTGACCCTATCAGATCAATAAAATCTTTGGATTTTGACAAGTAAAAATGAGAAAGTTTGTAGAATTAGGTAATTTGTGCTAGTGATAAATTAAAACCCTTTTTAAAAAAGATCTGTACTATATCGTTTACCGCTTACACCGACCTCAGCTCTTCATCATATGAATCGCAGACTGGGATAGACCTAATGGCAGTGCAGCATGGCACTGGTCAAAGGATGGAAGTCAGCCATAACGGTTTCCCACCCTGGGCTGCTGGACAGTCATACCATCTCTGGATTCATCTCTGTTGTTCTGATGGATACGTCTAGTTGCACTTTAAGTTCAGTTTATATATCTTTTTTATTGAGTCATGAAAAGTAATTAAAGTTTAAATTAACTTTTTCTAGAAAAAATAGAGTTAATGTTGTTAATGGATGTTGTAGGGCTGTGTTGGTTAACGCGGCTCTAGTGTGGACATCAAGGTCAGTTCCCTTGGATTGGCAGACTGGGGTGGTGGGACCACAGAGTGTGTCCCAACTATAGGGGGATCACACTTCTGAGCCTCCCTGGTAAGGTCTATTCGGGGGTTCTGGAGAGGAGGGTCCGACGGATAGTCGAACCTCGGATCCAGGAGGAACAATGCGTTTTTCGTCCTGGCCATGGAACACTGGACCAGCTCTATACCCTCAGCAGGGTTCTGGAGGGTCCGTGGGAGTTCGCCCAACCGGTCTACATTTGTTTTGTGGACTTGGAAAAGGCGTTCGACCATGTCCTTCGGGGAGTACTGTAGGGGGTACTCCGGGAGTATAGGGTACCAGGCTCTTTGATAAGGGCTGTTAGGTCCCTGTATGACCGGTGTCAGAGTTTGGTTTGCATTGCTGGCAGTGAGTCGGACTCGTTTCCAGTGAGAGTTGGACTCCGCCAAGGTTGCCCTTTGTCACCGATCCTGTTCATAACGTTTATGGACAGGATTTCTAGGCGCAGCCAAGGTGTTGAGGGGGTCTGTTTTGGTGACCTAGGGATCGGGTCGCTGAGTTCAAGTATCTGGGGGTCTTGTTCACGAATGAGGGAAAAATGGAGTGGGAGATCGATAGGCGGATTGGTAAGGTGTCTGCAGATATGCGGGCGCTCTACCGGTCTGTCGTGGTAAAGAGAGAGGTGAGCCAAAAGGCAAAGCTCTCGATTTACCGGTTGATCTACGTTCCTACCCTCATCTATGGTCACGAACTTTGGGTGGTGACCGAAAGAACAAGATCACGGATACAGGCGGCTGAAATGAGTATCCTCCGCAGAGTGGCTTGGCTCTCCCTTAGAGATAGGGTGAGGAGCTTGGTAATCCGGAGAGGGCTCAGAGTAGAGTCCCTGCTCCTCCACATTGAGAGGAGCCAGTTGAGGTGGCTCGGGCATCTGGTCAGGATGCCTCCTGGACGCCTCCCTCGTGAGGTGTTCCGGGCACATTCCACCGGGAGGATGCCCAGGGGAAGACCCAGGACTCGCTGGAGGGACTATGTCTCCCGGCTGGCCTGGGAACGCCTCGGGATCCCCTTCCGAGGAGCTGGCCCAAGTGGCTGGGGAGAAGGAAGTCTGGCTCTTTCTAAGTAGGCTACTGCCCCCGCGACCCGACCCCGGATAAGCGGAAGAAGATGTATTAACTTTTTCTTGAAAAAATAGAGTTCATTTTCTACCCAATATTGTCATTTTGTTTTAGCTCTAAGTTGGAGGCAAATTCATTAGAAGGGAATTTCTAAATCGCTACGAATTCCTGGTCTTTGACTGTAACCCAGAACAGAACGTTTGAGAATCCCAGTCTAGACTAAAATGACTCTTCAAACTTTTTGTGTACACTTTTTTTTGTTATTGCATTTTCAATTAGCTTGTCTTATTTTTTGTGAAGGTGAGTTTAAAAAAAATAATAAAATAAAATCACATAATGCCCTTTGCACAGAGAACACAATGGAAAAAGACTCATCTCTACCAAGTGTACCAATAAGAGTTCTAATTTCTAGTTGAAGTGCATAAGATGACAAACACAAATGCATATTATATAATGTATTTATTTAGTGTTTTTATCCAATCTTTATCATGCAACACAAACCGCTCACATGAATCAAAGGAGTGATTAGTCACCTTCTTTAAACTCAAGCTAACAGTTGAAAATCAAATTCTCCCAAGATATATACAGATCATATATAAAGAGATCTGAATTAGTTAGGATTAGAGGAATAACTCATTCATACCAACCCACTTATATGGGTGTTTGTAGTTTAGCAGAAAGTTACTACTCAATCTGTAACATCTCCCATCCCCACACTACTATAACAACTAAACATAATATTCAAACTAATCAACCTAATACTTCACTTCTTAAGAGTCTATTACATAGCTTTTCTGTTTATTTCCAATAAACCTTTTGGATTTATTGGTTTTAAGATTATGCACGTTTGGTTTTATTTCCACCCACATGAGACCAGAGAGAAGGTGGATGGGACAGCCCGGTTACAGTCCCTTTACTTATCAGTCCTGACACTGCATTAACGCAAGCACCCATTATCCTAAGTGTAGTGTCATGTGTCGGTCTAAACTTCCCTGTTGGGTGAATTCCTGCCCACATACAGCGCAGCCAAACGGTTTTTCTCCAGTGTGAACTATGATGTGTGAATCTAGATGGGTTTTCCTGGTGAATCTTTTACCACAGAAATCACAGCTGTACGGCTTCTCGCCTGTGTGGACCGCCATGTGTGTCTCGAGGTATGTTTTACGGTTAAATCTTTTACCGCAAACCTCACAGCCAAACGGCCTTTCCTCAGTGTGGGACGTCATGTGAGTCCTAAGGTGTGTCTTTCGTTTGTAACTTTTGCCACAGAGCTCGCAGCTGTGTGGTTTCTCTCCGGTGTGGACCGACTCATGCGCCTTAAGGCTTTTCTTGCAGGTGAACTTTTTACCGCAGAGTTCACAGTCAAACAGACGCTCTCCTGTGTGGATTATCATGTGTGTCTTCAGGTTGTGCTGAAACCTGGATCTTTTCCCACAAATATCGCAAACATACGGCTTCTCCCCCGTGTGGATTCTCATGTGCGTCTTCAGATTGTGCTGGTGCTTGAATCTTTTACCACAAACGTCGCAGCAAAACGGCATCTCCCCCGTGTGGACTCGCATGTGTTTCTTCACGTCATGCTGGTGCTTGAATCTTTTACCGCATACGTCGCAACCGAACGGCTGCTCTCCTGTGTGGACTCTGATGTGAGAGGTGAGGCTGAAATGGTCTCGGAAGGTTTTGCCGCACATCTCGCAGCTGAAGTTTTTCTTGCCTGTGTGGACTTTGGTCTGTGAACCTCCTTTCTGCTTAGCTTCAGAACATTTCTGAATAATTGAACAGTTTGAAGAACTCTTCTCTGTGTTGCGTCTCATGTGTCTCCTCAGAGACTGCTCGTCCAGAAACTGTTTACCACACTCTGAGCAGCTGAAGGCCTTTTTGACGCCTGCGTCACTGTTCCTGCCTGACTCAGGTTGCTGCCAATTATTATAACAATGATTACCATCATCTTCACTGTGTTCAGTCGCTGGGTAGTCTGTAGCCCTTCTGTGTTGATTTATTTTGACATTATTTGGATCAGACTTCCACATAAGTTCAAGTCGTCCCCAGTCCTCTCCATCAGTTTCTGTTTTTATCCACTTAAATGAGCTGTTGGTTGGAGGTTCTGCCTCTCTGGCGTTAGTCTGGCTCTGATGAACCTGTGAGGACTCCGGTTCCTCTTCATCATCTTCAGTTTTCACGATAACATTTATTGGTAATTTTTGGTTTTCCATTTCCTCTCCTCCAAGCAGCCTGTCTCCTTCCTGACTGATCCATAGCTCCTCCTCTTCCTCCTTTATGTAGAAAGGCATTGGGTCTTTTTCGCCCAAATTTACATTCCAAGAAACCTCATTTTTATTCCCCCACAGATGCTGACTTTCTGAAATCAACACAAAAAAAACATCATTATAAATATCTGTTACTTTACATACTGTATTTTACTGCTGAATATAGTATGCCATTGAAGTGCATTAGACTTCAACAATATTGGACGAGATGTGAAAACAACAGTTTACACTAGCAATCACTATAGGAGTTAAAATCAAGTCATCGGAAACTCTATGTTGCAAAATTCACTTGTTTCTGAATTAGTGAAATTAATTAACATTTTTTATTTTATTTGCTGATGATGTTTTGGTATTACTTTCAAATTAGACCAAACACCTTTATTTTGACGGCAAAGTGTGAATTATACTCTGGGCGTAAGCTAAAGACTATAAGACTAAACTCAAATTTGGTTTATTTAAAATAACCAATCAAAGACAGAAACTCGGCAAAACAATAAACAAAAAAAACAAATCGTTCAGACAATGATATCATGAGAGAATGATAAAGATTAGAAGCAACGTGTTAGGTGGGTTGTTGAGGAAACGGTAGAGCTAGCTTGCAGCAACCAGGCTAATAGCGTTAGCTTTCATTAGCAAAGTTTTGGCGATTTATTCCCTGCCTGGTCTCTCTCTGCTCTCTGGAGCAGCAGGCTCATAGCTGTATGGTTGTGGTCCATCATATGGGTTAGGGATGTGCACTGGCGATAATCTGGTGATAAGATATTTATCTCTATAAAGGGGAGATGACAAGACATATTGCGTTACTGTGAGTAAAACTATATATTGAGATATTTTTAAACGGAGAAAACCTGTCACAGCATCCTAAACACATCCAGGTTTATTACTAGATCTAGTTGATCAACTGGAATGTGGAAACAGCCACCAACTACCACTCATACTTTTAATCCTACTACAGAAACTACGGCCATCATTAATGGTTCAAAATAAATAATAAAATAAATGGATTGCTTTTGAATTCCACTACAATATTGTGATATAAATGATTGCGATATATTGGCATAATGATATTTTCATACATCCCTAATATGGGTAGTTGTTAACATTTAAAGATTCTTCCTCAAATAAGGCATTAAATTGTGACAGATCTCTCTCTGCCGATGTCACAACCGGTGTGGCAGAGATGAAATGTTCTTTAAACGCTCTTTAAACTTGTAACTCTTTAGGATCCAGCACAATATACCAAAATAAAACAGCAACCAAGAAGCAACACAAATAGGAAGGGTGATCAAGCAAACCTGTCAAAAAGTAAACATTAAGTATCAAACTCTGGTCCTAAAAAAAAAAAAAAAAATCATCTTTAGTCATCTCTATAAATCGCTTCTTTTTTTGCGCGTCAGAGTTAGGGTTGCCAACCGTCCCTTAAAATACGGAATCGTCCTTTATTTGACAATTAAATGTGGCGTCCCATTTTGAATCAATAAAGGATGCCATTTGTTCCATATTTTCATAAATATCCAATATGTCTGTCACACATAGGCTCCAATAGCCTAATTCTAACTATGTATAAAAATAAAACATATGATATCACCCAACTACAGTCTGCAAAACTGTTGTGGTGGTGGGATCTAAAGGGGCCGCCAGTTGTTTGCGTTTGCGTCTGGAGTCGCGAGTGTTGCACGCTGAGGATTGATCAGAAAGGTAGACACACACAACACACTGGCGCTTCCCACGGAACTCGCGCTGTGAAAAATGTCTGCTACACTCGATACACCACCACGTCCCTAAACCCAAAAGCCAAAATGCTAACAGATTTACTGGGAAGAGGCCCATCCTTGGCTGGACAGGGTCAGTACAGATGAGTACAAGGCAAATTGTAAATGTCTGCTCGCTGCATGCGGTTAGCACAGCAGGCACACAAGAACGCAGAACACACACACACAAACACAACTGTCTGTGTCACATTTTTTAATTTCCCAGAAATCTCCAGAGGCTGATACGGCATGTAGGCTAGATTATGTTTTTTATGTGCATCTGTATCGGCCCATAAGCGGCTGCTGCGTTCGCTGATAGTTTTTTCCCACCATTATTGCACACTGCGTACTTTATTATGTTGCTTACTTTTTCTACTGTTTGCAATAGTGTAATTATTTTATGTTTAAATATTTTCAGAATTTTAATTATGCAATTTTTCCGCAATAATTATTTTTTTACTTGTTCTACTTTAAATGTTTTTATATTTGTTAAATATTTATCTACTTGTTCTTACTTGTTCCACCGCACCTATGTTAACTGTTTGTTAAACATTCTTATAAAGTTAAATAATTATGAAATTGGGACCTGGAACATTTGCTATCATGATTGTTTTTATGATGTAAATCGAGGGAGCAGAATCAGTTTTGGCTCCAAATATCAGCTTAAGAAAACTGGCAGCCCCTGTCGGTCATTGGTTAAGGCCACGTCCACACTAAGCCGGATAATGCCTTAAACGTATAATTATTTAGTCTACAACCCCCCATCGTCCACACTAACCCGGCGTCGTTTAAGGTCTGTGGCCGGATAACTATTAGCCGGGTAAGAGAGCCGTGTAAATCTTAACTCAACGGCTAAGCGAGCTAGTGTGGACAGCTTCCCCGGATAATGAAAGGAAGTGGCGTCAATGAATACTGCATCAATAACAATACGACACTACAGACAAAGACAACAGCTAAGAGTAATACATCGATCTCGTCGTCTGTCCATACCAAAAACTCTCTCTTCTTGGGATTGCACCAATCATGCGACCTTAAACGGACCTTAAACGGGGCGTAAATGCTCGTGTTGAGTGGAAAACATTTGGCGTCTAACTCCCCGTATAACCTTATCGGCTTAGTGTGGACGTAGCCTAAGGCTGATGAAAAAATAAAATAAAAATTGTTATCAGCACTAAAAAAATCAAAATCGGTCGATCCCAAATCAAGTGGTGGATTTTATTTTTGACATCCCACTCCTAAAATTGGATTTAAATGAGCAGATTAACACGTTTACAGGTATTTTTGCTTTTTCTGCAATATCCCCGTAAGAGAGTCATTTTAGAAAGAAAATAATGAAAGTTCATTGTTGGAAGCTAAATGAGCAGACCTCATGTCGTTAGTATCATCATAGGTTAGATCACAGTGCATTTGGGTAACTTAATGTTTATTTCCTTTTTAATATTGACGTATGTAATTACAGCTTTATGTAGCCTAACTTTTTGCACTGATGCGTCAATGTGCTTATTGTCAAAGCATTTCAAGCTAAAAAGCACCACACCTCCCCCTGAGACAGACTGCTTGGCCTGCGGTGAATAACGCCCTGCAGCCTAAGAGTCCGTACTCGGGTACGGTATTTGGTCAAAATCCACTTATTTCGTACCATGTGAACACAGACTGTACCGTGCCAGGATACGGCCAGAGAGACCTGCCTTGGAGGTAGTATCCGAGTCCAGGTACGGGCGGCCACGTATCATGTGAACACAACCCGTACTCTGGCCGTACTCAAGACAATAGACGCGCTCCACGCGGAAATGACGACACCGCCGGCCGAAATTACAGAATCACCTCGCGACCATACAAATACCAAAACAACGCGATTCAAGCATCCCACAGCAACACAGCAGGTTACAAAACGGCGGGTTTAGTACAACACTCACCCTGTAGATGGCTTCAGGTAGCAGCTGACCAGTAGACCAGTTTGTTTACATTCTAGGCTGTCGCTCGTTTTATGACGTCGGTACTTCTCACTCCCTTGTTTGTTGGAGAACTACAGACTTATTTGTATACCGCCACCTGCTGTTTATTTGTAGTAAAACACTGGATTCAAATACGGCAGAGATCCGTGCCATGTGAACAGAAAAAATTAGCATTTTCTCTGGCCGTTTTCTGGTACGGCCACACATGTGAAAACGGCCTAAGTGTCCCTTATTCTAATTTATGAAAGGCGGCAACCCTAGGCTGCAGATGATTATTGTCTGCACCATGAGTGCAGGTTATTTTACCCCCTTGTGTTTCTGGTGGCTTCATACTTGACTGAACAGGTGAAACAAAACCAGAGCATCCCTTCAGTTTAACTGAGCACTATTCCTATCTAACGGCTGTCATGTTAATAAATTAGTTTCCTGAGGCTCCCTTCTGTGACTCATCTTAGATCTGGATATATACCGCTGCTTTGTACGTGAGAATACCGCACTGTTCATGCCATCTGATAGACGGCTTAAAGTAATAAGCAAACTCCTGTTGTCACTTATTCAGCGACAGTCTAACCAGTGAAAGATACATTAGCGCCACCAACTGGAGAGAAGCATACCTGGGGTTAGAGCACGCTGGGTCTATTAAATCCCTATGTGGATACTTTTATATGACATTTCTATCACATTAACATTTATTCGTATAAATATCAGTAATTGTAAAGGGTGTAATATTGCACCACCCATGTCACTATGATAACTTGGGCTAGGTAGAAAGTTTAGCGATGAAGACCATGAAAGCATCACCTCTAAACCAATCAGAAAAAGCACACGTCACAGTGTGAACACTGCCTCTGCTAGATTCTGCCTTGGCAAAAAAAAAAAAAAAAACTTAATTAGATACATTTCAGGAGAATTTATTCATATAAAAACATAAACTTGATAAAGTTTGTACATTTATGTTCAATATGAAATCAGTGGTATAACTTTCAATGCTGTTTAAATCAATAATTCACACCAACAAGAACACGCTTTGTGTAACAATATGGTCTGAATGGTGGAAAGTTAATTCAGATAGTTGCAATAGCACCCCCGGTTGGACTGAATAGCTTTTTACAGTATTAAATAATTTAGTGCAAAGGGGATTGAAATCATTTAAATTCCTCCTGAGAGATGAAGTCTGAAACCGTCTCCGATATCCACCAGGAGACACCTGCAGCAGTTATTACAATTAAATCAACAAATTACTTTTTCTAATTTTTGATGCTTTCGAATTTGACTACCAAGTTGACAGTGTCCTCAAACAGGCGCACATTCAGTCAGTAAAAGACAACTTCATTTACAAAGTTTATAACTAAGCTTCATAGCACCAGTGGAGTCTAGTTAGGGTTAGTTAAGCCAGGCCTCTTAAATCAAACCTGCATACAGATGAAACTAGAATAATTAGAATATTGCGCAAAAGCTTGTCTTTTCAGCAATTTATCTTAAAGTGGACCTGGCATCAAATTTGCATTTTTTGATCATATCTTTTAGTTCCCCAGCCTGCCGACGGTGTAATATTTTCATTTTCTGAGATTTTGAATTAGGGGCATTCATAAACTTTAAGCCATAATCATCAAAAGTATAACAAAGGCTTGAAATATGTCGCTTGGTATGTAATGAGTCAACATCATATATTAGTTTCACCTTTTAAGATTAATTACTGAAATTAAAGAAATTTTGCCCAACATTCTAGCTTTTCACCTGTATGTTTGATCTGCTGTATAGACCCCAGAACACGTCTTCATGGTGGTAGTTTTACTTAACAAGCAGCATTTACATGTGCAATGTACATGTTTATTTTACCCCATCATAATTTGAATTAGAATTTGATGGGATACATGGGTCCTGAAAATGTATATCCAATTACGATAAGAATTTACATCTGGCACTTGTTTGATCGGATTAAATCATTTTGACATGCGCAGAACTATCTAAAATACCAGAAATAGCTGTAGAAGAAGTAGCAGACCTCTGTTAAAAACAAACATGGCTGTGCTTATTCTAAATGGAGCAGAGTGGCTTTTATTTTATTTTTCTGGTCACGGATTTATATCTACAAGCCTTTATTGTGGTGTACAATCAAATTCTAACCCAGATTACTTTGTTGTTTTGTTTGTACGTCTACGCACAACGTAAAAGACTTCCGGTGTAATTATCCACATTCGAAATAAGGGTTTACATACACAGAGATCAGATTAACTATCGGCAAAGCCCAGCAATTTTAATCGGAATAAAATTAGTGATATTGGGTCAGACTAATTTGAATTCTAGTTTAAATGAAGCAATTTTATTCCCATCAGGGTTTTAATCCGATCACTTGTGTCCATGTAAACTGAGCAGTTGACATCTGATTTCAGTGATTTGGACAAAAAATGGACACCATCGTTTCTTGCCCCATAAACACATAACAGTTTACCTTAAAGGGGGGGGTTTACCCAAATTGACTTTTTGACGTGTAACATCCTGATAACATGTTATTCCCTCATTAAAAACATGCCTGCAGTGTTGCTTTGACTCATCCACTTATGTTTGAATCATTTTTGAGTCTCTGCTGGAAGTTATTGGAGGCGCTGAAACGCCTGCTCCCATCGATCTCCCTTTTTCCACCCATGTTCTCCCCCTACGTGACGTAGCTTACTTTGCGCAAATCACCTCACAGAAGACCGTTTTCTCAACAAGAGCCTTTTTGATAGTGGATTAATAAACAGATTGGCCCTAAATGCGAGGCTACTCCATCCGAACCTGTACAGGTAAGAACTGTGACTAAGCATTACTAACTCTGACTTCAAAACGTATGTTTCTGTTCTTTTATGGTTTCAGTGCAAAACGTAGCTTCATTTCTCTCTACATTTGTGATTCTAATGTAAGAAATACCTTCATACTTTTGAGTATTTATGGTTTCAATGCAAAACATAGCTTCATAGAGATTAATATTTATAAAAGATTGCCAAGGAGGTTAAATATTACAAAGCTGACGCGTCTTGGAAAAGCCTCTGAAAACTCTCTGGTTCTTCAAAAACCCACTTTCAGGGTTGGATATTAGAATCTCTAGTGTTGCCATCG
This sequence comes from Apricaphanius iberus, assembly GCA_028564705.1. NCBI lineage: Eukaryota > Metazoa > Chordata > Actinopteri > Cyprinodontiformes > Aphaniidae > Apricaphanius > Apricaphanius iberus. The sequence continues at coordinate 6,878,501 of JAPXFQ010001878.1, read as the reverse complement.
TTCATCAATGTGATTTTTTTTTCTTAAATAATAAGATCCAACACACTGAAAACTTCTGTAAACTATCGCAGTCCGACTTCAGGCGCATGCTGTGATAATAGCCGGTGTATGACGTTCTGCAGGGGGAGTTTCACAAAGGGTAGGAGGATTTAGAGAGGCACAGGCGAATATCAAGGCGTCAAATGCGGAAGTGATTAGAAGGCAAATTTCTTTAAGGTGGATATTTATATATAGGATATTATCAAAATTATTTAGGGTAACATTTTCATTTGAATGTGCTATAGAATGGTACGGTGTGCCTAGAGGAAGCATTATACCCCTTTAACTTGTTTTTTTTTCATCATTACCATTAAAAAATAGAATAAAAAAAGATTTGTTGGAATAGCAGTACAGATTTGAAAAATATTTCTTCAGGTTTTTGTTTTTCTTTTGATGGAACTTTCTTTTTAGATCTTTTGCTTCTGTATTTATAAAATAATAATAATGCATTTATAAAAGAATCAGCAGTAAGTTTAATTATTTCTAACCTTCAGCAGATGTTTTGTTTTCCAGTGCAACAACTCCTGATTTAATAGAGGCAAGTCCAGATTTTAGCAGGAGCTTGCCGGGGCTCCAGCCCACGGCCTCTGCACTGTGGACACCCACAATGCACGCTGCAAGGGGCAATGCTATGATAATGCTGAAATTGATCATTTCCAACTACTGTTTTTTTTTTGTCGTTGTTGTTGGTGGACTAATTTCTGAAATGGATCGCAGGTATGCTGCATATGATAACCTCAACACCACCTTTGGCTTCCTGACAGCTTTTCTGATGTCATTGTTCCAGACCTAAGAAACAAAGCATCTCATTTTCAAATGAAAAATTCAGGCGACACACGAGGCTCTATTACTAGGGCACATGTCCCATGTTGTGTCCGCTGAGCTAAAGCAAAAATTCCTAATCACATTTTAGAAATTTGTGGGCTGCACACTGGCAGCAGTGTGTAGCTTGTTGCCTTGCAGCAATAAGGTCCTTGGTTTGAATCCTTTGAACCTTTCCGCCTGGAGTTTGCATGTTCTTCCTGCCCATCCGTGATCTTTCTCCCACAGTCCAAAAACATGACTGTTTAGTTAATTGGTCACTACATTTTTGAGTGTGTGCCTGCATGGCCGTTTGTCCTGTGTGTGTCTGTGTTGCCCTGTGATGCAATGTCGACTTGTCCAGGATGTACCCCACCTCTCGCCCGATGTATGCTGGAGATATCTGGCTTTTCCCCACTAAACTGTGATTTAAATGCAGAGGGTAACGCATAAAACCAAATATTAACTCCACCTAATAAAAAAAGGTTTTTGTTTTATTCAAGACTTCATGCTTCTACTGATTCTAATTTTACAATCTGTTACAATTTTACAGTCGGCTACAATTCCGCTTTAATCCACCGATGATGCCATTGCTGCTGCTCTCCACCCAATCCTCACTCACCTGGACAAAAAAGACTCATATGTTAGGATGCTGTTCATTGACTTCAGTTCGGCATTCAACACAATCATCCCTCAAAAGCTCACTCACAAACTGGTCCAGCTGGGGCTCGGCACCTCTCTGTGCAACTGGCTACTGGACTTCCTGACCAAAAGACCTCAAGCAGTACGAGTTGGCAGTAACACATCCAGCACCATCACACTGAACACTGGGGCCCCCCAAGGATGTGTGCTGAGCCCCCTCCTCTTCACTTTGCAGTCCGTCACACAACTCAAACATCTTCATCAAGTTTGCAGAGGACACGACTGTGGTGGGTCTCATTAGCCGCAGAGATGAGACAAACTACAGAAGCGAGGTGAGCCGCCTGGCCGGGTGGTGCAGCGACAACAATCTCTCTCTGAATGTGGAGAAGACATAGGAGATTGTTGTTGACTTCAGGAGAGTACACACTCAGCATGCCCCTCTAACCATCAATGGTGCAACTGTGGAGAGAGTGAGCAGCACCAAGTTCCTGGGTGTACACATCACTGAGGACCTCTCCTGGACCAACAACACTGCAACACTGGCCAAGAAAGCACAGCAGCGTCTCTACTTCTTCCGCAAACTAAGAAGAGCCAGAACCACAGCCCCAATCATGTGCACCTTCTACAGAGGCACCATTGAGAGCATCCTAACCAGCTGCATCACTGTGTGGTATGGTGCTTGCAACCCATCCTGCCGCAAGTCACTGCAACGCATAGTGAGAACAGCTGAGAAGATCATTGGTGTCTCTCTCCCGTCCCTTCAGGACACTTACAGCACCCGTCTCACCTGCAAAGCCTTGCGCATTGCAGGTGATCCCACCCACCCGACACACAGCTTCTTCAGTCTGCTGCCATCAGGGAGGAGACTGCGGAGTCTCCAGGCGAGGACCAGCAGACTGAAGGACGGCTTCATCCACCAGGCTGTCAGGAAGCTGAACTCCATCCCGTCCCTGCCCCCCCTCCCCTTTTTTTTTACCCCCCAGGCAACACTGAACTCTGTCTCTGATCCCCCTGACCCCCCCAATTGAACTGCAATCACTACCTCATCCAGCACTGTCTGCAAACTACCTCGGATAGTCTGATAATAAGGACTGTTCTCCTGTCACTTTCAACAGGCTATCTCAAGGAAATTTCAATCGAACGCAACTGGACTTGGTAATTTGTCTTGGAAGACGTTTCACCTTTTATCCAAGAGGCTTCATCAGTTCATGCTCGCCGCTGACCAGGCTGGGATTGGTCCAACTAACTGGTGTGGAGACTCAGCTATTTAACCTCTTGGAGGGCTTTTACAAGACTGATTATGTCAGTGGATCCTTTGTGGTCCACGTCTTAACGACGGTCGTTGGCGTATCGCCCATTTCAACAGACTTTCAACAGACTGTTAAGCTATTACTGCACTACTCAAATACCAGTATAGGTTTTGGTTTGCACTCCAATTACCATGTGCCTTATGCAACCTTATCGCGTTCTTATTTTTCTACAATGTCCTTAGTGTATATGTGTATATTTTTTGTATTTTTGTATATTGTATAGCTGTATAGTTGTCCGTACTTGAACGTCTAGTGTCAGTGTTCGATGTTAACTGTATGCACCTAAGGTCTGAGAGTAACACAATTTCAACTCTCTGTATGTATGTACTGTACATGTGGTAGAATTGACAATAAAGAAGACTTGACTTGACTTTTTATCTGAAACAAGATGAATCAGTCTGCTAATTATGCTTGATTCATTTAGCTTTTACTGATTTTAGAATTAATTTTTCGCTGATAAAGCTCAACTGTTTCCCAGTGACTTGAACATCTACGGGAGATTTTGGTTAGGGGAATCATCTTTTTCAGGTCATATTTTCAGACCGCTAACAGCGGTATTTTTTATAGCTGATGCATCATCAAACTTGCTTCCAGTTCCACGGCTTATATGTTTTTCAAGCAAAACTGGGATGACATAAATCTCGTTTAAAACGTTGCTGCCAAAAGCAACCCATCATTCAATCATGATTCACTATATATTAATTCATATTTTAATGGAAAGACAAGTAGGCATTTATTTTTGTTTAGATCTTAGCATATAGAAAATAGTCATATAAAGTGTTTTGTAAATTCATTGTTTTCTTTATAGGTATATGATTAATTGGTAACTGTTTACCCGTGGAGTTCTCTATTCTTATTTTAACATTGCTTTTGACACGATGAGTGTTAGTAACTCAGGACTACTTTTACAACACAATTCATAGCTTAGGTCTGTAGCATTTTTTGCGTATTTCGGGGAGTTTACGCTATAAAGAAAGGTTTTATTAATGGTGTTAATCTATATTTTCCCATCCGATTCAGCTATCTTTCAGAAACGCTTAATCGTGGAGTTATGACGAATACAAACCAATTAGGCTGTAAAAAACATTTGGGAGAGAAAATAAAAACTTGGTTTAATATATAAAAACACAGATTGGGTTTTATCCGCTCCAGTCTCAGAGACGAGAGCTACAGCTAGCTAACATGATTTAAATCAGAGCTTCTTCTTACCAGCTGTTCGGTTTCTACCAACATCCTGCGGTTGATGAAGGCCGAGCTGTTTCATCTGCACTTTGTCCTCTAAATGCTGACTTTCGGATCTGTTCTGATGAACAAATTCCACTTCCTTCATTGTGTGTTTTTTTCCCCCCTGAGCCTGTCGAACTGGGCCTCAACCGAATACAGGACCGAATTGATGCCAACAATAGCTATTCACCATTCAGTCAGATGAGATCTTCATATTTACGGCATGGGCCTACTATACACGCTAACGTACCACTAGTCCCTTTAAATAACTTTTTAAATATTTCTTAACGGTTCGTTTTTTTCTTTTAAACAGGCACATGCACGGGCGCCTTTACATGCCTTTATATGTGATCACTATAGTAACCATATTCTTCACGTGTTTCACACAGACCATGATTTTAATTTTATTTTTAAAGATTTTTTTCTTTATTTTTTTTACATCCAAACAATATGTTTATAGTTAATGGGTTTCAAAACAATAGGCCCAATGCTTTAATTTTCTCAACTCATTACAGTGACACGCCATCGTGTCCGCCATATTGGGAGTGGAAGCAGTACCCTGCATATGTATTCAAATGTACCACGAAGCGGCGTTTTAACAGGTGTAAAATATTTTTGCCTTTAATATTAACATGAAAATAGAAACAAACAAGAAAAACAAATAGCTTACTGAACGGATAAATTATTTTTTACAATCAAATATTAAACAAACACAATCTTGGTATGGGATAGCTACTAAAGACCAAAACAAAATACATCACAGTGAAATGGAAGGAAAGTAAAGGTTAGATTCCCAATATTTCTAAGGAGTTAAAATGTGAGAAGTGTGCATTTGTATTTAGAGCTCCTGAGTCAATATTTTGTAGAACCCACTTTGTATCAGATACAGCGTCAGATAAATTGATATAATTCTCTACCAGGTTTATACCAAGACATTTAGTATTTTGTCAAATTCTTTTATCATTTTTTTGTTTGTTGCAAAATTGCTTTACTTCAGGCATATTTGCTTGGCTTTCTTCCTGGATTGCGCTGTCGCTCCCACAATCTCCCCATTAACTGTCACCAGCTTTTCTAGCTCTGCTACAAATGATTCCCCTCAGAATGATGCCATCATCCCTGTGGTGGGGGAAAAAAATGTTAGGCACTCACCGATTGTGCAAGTTGCCCCACTTAAGAAGATGAGAGAGGTCTTTAATTTTTATCATACATATACTTCAACTGTTAGAGACAGGATGTACAAAAAAAAGTCCAGTATGTATTGTATGATTTCAAAAAAATGTTTAATGGTGCTCGTCTATCCTCCTTTTGTTATCTGTTTTAATCGCACCTGTTTAAACTTGTTATCTGCATAAAATATATCTGTCCACACCTTCAAACAGTCAGATTCCAACCTCCACCATGGGCAAGACCAGAGAGCTCTCTAAGGACACCAGAGACATGATTGTACACCTGCACTGGTTTAGACTGAAACACTCTACAATAGGCAAGCAGCTTAGTGGCAAGATATCAACTTTTGGGGCAATTATAAGAAAATTCAATAAATACAAGATCACTGACAATATCCTTCGATCTGGGGGTCCATCGGGTGCTCACCCTAATGGGGTACACTTACTATTAGCAACACACTGTCGCAGTGGATTAAAATCCTGCTGCGTTTGGGGTAAAGCCAGCACATGTCCAGGCCTGTCTAAAGTTGTCAGGGACCATCTGGATGATCCCGAGGAGGATTGTGAGAATGCCATGGTCAGATGAGACCAAAATAGAACTCTTTGGTATACAGTAAATGCCACTCCCCGTGTCTGGAGGTGAAAGAATGCTGAGTTACATCCCAAGAACACCATACCCTCTGTGAAGTATGGGGGTGGAAACTATATACCTTGGGGCTGCTTTTCTGCAAAAGGGACATGGCAACTGATCTGCATAAGGGAAAGGATGAATGGGGGCATGTATCGTAACATTTTGGACCAAAACCTCCTCGCATCAATCAGCTCACTGAAGATGAAATGTGGCCGGATCTTCCAGCATGACAATGATCCCAAACGCATCACTACGCACCAAGTGGCAACGCAGGGAGCGGCTACATAAAAAGCATTTCAAGATTCTAGAGCGGCCTAGCCAGTCTCTAGACCTCAATCTAATAGTGAATTTGTGGAGGGAGTTAAAAGTCTGTGGTGCCTAGCAACAGCCCCAAATGACAGCTCTAGAGAGGATCAGGAAAAATGGCCCGAAACACGAGTTAGTTTGTGCAAACCTGGCCTACGGGCGACCTACAGGAAACCTTTGACCTCTGTCATCGGCGTAGTGTAAAATGATAGTGTCTCTCACAGTTGAAGTGTATCTGTGATGTAAATTAAAGACCTCTCTCACGTTTTTGAGAGGCTGTCATATACGTTTTTGCCCCACATTATGGATACAATGTGTTCAAGCTTTAATTTCACTTTGTGTCACATTCATTCCACTTCCTTCTTATGCACGATTTTATTTTAATCTAATGCATAAAAATTGAAATAAAATATTCATAGATTTGTGATTATAATGTGACAGAGCATTTAAAAAGTTACATAGCTTTGTTTCAAGATTGTCACTTTCTCCTTCGCCCTTGTCTTTTTTTTCTGTTAGTTTCTGGCAAGAAGTTATTGATTTCAACATTTTTATAAAAAAAAACACAACAACTTTACTTTGATAATTGAAAAAATAGTTGATAACCTTTTAATTTGCACCAGTTGAAATGAAAATTTACTAAACATTTGCAGGTTTAGGTCAGCTAGGATGACCAAAACTTATTTCTGTTTACTAAATTGCCAGAATTATCAGGGATATAAATTTGAGGATGTTTTCTAATTCTTTTAAAAGTCAAAAATTTACATTAATCCAAAAGACTATGGTTTTCAATGATATATAAAAAGACCAGATGTTGTAATTAAGCTTCTGATAAGTTAATTTACGAGATTCAAGTTAATAGCAAACAGATCTGCGGATCTATTTTAAGGCAACGCTTATTTTGTTATCATAGAAATATTAAATCAGGCAAAATGTCAGAAAGAGAAATGGGGACCTTTCATGTCTGGAACTTGTGCACAATTTTGAGATGAACATGTTCCAGAGGGAAATTTGAGAATCAAACCCAGAATAAAAGCATAAACCCTTGTGAAGATGCTGAAGCATTATCCACAGTGAAATTATTCTTTTTCCGACATGGGCTGAGAGACCAGTCAGAAAGCAAGAAGCCATTACTGTAAAAGCAACATCAAAAGCCAGATTACAGTTCATTCACTAAAGTCAGAGAAAAAAAGACCTTCATTTTCAAAGAAATGGCCTGTGGATTGATGGAACAATAATGAAAGTGAGAGCAACATCCCAACTGTGAAGTAAGAAAATGGCAAAATCATGTGTTGGTGTTTTGTTGCAGGAGGCACTGGTGCACTTCACATTCTGCATCATAAGGAAATAACATTATGTGGAAATGTTAAAGCGCTGAAGCAAGCAAGTACATGATGTGGAAATATTACAGCAACATCTCAAGAGCCAGGAAATTACAGCTGGGTCACAAAAGGCTCTTCCTTACGTACCGCCAGATTAATTAGAAAGTGGCTCCACTCAAAGACAAAAAAAGTCAGTGCTTTGGAGTGACCACCACAAAACGCTGAACTCAGCTCCATAGAATATCTGTGAGAGTTGAAAAAGTATATGTGAACAGAGGAGCCTAAAAACCGGAACAAGTTATAGCAATTTTGTCAAGAGAAGTAGGGCAAAATTCAGGCAGACTGCTTAGAGAAGGTGATACCTTCTCACAAAAGCTGGATAACCAAAGTGTTTGACCAAAGTCTCATTATTCTGACATTTAGCAAATAGAACGAATTTTTCTCATGCCAATTGACCTAAAGCAGGAATGTTTTGTCAGATTTAATATCCAGCTGAGGAAAACTTGGTTATTATGGGTTCTCTTATGCAGTGTTTTGAGTGAGCCGATACACAACAGTATTCAGGACCACCACTTCGAACAATAGCTACTTAGCATTCCACCACTTCTCCGAGCGCTGAGAACGTTCTCACAGTGTCCCGGTACGCCAATTAGTGGTATTGTAATCCTTCCGCAAGTTTCCATTTTGACTTTTTAGAACACTCCATCCACCCTTTACAAAGACAGTCTAAGCTAGCGGTTACGTCCTTATCCATAATCCCCATGTATTATGTGAGACAAACACACGTATTATTCTAGCCACTGTCAGTGTAGGATTCTCATCGACAAGTACGAGAGTGCTGGATGCATGCAACTCAACTGTAAAATAGAAATATACACTCACTGGCCACTTTATTATGTACACCTTGCTAGTACCAGTTTGGACCGCTTTGTTGCCTTCAGAACTGCCTTAATCCTTCTTGGCATAGATTCAACAAGGTACTAGAAACATTCCTCAGAGATTTTGGTCCATGTTGACATGATAGGATCACGCAGTTGCTGCAAATTTGTCGTCTTCACATCCATGATGTGAATCTCCGGTTCCACCATGCCCCGAAGGTTCTATCGGATTGAGGTCTGGAGACTGGAGGCCATTTGAGTACAGTGAACTCATTGTCATGTTCAAGAAACCAGTTTTTTATATTTATAATTATGCTAAGTATATTTTAACATCCATTGAATCTCCTGCATATTTTGTTTATTTACTCCTAAGTTCAGGTAACATTTTAAGTAACAACAAAAAAGGTAACATTTTCTGTTACGCTGTTACTTGGCTGTTTGCCATTAATAAAGCAAGGAATGTCCTTATTGTGCACTCCAATATGAAATAATTGCATATACATAGTCAACATATGATTAAATGTGGAGGTCTGACCTTAACCCCCCTCTTTGATTTAAATTACAATGCAGAGACCTCATTTTACTGTGCTAGATTTGGGTTCAGGAATCTCTGCATTTTCCGTTCTGACTGGATGGGGAAAAAACGGCTGCGGATAATTTATTAACGTTTTCATTCTTAGGCACAACTGGAACTAAAAGTTTACTCCCTTTGAGGAAACACAGATTGAACCTGTATTCTTTGCCGTGAGAACGAGACAGAAATCATGATAGATTTAATTTTCTTTTCCAAATGTCTCACTCACGTTCATGCATCAGAAAAAATAACTTAGCAGCAGCCTTTTGCAGTCATAATGGTACTTCCTGCGGAGTTTAAGTCTTTTTTTTATGGTTTTCTTGAACAGAAGTCTCTTTGCCAATTCTTTTCCAAAAGTCCGTCTATAAATCAATGTAATTTAATCCCAAAGGAAAATCAAATAAAACCCACCTTCTCTTAATGTTGAGCAAACTCTGCAATGGTGGCCTCAAGACACTGTGGCTCCCTCCTGAAGGGTTACCGGACACACCTAAATGTCCTGAGGTCATCTTCTCTCAGGCAGAACTTGTAAACTTGAACTTCACAATTGCACAAAAAAAGTCCTCCTTCAGCTGCAGTCCATTTTGATTCAAAACACCTTTTTTTCTCATGGGAGGTAACCATCGCTAACCAGACCACAACCTCATCTTCACCAATGCTAATAACAGAACTTTACTGAAATATTAACTGGTCATTGAGTGCAAAAATAGTTTAAAAAAAGTTTTTTTGCAATACTTTAGGAATAATATGCATCTGAAAACTGTACAAAAATCTTAAAGCAATATGAATCATTAAAAAATTGAAGGTTGCAAACGACCACCACTTCAGAGCTAAAACCTTCAGCCATGACTAAATTGTGGTCCATTTACATCTACTCAATTTATCTATTCAATAAAATTTTCACATCAGAAAAACTGTAGATTTCATGGAAAGAGAATATTACGCAAATGCCAAACTTAAGAAAAACAAAGTTTATTTAAATCAAATACAACTTCTTTAGACATCCATATTTTGATTTTTTTTTCATAAACACTTATTGTACTTCTTATCTGCTTTGTATTTAAAGGTATTGGAAAATAACTTGTGATTACAAATACATACAGGTGACTCTTAGGCTCAGTCATTTTTACAACTAGATAATCCTTGGTCATGATCTGTTAAACTTAACTAGTGCATAAACTTATTAGTCAGGAACTGAAGTCCACCAAGAAAGAAAAAAAATGTCACCACATTCCAGCTGACTTTGAGTCCAAGAGTCTTTTGTCTTTAAATGCTAAATTCATCCTCTTTAACCAATCTTTTTGGTTTTAAATTTCTGATTTGATTTGTCAGGTATGCTGGTGGTCGATTAGCAAAGTATTGCTTCAATGGCAATATTAAAGAGCTTGCAGAACCAAATTCCCCAAAGTGTTTGCTTCATACTGATAGTTGGTAAATATTTTTATATTCCAACTCATTATGTTAGTCATGCTTCCGAAGATCAGTTACAGCAAAAAGGTAACAACATCGGGACAGATTTAAAACTTGAAATGTACTTGAAACAGGAGCAACATTAACAATAAGCATAATGTATTTAGTGTTTTTGATGAGTACCAACCAAGGGTAAAGTGTGGAGGAAAACATCCTAGCTCACAGTTTCGCCATCCTCTTGCACAGTTAGAGTTATAACACTCATACTTGTAGCAATTAAGTTTAAATCCCCAAAAAGGCATACAATAAGACAAGCCACCTCTGTTTTAGAGGTGAAGAACTTAGCTTTAGTTTTTAACCTGCACATCAAATCCTCTAACTCTTAATGTGCTTTTATCCCAAGTGCAACGTCATGTGTCTGTTTAAGCTTCCCTGCTGGGAGAACTCTTGCCCACAGACGGCGCAGCCAAACGGTTTTTCTCCCGTGTGAACTGTAATGTGGGAATCTAAATGCGTTTTCCGGGTGAATCTTTTACCGCAGAAGTCACAGCTGTAAGGCTTCTCGCCGGTGTGGACCGCCATGTGCGTCCCGAGATGCGTTTTACGGTTAAACCTTTTGCCGCAGACGTCGCAGCCAAAAGGCTTTTCTTCGTTGTGGACGGTCATGTGAGTCCTAAGGTGCGTTTTGCGTTTGTAGCTTTTGCCGCAGATATCACAAGCGAACGGTTTTTCGCCCGTGTGAACCGTCATGTGCGCCCTGAGACTCGTTTTACGGTTGAACTTTTTACCGCAGAGGTCACAACCGAAGGGCCTTTCCCCTCTGTGGACTATCATGTGCGTCTTCAGGTTATTCTGGTGTCTTGCTCTTTTACCACAGATATCGCACACGAAAGGCTTCTCCCCCGTGTGGATTCTCATGTGCGTCTTCAGATTGTGCTGGTGCTTGAATCTTTTACCACAAACCTCGCAGCTAAATGGCATCTCTCCGGTGTGGATTCGCATGTGTATCTTCAGGTTGTGCTCGTGCTTAAAGCACTTAGCACAAATCTCGCAGCCGAACGGCTTCTCCTCAGAGTGGACTCTCATGTGAGACTTCAGGCTGAAATGATCGCGGAAAGTTTTGCCGCACATGTCACAGCTAAAATTTTTCTTTCCTGTGTGGACTTTGGTCTTCGAATCTGCATTTTGCTTTATTCCTAAACATTTCTGATTAACCGAACAGTTTGAGTTTTTTTCTATGTTGCGTCTCATGTGCCTCTTGAGAGACTGTCTGTATAGAAACTTTTTACCACACTCTGAGCAGCTGAAGGGCTTTTTGACAGCACTACAGCCATCATCACTGCCTATTCCTGACTCTGCTGCTCTTCTACCCTTACAACCAGAATCAGTCTCTGACAAAGGCTCCTGCCAGTCGTCCTCTTCGCTCAATTCATCGTCAGAGAAGTCTAAACCATCCACACCAGTTTTTGGTCTTGAAGCCCGTGGTTTCTTGACCAGTTCCAGTCGTCTCCAGTCCCCTCCATCAGTTTCTGTTTTGATCCATTTAAATGAGCTGCTGGTGGGACGCTCAGCTTCTCTGGTCTCATTTTGGCTCTGATGAAGCTGTGAAGTCTTAGGTTCCTCTTCCTCCTCTTCATTCTTCACTATAACAGTTAATGGAAGTTGGCTGTATTCATTTTCGTCAGAACCGTAAAGATACTCCCCTCCCTGACTGATCCAGAGTTCCTCCTCTTCCTCTTTTATGTGAATGGGTTCTGGGTTCTGCTGATCGAGACTGGGGCTCCAGGGAACCTTTTCTTTTATCACCTCCAATGGCCGAACATCTGCTGGAAACACAGAAACCACATGAACAACTTTAACAAAGAAACTTGCAACGGTTCAATTTCAAAGCTCAGAAAATGTTAGACGTTTTTACTCCAGGGATGACTTTCCAAGGCTGAGCTTTACTGGCCAACAAGCTAGAGATCACAAGAATGATGGGAAATTCTAAAACGTTTACACATGGAGTGTTAAATTCAGATACACAGTGGGGAGAAAACAAATTGCTAGGAAAAAGTCATGGGCCAGACGTGATATTGAAACAATTTAATGTATACAATTGAGGACATTTTTCCCTCTCTTCATGTAAGACATGTCAGTTTTATTACAACACTTAGCTGCATCAGCAGCCAGTGCATTTTTCTTTTTAAGTCTCTCCCTCTCTGATCAACATTTCCTCTTTGATTGTAAATCTTGCTCCATTTGGGTGGGTGGGGTGTCTGTTGGATGTCAGGTATGAACTAGATGGATGTGGACCGCAATGTTGAGCTCTGAGTGCCCGAGTCCTCCTAGCTACACCCTCACCTTGCAGTAACGCCCCTACATTTTGAATATAACGCCCCCGTCTTTCCACAGCTATCACTTGTGGAAATTAGTATAGGCCTATACAGTTATTTTTCCCAATTGCGCAATGCTTAAAAAATAAAATAAAATATAAAGTCAGGCGCACCAAAGATGGTAAAGTAGGCCTACTGTAATGTGAGTGACTGACATGGAGTCATGGCATCAGCTATACAGAGGAAATACTGATCAACACCGTGGCTAATCACCCCAAGCTACATGACACCAACTGTTTTCTATACAGAGACAGGAATAAAAAAAATAATTATTAAGAGGTTCAACTATTTACACAGGAAAGCTCTTTAGAGGTTTGTTGGTGGCTCTTAAAAGAGCTGTTGTGGCTGAAGATGCACCGCTCTCTCCGCCAAGAAGTGAGCCATGAACAGCTTCCTCATCCAGACAGCGCTTACATGCTGGGCTCGAGACGGCGCTCTGAGAATGTTGTGATGACATTGAAGACAGCGTGTCGAAGGGTTAATGTCCGAGGCTTTTAAAGAGACATACAGCTAATTTCTTGGCATTAAGTACGGACATGTTTTGAGTGCAATATGTCAAATGGGTAGTATATATAATTTATTGAACTTACAGATTTATTTAGGGTAATATTAGACGCTATTTGCTTGTAATGAATCTAGCCTGGCTCTCTGGACAGCTCAACAACAATTTAACTTTTACTGCATGCCTGATATAACTTGGATCTTGCTTAAACAGTAGTTAGTGAATAATTTTCTGCTTTTTATTTTATTTTTAAGCCGTTTTTGCAAAGTGAGGGAAACGATTTTGGAAGCTGTCCCGCAAAATAACTCCTCTTACCACGAAAAATAAAGAAAAACTAAAGGATGCAATGATACCAATTATTTCAAACCAATATGTTACAGATACTTGAATCTGAGTACTTGCACAGTAGGGCTGAACGATTATGACCAAAATAATAATCACGTTTATTTTGATCAATATTGTAATCACAATTATTAATCACGATCATTCATCCAGTCCTGTAAAATATCTATTTTTGTTGCACCAATTATAAACGTACAATGTTGTAACATTTGTTTGCGAAAAATAAAACATTAGATTAGAATAGATGATAAAAATCCAAAAAAACAAAAACAAACTCCAAGACTTTATATATATAAGTACAAGCTAAATATGTTATTGCAGAGTGCAATCTCAAAGTGAAATTTAACAGAAACAATTACAGCTTATACAGAAAAGTCCTTTGACATTCTCTGCATCCAAATCCTTAGTATTTGCTATATCCTACTTAGCAACTATTACTCGCCCGTTAATGTAGTAAATGCTGCATAGCAAACAACCACGTAATAGACATGAAATCAGACATACTGCTCCACATATTTTGCATGTCCTATGACCCGTATTGACTGTTGTGTTGACCCAGATATTTAAGTTACGTTCGCATGTGGTCCCGCCATCCTCTAGGCGTTATTTTGTATGGTATGACTTAACAACTTAAATGTTTGATCAGTCGAAAAACTATTACAGTAATCAGTAACATTGCTTCGGGTACATTTATCCACTGAAACTGCGGGGATATCAATGGTTGACAGTTCGTCTGTAGCCATTTTTAGCTAGGTCCTTCTTCTATGATTTCGGGGCGTCCGCTGCATTGAGGGATAGCGTATCATCCACAGGCTGCTTACTGTGGCGGTACTACACTTTCGGGAACTTTCTTCTTACTAGTCAGATCTATAATGGTATTTTGGACCTACTCCATTGCTCAATCTCTGTTTTTCATCTGCTACGTAGCAAGCGTAGTGCAGCCATTATGATTGCTGAGTGGCATGTGCGCGGTTTTTATTTGGGCAGCTTAATGAAGTTTTAGCCATGCGTTTGCCCCCTGGTGGCTTGTAAAATATTGATTGAGTCGATGTGTGATAAAGAACAAAGCAGAAGAGCTCGCATTTTGAATGTAAATATCGTTGACGATCAGATTAATTTAATTGTGGCCACCAAAATCGTGATCACGATCAAAATCCGATTAATTGTGCAGCCCTAATGCACAGTAACCAATACAGTTATGAGTACAAAAGAATGGGATTGGCCCCAATACCCGATACAAGTAATGGGATCGGTTAATCCCTAGAAAATTTGTGCTGTTCATTTTTTTGTTGTTATTAAATGTTCTTGGCAATAATACGTACACTAGGTAAGACTTTACAATAATGGTCCCACACATTTTATTCCGTCTGGGTGAGCTATAACACCCGTGATGATAGAGCTCCAGACTGTGGAAATATGGGACTGGACGAAATTTCTGAAAAATTAAAATCTCCAACTTTTTTTGTACCAAATCCCATTTCCGATTTTAATCGGGGTTCTTTTCTACGCATGTTTTCCTCAAAAAGAAATTGTAAGTGATGAAAAATATTTTCCAAAAGTAGGCTTTTATTTCAACCACCCTAACCTGGAGCAGACCTGAATTAAGTCAAACAAAAAAAAAGCTGCAAAGTATCCTTGTAAAACGAGATAGTAAGCCCTGGGCGGATTAATATCACTCTGACCTATGAAAGTCCAAGTAGTGCATTGGTTAAAAAAAAAAAAAAAATATATATATATATATATATATATATATATATATATTTTTTTTTTTTTTTTTTCCTCAAAAAATTAAATCTTCATAAACCGAAAATTTGATTAATTGCCTAGCCCTATATGGGACTGCAACTGGTTGAAGAATCTCATTATGATGTAGATAATTTGCTAGATAGTAAGATCCTTTTTTATCTCCACAAGGGGGATTGCACCCCAGACCCATCACACAGCCTAGATCAAAAGCTGGCAGAGCTGACATGGCAAGTTGTTAATGGGTGCAACCCAGATTCTCATCTCTGCTTAACTCACAAATGCTTTCTTCTTGCAAACGTAGCACCATTAAAGGGGGAATACATTTTTTTATTCTTATGTTAAGTTAAAAACGTGATTTTTTTAATAGATCTAAATTCATAACCTTGCCACTAAAAGCTTTGGTAGACCATGGTTTCCCATCTCACTTTCTCACATTGTTGAGGAGGAATTTGGGCTAGCGCTCCTTTAGTTTATTGAAGTTTGCAGAGATTAGTTTCTGCACAGCTCACTTTGGCCCCACCGCAGCATTTCAATCAGGTTGAGGTCTGGACTTTGAGAGGGCAATTGCTCTACACTCAATCTTTTGATATTCAGCCATTCTGTCAGAGCTTTGCTTTGACCCAGTTTCAGGGGAGCTTCAGCTGTGGAACAGATGGACTCACATTTTGACTTCTCAGCCATTCTGCTGCAGATTTTCAGCTGTGTTTGGGATCAGTGCGCTTTAGCAATGACCCAATTTGGGCCTAGCTTCAGCAAACAATTTGGGGCTGATGCTTTTCACTTTAGAAGGATGGAAATCTATAACCGTTCCCAGACTGTAGGGCCTTCCTACCAATACATCCAAATAAAACTGATTTCTTGCTGATGCTAAACACTGTATACTACTAAACCAGTGAATATGACCTTTTACCCCTGGGGCAAAAAAAAATATTTGGCAACCATTGATTATACAAGTTATCCAACTTAGAATGAGAAGTCTCTAATTTTCATAACAGCTACACTTAAACTTTGAGAGACAGAATGTAAAAAAATATATACAGAGAATCATATTTTTTTATTTTTTAAATACTTTTTTTGTATAATTGTGCAGGAAATAAGTATTTATCACCTACAAACTTGTAACTTCTTTAAGAAGCTCTTCTATTCTCCATTTGTTACCTGGATTAATGGGACCTGTTTGAACTGGTTATCTGTATAAAAGGCACCTGTCCATTAGGGCTGGGACGACGCGTCGACATAATCGTTTACGTTGACACGCAAAATACGTTGACGCAAAAAATGCGTTTCAAAACAAACATGGCGCGAGCCAGTAGTTGCAGCATGAGTGAGTCAGTTGACATAAAAATGCCTCCATCCAAACTCGCAGATCAAAGGTATGGAACTATTTGAAAATAAAAGGGAGCGATTTTGTCGTCTACCGGCTTTGCGAAATGGAAACGGCTTATAAAAGCACGACGGCTATGCACCAGCACCTCAAACTGCGGCACCCAGGAACAGTTCTAGCATTCATAAAACACCCTAAGTTTTCAACTTTTTTTTACTAACGCTATGTATTTTACCCCATAAATCACCCAAACACCCCCACGTAGAAGGCATATACACGAGCACACACACACACACACACACACTCATATACAGAAATTAACACTCAACCTCTTTAAAAGCAAAACTTATTTAAGCTTCTTAGCTGCGTCTGCTGTACGTTACTGCCATCTGCTTTGTTGGTTTTTTTTGTGACCCGTGTTGGCAAAATGAGTCTGAATGCGCACAGACTGATTATGAGCAAAAGGAGAAAATGTGAGAGAATGTTATTTGGTCGCGGTAAACATGTTTGTTAACAAAGGTAATGCACTACCTGCTAAACGTAGCCATCGTGGACATTAATACAACATCGTTTAAGTGCTTGCAAAAGCAAACCGACAAAGAACTCTTGATTGCCACATTTAATATTGCTTCATCCTGTTTCAATACTATTTTTTTACTTAATGCTCCTCCAGTTTGTTGCCATCTAATAACTAGAAAAGTGTGCAGCAGTTTATTGTAATGAACAGCGCCTCGCTTCTTGTTTATCTCTTTTTTGTGTGCAAATCTTATGTCAGAACCAAAAGAAAATGCAGCAAAGTAAATGTTTTTTTGTGAATGAAGAGCACTTTTTTGCATGAAGTGAATGTTAAATTTTGTTTTATATTTTTTCGGTATTTTCTTTCCTTTATTCATATGATTTGGTTGCACAACATTTAACTTCTTGTTAAATGCAACCTCTAACAGGAGATTGTGCTAATACTACAACTTTATTTGGGATTTTATTTTACAATAAAAATTTGTTCAAATGAATTTTTTTATTTCATTGAAATACATATATTAATAAATGTCAAATTACTATACAAATTAAATTATGGGTAAATAATCGAATCGAAAAATTTGATTAATCGATGCATCGAAAAAATTATCGCTAGAATAATCGATTACAAAAATAATCGTTTTACCCAGCCCTACTGTCCATACCTTCAAATAATCAAACTCCAACCTAGTGAAGGTGATGTGAAGTCTTTTGAACCAGTTAAGCTTTCAGTCCAGGTGTATTGAAAAACGGGCCACTACTCAAAGCTTCAGAACTCTATGAGGACAACTGCTGGTGAAGGAAGTGCATTGCTGAGTTTTTCCACAGTCATTTGCAGTCTGTTGAAGGCTAGTGGTGCTGATTTAACTTTGTGGATAAATAAAGCATTCCAAAAACCTCCCTGAGACTAGGGGTGTCGCAATGTCGATATCTCAATCGAAATCAATCAAAAATACGTTGCGTACCGAAATACAAAAGAGAATTGCGATCACCTCCCCTGTTTACATACTATAGCGTGACTAGCGTCCCACTCAGGCTTTGTAGCACCAGTTAACAGACAACCGTCAATTTACTCGTAACAGATTTATTTCCTTGTCACAAGAAACCACACATTGCATTTTCCCCTAACAAGTAACTCTTTCCAGGTCTCCTACAACTCACAACTCATAACATTATCAATTCCAGGATCACAAGAAGACCATGCCCGTGGATCAGAGCAGACGGCTACAAAGCAGATTAGCTGACGCCAGCTAGGCTACAGATAAAACCATGGCGAGTGCAGATGAAGAACAAGCAGCAGCAGGACCGGTGTGAAAATATTTTGTGTTCCCAGAGAGTTAAGTCAACATTTGCATTGTAAAAAAGAAAACCCCTGTTTGAACGTTTGCTCACTCCTTTCAGCAGTCATGTCTCCTTTATTTTTGTACACACTGCAGTAACTAAAAAGAGTCACTAGAGGGCGACCACCATTGGTAACTACTCCTCTTCATTAATCTATTAATCATTTCTGCTGTGCTTCACTGTGTTTGGCTTGAATGAAAGACATTGTCACACTCATATTGCAAATAAATGATCCAAAAACATGACTGTCAGGTAAATAGATCACTCTAAATTGTCCTTAGGTGTGGGTGTGTGCATGGTTGTTTGTCCTGTCTGTTTCTATGTAGCCCTGTGATGGACTGGCGACCTGTCCAGGGTGTACCCCGCCTCTCGCCCGTTGACAGCTGGAGATAGACACCACCCCCCCCAATTGTATGTCAAGAAAATACCGTTAATTACCGTAATACAGTTATGTTTTTTAAAAATACCGTGATATGAAAATTTATCCATACCCCAAATCCATCCATCTATTTTGATTGTATTTTCATTGTATTCTGTTAATAAATTAGTAGGCTGAAGCATATAATTATTTCATTCTACTCCCTTCCTAATACTTGTAGCTCACTTTATACATGCTTTCGTAAAAAAAAAAAAATAGAGCAATACAATGACAAAACAACTTTATTTTAAATATACAAATGATAGAACAAACCAAAGTTGACCATTACTTGCAAAGAGAAGATGCAAAGCCAATCTGAAATTATACTCAAGTTTCACCCAAACAATGTTTCTATTAATTGCAAGAAAAATTTATACAAAACTAAACATTTTTTTAATTACAAGGACTGACAAATTGACAAAACTGTCTAAAAAGCTCCTGTCCATTTATGGTATAAAGCTCAATATTCTACTACTTACTATAAAGGTAATTCACTAGACCATTTAAATTTGACATCCTTGTTTGGATAAATTAAATAGTACAATTCCTACATCTTCGAACGCCCTATCTCTGCAAAAAGTTCCAGCACTGATTTTCTACTCAGAAATCAACACTTTAAAGATATGAACTAACATCTGAAGCAGTCACATGGGTAGTCACATCAAATGAAGCCACGGATGCAATTGGTCACATGACCATTAGCAAACGAATCAAACTCCAAACCAAACAGTGCCTCAATTTTTTCACCAGAGAGCTGTCCAAAGACACCAGGGACAAGATTGTACTCCTGCACAAGATGGGAATGAGCCAATATATAATAGGAAATCAGCTTGGTGAAAAGAAATCAACTGTTGCAGCATTTATTAGAAAACGTGATAAATACAAACATCACTGACAGTCTCCCTCAGTCTTAACCAACTCCATGCAAGATTTCACCTCATGGAGTACACGTGATTTCGAGAACAGTGAAGAAACAGCGCAGAACTAAACTGGGGAATTGGTAAATGGACTGAAGAGAGCTGGGGCACAATAACAAAAGTTACTATTGGTAACACACAATATATTGCCATGGATTAAAATCCTGCAGTGCTCTGGTTAAAGCCAGCACATGTCCAGGTCTGTCTAAAGTTTGCCAGAGACCATCTGGATGATCCAGAGGAGGATTGGGAGAAGGCCATGTGGTCAGATGAGACCAAAATAGAACTCTTTGGTATAAACACTACATGTCATGTTTGGAGGAGGGGGAAATCCTAAATTGCATCCCAAGAACACCATACCCACTGTGAAGCAGGGGGTGGAAACATCATGCTTTGTGGCTGCTTTTCTGCAAAGGAGATAGGACGACTAATCCGTATTAAGGAAAGGGTGAATGACTTCTTGGATATTTTTCTACATTTTGACTCACAGATGAAGTGTACCTACTATGAAAATTACAGACCTTTCTAATCTTTTTAAGTGGGAAAAACCTGTACAATCTGTGGACCAGAAAATATTTTTTTGCCACAATGTATAACCTTACCCAGATTGCAGAGCAGCAAAACCAGCTTCATTATAAAGACATCCAAATAATACTGATTTAATGCTGGTTCTAGACATTATATTAAACCAGTATGAACCTTTATTATCCAGCATTTGAAGACAATTTGTGCAAAAAAAGAAAAAAGTGAATGACACCTGGATTTATCTAAACAAATAGGTAGGAGCCTCCTATTTGATAATCACTGCATAGGGAGTTGTTGTCCAGCTGGTAACATGTTATTTAACCCCAACTGATACAATGAGTACCTTGTCACTTCTTAAACAACCATGTTGAGAAACACTACATTCATCTGTTTAAAAATGGTCAAATCAAGTGAAGAAAACGGCTAAGATCAGTGGTTTAAGAACTGTCTGATGCCTTTTAAAAAAACTGGAAGTGGAAAACGGTTGTTTTCCAGGAAGAGATGCGGTTGGATAAACACCCTGAAAGAATGGGATTGAAATTCAACTTAAACGTTTGGTGAAATCAAAGCGTTTAGAAGTGATAGCAACAGCATTACCACACGCACAATGCAAGAACTAAAAGGGATTGGGACTGAACAGCTGCATAACCATAAGAAAAGCTCTAATCAGTCAGACCAATAGGAGAAAAGGTCTTCAGTTTGCAAGAGAGCATAAAGATTGGACTTTAAAAGGCTACATCATGCAAAATCAAGTTTCTGAAGTTTTCAACCATATGGTAATGCAATTTTCTCATACAAAACACCACCCGAGTGGTTTTTGGCTAAATTCTCGCACGTCTGAGTAATCCTCCAGAATTTTAATCTCTGAGCAGCTGCCCCACCCTCTCCTAGAAAATGACAGTATTCAGACTGCTCACAAGCCGACGTCAGCTAGTGAAAACAAGGAAGAGCTAGAGTGCTGCACCGCCCCTGTAGGCAGAGCGGTTTACCCCTGGTAGATTTACAAACACACCGTCCTCTTTCTCACAGCTAATGGCAGCTTCGGTTTTTGGCAGCTTAAAACAGTTTTTTTTTTTTTTTACTTTCTCTGTGGAAAAAGCCCGTTTGGCTGCATGGATTAGAGGATTTTATTCAACATTCCTAAAGAACAGCAGCTAGATCAAAGAACAAAGACGCCTGATCGACATAAAAGTCAGTGGCTAAATGCTACTGCTAATGTGGGTTAGCCATTTGTCAGGCTGCTTATGTGATCTTATAACAGCATTGTGTGGTCAATTAATTGATCTGTAGCATCTCAGAATGTTCAGTAAACGGGTGCAAAAAATCCACAGCTTTTTTATATACTCGGCTGGAAAGATTTGCTTAGTGGACGCAGCTGTGTTGGTTTGGGCTCCATCTAAAGCCAATTAAATAGGCTTTATTGACTCCGTGTTTTTACAACAACAACAAAATAATTAAACCAAACGTCTGGGTCCTTAATATAACGGAGTTTCATTGTGGTACTCTGTGCTTTTCAAATTATTTGTGAGAATACTGTTTGTGATGAAGCTTAGCACTGTTTGTTACAGTTTGATCTGATCCCGGCTCTGCAGCGGAGCGGAGCGTTGGGGTGCAGGAGCCGGGTTGACAGAGAAAGAGCCGTTTTACTTTGTTGTCCAACATTAACTACAAGCTACAAGTTACATTTCCGGACAAATTAATACTGTATAACACCAACGGTAATATTTTATCATATACATTTCTATCCCAGAAGTTGAAAACTGTAAAATAGCATGATATAGTCCCTTTAAAGGTCATGTGGTCTAATGAGTCCAGATTTACCCTCATCCAGAGTGCACCCAAACAAGGAGATCAGCAGAAGTTACTGAATAACTAGGTTATTCCATCAATAGGTTATTGTCTTCCCGGACGTTATGGGCATGTTGTAAAATGACAATGCCTGTAATCCCGGGGGTTAGATTATTATAGAGTGGTTAAGGGAGCATGAGAAATAATTTTCACACATGGATAAGTCACCACAGAGTTTCGACCTTTGTCCCATTCAGACTCCTTGGGATGTGCTGGAGAACAGTTTGCACACTGATCAGACTTTAGATTATCTTGCCCCCCCCCCAAGATATTGTAAAGGGATGGGGGATAAAAAAAATGCAGCACTGGATAAAAATACATCTTTTGACATTTCAGAAGGTTATTGAGACAACACGACAGCAAATACATGCTGTAAAAAAAAAGCTACAGCTGGTCGAACAAAATTAAAGTGTTAAAGATGTTGAAATTAAGATGTTGAAATGAAGCCTTTTTAAAATTCTATTTCATCAGAGATTGTAATATAAACAGACCTAAATGGCCTCAGAACTTTAGCTTTTAAAGTGACAGTGTGTAGTTTCCTGGTGATAGGGTCAGTACATACCTAAATCATTGCAAGTATTTTTGTGTTTGAGTGACAACCTTACCAACTGATATCCATAAAGGGCCAAAAATAGCAATTGCGTAATTTTCTACTGCTACAGATGGTTCAACCTTCAGCGAAATCATATATTCAGCAAAATGACAAGCACATCACACTCTCCATCACAGGCAGTGAGGAAGAGGTAAATGTGTGAAACAACTACATTTGTGAACAGCAAAAGTTTTCAGGATATTGTAGATATTTAGATTTTGTTCTTTTACTGGATAAACAGTAAGAGAGTAGACAGAATGACCTCAATGGAAAAAAAGACATTTCAGGGTAGTTTCACCGCGAGTGGCGCTAGCTTGAAAAGAGATCATGTTGAATGTTGTTACCTGTCCAGCAGAAACCATGCGACCTCAGCATGTTTCCTTAGATTTTGCTGGTCCCTACCAGACGCAGATTGAGCATAGGGAGAGGCAGGACATTTCCCAGTGGCGTGGCCGCTCAACGGGCCTGCTCCGTGATTGCAGATAGTCAGGTTTGGTGGTTCTTGATTTTTAAACTAACATTCAGTCCTGTGGCTCATTAGGGCATCTGCCCTTCTGGACATTGGTAAATATATCATGTTAAGCTAGTTAACAACAGTAATGTTCCCTGTTTTACATCCCTTACTAGTCAGTTCAATCTGGGAAAAATCTGAACCCCTTAATTCATGTGCAGAACTTGTTCTCACTGTTACTGTCCACATATTTGAAAGAAATATTTATAACAAAAAAAGATAGCAGTAGGAAGGGTTTGCAAAGGTGAAAAGATAAGGAACTTGAGGCAAATTATTACAGTAATTTCACTGCTACTTATCCTCGAGGCCATGAGCAGGAAGAGGATACAGGTAAGGGGAGATTAGAACTTCCTGAGAGAAAAGGAGTCATTGGTGGGAGAAACCAGGCAGGCTGATACTTTAGAATTACTCATTCCCACTCTAAAATAATTTTTGGGGGTATTTTAATAGGTAACTCAGGGTTTATGCCAGCCACTTTGTTATATGTGAGGGCTTTATATTTACCAATATAGGTGTAGATGTATCCATGAATAATGCAATTTGAGTACAGGTTATTTCAGCACAAAATAAATTTTAGTTTTGTAGGGTAAGAAAGAAAAAAAATTATATTTCCGGATATTATTTTACAGTTTTAAATCGACCTAACTCACTCTAGGCGTTTTGCGTTAATTGAGTGGTGCCCTGGGGTGGTATCAAATTCCCGGCCTGAATTATTGTCCCGGTCCGCCCCAGGGTAACCTCGGTTGGGTGCATCTCGGATCGGAGACGTTTTTTCATTTTTTTTTAAGTCCGTTCATAGAGCTCTTCATTCAAACTTCTATAGACGACAATTTAAAAGTGAAGTAACCGCGTATTCATAAATCAATAAAGGCATTTTGTCCGCATCGGCTCACGTAGAAGGAAATACGCCGTCCAATACGTCCACTCCCATACCTGCTTTTTATGGTTATATTTTGTCAAGCCTGCAATACTTTTCAATGATTGGGCATCATTTTAATCATTTTCAGCAATATTTCAATGGATATTTCCAGAGATTAATAGTAAAAACTACACACTGTCTCTTTAAAGCCCTATGGCTGGTTTATTTTTTTAACCTACACCCATGATATTAAGATGATTCAGGTGAACCTGACATTCTGCACATATTTCTAAATATTTTTAATTATTTAAAGATCTTTTTAGTGTCCTGCTCTGTTGCACGTTACAAACTGGGAATGCCACTTTAGCCGTACTTTAATCTTAATAACTGAACAGTACTCTATTTTTGTAACCATGTCCATGAGGTAGACCTAAATATTTCTGTAAAAAATGTTTTTCTGTTCTGTTTTTGCTGCTGTCACAACCAAATTTCCCCTAGTGGGACAATTAAAGGATTAAAAAGGAAGGAACATGTTACTCTGTTACTTCCTGATGATCAGTTAATCAATACATTTTATTGGCTGCACCTGGCTGCTACTTATCCTCTGATAAGTTTTCAATCAGTCACGGGGGATTTTTATTAATATTTAGGTTATTTATCCATTTTGATTTAATATCATGATACCCTGTTACATGTTATATTGTGTCAAATTTGGATGAATTATAATTTACTCTGTTGAATGTTTGTAGCGTCCTGATTTGCTAATTCTGTTCATTTAATCCGATGAGTTTAGGTTCAAACCCCTGAGCAAACCGCTGTGCATGTATGTGTCTATTGCTCTATTTGTTCATTTCTGTCAATACAAGCAGAGTCGGGGGGGTTCGTGGATCTGTTCGGAGCTCCTCATTCACAGTAACAGCATGCTAACAGCAGAACCTCCGGATGAAATCAGAGCTTGTTCTTACCAGCTGTTTGGGGTCTACCAACATCCTGCGGCTGATGGACACCGAGCTGTTTCATCTGCACTTTGTCCTCTAAATGCAGACTTCCAGTGTCCTGGTGGACATTATCCACTTCCTCCATGCTGTCCTTTCTCTGCAAAATAAACCGCAGGCTCGTTTCACACGAACCAGGCCGAACACTAACATTTCTGCCAGGCTGGATCCACGGAGCTGTTACAGGAGCTGGAAACATTCTCCGACAGGGCCTTGGACTCTTTCTTTGTGTTGGCGTTTTCTGTCCCCCCTCCTCCCCCTCTGCTTTAAATCAGGCATTTCGTCAGCCGCCTTCATTCTTCGTAACCCTAGTAACCAAGGACCTTTTTTTTCATGGACTAGAGGTTTACGTAAAAACGACACGTACGTCCGTCTGCCATATTTTGAGTGTCATGTTTCTCCCTTTATACCGTAACACAACCCAGCTAAAAGTGTATTTTCCACAAAGCAGATTTTTCCTCAAAACAGATTTTGACATATACTGTCCAATACATTTGTTTATATTTGCAGTTTGGATTATTAGATTAACATGGAGAAAACTATTAAACAAAATCTTCCAGTCAAAAAGAACCAGCGACCCTTCAATTACAAACCAAACTTCTGTTCCTGAGCCACGGTTTCCCCTTAAAACAATATGTTTTTTGTTGCTGCTGCTGAATGCAGGCAGTTATATCTGGTCAATTCTCCAAGTAATCATGCTTTCTTGTTGATGTGCACACGCAAGCAGCAAGAATATTAAAACCACTGTCCATTGTGCGGATGTTCCAAGTCACTACATACCTAAAAGATTCTCTGTCGCATGTTATAGATATCAAAATTACTTGGATAGATTTGACTTCCATTCTAGCTGTTGTGTACTTTTAAAAAAACTGATCTATTTAAAATTAATATTAAGTGCGCACAGGGGAAGTGCACACAGGCCTGCATCATCTGTGCATATGGAGCAGGTGAAAGGGGAGAGGGAAGTCTGGATCTCTTTGCTGTCCCTGCAAACCGAGCTCGGATAAGCTGAAGAAAACGGATGGATGGATAGATCGAGTAACGTTCATCGAGATGTGGGTTGAGTAGACCTGCCGGACTTCTGTGTTCTCTGATTCCTTTTGTAGTTTAAAACTGTGAAGTATTTCTAAACTATCTTGTTCCACAGCATTAATAACTCGTGGGCACGCATTAGTGCATTTGTAATGCATGGCCACAAGTTTTTTTGTTGTTTTTTTTCTTTAATGACACCAGACAGGCTCCATAGATAATGACTTGGACTTAGACTTGGATAATCCTGACTAATTGGTAACTCTCTGTAGTGCTGATAAACACTTAGGTAGTGAGATGCAAGGGGGACTGTCTCCAGTCCCAAGATAATGCTCAGATGCTCTTTAAGAAAGCTTTTGTTTTTCTTGAACGATTAAGTTATCGGAACTCTGTGCATAAAGTTGAAAAT
Source organism: Apricaphanius iberus (assembly GCA_028564705.1). Taxonomy (NCBI): domain Eukaryota; kingdom Metazoa; phylum Chordata; class Actinopteri; order Cyprinodontiformes; family Aphaniidae; genus Apricaphanius; species Apricaphanius iberus. The sequence goes on along the minus strand of JAPXFQ010001878.1, from coordinate 6,851,952 downwards.
GTCTGTGTGTCTGCACCAAGTGATAAGGGGAGTAAATGCTAGTTTATACTTCTCCATCAGCGAGTTTGCACCCAGACGCAGACATATTGGAAGATACATTTTTCATTTATAGTTCTTCGTTTCTGGGTCTCCATTCTCTCCGTTTATGCAAAGCAATTCCCGACCAGGACAGCAGGCGGTGCTAACTTTTCACGGTGGGTCTGCCTACCATTGCAGTAGCTGTGTTTACATCAAGGGGCAAACTCCGCCCGCAGAATGTGAAGCCAACGCGGAAGTGACAAAAATTGCAGTTCAGCCCTCATCCGCTGGGGGATGAGGGCTGTCTTTAAAAATAATACAGGTTTACTAGAAAAGATGTCAGAAAGTAAATGTTGAAGTAGTTTGACAAAACTCATTATTAAATAGTTTTTTTGATCAAATGTCTACCTTTAATAATCTTTAACTACTAATAGGTTAATGGTCTATTATTTCATTCACAAATTGCCTTTTACTTTTGTTTTTAAATTCTGGTTATTTTTTCAATTCTAAAAAAAATGGCATTGTATAGCACTTTACTCAGTCCCTACAGACCCCAAAGTGCTTTACACTACATTCAGTCATCCACCCATTCACGCTAGAGGGTGACAATTTTTCGGGATTCCCACAGGTCACGAGAATCCTGCAGGATTCCCGCGGGACGGGAGTCAATTTCACTGTTGGTAATGTGATTTGGACGGGACAGGAAATAATCCACTGGATCGTGCGGGAAACCTGAAATGAGAAATTTTTATTTTTTTTTCACATTTATCTTGTCAGATATCAGGGAATTACCTTTAAAAAATGACGCTGCGATGCGATGATTGCGCCCAAAGACAGGCATTTCCTTTTAGAAAAGAGAACCAATTACAACAACCCACAATACTTTTGTTGTTGATGGTAGCCTATCAGAGCAAGACAACGCAGCTGCACTGAAACTGCTACGTTGTTGCTACACCACCTTAATAAACTGGTAAGCAGATGATATCCAACTGAAAATGCGTGTATCTTAATAGTTTGGTAGTCAGACGAATCGAGTCCATTCATGACGTGGTAAGGTGGCCAAACAACGAGAATGCAGGATATGGTTAAAGATGGCGGATAAAGCTAAACAGATTATCTTTGATACTGTGCTAGGCTATGGTTTAAAGGGGGGAAGGGGGAAGCAAGCGCCATAGGAGGTAAATTACTGATCTACGGGATTCGGTTCGGGAGTTTTTCTCTCGGGATTTTTTCGGGACAAGATTTTTTTTTGGGGGGGGGCTGTATTTTTTTGTGATGGGACAGGAGCGACAATTGATTCCCGTGTCACCCTCTAATTCACACACACATTCACACACTGTTGATGGATGAATCTAAACTGTAGCCAAAGCTGCCCTGGGGCGCACTGACAGAGGCGAGGCTGCCGGACACTGGCACCACCGGGCCCTCTGACCACCACCAGTAGGCAACGGGTAAAGTGTCTTGCCCAAGGACACAATGACTGAGATCATCAGAGCCGGGGCTTGAACCGGCAACCTTTGGATTACAACGCAAACACCCAACTCCTAAACCACAGTCTCCATAATGATGCCATAATGCAATACAAAGAAAGTTTTTGCTCCACCAACAAGTACATTTGTTTGAGACTTTATTACGTTTGAAGAATATTTAGGGACGACGATATCAGTCACTCCTGTGACTTTGAGCAGCTCCTCAGTCTGGTTACAATGCCCCCCCTCCACACACAGGAGAAGTCTGAGGCACAAGAGAATATTCTTGAATAAACAAGAAAGCTGCATGTGAGCCACATCCAGACAGGAATGACATATTAGGGGACCTTAAAATGTAAAAAAATTCACACTTGTGTATTCATATGGACAGTACAAACACCTCAGTGTGAAAATGCTGGCAAATTAGCCCAAGCTCTATTCTGATTTACAACCCCAAACACAAAACATAGCAGCTGCAAAAGCTCCGTAAAAGACTCCAGTTATCCTTTGTTTAAAAAAAAATAATTTTCCTTGTTTACCACCAACCTCATGGTGATGCTTTTATTTGCATGTCCAATACTCCTATTGCTACCACTTTCCCCATGGCCAAAGTCAGAGTGGTTTTCTCCCCGTTTAATGCTCAATGAGGCTAAGCCGGGTAAACTCACAGCCATTTTTCTCCTTCTTCTTCTTTAGTTGTAGTCCACTAACTGTTTTTACACAAAACCTAAAGTAACTTTTGCCGCCGGTCAAAAATATGTGTTTTCTCTGCATTTAAAATCAATAAGCTAGAATTCTAAATCAAGAGTAGCAACCTATGATCATTGATTCTCTAAAGTCAAATCTCAAAAGTAAAGGTACACTTAAAAATATCCGTCAACATAGTTTTAATAACTCCACCAAAGTTTGTAAGAACTTAAACAAGTTAGTCCAACAAAATGTGCATTGTTGCCATTTCATATAAGACTCCAACGAGGGAATAACAAGACCATTTCAATCCAGTGATCATCAGGCAGGAGGCAGGGTAGGGCTACACCCTGGACAAGTTGCTAGATAGGAGACTCGAGCAGGACCCTGGAAAGGTCGCCAGCATATTGTAGATTGACCCTTCATGGTCTTGTGCAGGTCTACAATCTTGTCCCTGGCATCCTTTGACAATTTTCTGGTCTTGGCCATAGTGGAGACTGACTGAATGTGTGGACAGGTTTCTGTTATACAGATAACAAGTTCAATCAATCTGTTCAGATTTTTGTTCAACTTTTGTTCAGAATGACTACTAAATTTAACTAATATTGTTGCTGGTAATTTTTTATTAATTTGTAAACGTAATAGTTTCAATTTTTTATTTCCAGAGACCTTAAAATCATTTTCATACTTGTGAAAGCCTATCTGAAGTGTATTTAATTATGGAGAATGCCCGCTTTAAATATGTTAAAAAGTCTTTCAGTAATGGGCCAAGTGTCCTCCTCTTTAGAAATCAAAATATGGTCATCCTTATTTAGGCTTAAATGTTTGGAGGGTTTGTTCTCTGAAAAAATTTATTAATTTGGCAATTTACCCGTTTTGTTTTGCAGAACCAGTGGGACCTGCTTTATTTAGCTGCTAAATATAAATATAATCAAAGATTTGAAGGAAAATCATGTTTAAAGCCTAACGCGTTTGTAGATGTTTGGCTTTTTATCATTTATATAAAATAAAGGTTTTTGTTTCTGTGATCAGTTTTATTCATCAAGTAAAAGTTTAAATTCAACAATAGTATCTTAATTTAAGAATTAAGAAAATGAGTTCTACTGCCTGGTCGGTTCATCTGGGGGGGCTGTCCGGCATTGGTTGGGCCCCAGATCTTGGTGCTCTGCATGGGGTGGTATCTAGACCCGGGAGCTGGTAGATCTGGATGTCCAGGTGCTGGCTGGGCGCGGCCTGTGGAGGGCGTGCATCCACTGTGGCTTTTACTGTGGCTTTTACTGGGACTCTGGATGCATGCGTCTCCTGCCTCCTTCATGTCTGTGTCGATTCCTGTAGGACGGATTGACGGCTCCTTACACCAGCTATCAATCACTTGCATGGGGAAACCTTATTCAGACCTGCATGTCTCACACACACATAGGTGTGGGGACATTGGTGTGGATGGACATATCTTGAGCTGAGGTTATAGTCATTAGTTAGCTGTTACCAGGAGCTTACCAGAAACATTAGTATTGTGTTCATTAATCCATGCTTGTGTGTAGTGAATGTGTAATTCTTAGTTTTTATTACTGGATCTGAACTATTGGTGTGGTTCTGTTTAGTTCGTTGTTTTTGTTTGTTTTGTTTTACCGCTTCTCTGCCATCCGGCAGAGGCGGAGGACTGGGATGTTTTCTTGTGTTCTTTGTTTGCCTCCCTGTCTTGTGTCGTCAGTTCGCGCCTCTGCTGGTGCAGTTTCTTTTCTTCACCTTCTTCCTTTCTTCCTTCTTTTCTCTGTTTCGTGTCCATGACTTCAGGAAATTGAACCCTCAGTAATCACTAATAAAGATTTTTTAATACATATACATCAAGTGGAGTATTACAGCGAAGTTTTCATACAATTAAGAATATGTACATTGATAAAATTACAAAACCAGGGTACTGTAGTTAAAAAAATGGCATGTTCAGATTAGAATGTGCAACTAAGTAGGATAATTTAAAACTAGAACATTTCAGAAACTTTAAAAGGGGCCTGCCTCGTGGTACATAATCATGGTACATTCTATTTACCTTGGAAGTTGGAACTCGGCGCTGGGTTTGACGTCCCGCCCGAGTAAACAGTGTTCCAGAAATATTGTTGGATAAGTCGGGATTCCAATATGGCGACCCAGAGGTAGCCGTAGTTATAGTACCTTTTACAAACATCGTTCTAAGCTGTACTTTCCATATACACTCCTTTTATTTTGTTAAGATTAGAGTTGCAGGTTCTACACGTAAGATGGATTTTAGATGCATTCTTACAAGTCTGTCTTGTAAAATAGACATTTTTCTATCGTGTTTCTTTGGTGCCAAAATCCTCGCGCAAAAAAACCCATAATTGGCTTGCATAAAGACCACTTTCTGCGCTTGCGATCTCTCTACATGCGCACTGTCACTCTCTGTGCACTCGCGGTCTCTGTATACGCACGCGCTGTCACTCTCTGTGCGCTCGCGGTCTCTGTATACGCACGCGCTGTCACTCTCTGTGCCCTCGCGGTCTCTGTATACGCACGCGCTGTCACTCTCTGTGCCTTCTGCTGGCTCGCCTTTTCTGAGTTTTGGCACTTTGGGGGTGGGCTTTGAATAGACTGACCGCCAACCCTCCTCCTTTCTGATTGCCCACTACTGTCTCCAGGTCAGAGCCAATCGAGGCAGAGAAGGGCGGGTCATCATTGGGTGGGGGGACAGCTTCACTGAGGTAGAGAAAGCGAGAGGTACTAAAGAAACACGATACTGTCCCCCCCCCCCATTTGAAAAGCAAAGGCAAATAGGTGGAGTGGTTAGTGCTCTGTTTGTGCAGATTTGTGCAGGTAAAATTATTGTTTGTGCTGTTTTGGTTTCTGAGATATTAAGCTTTATTTTGCTGGGGGTAAAGCTGTCGGAGTGAGAGCCAGCATGGAGGAAAAGCTCTACAAACTCTAGGTGAGTGTTTTACGTGCTATAGCTAGTGCTTATTCCCGTTAGACAGATGGCGTCATATATGCGACTTCTGACTTGTAGGGATTTTAAATGCGATTTTTAAAATAAAATCCCAAATCACTGGACAAACACATTCAAAATAATTTAAATTGAAGTACAACATATGTGTGACTCAGGACGTAAGACAAAGCGGAGCAGAAAATCACTTCTTTCACTTCCATTCATTATTTTTTCGGTTTAGGGACCCACGGGCTGACTGGAAGGGGAGGAGACTTATGCTCCCCATTGGAGCGGTCCAAGATGGATTCTCCTGAGTTTGGAAAACTCCAAATCTCACGAGAATCCATCTCACAGTGCAAGGTTATGAAAACTTAAGATACAAACTCAATATTCTTTATTTTGTTTTGGTATTAGATTCTTGTTTACGTAAAGCATAGAGTGGGAAGTTTTTATTCCCATCCCATTTTCTGTTGCTCCTTTTTTTCCCCCATCCTTTAGTCCTTGCTGTGGTCCTTCTTCACTTTCCTTCTCCCTTTCCCTATCATCCCAGAGTTGCCACTTGTCCTTCATTGTTTCTGTTGTTTCTTTTGTCCTTGCAAATGAAAATATTTTTTCTTCACCCACAAGTTTACGTAAATTAATTATGGTCTTTTTGCTTTAATTTCTTTGAGACTTATGATAAGCTGCTAGCTAGCTTTTTTTTTTTTTTTTTTTTTGCTCCAACTTTCACTTTCAGGAAAAATATCGTGTTTCTTTGGTGCCAAAGTCTATCTGCTCCGTTATTTACTGCTAAAAGCCAAACCTCATGTTCCATAATTACTATGAAGCAAGATGATCTTGATCAAAAGGAAACAAAATAATACAAACCGCTGTGGCATTTCACAATAAATCTTTCCTAACAAATTCTTAGTGTATGATCTCTATTTACTGTGAATTCTCAGTTTGTGCAACCTTAGAGAAGCCGGTCGTGCAAACTTCTTCCAACGAAGGTCACAGCTAAATGGTTTCTCTCCTGTGTGAACAATCATGTGTTTTTTCGCATGGTGCTTCTTGGCAAACCTTATTCCACATTCCTTACAAATTCCCCCTGTCCAGACATAAATGTCTCCCCTTTTTCATGGACCCGCATGTGTCTTAGAAGGTGATACTTCCGGGGAAATTTTTTATGACACTTATCACATGATAGCAAATTCTCCCCAGTGTGACGTCTAACATGGTAGAGCAGAGTTGCTTTGCGAGTAAATGCGGCACCACAAGAACCACAAATGAATGGTTTCACTCCTGAGTGGGTCACCATGTGTTCTTTTAAATCACCTTTAAGTCTGAAGCTTCTGCCACAGTCGCTGCATGCAAATGGTTTTTCTCCTTTATGTATCATCATGTGTGATTTCTGAGCTCCGTTTGAGCAAAGCTCTTTATCACATAGCTCACACTGATATGGTTTCTCCTCTGTGTGGTGTGTCATGTGAACTTTAAGAGCATACTTATAGCCAAACCTTTTACCACATTTATCACAAGCAAAGGGTTTTTCTCCAGTGTGACATATCATGTGAACTTGAAGGTTACTCTTAAAACTAAACCTTTTACCACATTTATCACAAGCAATAGGTTTTTCTGAATGATGTGCCATGTGTTTCTGGAATGTCTTCTGCTTCACAAACTGTTTACAACACTCAGGGCAGCTGAAGGCTATTTTGGCGGTTTTATGTCCCACTTTGCTGTTTACACCTGACTGACGTGTTCTGGGTTCCCTCCAATCTTTATCACTGTCTCCATCAGGTTCTGTTTTCATCTGTACAGCAGAGCTTCTGCTTGGAGCTTCTGTCTCTCTGCTGTCTTCAGTTTTGATGTCACGAAGATCTGAAAACCAGATGACAGGTTTCTCTTCATCTTCATTCTTCACAGTAAGCTGCTCTCCCTCCAGACTGATCCACTGTTCCTCCTCTTCTTTCTTTATCTGGAGCGGTTCAAGTCTCTGCTGGTCTAAACAGGAGCTCCACAGATCAGGATCCTCTTTCATCCGAAACCTTTGATGCTCACCTGCAGGAAACAAACGTCATGGTTAACCACAACTTCATTCTCCTACAAATCTTTTTAGTGAAAATCATTTGTAAGTCGATGTCTCCCTTACTGATTCACAGCAACCATGAATTACTTGATTGGAATTTTATGTTTAATTCAGAGGAATTTTGTGTTTTAAGAGGCCATTTCTGCTGGGTTGAGAGTGGCAAGAGATGGCAAGTTTGATAGTAAATAATCACTGATACAGGGGGTAATTTAACTTCTTCAGTAATGTTAATAATAACTATATCTTAAATAGTAACTAAACCACAAAACAATTTGTTTTTGCGTATAAACTGCATAAATGGCTCTTTACCAATACAATCTTTCAGTTTCAGGGCATTTTTTGACATTTTCGTGTAAACTTGTTAAATTCAAAATGTTTTGGTCTAAAAACGTCTTGGTGCTGCCGCTCATGGTCATTAAATTTTGTGATTGGCTGAGAATGGTACATCTTTTCCATTGTCTACATCACAGGCACGGTCTCAAAGAGACACCCTCCCTCTCTCAGGCTACGTCCACACTAAGCCGGATAAGGTTATACGGGGAGTTAGACGCCTAATGTTATCCACTCAACACGAGCAGTTACGCCCCGTTTAAGGTCTGTTTAAGGTCCCATCATTGCGCAATCCCACACCGACCTGTGCAAATATTGGGCATGCGCGAAAAGACGAACGGAACACGCGTATAATCTACGTGACGCCAGCGCCTACATAATACATACAAGCAGCTCTACAGCACAGTACATATCTGCTTGTCCCGTTAACTGAAGAGAACAATATCTGCTCAGAAGAAGAGAGAGTTTTTGGTGTGGACAGACGACGAGATCGATTTATTACTCTTTGCTGTTGTCTTTGTCTGTAGTGTCGTATTGTTATTGACGCAGCAATCATTGACGCCACTTCCTTTCATTATCCGGGGAAGCTGTCCACACTAGGTCGCTTAGCCGTTGAATTAAGATTTACACGGCTCTCTTACCCGGCTAATAGTTATCCGGCCACAGACCTTAAACGACGCCGGGTTAGTGTGGACGATAGGGGGGTGTAGACTAAATAATTATACGTTTAAGGCATTATCCGGCTTAGTGTGGACGTAGTCTCAGACACACTCGCGCCGTGGCAAGCTGGAATGCGTACCTACACCGCTAAGAGAAACAGAGAAACTGAAATCCGTACATCGTACTTTGGAGGACCACAACGTTGAAGTGGTTTAAATCGCAAAAACGTGGAATTAGTTATAGCAAACAGACTGGATTTACAGCAATGCTCCCCCATAAAGCCCCCCGTTCACTGTTCAATGTTTTTCTGTAGTTTTGCTTTTTCCAAGATGTTTGTTGTTACAATGTAGCCTAGCTTAGTTGCACACTATATTCACAATTAAACAGCAAACTCAAAGTCTAACGAGCTACTTGTCGGCAATCCAGCCAAACAGTGACCATCAAGTTCTTCCCATACTGATGCTGAATTCCAGCTCTCAAGGCACCTAGCAGGGGGTACATTAGCGTTGTACACGATGCCGGAGCATAATATGTATACAGAAACGATAAAAAATACACATAAACAATTAAAAAATAGATTAACGCGATAAAAAACATGATAACAGCTAAAAATGATAACAGCAACATTGTAACAGCACCCCGAATGTTCGAATCAAACCAGTCTACAAGCAACTTTATCCTTCTTTGAGAAAAAAAAAAATGGATTTAGGAGTGCATCCTATGTAAGAAAGTAAAGAGTTGTTAATAGAAGAGGGAAAATGCTCTGTTACTGGGACCATCATCCTCAATCGATGCCCCCCTCTACAAGTGTGTTATTGGATGGGGGCAGACAAGTTGTGTGTTACTGTGTTATTGTTATTTTGGTCCCAGCTCTCTGCAGGTCATTCACTGAATTCCCCCATGTGGGTTTGGGATTTCTGCTCACCATCATTGTGATAATTTTGACCCCACAGGTTGAAATGTTAGGTGATGCCCCAAATCAAGGGAGATTATCAAGGGTCTTATATATCTTCCGTTTTCTAATAACTCCTCCCACAGTTGATTTCTTCGCACCAAGCTCGTTACGTATTGCAGATTCAATCCTCCCAGCCTGGTGCAGGTCTACAATTTTGTTTCTTGTGTCCTTGGACAGCTGTTTGGTCTTGGTCAAAGCAATTTGGAGTGTGACTGTTCGAGGTTGTTGAGAGGTGTCTTTTATAGTGATAAGTTCAAACAGGTTTCATTAATACAGGCAATGAGTGGAGGACAGAGGAACCTCTTACAAAATAAGTTACAGGTGAGTGAAATCATGTTTGTTTGTTGGTGACCAAATACTTTTCCATCATAATTTGCAAATAAATTATTTACAAATCAGACCATGTGCTTTTCTGGATGTTTTTTTTCTCCTCATTTTGCCTCTCATAGTAGAAATATACTGATGTTGAAAATTATAAGCCTCTCATCTTTTTAAGTGGGATAATTTGCACATTTGGTGGCTAAATATTTTTTTTGCCACACTATAGATATGCTACTCTAATGAAAAACCCATCAGTTGATCTGTCCTAACTTGATGTACTGTGCATAAACACATTTTAGAGCTATTTCCCCTGAAGAGTTTCCAGTTCTTTATCGATGCTTGGGCTAGAAGAAGTTATTGCCTCAAGAAATGGAGGCTCATTTGAAAGATCCTCTTTCAAAAAGAGGATCTGAATTAGCCTAACAGTTCACTCCAGGCTTTTGCAGGTCCATCAACGGAGATCAGGTGAATTCAATCAACTGCGATTCAAGCGACGTTCATGTACATCAACGCTACATTAAAGACAGCTGCTGTCAATCGATGCTAGATAAGTGAGAATGGAAGGAAAGGAAAGAGCTGCACTCTTCTCCCAGTCTGAGAAAGACTTATTAAAGACTCTATGAGCGTCACAGTTACATCAAGACCAATAAGGGGAACACCAGCTGCATATAAAAGCTTGTCAGGCTGCATTGTATTATAATGTAAATTAGATGATGTTCTTAACAGACGGTTTAGAGTGTGACACTGAATTATTAAAATCAGAATATGACAGAAAATAGCTGACAGGTTGAATGTTTTAGAACATGATCGAAGAAGGATTGTAAAATATTTATCAACTAAATGAGAACAGTTTCAAGTCTTTAAAATGTAAAGTTACATTAATACAGTATTGGAATTTATATGTGTTTTTCAAGGTACTATAAGGCTATTTTCACACATTTAGACAGGACAGTATGATGGTTTTATAGCTCCACCTTAAACAAAAATTTATTTATTTGTAATTATTAATAGTTTGGTGTCAGGAGAAAACAGCGGTGGAACAAAAAACTTCTGCTAGCAATTAAATATTAAAAACACAAATGTTCTTCAAAATGATAAAACTAATATCATTAGATTAGATAAACCATTAAATTATTAGAATTAAATTTTAAAAGATAAAACCTACATTCTATTGTATAATTTAACAACCGAAAAGAAAACTGCAGCTGCTCCAAACAATTTAATAACTTTATATTGGAGGGTGGGTGTGATGAGGGAGAAAACATCAGCAAAATACCAGCCCTGCAGTTTGACATCACCTGGATCGTCCAATTATTTGATCAAGCTAAAAAAAAGCCTTAAAGTGACAGTGTGTAATTTGTACAGTACATCTTTGAAAATAGCCATTAAAATATTATTGAATAATGATTATGTAAAGCACCTTAATTGTAAAATTTTGGCAATATTGTAAAATATGACTTTAAAAATCAGTTTTAAAATACATAGGCGCGGGTCCTCTTTTCAGGAGGGAGCCATATTAGACGCCATCTTTACTTCTACAAGAGCCCGGACGGACAAAGCGCACGGAAGAAGTGGCTTGTTTTTTTTGTTTTGTTTTTACACAACTTTGGTGACAACTATGTTTTGAGTCACACTCTCCCCATTTGCTACAGGAAGTTTGAATCAGTAGCTAACCTGGAGCTCACACACTGGGCGCTAGTTGCCTAATCACGGAGAGAAATGGCTGACCACACATATACTTCTAACGGGCTTCCGTTGTTGAGTTTCTTACTCAAAGACACAGATACCGCATGCTTGTGATAAATTAGGTATGCACTGCGCCCTATTGGCCGAAAATTACACACTGTGTTTTTAAAGAGTAACTCACCCCAAAATCAACTTTTTTGTTGATAAACTGCATAATTGAGTCTATAATAGCTAGGGATGCAACGGGACAGGGTAAAGTACCGGACCGTTCGGTACGCCCTGCACAGGACAATCCGTCCTCCTGTACCGCAGGACTTCGGTACTGCCATTGATTTTGTGCTGGTAATTAGTTACCGTCGGCCCAACGTTACCAAACTGTGCCGCGCTCCCAGACACAGGTGGAACAACCAGCTCGCTGTTCCCCGCTACAGCAGTTGGTTGGCATAGAGACACGACCTCCTCTCCAAAATGCGCGCATCACGGAGCACCGTGAGGAGCAAAAAAAATGTACACGGGTCTGTTGCGCTTTTTTCGGAAATCAGCCCTGATGTGAGGCGCTGCTCAAATTTCTGCCGACTTGAGCACTTTTTTCCCGGACGGGCTCCAGCATTCAGGGGCGCCGGGTTGTGCTGTGATCATCTCCTCTTTGCAGTGCGCCGGAGCGCGAAGCATAGAGGAGTTGTGCTGCGCTCCATTCATTGATGCACACACAAATGCCCTTTGAGCAGCGGGCACACGAAGAATATTTATCCGCCACCTGTGTCAATGTGGTCAGATGCGCTCTCGTTTAAAGAACCGGTAAAATACAGAAAACATTCTGTTACTGCCGCTCTGCGTGTGAACCATAATCCCAGAGAGACGTACGGCACGTTTATGTTGTATTCTCACGGCTTACACCTGCCCACACCTGTAACTGTGGGTGGGTTAAGTTAACTGTGACATTTTGCTTTTGTTCCCAAAAAAATTTAATACATGTTTTTGGGATTAAAAAAAGCAGTCTCTTTCTGCACAAAACATGTACCGAACTGTACCGTGGACCAAGTACAGAGGTACGGACCGTACCGTGGGCTACCTGTACCGTTGCACCCCTAATAATAGCGCTATCTATATTTCCAGTAATTATTTTATGTATTTTAGTACATTTTAGTGAAAATATAAATTTTGTACCAAAACCGTTAGTTTAGTGCCCCAAGTGGTTAAACGATTATACTGCACTGCAATTAACTGGAATTCAAATCATGCCTTGCTAACGGCTAATCTCGGGTTTTTGACGTAGGCTTTGATTAGTGACGACAGCAGTCCGGCTGTGTCGGGGTATATAAAATGAGCGGTCTCGGCCACATTTCCGTAGCAAGGTGCCATGAAACTGCCCGCAGCACAATCGGCTCAAAACCTGGGTGCTCTGTTATGCAGGTGGTTACCCCTACTGACTGACAATTGCTCAGTACCAATGGCAAAGGGAATAACTGATATATCAGTAAATGGAAAATAAAATCTGGGCTAAGATTTAATTTTTTATGGAATAATTGTGATGGTATGGTTTTTTCTTGCACATTTCTGACTGTTTCTCATCATGCTTGGATACATCTGTCTGCAACACACATTTTCTATTGTGGAAAATGATGTACAGTGGCCGCAGGTGCTCCTGTCGAGGCAGAATCACAAAATTACTCGAGCTAATCTATATTTAGCATTAGATTTAGCCAACAGCAATGTACCACTCAGAGACCGCTCATTCTATGCCGCGATGTTCGCTACAGGCTCTTTATCTGCTGCTGTTCCGGGCAGAGAATGAGACAACAGCTCGTAACGACATGGTGCCGCTCCCCTCCTCCACAGAACCTGTCTCCCTGTGCTCTGTTCCCTTTGGCTAAGGAAATTGAGGAAAAATTCTCAACCTCCAGATTATTTCCAGGCAAAGGATCTCACGTTACTACGGCTCTCTCCATCTGTTATTCTGCGCTGCTGCCAGCATCATGTCAGTCACAGCCCAGACCACCCCCAGAACTTCATCCCACCCCGTTTTTCCTGGTCCGCCAGGCAACGCCTCCTTTTGAGACGTTTTTCAAAAATAAATGTGGGCAGGGTTATAATTTGATAGGGGGGTGAGTTGTTCTTTAAGTTAGTCTGCCACTGAGCAGTCTTGTCCAAGAGCATATGTTACCATGGTGAATGAGCGGGGCTTCAGGTTAGCCTCCGTCGTGGAACCGAATCTGGGGAAATTGAGCCAGGATTGTCAAAGGATTTTGGAGTTAGCTCACTTCGTGGAATAAACACATTTTTGTTTTTTCCACAAGCAGAGAGCTCGATCAAAACCATATCATTATAAATGATTTTTTTTAACCTTCCCCTTGTTTTATTTAGTGTTTATGTTAAGGATCGTGGTGCATGGAGACAATGTAACGACACCACTAATATTTACCACAGTATTTAGAACCAGAAGACTTTATTTGTACCCTAAGGTAAATTTGTTTTGCAGTAAATGACACAGAACTTTCCACATAAATCCTAAAAACATATTTAAAAAAACGCATTCAGGAGGCTTATAGCAGTAGGGATAAAACTGTTTTTAAAACGATTTGTTCTGCATTTCGGCATTCTGTATCGTCATCCTGAACGCAGCTGGAATTCACGGTGTAACGGGAGGGAGGCATTTTTTTTTATGGATCCAGAGAACCTTTGTGCTTGTTTTAAAAATAGTGCGTCAGTGTTCAGCTGCTGCTCTCCTATCAGCTTGCTGGACCATTTCACTATTTGGTTAAGACGGTTTTTATCTTTAAAAGATAAATTTCCAAACCAAGCTACTAAGTAGAAGGACAAAACAGATTCAATAAAACCTCGATTAAACAAGGTCAGCGGTGCTGTGTCTACATTAAAAGACAACAGTTTTCTAAGACAATAGTTTTCATGCAAACAGATGATATATCAATTTAATAAAATAGTGTATTAGTGGTGTTTGCAGACTAGGGGATGGGGGGGCTTGCAGATGGTGGGAAGGAGGACGAAAACCTCCACCTCTATCCAGGCTCTACGAGATCATTAGCAGTGTGCGATTTGTGACCAAACCAGAGGGGGAGATATTTATTTTATTTACTTTTTATTCCTAAAAATAATAAAAGGTTTGTGTTTGCTGGCTGCAGGGCATCTTGCACATATGTTTACCCTTTCAATACTTACGGAACAATTTTAAAATCAAAATTATTGTTGACATAAAAAAATTAGGATCAAATATATTGAAAGATTAAAACTAAAGATAAGAATTAATTTGACCTATTAGTACTTTTTCCCCATGGCAGCATCATCAGCACCTTGTCTGCCCTCTCAGACCCACAACTCTGCATATTTTTCTGTTGGGGAAAAAAAGTCCACCTCAGGACCAGAGAAACCCAGCTGGGGTCAGGTGCAGAAATACTTTTCATGTGTAAGAATCCGTACCCCCGCCATTTATTAAACCGAAAAAAGCTCTATTTGTGTGTTTTATATGTCATGATAGTGACAAGAAGTGTAGTGTTTCTCTAAATAAAACCCCTAACCTGTAAGTATCAGAAAATGTACTGGCTACTTTTCAATTAGTTGACTAAAAAAGATTAGGGTAAAATCTTCTGAAGAGATCCAGTGTGATTACTGAGCCTTCTCTTGGTGTCCTGATCACTTTCTTCCTTTGTGGCTTTAAAAAAGTAATACTATGTTGAAGTTTCCTTTGTATTCTGTTTGTGTTTGTATTTTGCATGCACAATTACATTAAAGTGCATCAAGATGGTTTGAGCGGTGAAATGTATCTACCTTACCAAAACTGGAGATTATCTGTAAGAACTTTGGACTAATACTTGGCCCTTTTATAGGTACTGTGGCACCTTGATGGCCCCATACTCCGAAAACTCCTTGATCTGCCACTGTTATGTACGGAGAAATAATTTTTGACACGCAAGAATCCGTTCCCTCGGTTTTCTAAACCGTGCGCACAGAATCATGAATCATGTGTGACAGTGTCGGGGATCCTTTCCAACTGATAATGGGCCCTGGCTGTTCATTATTTATGTAGCTCCTTTGGCAGAGTAGTTAACACCAAGGCTTGGCATCTGGGATTCGTTGGATGAAATCCCTTCCTCGGAGCCTGCTATACTCAAAAATAATTTATTGATCCTTATTGAACTTATGTATATTATTTTGGGTCCCTGCAAGAAAGCAGGGTATAAACGTAGGTGTCATATTTATAAATAAACTTAGAAAACAGTTGTGTAGCCACCTATGCAGCCTGGCACGGTCCAAACACGTGTTGCCTGGCTGAAAAAACGGGCTAGAAATGGGCCACATTTACATGCAAAAACGGGAGACCACCGTGGAGGAGGCTTTCACTCTTTTACTCAGTCAATCACTCACACATGTGAATGATTCAAGCAAACACAAGCAGACACATCCTCACACCTTCACATCGTAATTTAAAGGTAACCTTAAAAGAGCACAAGTTTTGTCTCAAAAGCATTCATAGTTTTCTGTGGTGCACATTTCTTAAACCGAGATTGTTTTATTTCTAACTGAAAGGTTTGAAGTTTTAGATTTCTGTTGTTTTTTGTTCATATGGGCATCTTTTACCTACTGTAAATGTGTAAATAAAGTGTATGCCCACCTTGCCCACTGAAATACAGGCACAGTCCTGCGCTATCTGCATAGATGCATGGAGCAGGTGGCGCAGCATAAATACCTTCCATTAAAGGGATATGAGTTAACCAGTTACTTGTTGATACAATGCCCACTTTGAAAGAAAGTCTTTATTGGACGTAGCATGAATATCTGCTAAGAATGCTACAACATTCGCACATAAACTGTTTTAAGATTGTGGAATATCAGTTTGTCTACTGATTATATGAAAATAGCAATAGGAGAAATAGACCTGCACTGTTAAAAAATTCCACATCTGTTTTTTATGTGGTGGGGATAAAACTATGATTTATAAATAATGCAGGGGTAATGTTCTCGGTTTTAACAACGCTTAAGTGCATAGCCTGCTTTCCTGCAGGCACACCAGAAAATAATTGTGTGATTAAACCCAAATTAATTTCTTAACCAGGATTCGAACCACAAAGTTATTGATGCCAGTCCTGTATGTTAACCACAAGCAACGCTTCGCTCCTTAACGACAACCAGGCAATACTATCAAGCTGACCCCCCCAGACGGTCACACAGTTTGATGCGATAATCCGGATTCTTGTGTCTCAAAAACTATTTCTGCACCTGACCCCTGTCTTGCTCCATAGTTATGTCTACAGTTGTAGCTCTCACTAAATATAATCTGGCCCGAGACTACCCTAATAAACAGCTCTTTCCTGTTTTATGCTTCCATCGGTTGTGACAGTACTTAATAATGAAGTATTTAATAGTGATCACATAAAGAAAAAAGATCAGATTAGATGAGTTACCTTCACTTTCTGCCTTCACAGAGTCAATGAAGCTGAATTGTTCTCCAGATCTGCAGCTTTCCATCTTAATCTTGATCCTTCCACGACCCAAATGTTCTGCCTTTTATCGAAAATACGGTTAGAGAAAGAAGATCTAAAAGCTCCCACTCGCAGAATCCAGTAGATTTAGAAATAGTTATTTATTGACCTCGGATGGATTTTGATCAGGCATCGGCTCAGCCACACGTTTCATTGTGTCTCATTCCTGCCATCTACTGGAATCACTTGGCTACTACAGCATTCCGATCACTCAGATGGTCTGACAATGGAGATTTACATATGTGCAGGTACATGTAGTATCTTGAAAAGGTTGAATAAATTGATTGAAAGGTCATCATATTCACAGATTCCCTCTGGGATCAATAAAGTATTTTTGAATTGAATTCAGTGAATTAACTCCAAACACCTACAAAGGTTTCCTTAACCTCTAAATGGTCTCACAGTGTGGGTCAGCAAGACACAATAATGGAGAAAACTGCTTATTGGACAGTTGTCTGTAAGACAGGCATTAAAACCTTCAACAAGTTAAGCTTGGTTTATGCTTGACCGGCTGAGACAAACCTTGCTCTGCAAGATGGATTCTCATGAGATTTGGAGTTTTCCAAACTCAGGGGAGTCCATCTTGTACCGCTCCAATCTAAACCGTCCAACCACCTACCCATATTTCGCCGGGCCAATCATTTGTCAGCATTGTGTTTTAGGGCAGGACTTCAGTTGAGACAATAGTATCAAGTTCCCAGCTAAGTGAAAGAAACCTGACCGCTGCGGTTGAGGCAGCGTGGTAGAAGCTGCTATTAAATCGGTTGTAAAGGAACAACAACAACAAAAGTTCAACCATACAAAAAAAGTAGTTCAACCATACATGTTTGAACCAGAATCTGCTTACGTAGAAGGGGAGTCTCCTGAGAATCCGATACTCAGAATTCAGCAAGATACTTCTGAAAGGTTATTGAACAAATTACTTAAAGTAAAAAAAAAACATTTAACTGCTTACCTGGCACTCCAATATCTTCCTGATACGACGACTCTAAAGCCTTCCAGCTCCATCAGCTGACTCCAGCTCTCTAGCACCATGGAGATCCCGCTCTTTGAACTCCGTGCATCTGCATATCCTCAGCCTTCCCCTAGGTTGGAGTAGCTCTGATCGGCGGCTCGACTGCCATCTCCTGCACAGAGATTGAGTAGCTCTTTGTGGCGGCGGGACCTAAGTCTTCCCCGCCCTTACTGCCAGCATCATACCATCAAAAATAAATCCAACCTATGCCGCTCTTCTGGGGCAGATCTCCCGTCTTCTTCCTGGTTTTCAGTAGCTCAGTTCGGCGTCAGACCTGTCTTTTGCCCACAGTTTGAGTTGCGTCTCGCAGCGGCACGTCTCCTGTCTTCCCCGCCCTTACTGCAAGCATCTTATCATCAAAAATAAATTCAACCCATGCCGTTCTTCTGTCCTCTTCAACTGGGACTTGATGAAGTGTTTTGAGCTCTTTTGACCAGCCAGAAACTGAGAATTTCGCATGGTGCTTCAACATGGCTTTTCCTCATCTGAATGGTAACTGCTGTTTACTGCTGTACCTGGTTGGTGGAGACAGCGCTCGGAGGAGGTGTGGATATTCCAATATTCCGACTTGTGACGTAGAAAACCGGACAGATTTTGAACAGCTCATTCAGAGACTGAATGAAGAATCAATTAAGAAACCTCTATCTCACTCAAAACAGCATCAATGTTTTTTTTTCTCCAAATTTGTATGCATGTATATACGCACCAGAGACACACATTAACACCCCAAATCCCAGGAAAAGGGATTTTTTTTCATAATATGTCTCCTTTAAACAAAGAGGAAGAACTTTTATTCTGTTTACTACTGTTAGGAAAAAAGGAGATGGTCCACTTGTCCATTAAACAAGACAAAACATTTTTTCACAGCTTCCTCGTCTTTCCCAAGTGTGATAGTAATTTCTCTCCAAGATTTGTGAACTGTATTTTCATCACAGTGATCTCTATGGGCTGAATCATAAAGATGTCTTTATTAGCGAACCTCTGCCAATAGGAGCTCTTGCTAGTCCGCCATGTTTTTCCACACAGGACCGCAAACTTGGGGCTTCCCTGGGGCCGCGCGGAGGGGCATGGTTGCTGAAATTTGGCCGCGTGAACCCGTGTGAACTTCGCGGATGCATCAAGCATAAACCCAGCTTAAGTTAAGTCAGAAAAGTCATTACCAAAGAAGCTGGTTATTTACATAGTTGTGTTATGCAAGCATATTTATGGAACAGGGATAACTGCAGCCTTGAGAGGATTGTCAAGTAAAATCTACTCAATACTTCAGAGGAGCTTTAGAAGGAGTGGACTGAGGCTGGAGTCAGCAAATCAACATCCACTACGGCAGTGTTTCTTAACCCTGGTCCTCAGGACCCACTATCCTTCATGTTTTAGCTGCATCTCTGTTCCAGCACCTGGCTTAAATAATAGCATTAGCTCCTGCATGCTATCAAGTGCTACAGAGCCCTTTTAATCATCCAGTTATTCAAGTCCGGCGTGTGAGAGCAAGCCGAACCTTATTAACCCTGCACTACGCCCAGACGAATCATATCCATGAACTACAAATGTTGCATTCTTAATGTCAGAGACAACATTGGAAGTGTCTTAGGAGAAAATGTATGAAAAGGAAAAGAACTGGTGCTTATTTTATAAAATGTTTCTTCTACACGCCCACATTTTTTCATAATCAGTCAATGCAAAGCACTGGTAGGTCTGGAAATGTTATTAACCAAACTGGTCTACCAACTGCAAAGTGTTAATGTTGACTTATTTGCTTTAGATAAAATCTTAAGGTTAATACATTTTATTTTAATACAAAGGCTTGCTGTGTTTTTGCATAACAAATGAAACGTGTTGTTAAAGTTGATTACTGGAGCTAATGCATATAATGTAAACTTATAGACTTTGCAATTGTTACGTTGATAAATAACTTCCTTCAGAATGTGTTTAGTTGTTATAGAAATCGGTCTTCTTTGAGGCTGAAGTCCTCATTAGCGTTTTCTTGTATTTTATTAAGTTGATCTTTTATAGGAGTAACTCTCTGACTCCTCAGCAACGTCTCCATGTCTGCCTGTGACTGAAAAACCCTTCTGCCTCACACCACCAATGTTATGTCTCCATAATAAAGTTAACCAAAACACTTCTCATGCAGCTAGATGGAGACTAGGTGAAAGGCCTCTTCTCTGACCTCTAATGATCTCCTATTTTTAAGTCTGGTTAATTTCTGTCTTGGTTTATATTCACTTTCATTTTAGTTATCATTATTTTTTATTTCTGATTCCTCTCCTCTTTCACCTTTTTTATTCCCCATCCTCGTTTGTATTCTATAGATTTTATTGCTGTTTTTTTTCAAATGTCTTTTGTATAGCGCTTTGGTCGGCTCCCATGCTGTTTTTAAATGTGCTATATAAATAGCCTGGTATGGTATCTCATATTTCTATTTCTTCAGCCATTCAGAGGGATTTACTGGTGTGTTTCGGGTCATTGTCCTGCTGCAGGAGTCAAAATCGCTTCAGCTTGAGTTGACGAACAGATGGCCGGACATTCTCCTTCAGGATCTTTTGGTAGACAGTAGAATTCATCGTTCCATCTATCACAGCAAGCCTTCTTGTCACTCTGCTGTCCTACAGGTCTAGAAGCAGACATCTAGGTTGTTTTCTTGTATTTTATTAATTCCCTTTCCTCTCTCTCCCATCTTTAGTTCCTTCTTTCCCTTTTAACCAAAGTCCTAAGATGCCTGTTAGTCAGCAAAAATTTTCTTCATCTAGTTTCCATCCCCATTTTACGTCGGTCTGGAGCATTAGTGGCCATGCCCCCCTATTTAGAGCAAGACAACTTTTTAACAAGATGAAAGAAGCTTGAGTTTAAATAAATTTAAAAAAACAGGGCATTTTATTGTTATACTTTTTTTTGTCACGTTTCGTCCTTCAGATCCCATCCTGGAACAACAAAAGGTTAATCTGTTTCTGCACTTATTCAAGAATAAAAATAATACATGATCTAAAAGACCAAAATAAAATTCCAATGTATATCCATCTCAACTGTGAGCTGCTGAAATATTTTTGTCACAGGACAGAGGTGGTCTTCTCCTTTATTTAGTGCTAAAAGACATGCCTCACACTGCTCTAAGTACTAGGGATAGATACCGATATCCAGTGCCATGATGGCGCCATTCCTAACATAAACGGTAGTAACCAGACCAAAAAGCAGCGCACATTTCGGTTGATTACCAAGTCTATATCACATTTGATTTATGTGATTTTTAACACAGACTGCTGATATCCAAATTTTAAATTCAGTCATATTTTACTTAGTTCTACCTCTATTTGTTATTATTTTTCATATGCAACAACACATACATTGTGAATGTGGCTACAAAAAAATGTATTGATTCCTCCTATATTTTATTTTTAAAAAGAGTAACTGCATGTAGATGTTTCCTTTTTTTACACTGAAAATTGTAGTTTTTTTTGGTCATATTTAGGAATGGTGATTATTTCACAGCTACCCTGTGATTAATAAGATACATTTTTTTATTGTTTGAACCCATACTAAAAGTAAAAAAATAAGAGAGTTTTTGGACGAAGTTTGTATGTTTTCCATTCTTTAAGCACAGTTTCGAGCACCGTTTAAGCACTAGTACCGTTTCAAAAGTACTAGTTTGGCACCGGTATCGGATAAAACCTAAACAATACCCATCCCTACTAAGTACCACGAAGCAAAGTGATCGTGTCAAAATTAAAATATAAAAATAAATATTTCCAAACAAATTCTGTTATCTCTATTTAATGTGAAATCTCAGTTTGTGCATCCTCACAGTATCCGCTCTAGTAAACTTCTTCAAACAAAGGACGCAGCTAAATGGTTTCTCTCCTGCGTGAATAACCATGTGCGTTTTTACATGCTGCTTCTTGAAAAACATCCTTCCGCATTCCGTACAAGCAAAGTTCATCTTTCCAGACATCAGTGTCTCATCATTTGCATGGACCCAGATATGTTTTGAAAGCTGACACTTCCATTCAAACTTTTTATCACATTTATCACATGACAGCAGGTTCTCCACAGTGTTGAGTCTAACATGCCGAAATAGACTTCCTTTGCAAGTAAATCTGGTACCGCAATAACTACAGTCAAAGGGTCTCACTCCTAAGTGGGTTACCATATGGCGTTTCATTTCACTTTTAAGTCTGAATTGTCTGCCACAGTCGCTGCATGCAAATGGTTTTTCAACTTTATGGATCATCATGTGTGTCTTTAAAGCTCCATTTGAGGGAAACCTTTTATTGCATAGCTCACACTGAAATAGTTTCTCTCCTGTGTGGCATGTCATGTGAACTTCAAGAATATGCTTATGGCTAAAAGTCTTACCACATTTATCACATGAAAATGGTTTTTCTCTACTGTGACGTGTCATATGAGCTCTAAGATAATACTTGTCACTGAACCTTTTATCACATTTATCACAGGCAAAGGGTTTTTCTCCACTGTGACGTGTCATGTGAACTCTTAAGATAATACTTGTCACTAAATCTTTTATCACATTTACCACAGGCAAAGGGTTTTTCTTCAGAGTGAGATCGCATGTGAACTTTAAGAATATGCTCATGGCTAAACTTTTTACCACATTTATCACAGGAAAAGGGTTCCTCCCCAGTGTGACATGTAATGTGAACGTTAAAATAATACTTGTTCCTAAACATTTTATCACATTTATCACAGGCAAAGGGTTTTTCTCCAGTGTGGACTCTGAGGTGACCTTTTAAATGATCCTTCCTGTGAAAGGTTTTTCCACAATCATCACAAGTAAACAATTTCTTGCCAGGTTTGAGTTCCGTCTGGGAATCAATGTTCTGCTTTCTTCTAAAAAGTTTCTTCTCAACTGAACAGCTGGAAGACTTTTCTCCCAAATGACATGCCATGTGTTTCTGGAACGTTTGCTTCTTCATAAACTGTCTACAACACTCAGGGCAGCTGTAGGCTATTTTGGCAGTTTTACGTCCCACTTTTCTGTCTACACCTGACTGATGTGTTCCAGGTTCCCTCCAATCTTCATCACTGTCTTCATTTTTCCATCTAGAAGCTGACAGATTGTCATCTTCACCCTCATCACTGACTTCAGTCTCAGAAGAGTTTGAAGAAAAAATGTCTTCACTATATGGTTGCAACTGAGTGTTTGCATATGTCCCCCTGCCAGGTTCTGGTCTTCCACAGTCTTCTCCATCAGGTTCTGATTTAATCTGTACAGCAGAGCTGCTACTTGGAGCTTCTATCTTTCTGCTGTCTTCAGTTTTGATGTCATGAAGATCTGACAACTGAGGTTTCTCATCATGTTCATTTTTCACAGTAAGCTGCTCTCCATCCAGACCTACCCACTGCTCCTCCTCTTCCTTCTTTATCCGGAGCAGTTTAGGTCTCTGTTCGTCTAAACAGGAGCTCCACAGATCAGGATCCTCTTTAATCTGAAATATTTGATGCTCACCTGCAGGAAAAACATGAACATCATGGTTAACCACCATTTCATACTCACATAAATATTTCTATTGGAATAACTTTGATTGATTGAAAAGTTCAATTAAACCTAAGAATTTTTTTTAAAAAACTATACAAAGTGAGAGTTTTACAAAGAAAGGGAAAAAGTTTTAGCTCTAAGGGTGTGGAAAGAAGCAAGGACTAATTCAATTCAACCCCCATGTCGCATACAGAAAAACTACCTCATATGTACATTTACAGTATAATACATCATATGAAATTGTTACGGCTTCTGGTAGCGACAGGAGCCTGCAGCAGCAGATTGTTTAGAAAAACGCCACGAGGAGTCACCTCTTAATTACATTGGAGCTTCAGAGGAGGGAAAAGAAAAAAGAAAAGCTAAGCAGAATTGGATAATTTGATTTGGTGGAAGGAAAAACTGAATGACTGCCGTGTGTGTGTGTACTTCAGTCTTATTTCTGTGTGTCTGTGTTCTGAATGTGAATTATATATTTTTTCAAGGGTCTGATAATAACCAATTGAACATGTTGTTCTGGTGTGTGAAGCTTTTGGGCTTTCAATTAAGCGACAAAAAAGCTAGACAGAAGTGTGCTGTAAGCTCTGTGAACATATCTTAGTGAAATGCTCCAGAGACATAACAATGTCTCTCATCGTCCTTCAGTTGAGCCAGAGAAGGTAAAATGTAAATAAGTCTCCTCCAACTTCAGTCTCGAAGTCCATGCCATTACGCTATAGTGACTGGATGCCTTTACTAATAATTACTAATCACTAAACAAAACTAATCTTGAAATACGTTTCCCATTACAATATCTTGTGAATTGTGCACCTGTTCCCTTTTCTCAACAGTACACTTCAGGCAAAATAATGTAACATGTTCCACAATGTCTTCTTGAATACAATAAGATTTTATGTTGATGCTACAACTTTTTTGTCTGTGCCAACAACCTCTGTAGCACTAGTGCTAGAAGCTGAAAAACTTAACATACAACCCTGTTCATTACATTCACAGCTCACTACATTATAGACACTTGGCACATAGAGTCGTGGTGTGTATTACAAACACGAGTGATGCACGAAGGCCACACAGCCACTGATGTGAATGTGATGTTCCACGCTGTATCAAATAAATGGAATCTACCGATCACAGACATGGTTAAAGTTACAGATAATCCTGCAAATATGATGGCTGCTGTGCAGCTTGATTACATATTCCAATTTATAGAGGATTATAGTTAATCCTGTAATTCGAAAATTCCCCAACCACCGTGTGGAACAAGGAAAAATAATAGATTAAAATTGAGAATCAGTGCGGAATTGAATCGTCACCCCAAGAATCGGAATCGAACTGAATCGTGAGGTGTTGTAAGATTCACAGTACACAGTATTTGGTGTCTTTATTAACAATGATCAGCTGTTCTAATAAAAAAAAAGGCCCACTCGTCTGTCCCACCTTGCAGTATTAGTCACTATGATAATAAAGTTTATTATTATTGTTTAAAGCAACCAGTGGTTCTTGCAGACCTATCTTGTCTTCAATTTAAGACTTTTAGGCTTAAATGCTCGGTGATTTTGTTCACTGACAAAGCTATTCATTGGGTAATTTATCTGTTTTGTTTTGCAGAGCCAGTGGGACCAACATGATTTAGACTGTGCCACATATAAATACTCAAGCATACGGCTGAAAATCATGTTTAAAAGGCTAACTTGTTTGTAGATGTTTGGGTTCTTGATAATGTATATATATATATATATATATATATATATATATATATATATATATATATATATATATATATGTATCTCTGACATATTTGTCAAATACATGTTATTAGAAGCTTAAAGTTTGAACGCCCTTTTCTGGTATTTTTTCTAATACTTTTCTGATACATGGAATTGAATTACAAATGCCACCAAGATACAATACCTTAAAAAATTTAGAATTATATTTAGTCTGATCATGTGCTTCCTTAACTGACTAATGTGGCATGTTCTAATCTGCTTAATAGGTGCATCAAATTGTCCTTCCTTTAGTGTATGTCTATAGTTGTAGCTCTCAGTAAATATATCTGGCCTGGGACTACCCTAATAAACAGCTCTTTCCTGTTAATTAATGCTTCCATCGGTTCTAAAGATCATAAGTATTTAATAATGATCAAATTAAAAACAAAATTATCATGATACATTATTTACCTTCACTCTCTTCTTTCACACAAGCAACGAAGCTGGATTGTTCTCCAGATCTGCAGCTTTCCATCTTAATCTTCCCTCGACCCAAACGTTCTGGCTTTTTATAAAAATAGAGTTAGAGTGAATCGAAAAGCTCATACTCATAAAATCCACTTGATTAACATAGTTATTTGTGGACCTCTCATGGATTTTGATCAGGCATCTGCACAGCCATACGTTTCATTTCGTCTCGCGGCTGCCATCTGCTGGATTTACTTCTTGTTTAGCCTCCGTCCACACCACGGCGTTTTCGTCTAAAACCGGAGAACTTTTGCTACGTTTGCACATCCCATCCACAATAAAACGACAAAAACGGAGACCCAAAACGAAATTCGGAAAAGCTGCAAACTCTTTTATCGAATTGAATCTCCGCAGGGCGTTTTGGTCTGGGACGGGTCATTTAAAAAAAATAAAAAATAAAAATAAAAAACACGTTATTTATCATTTAATAGCAACAATAAACAAATGTAGAAAGAACAAAAATAAAGCAACAGACAACCCAAGACATGACAAGGGTAAATAGACATATCATATAAAAACAGACATTATCATAACCTTGAAATAAATAGTATATGGCAAGTAAATAATATAAGAAAAATGGAGATGAGATAAGATAATTAATTGAATTAAAGAAATAAATGGGTCTAAAAATTAAAGATAAAGAATAAGTGTAAAGGCAGACAGATTCGCTGAATATAATTTGAATAAAATTCAATTGCTGATATAGATTTTTCATTGGATATTGGACATATAATACAGACTCAAAATATATTTTTGATTCCATGAAAAATAATGGGAATAATGGATTTGCTTTGGACATTTTGGCTTTATGAATATGGAATTTAACTAGTAATATGAAAAGATTAGTTAAGTTAAATGTATCATTGTGAGGAGCAATCAAAAAAAAATTATCATCAAAGTGATACCTAACTGTACAGTAGTTTTAGCTAGAAGATTTTTTTTTACATTCTTTCAAAAAAAGGATTCAAAATGGGCACTTATAAAATTGATTAATGGCAAGTAATGTTTTTTTACAGCTTTTTTGTTACAGCTGTCATCAATGTCAGAAAACTATGAATTAGTAGGGTCGATGTTATGTAAAAGCTTGAGATGTAATCCTCTAATTTAGTTAGAGATAAAAAAATAATTGGGAGAAGCCTAGCGCGTCTCATTTATATTACTAAATAGGGAGTTCCAAGAAGTCTTTCCGTGTGGAGTTATCTTCCTTTTGTAATAAAGGCATTTTCAATAATGTTTATTAGAACATTTGTAAATAGAGTGTGTTGGGGTTTAATACCTTTTGTAGATTACCGACAGATTCGGGTACATTACCATGAAAAAATAAAACCTAACCAAGCACCTGGAGATGTTCTGATGTTGGGGGAGAGAGTAAAGAATGGTGTGGCTTAATACATCCTACAACTGAACATTTTTACTTATCCACTCTCATTTTGAATTTGGACTACTAAATGCAGCAATAAGTTTTTCAAACACAAGTTTTGTGACGTAATAGTTCAAAAACTGTAAAGGGAGAATAAAGAAAACTGAACAGGTTAAAAACTATGACTGACAGTATAAAAAAATATATCCACAATACCTAGAGTGACTAATTTATCTGTTTTGCATTCATAGAGACTCTAAATGCAAAATAAACCAGCTAAACAGGTGAAATTTGATTTATTTTTCTTTGAAACAAGCAGGACAGGGGTCCTGGGTTAAGAAACCCTGCTCTAAGCCTAAACGAATCCAAAATATAGTTCTACAAATGTTGCATTCATTGTTTTAAGTTACTTCTGACCAAAAGACAACATCAGGTTTCTCTGTGGGGAAAATTTATGAGGTGGAAATTACCTGGAACTGTTGCTCTTTGGTCCTAAGTTCTCTCTTTAGAAGAAAATAAAGTTTGCATTTTATCTGGATAAAGAGAATGTAGAGACACAGAATGTAGAGAAAACATCTGAATTTCAAGAATTAGACCAAACAAACCTTGATTAAATTTTTCACCAATTAAACTCCTCTTCTGCATTCATATCATACCCACTAAAAAATAAAAAAAAACGTTTTTCCCAGTAATTGGATCTGATCTGAATAGTTAACTCATCCCTGTTTCAAGCCTGTTCCCCCAAGCTTGAAAAACAGCAGTCGTCAAACCACTAGTGAAGAACAATAACCTGGACAAAATGTTAATGTGGCTAGCCAATCTCTAATCTCCTATTCATAAGTAAGATTATTGAAAAAAGATTAGTTTCAACAGTTAAACAGCTTTCTAACGATGATCAATTACTTTATTATTTTGCAGTCCGGTTTCCGTGCTCCCCACAGCCCTGAGCCTGCCGTCATCAAAGTTTTCAATGACATCCACATAAATAAAGACTCTGGTAGATCCACAGTGCTGTTTCTGTTGGACCTCAGTGCTGCATTTGACACTGTTGATCATGATATATAATTGAAACGACTGGAGAGCTGGGTCAGACTCTCTGGTACAGGACTTGGCTGGTTTGAGTCCTACCTAAAGAACAGGAATTTCTTTGTTTCAAAAGGGAACTTTTCCTCAAAACCAACATCTCTAGCATGAATTAAGTAGCAAGGGCTGTAACTTAGTCAAGATTAGGATCGTTAACATGTTATACTGGCTTGTATTAACTAGGATTCATTTAGCTGCATGCAACTGCTTAACTCATCTTACATGTTTGGAAAAAATTGGCTCTGGCTGGTAGTTTGTTGAACTGATGCAGAGCATGTGCATGCTTGAGGTGTGTTTAAAGATGGCTCGGAAAAAAGGGTTACCGTGTATTAATGGACTAAACGGCTGTAACGGCACAAAAAAACAAAAACAAAAAAAGAGAGCACTAACAAAGAAAAAGTGGATGATATTTCCCAGAACGTAATGATCAATCTGCACATGCAGTTGCAGTGAGACAGATGCGGGAGAACAATAACGTCTTCGCCACGTTCACGTGCGACTGTGTGCTCACTCGACCGTGTCTGCCCTTGCGCTCTGTCTCTGCTCTTCAATTCCGTGTCTGCTGGTGCATGCAGCTCAGGTCTCTCAAAATATGTGATTTTACGAAACAAAATGGGAGAACATCCTTAATAAGGGCCTGCGGTGGACTGGCGACGTGTTTAGGGTGGACCCAGCCTCTCAACAATGACACTGGAGATAGGCAGTGACCCTGTGACCCTGCAGAGGATGGATGAGTATAAATATTTAATGGATGGATGATAAAAATTGCACTTGAATTTTGTAGTCTAAGACACTTTGGGTAGGCAGAAAAATTGCTTCCATCTCATTTAAGGGACACCTATGATAGCCTATATTCATCATTATTCTATACATTTACTGTAGATTATTGGAGAAAGAAGACACAGATAAAATAATATTACACATTAAACCAGAAAATATGAAAATAGTTCAAAGACTAGTAAAAAAGATGATCATAATGACTGTCTATGTGCTTTAAAATGTAAGTGTTTTCCCTGTTTTTTTTTTTTGGAAGTGCTATGTTATGGTCAGACAAATGTTTGATAAATAAAACAAATGTCTGACATCTATTTTATTATTGGAAACATTTATTATTAAAACATAGTTATTATTGAAAACAAACTCAGATGAAATAATCATGATGCATCAATATATCGAGTCGTTGACATAATAATCGAATTGAATCATGAGACTTGTAAAGATTCATACCTCTACACAGGTCTAGACCTTGGTAACTCTCGTCTTGGTAAAGCTTGTAAACATCAAACTCTAAACAGGAATCTTGTTGAAAAGGGAACAATATAATACAAAGTGCTGTGGCGTTTGACTTTAAAAAAAATTCAATCAAATACTCAGGGTGTGGACTCTATTGTGAAATCTCAGTTTGTGCATCCTCAGAGTTTCTGCTTGTGTACATTTCTCCATACAAAGATCACAGCTAAATGGTTTCTCTCCTGTGTGAATAACCATGTGTCTCTTTACATGTGGCTTCTGGACAAACCTTCTTCCACATTCCTTACAGGCAAAGTTTCCCTTTCCAGATAAGTATTTGAACTCTTTCTCATGGACCGGCATATGTTTTAGAAGGTGACCCTTTCGAGCAAATTTTTTATAACACTTATTACATGACAGCAGGTTCTCTCCAGTATGAAATCTAACATGCTGGAGCAGACTTCCTTTCTGAGTAAAACTGGCGCCACGATAACCACAGCCGAATGGTTTCACTCCTAAGTGAGATACCATGTGGCCTTTTAGATCACTTTTAAGTCTGAAGCGTCTCCCACAGTCGAGGCATGCAAGTGTGTTTTTGCCTTTATGGATCGTCATGTGTGTCTTAACGGCTCAGTTTGAGGAAAACCTTTTATTGCATAGCTCACACTGAAAAGGTTTCTCTCCTGTATGGCATGTCATGTGACCCTTAAGACCATGCTTCTCCCTAAACTTTTTACCACATTTATCACAGGCAAAGGGTTTTTCTCCAGTGTGGATGCTCAGGTGATATTTAAAATTATGCTGACTGTGAAAGGTTTTACCACAGTCTTCAAAAACAGAGTTTTGGCCACGATGCATTCTCTTGTGAGATTTAAGAGAAAACTGTTTCTGATAGGTTTTACCACAATTGTCAAAAGTAAATGATTTTCTGACAGGTTTCGGTCCCGCCTGAGAATCAAGTTCTGTTCTGCTTCCTTCTAGAAAGTTTCTTCTCAACCGAACAGCTGGACGACTTTTCTCTTGAATGACATGCCATCTGTTTCTGGAACGTCTCCTTCTTCACAAACTGTCTACAACACTCAGGGCAGGTGAAGGCTGTTTTGTCAGTTTTATGTCTCACTTTGCTGTTTACACCTGACTGATGTGTTCTGGGTTCCCTCCAATCTTCATCACTGTCTCCATTTTCAGATCTAGAACCTGACAGACTGCCATGTTTACTCTCATCACTGACGTCAGTCTATGAAGAGTCTGACATTTTTTCTTCACTATTTGGTTGTAAATGAGTGTTTGAATCTGTCTCTCTGTCAGGTTCTGGTCTTCCACAGTCTTCTCCGTCAGGTTCTGATTTCATCTGTACAGCTGAGCTGCTACTTGGAGCTTCTGTCTCTCGACCATCTTCAGTTTGGATATCATGAAGATCTGACAACCGAAGATTCTTCATCTTCATTCTTCACGGTAATCTTATCTCCCTCCAGACTAATGCACTGTTCCTCCTCTTCCTCCCTTATCTGGAGCGTTTCAGGCTTGTGCTGGTCTAAACAGGAGCTCCACAGGATCCTCTTTCATCAGAAACTTTTGCTGCTCACCTGCAGGAAACACATGAACATCATGGTTCACCACCATTTCATACTCACAATTATTTATGTTTGAATAACTTTCTAAGAACAAATCTCTCTTACTGATTTAGACCAACTATAAATTACTTAGTTTGAATGTTATATTTAATTATGCACGGAGGACAGTCCCTGGCAAAACTGACAATAAATAAATATATGAGAGAATAAATACACTAACAAATAAATGGGGAATAAATTAGCCGCTGCTCTTTTTTTGCCAAAGGAAACACAGGAGAGACTTCCAGAGACGATCAAAGCTTTTTTTAAACTCCACTATCACATTAACACGTGGCCATTTTAACCTTTTGATTTTTTAGCATGCTGCTAAGGCGAACCAAGCTGAAAGTTTATTACACATTTTTGATAAACCTGAGCATCCTCTTCATACTGTACAACTAAAGAGTGTCTTCAGTGAGAGACCTCTTCAGTTTTGCTGCAACACATTGTGCTACAGGAGAGCCTTCCTGTAAACACCCAACATGATCTAAAACAACTTCTTGAAGAATTAAACAGTATGAGCTACAACAACACATTTCCCTCTAAGATCAATAAAGCATGTTTGAAAGGAATTTTTCTAAATAATAGAAGGATTATTTGTTTAGCACTACCAAACACTTAGACTACTCCCTGTTTCCCACAGTTTTTTGTATCTTGCAGTTGCAGTGTTGATTAGATTAGGGTTGGGCACCGAGCCCCGGTTCAAAAAGGAACCGGTTCCTAACGTCCGGTTCCGGAACGGTTAAGAAGATGTTTGAATTTTTATTATTTTTTTCAGTTCCTAAATGCCCGCATTGTGAGCAAACAAACGGGCCCCGCACTAGTTAGTTTCTGGGGTTTGTATTAGGTATTACTCTTCCCTGCAAGCCCCGCGAAATGTCACTTTCCTGAACCATAAACTGTATAATACTCTGAACAACATGGGCCGTAGACTCCGCTCGAGACTCTGGCTTTATTTTAATTTACAAAAGGATAGATTTGCACAGTGCAACATTATTAGTGATGCAGAAAAGTAACAGCGTATGTGGTAAAAAGGCTGCAACCCCTTAATGATGTAGAGTTGCCCACATTTAGGTAAAGTTAAGTAAATAAGATTAACTTTAAGCTAAATAACTCATAGCTACTTTGTCTACCCCTGACTTCAGTTACAGTAATAGTTCAGGTTTAACTTTATGGACAGATTGAAAATAAAAATGGCCCGTGTAAAGGCTTTTTCAAATGAAAAAAATATTTTGTTTTTTTCTCTCCTGCACCTCAAAGAATTGGAATTGAGAACCGTGTAGAACAGGAATCGATAGTGAGAATCAGAATCGGAATTGTGAAAATGCAAATGATGCTCAACCCTAGTGTTGGTTAGCTATATTAGCTTGTTTATTGGCCAAGGCTTACCTGATATGAAATAATCATTCCAGACTGTTGCATTTTTAATCATCTGTTTGTTCCATTCGCTTCTTCTGATCGCTTGCAACCAAAGGAGTCTTTTGTTAGCCTCGAAATCGGCTAGTTGATGGACTGCACGTTTGTTGTTTTTATCAAAGTGTCAGGATTGCTGTCTCAAGGAGGAACAGACCCAGGCGCATCCGTGGACTGAAATGTTCAGAAGGACTTTAATGGTGAGACAGCCATGAGAACTACAGATCTCAATGATCTGGCAGGAAGCAATGCTCACGCCACATCTTAAATAATGGCAGGACATCAAACGATAACAGGTGGGTCTGATCACACGACTGCAGTCACTGAATGATTAGGGGCAGAACCCTGCAGGCTCTGACAGTTTGCCCCCCTACCCAGAACTGCTGCTGTGGTCGCCAGCAGAACTGCTGCCATTGCAGCTATTTCCCGATGCAAAAAGCCAGCACTGGTCTCGACAGGAGCTGGCTGAGGAGACGGGCTTTCACTGGTCTTCTCCAGAAATTCTTGCGGCCTCTTTGTTGGCGGCAGAGACGGAACTTGGCTGGTCCCTTCTGTAGGTTCTGGCCGAGGAGCTTGGGAGCGCTGAGCCGACACAGGAGGCGTCGTGCTCCGACGCGGTGGCGGGCGCTGAACTTGGGACGGGAAACATGGGAATCCGGAAGCGACATACATGCAATATTTCTAGGCTTATGGCTCTCTTTGTTCACTAAAACAAAACAATTTCTCATAACCTTTGCAACCAGCATTTGTAAAGCAGAAAATAAATTGGTCTTAAATTATGCTCTTATGCATCCATAGCCTTCTCAATAATAAGGGGAAATTAATTTATGAGGGAAAACAAGACTGTAGCAACAGAAACTATGTGATATTACACAACTGTTAAATTTATTTTATCATGAGCCACCCGTATTAAACTTATAAATATCAATAAAATACAGAACAATTAAATACATTTCAAAATTATTGAAAATACATATTTGTCTTTTTGTTGAACCTGGTGCATGCACTGTAGTAGGCCATTCTTCTGAAGGCTCCTAAAACCATACAATTGTCATAAAGTGTTACAAAACCAACTTTTGTTGGTTTTGTAACACTCAAGAAATCGAGGTCCATTTGAATTATCCACGCTTGAATTGGCGTAACAGTTCACTCCAGGCTTATTCAGTTCAAAGCTCAGGTGAATTCAATCTATGCTGTTTCAGAAGAGGCCAGGCTCATCCTCAACGCTACATTAAAGGCAGCCTCTGTGAATCAATGCTAGATATGTGAGAATAGAAGGAAGAAAATTGAATAAGAAGAATGAGGAAAGGAAAAAGCTGTGTTCTTCTCCCAGTCAGTCAGAGAAAAACTTATTAATGCAGCCTATATGAGCCTCACATTTACATTATTACAAATTAGGGGAACTCCAGCTGCATATAAAAGCTCCTCAGGCTGCATTGTGTTACAATTTAAATTAGGTGCTGTTGCTTACGGACGGTTTAGTGTGACAAGTGCTGAGACGTGCTTTTAATTGTAAAATTATAAATTAATGTTAATAAATCATATTACCTCATTGGATAGGGAAGATAATCTGGAGTCTTTGGTGAATTATTAAATCCAGAATATGACATGTGTTGGCTCCTCGTTCCCATGCGATCGGCACTCGCTTCCGGAGAGTGTAGGGGCGCCAACATTTACCCCGGCGGGAGTTTTTCAAAATAAAATCAACTGAAGACAGAGATTGGAAATATCACAGACACAGAATTTCTGTTTCAACCACTCATACACACCTGCAGTAGCGAGAACATCAGAACTGAATTGAAATGGCGAATCGAACTGTCCGTATACAGGGTTATTTTTTTATTAAAGAAGAACAAAGCACATAGTCACATGTCTATTCTCCTCCCCCTAGATTTTATTACACCAAACGTTTATTCTCAAGGTTTCCTGAGTTATCGCTGTAACCATCCGGTCTGTTTATGACTGTCTACTCCCTACTCTGTTTCTTATCTCCGCATCCCACTTTTACAACGTGCAATAACCTTAGCCTAGAGTTTTACGACTTAAAAGCTTTCCCCCATAAACCATACTTGACAAACATTTCTTTACTATCATGCAAGCTAATAAAAACAGACTTTTACTTTCTGTATACTAACTAAAGATTATATAAACATATTCAATACGAGACTGTTATATAAAGTAGCCCTAAAAAATATGAAATCACGACAATTCCCTCTTTCAATCTTTTTTTCAAATAGATTGACCATTTCTCTGTACTTCTCCTTCAGGCTCCAAGTGAGGGATTAACAGATATTGACCTTGCATATTATTACCAACAGCTTTGTCAATGCATTTTATGAATAATGAACGTATACATGGAATACAACAACATCCACATAACACCATAGTCGACACAAATACTGCTAATGAAACCATTATTGACATTGCCAGAGTTTTCCATTTTCCAAACAAATTATTTAACAAATTGTCCCACATTGAGGTATCTACACCTGATTGTTCTTTTAGCCTATTTGACAGTATTCTCAGTCCTTCTACTGCCCTAGTTAATTTTCCATCTGCATTAGTATTATTAGGGATAAACATACAGCATTGATCACCAAATATTGAACAGACACCACCCTTTTCAGCTAAGAGCATGTCAACTGCTATTCTATTTTGAAAAGCCATTAAAGAAGTGGCTTTCAGTTGCTCATGTACAGCCTCAAACCCATCTCTAGTTTTATTAGCTAATTTCTGTACATTATAGTGTATATAATTTATTCTGTCCACATTCTTATTTATTGAACACCACCAGCAAATACTCGATTCCCAACCTGCTGAGATCTGATTAACCAATTTATATTCGTCTGGAACACCTCTAGGAACTCCAATGGCATCAATATAAGTTGGATCCTCTTCATGGCCCATTTCCCTCTTTTTAACATGATTATTCAAAGTGAGAAAAGTCTGATCTCCTGTGGGATCATACGTAAATATTGCTACCGGCATAATTAATGTAACAGGTGCACATAATCCTGTCCAATTACTAGGTAAAATGGAGCGGAGGAACTTTCCTCCACACCACCACTAAATATCAGCACGAGCCTGAAAAGATTTAATAGAAGTTTGGATTGAATTGCAATATGTGATGTTGACTGAACCCACTACTTTATTTCCAGGCTTATCATTTTTGAAACAAGTAAAATTATTTGGAGCAACATTACTATCAAAGAAAGGTGGGGTAGCTCTGTTATCAGCTATAGGAAATAATTTCTCCCAGTTACTACAATCTTTTACTGGATTTACACTAGACAGCAGGGAAACCAGACAAGTTGTGTTGAGCTCAACAGGTGCAGGGACCACCTTGAGAATAGGTCTGGCTCCCATGCACACAACACAATCCCGCCTCACTTCTTGTCCTGCTTGTTCTACCATAAGCAACCAATTATTAGTGGAGCCACCCACACCTGTCATCATTTCAAAGTAATCGTCCACAGATGGTTCTTCTTTAATTATACTACCTCTTGCTGCTGAGGCCTGATTTTGACTTACCGAGGTGGAAGCGTTACAAGAATCTTGACAGATCATAATAGGAAATTGAACATTTTTTTCCCCTTTATAAACCCAAATTATAAAGAGAGTACAACCTTGCCCATTCTCGAGATATTTTAAGGGGAGGAGATCACTTTTAGTTAAATTAACAGTAAGAAGTAATTTATCTGCAACCTTATCCAATTTAACCAAAGGACGCATATGTCTTGCATAAGCTGTAGTAGTGCACCTTCTCCAGTCATATCCACGGGGATCAGCAATTAAAGTGGACCAACTAGTATCTTTTTGATCATTTGTTATGTACCACAAGGGGTAGGTTTTATATTTACTTGCTTGTTCTCCCTTATAAACTAATGTATTTAAGGGAATTGTAATCACTGCAGATCGTCCTTTTGGTATGCAAAATTGAGAAAATCCACGATGTGCGGCGGAAGAGCCACACAGTGAATAGGGAGTTGATTTAGCCATTAAGTTTCTTCTCGGTCTAATTGAGTGCACTTCAACCTGTGTTTGATTTGCAGAACTATTGTAGGGCCATTCACCACAACAGTAAAAGATAATATTGACCAATAACATTATGCAAATACCTGTGGTGCACAGCACCTTCTTATTTTCCCAAAGGTGCATACTTTCTGTTAGTGGTGTGATCCTATGTTTATTTTAACCAAGGAAGGGTGTCTGTTTTTCTTTATCTTTACCTTTAAGCAATTATTTTTATTTTATTAATTTATTTTTTATCGTTTTAACCCAATTCAATATTCTTTTAGTACAAGGCAAACTCTAGCAATTGTCACAACCTAAAAAACATTGACAGAAAACCATATCATCAAAAAAGATAATTGAAACCAAGATTTAGTAATCGAGTCAACCTAATTATGATTTAAACACCTCTTAAAATGTTTTAGCGTATTAATAAAAACTTTTATAAAACCGTAAAAACTGAGTATTATGACAAAATCCTACAAATTTACTACTTAAAAAGTCTTTGACACCCTCTTAGGCAGTGTCTAACAATCTGCACCTGTAGAATAAAAAATTGGTTAAACAACCTGTAAAAAAAACAGAAAAATGATTAATAAATGTTCAGTCTTTATTATTATATTTTTTAGTCTTTATTCTTGTTTATTCCTCCGTCACCAAGCGGCTGCAAGTGGTGAGACGATTCAGTAGAGTGGGCTCTTTATTTCTTCCAATTTTTTTTTTAGATCGCCCTCAATGAAATGCCAGCTACTTCATTAACTGAACATTTCCCCCAATAACACAAATACACAGACAGGCCCCGCCTCCTGGCTTCCTTCACCGATTGTGAAGTGGTCAAAACCTGCTGTGTAATGTGTTAGATGTTTTGCGATCTTTCTCTTCTGTATACTCCCTCTTCGAGAAAAGCAAGCCAAAATTGCTTATCTCGCCCAATTTTGGCACATAAAGATCACACTGAATGATCACAGCAACCGAACCAATCTTCTGGGTGGGCCAAGCCCTGCCTCCTGGCTTCGGCAGTCGATACTGCCTAGTCAGAACCGACACCACCCACTGCAGAGAGATTCCCCCAGGTCAGCAGAGAGCTGCTGCAGATGAGGGACAGGAGGGGGGTCAGGGGCCGGAGCACACTGGGACCAGTGAAACCAAGTAGAACCTTTCCCACGCAGCTGGACAGCGTGAGTCGTACGAGCAGCAACCTGGAACGGGCCAGACCAGCGAGGCTCCTGCCACTTTCTCTTATACACCTTCAGCCAAACTCGTCCAGCCTCGGAAGCAGACGCCGCAGGTCCCTGCACGTCACGGGGAGCCGGAAGGAAGGAGGAGACCAGGCCCTTCAGCTGCTTATGATCACCTCGAGGATCTGGATCAGGATGGGGCGAAACCTGTGGTTCTCTGCCAGCCCAAGGACCAGGGAAGATCCTGCCTGTAAACATCTCATAAGGAGTAAGACCTTTCGTCCTACAGACAGATGATCTGATGGCCATCAGAGTAATAGGGAGAGCATCTAGCCAATTAAGCCCCGTCTGAGCTGAAATCTTAGCCAGCTTCAACTTTAAAGTAGAATTAGAACGCTCGACAACACCTTACGATTGCGGATGATAAACAGTGCCGAACTTGTGGGTTATTCCCATCTGTTCCTCAACCTGCCGGAGATGTTTATTTTTAAAATGTGTGCCATTGTCAGACCTGACCTTAGTCGGAAAGCCATGGCACGGAATCCAGTGGTTAATCAAAGATTTCACCACTGTTTGAGCACCCTCCCGTCTAGCAGGAAAAGCAGAAGGCCACGAGGTCAATGAATCAATAATCACTAACAGGTATCGGAAACCCCTAACAGGTGTCCCCATATCTGTATAATCGATCACGATCTCCTCGCCAGGCCTGCACAAGTCCTGGAAGGCTCCCATTTCTGGCTTGATAGTAGGCTTAGGATTAAATTGACCACACACCACACATTCACTCAAAAAACTCTTAATCATATGTGGCAGGAAAGGATGCCACCAAAAACAAAGATTACGTTTCATCTGAGTATATGACACATGTGCCACACCATGAGCCTCCTGAAAAAGGGTGTGTTTTAACGCGGCAGGTAAAACCAAACGGCCATCAGGCCCACGCCAAAAACCATCAACAAAAACAGCACCTCTATCCTTCCACATAGTCATCTCCTGTGGCGCAGCAGCCTGCTGCGCCAACTGCAATTCCTCAGTAAAACTGTCTGACAGTTCCTGCGCTGACGTGACAATCAGCTGTGTGTGGACACGTGACAGGTAACCCGCTGCCTCTTTTGCAGCCAAATCTGCCGCAGCATTTCCACGCGCATCAACAGTGTCAGCCTTGCTGTGACCCTTACACTTAAGAACAGCGAGGTTAGCTGGTAACATGACAACATCCAAAAGCTCCATAATGTCTGCATGATGCTGTATAGGCTTACCAGTAGTGGTAACAAAACCTGCTCTTTTCCACTGTGGTAATTCATAATGTATGACAGAAAACCCATAATTCGAATCAGTGTAAATCGTCACATCTTTATCTCTGCCCCACTTGCATGCTTCAATAAGAGCCCTTATTTCAGCACGCTGTGCGCTCTGCTTGCCATCAAGCTTCCCTGAAACAACAGTCTGAAATGAATCCCCATTTTGCTCTACTATTGCGAAACCTGATCTCAACTGCCCCTGCAAATCCCTAAAACAGCAACCATCTGTATAAAGCACAACACCTGAAGGCAAAGGGTCAGATCGCAAATCAGGACGTATTTTTTGAGCAACCGAATTCAGTCTGACACAGTCATGCTGCTCCCCAGAGATTGTCATTTGGTCAACCATGTTTATTCCTTCATGCGTAAAAACAATGTTCGGTGCTTCCAAAACTCTGCTAATTCGCTGTTGACGCAAAGTTGAAAGAGTAAACATCTCAGAATTAACCAATGCCATGACCCCATGAGATGTCAAAATATGAAGTGGATAACCCCTGACAATGTGTGATGTTTTTTCCACTAGATGAGCAATACCGGATGCGTGTCTCTTGCAAGGTGGCTGTCTCATTTCAATAGCTTGCAGCTTTATGCTAAGATACATAAGAATCTGTCTCTGACCACACTTTTTCTGAAACAAAATGCCATTAACAATCCCATCTGTCTCTGATGTGTTGAGAAAAAATGGACATGTATAGTCAGGAGTGGCCAAATCAGCTGCTTGTGCTAGAGCCTGTTTCAACTTAATAAATGCCTCCTCAGCTGGTATATCCCATACTAATTTAGCATACAGATTCTTCATACCATGAGCATTTACAAGCGCTCTGAGTGGTGTGGTTAGGTTCGTGTAATGAGGCACATAATGTCTGGAAAAATTTGTCAGTCCCAGAAATGACAGCATTGATTTAACAGTGAGAGGTTTTGAATGAGCCAAAATAGCATTTTTGTGGGTATCAGTCAGTCCAGCGTCTTGAGCTGTCACCTTCCGCCCCAGGAACTGGACCTCCTGTCTGACCAACTGAAGCTTATCACGGGAGACTTTATAACCCTCTCTCCCCAGATGTCGTAACACAGCTAGAGTAGCTGCTATGCATGATTCAACAGTAGGGGCCGCCAAAATTAAATCGTCCACATACTGGATCAGAACACAGCCTGGAGGGAGCTGTACAGTGCTTAATGACTGCTTCAAAACCTGATTAAACAAACCTGGACTCAAAGCGAAACCCTGCGGAAGCCTACTATAACGTAGCTTCCTTCCTCTGAATGTAAATGAAAAAACATCCCTGACAGAAGGATGGAGGGGTAAACAGAAAAACGCATTAGCCAAATCTATGCAGGTAAACCATTTCAAATCAGTGTAAGAGATGCCAAAGCTGTATACGGATTGGGCGTAGCAATGGGAGGGGTTTTGAGGGCCTCATTGACAGCACGCAAATCATGTGCCATTCTGTATTTACCAGTACCTTGTTTTTCTACAGGAAGAATAG
This sequence comes from Apricaphanius iberus, assembly GCA_028564705.1. Classification (NCBI taxonomy): domain Eukaryota; kingdom Metazoa; phylum Chordata; class Actinopteri; order Cyprinodontiformes; family Aphaniidae; genus Apricaphanius; species Apricaphanius iberus. The sequence continues at coordinate 6,811,924 of JAPXFQ010001878.1, read as the reverse complement.
GGGTGTTATATGGAGAATCCGATGGTTTTAAAACTCCTACTTCAAGTAACCCTGCAATAGTGTCTGCAATACCTTCTTCAGCCTGAGGTTTATGTGGATACTGCGGACGCCAAATTGGATCAGAATGTTTCATCTCAAATGTGATGGCTGTTGTATGCACTAGACCAACATCAGTGGGACCATCTGACCACAAAGAGTCAGGCACGACCTTTAATGCCTCCACTGCATCAGGATGATCTGTTTTTTCTCTGCCATGATTTCTAGAAAGCTGCAAATGTTCCAAAAAAGTAGTGTCTGAGAGCTGCGTGTCTCTTTTGTACATCTGAGAAGAAGGAGAAAAAGAGACCGAAGGTATCTGGGTAGGAATCCAATCCTTTAATGCAACTCCCCTTTTAACCATTCCCCCCAAATCTTTAGCTTGATGTTTTGGATGCAACAATAGCGATATGTGCGGAAGCGCTTCAGCTTCCATCATATACCATTTATGCTGCTCTAAAGTCAGATCAGCAAACAGTGCAACACCCTCCTTCCCCACAAAGCATGGACCCGAAGCCACAGACCAAGTTTGTCCTTCAAGTTCTGTTTCAAATTTTTCCTGATACAAAGTAGGATCGCCCCTCTCATATAGGAGGGTTACATGTAATGGGTCAGGCGGTGGAAAAAAAGGCTGGAGTTCAAGCAGCCACGGCTTCCAGCATCTCAGAAATTCAGCCGAAGAAGATTCACTTGCAGACATCGTAGTCAATCTGGCCCAGAAAATATCAGCCACTTGTGAAGTGTCATCTTTCAGCAAAAATTGACCACTCATGGTGTCACAGCAATGTGTATGTCCATTCGTAAAAGTCACCATAAGTCCATCAGGGGTACACAGGATAGTAGCACCCAGTTTGATAAGCAGATCTCTGCCTAACAAGTTGACAGGAGTGGTTTGAGCAATGACAAAAGGATGTGATAGTCTTTGACCTCCCACCGCAACAGGCAATGGTTGAGTGACAGGGAGAATCATCGGAGCCCCAGAGATGCCCATCACAGACACTGTGTTCCCAGAAAAATTGACGTCGGGTAAAACTCTGTCCAGCGTGCTGAAAGTAGCACCAGTGTCCACCAAGAATGGCAATGAATGTCCATATATGTCCATTGTGAGCATTGGATCCCCCTTAGTCCTGCTCACCAAGGTACTCTGTGGGCATTGTCAAAACTGAGGCCCCCCCTGTCCTCCTTGATAGGAGGGAGGAACCATATGCTGATTCGGAGCAAAATGTGAAGGTGGCTGACCGGGAGGAATAGCGCCCTCTCGTGGATGTGGACATTCCCTCACCCAGTGCTCATTTGAGCCACACCTCCGACAACCGTCAGCACCTGGCTGCCCTCTGCCCAGGCCTCTATTATCACCAAACCTGGCCCTTCCACGTGACCGTCCCCGAGAGTGCCATGTCCGATAAGGAGCAGCAAATGGCTGATTCGGTGCGGCTGCAGCATACATTACAGGAAAGGAAGGCAACACTGTAGCTGATCCAACAGTCGGCGCTGCTTTAGCCACCATCTGCTTCACTTTTTTTGACTGATGAAAGTCACTCAATTTATTCTGAGCCTCTTTTAAGTGGAGCTTCAGCAAAGCAGTCTCCATTTTCTTATTCTCCGCAGCGTCCCTTAACGCAGAATCTTGAGCTTCTTGTAAATAATGTGTTATGTGTCTCTCCCATGTAGGCTGATCATAAATATGTGTATCAGGATTACGTTTCATTAGTGTAGCAACAGACTCTGGCATGCCCGCTAAAACTGCTTCTCTAAACAGTTTCTGTTATTCCCGGCATCTCTGGGATATTCGCCAGTAACGTCAACCCATTTATCTTTACATTTAGCCAGATATTCTGCGGGAGTTACATCAGTTGACCAAGGAAATTTCAAAATCTTAGAGGCGGGCGGGGTAGGATACTTTCTCCTGACCCACTCAGCAAGTTCAGGCGCGTGAAGCGCAAAAGGGACTTCATCTAGTATTCGCACTAAGTTGCACTGGAGCATCATCTCATTATAGTCTGTTAATGTCAACATTCTGCCCATAATTGCTTTCCAGTCCCCCACCGCTAGTGTTTGGCCTGAAGTCAGCTGATTTAATTTGTTTATCCAACAGTTTCCACCACCAGTCAGAGCGGGGAGTTGCAGAGTGATAGCAGAAATGTCAGCCATCTTCCATGGTTTGTAAATTACTGAACCATCCGATGCTCCCACTAAAGGAAACATTAAATTAGTGCCCCCATGAGTTCTGGTATTCTGATAAACCCCCTCGCCCTGGTCAACTCTCAACGTCTGTACGTCGTTAACCTGTCCAACTGTTGCACATTCATCACTTTTAGTGGGGCTGGTACCCCCCCGAAGGTCAGCAGCCTGCCCTCGCACCAAAGATGTTAATCTGTCCTGATCCTTAAGGACCTCATCCATCTGTTGTTGAACTGTATTTAACCTGTGTTCGTGCTGCTCTATTTCCTCCATTAATCTACCATTGTAAGCCAAAAACAATTTATCAGTCTCCTGTTCTGTTCTGTTTTTAACTAAGTTGAACAACTGTCTGTCCTCCTCCGCAGTGTGTGCTACAGTTCCTTTACCGGTGACCTCAAAATGCAATTTATAATCCTGTCCCTCATCGTCCACCTTCAGATCACCCTGTGGTTTATTAGTTAATGGGTCATGGGCCACAGACCTCTTTGATGGGCCACTCCAGTGTAAGACTGCAGTGTTTGAAGGGAGGGGGGAAGCGGGGGAAGCAGGAGAGGTACCCAGAGAGGGTGGTGTACACCTCTGTGATGTAGCCTGCGTGCTTTGAAGTACGCTCTGGCCATCGTCAGTTTCCAACCCCCAAGAAATGTTTGTTTGACCAGATGTAGACAAGACGGGATACATATTTTGATAAGGCGGAGGAGTCTGGTCTGCCGAATAAACACTATCTGCAGTAACACACAAATGATCAATGCCTTGACCCGTTAAACCCCATGTCTTCCACATTTTTTCAGTTTTTAAGTATCTCTTCTTAGCACCAGTGATGCTCCTAGCTGTTTTAGCTTTTTCTGCAAAACGCTTTCCTTCCTCAAAACACATCTGTGAGAGACACCTCTTATGTTCACCACTAGCAGCATGCCGAGACCACCTGGCCTTCATGTCGGCTTGAAACTGCTTTTTATCTGTTTCACCGGGCTTATCCACTAATACAGAATATAGTTTTGAAATGTATATTAACAATTGGGCATCTAACGTGCGCCACTCGTGTCCCAATGGAGCAGGAAGCAATTTATATTCGGCTGCCATTGAAAGTTTAAAACAAAATCCAAAATGGATTAAAATTGAAGTAGGCAATTTGTAATAACTATGTAAATTATTTATTTTAATTGAAAAACTATCAATTAGTAGGCCAAATTTATCCCAATATTAATGCAGTTAATAGTAAAGACAGGCAGTATTGTATTTAACCTATTTATTTTTATTTGTTATAGTGAAGTGGTTTATGTATTATTTTAGTCATATAACATTAACCTTAATAATGATTTATGCAAAGCCGAAACGAAGGAAATCTAAAAAGGTTTATAACGAACTTTTTATTTTCTCATTAATTTATTTATATACTGAAATATCAGCTGTTTTGTCTAAAACACAAAGAATTTTAATGAAGTCCGGCCGGCGGCAAAACCCGCGACGGACACTTCCACGAATCACACAAAGAAATAGAATTCTCCCAATATAAAAGCAGTCTCATTTATTATTAAAACAAACCGAAAAAATATCTGTAAAACTAGCTTTGTAACACAATCGTAGATCGTTTTTACAAAAAAGAAGTCGACCGAGTTAGCGGACCCAGTCAAACACAATAGAACTTCCGGGTCACCACGCGGAACGGAAAAAAAACAACAACCGGGACAAAAACGGCTAATTCTTCACTACAATGTTAAACCGAACAAACTGTACTCATGAGTAAACCAACCAAAGACAAAAACAAAATGCCTCCAGCAGAACCACCCACACTCGTCTCCAAAAAAAACTCTAACTAGCTGTTTAAACCGTTTTCGAACAATTACCGGTCGAAGCTAGGGCTACCAAATAGCTGTAAGCATGACGACCCCACTTCAATCTAACCAAACTGCCGCTTCGTTACAATAAAAATTATTTTATGATATATAATCGGAAAAAGTTTACGTACCATTATCCATAACAGAGTCGAATATATGTGTTAAAGCAAAATACACTGCTTTTACGTAATTACAAAGTTGACGCCTTTATTCCAGGCGAACTCACACACACTTTATGTTTTGCGCAAGGTATAGTCTAATTTATCGAAAAATTAGCAATGGACGTATCCACTCACGAGCTAAATATGTGGTACTTTAACTAACCGAAAATGATAGTTCCCATTATTCCTCGACAATGCCAAGCTTCTACGCAATCTGCACAAACAGAAAACGAGGGCATCGACTAGGCGTTTAAAATTCGCAGAGGAATTATGGTTTTAGATTCAGTCAGTTAGTTCCCCTAAATGAGGAGTTTATATGAGGCCGGTGTGCAAAAAGCTACCTAGTAGCTTTCTTCCCTAGCCTACACTCCGTCCAAGCACACCCACAATCACACCAAAAACAAGTACAGTAATTTTACAATATTTATCAAACACTAACCTCAAACCGGGCCGACCAACAACTGGACCCTAAGCCTCACTTCCACCTTTTGCGATGCTCAGTCGCGCATTTTGGAAGAAAACACAGCCTCTCCAAAGTAATCCGTTAGCAGTCAGAGGGCTCCCGGGCCCTGCCTGCCGCTAAAGTCGCTTGCCAGCCAAGGAGGTCCCAAACCAGCGTCCTGGTTGGGCCGGACGACCACCCCGAGCCCGATCCGCACTTTGGTCGGCCCTTAACCAAAAAAACAACACATCAACACTAAAACGGAGAACGGTTAGATCAATCAATACCTATTAATTTGGTGTTAGCGCTGTTCCAGATTGATACAAAACCACCCGGGTGCTGATTTAGCAAGGATCAATCCAGTCGCTCTCCGATTCTCTGTTGAACTCCAAGGAAAAAACACAAAATTACTGCAATGTCACAAACACACGCATCAACCAGTTATGCCACACTTTACTCACACTCAATCTCTCCCAGCTCCGAAACAACCTAAGACCGAATTACGGAGCACGCATCCTCCACCATGTGTTGGCTCCTAGTTCCCATGCGATCGGCACTCGCTTCCGGAGAGTGTAGGGGCGCCAACATTTACCCCGGCGGGAGTTTTTTCAAAATAAAATCAGAGCTGAGAGACAGAGAGTGAAATAATGCACAGACACAGAATTTCTGTTTCACACTCATACACATCTGCAGATGGAGAACAGTCAGAACTGAGTTGATCTGAACTGAACTGTCGTATACAGGGGTGTACCATTTTTATTAAAGAAGAACAAAGAACGTAGTCACATGTCTATTCTCCTCCCCCTAGATTTTATTACACCAAACGTTTATTCTCAAGGTTTCCTGAGTTATCGCTGTAAACGTCCGGTCTATTTATGACTGTCTACTCTCTACTCTGTTTCTTATCTCCGCATCCCACTTTTACAACGTGCAATACTCTTAGCCTAGAGTTTTACGACTTAAAAGCTTAACCCCATAAACCATACTTGACCAAACATTTCTTTACTATCATGCAAGCTAATAAAAACAGACTTTTACTTTCTGAATACTAACTAAAGATTATATAAACATATTCAATACGAGACTGTTATATAAAGTAGCCCTAAAAAAATATCAATCACGACACATGACAGAAAATAGCTGACTAAATGTGTTAGATCGTGATTAAGAAAGGAGGTAAAATATTTGACAACTAAATAAGAAAAGTTTGAAATTTTTAAAATGTAAAATTACATTAATACAACATCTTAATTTACATGTGTATTTTTTTCACCTTGTTATAATGTACTATAAGGCTATTTTAACACATTTAGACAGGACAGCATGATGATTTATGGCTCCATCTTAGACAAAAATTGATTTATTTGTAATTATTAATAGCTAAGTGTCAGGAGCGACATTAATTAAACAAAAAGCTTCTGGTAGCAAGTAAATATTAAATACACTAATGTTGCCTCCCTGCAAACTTTCAGAACTTATATTAGGAGTGAGTTACTCTGCAGACATAACAGCAGCATAGCAACAATAAGGAGTCCTTGAGTTAAACCAGAGTAGGTAAAACGTCCATTAAGTCTTCTTCAACTCCATTCTCCTCGCTGAGTCCCAAGCACAATGCTATATTCCCCGAATGCATTTACGAATAATTACTAATCACCAAATAGAACTAATCTTGAACTAATTTTCCCATAACACACCCCCCTCCCTTTTTAATAGCACATAAAAAACTAATTATCTCAACATGTTAATACATTTCTTAATGGGTTTGGGAGAGAGCCAAGAAAACTTAATGAAAAAAACAATGATCACACAATTGATTCATATTTAGACATTACCATAGGATGGCCATAGGAATGAGTTCATACTAATCAGGACATTGTCCATTTAAATGACCTTGAGATGTAACTTTGTGTCAGAACCTAAAAAAACCCATCTGGGGCGTCTTTACTTTGTTTAAGGCCACTTGTTGTATTCGTTCTTTGTTCACCACTCTGTTAATTTCGATGCGAAAAAAAACTGACGATTTCCCTGCCCCTAGGGAAGGCCACACTTCATCTCATCATCTGCCAGAAAATCTAAAAGAAATCCAACAGAGAGAAATCTCATGTAGCCTCATTAGCATGTCTCAATGAGATATTAAATCTCGACTTGGTGTTGAACTGTGTACTCTTCCCTGGATTGTTGGTCCCCCTCAACCTCTGCACCAAGTGACCCCTGCCAACTCTGAGTTCACCTCGAAGGGGAGGATCATCAGTCAGGAGACCTGCATCTCAGGAAGCCCCTGATTTGGTCCTAGAGCGGAGTTATTAAGTGTTAGTTGTTTTAAACTAAATGATGAGATAAGAGATTAGCAGACATAGGAGTCTGGTTTAGATTACCTTGATGTTGTTGCTGCATTAAGCAATCATGAACAAACTCCACAACTGACGTTAATGAAAGAGGAAATTAGTCAAGATTATATATGATCCAGATTAAAAGAGTCATGACGTGTAATTTTCACTTTAACACAAGAATAACGGTATGTTATGATTGCCTGACGATTATACACTGCCTGGGAAGCTGATATTGAAAAGTGAAGCGTTTGTTTACACCAGAGTTCGTCAACCAGCCAACATGCATGCGCACTGAAATACGAGATTTCAATTTCTGTGCTGACTTGACGTCAGGTCGGCAGGATATACCATATATGGACAACGTAGACCTATCCTTCAGGAAGCCCGCCCCGCACCTTTCCCCCTCATATTCAGACTAGTGCCGCCATTACCGAATTCTGATTCAAACTACGAACTCGACCGTGAAAGATGCAGAAACGTGGTGCACATGTGAGTTGCTCTGTTCTTGACTGTCAGAATCAACATGGAAATGTTTTTTCTCTCCCAAAAACGGACCAGGCTGTCAGAGATCAGTGGATTACATTCATTTACAATGGGGCGATTCCTACAACTCTTCCCACTGGCTTAGCTGTGTGTGCAAAACATTTTATGCCGGAATCATTCACTAATTTGGGGCAATATCAGGCAAAGTTGGCATCGAAGATCCGTTAGGAAAAAGGGGCCATTCCAACAATCCGAGACTTGCCTGCAATTGAAACGGTAAGGCTTAGTTTTTATTGCTCTGCTGTGTGTAACAAACAGCAGCTAACAGCTAATGCGGCTATTGTATGCTACCGGGAGTATCTTGGACGTAATGATATGCTAAAACGTTACCTGGGGTGTCAACCTCCCTCCTTCCTGCCACCAATCAACGTGCCCCTCAATTGCATCATTAAAATGACCGTCCACGAGAGCAAAAATATCGCATCATATCTCGCGAGACAATAATGCCTTCAGGAATAAGGGTTTGAGGAGCTCCTTTTTAATTATTTTTTCAACTTTTCTTTTTATAAGGACCTGAAACACCATAATAGAGTGTGGGTATCCAAGATAATACTAGGTTATGACTCCTTTATAGAAAGTTCTTAGGTTTATGCCCAAAACCCCCAAAATTCTCCAATCTAGTTTAAATCTAAGTTGAATCCTAGTAGTCCTTTATATACCTCTTCCCCTCTAGTATAATTCTATTATACTATAAACTCTTCTTCAAAGGTGTAATTATATTTAGATTTAACCAAAATTCTCAGTTCAACCTAAAATACTTATCCAATTATCTCCCAATAGCAATCCAATCCCTGAACTTGTTTCAAAATGTAGTGGACAGTAATCACAGAAAACTTCACACTTTTGCAAAATTTATTCACAAAATGTCAACTTCCAGCCAAAGCATTTCATCAACAAATCCCATCTATTCTATGCAGGCACTAAACTACTAAACAATATTAGAAAATAAATAATATATACAAAACAACCAATATAACTAACACCAAGAGAAGCAGGGAAGGAAGATGACTGATATCTGTATATGGTAAGAAGAAAGTAGGGACAGACTGATATATCGGCTGGGCCCATATGTTTTTTACATGTAACAGCATCACCCGATGAGCGCATGTTTGTCAATAGTTTTTTCCCACCATTATGGAACACTGTGTACTTTATTGTGCTGGTTAATTGTTTCTATTGTGTGCAAAAGTGGAATTATTTTATTTATGCTTAAATATTTATTTTCAGAATTTTAATTACGCAGTTTTTCAGCACCAAATTCTTTTTTACTTGTTCTACCTCAAAAGTTTTTATATTTGTTAAATATTGATTATCTACTTGTTCTTACTTGTTCTAACTTACCTATGTTTACTATTTATTAAATATTGTTTTAAAGTTCAATAAATGTTAAATTGGGACTTGTGACATGTTATCATCACTTTTATGATGTAGATTGAGGGAGCAGAATCAGTATGAGCTCCAAATATCGGCCTAAGAAAATTGGCAGCCCGTATCGGTGATCGGTTGCTGAAACAAATTGGTATCGGAACTGACGCTAAAAATCCATATCGGACGATCCCTGGAAGAGAGGTGGCTGATTCCTCTCTTTAGGGGTCTCAAACCACAATCAGATAAAAGGTCCATAAATTCAGCATTGGGCCAAGATGGGGTTTGAGCATGAAGAACATAAAGTCTGGCTTTGGTCAAAATGTAGTCAAGCACATGTTGGCATGTGCTGTACACATGGAAGGCCACAGCGTAAACCAAAAAGACGGGAATATAGAAAAGGCCTTTTGGCTAAAAGACAAGCTAAAGCAGACTGGACCGGCCTTGGTTCTGTAGACTGTATACTCTGAAACCGAGAGAGAGGGTAAAAGAAGGGAAAGAGCAAGAAAGGGAAAATCCACTTAGGATAAAACAAAACCAAAAACCAGTGTCAACACAGCAAATAAAACAATTTACACCCCATGCTTTTGGCGATGCAGTGAGCAAAATTACAATGTTTTAAAGACACTTTAAAAGTCGTTCTCAGCCGTTCCTATTTCCCTGATTTTAAACTACCTGCCCAGACACGTTTTAAAATAAACGTGTGGTTCGATCCTACTGTTGAAGTGAGGTCCAATCCACGAAGGAGGAAATAAAAGTTCAAAAATGGAACACATCCAAAGTTGTCCGCACAAGGGAAAAAGTAAGTCCAGCTTGAATCTGGAGCTGTTGGACGTCTTCTTCAGAACGGTTTTGGATCAGTTCAAACCTGTCACCCAAATCTGGATACGCAAACGGCTTTTGGATAGACAGTAGCACTAGAAAGGTTTTAGAATGATTTCTTCCAGACAAGCAGGACAGAAAAAAGGGATATTTCAAACTGGTGAAATAAGACTTCCTCTCTAGCCATTCTTTAAACGTTTGGCCGTGATGTTATCATTGATGCAGTCTGCTCAGTCCATCCTGGGGAAAATGGCTCAGACAGTCCCAACAGTCTGCTCCTTGCCTTTGTGGGAAATGGCCCCCCAACACAGTGCTCTGATTACTATAAAAAATTTGATCTTATCAAAATCAAAATGTCAAAAGGAATCTTGATCAAGAGGAAACAAAATAATACAAAACTGCTTTAACGTTTCACAGTAAATCTTTTTAAAGAAATTATCAGTGTTTGATCTTTATTTACGGTGAATTCTCAGTTTGTGCATCCTCAGAGAAGCATCTCCTGTGAACTTCTCCAGACAAAGATCGCAGCTAAATGGTTTCTCTCTTGTGTGAATAACCATGTGTCTTATAACATGGTGCTTCATGACAAACTTCCTTCCACATTCCTGACAAGCAAAGTCACCCTGCCCAGTCTTCCGTGTCTCATCTTTCTCATGGACCCGCACATGTTTTAGAAGGTCGTACTTCCTGACAAATTTTTTATCACAGTTATTACATGACAGCAGGTTCTCGCCAGTGTGGAATCTAACATGCTGGAGCAGACTTCCTTTGCGAATAAATCTGGCGTCACAATAGCCACAATCAAATTGTTTCACTCCTAAGTGGGACACCATGTGGACTTTTAGATAACTTTTAAGCCTGAAGTGTCTGCCACAGTCTTTGCATGCAAAGGGTTTTTCCCCTTTATGGATTGTCATGTGTGTCTTCACAGCTCCCTTTGAGGAAAACTTTTTATCGCAGAGGTCACACTGAAATACTTTCTCTCCATTGTGACATGCCATGTGAACTTTAAGAATATAGTTATGGCTAAACTTTTTACCACATTTATCACAGGCAAAGGGTTTTTCTCCAGTGTGACATGTCATGTGAACTTTAAGAGAAGACTTCTTACTAAACTTTTTACCACATTTATCACAGGCAAAGGGTTTTTCTCCACTGTGACATGTCATGTGATCGTTAAGAGTAGACTTCTTGCTAAACCTGTTACCACATTTTTCACAGATAAAGGGTTTTTCTCCAGTGTGACATGTCATGTGAACTTTAAGATTATGCTTTATGCTAAACGTTTTACCACATTTTTCACAGACAAAGGGTTTTTCTCCAGAGTGGCATGTCATATGAAGTTTATGAGTATACTTCTGGCTAAAGCTTTTACCACATTCATCACAAGCAAAGGGTTTTTCTCCAGTGTGACGTGTCATGTGAACTTTAAGATTTGACTTGTTGCTAAACTTTTTATCACATTTATCACAAGAAAATACTTTTTCTCCCGTGTGACATGTCATGTGAACTCTAAGATAATACCTGTTCCTAAACCTTTCATCACATTTATCACAGGCAAAGTGTTTTTCTTCAGTATGAAATGTCATATGAACTTTAAGAGTAGACTTTAGACTAAATCTTTTATCACATTTATCACACGCAAAGGGTTTTTCCCCAGTGTGACGTGTCATGTGAACGTTAAGATTAGACCTAAGACTAAACCTTTTATCACATTTATCACAAGCAAATGGTTTTTCTCCAGTGTGGACTCTCAGGTGATTTTTTAAATAATAATTTTTCCGAAAGGATTTACCACAGTCGTCACAGGTAAACAATTTCTTGCCAGGTTTGAGTCCTGTCTGGGAATCAATGTTCTGCTTCCTTCTAGAACGTTTCTTCTCAACCGAACAGCTGGAAGACTTTTCTCCCAAATGACATGCCATGTGTTTCTGGAACGTTTGCTTATTCACAAACTGTTTACAACACTCAGGACAGCTGAAGGCTATTTTGGCAGTTTTACGTCCCACTTTGCTGTTTACACCTGGCTGATGTGTTCTGGGTTCCCTCCAATCTTCATTACTGTCTTCATTTTCAGATCTAGAACCCGGCAGGTTGCCATTTTCACCATCATCACTGATTTCAGTCTCAGAAGAGTCTGACATTTTTTCTTCACTATTTGGTTGTAAATGAGTGTTTGAATCTGTCTCCCTGTCAGGTTCTGATCTTCCAAAGTCCTCTCCATCAGGTTCTGATTTCATCCGTACACCTGAGCTGCTACTTGGAGTTTCTGTCTCTCTGCCGTCTTCAATGTTGATTAAATGAAGATCTGACAACTGAAGTTTCTCTTCATCTTCATTCTTCATAGCAAGCTGCTGTCGCTCCAGACTGATCCACTGTTCCTCCACTTCTTCCTTTATCTGGAGCTGTTCAGGACTCTGCTGGTCTAAACGGGAGCTACACAGATCAGGATCTTCTTTCATCAGAAATATTTGATGCTCACCTGCAGGAAACACATGCACATCATGATTAACCACCATTTCATACTCACACAAATGTTTCTATTGGAACAACTTTCTAAGAACATATCTGTCTCACTGATTTCATTATAAATTACTTACATACAATTCTGTGTATAATTCAGTCCCCAACTATCCAGGAAAACAAACTAAAATCAGCAAGTTTATCAAACTATTGAGGTTAAATCTGAGTATGTGGGAAAAAGGTCAGAAATAAGACCCTGAAAACTACTGACATAATAGAAGAGGCAATAAAATTCAATGTGCTGTAACAGGAATATTATATGTTAGATTTGAATTACCCATTCTCTGTCTTAGTGAATGTATCAATAGCTGAGTTTACATGGACACAGGTGATCGGATTAAAAGCCTGATCAGAATAAAAGTGCTTAATGTAAACATGCCATTCGGATTACTCTGACTCATTCGAATCAAAATTTAATTCCGATTGAGACAGGTGGGTTATGCCAATAGTTAATCCGATCGCTGCACAGGTAAACTCTTATTCCGATATGTAGGTCATTACTGCGCATGTCTGTTACTTCATACATTGACGTACGTTGAACGGAAGCTGGATGAAAGCATGCCGGTGCTTGAAACAAAACGGAAAAAGGTTATACTGTTTGGCTTGTAAATGTAACATTGTTTCCAGAAAAAATGAAAGCACACTAAGAAGGGGATCGTACCGCTCCATTTTAAATGAACGCAGCCATGCTTGTTTAAAATGGATCTCTGCTGATTTTTCTTCTACGGACGTTTCAGTTCTTTCAAATAGTTCTGCGCATATCCAAATGATTTAAAACTTTAGGCGCCAGAGTTTTTCATTCAAAATATTCAATTTTGTTATCTCTTGTTCAAAAGGTTGTAGCTTTAATATGATCATAGATAAAGGTACACTGTAAATTAGAAAAATCTTTAGTATGATCCGAAGTTTGTGACAGGAGCAAAAACACACATCTAATTTGCATATTATTATGTCATCAGGTGTTGGCAATATTGGATTGCATGAGTTTTAAAAATGTTTGCCTTTTTACATTGTTTAAAACTTTTATTTCATTAATACTGCAATTTATTTAGATTTTTCTATATAACATTTTCTACATCTATATTTCTTTTTGTTTTGGTTTTTTTTCAAGAAGAGGTGGACATATCTATTTATGTTTTTTTTTTATGAGGCTCCGTTACTCTGTTCACTATATAAAATCAACAGAAAGAAAATCATTGGGCACAGAATTTTACAGATCCGTCCAAAAAATAACTAACGGGCTCATCAAATTGTCTGATCCACTGGTGATACTACTCTTCCTCATCTGTCAAGCAAACCTTGCAAAAATCATCATCATCCTCACTTGCAGCGGGACAGAGAACTTTACTGCTGTTTACTCGCTTATTAGCGGTCTTTTTTTCACTCCCCTCTTCTATCGCATCTGCTATTATTTCCACTGATTTTTACATCCCTCCCACTTCAGTCACAACAATTAGCTTTGTTATGACCACCTTTCTACCCGATCACATACCTTTCTCTCACCGGGAGAACGTGATAAATAGCTTTGAAAGCTGGAATGTGCTGCTCGTGTAGCGTCATGGCGAAACGGGACTGGCTGTTGCTGTGGGCCATTTTAGTTTCACTTTTTTTCTCCCGGGACAACTGAACATCTTGATCAGAGGTAAATATTCTTCTTCAGAATCTAAATAAGCCAATACTTCGTGGTGGGGAACTCCGACATCATCGCATCATAAGTTTTATCTTTCTAAAACTCACTCTCTCTATGCTGTGACTGCAGCAGCTGTACTTTGCTTCCCCCGCTGGCAGCGCTGACTAAAAAGCTGATTTACTCCAAACGTTTCAATGGTAACACACACAAAAATTTGTCTTAGATTGAAGTTACAGATGTCCGCCATCTGCTGGTGTAAAGTAGTAATTCAATTAGTGGCCCTATCTCCAGCTGTGGCTCTTTAAAGTCAGCAATGTTGCTTATCGCAATATTGCATCTCTGGCGCCTAGAGGGTTAAACCGATCGAACATGTGGTGAATGTAAACGCTTGTCATAATCGGATAGATGTTTTCAGAGCCATGTACACAGTCAAATTTTAATCTGATCAATGATGAGATTAAAGACATTTTGCACATGTAAACACACCTTATGACAGCAGGTCAAGTTACAGAAAATATTATGTCTTTGTCAGATGTGACGTGAACTGCCTAGCAACCATTAGCCCCTGGGACCATCTTTGAGTGCAAAGGGAAGCCGCAGTAAATCAACTGAAGAAGCACACTCGCAAGAGTGGATAAAAGTGAGGACTAACATATCCCATACAGGGATAATCTTGTGAAGGAGGCCAAGGATAGATATTTTCAGAAAACGTCTAAATATGGGCAGTTCGCCTCGGCTCCCATCCTAATCCTTCCGGACCCAGCTAAGACCTTCAACGTTGGTAGATGCCTCCGAAGACAGTGTCTGGGCGATTCTATCACAACGTGGCCCGTACCAGAAGCCACACCCCTGCTGCTTGTTCTCACAGGTTTTCTTCTACACAGCATCGCTATGGTGTTGGGGACCATGAGCTTCCAGTGGTAAAGTGGGCTCTGCAGGACTGGCGCCAACTGCTCATGGGGACGTCTGAGCTCGTCCATATCAGGCTGATATATTCAAAAAAAAATTATTTCAGCCATAAGCCAAAAAATAAAAAATAGATTAGGCACCCATGTGGCCAGCTGCAGCCACTACTTGACTGAAGGAAGGCCCCCACACACTCAGAACCATCCTGAGCCAGCTCACTCATATTTACTCTCAAGTTTGGTGTTTAATCTTTGCCTGCACTGTTTTATACACATCTTACACAACTGTATTATTTACTAAAATGTGGTAGTGTGCTTTCCTTTGTGGTGATTTTTCTTTGATACTTGAAGTCAAGATTTTACCTCAGCCAGCTATTTGAACCATTATTCTGGTTTGAATGTATTTTATTTTGAATACTTAAATAAACTTGAATCTATTTTAATTTCTATTGCTCTGAAACCATTTGTACTAAGTTTACTGTTTTTATTTTGTTTTTATATTGTCTTATATTTCATGTTCAATAAATATTTAAAAATGTTTTATGGAAGTTTTAATTTGCATTCCATACAGTGAGTGTCCTTCACAATCAATGTGCTACTAAAGCCTAGTTTATACTTCTCCAACAGCAAATTTGCACTCAGACGCAGACGTATTGACTAATGGCCAAATAGAGAGGGCCAACAAACAGGTGGGGGAAATCCATCTTTTTTTTGTCAGGAGCCGGACATGGAGGTGCCAGCGGCACAGCAACTAATCCGCCGTGCCAGAGCTGAGTGTATCCGGGTAATCCAGCGCACGTCGCCTTGCCTCTGTTTCCGCCTCTGTCTCCGCCTGTAGCCCACCGCCCTATCTGGTAGTCCACCTTACACTGTGTGGCGGATTCTGGACTTCCGACTCCATGGCAAAGGGGACCGGTATCTGGTAGATTGGCAGGTTTACGGTCCAGAGGAATGCTCCTGGTTTCCATCTCGTCACGTCCTGGATCCCTCTCTTATCTCAGACCTTCACCGCCTTCATCCGGATCGTACAGGTCCTTCAGGAGATGGCCCTAGAGGTGGGCAGCCTCTGTCAGAAAGTAATCAGCTCCAACTCAGAACAGCAGGGGCTAATGTACTTCCTGACAATTACTCCACTCTCTCCTCAGTTTAAAAAACCCTTCCACTCACCTTTACTTTGCTCAGTCATCGAACATCCAATGACCAGAGCTCCTGATCCGTCCCGACATATCAGTCACTCAGAGTATTTCCTCCAGCCAGTTTAAGAGTTCCATTCAAGCCTTCCGACCAAGCTAGTTCTCGTTTCAGTCGTCAGCTTACCAGCCTGTTCCACGACCCATCTCAGCTCCCAACCGCGACCTGCTTACTGAGCCGCTCAGGCGCCTTGAACCCGGGGTGACTCCCATCCTCGCCTGTAGCGCAAAGTTTCTCCCGATCGCCCCTCCCTGTCCACCGGCGATCTTGAAAAATACTCTGTATATGTCATATATACTCACCTTGAAGTAAACTATATTTTTATATATCATCAGTTTTATTTTGCACAAAAACGTGATAATCCAAGTTATAGTCCAATTAATGAACCAGGGGGGAAAGAATGGGATCTTTACTTTTCCTTTACTTCTTTCTTTTTATTTATCAGAACTGGGGAGTACAATCCAATTGTTTGACAGCTGGTAAAAAGCTGGTAAAAAACACACACACAAAAACAACAAAGCAAAATGGCACACACTTCTGAACTGTCTGATCGATTATTACCAGATTGAATACAGTTTCTTTTAACTGTCTACACGTAATCTATTAACAATGAAAAATTACCACAATCTTAATCTCAAATAGCTTTATCCCCGGGATTCCAATATGGTGATGGCAGCCAGGTAGCCGTAGTTTTAGTAACTCTTACAAACGTTGTTTCAAGCTTTATCCATACACAAACACCACTTGATAAGTTTACCTTTAAAGTTGCAGGCTCTTGTCTTGTAAAATAGATATTTTTTTCACCAAAACTACTATTTTTTGACATGAGGAGCCGCCATATTTAACATCAAAGTTGGAGCAAAAAAGAAAAAGAAAAAACTCAGACGTTCCGAGTGGGAAATCAGACTTCGGAGGGCCTTCCACTTTTCCCACACGAAGTAGGAATTATCGAGTTCGGAGTACACCTTGAACGCACTATTAGATTTGTACTGGACTTCATTGACTACAAAGACCTTATCCCTGGTGACCCTGCCATTCTCATTTTACATTATCAAAAAGCTTGTGATACAATTAGTCAATCATTTATTTTTACATTTTATCTTACTTAAAGACCCAAAGTAGGATTACCTTCTTAAACCCAGCGGTAAAACTTTTCAGTTTCGTGTGGTCAGCCACTGTAAGGGAGATATTAGAACGCTTATCATGTGCGCATGCTCAAAGCAGAATGTTCCAGTCGCCACTTAGGACTAGTCACAAAAATAACAGAATGTCTTCAAGTCTGGTAAATACAATAAATGACTTCATTAAACCAATTTTATATCTATATCAAACATTAGTTTGACCACACTAATGAATTTAAATGAAGATACCTCTAGATGAGGGCTTTTCTCAGCAAGTATTAGGTGAGGTAAAAAAAGAAAAGAAAAGAGAATTAGATTGATTAAAAATAATGATTAATTAATCTCAAAGTTTTCTCATGACAGCACTATATATATATATATATATATATATATATATATATATATTTTAGGGATGCACCGATCCGACTTTTTCATGTCCCGATACCGATAACGATGGCTGGATTTTGTGTAACTGTCGACACCCGATACCGATCCGATACTATTTGTGACAGTGTGGAGGTCCTGTCACTATGGCTCCGATAGATCATGTGCTCTGGCTGCTTAGCCACAGGGATATCCCTTTGGCTGACTGGTTAGCACACATGACCTTCACCTGGGAGTCGCCTGGGTGTACCTTGCCACATATTGTTGAATTAATAAACTGTATACCTTCTGGTGCCTTTCTTGAAGAGACTAAACGCACCAGACTTTACAAACTAAACATAACTGAGACAAAATAACAGATGTAAAATATAAAATTACCACAAAAATAAAATTTCAAGTGAAAAATTTATCTTTTTTGGTGAATTTCTTGCAGATTTTCCCCATTTTGAGTATCGGTTCATGGTATCGGTTAAGTTTAACCGATACTGATACCAATACATTAGGCAGTATCGGGGCCCATACCCGATACTAGTATCTGTATCGGTGCATCCCTAATATATACACTACCGTTCAAAAGTTTGGGGTCACATTGAAATGTCTTTATTTTTGAAGGAAAAGCACTGTACTTTTCAATGAAGATAACTTTAAACTAGTCTTAACTTTAAAGAAACACACGCTATACATTGCTAATGTGGTAAATGACTATTCTAGCTGCAAATGTCTGGTTTTTGGTGCAATATCTACATAGGTGTATAGAGGCCCATTTCCAGCAACTATCACTCCAGTGTTCTAATGGTACAATGTGTTTGCTCATTGGCTCAGAAGGCTAATTGATGATTAGAAAACCCTTGTGCAATCATGTTCACACATCTGAAAACAGTTTAGCTCGGTACAGAAGCTACAAAACTGACCTTCCTTTGAGCAGATTGAGTTTCTGGAGCATCACATTTGTGGGGTCAATTAAACGCTCAAAATGGCCAGAAAAAGAGAACTTTCATCTGAAACTCGACAGTCTATTCTTGTTCTTAGAAATGAAGGCTATTCCATGCGAGAAATTGCTAAGAAATTGAAGATTTCCTACAACGGTGTGTACTACTCCCTTCAGAGGACAGCACAAACAGGCTCTAACCAGAGTAGAAAAAGAAGTGGGAGGCCGCGTTGCACAACTGAGCAAGAAGATAAGTACATTAGAGTCTCTAGTTTGAGAAACAGACGCCTCACAGGTCCCCAACTGGCATCTTCATTAAATAGTACCCGCAAAACACCAGTGTCAACATCTACAGTGAAGAGGCGGCTGCGGGATTCTGGGCTTCAGGGCAGAGTGGCAAAGAAAAAGCCATATCTGAGACTGGCCAATAAAAGAAAAAGATTAAGATGGGCAAAAGAACACAGACATTGGACAGAGGAAGACTGGAAAAAAGTGCTGTGGACGGATGAATCCAAGTTTGAGGTGTTTGGATCACAAAGAAGAACGTTTGTGAGACGCAGAACAACTGAAAAGATGCTGGAAGAATGCCTGACGCCATCTGTTAAGCATGGTGGAGGTAATGTGATGGTCTGGGGTTGCTTTGGTGCTGGTAAGGTGGGAGATTTGTACAGGGTAAAAGGGATTCTGAATAAGGAAGGCTATCACTCCATTTTGCAACGCCATGCCATACCCAGTGGACAGCGCTTGATTGGAGCCAATTTCATCCTACAACAGGACAATGACCCAAAACACACCTCGAAATTGTGCAAGAACTATTTAGAGAAGAAGCAGGCAGCTGGTATTCTATCGGTAATGGAGTGGCCAGCGCAGTCACCAGATTTGACCCCGTTGAGCTGTTGTGGGAGCAGCTTGACCGTATGGTACGCAAGAAGTGCCCATCCAACCAATCCAAATTGTGGGAGCTGCTTCTAGAAGCGTGGGGTGCAATTTCTCCAGATTACCTCAACAAATTAACAGCTAGAATGCCAAAGGTCTGCAATGCTGTAATTGCTGCAAATGGAGGATTCTTTGATGAAAGCAAAGTTTGATGTAAAAACAATCTTATTTCAAATAAAAATCATTATTTCTAACCTTGTCAATGTCTTGACTCTATTTTTTATTCATTTCACAACGTATGGTGGTGAATAAGTGTGACTTTTCATGGAAAACACAAAATTGTTTGGGTGACCCCAAACTTTTGAACGGTAGTGTATATATATATATATATATATATATATATATATATATATATATATATATATACACATATATACACACACACGCATACACATTAGGCATATCACAATCTCGATCTTGTATGGAAATGGATCGAAATTACGTTAAGACCTTGCACATCAAAATCCAAGACAGGATCGCGATCACCTCCTGCCAGGTTTACATACTATGCATCCCACTCGGGACTCCATAGCAACAGTTTGCAGGTGACTGTTTATGTAATAAGATCTCGTTATCACAAGGATCCACACATTGCATTTACCTAACAAGTAACTCTCACCAGTTCTCATTTAACTCACACCACCACCTGGTAGCATTTTAACTACCTGTATTACATCCCCGGTGATCAGAGCACACATCTACAGAGCACATTAGCTGACGCTAGCAAGTAGCTATTGGCTAAGCTACAGCTCGACCACGGCTAGGATGGATGAAGCAGCGGGACCAGAGCTAAAGCCCCTCCTATTCTCAAATCCCCGGTGAGGAAATTTTGAGTTCCCGGCGAGTTTAGTCGACATTGGTATTGTAAACAAGAGGACCGCTGTTAGCTGCATTTAGCTTGGTCCAATTAACTATCTGGACTGGACTCGTTTTTCTGAATTAACTATAAAGAGTCAGTAGATGGCAGCCACTCTCTGTTACTAATATTTAAACAAGACTGTTACACTTTTATTGTAAATAAATCATTTGCTTATTTGACCATTAATGCCTAATACATTACACAAGAATAATAAAAATTGCATCACTTTTTGTCTTCTAAAATAAGAATAAAACCAATGATCACAGACTAGTCTAAAAATGACATAGGGCTCTGTACTGCAAAATTAAAAATAATTTTTTTTTTAAAAACGAGAATCGAATCGAATTGTGACCCTAAAATTGAAAATCAAATAGAGAATTTGGAGAATCGTGACACCCCTAATATAAACATACACACGCACTTTGTGTGTGTCACATTGTGGGCGCGGAAAAAAAAACGGTTCTTCCTGAACACCAGTCTGGCCCAGCTTCGAGTTAGTATTCAGCTAAGGAACCGGTTTTGTGTAAACCAAAGAACCGGTTCTAAGTCAGACTCTAGTACCGAACCAGCTCAATGGAAAAAGTCCCAAAAGTCGTCTCTCCACCGGTACGATTCGACTCGACCTCAGTACCTTTTACTCTCCACTGGCAGAAGTCTGGCTGAGCCGCTCCAAGACGCTCCGAGCCAATACTATTTTTCGTACCACCTCAGCTGTGGTTCTATCCGTGCTGAACTGGTACTGAAAAGCGACGTCAGACGGCTGTCGGTCACTGATTGGCTGGAGGGCGGAGTCACTGGAGAGTAACTTGACAGCATCTTTTAACAAAAAACCGACCGCCATTTTGAAACCTCGCTACAGAGAGTGGATGTGTTTAGTGTTTGCTGAAGAATAACAACGTTAAAAACCAGTGCTGTGATCTAAACGGAGTTTCAGCATTTCTGAGTTTGTTGGCTGAAGAGAAGATTCGGTGTGAGCTGGATGGAGCTGCTCACTGTGAGGGGGTTATCAAGGAGGAGTCGGGGCTGATCGTGGTTCATAGCTGATGTCTCTCACCTGCAGGCCGAAGCAGAGAAACGGAGAACGCCGAAATCCTGAAGTCGCTGTCTCGTACTCTCGGTAAGAAGCACATTTCATGCCGCTTGTATATTTTATTCACAATATTAACCTATTCAGTTGCATAGTATCTTCAGTATGAGTTCTTTTTATTATCATTTATCCAAACTAGTTCTGATGCCGTTTTTTGTTGTTGTGGTAAATATGAATGACCTACTTACGTTTTCTGCAGCACAGTGAGACATATGTTTCTATTCCTTAATTTTAATTAGTAGTATATGTTTTAAAAGCACTGTAAGCATAATACTTTTAAAAAAATCTGTGATCCGTTGCAGCGGGACCAACACCTTCTGATTGAGCAGAAGCAGGAAACCAGCTTAAGAGGGGTGGAGATGACACAATGCCTTCAATCAAACCTTCCTGGGATGCTGCAGACTAAACCATGAACCACAGACATGGGCAGCTGGACTTTTGTTTCTGAACTTTTTCTATACCTGTCCAATAAAAATGTCCAAGCTATACGCTTGTATTATCATTTGCAGTTTCATTACATGCTGGTTGATGGAATCATTTTATCTAATTATGTCTGGCATCAGTGTTCAGCAACATTTTAAAAATCTGATAGCAACATTTGCTCTGGCTGTTAAAAGTAAAAAAGTCTTGCGCTGCTAAATAAGTAAACTGCATACATTTGAAAGATGATGAAAAGCCTAAGCCTACTCAAAGATGGGATATCTGTAAAACACATTGTAGTGGTGCTGATTTAAAAAAACTGAAAACATTTTCAAAGCTTACAGCTTTATTACAAAACATACAGTTGTGGTTTGTAATCCATAGAATTCGTAGCATGTATATAGCAACTCCTTTCTTTAAGGGGACACAGAGGCGAAAAGCTGCGTCGCTCCAGCGATGGATGTAGTTTGCTGCACATGTAGATGAATTTGTTCTGACATCCTGAAGTTCTGCAGCCACTGAGCTTCGGTGAAACCCAGAAGAACGTCTCATCACTGCAAAGCCCAGTTAAACAACCAAACCGACGGTCGGCTGCGACAACTTCACAGAGCATTCATCTGAAACACGCACACACAGAATACTTATTAATAAAGCCAACTTGTTAACATAGGTTTTTACTCTGGGCTTTAGTGAATAAATAAATACCAAGAGCGTATTTATAGCACACCACATCGGTATAGTTTTTGCATCTGCTTACCCACACAAGCTGCCGGGGTCCTGTCTGTAGCTTCATTCTCCTGCAGAGCTTCTCACACTCGTTTGTACTACTTTCCTTGCAGTGTGCAGCTTTTCCGGGGTCTGTAATCTTTGATAAGACAGGCTTTCTCTTCGACGTGTGTCTACAGAAATCCACAAACTGAGCAAAAAGCTCAGGATCGCTAGTGAGGTCGCCATTGTTCTTTTTCTCCGAGCATTCGTTTACTTCCCGCTACGGACTCTGGGGCCGCCCACCATATGACGGACCCGCTCACTTGAGACGCTCTGGTTTTTTGCAACTGTGAAGCAACACTTGTCGTGTCGCGTTACCGATAATATCGGTACAGTACGGCTCGGCAAAATGTACTAGTGGAGAGACGCCTTAACTTATCTGGGTATTCAAATCTCAAAAGAGCATACAGATATTGTTAATAATTTTACCACAGTTACTGGTGCAATTAAAAGGATAGTTCAACGGGTGGTTAGCCTGTGATTTCATTTTGGAGAGTGCTATTGAGCATAACAGGATGATCAAGAGCATCAAAGGTTTTTTTTTCACTTGGTGTGAGGTTTCAATTGGTAAATAAATTGTTGTGTTACTGTCTTGATAAGTCCTTGTTAATTTTTCTAAGGAGATCTAAAGGGCATAAAATTAAGAAAACAGTTCTCTTAAAGTCTCTTGCTGAAGGAGGTCTAAATGTTCTGACTTATACTGATTTTAATCAGATAATAAAAATTAACTTGATTAAACCAATCCTTAAAAATTAAAATTTTATATGGTATATTTGCCTTGAATATCTTTTTAGTAATTTGGGTAGTCTAAATTTCTTGTTACCTTGTCCTTTTTCAGTCAGAAAACTTTCCTGTCAAACTTGCAAAATTCCATCTACGGGCTCTAGTATACTGGCCTCTTATACAAACATAATTATTTTCCTCATAATTGCATTCTATGGAACAATACTTATACAGTGCATTAAAATAAGTCACTATATTTCAAAATTTGGTTGATAGAGATATTCTTATTAACCAACTACTTGACGGCAATGGTGTGTGTAATGACTATGAGACTTTCATATTCAATAATACAAGTAAAAAAAAAAAGTTTAAAAAGGTCATTCAGTCAGTCCCGCATAATGTAATTTTGCTAGCACAAAAAAGTTCAGCACATCAATTTGGATCCGCATGATAACCCAATTTTGATTGAAGGATTTAATATATTTGAAAAGAAATGTACAAACAAATTTATCAGCGCCCAATTAGATACTTTATCTACTCCCTTATGGGTACAGTAGGTGCGTTTACATCATAGACTTCCGGTACGTCCCCCATAGGTTTCTGAATAGCAAAAATGAGGCCAGTTGGGCGGTTCCCACCGCCGCCATGTTGTTCACGTCACTCGCCTCGTCACTCTCAGAAACTCCAAAAATGGGCAAAGAGGTGGAGCTGAGAGTGGTGCTGTGAGGCTGGGGGGCGGAGGGTTAACGCTCCGAGCCGACGTAGCTACAAGCTAGTCAGAAGCTAGTCGGGAGCTAACTGAAGCTAACGTAGGCTACAGCCAGTTTCAGCCAGAAGACCGCGGTTGAGAGACTTTTACCCCGTTTTTCAACAACGATCCCTTTAGACGCAGAAACATCTCGAGTAGAGAAAACAGATCGATACGGCCTGATTTTGTGTTATTTCCATTACCATCGGTGGAGGGCGAGGACTGAGTTGGCTTATCTTAACAACACATCCAGCTAAAAGTAGTCACAAAGTCATCATGAAAATTCAGATCCCCTAAAAAAAATAAAAGGCTTTTGACTCACCTCACATCAGACATCCGTTTGTTTATGCCTCCAGCTGTGTTAGTCACACCAGTACTGATCTAACCAGCGATCATCCAGTCTGTCTAGAGTCGAACTCTGTAGTCTTCCAGCCCGATGTAACCGTCTCCCGCTCTTGAGTCTCGAGGTGCTCTACCTGACCGGGTCTGCCGCGGCGTCCTGGTCCTGCCGACTTTGCTGCTCTGCTGCTACCCGACCGATCGCCTGCTCCAACTCGCGTGTAGAAAGAGATAAAACCGGCGACCAGAACAGGATTCCTCTCGGCCACCTGACAGAGACCCCCCCAAGCTCGTTAAGCTTCAGCCGGTATGAAGCCTCCCCCCAAAGCAGAGACTTCTTGGACGGTCTGATACTGTAATCAAAACCACAGCAAGCCATATTTGCCCAATAATTGCAGAGCAACATCCAAAACCGAATAAAAACTGCAGAGGCAACTGATAGTGGAGTTCAGAAACACCAAATGACTGAAGTCTTTACGTTAGTCCCAGGCTGTGAAGAGCTCCGCAAGCAGACTACGGAGCAAGCTATTAGCTACAGTTAGCCACCATTAGCCACCAGCGTTAGCCTAGACGGACCTGTCAATCAAAAGGACACGCCCCCAATTATTCATAATTTCACAATTAAATTACAAATAAACGGAGGAGTTAGAAAAAAATTCACCCCCCTCAGAGTTGTCATGATGGTAAACCTGAACTATCAAACCTAAAATGGTTTTTTGAACCAGGCTGTAAACATGTTTATTTTTGCTGTAAAGTTGGCCTTTTTAACATGGGAGTCAATGGGAAGTTGCTCCTTTTTGCAGCCAGCCCCCAGCGGATGAGGGCTGGACTGCAATTTTTGTCACTTCCGCGTTGGATTCACATTCTGCAGGCGGAGTTTGCCCCTTGGTTTACATGTGCAAAATGTGTTTAATCAGAACCTTGATCGGATTAGAATTTGACGGAACTTGGCCCAGAAAACAGCTATCCGACTATTTAAAGGTTTACATCAGCCACACGTTCGATCGGATGTAGAAGAAGATCATCAGACTTCCGTTGTAAACAAACATGGCTGTGTTCATTTAAAATGGAGCGGTACGATGTTCTTAGTGTCCTTTCATTTTTTCTGGAAACAATTTTACATTTACAAGCCAAACAGTATAACCTTTTTCAGTTTAGTTTCACGCCCGCCATGCTTTCATCCAGGTTCCAACGCCAACGTAACGTACGTCAATGCATGACGTAACAGACATGCGCAGTAATGACCTACATTAGGAATATGAGTTTACATGCACCACGATCGGATTAACTATCGGCATAACCCACCAGTCTAAATCGGAATGAAATTTTGATTCGAATGAGTCAGAGTAATCCAAATGGCATGTTTACATGAAGCATTTTTAGTCTGATCAGGCTTTTAATCCAATTACTCGTGCTCATGTAAACGCAGCTATAGATGGGATTTTCTGAGTGAATGCAATCTTCTTGTTGACATAGAAATATATCATTACCAATAAGATTAAAGAGCTATTATTTAAAATTGTACATAGATGCAATCCAGTTAATAACTACATTTGCCTGTTTAATCCTAATATATAAGACAAATGCTCTTTCAGTCACTGTGAGGAACATGTCTTTGTGGAATGTTCTCAAGTGATAATAGTCTGATACAATTTATAAAGTTTTATTTCAGGAAAAATCTGTAAGAATACGATCCAAAATTCAAATATTACTTATCTTTAATAGTTCAGCCTTTCCTAAAAAACAAACTATATATACTCAAATTAATCATAATCCTGATCATTTCACACCTTTAAAGAGCATGATTTAAAATTGTTATTTTGCCTTTATTATAAATCTTAATTTAACTAATCAAAAACTTGGAAAAACAATACTTTATGAAAGATTTTCTTTTATTTCATAAGCACATCCCGTCATCTCTCTTTTTGTGTGCTTTGATATTGTTCTTGTTCTATATAACATGATTGTTTTGTGCTGTGCTTTAATAACCAGATATTGTATGAGAACGTTTTACAGTGCAATAGCCCTGTATTGCTGTTAATTTGTGTTAATTTACTACTTTTTGGGAGTAGTATTAGCAAGTAGTAACTATAAGTAGTATTAATTATATCTATTTCTTTCTGAAATAACGTTCCCAACAAAGATGAGCTCTCTCTATTCAGTTCAGAGAGATCTAGAAATAAGAACACTTAAATAAATTAGATTACTGAAATGTTTATTTGCGTAACTCATTGGTGTTTTTAAATACCAATAGCTTTTAAATCAGTTAATTATGAGGTAATGTGCAACATGGTGGCCATGCCGACATATAGCCTACCTCGTGGCTCCAGGCCAGTTCTACGTGTGTCTATACTTGTAGTTCTCTGTAAATATTTCTGTCGTGGGACTACCCTAATGAGCATCTATTTCCTGTTCATGCTTAAATTCGTTCTAATAATCGTAATGATTTCATGATGATCAGATTAAATGATTTACCTTCACTCTCTTCCTTAAAAGAATCAATGAAGCTGGGTTGTTCTCTAGATCTGAAATATTCCATCTTAATCGCGATCCTCCCACGACCAAAAATGTTCTGGCCTTCACTAAAAAAGGGTTAGAGTGTGAATCTAAAAGCCCCCACTCGTAAAATCGAGTAGAACAAAATGTATTTGTGGACCTCGGACGGATTTTGATCAGGCATCTGATCAGCCACACGTTTCAGTGTTTCTCGCTGCTGCCATCTGCTGGACGCACTTGGTTCCTACAACCCTCAGATCACTCGGATGTTTTTAAACATGAGTGGACTGAAAACAAGGAAATACATATAGGCCTATATATACATAGGTAAATATAAAATAATGAGAATAGCTTGAAAATATTTAATATTATTTACCTCTTATTTCAGAAAGTGAAACCAATGTAGCATATTATACAGATTCATTACAAATAGAGTGTTATGTTTCAAGCCTTTATTACTTGCAGTTAAAATGATTATATCTTAAGGATCATGAAAAAACAAAATTCAGTGTTGCAGAACATTAAAATAACGTTACACAGTTATATTGAAATTTTATGTTTTCACATTATAATCAGTGGATGAACTCCAAACACCTACGAAGCTTTTGTGAGCCTCTAAAGTCTATATGATCTGTTATTCTGAGTCAGCAGGAAACAATGGAGAAGACTGCTGACTGGAAATAAGTTCATAAGACAGAAATCGAAGCCCTCCACAAGAAGGGTAAGCCAGAGGCGTAACCATCTCAGATGTGAGAGGGACACCTTTTTCAGAGGTCTATGGGGAGCCTAATAATGCGTTCACACCGCACACTTAGTCAGCATCAAAGAACGCTCACAACGCATCTGGTTTGACTCATACCCATTTTTAAACTGAAGCTTGCAAAGCGTGTGAGCGGGCCTTTTTCTGGTGGATGTTTTCAACACTAGCGGATCGTGGTCGGATAGACAACTGTGACGTCGGGCGACGTCACTACAGGGAGAGGCTCTGATTGGTTGGCACGCTGTGTCAAAAGTTCAGTAAGCTGAACTTCTGCGTTGCTTGCGTTTGCCGCTTAAAACGCAGGTAAAGTTTAAAAAACTGACACAGTCAACACACACAAAGCCCTGCAGAGACTCTGATGCCCCTCTCACGGACTCAACCATGTTATTTTGTTGCTCCTGATGCCTACATTTGGGGCGGTGTGAATGCACCGTAAATCATACCCATATATTTCCAGTCCACGGGTCCTCTACTGTCCAAAGAAATGTGACAGTCAGTGGAGCGATAAAAACTATCTTCTCATCCCAGATGAATTCTGCCATGGTTTAACATTTGATGTACGTGAATATTAAAGACGCAGATAAGGCGAAAATGTTTGACCGGGGGCAAAAGTTCCTTTAAGTTTTGTGCAGGGCTGGAGTTTGACAAATTTTCAGCCCTGGAATTTTTTGCCTTAGACCGGCTCACTTTAAATCACAACCAATTTTTTGTTAAAATTAGGGATGCATCGATACCAGGGCTGATACCGTTCTATTGTACGCTTATCGGTTAAAGTTATGAACAGATACTTAACATGTGGAAACTCTACAAGAATTTCATAGAAAGCGTTTATTTTTCACTTGTAATTTCAGTCTTGAGGTCATTTTTTATTAGATTCTCAATTCGTTGTAACAAGCAATGAAGAAAATAAAACCGGTCTTCCAATTCATTGCCTTTTTTTGTGTTGTAGAAGCATCAGCATCGGTACTCGGTATCAGCAAGTACTCAGATCCAAGTATCGGTATTGACTTGAAAAAAGCGGTTTCGTTGCGTCCGTAATTAAAATCATGTAATTATAACCTTACATTTCGAAGCTACAACACACTGTTCTGTAAAGCCTTGTAATTTAGAGTATTTTTTACAGTAAAAATAAGAGGTAACTGCTTCACTGGATAGATTTCAGCATCTATATTATTCTTTACATAAAATCCATTAGGGCATTTAATACTGAAAACACATTTGACTTAACCAATAAAGATATTTTCAATGGCACAACATGCAGGCTTAATTTGTATTGTTTTCATTCATTCTCTTTCAGATCTGGACCTTGTGTATTTATTGTCCTACTTTTAAAGAAAAATGTAACAGCTCACACCGTCATTTGGGCATCGAAAGATGGATGGATGGGTGCTTGTTAACACATATTGCTTTTATACTGACAAAATAAATCCTCTAACCACTACTGACTCCTGACTCTGCTTCAGACACTAATTCACTTTTAAAAATGTTGATAATTTTCAGCACAAGTCTCCAAATTTTTCCAAGCCTTTGAATAGGTCACGTCAGTTTTATTGTTGTACTGAATCAGCTAGCACTGCGGGGTGGTTTTCTCAGCAGGTCTACACCATGCTCTTCATTTTATTAGTACAAATTTATATTATTCAAGAAATACTCCTGCCCACTCTGGACTTGTGAGCTCATTTTGCTTCATCCTGGATTTTCTTTTCTAACTCTTAGGAGCTACGAGAAAGTTTCCTGTGGCATCACATCATTTTATTATAAAAATGACATG
Source organism: Apricaphanius iberus (assembly GCA_028564705.1). Lineage (NCBI taxonomy): Eukaryota > Metazoa > Chordata > Actinopteri > Cyprinodontiformes > Aphaniidae > Apricaphanius > Apricaphanius iberus. The sequence goes on along the minus strand of JAPXFQ010001878.1, from coordinate 6,782,617 downwards.
TTATGTTAGCTGCCAAAAAAAAAAAAAAAATCACACCATTGACTTGATAGATTTACTCAAACGGTGGTTTGCAGGGAAAGTCCGATTTATTGTCTTACCCCTTTCAATGTTCTCGTAAGCTGTCACAAACCACAAACTTGTTTTGGTGCAAATTTTTTGCACAAGAACAAAAATGGTATGGGTATCTGTTTGAGCTTTCCTCACCTTTAATTGTAGTCCTCTCCGTGCTACCCTGTCTATTTATCCTTTTAAACACTGCTGACTGATTGCTCTGACGTGAAACATCAATGTTTACCTGTGCAGAAATAAAAAAAGAAAAAAAAAGATGGCAGCCTGCTGGCAGCTGTAGCGGCCCTGTATAGTAAGCCGTTTTGGTAATAACGCTATACTATTATCTATTGTTTTCTATGCCAAATAATATGCAACTACAAAGGACTAGTTAAGGACTAGTTGCACATTTGACACACTAGTACAACTCTGCTTGCCATAGCAGTGGCCCTTGCAGCCCAACTATCTAACCGGCCCACTAGGAAATGTCCTGGTACTCCTGGTCAGCCATTCCTGGCCTGGTTTTGTGTGGTGAAAACACATAGAGAGATAGCAGAAAAATGGTGATGAGTACAGCGAGGTATCCTTACTCCATAGTGAAGGAAAGAGGATTACATGTAGAGAAAACCACTATAAACCTGACCATATGGAAAGTGGCAGCTATGCTGGGGGACAAATAGTTGGTAGAGTGAGAGCCAGCATGCGGGAAAAACTATACAAGATTTCGGTGGATATTTATAGTGCTAGCTAGAAATACAACTTCTGATTTGTAGTCATTTTAATTACATTTTTAATAATATAAACTGAGTTACAGCATATGTGATTCAAAGCATAGAGCAAAGCGTACCAGAAGATAACTTTTTATCAAACTCAAAGTCAACTTTATTTGTAAATTCTACCACATGTACAGGACATACAGAGAATTGAAGTTGCGTTACTCTTAGACCCATGGTGCATACAAGTAAAATTAAAATACAGACAGTAACATTAAATACAAGTGACATTTAATACAAACAGTAACATTCAGATAATAATAAATACAAATAAACATAATATATAAAATGAAAAACACAATATACAAGTAAGGCACATGGTAGAGAGTGCAAACCACGTAAACAATGCAAACAGTATATTGTATAGTATAGTATCGCTCCACTGACTTTCATTCACTTTCTGCCAGAGGACCAATTGGCCAACCAGAAGGGGAGGAGACTTACTTTCCCTATTTAGTGATTTATCATCCTCACATTCAATCACATCTTTCCTCCGTGACCGAAGAACCATTTAAATCACTGTTGCATGATAAGTGGCTTAGTAATCAATAATATTAATAATGGTGCAAATACAAATGTATTATCATTAAATTATTACAACTATTAATAAAACTGATAGTGAACGGCTCTCCCTGCTCAACAGGAACAAATAACTAAGCTTAAATGTCAGTCTCATTTGACTGTTGGAGTCAAACTGGAAAGATTTAACTACAGGTTAAAGAAAGACGCTTCAAGTTCATGCACTGGCCTCAGCAAATCTTAATAAAAAACACGGTCATGACAGATCAACTCTTCAAAACAACAGTTTTGTACAGGCCTGATTTATTTGAATATTGAGCATAAGTTCCTTTGTTTTAGTAATTCAGCTTAAAAAAACTAAAATATGATCAACTTATCACATGCAAAGTAAAATATTTCAAGCCTTTATTTGTTATAATTATTATGGCCTACAGTTTATGAAAACCTCAAATTCAAAATCTCAAAATTAGAATATTGTTAAAAGGTTCAATATTTTAGGATCAAAGTGTCACGCTCTAATACTAATACAGCTAATACTAGTAAATACCAGCATCATGGTCTTCCTCAGTAGTGGCACTGGTTGATACCATCTGTGCCACACTGTACTGAGGCAGGAAGTGATGCAAAAGGGACCGAGACCAAATACTGAGTACATTTGCATGATTTATCGTTTGAAGTTTAAAAATGTTTCTCAATAAAGTAGCGGTGTACCGACACTGGTATCGGGGCTGATACTATTCAGTTAAAGTTAACCGATACCATGAACCGATACTTAAAATGTGGAAACTCTACAATAAATTCACAGAACATTTGTTTTTTCACTTTTTTCTGTCATTTTAATTAATATTTTTGTTTTTTTAATCTAATTTGCTATCATTTGTTCTTTTAAGCTGGAAAGAAAATAAAGCCTGTCGTCCAATTCTTTGCATTTTTTTTTTTTTGTGGTAGAAGTATCGGTATTGGCAAGTGTTCAAATCCAAGCATTGGTATCAGATCAGAACTTTTTCTATTGATTTCATGTAAATTTCAAATTGTCTGAGATTTTGAATTTGGGATTTTCACAAGCTGTAGGTCTAAACCATAATCATCAAAGTCATGAGAAAAAAAAGGCTTGAAATATCTAACTTTGCAATGAGTCTATATATTAGTTTGATCTTTTTTCATGAAGTACTAAAATAAATGAACTTTTGCAGCATATTCAAATTTTTCACGTTTCAGCTGTGCATCAATTCTTGGTTATCTAATAAAATACAGACAAAAAACGTATTTTGGAGCGGATCGTGGTCGGCGAGACAACGTTGTCAGGCGACGTCACTACAAGGAGATGCTCGGATTGGTTGCCGCGCAGCATCAAGAGTGTTAAATGTGTCTAAAGATCACCTAGCTGAACTTCTGCGTTGCTGGCTTTTGGCGCTTTGTCGCTTAAAACGCAGGAAAAGCCAACACACCCATTGACCCTGATTGACAGATTATGTAATTCATCTGTAAAGTCTCATTCGGAAATAAATAAACCACTGGGAAAAACACCATTATGAAATAAAATCTAACTTTTGGAAAATTACGTTTGGGAATAAAAACTAAATTAAAAAAGGTGGCGAAAATAGTTGCTGAAGTTAGGAAAAAAATACAGTAAAGTATTTTAGATCAATACATATATCTAGGAAAATTAAAAATATTTAATAAAAATGAGTTATGCATTCATTTTTGTCACAGATAATCTATTATTTATAAATATATTTTTTTCATGACGTCACATTTATTTATTTAGTTTTAGTTTTATTTAGTTTTGAGCAGTTTAAATTGTAAATTGTATAAGAACTACATTTTTGGAAAACAAATACATACTTTTTTCTTTAGTTTTTCATTTAACCTTTATTTAACCAGGAAAGTCCCACTGAGATGAAATTTAAGGATAAGTCATGTGGTACTGACAAAATATCTGCTGAGCATTTAAAGTTAGCAAGTAGGAAACTTTATTCACTGTTGGCTATTTGTTTTACTGACTTATCGAAAAAACAGTTTACGTAAACTTCATGTGGCATTTAACGATGGGCTGAGGCTGCTGAAGGTATCTCACTGGAGTAGTGTCAGTCAGCTATTCATGTATGCTGGTGTTGCCTCCTCTGCTTCTCTGCTCCATAACCTCATGTACAGATTTATATGCAGGCTTACAGACTCTGAAAATTACATAATTTTCTATTGAACTAATGTGAAACAAAGTTTGAATCATCTCTCATCAAATCTGTGGAAACATTGGAGGTGCTGCGTTTTTTGTTTTTTACTATGGACCTCATTATGTCTGAAATAAAGTTTGATGATGATGACAAAAAACTTATTTTTCAATGGAATTGTGGAGTTTTCAATTGCAAACTAAAAAGGTAGATTCAAATGCTCTCAATCTGTATGTAAAAAGCAATTAATTAATTACCACTCTTTTTGCAGCTTATTCCATGTAGGAGCAGCAGAGTGAACAAAAGACCTTTTTCCCAGTTCTGTACACACAAGTGGAATAGCAAGCAACAAGTGATCGCAAACAGTGGGAGCCAACATTCCTCTATGTGATTAAGCTACAGATGTGGGAGGGCAGTAGACAAAGCATGGCCTTATAAAGTTCACAATGATGGGTCAAGGCCCGGCATTTAGTAATGAACCTCTGTGTCAATCTTATAGAGACATTCAGCAGAGGCGATCGTCTGCCGCTGGCAAAAAAAATCATTGTGATTGATATCACAGTTATTTTTATCACGAGACCCCCATGAGTCCCGTCTCATGCTCGTAATAGGTCCCATAGTCTACAGTTGATAAAAATGTTGCATTTACAAGCCACTTTTTCACTTCAAAAGAAAAAACAAATGTATTTCTAAGGAAAAACCCAATTTTTCTCCGTTATTTACTGCTAAAAACACACCTCACTACTCTGAAGTAAAGTGATCTTGTCAAAATCAAAATGCCAAAAAGAATATTGATCAAAATGAAACAAAATATCAACTACTGTGGTGTTTAACAGTAAATCTTTCCAAAGAAATTGTTAGTGTGATCTCTATTTACGGTGAAATCTCAGTTTGTGCATCCTCAGAGTTTCTGCTCGTGTAAAGTTCTTCAAGCAAAGGTCACAGCTAAATGGTTTCTCTCCTGTATGAATAACCATGTGTCTCTTTACATGCTGCTTCTGGACAAACCTTTTTCCACATTCCTTACAAGCAAAGTCCCCCTGTCTAGACATTAGTTTCTCCTCTTTCTCATGGACCCGCATATGTCTTAGAAGGTGATACTTCTGGGCATAAATTTTATCACATTTATCACATGACAGCAAGTTCTCCCCAGTGTGGAGTCTAAATGCGACTAAATCTGGTGCCACAATAACCACAGCCAAATGGTTTCACTCCTAAGTGGGTTACCATGTGGCGTTTTAGATCACTTTTAAGTCTGAATCGTCTGCCACAGTTGCTGCATGCAAATGTTTTTTTTTCCTTTATGGATTGTCATGTGTATCTTAACGGCTCCATTTGAGGTAAACTTTTTATCACATAGCTGACACTGAAAATAATTCTTTCCTGTGTGGCATGTCATGTGCATTTTAAGACTATACTTCTGGCTAAACTTTTCACCACATTTATCACAGGCAAAGGGTTTTTCTCCAGTGTGGACTCTCAGGTGATATTTATAATGTTCCAGACTTTGAAAGGCTTTACAACAGACTTTATAAGTAAAGGATTTACTGCCAGGTTTCGGCCCCCCCTGAGAATCAATGTTCTGCTTCCTTCTAGAAAGTTTCTTCTCAACTGAACAGCTGTAAGACTTTTCTCCTGAATGACATGCCATGTGTTTCTGGAACGTTTGCATCTTCATAAACTGTCTACAACACTCAGGGCAGCTGAAGGCTGTTTTGGCAGTTTTATGTCCCACTTTTCTTTCTAGACCTGAGTGACATGTTATGGGTTCCCTCCAATCTTCATCAAAGTCTTCATTTTCATATCTAGAACCTGACAGATTGTAATCTTCACCATCATCACTGACTTCAGTCTCAGAAGAGTCAGAATTTTTTTTTCACTATTTGGTTTTAACTGAGTGTTTGATTCTGTGTCCCTGTCAGGTTGTAGTCTTCCAAAGTATTCTCCATCAGGTTCTGTTTTCACCTGTACAGTTGAGCTGCTACTTGGAGCTCCTGTCTCTCTGCTGTCTTCAGTTTTGATGTCATGAAGATCTGACAACTGAGGTTTCTCTTCGTCTTCATTGTTCACACTACTCCACACTCCCTCTTGACCAATCCCCTGTTCCTCCTCTTCCTTCTTTATCTGGGGACAGGTGTTCGGTTGGTCCAAACTGGAACTGCTCAGATGAGGCATTTCTTCTTTAACCACTGCCTGCTTCTGGTCTTCTGCAGGAAACAAATGGAGATCTGGATTAAATTTTCCAACAAGGTCTTTTGTGAGAATAAAAAGAAATATGTCCTACTCTTAGAATTGTTTTGTGGGCTACTAGAATACAGGAATTACAATGCCAGAACCTCCATCAACAATTGGAACAATTAGTACTCCCCTGCCCAATCCGACCAGTGACGACATGATTTGCCACTGGACTACTGATATTTCCTGACTTGGTTCAATTCAAAACAGCACAAATGTTTCATAAAAGGCAAGACACAACCAACTTCCCCAAAAAATAATGAAATCGTTTTAATTAAAGAGATCGAGGGTACAACCTGAGAGGGAAATTTTATTTTAAAATACACACTTTTAGAACATTAAAAAGTTGGTGTATATCATTAGTGTCAAAATTCATGGCATAAAAAAATAAAAATATAAGCCGATTCAAAAGAAAATGATGATAGAGATGAGAGGCTTTTTTTGTTTTACTGTACAGTTCTTTTTTTGATTTGCTTGTGATTATTTTATTGATCATATATGTTTTTTTTATTACGTTTGGTAAAATGAACGAATACATTTTTTGTTTGCCTCTATTTTGCTACTTTGAAACATGATCATGTGTAAAGGGGGTATGGCCTTAAAGGTGTATACTCCTTTTCAAACAATTCAACTTTTCAATAATGATTGTAACAATTTGATAAATTGTAAAATAAAACACACAGACCTCCCCTCATCTCCTGTACTGTTACCCACCCATTACACCATTGAGACTAGAAATGGGCCGGTTACCGGTTTCTAGGTATACCACGGTATGAAAAAGTCAAGGTTTCAAAACCACTAAAAGTTTCCGTCATACCTTTGCTGCGCTTTGAGCTTTTTTTTTTAATGTGACGTCTCGTCAGTGAGAAAGCAGAGGTCCCTTATACCGTGTGAAGCTCCAGCATAAAGTACCCCTCCCCCTGCGCACCTGCGTTTGTTGCGAGTGACAAACGTGCACCTCTGCTGGCTGTGATGGCTGAAGGAGGCGAGCCCCCAGAACTTTTTCCACCGTCCAAGTCGGCTGTTTAAGAATACTTGGACTACCGAAAAAAGCCAGACGGTCACAGCTTAGAAGAAGAAGTTCGCCCGACGTGCAAAACGTACTTGAGAACGGTGGCAGCCCAAGGAGGCAATACATTGAATATGATAGCGTATGTTCAGGAGCACCACCCATTGTTGTATGCTAAATTCAAGGTCAAGTTAATTGAATTATATTGAATTGCAATATAAAAAGTTCTCAAAAGAGAACTGGAGACAGTTCTCAACAAAACAAATTTATTAAGTTGTAAAATATATTGTGCAATTCAGCTGTGTTAAAATGGTGGTGAGCTGATGCATATAATCAGTAAATGCGTTCTCAAAATGTTGCTAAGCTTCAGAAAGCTAACAATAGCCTAAAAGTAATCGGAGCTTCTTCTCACCAGCTGTTTGGTTTCAACCATCATCCAGATGGACAGTGAGGGGGTTCATCTTAAGACTTTGTTCTATAGTCTGACTTTCAGAGCTGTTAAAGACAATCCGGTTCCTTCTTTGTGTCTGTTCTATATAAAACAAACTAAAGACAACATTTACACGAGCCAGTCGCAACTTGGGTGAGCTTCTGCCAGAGTTGAGCTACGAAGTCTTTACATTAGCTGGACACATTCTCAGAGGCTAAAACGTTTCTTTGGTATCGATGTTTGTCGTATTTCTTTTTATTTATCTTATTTTGCTTTCGTTTAGTGATGTTATGATGTGAGCCGAGGCTACGAAGCGTGTGTAGAGCAGTGGAGGGGGCGCTGGCGGCTGTACCATGTGACTGCTTCGGGAAGTGTTTCAGCGTTTGATGAGTGGTTTGACAGGAATAAAAAACACAAAAAAAACATCAGGCTCCATTCAAAATGTGCGTTTGTGTTGCAGTCAGTTTGGAGTTTGGGCAGAGCTTTGATAGTTTGGATGGGAGAGTTTGGTTAGTGTTTATATAGTTCGGAGATAGTTGTGTGAGTAAAGAAACAGATAGTTTGAAGGTTTAGTGGGACACATCTCGCTTATGTGTGGATACGTATGAGCCCCTGCATAACCACAGTGCTGCGCAACATAACACCTCACGTCAGTGGCAGGCTGTCACACATCTTGCGTTTTTGTGCGCTGCAAAGGAGAAATTAAATGTATTTCGTCTGGGACAAAAGACCTACGCTCGACATGCACGTCAAAAGAAAAGACTGATTATATATCAGGTTGCGCAAGTAACTACCTTGAGCTGTGCGTCACGCGCATGATGTGTGGCCACTGTCAGTTCAACGCATTGAATAATAAGTAAAACCGTAGAGAGAAAAAAACGCGTTGCACGGTCAAGACGTTTACACATACATGTGATGTGTGTCCCTGGAGAGAGAGATAATGGACCAAGCTAGGAAGAGGAGGATTTCCCCCATGTGGGAACATTTTAACCTGATAAATCCTAATAAGGCAACCTCAATCTAACATTATGTCAGACAAGTTAGATTTGCTTATTGAGAGCTGTATATTTTTAACCGTTTATTTTATTCAAATGTGAAGTGTTTGTTGTGTTCCAAGGAGATGGGGTACAATAACAACACCTCGTCTATACTAAGGCCTTACAATAAATTGCACGAGAATAAGGAGCCAAATATTAGCAGGCTGGAAAGCCCCCTGGAATAATGTGAAAAGCAAAGTTTACTGTACCCCAATTTATATAGTCTAGCTCTTCTGTTTTTGTTTACGCCGGGATCTTCTGTGCCTTGTGAAAGAGTGTTTTCAAAGGCTGGTGAGGCGTTGTCTAAAAAAAAAGGAGTCACTTAAAACCAAAAACAGTTGAGAAACTGCTTATTTGCTAAGTTTCACCTGTTCTGTACATCATTGTCCAAGTTATACACATTTTCAGTCCATTCTTTCTAGTTCCACAAGCATTTTCACTTTCCTCCGCCTGCTTAAGTCCATGTATTTTGCCTCAAGTGACAGAAAAATATTATTACACAACCTGCAATGACATTTCATATGACCATTTTAAAATTTACAGATAGAATACGTGTTTAAAAATTATATTATTCACATTTGTAGTATTTTATGTGGAGAAATTTTATTTTTTGGAACTCATAGTCATTCCCAAGAGCCATAGCAGACTAACAACTTTAATTGCATCACACATTAAGTGGCTTAGAGCTACAGCTGCCTGTGATTAAGCATCTGGTCAGTAGGGGGGTTTGTGTTCACATGAAGCCCCATGTGCAGAACCCTTTCTTGAACCAATTAGGTCTTATTAAAAAGGTCTATTCTTTAATTATCGTTTTTAAATCACATCCAAACAAGGGATGGTGTGACACTGATGTGTGTGTCAGAGTCTTCTTCGGTCCCTGCCAATCACCATTATTTTTTAACTCTGCTTGTTTTGACATTCTGAGGTAGGTTCAGACTAAATGGAGGAGGCCATTTACTGTATGTTACTGCATTAAGTGTAAAAGAGATGTGCACAGTAGAAACTCTCCTAAAACATCAGGATTAATAAGAGCTAAATAAATATCCATAAAAACATATATTTTGTTGATGACAGGAGCTGACAGTTTCTGTTAACCTGTCAAATATTTTGTTTTGATACGTTATGTCAGAGAGTGACACAAATATACCACTAGATGGTGGTGTTACTCTGTTGTTCAGTGGATCTAAAATTACTGCTCACATGATGCTTACTTTCTTTACTTTTCAACAATATATAAACAATCTTTATAAAATGAACTTGAAAATTAATTTATTTGATTTATTTAAATAGTAAACAGAATACTTAAATCTTTAATGCAGATTAGTTTGACTTTTTCACCCACCGATAGCTGCTTTTACCACAAAAACAAAACAAAAAAACTGTTGAGTATGTCAGCTTTTTTTTCAGGATGTACAATTTTGTAAGGATTTGTAGAAATCATTTATTTCAAAGTTACATTTTTTTCAGACATAAATTGAGATCTAAACATCTGATCTACAGAAAATGTTAACCAAGTAAGAGAGGATCGAGACAGCTACATTCCAGCAGAGATTCCACCATTACCTACAAAGATTTTCAATAGCAGTCATCATTTTTTTTCTTTTGAAATAATTAATTAGGTTACCAAAACATGTTTTCCTCCAATATCTTTGCAGGTTTTAGTGGCAAGTATCAGTGGGTGTAATTGTTCTTTTCAACGTTTGCCACCAAAATACCAGGGCCTGGTATCTAGGCTCAGACCTCTGCCCAGATTTCATTGTCTGGGCAGAGGTCCCAGAGAATAAAACCAGTGACCAGAATGTGTACAGGGAGGCTCTGTGATACTAAACATCATGTATGTGACCTGTCTCCGCTATGTCGCTTGATAGGGGCTTTTTCTAATTTATGATGTAGTCCATCTGGCATTGAGAAACCCCTTGCCTAAGAGACCAGCAGTCTGATCAAGGTGATTTTAAAAATTACCTACATTTTTACATTTGTGGAAAATAATTGAATGTTCGGTTGAGTCACACAAAACTGTTGCAGTTATTGAAGCTAAATAATGGTCATTTGTTTTTTATTCATTCCATCAATTAACATTTTTTAATCAGAATAATTTCAGCAAGAGTGTAAAACCCAGAATATAACAAAATAAAATTAGGTAAAGAAAAAAAACATAACACCATTTTTTGAACTCTACTTAGGTCTGTGCTACTGCTGCTTAAGGCTTGGTTTACACGACTGGATTTTAAAATTGCCAGAGGAGCTTCCAACCGCATGCACAGCAATACAAAAGAAAGATCATGCATATTCCTGTTTTGGTCGTAAATTGTGTAGTATACTGCCACACAGCAATGGCGCATGGTTGTGCACTGCAGACACTGTTCATGCACTGTTCATGCACAGAAAATCTAGGCTGTGCACCAAAAATATAAATATTGAGCCCGAATTGAAAATAAAAAAATATATTTCTGTTGTATTTTGCAGTGTGACTCAATGAACAATTGTGCTGATACACAGTTCTCCATTTAGAAAGACACACACTCGCCTTACCCTTTATCCATGGCTAACTCCATTTCAACGTAGTGATGGGTATGAGGCCTCCTGAAATGTTACGACAGTACAACTCTGTATTGATACTGTGTTGGTGTACTGACACCTGCTGGATCTTAATATCATTGCAGGCAATCTAAAATTCATCTACAGATTCAATGGCCATACGCATATGACAAAATTATTTATGTAATTGTATGAAATATTGTACAATACATTATTTAATATCTTAATCAAAGTTTGAAATACGTTATATTAAAAATATATAATAAGACATCTTGTGAATGTGTGTCATATCTTGAGAAAAAATGAAACTAAAGGTGATGTTGATTATGGATTGCATTTGAGGCAGATTTTTTTTTTAAATATATATTTTTTTATTTTAAAAAAATTGTTTCTCCAAGCTCTTTGCACGGATAAAAAAAAAAAAAGAAGCAATTTCTTCAGTTTTAGAAAACACATACTTGCATGGGACAGATGCACAATAATTTTCTTGTTGGCAAAACATATGAAGATTCACGAACCTGAAACAGTTCCATGAACCCCTCACTTTCAACAATGCTGAGAGGTTGGCGGTCCTTAATAATGAAATACCTGGTCCAACTCATGCTTCCTGGTAGCTTGATGGTCAAAGAAGAAATAATAAAACAACATTTGGTCACTGTGAATAAAGTGACCACAAAGAAGTTTTATAATATCTGTATACCTGCATTTATCCCAGTTGCATTTGTGACGACCTGATGTTCATGTTTGGAAATGTGTGGTGGCCACTCGTACGCACGCTCCTCCGCAATCATCTGTTGATAAATCCCACTTGTGCGTACCCAGGTCCTCGTTCCCATTCAGTCATTTGCATACAGAAACGCCCTCAATTAACTATATTTGGTAGCACCACATCTGTCAGAGGCATTGAGTCCTCATGTTCTTCCTTAAAATAATGGCCAACAGAGCGAAAAAATGAATTTCAGTGTCACAGAGATCGAGGTAAAACATAGGTGGGGCAATTAGAAAGTATTCATGATGTACAGACCTTTTTAGGTCTGTACATCATGATGTCAGTTAATACAAATTAATTTCACCACCGATAGTTTTTGCAATCAGCGGGTTCGCTGCTAAATTCTCCCAGCGCGCAGCCGTTATATTTCGGCTCTAGAGCAAACATAAAAAATGTTGCAAATACTTTCATTTGATAATATTAACTTCTGTGGAACTCGTTAACGTCTTTGAACATATTAAATAATTTAATAATGAACATTGCTGTTCTATTCTATCAGCTCAGGGGAAACTAATAAAAAAAAAAGAAAACTCCGCCTGGGATAAAGGTGACAGGCAGTAAATGTGGTTCGATATTAAACTGAATACAATAAAACGTCTCCGGACCAGATCTAATACCGAGGGTGCTCCGATCATCATGTTTGACTCTTGTCGCCATGCGAAATTGGAGACATGGCTTGTACTGCCCTCAGTACGCAAGGAAAAAAGGACAATCTGCTTCACTGATAAGCAGGACCATTTGTCACGCTGCAGTTTGCAAACATTTTAATTAGAGGTGTGACGAAATCCCATTAAGCTGAAGGGCTTGGTGCAATAAATAAAAAAATAGACTGGGGGTCTGCGGCCGCAGAGCGCACATTGCGAGTGACAGGATCGCCATGTATGAACACCCGCATCATTAAATTATGTATTTCTTGGCAAATTTAAAACATTTACTGAAAGGTTGTTGCTAATCCGTGCATAACTTTTACGTTATTTTGTTATAACACAGACGGCAACATCAGCTCCTTAGTGGACCTGCTGAGAGAAAAATTCGGTCAAAGTAAAACTGTTTCAGTGTTGCAGTTCCCCCGTTCTAACAGTAGATGCTGTACGTATGAACAATCAGAACTGTACTTATATTTAGGAACATTTCTAATCTCTAATATTTGCGTGTTACATCAAATTGTATTTGTAGTACCTAAAATAGTGATTTTTAAGGTGATAGATCATTTAACAGTTATGAACTCTATAAAAAAAACAACAGTGATACAGGAGACACATAATGTGTGCTAAGCGTATTGAAACTACCCTCACCAATGTTGTTCAGGAACTATATGATAGTTCGGTCTGATAGTTTAGCACCTGCCTAGGTGAGGCTGAGGTGAATAAACAAGATGAAGGAATGAATTCTAGATGTCTGTTGAACATGCACCTTGCCAATATATGTATGTAGACAAAATTTACAAACAGTGACTCTCTAAAATACAAGGTTTATTTACAAAAGAAGAAAAAGAAAGGCATTTTAATCACCCAGGCTAGTAACAAACACACTACTGATCAAAGTAAAGGAATAACCAAAGTAAAAGAACAATGAGTGGATAAAAATGCATTAACATAGAAACCATTAATTCTGATGTCACAGTTCTGGATGAATCTGAATCAAATGCTGGAATGAAAGCTGAATTAGTTGACCAATTGTGGTTATTTAACTAATTAGCACAATTGATTTAATTTCTAAACTAATAAACAATATAGTCACAAGATTAGTTTTTGTTCTTCAACAATCTACTTTGAACCGATCTCTCTCTTAACACCATTAATAGCATTTATTCATGAAATGAAGGCTTAAACCAAACACGTGTGCTTATGCACAAAAACAAAATCATAGTGAAAACATAAACCCTAATCCATAAATCCTAAACTAACTTTGCCTCTGCCCAGAAAAGACCTTATAGAACGATTAAAGTTCTCCAGGCTTCTCCGTGTCGATCGGGGGGTCTCCAAGGGGGTTAGCCAGCAGGCTAACAAAGGATTTGCTAAGCTAATTAGCAGGCTAGTAGCACCGTAAGCTTTGGATTTCGTCTCACTCTGGTTCAGCTACGAAGTGATCGGCTCCTGCACTCACTGGAACAGCAACTTTCTGAAGATCTCCAGCTTGAGCATTGACCACTTATCGGCTCTGTAGCGGCAAATGAATGCAGCTTCGGCTGGATCAGCTCCCAGTGCACTCAGTTCGGATCCCGTATCTCCTCTCACGGAGGCCTGCAACTCAGGGAAGGTTTCGTAGGGCTTTGAGGATAAAACATTGGGTTTGTTTCATCGTTATTTGTGAGTCACCTGACATCTCCCTTGGAGTGAGTTTCTCCCAGAAACTCATGTGCTTTTCTTCACCAGCGAAGGAAGATGGTCGACGCTTGTCTTCCTTTGAGCAATATCGGCCAGGCCGCTTTGAAGAAGGCTCAACTTCCGGCAGAGGGTTCCTTCAATAGATTCTGGTTACCCCTACTTCCTGTGGGAGTGGGGTTTCTTCTTCCCCTGTGGAGCTAGAAAGCTGATTAGCGGCACCTGATGGATGCAACAACACTGTTGCAGCTATCATAAATACAACAGCCTCTTCAGTCGGGAGCTTAAATTAGAGGCCGACCGATAGATATTTTTCCTATATCGTCCAAAATTTGTTATAAAAAGCAAATGTAAAAAAAGAAAGAAAAAAAATGAGTAGGCATCTGTGTGGCCAGTTGCAGCCACTACTTGAGTGGAAGAAGGACCCCCACACACTCCAAACCACAGTGAGCCAGCCCACTCATATTTTACTCGTAACTGTGGTGTTTGATCTTTGACTTCACTATTTTTATATACATCTTATTATTTACTACCATGTGGTAATGGGCTTTACTATGTGGTGATTTTTCTTTGATATTTTAAGTCCAGATTCTACCTAAACCAGCTTTTCAGCGCCATTATTTTGGTTACTGTTTGAATTTATTTTATATATTTAAAGCAACTTGAATCAGTTTTATTTTCTATTGTTCTGGAACCATTTGCACTCAGGTTACTGTTTTGAGTTTGTTTTTATAATGTCTTATATTTGAAGTTCATTTACAGAGTTTTACTGACTTTAATTTTATATTGCACACAATATGAGTGTTCAGTTGTCTTTCAGAATCGATGTGCTGCTAAAAAGTATATATATCTGCCTTGGATATCGGCCTTAATAATATGCTTTTGATATCAGCCATCGGCAACCAATTTAAAAAAAAATATTGGCATTGCCATTGGCTTTTGAAAAACCTGTATCGGTCTGTCTCTAGCCTAAATCATATCTACTAAATTATCATAACAGAAAGATCCTTCCTGCCCACAACCATTTAATATCTAAAGTCAGAGTAAACATCACATTCTGACAAAATAAGTATTTTAATGCAATAACAAGAATAAGCAGCAGTTTTTTGTTGCAACACCTGCACCCTGATGTCCCGTCAGCTGCTGCTGCAGCAGCTGCTGATCTGTGTATAAACTGATCAGAACCAGCCTCTAAGCAGCAGCTCGGTCCGTAGAGGATGTCATATGAGAGAATCTAGACATTTCTAACAATCTATGAATACCCCTGAATACCTAGGAGAAGAGATAAAAAGCTGACATGTCGAGTAGAAAAATCGCTCTATTGTTGATGCTAATTTTAGCAGCTAACAAGATAACTAGCCCACAGAGGCTACTGTCTGTCATCAACCACAGCAGGCTTCCCTTTAAGAAGCTCAAACAACGCTGCTGTACTGCCGTGGAAAGCAGCTTCTACTTTGTGAATTTTGCATTACACATGCTTCTCTTTTCATTTAATAAAACTCTTTAAAACATTAGAGCTACGTTGTTGGCTCACTACTGTTAAAGGTTTTCAAAGTTGCAGTAGAACCTAATTGCTACAGCTGCGCATGTGCGTGAGGGGCAGATGGGAGCAGATAAAGGGACAGCGACTGTTTTAAGAAAAAACAAAGCTTTAGAAATTAAATAACGTCAATTACAGAATTTGTCAACAAGTTTACTTGTCGATGTTGTGACGAAGCGACGAATCTTGGCAGCCCTACAAACAACTGAGGCAGAGTTTTGACGCTAACTTTAAAATGATGGTGGTCAATGCAGCAGAGGTGTCAAACAACTGTTGGGCAGCCAAAAAGCATTGGACGGCAGTGAGGATGGCAATCTGTGGGAGTAGACAGGATCGCAGGCGCAGCATGAGAGCGATCACAACTAGGCAGAGGACTTCTGTGAGTAAAAGCCTCATGCAGATTTTTGTTGTTATTTGACTATTGATTTGACATGTAATGTGCAAAGTTCTGACAGTTTGCATGTAAAAATGTGGGGTTGTCCTCTTCTTAGTTTCTATTGTCTTGCTTTACTAGAATATACATTGGCATCCCATTTCATGTACAGTTGTGGCCAAAAGTTTTGAGAATGACACAAATATTCGTTTTTACAAAGATTGCTGCTGAAATGCTTTCAGATCTTTGTTGCAGTTGTTTCTGTGATGTAGTGAGATCATTATGTCAGGCTGATTGGGTTAGAATGGCAGACTTGACATGTTAAAAAGGAGGATGATGCTTGAAATCATTGTTCTTCCATTGTCAACCATGGTGACCTGCAAAGAAACGTGTGAGGCCATCATTGCGTTGCATAAAATGGCTCAAAGGCAAGGATATTGTGGCTACTAAGATTGCACCTAAATCAACAATTTATAGGATTATCAAGAACTTCAAGGAAAGAAGTTCAATTCTTGTTAAAAAGGCTTCAGGGTGTCCAAAAAAGTCCAGCAAGCGCCAAGATAGTCTCCTAAAGAGGATTCAGCTGCGGGATCGGAGTGCCAGTGCAGAGGTTGCTCAGGAATGGCAGCAGGCAGGTGTGAGCACATCTGCACGCACAGTGAGGCGAAGACTTTTTGAAGATGGCCTGGTGTCAAGAAGGGCAGCAAAGAAGCCACTTCTCTCTAAAACAAACATCAGGGACAGATTGATCTTCTGCAGAAAGTATGGTAAATGGACTGCTGAGGATTGGGGGCAAAAGTGATAACTAAGTGGCTTGGGGACAAAAACGTTGATATTTTGGGTCCATGGCCTGGAAACTCCCCAGATCTTAATCCCATTGAAAATTTGTGGTCAATCCTCAAGAGGCAAAAACCTACTAATTCTGACAAACTCCAAGAAGTGATTATGAAAGAATGGGTTGCTATCAGTCAGGATTTGGCCCAGAAGTTGATTGACAACACGCCTAGTCGAACTGCAGAAGTCCTGACAAAGAAGGGCCAACACTGCAAATACTGACTATTTGGATTAATGTAATTTACTGGTCGCTAAAAGCCTTTGAAACATATAAAGTGCTTGTAACTGTATTTCAGTACATCACAGAAACAACTGAAACAAAGATCGAAAAGCAGTTTAGCAGTTAACTTTGTGAAAACTAATATTTGTGTCATTCTCAAAACTTTTGGCCACAACTGTACACTCCCCGTTTCTTATGAGGGATAGAGAATAAAATTTGTTCCATTTTTACTTTGCCAAGGAAGGTGCTTTGAGGTACAGTTTCCTCATTTCAGTCATGAAAATCCATCACTTGTTGGTGAAATTTGTCGTTTTGAATCCAAAGTAGGTTAACTACGTGATTCTTATGTCTGATGAGGAAAACAATCAGCTGTAATTAGTGATGCAAAAGCTGTAGTTTCAGTTACTTTTTAAATCTTCAGAGATAGTTAGGATTAAAACCTGTTTGAACCAACCTCAAGTCTAGTTTCCTTTCCTTTCGGATCCGTGATGGTAACTTCAGCAGTGGATCAAGGCTTTTTCTTCCAGCTCTTTGAGCCCGATCATGCTTGTGTTTCAGCAGACAAAGTTAAGGCAAAATCAACAAACTCAATGCTGCGCTGCTACCAAAGTAAAAAAAAAATACTTTCTCCTCACACAGAGCCTCCTATGAGTTTTTAGAATGATTAATAAGGGACTATTCCTGCTGCTGAGAAGGGGCGTATCCAGGAGATTGATAAAGAGGGACTAAAAGGGGGCCAGCGTGGTTCTGGGACTATAGTACCATGGCCCTTTTTCAATGTCTCCCTAATTCTGAGGTCTCAAGGTTTGTATGTTGAATATGCAGGCCCTGGTGATGAAGAGTGATTCATCATAGTTGATCTCTATCTCTGGAAATGGATAGATTTATAGCGTTTAGAAAAAAAATAGATTCATAGCATTTTGAGGCAAAATTAAATTACCTTTAAATTTATTATTAACAATATTGTCGTTTGATTTAATAATTATTGTTCAACATGTTCTAACTGAGGCGAATTTTTTTTTCCAGAATAAATTAAATATTCACAAATGTTTAGGGTTAGGTAAAAAATAAAATTTTCCTGAAAACTATTGAAATGGATTTATAGCGTTTTGGAAAAGAGCTCTTCATATATATGATACAATTTTAGCGTTGGTATAATACAGTATTAATTTGTCCTAACATTTTAACTTGAATCCTGTAGTTAATGTTCGACCACAAAGTAAAACGGCTCATTTTTCTATAATCCCGCCTCCTGCACCAACCCCCCACTTCCGCGCAGAGCCGGCAGGAACTCAGACAGAAAAACAGTGCTGAGCTTCATCTCAAACATTATTCTGACATTGAATTTTACAAGCACGAAGTACCACAATGGAACTCTGTTATATTAACGGCTCAGACGTTTGTTTTATTTAAAGTGATCTTAAAAGCGGGGTAGTCCTGTATTCAGGACAATACAGTATGTGGCATGTAGCTGAAACTAAAGCTGAACAAAATATCTGGAGCAATTTGGAACCCCATTTGCTCTTTACTTTAAGTAAACATCCTAGATTCGGTATAGTTCACAAAGTTGTCTTTCCCCCCAAAACATTTTCATCTTAAAAAGGGGAAGTTTGTCTTTTTTTTCCAACTTAGACCGATTTATGGCATGCATTACGTTAACTCATCCATCCAGACAAGATTGGAGCAACTTTGAGTCCTTCGGAGGAAGTTAATATCCATTCTCAATCTGCGTATATCCATGTAATGGGAATCCTTAGGACAGGTGAAGTGGTATTTTCCTTCTCAAAACTCCTTCATTTAACCACTGTTTAATTTATAGCTACTACTATTCCCCTTGTAGTTCGGGGTACCCCAGAAGAGCTTCTTCGTTGCCTGCAGGAGTTGTTTTGCAGGCTTGAATCCAACTTTAACACGCAATCTCAACTGCGTCGTTGCCGTGCCCCATGACAGCTGTAGTCTGAGCTACTGTGGCAGACGTTTAGACAGAACTTGCTTCTGCAAACATAAACATTGTTCACGCTTGCATGTTTCCGATTTGCACAAATAAAATGACCAAGTTGGCTAAGCCCATCGAATAGAACAGAGTAAAAGTGTTGCCATTGGGCACTTCAGTAACGTCATTGAAATGGCAGCTTGTTGTAAGATGTACTAAAAGCCTGTAGGCAACACCGGAAGAACTCAAAAAAGCACTTATGGGCTGACCCAAACTCCGAGAGGAATAGTAGCAGCTATTAATAACAAAACATCAGCTAAATAAAATATATCAGACAGCTGCAGCTGATCCAGAACGCTGCTGCTCATGTTCTCACTAGAACCAGGAAAGTAGAACACATCACCCCAGTTCTAAAGTCCTTACACTGGCTCCCTGTAGCTCAGAGAATAGACTTTATTTTTTTTTAACGTGTCCTGTCTAGCAGTATGCTACTCAGAGAATAGACTTTAAAAGACTCCTACTTGTTTATAAATCATTGAACGGTTTAGCACCAAAGCACATTGAAGATATGCTGTCACTATACCAACCCAGCAGACCACTCAGGTCCTCCAACTCTAGCCTACTAATTGTCCCTAGAATCAGAACTAAACAGGGAGAAGCAGCTTTCAGCTTATATGCTCCACAAATGTGGAATAAACTTCCAGACGAATGCAAAAACGCTGAATTGCTAGGCTCTTTTAAATCAAAGATAAAAACTCTACTATTCAGACCTGCATTTGAATCTTAAATTGCGCTTTCTGATCACTTTTTGTTTTGTTTACCGGATTGTGTTTTATCTGTTTTAATTGCATAAATTTGTTCCTTCCATTGTGTTTTCTTACTGATTGATTACTGTTAAACTTATATGTTTTGTTTGTAATCATGTGGTTTCATTATCACTGAATCATGTAAAGCACCTTGAATTACCTTGTGTTGAAAGTGTGCTATACAAATAAAAATGCCTTGCCTTGCCTAAATGAAGGAATTTTGTGGCACATAATGGCTTATTTAGAGGCGGTACTCCGGCTGTACCCACGACTCCCATTATATTGATTTATGCTGATCACAACTGAATATTAAATTCTCGCAAAGAACTCAAAGTGGCTCGAAACTTGTCTGGGTGAGTAGGTGGACATAGTGCCTGCTATAACTAAGGTCCAGTTTGAAAACAACAACAACAAAAAAAACTATACATTTTTACATTTCAAATTGAAACAGGGCTATTCTAGTTTCAAGAATAGTACTGCTGTAAAGCCCGCAATCTAGTGCTTCAAGTTTTGGCATCTTTACAATATCAAAAGTAGAAAAACCAAGGCTTGCTGTTACAGAGCATTCTTAACAGTTTCTTTCGGGTCGGGTTGTTTTTCTGCGTGGATTTTCATGTGACTCGTTAGTTTACCTTTTTCTTTAAAACTTTTGTTACACACGTTGCAGCTGAATGGTTTTTCTCCTGTGTGCACCATAATATGCCTGGAAAGAGATACTCGATCACGACACGCTTTACCACAAACATGACAAGTGAAAGATTTCTCTCGTTTGTGGATCTTCCTGTGCACGTTAAGTGCAGAGTTTTGGCGAAATTGCTTTCCACAAACGTCACACCCAAACGGCCTTTCTCCCGTGTGTACTCTCATGTGTATTCTAAGCTCTACTGCTCTACGAAACGTTTTTTTGCAAACGTCACAACTGAAACGTTTTTCTGCTGTGTGAACTATCATGTGGTTAGTAAGACTTCCTTGTGCACAAAAACTTTTCCCACACTCTTCACAAATGAATGGTTTCTCCCCAGAGTGGATTCTCATGTGAACTGTTAGATTAGTGCTGCGGTTAAACCTCTTGCCACAAATCCCACAGTCAAAGAGTTTCTCTCCTGTGTGGATCCTCATGTGTTTATCCCGATTGTATTTTGACCAAAATTTTTTACCGCAAACATTACACTCAAAAGGTTTCTCTACTGAGTGGACAGTCATGTGTGAAATTAGATGTGACCTAAAACTAAAGCTTTTTTCACAATCCCCACAGCTAAAAGGTTTTTCTTTCTTGTGAATTTGTTTTATATGTGCCTTCAGGTGAGACTTGTAATTAAATTTTTTCCCACAATAATTACACTGAAAAGGTTTCTCTCCTGTGTGGATTCTCATGTGCCTTTCAAGATTCAATTTACGATTAAAACTTCTACTGCAGACCGTGCAGATGGAAGGACTTTCTTCACTGTGAATTCTTATGTGAATCTTATACTCTCCCTTTCTACGAAATTGTTTACCACAACTGTTACAGCAAAAAGGTTTCTCATCCGTGTGGACGAGCATGTGTGACTTGAGATGAGCCTTACAATTAAATCTTTTTTCACACTTGCCACAACTGAATTCTTTTACTCCCGTGTGAATTTTTATATGCCTGCCTAAATTGACATGACTTTGAAATGTTTTTCCGCAATACTCACAGCAAAACCTTTTCTCTCCTATGTGGATTTTCCTGTGCATCTTAAGTTCTATGCGTTGACCAAACGCTTCACCACATTTTTTACAGATAAAGGGTTTTTCTCCTGCATGGACACGCAAGTGCCTTGTGAGGGACCCATTGTGGCAAAACTGCTTACCACACTCAGAGCAACCAAAGGCAGTTTTGGGATTGTTAAATATTTCCACATCATTCGAACCTGACTTGGGTAAAACAGTCCAACCATAGCCACAGTCGTTTGCCTCAGATCCAGAATCTGATGATTTCTGCCAATAATCATTATCACTGACATCAGTTTCCGAAGTGCTTGAATCGCTGACAATAAGATTATTCTTTGCATTGATGTTTGAAACTGGCTTCCTGTCCAGTTCTGCTCCATCATGGTCTTCTCCAGCAGGTTCAATTTTTAACTGCTGAGTTGAGCTGCTGCTTGGAGACTCCTTGTTCTCTTCAGTTTTTATCTGATGTAGCTCCCCATCATCTTCCGTCTTTATGGTTTCAGCAGCGAGTAGGATGTGCACCTCCCCCTCTTCATCCTTTATCTCCTTGGTTGCAGGGTTCTGCTTGTTGAAGTTCAGGGGAATCTCCTCTTCACCAAACCTCACTGAAACACACATTAAAGTCACAACCTCATCTGTGCACCTAAAGAATTTAAGTGGCAACTCCTAAACAGAAAGTACCTTGTGTGGAATATATGCTAATGAGGTTCCATTGATCAGCCTTAGCTTAGATGTTTTAGTCCACAATGAATTGGGCTTAGTAAAATTGAGACACAGAGAATGGGCTTTATTCCATAAGTGATCCCCTATATTTTTGGGGGTAAATTTAGTAATATAACCCTTAACTTTAAATTATGAATTAGAGATACAACATGCCTTCATTAAGAAACTTCATTCTGACTGTAGATGACTTGACTTCAGATACATTTAGTATCAATTAGATATTTAAAAAGGGGGTAAGAGGAAGCACAAAATGTTGAAGAAGAAACTATTTTCTAAAGGTATGTCAGCTGTTCAGAGAGGCGGCCACATAAATAGGTGATAGAAAGGATGAAGGGAATATTTGGAAATGTTTATAGCCTGATTTCTTTTCTTTTTTTTACTAATATAGATCAGTTTGTTATCTAACAAATCCAGACTGGCACAGAATTAGAATAACATAACTATTGTTAAGATCAGGGCATCCCTTTAAAGGCTTCTCTAAAGGTTACATTGTCATTAATATGCCTGTCAAAGTCCCCTATTAAAACAGTTAAGACCTCAGACTGGTTGGTTGCTTGACAGATAAACAGAGTCAACAATCAGGACATCAACCACAACTGAAGACAAATGTAACCTTTGTTCAATGAGACAGGAAGGACAGGGTTACTGTCAGTAACCCGTTACCCACAAGGCATCTTTACTAGACAGAAAAAGCATCTAAAATAGATAATTTCAGGGTGCTCAATCTTTTTTTACTGTTGTATTCACAATACCATTCCTTCTGACATTGCTCATGACCACAAGTTGGGGTTAGAAGTTGGTAGATCAACTTAGTTCTCTCTCTTTACCATTAACAAGAAGGTCACTGTAGCTACAGCTTTACCCCTATCTGCCAAATGACTTACCACGCCGCCCATTAACAAGAACCTCATGATTTAACTCCTTTAATTAACATAGTATTTCACTGCCAATCTGAACAAGGAAGTTTGCCCTTTTCAAGAAAAAACAGAAGAAAAGTCTTAAACAATGTTTAGTCAGAGGATTTTTTTAAACCTTCGGCAATGAGCAGCCAAACAGGAGAAAATTTCTGCAAACTAAGAAAACATTTTACAAAGGCTTTCTGTCAGCAGTGTGGACTCCTATAGAAAAAAACTAAGAAATAATTGACCTGATTCTTAATTTCTTCCTGTTTTAGCACTCAAATTGTCTTATAAGTGAAAAACTGCTATAAATGTGTAATCTTTTGGATAAAAAAAATTATATCAGAATTTGCCAGTGTATGTTAATTAAGTCTAATTTCTCAGTAGGTGAAACACTGGTGTGTCACACATAATGTCAAACAGTTAAAAACAGAGGGATGTAACATTTATGTTTAGCTCTAATACATGTGGTATTTATGATGTGCATCTGTTGAACATTAAATACTGATGATATGTGAGATTAATGCTTTTCTTACTGGGATCTTTGCTTGTTTCTCTCTGTTCCAGTACCGATGTAGAGGCTTCAGGTATGAGGAGCTCTGCAGGATCTTTGGAATAAAGGGTTCTGTTTTCAGACATCTTCGCTTCACCTAGGATTCTTGTTTGCACATTGGTGTTTGCAGCGCAGAGATGAATCTGGGGTGTTATAGGTTTCACAAAGCCTTTGCAGTGTTTCTGCTGCTTCCTTGTCCAAGCTGCAGACAATTGTAAATGACACCAACATTCATGGGTCAGATTTAATTCAAAACACGTTAAACTGTAATAACTAATTCTAAACATTGACTCAATTATGTTGTGTTAGGGTTTCTTTAATAATGCATCTGATCGCTGACTGAAGGTAAAAATAAAGTCTACCGTATTTAATTCAGGAAAAAGGTCTAAGTAGGGCGTCAGCCCTAGTTACAAGCACATTTTAAATGTTTTTTCTGGCCAATTAATGCAACAGAAATGAAGATGGATACTGTAGAACAACATCCACCATCCACTTCCTGTTGCTCAAAACCAAAACATCAGAGGATCAGGGTGGTTGCAAAAAATATCAACTTTACATTTACACAGTGAAATTTAGGCTTCTTTTGATTCGATTTAACAAACATTATCATGAGATAGAAGGTATGCAAAGGAACTAGAGACTTATGTTTAAAAAAATTGTGTTAAAAATACTGTATTTGTGGTGTCACACCTGTGTAAAATTTAAGTTGATGGGTTAGGCTGGTTAGAAGTCGTGTTAGACATTTAAGATATTTTGCCAAAAGTAACTTTAAGGTATTGTAGAGGATGTTTTTCTCCTGGATGGACCATATACACTATTGGTCCTCATAATTGTCAATCATCCTTAGTCTGCATGTGCATGCGCACACTCACATGTTTTTTCTGTAGCTACGCCATTATCCATTCGTTCTGCCGCACAGGTCTCCCCGGCTTGTTTTAAATTAGCTGTAAGTCGCTGAAGAAAAAGTGCCTTTGAGGTGTATGAGAGGAAGAGAAAGGGCTCAGAAGGGAGAAACAAGACCAGAGTTTTTTTAGGAGATTATTTCCAAAGATGCCGTGGGCTGACAGCACAGGTTGGGCTCCCCACTGATTCCTACGTCGCCATGTTTCTACTCGGCAGCAGTGTTGGATATAATGCGTTACAAAGTAACTATCCCGAAAGGCTAAAGTGGGCTAAAGTTTGGGGTTACTTTGGCAGGAGTTCGCACAGGTATTGATTTATTTTCTGTGATGTGTGGAAATTTAGCGACGGTCCCTCACCGAAATCACCGCCAGCCAGCAGTTGTATCTGCTCCATGACTGCGTTTCTTGGTGAGATGTGGAGGGAGTCTCCGAACACAGCGGTAATTTTGGCATGTCATTTGGAAAAAATTTTATATGTCTGCTAGAATAAGTTATCTACTTCTATATGGTAACTGTCACGAGCAAATTCATTGTTGTGACAAATTTTTTTTCTTCTAAAAGTGGAGAGGGCGGTTAATTCTTTCCAGTTTTACACCATTTTCTGCAACCATCATATTCTGTGACTGAGTGGCGCTGTTTTGTTATTACATCCGTAGGTCGTCAATTCTGATAGAAAAAATTAACCGTTTTTGACTGTAAAGGTGACCGAAAGGACAGTGGCACCAATTCTTACAGTTTACATTTCCTATCATATTATGTGACCCAGTGTTTTTATCGTTAACGAAATAACGAAAACAAGAAGTACCTGAAATAAAAATAAAAATGAGAATTTGAAACAAAACGAAAACGAACTGAAAGTGTAATGAGTGTTCACAAAACTAATTAAAACGGAAGAAATTGAATGAGAAAATGTGCTTAGTGTTCGTTTAATACAGTGCTTCATAAAGTCTAGAAGAATTATTTCTATGTCGCTCCCTGCCTTCACGTTGTCACCATAGACTGTATATATAGATGGACACGCCCTCGTTGACGTCACTCATAGGTTTCTGAAGAGCAAAAATTAAGCCAAATGGGCGGTTCCCACCGCCGCCATCTTGTCCGCGTTGCTCCCCTCGTCACTCTCAGAAACTCCCAAAATGGGCAAAGAGGTGGAGCTGAGAGTGGCGCTGTGAGGCTGGGGGTGGAGCGTGCTCCGAGCCGACATAGCTACAAGCTAGTCAGAAGCTAGTCAGGGAGCTAACTGAATATAACGTAGACTGCAGGCGGCATCAGAAGACCGCGGTTGAGAGACTTTTACCCCGTTTTTCAACAACGATCACTTTAGACCCAGAAACATCTCGAGTAGAGAAAACATATTGATATGATAAGACCCAAATGGGTCGGATCAATACGGCCTGATATTGTGTTATTTCCATTACCATCGGTGGAGGGTGAGGACATAGACGGGCTCATCTTAACAACACATTCAGCAAAAAGCAGTCACAAAGTCATCATGAAAACCCAGATCCTCTCAAAAAATAAAAGGCTTTTGACTCACTTCACATCTCAGACATCCATTAGTTCATGCCTCCAGCTGTGTTCCTCACACCAGTACTGATCTAACCAGCGATCATCCAGTGTGTCTAGAGTCCAACTCTGTAGTCTTCATGCCTGATCTAGCCGTCCTGCAGACTTTGCTGCTCTGCTGATACCCGACCGATCGCTTGCTCCAACTCGCGTGTAGAAAGAGATAAAAACTCTGACCAGAACAGCATTCCTCTCGGCCACATGACAGAATCCCCCCCAGCTGGTAAGGCATCAGCCAGAATAAAGCCTCCCCCCAAAGCAGAAACTTCTTGGACGGTCTGTTACTGTAATCAACACCACGGCAAGCCGTCTTTGCCCAATAATTGCAGATTAACATCCAAAACCGAATAAAAACTGCAGAGGCAACTGATAGTGGAGTTCAGAAACACCAAATGACTGAAGTCTTTATGTTAGTCCCAGGCTGTGAAGAGCTTTCCCGCAAGCAGACTACGGAGCAAGCTATTAGCTACAGTTAGCCACCATTAGCGACCAGCGTTAGCCTAGACAGACCAGTCAATCAAAATGACACGCCCCTAATTATTCATAAATTCAAGATTAAATTGCAAATAAACAGAGAAGCTAGAAAAAAAATTCACCCCCCTCAGAGCTGTCATGATGGTAAACCTGAACTTACTAACCTGAATGGTTTTTTGGACCAGGCTGTAAACATGTTTATTTTTACTGTAAAGTTGGCCTTTTTAACATGGGAGGCAAGGGGAATTTGCTCCTTTTTGGAGCCAGCCCCCAGCAGATGAGGGCTGAACTGCAATTTTTGCCACTTCCTGGTTAGCTTCGCATTCTGCGGGCGGAGTTTGCACCTTGGTTGTCACCAGAAACGGATGCAATCATCTGTGTTTTGCCTTTTTAGTTGAACAAATTGCGTTGATAAAAAGCAACAGAACAGGAAAGTTGGACACAATCCCACCGACTTGGTCCCTTTCAAGGAAATAAAAGACGTCTTTCAATTGCAAGCTGTCAGAAGAAGCGATTAAAACCATGATCAAACAGTCTGCAGCAAAAACTTCATAACAGGTGAGCTATGGCGGCTAACAAATAAGCTAACACTGCGACTGCAAGCAATAGCAATGGGAGCCAGTGGAAGCTGTGTAGTTGGTGTAGGTTGTGCGTGTATCTGTTGTGTTGGTGGACAAATAATCCCGCTGTAGTTTCTGGTTGTTGGTGGTTTTTACTGGCTGTACTGCATTATCCCAACATATCAGTCAAGTTGTCTGTGGTCCCCTAGTGTCATGACAGCAAAGGTTTAGGCTACGTCCACACTAAGCCGATAAGGTTATACGGGGAGTTAGATGCCTAATGTTATCCACTCAACACGAGCATATAAGGTTTTTTAAGGTCCGTATAAGTTCCCATGATTGCGCAATCCCATACTGACCTGTGCAAATACTGGGCATGCGGGAAAAGACGCACTGAACACGCGTATAATCTACGTGACACCAGCGCCTACATAATATATACAAGAAGCTCTAAAGCACAGTACATATCTGCTTGTCCCGTTAACCGAAGAGAACAATAGCTGCTCAGAAGAGAGAGTTTTTGGTGTGGACAGACGACGAGATCGATTTATTACTCTTCGCTTTTGTCTTTGTCTGTAGTGTCGTATTGTTATTGATGCAGTATTCATTGATGCCACTTCCTTTCATTATCCGGGGAAGTTTTTGTTTTGTTGCCACTCTGTTTTTATAGAACTGCAGCACCTGCATTAATCGTTGGGCTTTTGAATGCACAGGTGATGTTATTGTGTTTACATAATTCTGCCATATTTCTTTTATACTTTCATGATTTGTATGGTTTTTAACCTGGCCCATGTAGATACAGTTTTTAAAAAAAGCATAATCATTTTCTGAGATTTTGTGATACATTTTTTCATTTTCTTTTTTGTCTTGCCCTGGTACACAAAGTTTTTAGCGAAAAGACTAAAACTAAAACTGACAAAAACTAAACTGAAACTAAGCATTTTCAAAAAACTAAAACTAAACTACCTAACAAATGGTAAAGACTAACTAAAACTAAATAGAATTTTAAATCTTAAAGTTGCAGTGTGTAGTTTTTAGAGTACATCTTTGAAAATAGCCATTAAAATATTATGTTATAACAAAAACGTAAAGCACATCCTCCTCCCGCCCCAAAATTTCCGCACCGCGCACCTATGAAAATTTGTAACTACGCGGACGGTCACGCGCTGAAAAACATGGCGGACTGGCAAGAGCACATATTGCCGGAGGTTCGTAAATAGACATCTTTATGATTCAGCCGATAGAGATCACTGTGATGAACTGTGTTTTAATGGACGAGTGGACAGTCTCCTTTTTCGTCTTTTTCCTAAGTAAACAGCATAAAAGTTCTGCTTTGTTTAAGCTCACGGGTTTCACCATCTTGTAAACAACATTGATTACTACTTCTACTATGGTGTAGTGTTGTATACATGCCGTAGAGCCCTACGCCGCCCCCTACAGTCGTCAAGAATATTGGCTCTCAGCAGGGACAAGCTGCAGAAAGTATAAACGCTGCTCGAAGGAGTCTCGGCCGGTCCCGCACATCTCATTTCTGCGCGGAATGTTCATGCGGCAAGCATAAACCAAGCTTTATGCAACAATTTCTCTGCATGTGGACAACAAAACTTGTAAGGATATCGACCGAATGCTTTTCAATTTCATATGGAAAAACAAAGCATATTACATTAGAAAGAATGTAGTGATGAATTACTAGGAACTTGGAGATCCTAATGTTTTGGATTTGACTACCCTTAACAATACATTTAAAATTAATTGGGCAAAACATCTTAAAAATCCGGTCTCCATCTGGAATTTTATTCCTCACGACATTTTCTCTAAGTTTGGTGGTCTAAGTTTTATCTTAGGTTGTGATTACAATATAGATAAGCTTCCTGAAAACCTCGATGTTTCTCAAACAAGATTTATTACCATGGTCTCTTATATATAAACACATATTTAATTTACATATTTAATTTGGAATAATAGGAACATAGTGCATAAAAATTTATCTTTATTTTTCTCCAGTTCAGTTGAGAAACGGATTGTTTTAGTAAATCAGTTGTTTAATCCTAATCGCCAGCTTATGTCTTATTCAGAATTCCTAAACACATACATTTCCAGCCACACCCAAAGAATATGCCATATTGTTTGACGCAATACCTATGTGTATTATAATGCTTTTTAAAGGAATTCAACCTTGCATATCACCCGTTTCTTTCCCCCAACCCTGTGGATACACACACATAGGAAGAATCTATCTAACAAATCATGGAAAAGGTATTAGGAATATTCGTGCGTTGTTTCAGAGAGAATCTTTATCTGTACCACAGGTGATTTCTAATTGTAATTCCTTTGTCAGCGACATTAATTGGAAAAAAGTATGGCAAAATTCCTGATAAATATCTGGTAACAAAAAGTAAAAGAAATGTCTTTTAAAATACTTTATAAATATTATCCTGCTAATCATTATATGACTAAATTCAAAAGAGACATAAATGTGAATTGTGGATTTTGTGGAAGCCACCCTGAGACTGTACAGCACCTCTTCTGGATCTGTTCATATGCAAAACCTTTTGGAAAGACTTAAGTAGATTCGTCACTGGACAGCTCTACTAGGACTTTACTCTAAAATGGGAATACACAGTGCAAACATATTACATTTTTAAAGCTGTAACTAGTAATATAAAATATAGGCCTATTACAATTGTTTTGTCACTTGCCGAACACTAGTGTCCACTAATCTTTCAATTTTGGGTTTCAGGGGGACCAACAGTAAGTCCAGGCCTCAAGGGCCGGTGCCCTACCAGTTTTAGTTGTCTCTGCTCCAACACAGCGGATTCAAATTCTCTAACTTTCTCCTCAGCATGGCAAAGTTCTGTGGAGGCTTGCTAACGAGCCATCATTTGATTCTGGTGTGCTGAACGAGGTAAAACTAGCAGGATACTGGCCCTCGAGGCCTGGATTTAGGGAACCCTGCTTTAGAGGTTTCCCTGCTCCAGCACGCCAAAATTAAATGCATTGCAGTCCGGTGTGGGGCCTGAGGACCAGGAATGAAAACCACCCTACCGAGTTGATGTGAAACACAGTAGCTGAAATAAGCAGATCGGCTGGCTGTTTTAAAGCTGGAAATCAAAGACAAATTCAGTTTTTGGAGCAGAAATGTAGACTAACAATCCTGCTAACAACCAGATGTGTCTGTCGATTAACTCTGTTCATATTCATCTTCCAACTAACTCTGTAAAACAGCTGCTTACCATTCAGTCAGTGGGTTATATTTTCGGTTTATCTGTGGAACTATCGTTTCTTATCCGGGATTCCAGCTAAAAAAAAGGCGACGCAATGTTTATCTTTGCTTCCTGCTGCAGCTTCGATCCTCCGGCTTTAACGCCCCCCCGGGATAGTTCAGCCGATATTATCCTCTGGTTTACAAAAAATCGTAGAAAATATGATGGTTTGCAGAAACAAAGAAACGCATCCCGTGCATCACATAAAGACAGCGCCATCTTGTGTTCTACCATTGTTTAAGTTCTCCTTTGAATTTAGGACGCGTCCACGCGGCCGCCATATTGGGATAGGAAACAGCGGCCAGACAGTCAAATAAAATGAGGCTGCTTCTGTTTAAAAATAATTAAAAACGGATAGAAGGACCAGAGGAGAACTCATTTTCAGGCCTGGAATTTCACACCTTAGACCGACCAACTTAAAGACTAACTTATTTTTCCAAATAATGTAATTATAACTTTGTCTTAAATGTTAAGTCCACAATACCACACGGTTCTGTAAAGTACGGAAGCCCTTAAGGGTCATACATACATACATACATACATTCAATAATTTAGTCTATTTTCTAAAATGTATCAAATTTATTGCAATTTATTCACAATACAGATTTATTTCAACTTGAGTCCAAATCCCCAATATTGTTTTGTTTTTTATGGCCTATCCTTTTCAACAATAGAGTGTATATTCTGTTAAAATAGGCCTAGGGGGTTACAGATATCTGAACCCCTAAAAATTAAACAGGAATAAATAAAAAGAAAAAAAATAAAGGATAAAAGCAAAAATAATTGTTGCACTAACACAATTTCATTTTCACATTTCATTTTCACATTTTCACATCTAATCACATAATCATTAGGAATATAGAATAAAAATAAATTGGACGGAAATCTGCAAATTTGTTATTTAATAACTTTCTTGTTGTGATTATATTATCTTGTTTTTCTTCTGTTTAACAGAAGTTTCAAAAACATGTCCAACCTTTGTTTGAGTATAATGAGTGGTTATAATGGAACTTATGCTTGCTTGTTCACAGAAGCTTATCTGTTTCTTGTCTGTTTTCCATAGTGGCAGTAGGAATCCTCTAATCAATGCTGGCTATTCGCTCTGCTCCTGACACTAAATTACATTTGGTTATAATTCCCTCAACAAATATATTAACAAAGCCTTCTGAATCACTTTAGTTTCTATAATGTAATACTAAATCATCTCAGCACACTTTTCATATACAGCAGGTCTACACCATTCATCCAGCCATGTCACTTAGCCTAGAAGCATCTATGGGGGGCTCATGCTTATCTCCAGCGGTCACTGGGTGGGAGAAAGGATACACCCTGGACAAGTCTTCAGTCCATCACAGGACAAACAACGAAGCATGCAAACATTCACACCTAAGGACAATTTAGAGAGACTGATTAACCTAACAGTCATGTTTTGTGTACCTAACAGGGGAAACCCACACATGCACAGGGAGAACATGCAAACTTGCAGAAATGTCTCCTGGCCTGGATTTGAACCCAGGACCTTCTTGCTGCAAGTGCTACCAACTGGGCCACTGTACAGCCCAGCCTAGACCATATTCTCCCTTAGGTTAATTCTAATATTCACTTAATGAGAGCCACTGACTGTCCACTCTGAACTTTTGGGCTTATGCTTTGTTGCTGGATCTTTCTTCTGACAAGGGGCAACAAGACAATTTCCCAGTTATGTGGCATTGTATAACAAAAATAGTAAACTTATATAATGATATATGACAATTTATTGGATTGATCATTAAGAAAAACATTTTCTTACCTGTTTCTACATCATCATTTGACATTGAAAACTTCGAGCTCATTTTAGTGAAAAATTTGACAATCTTTGGACATTTAGCTGCCTTGGTTTTCAGAGCATTCCTCTTTTTGATTCTAGCATTCTCTGCATCCCCCTTACTACTTTCCATCTTTTAAAGGGACACTTTGCTTTTTTAGACATGAAGTCGTATTCCGTATTTCTTAGCAGTATAGTGCATACACATTGACCCAACTCTGTGATCACCTTACGGTCAGAGCTCCTGCCGTTATGTATATATATATATATATATATATATATATATATGTGTGTGTGTGTGTGTGTGTGGTGTTTGTATATTTTATTGACTTAACCCCTTCACAGAAGGGGCTACAGTATATGACACCCTGTAATACGTTTAATAACACAGCAGATGGGAGCATTTTGAACCATTTATGAGGCCTTGAGTAGTGAAAAGTCTAGTAAAGCAACGAATTGGAAAGCCTCTTTGGTTCGTGGGGCTTCATTTTTCTCACCACTACATTTTAACAAAAAATATTCTTCAAACTGATTTATGAAAATCCCAAAACATTAGACATTGCATTATTCTTTTTTCTGGACGAATACTTGTACAGAGCAACACAGGGATAAGCACATAGACTAAATCGTCATATGACAATCACTTCAGCTATGTAGAGTGGTCATCATAACAAAATTGCTTATTTATTGAAATCATAAATTCAACTTGCTTTTTATACTTTTGGCCACCAAATCCCACTAAACTGGATTGCTTTGAAAATCTTTGCATTATGAATGTTTTTGTTAATGTAAGTTGCAATTATCAAGCTATCTTCAATTTGCAAGAACCAAATGCAGAAGCCTGTTTTAAATTCAACAATTTAAGTCATGGCAGCACAATATGCATTTATAGTATTAACATTAATTCCTGTGTCTGTTCCTTTATTTGACTATTAAGCAGTGCTAATGACCATTTCAGGGAATAGCTCCATAGAAATAAACCTGCATTACATTCTGTTTCGATGTTACAATGAAAAACTTAGGAGCTTGCTGAATTTCTGTACTTGTATAAAAACCTCAAGTTTAAAACTGAACTGAACCAGTTCATCATGTTCACCTGGAGGTCTGCACCTGCAGATGAAGATGAGAATAATTAGAGCAGCTGAGCCACTGATATAAAGCCAGTAGCAGCCACACAGCAGTTACAGTGCTCTTTCAGTGTGTAGTCTGGTCCAGCTTGTCCCATCACAAAGAGCAATATGGTGCTTCAGGGTGTTTTCAAGTAAGTGTTCCTGCATATTCTTTGTAGTCCATGTGTTTAGGCTTGTATTTAATCAGGATCTTTATCTCAACAGGAGTTCCTGGATTTGTTTCTTGCTCTTCAGCATTGGAGCTTGTGTTCCTTTGAGGAAAGGCAAGTATAGCTGTTTCCATGTTATCGGAAAGTTGGTTCAAATTCTCTAACCCTTCAATGCAATCAGACAATAATCATGCTTGTTGTCATTTGTATATCAACAACCTCCTGTTTTCTGGACTGATGGCTTTCATATCCCAGAGGCTCTTATTGGTCTACTCTGGCTGTTTCTTTGCTCAGGTCAAACTGCTGCAGGTTACCACTCTGGAGGCTCTCCACAGCAGAGAGGTGGATCTGGTTTCAGTGGTGGCTCTTCCTCTGGTTCTATTGGTGGTACCTTCTCTGGTGTTGGTTCTGGATCTGTTGTGGGCTCTTCAGCTACACAGGATGCAGGACTTTCTCAGATGATTGCTGCCATACTGAATCTAAGCCCCTCCAGTGGTCGTCCTCTCCTGCAGTCTCACTGGAGCTCTCCCCAGGTTCCTCTGGGAATGGTTGCAACCCGCCCTGTGTTCCCTTCATCCCTCATCATCCACACCGACAGCGGCTACCAGCGAGCACGAGACTTCCGTTCTGACTCCAAATACACCCAGGATACATTTGACAACATTCCTCAACCTGAAAACCCAGGGAGTGGATCTAAAGGACACCAGAAGTTCTGAGCTAAGGATTGCTCGTAATGAACTACTGAATATCATCTTGCAGTACTAATGTCTCAATAAAATGAAATTATCTGATCTTTGTGTGGGTTTTTAGTTTTCAATCTGAAGCTGATCACTGCTCTGGCTGCATTGACACCTGTGTCCAGTAGGGTGGGGAGGGGGGGGGGAAAGGTTTCACTCTTTTTTTTTTTTTTTTTTTTTTCCCTTTGCTCCTGTGAGCAGGTGGCACATTTTTACCGTGCGTTGTGAAACTGACTAGGGGTCTTGTTGGGAAAATTTATAGTTAGATGCAGGTTTTCTTACAGAACTGTTTGAAATTTAAGCATCTAAAGTTTCATGAGAACAGACTGTCTTTAACCTTGACTTTTTTTTCATTTCTCTGCAAGACTGTGAGAGGACTGTAATCAGTCATGCTCAGCTTTGTGTAGCTCGCCCCACGCATGCATGTTTCACTGAAGGGAGAGGGAACAATGCTGAGAACTAATCTGTAAACTGTGTGAAACCTTTTCTCTGAAAGGAGTGGTATAAAAGTAGTTCAGAGAGGCTTGCGCCCTGAGATCTGCCTGAACTCCAAGCTGACTAGGTGTGTTCATTTCTATGGCATGATCTCCCTCTGCAGAGTAAACTTAAAATTGATATCTCTCCCACTGTTTGTCCTTTGTTTACATAGACTTAAAATAACCTAACAGGTCTGTCAGTTTCCTGTGGAAGGAGGCTCGTCAGAATTTGACCCCTGCAAGTAGATATGCAGATGGTGTCCAGGAATCTCCTAATGGAGGCTAAAAAGGCTTTATCCAGCACATTGTACTTCCTGCTTTATTCCACAAAGCAAACTTAAAAAAAAAAAAATCAAAGCTCCGTTAATGTTCTGGCTTGAATTAGAACGGCTCACTCCAGTGATATTCGAGTCCACAAACGAACCTCAGGTGAATTAAAGCACAGCTCATGTGCATCAACGCTACATTAAAAACAGCCTGGTTCAATTGAGTCTGCCTGAAAGAAAGGGCTGCATTCTTTTCCCAGGCTGACATATCTGTTAACGCAATTTATGGGCTAAACAAATGAGGGGGAACACAAGCTGCGTATGAAGGCATCGGAGGCTGCATTTTGTAATGTTAGGTGGATGCTGCCTTACAGTTTAGTGATACTCTAAACTGGAAGTAATTAAAATTACATTTGTTGGGTAGGGCAAGACAATCTAGTCTGTGGATTATTAAAACCTGCATTTAACACAAGTAAAATATTTGACAGGTTAAATGTGTTAGCTTGTCCGCCATTGCAGGTTACGGAAAGGGGGCCTGTGGAAGCTGAAATTGGTCACTTTATTTGTGCAAACTCAATATTCTAAGTTCTGACTGCTATCAAGCACAGAATGAAAGCCCTGGTCAGACTTCAACTGGGATACTAAACAACCGTGACGTAACTGACATTGTGTGGTGTATATTTGATTACAAAGTCTGTAAAACGCACCTGCAGACAACACGACACCTGCAATGCTATGAACTCATAGGCAAATAGTGCTTTTGATTCATAGAACATTGAAATGGAGTTTTGTTGCTGCTGATGCCTTTAGATGCTGCACTCTGGTTGCCCCAATAACTCAGTACGCTGATCACGAATGGCTATAAATGTTTACGGACTCCAAATGGCTTCAAACTTCCCTAGGTGAGTAAATTAACTTAATGCATATACTAAAAGGTCCAGGTTGAAAAAAAAACAATACTTCCCCTCTAAGAGTATATACAAACAGATTTAGACGGGACAGAATGATTTTTATGGGTCCATCTTAGACAAGTGATTTATTGGTAATCAATGAATGGTGTAAGCAACATGAATGGAATGAAAAGTTTCTGGCAGCAAGGAAATGATCAAAATGGTGGCAAGTAAATCTAATTAGAAATATATTTTAGAAAAAACTTGCCTGGCATAATTTAACCCCCAAAAAGTAAACTGCAACTGCTGTAACAATTTTGTACTGGATTATGGGTGGGGTGAGGGTGCGGACAGCAGAATACCAGCCCTACAGTGTGACATCACATCACTCGTCCAATCAGTTCAAGCTTAAAATAATCCTCACATCTAGCCTGCCATTGAGCGGCCTTGTCCAAATGCATATGTTGCCGTTGTGAATGAACTTTAGGTTTAGGACTTTAACCTTGTTTGTGGAAACAAATCTGTGGAATTCCAGCCAGGATTGTCAAAGTAAGCCTGGGTTTAGAGATTAGTTTTCTTGGTGGAATAACCCTCAGGTATTGTTGTGGCGAACATAACTTTCATGATTCTGGCGAGTTAAATTCCCTCCATTTCACAATCTTTAACACTTTGATATTATTCTAAGTTATAGAATCTGTAAAAACAGTTAAAAAAACGGCACAGACCTGTCAATCAGCCACACTGTTTTTCATACCAATTCTTTCCAGACTAAAGAAAAGTTCTAGGATGGGATTTCACAATATGATCCCAGCTTCATGATAAGGAGAGTGGATTAAATGAGGCTGTGGAGCATTTCGAGGAATTGTACTCCAGTGTCTGTTTAAAAAACAAGGAGATAACTAATCTTTTGCACATCAGCATCATTATGTCTTTCTTTTGCAGTGTGGCCCTAATACTCAGTCGTATAAAATACACATTCCACATGAATATAAAAGTGTAAAATTATGTTCCTTTATTCTACAGGGTTTTTAAAAAATCTGGTAGGCTAGACCATCACCTTTCTAAATTCAAGTCACAGAATAAGTACATTATACAACACAAAGATTTATACACATTCAAAGGTCTGAATATAACATGTCTGGACACTGTATTGAAGGCAGGAAAAAGCCTTACATATCAAATGAAAGGACAAATTAATGGATTCAGTAGGATCCCTGCAAGCTTTTATACATAGTATAGGGCAAAAACATAATAGGCAAAATCACTTTGAATTAAATAATTAAAAAAAAATCTTCCACTGCAGTTTATATCTAACTTAAACCTGAGGCATGCATATTTACTAAAAAATAGCACACATTTTTAATCTAATCTACATCACACCCAAACACACACACACACACACTCACATATTTGTATTACCATCTTTGTGGGGACTTCTCATTGACATGCTTGTCGTAGCCTCTTACCCTAACCATCAAAAATTAATACCTAACCCTGACCCTTACCCTAACCATAACATAATTGTAACCCTGACACTAAAATCATGTTTTAAGCCTCAAAAATGCCTTCAAACTTGTGGGGACCGGGATTTTGGTCCCCACAACGGCTGTCGGTCTCCATGAGGATAGTAAATCCTGATTTTTTGTCGATTGTTGGTCCCCACGAAGATATTAAAACATGCCCACACACACACACACACACGTAGAAAAAAATATTAGCTCATCTATTAAAGTTGCAGTCTGACAGAGTTGCATTTACACAATTTCACTTGTTTCTGCATTGCATTTCAATTAAATAATTCAACTGATTCATAATCAGAGTAAAGTTGCATTTTTGGACAAGGGAATTAACTATTTGGATTGTATTTGTTTTCCAAAGAACATATGCATTTCTTCAGTTAGCTTTCTCCAATAAATCCTATCGCAAAAGTAAAAAGAGAATTTTTTGTACCAATGGTTAGGTTAGAAAAGATGTATTTTAACTGACAAGTCAAATTGATTTCATATACCCTGTAAAACCAACCAGGTCAATACATTTTACAAAAAAATCGAGTTTCGAAGCAGCAATTTATAGCAAATGGATGTAAAATAAATGTAAATCATTTTAATAGCACACTTCAAAAATTACGTTTACGATAGGGGGACAAGGATTCAAGTCTGGAAATACAAACATTTGTCTATATTAAATTTCTTTCATATTTATCCAGACCTAGAAAGTACCAGTAAATAGTTTTCCAGACAAATGTATCTAATATACTGTGATGGACTGGCGACCTGTCCAGGTTGTACCCCGCCTCTCACCCGTTGACAGCTGGAGATAGGCAACAGCCTATGGACTCCTATGGACAGACAGGGTCAAACCCAAATGCCTAAAGTGGCATAATACTAATGCAACAACAAACAAGACATACTAGCACGTAGGGGTGACCCCCAAATAGTTGAAGATTTGATGCATCGATATGCAGAGCCTTAGTCAACCACCAATCTTAAGATTGAATCTTCGCAGGTGAAATGAGTATCATTCTGTTTTGGCATTATTGGGATGCTTAATGTCCAATTACCCACAGAATTATTGATCATTAAAAGTTACATCAAGTTTAAATCAACCTGTAAATATAATAAACCTGTAAAACTAATGTAAAAGTACAAACAGTTTAATTAACATTGTGGCCACACCAAGCAGAGAAGTCATCAGAGACAGCTTGAACTCTACTCTTCTCAAACTTTGCACTGCACAACAGGTAGGGGGCAGTGTTCCATACAACTCCTGTATGAGTGGGCAGAGGCAGTCAAGGCAGCGATATAAATCCGTGCACTGCCATCTCTAAGATGGTGCATAGACAAACCCCATCGAACACTGACATAACTCAAAGGATAAATAAAGAATTCGACTATATTTGGAACACAAACTATAATGCAAAACGGAGAATTTCTACAATTAACATGAACACAATACCCATAAGTCTTTGCAGCATGCCACCGTCCCCCGCGCAGCCTGCACATATATATCATTCGACCATCAGTTGATTACAGACAGATTCGACAGTTCTGATTTGAATGTGTAAATCCTTCAGTCGGGGACACCCTTACTAGCATGTCTAATGCTTATCGCAATCAGGTATGTTTTTCCAATCAATGGAGTGTGCTTTGTGATGGCAGTAGCTCTGTCCTAAAACTGAAGAGGGCCAGGAATTGTGGAGTACAGGTCTGTTGTAGGGGCTGCTTTTACAATGGAAACAGACAAAATAAAGGACTGAACCATACCAACCCATGCCTTATCACATAGAGGAAACTAGACATAATTTCTAATTCTTTAAATTTTGTTTTTTCTTCGTATGAAAATCTGAACTAATCTCTTAGCGATTCTATCTCCAAACCAAACATCTTAGACGATCTAATTACTAGGGGTTTCAAAATTCTCCAAATTCTCGATTTGATTCCCATTTTTTTTTCTAACAGCACATTAAATGTTTGCACAGTAAATCTAATTTCAAAAGATAGACTCCATAAATGATGCAATTTCCATTATTCTCGTGTACTATATCACATTACGCAATAATGGTCAAATTTAAATATGTGCTCAAAATCGCCAAAAGACCATATTAGATAAAATGTCCTTTCATTGTAAAGCATCTAGGGCCCAAATAAACCAGTGATTTGAGAGTAGCAGAAGCAGCTTCAACTTCCAGTCTGTCTGCTTCTTGTTCTTCATCTACACTCACCATGGTTTCACTTCAGCTTAGCTAATAACTAGCTGGCATCAACTTTGTGCTCTGTCGACGTGCTCTGTTCATGAGGGTTGCTCTTATTGTGACACAGCAGTTAAAAATGTTACCAGGTGTTTTGAGTTGTAGGAAAACTGCTGAGAGTTAGGAAGAGTGCAATGCGCGGTTCCGACTGTTAACAATGACCAATTTGTGATAAGGAAATTAATCTGTTTTGAGCAAATAGACATTTGTGTGGCGCTATGAAGTCCAAGAGGGATGCTAGTCACGCTACAGCATGTAAACATGGGGAGAGGTGATGTCGATCCTCTTTTGGATTTTGATGTGTGGGATCGTGATGTAATTTGGATTGATTTCTTTTTTTTTTATCAAGATCATGACACCCATACTAATTAATATCTTAGAAACCTTTCACTTTTGAAAGCTTGCAAAAATGATGCAGATATCTCCTAACAGCTTGTAACTGCATACAAACTATTGAAACCCAGATCGATATTCTGATTGAAAAATACAGATTATAAACATTGCTTTCCAGTTTAGTATAATGCCATAGGAGGATAACAAACTATTTTGAAAAAAAGTTAAGTAGGTTTTTGTCCAGCTGAGAAATGAGTTTTTGAAAATACTCAGTGTATCATGACACTCATATTTTACACTTATAATGCAAGCTATATTAAAAATCCACAAACAAAAAGGATTCAAACTAAGGTTTATCAGGGGCTAGTTTTATCAGTTTTTGCTGGGTCAGACTGATTTGTTTCATGTGTTTTCATGTGACTTGTTAGCTTATACTTGCGGTTAAAATGTGTATTACAGACATTACAGCTAAATTGTTTCTCTCCTGTGTGGACTCTCATGTGCTGTGAAAGAGATCCCCGCTCGCAAAAAGCTTTTCCACAAACATGACAAGCGCAGGATTTCTCCCCTGTGTGCATTCTTATGTGTATCTTAGCATGAGAGCTTTGACTGAACTGTTTTCCACAGATATTACATCCAAACGGCTTCTCGCCCGTGTGCACCCTTGTGTGGATTTTAAGCTCCACCGGTCTGCGAAATGTTTTCGCACAAACATCACAAGCAAAAGGTTTTTCAGCTGTGTGGACCACCATGTGATTCACAAGGCTTCCTTGTGAACTAAAACTTTTTCCACAAAAATCACAAATAAAAGGCTTCTCTCCCGTGTGTATTCTTATGTGCGTCTTGAGATTTGAGCTTCGGAGAAATCTTTTGTCACAAAAACCACAGTCAAAAAGTTTCTCTCCAGTGTGAATTCTCATGTGAGTCTCCCGATGCTCTGCTGCACGGAATCTTTTACCACAAACATCACAGCTAAAAGGTTTTTCTACAGAATGGGTGATCATATGGGTCTTTAGGAGTGATTTAAAATTGAAACTTTTTCCACAATCCCCGCAGCTAAAGGGCTTGTCTTTAGTGTGGTTCTGCATGTGCATCCGAAGACGCGATTTAACATTAAACATTTTACCACACAGATCACAGCTAAGAGGTTTTTCTCTGTGGGCCTTCATGTGTTTGTTCAGGTTCATCTGATAGTAAAATCCTTTTCCGCATGTGCTACAGGTAAGCGGCTTTTCTTTGGCGTGGACTCTCAGATGTGCTTTATGGTCACCCATTCTGCGAAAATGTTTACCACAAACATCACAGGGGAAATGTTTCTCATCTGCATGTATTTTCATGTGTGTCCTTAGTCGCACATATTCACTAAAAGGTTCACCACAATTTTTGCAGAGAAAACGTTTTTTCCCAGAGTGGAGCCGCAGGTGCTTCTTAAGGGACCATTTGTGGCGATACTGTTTACAGCACTCAGAGCAGCTGAAGGATGTTGCAGTAGTTTTACAACCTAGACTTTTGAGAACACCTGGCTCAGGTATAATGGTCTGCTTCCAACCGTTGGTCCCGGTTTCTGTTTCAGATCCAGAACCGGAAGATTTTTTCCAGTGATCGTTGCTACTTGCATCGCTCTCTGATAAGGATGATTCATTTTCATTTACATTTAGCTGTAAGTTATTGTTTGGATCAAGGTTTTTGTCTGGATCTTGTCTTCCAAAGTGTCCTCCTTCAGTTTTTATCTGCTGAGCTGAGCTGCTGGTTGAAGGTTCTTCCTCCATATCTTCTTCAGTTTTGATTGGATTAAGCAGTGTACACTGAGGTTTCTCTCCGTGATATTTAGTCTTCAGGGTTTCACTAGTGGATATAACCTGGGTTACCTTTTCTTCATGTTTTATCTCCATAGCCTCTGGTTTCGGCTTGTAAAAATGTAGGGCTACCAGACCTGAAATACATGAATAAGCAGGGACAACATTTGAATATCAAATCTTACTTTGGTTTAATATTAGAATTTATGAACGAACAAATTTTTATTGGCTTGTTTTTCAATCAGGATAAATTATAGGAATTAAATATCTATATAAACGGAATAAATTAGAAAAATAGTTATAGTAAACCTTAGAATCCATTTTTAAATATGTAAATAACTCAAATAAAAATGATGACAAAGACAAATGTTTTTGAAATTACCATTAAGAATTATAAACCAAACCAATATTGGAAATGGGTTAAAGGCTAAAACTATTTTCCCAATGAGGCCTAATTTTTTTGAGTGTAAATTTTTTTTTTTCAGTCTAAAGTCGGAGTCAAATGGATCGAGTGGATATTCTCAGAGCTGTAGCCGGTTGAAATTGGCTTCAGCCAACAGGAGACTTTATGGTAGATTCTAACCCCATCATTTTATATTTTCACTGCAGGGTTGTATAATGTGGCATTATAAAAGTATTTTCACGATAATCTGACATGAACGTAAAAAAAATAGCCAAAATATTGTAACAGCATTTATGTTTTCCCTCTCAGTCCCGAAAATAAAGAACAATTATAAATAAATAATGTAGAATTAGAATTGGCAACCGGAATAGTTTTGGCATCTCTAATGTTATTAGTAGGGTTTTTTTTTTAAACAGAAGGTAGCCGTATGTTGTACAAATACTGTTTTATAGTTTTTTTCTTTTGTAAGTATAATCCTGAAAAAGTATTCTTATTTGATCATCCAGATCTATTATACCTAAACTGTGACATTTTTTCTTTGCCATAAAGTCACGTTGGCCGACTTTAGGTCAGAATGGCCTGGCAAAAAATTGAATTTTAGTCGTTTCTATTAGAAGACAAACACTGGTGAAAACAAAGCACTCTTGTGTATGTAAAAATATTGTCTAAATTTGTAAGTAATATGTAAAACTTACACAGTTATTACTTCTATGATGGGGATAAAATCATCCGATATTAAGTATGTTTCAGATTTTTCCCCCCGATTTGCTCTAAAGACGCAGTTTGGATGTAAAATTGTATCAGATTAAAATTGAGGAAGGCTAAAATGATTTCAATCCCTAGTCTTTCTCTCCTTTTTTAAACAGAGGCAATGGAAACAGCAGCCACAACAGTGGAGAGGAGAATGGCAAGAAAGCCACAGCATGTCTGACTATTTCACATCTCTTCTTCGTGCAATAACAGTGATTTTTTTGAAGTGGCAAAATCATCCCAGGTAGTTGAAAACAATCTTTTGAAGTAAATTATTTATTTCAGAGACACAATCAGTAAGTGCATTTACAGGGAAATTAAGTAGGGCCATTTTGACTTGGTGTGCATATTTTTCCTTCATAGAAATCATAATTTTTACACTATTTATTCTTGATTTTAAAATTATATTTGGTGATCTCAGTTAAATCTAAGAGGACATCTGTAAGGAGCTAATGCCTACTCTGCGAGAATTGCTGTTAACAGGGTTCGTACACATTTTTGGTAAAAATCCCCAACTTCTCAAGAGGTGGACCCTGCTGTCAAGAACTGGCTGTAGCAGCACCTCTGATCCAGCACGAAAACGGACCTTGGGTCTCAAAGCATGTTAAACTGGTGAACATTATCTGAACTTCCCGACTACAAGTTGAAAATATTGGGGGTTCTACTTCTTCTTCTAAAAACTGAAGTTAATTGCATGTGCATTGAAAACACTGATAATTAAAAGCTCTGTAGATATGAGGATATGAGTGTATGGAGATCTGATCTGTTACACAAGTTCAGGCACTAATTATTGATCTGATCATGAATGTTCCTTCTGATTTTAAATAGGATTAAAGAAGTATAACAAAGGTCCTGCCACTAAAGGTGGCAGGACCTTGTCTCCAACCCGAAAAAGGCTCAAGACCATGGTCTCAGATTTGGAGATGCTAATCGTCATCCCACTCGCTTCACACTCAGATGAAAACTGAGTGTGAAGCGACCAATCACGGTCTCGGCGGATGACCGCTTATTCTGATCCTGGCTCTGCTGGAGGTTTCTTCCTGTTAAAAGGGAGTTTTTCCTATCCACTGTCGCTTCATGCTTGCTCAGTGTGAGCGATTGCTGAGAAGTCACGACGCAATCTTCTGTGGTTCTCTAAAGCTGCATTCACACCGCAGATTTGGTCTGCGTAAGGCAACGCATCCAAGGGATGAAGTTTGACATATGTACTTTTTGGCTTCCATAGCCTGCTTATGAAGAAAAAACAACGCATGGGCGGGGCTTCCTCTGTTGCAGCACATTCTGAAGTTTCTGAACTATGGTGGATCGTAACGAAATAGTGACTTGGCTTTATTTGCTAGATAAAGCTAGACAACGTTGACATGGGGTGCATCAGCGCTCATTCTTCAGATGCATTCTGAGTTCGGGGAGTTCAACCATTTGCTCCAGGAGCTGCGTATAGATGAGGTTCGCTTTCAGCGCAACTTACGTCTCTCACGCGCCTAATTTTACGACCTCCTCGGCCGCATCGGAGCTTAAATCTCCTACTAGGACACCAACTACAGGTTTTCTGTTCCTCCTTAGGAGCGCCTGTCCATCTGACTTCGGTAAGTATTATTTCTGATTTTTTAAATCTGCGTTTGTTGAAAATGTTTTCACTGGACCCGCGCTTCATT
The DNA here is from genome assembly GCA_028564705.1 of Apricaphanius iberus. NCBI lineage: Eukaryota > Metazoa > Chordata > Actinopteri > Cyprinodontiformes > Aphaniidae > Apricaphanius > Apricaphanius iberus. The sequence continues at coordinate 6,738,289 of JAPXFQ010001878.1, read as the reverse complement.
CAAGATACGTGTATAGTGACAGCACTACAGTGAGACGCTCTCATTGGTTGCCGCACTACGTTAACTCCGTTGGATCCGTCAAAAGTTCAGCTTGCTGAACTTTTGTAACGCATGCGTTGGTACGTTGCCGTATGAAACGCAAGCGTCGTTTACGAAGCCAACGTACTCAACGCAACGCAGAGCCCTCGACGGACCTCTGACGTACTCTACCATAGACTTTCCATGTAATCTTGCCGCAACTGACGCTGACGCATGGGCTTGGTCTGAATGCAGCATAATTCCTACATTAAACATTGTATTGTAATAACTCTTCTTTTAAAGTGCCTTGAGAGGACATCTGTTGTGAAATGGCGCTATATAAATAAACTGAATTTAACTGCTCAACAAATACTGCAGCCCATGTCCTGATGAAGCAAACAGCACTACATAATTTCCAAAAAAACAGGGGCCGGATTCTTAAACCGTCAAAACAGATTCCCTCAACAGCTTGGCTGTGCCTAGATCATCACTAGTTATCAACAGAATCAGTAACAAAGGGCAACTTTAGCAGAGTTCAGCTCTGACCGGAAATGAGCCCTGAGTTACTGAGATGATTAAGTATAACAGGTCAACGCATGATACTGATGCTCTATGTGGTGCTTACTCAGTTTAAACAGGTCGACATTTGCTTCTTCTTTTTTTTTTTGTTAGGCCATGGCAGCACCTACTTGGGTTATTTAAATCACCATATGATTACATCAGATGTTAGTCAATTACATTTAGGTTAAGGTCTAATTCATTTATAAAGCACATTTCCAAATTGGGGGGGGGGGGTGTCAGCTGCATTTAAAAGCTAGCTAAAGGGAATTTGTTTTTTAGAGACACTTAAAACTTTCATGAGCTTGTGCAGACCAATTTTTTTTTACAACTTAGGAGTACAAATGAAGAAATTCACATCACCCTTTAACTTAAAATTTAGAGGAGTTGAGAGGAGGGGGGAAAACCATTAAAATCTTTAAAACAGGGCAGCGAGATTTTAAACTGGAACCAATACATAATAGGAAGCCAGTGAGAAGCTGCCAGTACAGGTGAGTTTTGATCAGGAAATTTCCTCCCTGACAGATAGCAGCCAGCCTGTGTTTTATGCAATCTGTAGTCAACGAATGGATGACTGATCAGGACCACAATAAATTGAGTTACAGTAATCTTGACATAAAAAGCAAGTGCATAACTTTTCCAAGTCCTTCCTCGTCAAGGTATGTGTAACCAGTCTTAGCAGCTTCACATGAAAAAACACATTTTGTGCATTTACTGTCAAATAACAAAGATTTAATACAAACCAAACGCCAGTAGAACCAGCAGATCAGTGCTTGAAGACCAAGGAGGCTGAAGCAGAGAGCTCCACCAGTAACAAACTGCTGAACCCTAAACCCACAAAGTAAAACAATGTTATTACCCCCCTCACAGGAAGTTACAGTTTAAGTGAAGTACTTCTTTGTATTCAATTCCATAATTATCTGCCTATATCACACTAGTTTTCCTCAGTCATTGGATGGTATTACAGTATCTGTTTCTCTTGTATGTGAAGAGCCAAACCCTTTACAAGTATAAATATCTATATTTATATTCAATTTTTAAAAACTTTTCAAATGTAATTTTAAGATCATTCACATTTTTCCAATATTTTGTATTGCTGTTTTTTTGTGTGTCTCTATTTCATATTAACAGAGTTTCTCTCGTATACTGGATATATTCCATCTGCTGCTGCATGATTAAAATGCTCCCTGTGATTAATTAATGGTGGATCCCTCTTCAGCTTCTGCATTAAAATCACATAAGTTTGATGTCTTTCAAGTTACAAGTTTCAGATAGATTGATGTGTTTCTGACTCATCTGCCCAAAATAATCTGATTACTATCAAATTATGGTTATTCTGATTGCCCCCCATAAAGTTATTTTAAACATAAAAAAATGGATGAAGTACATTTCATTACAACTTGGATGACAGAAAATAAACAAGCTTCAAGAGAAAACAGATTTAAGGTCAAACATACTAGCAAACACAGTGCTTTTTTTGTCTTCATGTTGAGAGTTAAAGCAAATCAGATGAAGATAATACTGGATCGCGTATTAACGTTGTTTGGTAGAACAGCTATCAGCTTTTTCACATTAAAAAAAAATAATAAATTCAATTTTTGGAGCAGAAATGCAGACCAACAATCCTACTACGGATCATACAGACATGAAGAGAAGCAGGTTTGTGTGTTGATAACTCTAGGTATGCCCCTGTTCAAACTGCCAGCTCCTTGCGTTTTCATCAGCAGGTTAAATGGTCTGTCAAGCTAAGCAACTTGCGCTTCTGTAGTTGCAGCGGTGAAATATGGGCACACCATGTTTTACCTTCGTGTTTCTCGATCTCTCTTAGCAGTTCCAGCGACGATTCACCCTCGCTGTGGGTTTTTATCAGTTTTATTTTTCCTCTATTCGGCACATTTGGGCTCCAAAGATTCACAAGACTTCAAGCAGAAGCAATTAGCCTTGAGAAAGAGAAATCTCCGCCACCGTTTCGATAGATAGCCTGATGGTGGCAGGTAGAGACCATAGACTGTAAAAAAAGAAGAGACAGATGTTTCTATGGGCGTGGCTTTTTAGGACCCCTGTAGTGCGAAAATCTGTTCCCCTGAAATATTCTGTTCCCCCGTTAGGTTTAGGCACTGGTTCCCGAAGAGCAGGGTTGGGAAAATGGTCAGTTTATGGTTAGGTAATGCTCATCCAATGTTAGGGTTAGAAAATGACTGAGGGTTAGGTAATTGTTCTCGAATGTTAAGATTAGTAAGAAATCAACCGGTCAGTCAATCAGAAACGACAAAAGGTTAGGGAAAACATACCCCTGTAACACCAGGGGGAACAGAATATTTCAGGGGAACAGATTCTCGCACAACACCCCCTCCACCAAACCAGGAAGTAAACAATGCTTTTTTTTTTTTTTTTTTTTTTTTTTTTTAAGAACTTTATTAAACAACAGTATACAAACAGTGTATACAAAAGTGAGCATAATTATACATAAGCCAGGGGGTGAAATACAAAAAGTTACATACAACCAAATAATCTGTAGTTCGTACAAAGAGTAATTGTTATTATAGCCTTTTTGTTTATGGATCCACTAATCAATTTTATATAAGACATAGTATCATTATAATAGTGCTTAAAATTAGGTTTTTGGCAACTGTATTTGCATTTGTGGGAGGAGAATTTAGCTAAGATAATCAACAAATTTATTATAAAGTATACATCTTCATTATTCTGCATTCTGAAGAAACAAAATACAACATTTTCCCATTTCAGAGTAAAGTCCTTGTAGAGCTGTCCAGTGATGAATGAGCTGAAGTCTTTCCAAAAAGTTTTAGCATGTGAACAAATCCAGAAGAGGTGCTGTACAGTCTCAGGTTGGCTTCCACAAAATCCACAATTCACATTTATGTCTGTTTTGAACTTCGTCATATAGTGATTAGCAGGATAACATTTATGAAGTATTTTGAAAGACACTTCTTTTACTTTATTTGTTACCAGATATTTATTAGGAATTGTCCACACTTTTTTCCAGTTAATATCTCTGACAAAGAAATTCCAATACGAAATCACTTGTGGAACAGATATAAACTCTCTTTGAAACAACGCACGAATATTCCTATTACCTTTTCTATGATTTGTTAGACAGATTCTTCCTATGTGTGTGTATCCACAGGGTTGGGGAGAAAAACAGGTGATATGCAAGGTTGAATTCCTTTAAATAGCATTATAATTCCCATAGGTATTGCATCAAACAGTATAGCATATTCTTTGGGTGTAGCTGGAAATTTATATGTGTTTAGGAATTCTGAATAGGACATAAGCTGTCCATTAGGATTAAACAGCTGATTTACTAAAATAATCTTTTTCTCAGCCCAACTGGAGAAAAATAAAGATTTATTTTTATGCACTATGTTTCTATTATTCCAAATTAAATATGTATGGGGGGAAAAATTGGGTTTATATATAAGCGACCATGCTAATAACACTTGTTTGTGAAACATCGAGAGGTTTTCTGGAAGTTTATCTATATTGTAGTCACAACCTAAGATAAAACTTAGACCACCAAACTTAGAGAAAATGTAGTGAGGAATAAAATTCCAAATGGAGACCGGATTTTTAAGGAAGTGTTTTGCCCAATTAATTTTAAATGTATTGTTTAGGGTAGTGAAATCCACAATATTAAGACCTCCATGTTCATAGTCATTCATTACAACACTCTTTCTAATGTAATGTGTCTTGTTTTTCCATATAAAGTTGAAGAGCATTCGATCGATATCCTTACAAGTTTTGCTGTCAACATGCAGAGAAATTGCTGCGTAAGTCAATCGACATAGACCTTCTGCTTTTGACAGCAAAACCCTTCCTCTTAAACTTAAGTCTCTCTGTAACCATTGATTTAATTTGGTTTGAGATTTTTTTATAATTGCAGGAAAATTTAGGGTGATTCTATTTTTTTCATCTTTGCAGATAATCAGACCCAAATATGTTACTTCATTTTTAACTGTTATACTACAAATATTCTGATCATTACAGTGTTTTACAGGTAATAATTGACATTTATTTAAATTTAGCATTAACCCAGAAGCTTTTGAAAAATTCTTTATAAGTTGTAAAGCAATTGGCAGCTGGTTGGCATTTTTAAGGAAGATTGTAGTATCATCTGCCAATTGACTGATGACAACCTCTCTATCTGCAATATTTATACCTTTCATAGGACTATTAGAAATATGAGAAGCAAGAATTTGGGTACAAAGTAAAAAAAGATAGGGGCTAATCGGGCATCCTTGGCGTACGCCACGATTAAGATTAAATCGAGAAGTGGTACCATTTTTCATTCTAATAGAGCTGTTTGCATTGGAATACAGAGTTTTAATAGCTTTGCAGAAGATATCACCAAAACCAAATTTCTGAAGTGTGAGAAATATAAATTTATGCTCAATTGAGTCAAAAGCTTTGTAGAAGTCTAAGAAGAGGATAAATGAGTCATCAGATATTAATTCGGAGTAGTCCAGAATATCCAAAACCAGTCGAATATTATTGGAGATGTGCCTATTTGTCATAAATCCAGACTGCGTCTCATCTACAATGTCATCCAGGATATATTTAATTCTTCTAGATAGCAAGAGAGCTAGTATTTTATAATCATTATTTAAGAGACTTATTGGTCTCCAATTATCTATAAAAAGTAAATCCTTCTTAGGTTTGGGAATTAAAGTAATAAGTCCTTGAGTGAGGCTGGGGGGAAGAGTGCCCCTTCCAATACTTTCATTATAAACCTGCAATAAAAAAGGAGCTAGCTGAGCAGAAAATGATTTATAGAATTCTGCTACCAACCCATCTGTTCCTGGGGATTTGTTGTTTTTAAGAAGTTCAATAGATGTTAAAATCTCTTTTTCAGTAATTGGACCATCACAAAAAAGCCTATCAGCATTTTTGATAGTTTTAACATTATTTACAGAATTGATAAATTGGGTAGCAACCTGACCGTCATATTGGGATTCATACAAATTAGAGTAGAAATTGCAGCAAAATTGAGATATAGTTTTTGCATCATCAGTGACAATACCGTTTATATTCAATTTGTGAATAGTACTTACATTAGATCTATGTTTTTCTAAGCGGAAAAAATAAGCAGAATTCTGCTCTCCCTCCTCTATCCATCTTTTTCTTGAACGAACAAAGGCTCCTTTAGCTTTCTGACGATAAAGCTCATCGAGTTTTGATTGAAAGGTCCTAAGATGCAATTTATCCTCTTCCGAGACCTCATCTGGTGGGAGCTGAAATATTGAGGAAATTTTAACAATTAGATTTTCTTCTTCTGCTGCTCTTGACTTAGCCATTTTTGCCCCATACTGTCTCAGCATTTTACTTGTCTCAAATTTAAAAAGTTCCCAGTTTTTGCTAAAACAATTCTCAATATTAGCTTTTTCTATAAAGTGGTTTATCAAACGAGTAATTTCAGATTTTACAAATGTATGGCTCAAAAGCGAACTATTTAATTTCCAATATGAAGATCTGTGAATATTAGTAGAAAATAGTCGTAGGTTAATATATATTGCTCTATGGTCGGTAAGTGGAGTTGTAAGGATATCAAAGGTGATGCTGTCTTTTTATAGACTGTTTGAAATTAACCAGAAATCAATACGTGATTTCCTTGAGCCAGAACGGTTACTCCATGTAAAGGATATATCGTCAGGAAATTTGTCTCTCCAAATATCAGTTACATTAAATTTATCCATAAAAGTTTTTAACCTCAGATTATTCCTGGACTGAAGTGCAGCAGGCCATCTATCAATAGTATTATTTAGTGTAACATTAAAATCTCCTCCAATCAATAAAGCTGAAGTGGGATATTTGCAGAGCCAAAAACTAATCTTTTTATCTAAAGTATCCATTAATTTATCATTTTCAGGTTTGGTATTATAGCCATATAAGTTAGCAATTATGAAAATGGAGTGATTGTATTCTATGACCAGACAGATATAATGACCTGCTGAATCACAATCTGAATGGAGAACAATACCATCGAAGCCACCTTTAAGAGTTGTGACCCCAGCTGACCTCTCATTGCCATGCGAATACCAAACATCATTACCCCATTGAGACTTCCAGAAGTTCACATCGGCAGATACAGAATGGCTTTCTTGGAAAAAACAAAAATCAGTTTTACACTTTTTAGCAAACAAAAATAAGGCTTTTCATTTACAAATATGTCTTAACCCCCTGGCATTAAGAGAAACAATGGAAAGTGACAATTTAGAAAACTAAAAAGAACTTTTAAGAACAAGTATTGTGTGCTTAACAGGTAATAAACCTCAATAGGGACCGAGCATTGCAAGTATAAACATAACTCGGCAAAAGAAAGCTATATATATATATTTTAATATATAAATAAACTACAACTTAAAGTGTCCTCATATTACAAATGAAGCGTAGAATTAACGATTCGAAATACACAAGGATCAGTGAAAAAAACAATTAGTCAAACCCAGACAAGTACGCAGCATAGAAGAGACTTTTACATTCCTTATTCACCTTTTCATTCTGAAGATGGGAAAACTTCTGTCCCGTTAACAAACCCTCGGCATCCGACGTAGTAGGCCTTTTTATTTTCACTGCGAGCTTTCTCAATAATCGGCCACAGCTTGCTCCGGCGCTCTCTGTCTTCTTTTGAAAGGTCCTCAGCAAACTTTTAGTCCCGGTTCTCTTTCAAATATGGAAACGTCTTCGCACCCTTCCACAAGCAATCTCTGGTCCTGCGGGAGATGAACTGGATGATGATAGGCCTGGGTCTGGTGCTGTTTGGACGTTTGGGGCCGACCCGATGTACAGTGTCAATAGTATCATAAAGACGATTTTTACATTCAGGCCACACGGCCTGACAGATCTCAGCAGCAACTTTCCATACATCCTCCTGTTGTACTTCTTTGACACCAAACAGTCTGAGGTTCCATCGTCTGGAGTAACGCTCGAGTTCTGTGATTCTTTGCTGGTTTGTATCCATACGCCCCTCCTCTTTGGAAAATTTTTGTTCTAAAGTGCCCACTCTGCCTTTAACATCTTTTATCTCCTCGCATGCAAAGTCCACAGTTTTTCTGATACCGGCAATTTGCACCACAAGGTCGTCCATTCTTTCATTTATTAACTTTGATAGGGTTTCAACAACGTCCCCATTACCTTCTTTGGAGTGCATCGCTTTTTTCGGTGCCGGAGACTGGCTGGGTGAGACGGGTAGAGGTGGGAATTCGTCCATCAGATCTTCAGACATAGGGAGAGGTAGTGAAATAGCCGTATAGTCATGGCAGTTGTCGACCAGGGGGTTTACCGACACGGCTGGCTGGTTAGCATTAGCCATTAGCAGTAATTTTGCTCTGGAGCTACCTGAGGGTCTTTTGTTATCACGGTTTGACATATTGTCGCTTTTTTCATCAATTTCAGATCCTCCATCCATCCATCCATCCATCTTCCTCCGCTTATCCGGGGTCGGGTCGCGGGGGCAGTAGCCTAAGCAAGGAGACCCAGACTTCTCCTCTCCCCGGCCACTTGGGCCAGCTCCTCGGGAGGAATCCCGAGGCGTTCCCAGGCCAGCTGGGAGACATAATCTCTCCAACGGGTCCTGGGTCTTCCCCTGGGTTCCTCCCGGTGGGACATGCCCGGAAACACCTCACCGGGAGGCGTCCAGGAGGCATCTGACTAGATGCCCGAGCCACCTCAACTGGCTCCTCTCGATGTGGAGGAGCAGCGGCTCTACTCTGAGCTCCCTCCGGATGACCGAGCTTCTCACCCTATCTCTAAGGGAGAGCCCAGCCACCCTACGGAGGAAACTCATTTCAGCCGCCTGATCCGTAATTTCAGATCCTCTCTGGATTAAATACCGAAGACATTTCAAAAGTTTGATATGACACGATGTACCTGCCGTATTATAAAGTTACAATTGCTAAGCTCGGCAGTAAGCGTCTACTTACTCGGCCATCTTGGAACGCCCCCCCACCAGGAAGTATACCATGCGTGTTTACCTTAACGAACTATCAGTGCGCAATACAACCGGACTCCGTGAGAAATCTGTTACAATCTTTATTATATCCCAGTAGAAATACATTTTTGTTTCCATATTGTATTTGGATTGTTCTAAAATAAGATGTCAGCCAGATGTAATGTGGGATTTCAAAATAAAACCCCAAATGATAGCTTATATCAAGTCAAATTTTAAAATAACTTTTTCAAGCAGTTTAGGATGTCTGTAACATGGTTTCACCCTGTTTCTTTTCCGTGTTTGACAGATATGGAAACATTGCAGTTTGCTCTTTGTTAAAACTACCAGGACCAGGACTTCTGCTGACAAAATGGGTGAGTTGGACTGATATAGATTCCAGTTTTGCTGAACTTACCTCACTGTTTCAATTAACTATTGTTTTTATTAGATTTAGTGCGACCTTTGTTAGAGGTGGTGCCATACAGAGGGTATTGACATGAGCACAAATGACATTCCATGTCGCTAAGGATTTTTTCGTGTAGAATCAAAAAACCTTTTGACTGCTCTTAAACAGGAAAATGACTTTACCACCCCTCTGTGACTACCTTTTTCTTGACATTAAGGTACACAGAATCACCTTGACTGGCTTTACAAATCTAATGTTGACTTGATTAAAATGTAGCTTGATGCAAACGTTAGTGAATTCAACTTAACTGTAAATTCAAACTAAGTTAATGACCTATTCCATAAAAGTTCAAATGAATGGGATTTATAAGAATTTTAAAAATGTCTCGATTTAAAAATATTGCATCAAAAAGAAACCAATAAACAACAAACAAAAATGAAGAGAAAGTTTCTTAATTTGACTGTCACGTTGAGAGTCGGTGGGGTCCCATTAGGGAGGAAATATTTACTCAGTAAGGCGCTTCATTTCTCCGATTGGCCTTCTTGTCATTAAAGGCCATTGGAGATACTCAGATGGGCAGGAGGTGGTGAGGATAGTTGACTGCGGTGCTTTCCAGTTGGACCAGGTGGGATGCATCTGTCAAGTTCATCTGAGTATTAGGTGTATCCACGTTCTCCTTAAGGTGGACTGGATGCAACATATCATTAAGACAAAAACAATTATTACTATGGTCACTGTTGGAGCTATTTTGTATTTTGTTTAATATACTGTAGGCTTAAGTTATAGCCTAATTTATTTCCTTTCTTGCTTAAGGTAAGTTGCTTTATTTAGCATCTATGCTTATTTGTTGTATATCATTTCTGCTAATATAGGTTATTTACATTATTGTTTGTTGGTCACATGTGAATGATTATTTGCATAAATGGGTCAATGTGGGTGGAGCAGGTGGGCTGCGAGGCCACATGGATATTTGTATAGCACATTTTCAACGCAAGGTAATTCAAGGTGCTTTATATAATTCGATGGTAAAAAAAAAAACCCAAACGTGATAAAAGCATAGAGAGTAAAAACAGCAGAAACATATGAGTAAGACAGAATTTTTTTTTTGAAAAACAGCGTAAAAGTATGAAAATTAAAAACAGCAATTAATCATAAAACATGATAATCAATAAAAGAAAACATTTCAAGGTGCGTTATATGATTTGTTGGAGAGCATTTGATTGAAAACAGTAATTCAGGAAAAGTATGTATAAAATCTATATTAGAACATTACAGCTCTAAACATCCATCCATCCATTTTCTGAACTGCTTATTCCTGATGGGGTCGCGGGGGGGCTTGTGCCTATCGCCAGCTGTCAAGGGGCTCTAAACAGTAGAGTTTTAATCTTTGATTTAAAAGAGCCTAACAATTCAGCAGTTTTGCAATCATCTGTAAGTTTGTTACAGATTTAAGGTGCATAGAAGATGAAAACTGTTTCTCCATATTTGGTTCTAATTCTAGGGATGTTTAGTAGATGGAGGACCTTGCGTGGTTGGTTTTGTGACAACAGGTCTTTAACATACTTTGGTGCTAAACCATTTAGTGCTTTATAAATAGGTAGAAGTATTTTAAAGTCTATTCTCTGAGCTACTGGGAGTCAGTGTAACGACTCTAGAACTGGGTTGAAATGCTCTACTTTCCTGGTTCCAGCAAGGATGCTAGCAGCAGCGTTCTGGATAAGCTGCAGCTGTCTGATTTTTTTAGGTAGACCTGCGAGGACACAGTTGCAATAATCAATCCGACTAAAGATGAATGCATGGATTTGTTTTTCAAGGCCCTTTTGTGACATTAGTCTGAGTCGGTTCAGGTCTGAGTCAATTATTACACCTAGATTACAGGCATGATCAGTAGTTTCTAGCTGGATTGAGTGAAGATGTGTGCTGACTCTTGATCATTGCTCCTCAGGTCCAAAACTAACTACTTCAGTTTTGTTTCTGTTAAGCTGGAGAAAGTTATGGGACATCCAGCTATTGATTTGCTTGATACATTTACTTAGTGCAGTGATAGAGATGATGCAAAAGTCTGTGCACTTGCTTCCTTTTTAAATAAACCACCATCAAACACATGCATTTGGCATAAACATCGCTTACTTTTTCTGTTCTAGATGTTTTTCTTTACAATTTGAATGTCATGCCAAGACAACCTTTGGTGCTTTTGAACTAGATGAAGATTTTTAATGTATTGAGGTACACACAAGCAGTTAATTTGTTAATTAAATTTATCAATATCTCCTGATTATGTTTGTTGGATTTATTGATAATTTAATTCATTTTGATGGGACCCATACATCTTTGGCCTGGTTCTGGTTAATAATTTACTCCGGTATTTGAATGAGGTATTATAACTTGTTTGGTTAGTTTGTGGTGTGAAATATAACATTGTTTATTTGACTGTGTTATTTATAGATGCTTGGGCTGATGTTGGACTGACCAATCATAGATGCGCTATCTCGTCTGTGTTCAAAAAATGCATTGACAGATAATGGTTCATTGTGTCTCTATACCTCTGCTGATGGAGAAGTATAAACAAACGAAAAAACCCTACAACACGTGATTTCTTCTACTGGGAATCGGTGCTTCTGTGATCCAATTATTATTAGAGACAGCTGATCATTTGTGAATATAATTGGAACATCAAATGTATCTACAAGAGAACAATTTAGGCCTTTTGTTTCATCTTTAAGTGATACCAGCTGTTAAACATAGGGGCATCCACCTTTGAGCGACACACATTTCTTAAACTTTCTCTCATTGATGTTTCTGTAACCAATGTCTATTTGTAAGAAAACATACAATGTCCTTTCTTATTTAAATGTTTGTTCAGATTAATCGAAAAGATTCTTATGTATCAAACAGAGATCACAAAAATGCGACATGTGCACAGACTTATGTATTAGAGACTGCATACTTCCTCTGGGGTTCTGAACATCTCCCGCAGCCTCATCCCTCTTGTTAAAGGGGAAGAGTCCAAGCAGACTATAGCCAGTCTGTCGCTTCACCTCACGTTGCATTCAAGTTGTAAATTAAGATCGGAGGTGTAGACATCTCGGTCTCTCTTACTGTCACCTTTTTCTAAGATTTTCTTTCTTTTCATGAATGTAAGGCCTCGTTTTAATTTTAATATTCTGAATCTTGGGCAAGACTCAAAAGATATTGTTCAGAGATGCTCTCCCTACAGTTTGACTGAGTTTTAGTACACATGCAATGGTACTCCAAAATACTAGCATCTATAGTTGCATTGAACATTTGGTTTTACAAAGTCGTGATTCAGGGGTGCTGAATGCAAATGTGCATCATGTTTGTCACATCTTTTTGAAGGAAAATAAATATTTAAAGTGCAAACACCTTTTATTCTTTTATGGGATGACAGAATTAACTATGTGGGTTATTAGGATCAAACTTTTTTTTTTTTAGTTTAGCTAAAACTTGAAATATTACAGTTTGCTAGTGAGATTCCCCACGCTCAACTTTTCTTTAAAGTACAGCATAATCAGAAATATGTAACTATTCCATCTTTAAAGAAAGGAATACATAATTTAGAAGAAATTTGCCACTTTTAAACAGTTGTCTGTGAGGAGACAAACGATGTTTAAATAAAAAGCTTTTCAATAAAAGTTTATTTTCCATCATACTGTAATATCTTATATATATTTCTGTAAAAGGAACCGATAGTTGGATGCTTTGTTAGGAAGGAAAAGGGGAGCAAAATAGTGGTAGCACTGAGGAAGCTAGTGCTTTCGGAGGTCTGGATATTTTTACAGAATTGCTTCTATTTGCCTAATAATAAGCGGCATAGGAAATTAAATCCAAAGCTAAAGGCACGGTAATTAGAACCCCGTTCACAAGCTGATCAAGAGAGGATGATGGAGGCTAAATAAACCCTTAAGGACCCCGGATCGAACAGAAAAGGACAAAGGTAGACTCGACATGGTCTTGTTTTCTTGCTGGGATTGCTGATTAATACATATACCAATTATCATAGCTCCCTGGTGGAAATGTAAGGACCCGAGTGGTGTTCCAGTTGTTACCATTTTTCAGTTTGAACGATTTTAAAAGCACGAATAAAGCATATAGTGTGAATAAAAGGCGTTGCCTGATTAAAATCACGTCTAAATAAATTAGAAATGTTAGTCCTACGGCCATTTTATTGTTTTATATGTATTTTTATTTATTTATATTTAAAAAATTTTTTTTAGTTTTATTTAAACATAAACCATTTAAGCTTATCAATAAAAATAACGTGAATGTAACTAAACTCCCGCATTGATGGGCTCTACGCAGCTGTGATACGTCAGAGCGTCCGCCATATTGGGAGTGGAAGGAGCCATAATAAATAGTTTAAATAAACGTATTATTATTATTACTACCAGACGCTATTATGGACATTTAACCGAGGGGAAAAAATGACTGCGACAACTTTATTTTAAGAAAGTAGACGCTATACAATTTTAATGAAAGTCATTAAAACTTCTGTGCTGAAGCTAAACAGATGTGTGTTGTGAGTCTTTGATGTTGTAATATCATACCAGTTCAGTAATTATTGCTTGTCCTCACTTGACAAAGTTATTCACAATAGTTTTAAATTCGATAAAACAGTTGTGCTCCCCTTAAACACTTCACACAACAATTCCTTGAAAAATTAATTAATGAGCTACAACAACACTTAATTTCCCTCTGGGATCAATAAAGTATTTTTGAATTTGAATTAAGTGGATATTGACATAAATAACAGTTGAATTTCCAGAAATTCTAATTGGGCTTTTACCCACTGACTCATTATATATAGGCTAATTATTTATAGAAATAAATCTAATAATGAGCCAATTTCATACATTACCATATATCTCTATGCCTTTTTCATAAATGTGGAAGTTACCTAATAAAATATTTCCACTGTTTTATAGATCCAACACACTTTAAATAAATATGTAATTTATATAAATACTACTTTGAATCAATAAAGGAAGTAATCTGAAATTTTCTTGAAAGGTAAGGTGTTTATATATCTCAAAGTGCTTTTCTACATAATCTTGAAAAGCAACATATTTTTGTAGAATTTTTCTGCCCTGATATCCAAGCACTCATTACTCACAAACAAAACCCCATCTGTTTGCTTATTTTATGCTATTATAGTACTTAACACCCCAGAAATTGTGATTTCCATTAAAACTGTAGCATCAAGACTATGTGGATGCAATTCAAGGCTAAGTACCCGGAGGTCTTGAGTACATTTGAAACCCCTTTTTATGGTATCTCTTTTTTCAGTTAAAGGAAAACTGCCACCTAGCTCCATATTTTTATTTGTCACTGCTTTTTATTTAGAATGTTACTCGTTTCATGAATTACATAAATGTACAGATTTATTTCAAAAAATAGTTTCCATTTGCTATAGAGATGTAACAACCATGTATTTGTTACATTTTGTACACCAATTTTTTTTAAACGTTCCAATATTATGGGTTTTCCAGAATTTCCCTGAATACTGAGAAACCTTGGATTGGATTATTTACTTTTATTCAAAGTACTGGCCAGCTAAAATAACAGCAGTGTATGCAATCTGCACGTCCTAAAGTCTCCTAAAATATCTTCAGGTTTGAACGGGAAAAGAAGATTCTCAGGTCGGGTGAGGATGACGGAGATGATGAAGGTTGAAGCAGATGAACCTGAAGGGATCAGCTTGGAGACCCCCATACTTGCAGCATCCACATCAGACCTGGAGGAGACACAAGACAGCAAAGATCTCAGTAAGTGACAGATTTTGGAACAAAGCTGTAAATTGTCACTCACCTCACAACTTAGTTTAGCAATCCTTAGCTCAGGAATCCATTAATCCTCATAAGTCGTATTGTGCTACCTGGTCTAATAACTGCAACATGTTAATATTTTAAAACTCCGTCAGATGGGGTACTTGCACGTTTGTGGACAAACAACCAATAATTGCACAGCTTTATTTTGTTACATCTGGCTGGCTTGAAAATTTGTGCTGCTTGATTTGTGCTGTTCTCTATAATGAAGGTAATGATTTTTGATCAACTGCTCTTTACTTAATCTTAATTGGAAAGATTATCATTTGTTAATTGTCTTTTTTTTTTTACCTTCATCTTTTTACAAATCACTTGGTCAAACCAGAGAAAGAGGGCTCCAAGGCTTTACATGGAGCGGCTGATTGTGGAATGTTCCA
Organism: Apricaphanius iberus; assembly: GCA_028564705.1. Lineage (NCBI taxonomy): Eukaryota > Metazoa > Chordata > Actinopteri > Cyprinodontiformes > Aphaniidae > Apricaphanius > Apricaphanius iberus. The sequence goes on along the minus strand of JAPXFQ010001878.1, from coordinate 6,723,139 downwards.
TTTTTTATTCAACCACAGGGTGTACGCCATTTTTAGTAAGAGAACAAAAGCAGGTGTATGCAGCAATTATATCATGGTTTTAGCAATAGTTTTGGCTTCTGGTAAATATTATGTGCATTTTGGATTTTTTAGTAAATTGGTATTGTAATTTAATTCACACTAATACAGTTTTTTTCCTGTAGTTGGAGCTTCCTCTAAATAGCCTGGAGTTGAAACTTCCTATGCGGATTGTGTAGTTTGTGCTTTAGCAGGCACAGAATGCTTAGAGCTTCATGGCCAGGGGCCTATTGCCGCCTTCTAATTTTTGTTGGGAGTTATTTTTCCACATATTTTGTTTTTTGTGAAAAAAGAATAAATACATTCTCTGCAATAATCTGCACAATGCATTTCTACTTCCTGGGGGTAAGAAAAAAATCAAATCACATCACAAGTCCTTCCAGTGTTTGGCCAACTCTTACATGCCATTTCTAAATAAAAAAACAGAAGATTTTCAGCACTATTTTATCATAGTAGTCAGTGGCTTCATGAACCTACCAACCCCATGTAACGGCCCCTCAATGAGCAATAGAGTAGATTAGGTTATACTGCGACACACACACTCTACCCTGTCATTTTCTTCAGGTGTCTGCTATCCTATTACTAATTTGTTACTGTTAGGCTCTAAGACAGTCAGATTACCACAGTTCCATTTTCTCTAAAAAGATTTTTTTTTAAATAGTATGTTTCCACTTCAACTGGACACATCTGTGTACACACCCTCTGATATGTATGATGGCATAATTCTTCTACACACCAACTTATTGCTGACTGTTCTTTGCCTCTCTAAAGATGGTATAATCGCCTGTATATCATATTGACATTATATACATGAAATAAAGCCTAAAGAAATAAGGAATATTCACATGGGGAACGACAAATACGTGCTTCCGGAATGTCCGCTTTTACTTTGAAAGGCTACGTGCTTCCAGTATATCAGTTTTTAATTTGAAAGGCTTCGAATAAAGTTCCGGTCCTGACAGCGGAGGGGGACCTGACAGTGCAGGTCTGCAAGGAAGGGTCCTGAGAGCGGAGGTCTGCAGCCAGACTCTCTTTGCATTTTTTACTTCCAGTGTATCCTTGTCAATTCCTTTATCAGAGAATAGTGATTTCCCGTCCTTTTTTCTTTCATAGAGCATTTTACAGCTCTGAGCACCTTTTTGCAACGGAGGGTCTTGGTCATTTCAAAGGGGGTCTCATGAAAAGAAAAACAACTACTTTAAAAAAAATTAATTAATCAATTGCAGTATGCAGATAATATCCTTGAACTTTAATTGACATATCCAGACCCATGACAGAAAACATATTTACAAAATAGTCTATTCTCATACTCTAACCACCTTTTGATTGCCCTACTTCTGTCCTGTTTCCCCCTGGCATTTTCTCTGCTCCTATTACTTTTTTTAGTTTCCTCCTGGCATCAGTCTCAAGTGACTATAAAGTCAATCTGGAAAGATTTAACTACAGATTAAAGAAAGACACTTCGCACTGGCTTCAGCAATTCACAATAAAAACACAATCATGACAGATAAACTCTTCAGAACAAAAGTTATGTACATGCTGATTTACAGATGAAACTTGAACATTTTTAATATTGTGAAAAAGTTCCTTTGTTCCATTAATTCAACTTAAAAAGTGAAACTAAAAGATGATAAGGACTCATCACAGGCAAAGCGAGATATTTCAAGCAGTTATTTGTTATAATTCTGAATATGGCTTACAGCTTATGAAAAGCTCAAATTCAAAATCCCCAAAAATTTGAATATTGTATAAAGGTTAAACATTTTAGGTTTAAAGTGTCATGCTCTAATTGACTAATACCAGTTAACACCATCATACTGGTCTTCCATAATACACCAGCAGAGCCACAGGCTGATGGCACCCATGACACGTCACATTGAGGCAGGAAGTGATGCAGAAAAGGCTCAAACCAACTACATACTGAGCACGTACGCTTGATTAGACTGTTCAAAGTTCCAAAATGTCTCTATTTAAAGTCCCTGTTATATTGATATTATGCAATATTCTGGTTTTATGAGATTTTGAATCTGGGATTTCCATACTCTGTAAGCCATAATCATCAAAATTATAACTAATACTGGCTGGATTTATCTCACTTTGCTTCTAATGAGTCATTATCATATTAGTTTCATCTTTTACATTGAATTACTAAAATTAATGAATTTTTGCACAATATTCAAAATGTTCAAGCTTTACCTTTGCAACAATCCTGCTTTATCTAACAAAATACAGAAAAAAACATAAATTGGAGTGTGACTGAGAGTAACTCTTAAATATCAGTTTTAACTCTGTACTGATAACTGCCTGGTATTACCTAGTATTACCTGTCTTCTATCAGGAACCAATCTCTTTCTCTCCCTGCATAATCATCCCAGCTGCAGCTGCTGGCCTCATGTCTTCTCTCCGACTTTCTATTAACATATATGCGGACAGCAATAGTGAGCACAAAATATGCACAGAAATGAAGGACTGGTTTTACTTGAAGCATTAACTAGCAAGTTATGTAAAAATAACTAACACTAGTATTGTTAACTATCCTGAAAAGATATAGTTGCATGTATTAACTTGCTATCATTTAATTAAGATTACCTGCATTCATCAGCAAAACTCAAACTGCAGCTTGTTTGGAAAAATCTCTTCACAGTTTGTAGCCTTTTGCTACGTCTGGCTAGCTTGCTTAAGAAGCTGCTTTGCAGCACCTGTCTGCGCCTGACGCCTACGCTATCGTGTGTTCACTTAAGGTACGTTTAAAGACTGCTCTTTAAAATATGTTGAAGCTTTCATCTTTCTCATCACAAATATTCACAAAAGCGCATTCATTCCAACAGAAAACACATATAATAAACAAAAGATTTTGTACAAGATTTTATACAATAATTCTTTTTTCCTTCAGTCAAAATGTTAGTCAGTCCTCATCATTTTTTTTCTCCAATAAAATTTTGTACAGGATCCTGTTTACAATTATTTATACACAATCAGAGAGCTCTCAAGCAAAAATTTAATTCCACTAATTCAAAGAAAGAAAAATAAACTTACCAACAAACTCATGCAGTCTTCTATGTGAACCTTTGGGCAGCACCAGTAAAATTTTAAACACATTTTTCAGGAAACAAGCATGACCTTGGAGGGACCAAATCACTTAAGCTTTATATTAACAGGATGTTTTTTTTCTTTGTTAGAAATGGGCCATCAACAGTTAGTAATATTTTCAATATAGTAAAGATAAATATTAGAGTAATTTGATATCAACTGATCTTTTTTCTCTGCTTTTTGTTTTAGTGTTACCTGAAGATGTCCAACAGCAAGCTGTAATCAAAGAAGAGGTTCCCTGGAACACCAAGTGGCTCCATCACAGTTCAGAGCAGGCTCAGATAAAAGAAGAAGAGGAGGAACACTGGATCAGTCAGGAGCAAAAGCAGCCTCATAAAAAAACAGAGATGGATATCAACGAATTCCCCTTTTCAGTGGTTACTGTAAAAAGTGAAGATGATGAAGAAAGCCCTCAGTTCTCTGAACTTCTTCATATCAAACCTGAAGAGAGCAGAGAACAAGAACTTCCACCCAGAAGGTCAGCTGATGAGATAAAAACAGATACTGATGAAGAACAAAATGGAGGATCAGAACCCAATAAAGATTCAGATAAACCTGCCCAAGCACAGCCAAAGACAGATAAAAAAGCTTCAGACTCTTCCAACTCTACTTCAACTGAAGTCAGCAATGATGAATATCAGCATAAATTATCTGATTCTGAACTTGAAACTGCAGATGGAGACTATATTCCATGTGATTCAGTATTGGGTGAAAATGACAATGTAGAAGAGAACTCTGTCAAAGTCACCTTTAGCTGTTATGTGTGTAATAAGCAGTTTGATTCTAAGTTCAATCTCAAAACACATTTGCGAGTGCATACAGGAGAGAAACCTTATGGCTGTGATGACTGTGGCAAACGTTTTACCCAGAATGCAAATCTCCTGAGACACAGGCTAGTCCACACAGGAGAGAAACCCTTTGTCTGTGATATTTGTGGCAAACGATTTAGTCAGAGTTCAGCGCTCAAAACACACATGACTGTCCATACCGGAGAGAAACGACTCAGCTGCTACATTTGTGGTAAAAGACTCGCTACAACCTCGAATCTTAAAGCACACCTGAACGTCCATACTGGGGAGAAGCCTTTCAGCTGTGATGTGTGTGGAAAAAGATTTAACAAAAGAGCAAATCTCCGTGCACATATAACACTCCACACAGGAAAGAAACCGTTTAGCTGTCATATTTGTGATAAAAGATTTACTCAAAGCTCTATTCTTAGGAGACACATGGATGTCCACACAGGGAAAAGGCCATATAACTGTGACATTTGTGGTCAAAGATTTACTACAACTGAAAATCTTGAGGAACATATGAACACCCACATCAAACCAACCAACTGTGACATTTGTGGTAAAATCTTTACTAAAGCTGCAAATCTTCATGCACACATGAGCACCCACACTGGAGAAAAACCATTCACCTGTGATATCTGTGAGAAAAGATTTACTCAGAATTCAACTCTTAGGAGGCATATGAATGCCCACACAGGGGAGAAGCTGTTTGGCTGCAGCATTTGTGGTAAAAAGGTCACTCAAAACTCAACTCTCAGTCGACACATGAGTGTCCACCCCGGGGAAAAACAGTTTAGCTGTGATGTTTGTGGTCAAAGATTTGGTACAACTGCAGATCTCAGGGCACACATGAGTACACACGAGGGAGAAAAACCATATAGCTGCAGTAACTGTGGAAAAAGATTTGTTAGAATCTCAAACATGAAGAAACACATATGCATCAAACCAGACAAGCCATCAAGTTCATGAACAGTATGCTATTTAGTATACTTGCAGTATGCCAGGCTACTCTGGAATGTAGTCATATTTCTCATGCTGAGTCATAACTCTTAATAAAAAAATATATCATAAAATTACTTTTGCAGTGAGATATTGTCCTGCATTCAAACACAAACAAAACCCTCTGGGGTTCTTTTTTCTTAGCTTTTTACTTTTATTTTATTTTATTTAGAAATGTAGTTCTAATTTGACTTTTTAAAATTTTAAAGAATACTGCTCAGTAAATGTTTATTTGCTGCCAGAAACCTTTTATTCCAACCATGTCGCTCCTGACACCAAGCATAATTAATAATTTCAAATCAATCACTTTTTGTCTCAGTTGGACCCATAAAAGCAACATGCTGTCCTATCTACATGGGTTAAAATAGCCTTAAAGTATGTTTCAACTGGTAACAAAATACACATGTAAAAGAAAATACTGTATTAATGTAACTTCACATTTTAATGGCTTGAAACTGTTATTAACTATTTTTAAAATTCTTACTTAAATCATGTTCTAACAAATTTAACCTGTCAGCTTGACAGGGGATGCCTGTTGATGTGCAATATAAAGTTATTAAAACAGAGCAGCTGTTTCGGTGGTATTAAACCTTGCTTGAATCACTACGGATTGAATTCACCTGAGCTTTGTTGCTGGGATCGAATAAGCCTGGAGCGAACTGTTACGCTAATTCAGGCAAGTATATTTCATATATTTCAGAGTAATAACACTGATCATAAAACATTTTTATTGAGCTCACTTCATGGAATACCCCCCAGGGTTTGGATAAACTACTTTAGCATGTATATAATCCATGGCATTGATTCACAACCATGGGTACGTGTACCCTTAGTGGTACATGATGACATTACAGGGGGTACGTGGAAACATTTAATATTTAATTTCCTCATGGGTATGAAGCATTCAACAATATTCGCTGTTCCCTGGTGAAAGGAAATCAGGCTAGGATGTGTTATGCTTAATAAATACCAAAATAAATAATCAGCTGAGGAACAGACCAGGGGGGTATTCCACAAAGCGAGCTAATTCCAAAAGTCAGGTTTACTTTGACAATATTGGCTCAATTTCCCCAGGTTAGGTTCCACAAACGAGACTAACCCGAAGCCCTGCTCATTCACTTTGGCAACATACAGTATGCTCTTGGATGAGCCTGCTCAGTGGCAGGCTAACTATAAGATTTATTTTAGCTTGATCAAATAATTGGACCATCCATATAATGTCACACTGCAGGGCTGGTAATCTGCTGCTGTTCTCTCCCTCACCACACACACCGTCCAATATAAAGTTATTAAAACAGAGCAGCTGCTTTGGTGGTATTTTTGGTGGTTACTTTATGGAATAGGTTTTATCTCTAATCTAATGATTTTACTATCACCATTTTGAAGAACATTTGTGTTTTTTTGAAAGTTATTTTTATTATTATTATGAAATGCAACTTTTATAAACAAAAAATCAAGATATTTTAACATTTTCTTATAATTTCCCCCACAATATACTCTTGACATCAAGCTGCCAGGTAAAAAGTAAATTAAAGTTGCAATTTAACTATAAATAAGGAAATATAATTCATGCTACATATTAGGTATGTCAAAATGATATTTTGAATACCAATAAAATAAGACAAAATCAAAGAGTAATAACACTGATCATAAAAAGAAGAAATAAAATACAATAAACAGAAAAAAGCAAAACAAATAAAAGTATAACAACAGTTTAACAAAAACAGTATAACAAAACAAAATGGGCAAGGGATTGGGAGGAGTGGGGGGACTCTGGGCTATTCATACACAGAGGTTGTGGGTTTATTAAAGAAATTCAAAAATGTGTACCAAAGTTTATAAAACTTGTTCACAGACCCATGACTCTATACCTGATTATTTTCCAAGTCCATTCACTTGGAGCTTAAATCTTTGGAAATTTGGGTCCGGGACAATTCCAAAAATAGTACAGAGAGGGTCTGGATTTAGATAAGTGTATTTAGTAGTTCTCCAGGGGCAATTCCGTTTTACAGCCAACCCATCCATAAAGGGGTTAAAGCTGCAGTAGGTAACTATAATAAAAGTCACTTTTTGTGATTGTTCCTAAAACTGTCCATATATCCTGAAAGTAGGAACTGAGATTAGTAATTTGTGGAAAAAAAAGAAGCTCCATTGGTCACGCCTACTGCTCCTACTGCGATTTGCAAGAATCCACCGCTCCCGGTAGAAAACACCCAATCAGAGCCAGAGCAGATGGAGTGTCTGACATCTTTCTATCACTCCTCACACACACCATGACCCGCCCCTCGCTCCGCTACGCAACTATGTAAGCAACCGCCTGAGCTCTGTCAGAACAGCTAGCGGCACGAAGCTAGGAGTAAGCTATGGCCGAGCAACAGGACAACATCTTTTCTAGCTGTGTGGAGGTGAGTTTATGTTTTGCTCTTACCAGTTTGCACTCCATTGCTTAGGCTTGCCGCTTCAAGTCGCGTCAGCTGAGATTGTCAACTAGGAGGGAGGAGCAAGAGGGCATTGGAGGCGGAGCATGAGTGCACCGGAGAGGGAGGGGGAGTGATGTGAATCTTGTTTGAGTTCAAATTCTCAAGCAAAGTCTGCTCTCCTCTCAGTTACCTACTGCAGCTTTAAGAGTTAAAAAGTTAATTAGCATACATAGTATAAAATATGCAATTAAGATTAAGAAATACTGCAAATACTGCAGCATTCATACATCACCTATCTACAGCCACCCACAGACACACACATGCACCAACACATTTCACTTGCTAGAATTAATAAACTGTATAACTTGAATTGAATTGAAAATACTTTATTGATCCCACAAGGATCAATAAAGTACAACCTGTCCAAGATCATGACAAACAATACAAACAGACCCAGGTCACTGAAGGGCTTGCAGCCACAGAATAGCGCTACCATGTATACAGATAAAAACACAGGTACACGAAGTCCATTTTGCTGCAGATCGAGTAAATGCCCATTCCAACCAGCAGAAACCCGATCCCCATAAATCCAAATAGCCAGATATCTTCCACACAGCCCGGATTCCCGTTTCCGGTGCTTCGTAAAGTTGAGCAGATTTTATCAGTTGCATTCAGAGACCAGCTGACCATTTCCATCTTTGAGCTTGTTCGGTTTGGTTTAGAGAAAAAAGCAAAAAGATGCTCCAGACAGAGGCACAGGAGACAGAGAGCTGTGGGATAAAACACAGGAGGAGGAGGGAGAGAAAAAGCGTTTGTCCTCGCCGAGAGCCGGAAATGTTCCACCTTATACTTTTCTTGAAGAGACTAAAGGCACCAGATTTTACTAACTAAACATAACTAAGACAAAATAACAGATGTAAAATGTAAAATTACCACAAAAACACAATTTCAAGTGAAAAGTTAATCTTGTCTTGGGAACTTATTGCCGATTTTCTACAGTTTGAGTATTGGTTCATGGTATCGGTTAAGTTAATAATACTAATACCGATACGTGTACATTAGATGGCATCGGGGCTATCTATCTATCCATCCATCCATCCATCCAACCTACCAACCAACCAACCAACCAACCAACAGGGCTGTGTTGTCTGAGAACTTCACTAGGTAGCTGTTATTCCAAGATGACCTGCAATTGTCAATGTATAACATAAAAAGCAGGGGGCACAGCACGCAGCCCTGGGGAGAGCCTGTATTGGATACAATGACAGAGGACAATTTTCCAGAGGATATGGATTTATTTTTTGTTAGATTTGAGAAATTATAGAATTCTAAAAGTTAGCCAGTGACGGGCAGGACCAATACAAATGAACGGATGTGCAAAGGGCGTTGCTAAAAATTTTTTACAAGTAGGAATAATATACAAGTTTGACCTTGGCCTGTGAAAACGATGAACAGTTTAATTGGATAAGCGTGTGACGAACACACATTGACACAGTGTGTATTTTGCTAAAAATAGACTCCCACTGCTCATTTGTTAAAGAAAAATTAAGATTGTGTTCCCATTTTGATTTGATCACATCCAAAGAGGGAGATTGCAACGTAGAAATTGTATTGTACAAAATGTAAACAATACCTTTGGATATTGGATTTATAGCCAAAACATGTTCAATGGAATTGTCAAAAGGTTTTCATCCTCTGTATAAAATATCTAACCTGTAAGAAACAAAAAAAAACTGATTGGTTGCAATGTTGTATTGGAAAGATATTTATGGAAAAACTTGCAAATTACCCATTCATATACAAGTCTACAAAACATTTTATCCCTTCTTATGTCAAATGTGAAAGATATGATACGTCTTTGTGGAGCAAATAGATGGTTTGCTGCTACCAGGCTCTGAAGTGAGAAAGATTGGAGGCCAAAATGCTTCCTAAAGTGTAACCATATTCTAAGAGACTGCTGAACTACTTTATTGTGACTATGATGTGCGGGTGAAGCACATAGAAGAGGCAAACCCAGAGTTTCGGATAGGGAAGTTTGATTATCTGTACAAGGCAAGGCCATTTTATTTATAATGCACATTTTCAACACATGGCAATTCAATTAAAACATAGACTCACTAAAAGAAAGGATAAACAAACATTTATAAAAGAAACAATAAAGACAACATTTAACATTTGAATTAAAAGAAATTTGTATATATATTATACATAAGAGAAGATTTATGTAAAATTATGAAAATTAAAAACAGAAATTAATCATATTGCCTTAAAGTATGTTGCAACTGGTAACAAAATACACATGTAGATTAAAATACTGTACTAATGTAACTTCACATTTTAAACACTCAAAACTGTTCTTATTCAGTTGGTAAATATTTTAACATCCTTTCTTAAATTGTCTTTTAAAACATTCAACCTGTCAGCTATTTTCTGTTGTGCTATATTCTAGTTTTAATAATTCAAAACAGATTCCAGAGTATCTTGCCCTACCCAATGAGGTAATATGATTTGTTAACCTGAATTTAGAAGTTTACAGCTGGAAGCGCTCCTCGGCGCTCCTGTGTCACACTCAAACTGTCCGTAAGCAACATCCCCTAATTTACATTAAAACACAATGCAGCATCGTGAGCTTTTATATGCAGCTGATGTTCCCCTTATTGGTTTTGATGGAGAGAAACAGGCTGCTTTTGATGTAGCGTTGACACACGAGTCTGGCTTGTAAAGCCTCGTTTGAATCAGCATGGCTTGAATTCACCCGAACTTCGTTGGTGGAACCGAATAACCCTGGAGTGAAATGTTATGTTAATTTAAGCAAGGATATTTCATTAGAGCCTTGGTTTCTTGAGCTTGCTTCGTGGAATACCCCCTAGATGTAGAGAACACTGCCCACCAGATCTATCACAGCTTCTCAAAGATAACCAAGCTCAGGTATTTCGTTAAAGATAGGCTGAATGATGAAAAAATGATATGCACACTTTTTTCAGTGCTTTTTAAATGTTTCTTTAAAGGGGGCTTATTCAAAAGAGCTGCCATTGTTATTATAACAAAGGGAGGTTTAGTTAGTCAAAAAATGTTTAGTATATATAATTTAAAGTGAAATCTGACAATAATACTTCAAAAATAAATGTTCAAGTAATAAAGAGATTTTCATTTAGTAATCAGTTTCAGTGGCAGACCTACCATTACACCAGTGGCGGCTGGTCTATTATGGGCGCTTAGGGCGCCGCCCCTCCTAACAATAAAAAAAAAAGAAAAAGTTTACGTTTGACCAAAACATGACTTTCTTCGGTACAGGTGTAGTGTTTTACACACTAGGAGGGGGGGGGGGGGGGGCAAGGGGGGGGTTTCTTTTTGTCTGCCGAAGGGCGCTTGGCACCAGCGCCCATCGGAGATTTAACACGGAGTTTTTGGTATGGTCAAGTGTCAGCGAGACCCGGCGGGTGGAGCCAGTCTTTCCTGACAAGTTGACAATGGCGGCGGCATACGAGACAGAGACCGTGCAATCTCTTCTTCAAAATCCATTTGAAAGAAGACCACTGGCTGAAAAGCTTAAAATAAAAGAAACGGGACCGGACCAGCCAGAAATTAACATCAGACAGCAGGTGAAAGACGAGGAAGCGTCTTATAACGAGAGTAGAAAGCGCCGTATTTATAGGCATATTGAATTATACATTTTGGGTCGCTGTATAGCTTGAGTACATTTCATAGTAAGGTATCGCTACGTTACAAATGCGCATTATTCAGTAAAAGTGATGTTTCTTGACTTAAATTAATGCTACTGCTTAGCGGAAGTAGCTTTGTAGTCTAGACAACGCTAATTCACAATAAGAGCATGTACTCCTGTTTATACTGATGACCTGGATAGTTTGTCTGCTGAGTGTTTACGTTTTAGAAAACAGTAAATTGTGACATTCTATTATTAAGTCTATATTGCATTTGATTTATTTAATACTTAACACAGCTATTGATATTCAAATATTAAGTTTATTCATATATTTTGGTTATTTCTACCTTGCATTAGTTCTTATTTTTCATATGAGATCACACACATCATCTCTCTCCTCACATTTATATCAGCCAAACCTGTATCAGCAGCTGTGTGGAAATATTAAAGAACAGCAGAAATATAACAACCTTTTCGCCACCACATCTTCTCATACTCTGAATGGCTTTAAGTGGAGCTCTGGCAGGTTCTCCCAGTATGAACAGAATGATCCCAGTCCGAACCAGAACCTCTATAGACAGCTCAGTGTTTCCTCCTCTACAGTAGCAGTCTGTTCAAGAGAAACTGTTGAAGCCTCTGACTGAAATAATTCTGTTGTTGTAGTATAGTCCTATTAAGAGGAAGATCAGGGTTGTTCAACATTAATAAGAAACAGCTTTACATACAGAAAATGTTAGCTGGTTAGTTTGTGTTAGCAACTGGCTAAAAGATCAATATGTCAATGTATGAACATGTAGTCAATGTTTGAATATGATTGTGGAGTTAAAAAATTAATTCTACTAATCTATTTTTTTTAAAAAGCTGTGATAATTGGATTTCTCCTTTTACCCTAAAAAGTGTGTTTTTTTTAGTCATATTTAGGAATGCTAATTTGTCTGAATTAATTCACAGCAATCCCTTAATTAATTAAGTAAAAAAAATAATTATTTATCTAGCCATCATCATAGCCCCCCCCCCCCCGGAGAAAATTTCACCATTAGTTTATCCTACAAGTTACTGTATTTCCCTTTTAATAATTTAGCCTTTTACTAATAGACGCATTAAGAATGTCAAGTTATTGTAGTCATATGCCCAATGTCCATTTGAATGCTAATACTAGGAAGGTAGATCTATTGGTATATCAGCTGAACAAAGAATATTTTTCACCAGCTGTCACTACTTGTGGCCTATTTGAAACAGCATGAAAGGTCTGCTGAACACGTCAACTTGAATTGGCTTGTTGCTGGAAATGTGCCATACAAATAAATTTGCGCTGCTTTGTCACAAACAATGGCTGCCTGGCACAAACTTTTACAGAAACTATTATTTCTAGAAAAATTAATTTTACAAACTGTTAGTGTTTTTCATTCAGGTGCAGTTCCTAAAATCTAAATTTTAGACACTAGTGCTGTCTAATGACTGGACCAGTGAAAAAGTTACATAAAAGTACTTTTTTGTAACTCAAAATTGAAAAAAGTTCTGAACAAAAGCTGCAAAGGCCCCATGTCTTTGCGCGTCTTGGGCCCCCAAACTGCTAAATCCAGCACTGATCAGTTAATCAACACATTTGACTAAGGGTGTACTTCGAGTATGAGAAAATGGCTCTGGGGTTAGAAAAGTTAAAAAAGGTTGGGAAACATTGATTTATAGGATACCAAGCATTTTCTTCACAATAGGACAATGTGTCTGCTGCAGGCTTTTTCTTTTCGTTTCATCTTCACACCTTTAAAAGTTTGTTTTAACCTGTGGCTTATTTGCTGACTTTGAATGTATTAAAAACTTCTGTATCGTGTACCCAGATTTCTTTTGACACCACAGTGGTACATTTGGTAACACAGTTGCCTTGCAGCAAGAAGGTCCCAGTTTCAAATTCCTTCCTGGGGCCTTTCTGCATAGAGTTCGAATGTTCTCCCTGTGCATGTGTGGATTCCCACCGGGTATTTCGGCTTCCTCCAATGGCCCATAAACAGTGTTTGCTTAACTTGTCTTCCTACATTGCCCTCCAGTATGAATGTATGTGTGCATGTTTTTTGTCCTGTGTGTCTGTGTTGCCCTTTAAATGGACTGGCTACCTGCCAAGGGTCCCCTGCCTCTCACCCAATGATTAATGGAGGTAGGCAAATACAAAAAGGTAACTTGAGATAACCTTTACTGCATAAGGGGATAACTAGTTTTAGACAAATTAAATTACCATCATCTAAATGCATCTGATTATTTTGATCAGCTTGTAGTTTAAAAAAAACAATTGTACATTGCAGTGCTAAACAGATAACCATGGGGGTGGGAACAAATAGTTGGCTGGTTGGGTATCATGTAGCTTTTATCCTTTTTGTGTTTTACCCTCAACGCTTAGGCTCCTGTCATGGGCATAACAGACATGTCCCCCATACAGTGCCTCATCCTCAGGATCGAGATTTATTCACACCATCTACTTCAGTCACGCTTTATCATTAGGTTTTGTGAGCAATCTGTAATTTATAATTTTTTGTGTGTGTGATCGGAAACTTTTGGGAAAATTTAAAAATCCTGCCCCAAGTTACTACATATGTATGTGGAATGATAATACACTGCGACTTTCCAAAATAAAAGTTTATTAACAGCAAGAATTGAAATTTCCAATTAAAAATACTTTGATCAACAAACTAACTGAGCTAGTATCGTACAACTAAAGTAAAAAAGAATGAATAATAAAACTACCAAAGTTAAAAAAGTTAAAGAAAAACAATAACCAATAAATTGATTGTGATGTCATAGTCCAGCATCAATATATATGCTTGAAGAACAATACTTGCATTGAAGGTTTAGAAGTGAAGCTAAGTTACCAACACAATATTTTTTACTTTTTACATATTAGAAGTTACTTGACAAAACATAGAGAGCAGGAATACTTAAGTAAACCAACAAACAAAATTGAGAAATTGATTTTTAAATCAGAGGGTAATAAGAAGCTAATTTGCAGGTTTTACAAATCCCTACAAGTTGAGAAGGAGGATAACATGGACATTAAGAAAAAATGGGAAACAGAAAGAAAGATTACAATTTTAGAAGAAAACTGGGAGGAATAATTTAAAACGTTAATTAAAAAGATTAATAAATGTTTATATACTGTGCATTTTCTCTCACAGAAAATGTACTACATATGTACTGTGTTTTTCTTTCTCAAATAAACTGTAATAAATTCTGTTTAAAGAGAAAAAAAGTGAAGCAAAGTTAGTTTAAAACAAATTGTGATTAGTTTAAAGACACACCCTGTAACTTTGCAGATATTTGCCCTCTACCACCCTTTCAAAGCTTGCGGCGTAACGTCACTGTCGCGCATCTGAAGAAGTGTACTGTGGGTTTTACAAGCTCGCCAGCCGAAACATCAAAACACATCAAACTAGCGGCGTGTAGGTTGGTAAAGCATCAAACAGTTTTCCTGGCAGCAAACACAATGATGCCTGGAACAAGCATTTATTACTTACCATTCCAGTATAAACACAGCCGTAGTACATCCCATTTTTACTCTAATGCCTCTTTCACACTGGGTGCGGTACAATAAATAAGCCTGTTGTTCTGCGTCAACAAGTAAAGTTAACGGAGCTCTACATTAGAGGACTGCATTGGGATTGGGTACCGCGGGACCCAACACAAATCTTGCTGGAGCGGATGGTGTGGTAAAAGAAACACTGGAGGATCGGGATTTAGAATGGAGTCGACAACTGATGTTAAAAAGAAACTGAAACAAGGTCTTCATGACCAAGCAAGGCAAGTCAGACATTTGGAGAAGTTTTCTCAATTGTTTGTGATAAAGCTGTAGATGACCTGGACTTTGTCAGTTGTGACAAATGTGCAAAAGTACTGGTCTACAATGGACACAAATCCGGCACCTCTGGGTTGAGGCGGCACACCTGCTCTGTTCTCCCCGGTCAAAGTAAGCTGGTTTTCAGACATAAACAACTTCTTCCTACACACATTGAACAAGAAACTATTGAGAAATGTGTGGCAGTGTGCTGCGCAGATATATGGCCATATGACTTTGTTGCCCGGAAAGGCTATGTTGACATTGTGCAACACTAACGCTAAATATGGCAAATTTGATGTAAAAGATGTTTTACCTCATTCAACCACTGTATCCAGACATGTCGAAGGGCGAGCACAAGAACTGAAGGCGTCAGTGTCAGCGGAGATAAAGCCTGTCATTGAAACATATGGATGTGCCATCACAAAAGATATATGTACGGAGGATTACCATAAAACTTCATTCATATTCAGCACCATTCATTATACAAACGGCTTCAACATAGTTTCCAGGGTGTTACTTGCAGCTCCCTTGGAGAGGAGTGTATCAAAAACAGGAGGAATATCAGGAGCCTGTTCTTCCAGAAACTCAGAATTTGGAATAGATGCATCGCTTCTGTTTCCACTGACCGTGGAGCCAACATAGCTGCTGCCCTGCGTGGATATTCGGGGCTGAACTGCTACGCGTACATCCTGAACGTCACCCTGTCAAGTGCATTTGCATCAGGCATGTTGGCTGAAACTGCTGAGCTGTCTGAAATACTGACCAGTGCAAAATAACTAGCGAAATATGTCCAACATTCAGGTCTGCAAAACAACTTGAAAAAAATCCCTCAAGCAGTCAATCGAGACCCGTTGGAATTCAAACTATATTCTGGATTCCATACTTCAGCAGCATGGGGAAATCTCCACATTACTGCTGAGCAATAATCAGTATGAAAGAATTGTGCAGATCAATGCAAACACTTTGAAAACAGTAATTGCATTCCTTAAGTTATTCAAGGAAGGTACTAATGACCTAGAGTCTGACAACTCCACTCCCAGCGCATCACTTCCACTGCCGTGGTCTGTGAAACTCATTGAACACTGCCAAGCAGCATCCCACGAGCCCTTGCTCTCTAAAGTGGCCAATTGTGTGTGCCTCACGTCTGGAAGAACCGATGGGCACCGGTGACACATCTGCGTCCCCTCTCCATATGATGTACAGGATTGCAACACTGCTGACTCCTAAAATGCGACTGCTATGGATGCTGCCCTCAGACGCAAGAGAAGATGTAGTCAAAGGCGCAAAGGATATTATTCAGAAGATGCAGTTTGACCTGGTCCCAGCCACAGCAGAGGATGAGCCACCACCAGCCAAAAAGCAGAGCACAGAGCGATTCGCAGACTGGGAAGATAACGCATCCTTCACTACAGCGCCAAAACCGGTTGATAAGGAAATTACTGAATATCTCACCTCCAGACTGTCTGACAACCCAGACAATGTGCTTCAATGGTGAAAGATCAACAAAGAGCGCTTCCGAGCGATCTCAAAGCTGGCGCGTTTCATCTTCAGTATCCCTACATCCAGTTCACCGTTAGTGTCTGTGGGCGATTCTTGGAAGAGAGACGCACGGGACTGTGACGGACAGCAACATTCTCTTCCTCCACACCAATTTTACAACAAAGTGATTAATTTGTTCAATTTATTAGTTTCATAAGATAACTTTATTTATTTTATGTTATTTATTAGGCCTAGTGTTATTTGACTCAGCCTACGTTGCTATTTGTTAATTAGGTGTTATTGAGCGGCTGCATAAGTTTGAATGTTTTTTTTTTTTCAACGAATAATTTACAATTTTTGTTTATATGGTATTTTTTTTGCAGTCTATTTAATGCGGCGTGTGATGGTGCTATGTTTAATATATAAAACAAAGTTATTTAAATTTATTGTGCTGTGTTGTCTATATAACAATTGTGTTAATGTATTAATGTTTCTCATTAAGGTATCTCTTAGTAAAAACAAGACTTTAACCTCAATCACTGTGCTACAGAGAAAGAAAGCATATGAAATCGCCTTGATTTAATTAACCCATAAAGCACCACAGTAGGCTACTTTATTTTTCTGATTAAAGAATTATATTATTTAAGTAGTGGCCCTGCCATGGACTGGCGACCTGTCCAGGGTGTACCCCGCCTCTCGCCCGCTGACAGCTGGAGGTAGACACCAGCGACCCCTGGAGAACTAAGCGGTTCAGAAAATGGATGGATGGATTATTTAGGTAGCAAGGAGTTATAGTAATTTGAAAATCCCATGCGCCGCAGCATCAACGGTGATCCTTTTGGGTGTTAAAGGGTTAAAAACTAAATAAGAACAAGGTGTGCTATTCCTCAACAGTGTGTCAAAAGACATGCAGGCCTGAGAAACGAAACAAAAAGATGAATGGGGTTTCTTTATTACTAGCCCATAAAAATGACGCGTTTTCTCCTCCAGGACGAGAGACGACACAATCATATCTATAATTGTGCGGGGATAATTTCTCTGAGTTTTGTGGCCGGGACTGTAACACACTCGTTGCAGGTGTGGGCGATAATAGTCAGAAATTCAGCAGGAGCGGGACGAAGAAAACAGTCCCGCGCAGGGCTCTACTCCACATGACCTCATCTGACCCGACCTCAACCTTATCCTGACCTCATGCTCTGATTGCACCCAATTATTTTCCCCATCCATGCAGGAGCTGTACAGAAACTGGACCGCACATGCAGCCACAACCAATGGGAATGAGGCGTGCAATCGCTCCACTGAGGAAAAGGCAGGACAATGTCTCTTGCTCAATCTCTTTTTCTTTTCCTCGCTTCTTCTGATGGCGTCTTCTTTGATTGATCTGTAGGTTTGTTTATATCCGTTTGGTAGCGTGTGACGTAACGCCGTAAAGCAAAACTCAAGTCAGCACTTCTGGGAGGCGTCCTGGGAGAGAAAAGTTGTAAAGTGTGGTTCTCCCACACAGTGAAGAGCTACAAAAATGACCATAATAAATGTTGGTACGTCACTGAATCGTTTCGAAAACTGTTTTTTAAGGTATAAAAGTTGCAGAGTGTGTCCTTAAGACCCAATCCTCTTTATTTGTTCTTTGCATAACTTGGGTTAAGTATAGCTTTCTAATTATTTGAAAGAAATCTTTTTTTTGCGACAAGATGCAGAGCAGAGTCAGAGAGGAAACGGACCAGGAGCAGCTTTCCTCTTTTCACCTGTGCAGTCTAAAGATGAAAAGAGAATGAAAAAGAAAAACAATCTCCTGAATAAAAGTCACTTTCAGGTTAATTACCACAATAATTCCACTGCTACCCAGCCTGACTCCATTTCAGAATTTAGTTTCCCACTTTTATCTTTATCACAATAGAAACAGCGAGTTGGGGACGAGACCAGCATCAAAGGTTAAAGTTAATGGCAATCGAGCTGGCCATTAAAGAAGGCAACAGAGCAACTGGACATAAACTTGGCATGAATCGATGGTGAGACATTGGATTTAGTGGCTAAGAGGAAGATGGCGACCAATGACTTTTCAGTAGGCTACACTATGTTTTATTTTCTAACACACAGGAAAGGAATGGATGTTAGCACCACTGATTGGTGGGAGGATTGCAGACATTTTTCTGAAAATTTCACCAATATCCGTCCAAAACTTTTGATGTTGCTAACAGACAAACAAACAGATAGACAGGAAAACATTACTTCTTGGAGGCGGTAATTAAACCTGAACATTTTTTTTTAAAATGTACTGTATTTCTTTGTAAATATCTCATGTTTCAACATAAAAAAACCTGCGCCTTTAATTCAAGAGTGCAAAAATAATTTTCTTTTAAAATTCAAGAGGTTCGGTTCATATTCAGATGTACTCAATAGTTACTACTTGTTCCTTCTCCTCCTCCTCATTAAGGAGATCAAGTACCTTCATTATTTCCCGTTTTGCCTGACGCCTTCTAGTTTTATTCAGGTTTAATAAGAGGGGGACTGTGCTCAGAGCAAAATGATAGGCCTCATCCTGTTCTGTGTTAGGCACCTTTGGTTTGGTAGGAGGCTCTTGCAGAACACCCATTAATCTGTCCTCCAAATCCAAAACGTGTGTGCTCCTCCATGTCGTCTCCAGCCCAGGATGCTGTGCTCTCTCCCTGGGACTACGAGACCTGGCAACCGTTTCTGACTCCGGTGATGATGGGGACATTGAAAGAGGAGGAATCGGTGAAGGAGCACTTGATCCTACTGGTAAATGGGTCTCTGATTTTTCATCTTCTCCAGCCCCTGACGTGGGCATGGGGTTCGAGACGCTGTAAAGTTGTAAAAAAGTAAACAATATTTTATTACAAGAAAAAAGAAAAAGTTTTTTAAATTTTTTTATCTTTTAAAAAATTATGCTAGACAGTAATCTATGTCCTACTGTCTGAGTATCTTTCACTTTACTTTTTTTTTTTCTTTTTGTGTGTGTGCTGCCTTCACATGTGAACTTGTCCACTGTGTAGGGCTGCAAGATTATGACCAAAATAATAATCACGATTATTTTTGATCAATATTGTAATCATGATTATTAATCACGATTATTCATCCAGCCTCGTAAAATATCTATTTTTTATTGCAAAAAATAAAATAATGCAAAAAAAAAAAACCACCCTGAAAAGAACATTCCCTGCATCCGAATCCTTAGTGTGTACTACATGCTACGTAGCAAATACTACTCGCCCGTTGATGCAGTAAATACTGTGTAGCAAACGATCGAGTAGTAGGTATGAAATCAGACATGTTGTCATAAAGTTTTTGGAAAAAAAAGGGAAAAAAATTAGAAGAAATAAGACATTTTTTTTTTATATATATATACTTTATTTAAAACAATAGCAATAACAATGACAATCTCAAATAGACTGTTGAGATGTAAATCAATCATAACAAATTTACCACATTTTCTTTTATCTCAGTAAACAAAAAGTAAAATATATTTATACAAGTAGTAAAGTTTGAGGATCAGATCCCAAAAAGAAAACATTAGAAAGAAATAGAACACAGAACAAAAATAATGACAAGGGGACTAGAAAACTCTATAAAAGTAAGAATCCACAAAAAAAGAGATATACTTAGATGAGGGACTAATCTAACTCAATTTTTTTTAACCATGTATGCAGTTTAATTGCAAGGGGCTTGTTAATTAGCTTCAAAGATCTACGCAACAAAGATAGTTCATTTTTTAAAGCTGGCCATGAAGGGGGGGGATTTAGCCTATCGGCATTTATAATATTTAGTTATAATAATAAGATTGTTAAATAAGAACTCCCTATTTTTGTCCTTAAGAATTACTCCAAATTGAGTGTTTTGAAAAGTCCAAGAATCTATATTTCTGAATCGAGAGGATATTAGGTCATGAAGAGATTCCCATAGTTCTTGGACTGTCACACACCCATAAAACACATGCTGTGTTGTTTCCAAAGATGTTTTACATATATAACAATTCTCTGATTCAAATTTAAATCGTTCACTCATTAATTCATTAGAGGGGTAAATATTATTTGTAGTTTTAAAGTGAACTTCTTTGAATCTGGGGGGGATTGGGAATCTTAAATATTTGGTTCTTATTGATAAAATTTCAGATTTGTTATCATCTATAAGGATAAGTGAGTGTTTGGTTCTACCAGGATATAATGTGTTAACCAAATACTTTCTCAAAAACTGATTATTACATTTTTCATTAACAAGGTCAAGGTCATCTAATTTAATCATATGCAAATTTTCTAGACACTAAATTTGAAATATTGTTCTTAATTAAATTAATTAAGGCTACTGGGATATTTTGGCTAACTTTTTTATAGAGCTCAACTGAGCAGCTCATACCATATTTCTCATTAAACCTGTTTAATTCAAGTATGTATCCATTCTCATCTAATATATGTGTGATAGACCAAATTTGTTTTGTCATCCATTCTTCCACAAACATAGACTTCCCCCGACTCAAAATGACCCTATTATTCCACAATGGAACGTTATGGGGACTAAAATTATGTTTAAACATCAATTTCCAATTTAGCAAGACTTGTTGATGAAATTTTGATAGTTTTATGGGCAATTTAGAAATTTCAAAGTCACAAACTGATAAAAGTTTGATGCCGCCAGCTTTATTGAAAATAAGAGATGGTATCAAGAACCAGATTTCGTGATCATTTTTAAGGAAGGATCAGAGGCATTTCATTTTTAACATTCCATTCATTATTTCAAAATCGATTGCTTTTAAACCCCCCTCTTCATAATCTTTTATCAAGTCCCTGTTTCTAATATAGTGATGTTTATTCTTCCAAATAAAATTAAAATTAACTTTATTTATTTATTTTATAATTCTTGGTGGGATGGCTAGGGAATAAGCTGGATATATTAATCTGGACAAAGAATGAACTTTGGATAATATTGTCCTGCCGAACAATGTTAGATCTCTTTGTAGCCAATAGTTTAAAGTTTTATAGCAATTGTCAATTGTGTTCTGAATATTCATTTCTTCACTATCAGCTATGCATTTAGTTAACCAAATTCCGAGATATTTGATTTCATTTTTGACAGGTATATTGTACAAGGAAGAGTAAGAACAATTTTGGATGCTCATAAGTTCACATTTATCCAAGTTTAGGCGTAAACCAGAAGCATCGGAAAAAGTCTTTATTGTGTCTAAGGCCACTGGAATTTGTTCTTTATTCTTTAGAAAGATTGTCGTATCATCAGCAAGCTGACTTATAATTAATTTGTGATTATTTATATCTATTCCTTTGATGTTTGAATTTATGACCGTAATGGCAAGTAATTCAGTGGCTACAATAAATAGAAGAGGTTAGATGCTACAGCCCTGCCTTATTTCTCTTTCCACCTTGAACCTGGGACATATGCCTTCTGAAAGAGAAACACAACTATTAATATCAGTATATAACACACTGATCAAATCCAGAAATGCATCACCAAACCCGAAATGTTTAAATGTCCTAATAATGAAAGTGTGTTCGATAGAATCGAATGCTTTTTCAAAGTCCAAGAATAACATAAAACCATGGTCTTTAATTAGATAATTGTAATCAATAAGGTCCAAAACCAAGCGGATATTATTTTGGATCGATCGTCCTTGGAGAAAACCTGATTGTGTAGGGCTAATTATTTTAGAAATGCCTGTTTTCAATCTTGTTGCTAAAACTTTTGTAAAAATCTTGTAGTCTGTGTTTAAAAGTGTGATGGGTCTTAGATTACTTAGTTTTTTCTTATCTTTGCCAGGTTTTGGGATCAGCTTTATAACTCCTTGTTTCAGTGTTGGCATAAGCTCCTTTTGATTGATACATTTGTTTGATGCTCTAAATAATAGAAATTTTAAATCTTCCCAAAAGTGTTTATAGAAATTAGTTGTTATTCCATCTGGTCCCGGTGAGCGATTAGATGCCATACTTTTAATAGCCAAGTCAAATTCTTCTCTAATTATATCTTCATCACAAATCTCTTTAAAATTTTCATCAATTACTGGAATGCAGTTACTAATTTTATCAAAGAACGAAGTGACATTTTCTTCTGAATATGAAGATTTATAAAAGTTACTATAAAAAACAAATACTTCATTTGAAATGCGTTTAGGGTCGGTGCATTCCTCTTCATTGATTAGCAGATTACATATGGAATTATATTCTTGTCTACGTTTTTCTAGATTGCAAAAATAGGCAGTGTTTTTTTCACCCTCTTCTATCCATTTAGCTTTGGATCGCAAATAAGCGCCTTTGGCTCTATAAAGGTATAAATTATCCAACTTAGACTGTAAGTTGTTAATTTTTCGTTTTTCTTCATCAGTCCAATTCAATTTGCTATAAAGGTTCATGAGATCTTTTACTACATTTATTTCCTCTTCTTTCCTTTGTTTATTTTTTTTTCCCAAATGCAATGGAGGATTTTCTAATTCTAAATTTAACATATTCCCATTTAGATATCTGTGTATTGATAGCATCATCATTTTGAATATCTAAAATTAATTCCTTAATAGACTTGCAATACTCCTCATTTTTCAGCAGCTGAGAATTAAATTTCCAATAATCTTTAAATGTTTTATTCTGGTTTTTTCTTTCTAGTCTTAGAATAATGAAGCAATGGTCACTTAAGGGACCGTTTGAGATAATTGATTCCTTGACATATTGTAAAATTGAATTAGATACCAACCAATAATCAATGCGTGACCTGTGTTGACCATTAGGTTTGTGCAAGGTAAACTGTTTAACATCTTTGTTTAACAATCTCCATACATCTATTAATTTGTTATCATTAGCAAAACTTTCAAATATTAGGTTTTTATGTTCACTTGAAATTTTTGAAGGCCATCTATCCATCCAATCATCAGGAGTCACATTTAAATCACCTCCTACTACTATATAGTCAGTGGGAAATTTAGAGTGAAGTTCCTTTATACTGTAACTGTAGAAATTTGGTGCATTAGAATCTTATTCATTTGAGCATTGTTATATCCATAAATGTTAATTAAAATAATCAGACTATTATCAATATTCAGCACACAGGCAAACCAGTGTCCATCTTTGTCCGCCATGTTGCACAAAAACTTACCAGGACATCTGTTAAAACAAATAGCAACCCCAGCCGACCTGTTTGTACCATGACTAAAAATTATCTTATCTCCCCGTTGCTGTGACCAAAACTTCACATCAGATTCATCAGAATGAGTCTCCTGGAGAAAAAAACAATTTGCCTGTTGCCCCTTGCAGAACAAAAAAACAGCTTTTCGCTTAACTGAATCTTTAAGTCCCCTTGTGTTAAAAGAAAAAAAAGAAATGTTAGTTTTCAGTTGAAACACAGAACCCATGAACAACGTTAAAGAGACAATCTTAGGAGGTGGAGTAGGAAAGACTTGAGATAAGAGTCCCATTATACAAAATGATCCACTGCTTATTCCTTTCATATTCAAATCTCAGCCCATTCTTAGCGTCTCCTCCTTGATGCGTTTGCCTTCTATGAAGCCGAAGGGGCCCCTGAAGCCCGCCGCCTTGCCTGCCTTACGAGCTTGGTCGATTTTTGGCCACAATGCTTGTCTGGTTCTCCAGTCCTCCGGAGTCAGGTCCTCCGCGAAGCGGATGCCTTCTTCTTCGCAGACGGGAGAAGCCTTCGTTCGCCTCCAGATGTCATCTCTTAGGGCACGTCTCGCAAACAGAATAATGATTTGTCGATGTTTATTCTCAGCTGCTCTTCCCACTCTGTGGACAACGTCAACCGCTTCTTCCATTTTCAATTTTAGGTCGGGAGCAATCCTTCCTAGGAGTTCCACCACTTCTGCTCTGATGTTTTCATTTATTTTCTCCTTTTTCCCCTTAATGCGGAGACACCATCTTCTTTTGTACCTTTCTTGGTTGCTTACATGCTCTTTAATCTCGTCATTATCTTTCTTGAGTGAATCAATCTCTTTTTCCAGAAGTTGTATTTTCTTTTTGCACTCTTGCAGTTCCTCTGAATTAAACTGCACAGACTTAGCAATGGCAGCTAGCATGGTGCTATGCTGTTGAATTTGTTTGCTAACTTCATCCATGCGGTCATCGACACGTTTTCCAAGAGACTCAATAGCTTTTAAAATAGTGTCAATGGATATGTTGATATCAGTATCACCAGGCGTACCTTTGGCTTTTTTCTCCATGTGTGGTTTTTCGGGGGTGTTACCAGGGGTTGTTAACTGTCTGTCCCTCTTGTTGCTGCAGGAATCAGCCATGTCCATCAGGGTTGAGTAGTCATGCTCGCTGTTCCTCTGGGTTGTAAAAGGGAGGTTCTTCGCTACCGGAGGTTTCGTGTTATTGTTTTTCTTCATATTCGGACTGAAACGTTATCAATATAACTTTCAAGAGTGGAATATAAAACGTTCAAAATCACAAAAACCGGGACAGCAGTTAGGAGCTCAAACAAATGCGACCGCTCAGTCCGCCATCTTCCTGAGCTCCTCAGAAATAAGACGTATTGCTCCACCATTTTGCGTGTCTGTTGACCCGGATGTTTATGTTATGTTTACCTGTGGTCCTGCCATCCACTAGCAGTTATTTGGTCTGGTATAACTTCACTTAAATGTTTAATCAGCTGTCAAAAACAATCCCAGCAATCAGTAACATCACTACATGTACATTTATACGCCAAAATTGCGGCAGGTTGATAGTTCGTCTGTAGCCAATTTTAGCTAGGTCGCTCTTCAATGATTTCGGGGCTTCCGCTGTGGCCACCAAAATCGTGATCACGACCAAAATCCTATTAATTGTGCAGCCCTACCACTGTGTAGACAACAAAGTGCATTTTGGTCACTTTTATATATATGTATTCTTTATTCATTACAACATGCTGTATCTGCACTGGGGCTGCCAGAACCTTTATTTTGATAATCGTCTACACTAAGGCAAAACAGCAATAAGTACTGTACCTGTAATAATAATAAATAAAACAATTATGCAAAAATGTTCAAGGTAACGTTAATAGATTTTTTACATACCTTCTGGCTGGCTGGAGGAAGGGGGTGAGAAAAGACATCAACTCAGCATACTTCCAGTCTCTCTGGGACCCATGTCCTGAGTCCTTTGAGAGGGATGTTTTTTTCTTATGCTTTACAAAGGAATCTCTGAACTGCCTCCATCGAGACTTGCAATCACTGGCTGGATTTAGAAACAAAAGATTAATGTATGTAAAAAATAATTCCAGCTATACTTTTTTTTTGGGGGGGGTATTTCGACTCTGGCGATTCCCTAATCCGCCTGGTATTTAGCTATCGGCTAGAACAGTCTATCGTGTCAAACTCTATAGAAGAGATCATGATGCAGCGGCACCTGGTGCGGCTCACCTGGGAGATGTCTGATATGTGATGCTGGGCGCTAAAGCCCGATCTGATAAGGCCCTGCCTTGGGTAGAATCAGGACAAGAAGCTCTTCAATGAGGGTCCGACCAGAGCCCGGACGTTTGCCGAGACTGCATTTGACATTTTATCGTCTAGACGGAGGATTTTTCTCAGAAGGATCAACCTGCACCCCAACCATGTGGACACAGTAGTTACGGCAGCCTGCAGTGGAAAATATGGGAGGAAGCTGAGGTTCATGGGCCACCTTTAACAAAAGGGAAATCTACACTGACTTAATTTTTTACTTAACTTTGATGAGGGTAGAGTGCCTTGGCAAAAGAAGATGATCAGACTGTGTTTTTGGGACAGTGTCGCGTTTTAATATAAGGGATTTTATTTTGTTTTTAATAGGCCTACTTCTGATTGTGTTTGGTGTTGTGTGAGTAAAAAGGCGCCTTTGTTCAAGGCAAGTTCATCTTACCATATAGCGCTAAATTAGCATATTCTACGCTTTTTAAATTAAACATGCCATAAATGCATTTAATTAAAAAAAATCAGAAACATGTGTCTGAAACATGCATCTATTCAATAACAGGTTGTCACACAAAAAAAGTGAAATGTAGGATACAAGTTAGATAAGAGCTGAATAAGAACATGAAAACTGGGGGAAAACGGTTTTCAGAAACAAATTAATTTAAGCAAGAAATGTAAGACACCCAAAGTTTGTATTCTGGTAAACTACAGTACTTTAAAAAAACATTATTCAAACAAACATCATAGATTAAACACTCACCATTACATCCCACAGCTTCACCTACTTCACTCCATGCCTTCTCCTTTCTGGTATTGTCCTTATAAAATCGATGCGAGCTATCATATAAAATTGGGCGGTTTTGAACCTCCGTGATGAATCTCTCGTCGTCCATTCTCACAAAAGGCAAGACAAACCCGGGACCCGCTGCCCAAGTGTCCAGAGAAATTAGGTTAATGCGTCTAAAGGTATACCTGTAAAATTACCGTGAACTACTGTGAACTGATATCTTCGTCATTACTAATATAAAAAAACAAACCCTGAAAAATCGCAACAGGGGTTTTATTTTGCAGTATATCGGATGCACATCGCTGGCCGACGTCTCACTTCCTGTCTGGCTAATTCAATTTTTTAAGTTAATAAAAATTCGCATGCGGCGTCCGGAAAAAATTAACTCCATAAGGAAACGTTCCGGAGCTCCGCATCAAGTGTAACTCTCATTCACTCGGATTGCAAGATCTGATCAGATCTGATCTGATCAGGGTCCTGCGCCTGCTTCTGGCGTCATATGGCTGGACGCAGCACCATTGACGTACGCAGTTTTTTAAAAAGAACTTTATTGAACAGATAGCAAATAACAAATACAGTATGAAGAAGAATTCAACCGATATAAATAGTAGCCTACATGTAAATAAATAAATTAATTAATTACACAATTGTTTGAGGGGCTTTTGGTTGATAGTCGGATACTGATTTGATGTACAGTAAAACATTTATAAACGTTTTGATTATTCGAACAAAAACAAACAAAAGCAACACAATAAAGCATTCTTCCAACTGGGTCAGTCTAAATATGGTTAATAACAACTTGCTAAACTCTTTCCAAAGCCTATCTGTGGAAGCCCACATTCTCTCTGAAACAAACCTTGCATATTCCTATTTCTATTTATATGGTTTGTAAGGGAAATTCTTCCTATGTATGTATCCCCATCAATCAATTTATTGAAGGCGTGAATGATCAAAAGGTCGAGAGAGAGAGAGAGAGAGAGAGAGAGAGAGAGAGAGAGAGAGAGAGAGAGAGAGAGAGAGAGATTAGGGCTGATTAGGACGAACGAAGCGCGTTTAAAGCGTGGCCCTGCTCCTGAACTTAAGTTAACTTTGTGAACTACATTTTTAAAGAAGACCATTCTTCAGTAAACAGGCTGTCACAATAATATCTATCTGTACTTTAGATAATTTTTGCATTATTAAAAGAGCCGATAAAATTGGTAGAAACATTCACATTATCATTAAACAACTTAAAGTACAATTTACAGGAAACTGAGAGATGATCTTGGCATCATCGGTGCCATGACCTCATCATGACCTCATCATGTTCACCTGGAGCCCTGCAGCTCCAGGTGAACATGATGAGGGTAATTAGAGCAGCTGAGTCATTGATATAAAGTCAGCCGCAGCCACATAGCAGTCACAGCACAAAGCTTTGTTTACTATAGATCAATAGCCTGCCTTCTTTGTGAACAACATGCAGCTTAAGTGTGTCATCAGGTAAAGTCATATGCTGCTTTTTTTTTAATTTTTTTTTTTAGTTTTCTGTGTATTTACTGAATTTTCCCATCTAAACAGGAGTTTCTGGATTTGCCTGCTGCTTTTCAGTTTTGGAGCTTGTTTTCCTTTCAGAAAAGGTAAAGATGTGTTTTTAGTCAAGACCTCTAGCTGAAGAACTTATCTGGACATAATTAAACTTTATTACTAACCTTAGAAAATGTTTTTTTTGTGTGTGTTTTAACCATAAATGCATTGTTTATCCTATTAAACTAAGGGGTGTGTGTGGTGTATTTTTATTTTTTTTTCCCCCTCTTTCTTTTAGATGAAAGACCCTCCAACAGAGTTTGGAACCCAAACTCTGGAGGTTTGGGTTCCAGTGGTGGTGCCTTCTCTGGTGTTGGGTCTGGATCTGATGTGGGATCTTCAGCTGCACAGGGTGCAGGACTCGCTGAAATGATTGCTGCCATACTACGCCTGAGCCCCTCCAGTGGTCGTCCTCTCTTGCAGTCTCACTGGAGCTCTCCCCAGGTTCCTCTAGGAATGGTTGCAACCCGTCCTGTTTTCCCTTCATCCCTCATCGTCCACACGGACAGCGGCTACCAGCGAGCACGAGACTTCCGTTCCGACTCCAAATACACCCAGGATATATTTGACAGTATTCCTCAACCTGAGAACCCAGGGAGTGGATCCAAAGGACACCAGAAGTTTTGAGGTAAATGGTGGCCATTGTGAACTACTGAACATTCACTTGCTGTACTGATTTCTATTTCCCACAGGGGAAAACGACAGAATCAGCCCCTGCAGTCTCTGGAAAATTACACTGGTTAATAAAATCAAATGATCTGATCTCTAGTGTGCATTTTATTTGACTGCATCAAAAGCCCTACCTGGGATGAAATCGTAAGGCTCAATAGGGTTTTTTGTCACATCACAATGCTAAAACCAGAGCAGTGTGGTTTTTTTTTTTTTTTTTTTTTTTTTTTTTTCTCGGCGAAACTGGGCATTCAAGCTTGCGACTCAAAACTATTGTTTAAAACCAGTCTGGCCCAGGGAAGAAGGCTGACTGAAGTACATGCAGTAAAATGTGACTAATTATGGCTTGTAGTTTGCCATGCTATAACACTTAAGTTGGTTTTAATTTCATGCACTCATCAATGTGCTGATGCAGCACCAATGAGAGAAGCTTTACAGTGAAAGTTGTTTTGACGATTTACTATGGTCTCCGGTTAAATGAGTTTAGAAGTTGAACTGTAACTAAAATTGAAGTGTGGACTACATTTCTAGCTTAAGCTTCAGAAATTACTGTTTTGCCACAAGGTAGAGTAATTCGACACTGGTTTGAAATACTGTTCAAATGCACCAATAAAGCACTGTAGTTCAAATTTCTTCAGTCGTTTGCCACCACATTTCTCCAGAATAACTTGCTGCCACAGCATCAAATATGCTTGGATGCATGCCTATTCTAAATATGAAATGGAATTGTGAATTTTTAAATACTTTTGCTCAAGCAGCTTTGTAGTCTGCAAATTTGTTCGAATAAGGTGGGACTAGGTGCTAAAAGCTGCTTCTCCATGCTTTGTTTTAATTCTAGAGATTAAACTAGAGTTGGACCTGCATGGTCTGATAGTGTTAGGTCTTCATACTGTGGTATTCATTCACTGACTTGTCTAAAGTATTTTGAAGTCTATTCTCTGACCAACAGGGAGCTAGTGTAAAAGACTTTAGAACTGGGGTGATGTGCTCTACCTTCTTGGTTCTAGTGAGGATGTGATCAATGGCTGTCTGACTTTTTAGGCAGACCTGAGAACAGTTTCACTAATCAGACTAAAACACGAGTTCAAGGTACTGTTGTGACAGATCTTTATACATATCTTCAGGTGATAACGCTGACCTTGTTGCTTTAATGTTCAGGTCTGAGTCTATTACCTCACCTAGATTTCAGGCCTAACCAGTGGTTAATAGCTGTATCAACAAAAGCTGGGTCCTGACTTTTCTTTTTAGGTCCAAAAAGTTTTTTTTTTCAGCTGGAGAAAATTCTGGGACAGTGATCTGCTCAATGCATTTACTTGGGATTTTGATGGGTTCAAAGTCACCTTGTGACATTGTAATGTAAAACTGAGTGTCATCAGCATACTTATGGTCAATCTTATTGGTTAGTGTAATCTTGGCCTGAAGGAGCATGTAGATATTAAATAGAAGGGGCTCCAGGATGAAGCCCTGGGATACCCCACGTGATTTTTGTCCGACATAAATAATATCCTGTTCTTTAGATGAGATACTAACCAGCCAAGTACTGTCTGACCTCTGTTCATTCCAATAGTATGATAGTGTGTCAAAAGCTAATTCCTTCATAGAAGAAACAACTTTTGCCCAATCCTTTCAAGCTACAGCGGAGTTGTATGTGAAGTAATTGTGTATGTTTTTGGATTTTCACAGGTGTGCTGCAAATATCCTTAAGGTGACATCACTACAGTCTATATTTTCATATTTGATAATCCTACACAATCGATCTCTGCATCTTACTGTAAACCTCATGTTGCATCAAACAGTTTTTGCACTCAAAAAGTTCTGTTAAGATCTGGCTCTGTAACAGGGATTTCGCAACAATCTGGTTGGTCATTTCAACAGTTTGGAAAGAAATTAATCGACCATATTTACTTAAGCTCCACTTCAGCAGTTGTAAAATCAAGGAAGATTTCACTGATTGAAGTGATCAGAATATGGCAAAACTCTCTGAACAAGGGGCTTTTCTTTTTTCGCTTTAGTGGGATGAAATCCCCCTGAATGTACACTTTTTGCATAAGTAAATTGCAGCAGTCTCTTACTGCCAGTCTGTGTTGTGCCCACCTGTGTAGTCACAGACGTGCTCCAAAACCTCAGTAATGTGCTATCACCTTCAGATTTTTCTAAGTTTCAAAACCAGTTAATATGACATATGTTGAGCTATTTTCACATGGCCTCCTGGTTTTGCCTTGACGGCTGAGAGAGCTTAGCACACGTCTTTTTGTTGAAACTCTGGCCCTGCTGCAGTTGCTCAGTGAATGTGAACCAAAGCTTTAAGAAAAGGAAACCAATTGGTCTGGAACAAAGCAAGTGAGCTTACTGACTTTTGTTGTGTGAATATGCCCTAAATCTACTATAAACACTTCTAGACCTCAAATTAAAAAAATACTTTTTCATAGTTCCTTGAAATGTGAAGTAGTCAGAAAGTATAGCTGTAACTGGGCACACATTGGCTGAGCCACAACCTTGACCTTCACAATAGTTACTGGCACCCACTTCAGGCATTGTGAGGATCTGTGATCGTATCCTCTCCTTTAAAGATGAAAGCTGACAAAGTGATTTTGTTCTCTTTTTTTCTGTCCACTCACCCCTCTGTTTTTGAGTGTCCACCAGAGGGGAGTGTTCCATGAAGCGCGCCATGGAGGGCTCCCAGGGAACACCAGCTGTGGTTCATATCATCAAGCAACCGGCTGAGATGAGCCACCAGCTGAAATGGAGAGGGGTGGATGTGGAGGCCTTTTCTTTTGTTTTGTCCATTATCGTTTTCGTTTATTTAGTTTTTGTTGGTTGTTAGTTTTCTTAGTTACTTAATGGTTAGCAGTACCATCTAATTTTAACTGTTTAAGTTTTGACTCCTATAGATTTATTTAGTTTAACATTCCCCTCTTATTTTTGTTTATAGTCTGATCCCACCATATTTAAAGGTGGCTTCAGAGATGGCTTGGGGGGGTGGAAGGAGTCCTACTGTGAGCTGGGCTGTTGTGTCACCTTGTCTGTGGGAAAAATAAAACTAAATCAGAGCTCTGAAGATGCCTGCCTCCCAGTGGTTCTTTGGTCCAGCATGCTTTCTGCATTAACTCTGAGTCCGCCATCGGCCAACCTTCTACAGGCATGTTATTCAAGTTTCATTTTATTCATTTGCTTACAAAGGATTTACTGATTTATAATTGAAGGCAAAGTGAGAATTGTTTTTTTTAGTTAACCTGAAGCTGGATGAGGAAGTTGGAAGTCAGAACACCAACTCAACCAATTCCATCTTTGAGTCCCAACAAAACCTGGCAGAAACGAACATTCCTGGATCTTTTGAAATACTTTCGGAACCCAAGTCAAAACTTCTGCCTACTGCCTTTACAATTCTTGTACACTCCAGCTTCATCTGTCCCATCCAAGAGTGTTGTCTAAAGCTGAGGAAATTGCTTCAAAAATGCGTACACACCGAAATACAAAGTTAATTTTTTTTAACAGCCTGCCTCTATGACCAGTCCATAAGCGACATCACCTTCACATGATTTGTATTTGAGGCCACCTGAAGCATTTTGGCACTTTACCTCAACTGTATTGATACTGTCAATTCTCTATTACTGTGTTGGTCTTGTGACATCTGCTTGATCTTAATCATTGTGGGCAAACTCAAGGCTCAAATGATGCTCTGAATAAGACCTAGTATATACAATAAGTAATTGCATCCCATATTGTACACTGCAAAATATGAATCCTAATTTAATAGTGCTTTATTGTTAAAATATGTTAAGATAAATGTGTGTGGCACAACTTCAACACAACCCTAGATGGATGGATGTCGCAACTTGTGAAAAAGTTGAACTGTTGTGAAGGTGTCTTTGCTTATGGGCTTATTGAGGCTGGTGGTTTAAAAAAAAGTTTCTCCAAGGTCTTTGCATTGAAGTGTTTGTGCTTTTTAGATGCAATTTCTCCAGCTTTTATCCATTTGGATGCAATGAAATCTTGGAATTATAGATAAGGGGTGCATCCTTTTGACTGACAGGTCTCAGATAAACAGTCACTGAGACTGTTCAAGAAGTCTGTGCTCCACAGTTCTTCCTAAAAAGTCAGACAGCTGATCAGAACACTGCTCCTCACATCCTTACTAGAACCAGGAAAATAAAGAACATTTCCCCAGTTCTAAATTCCTTACAATGACTCCCTGTAGTTTAGAGTTCAAAATACTCAATTATAGAGCTTAGCACCAAAGTACTGCATGTTCAAGATCTGTTGTCACTATACCCCCCCAGTTTCCATGTTCCTTAAATCTGGAACAAACTTCCAGACAACTGAATCATTAAGCTCTTTTAAATAAAGGATAAAAACCCATCCGTTTAGAGCTAAGTTTTGAGTAATGGTTTGATCAAATATGTTACACCTGATTGAGATTTGTTTTCTCTAATGCTGTATTCTACCCTTATAAGCGCAGTTTTTACACTATTGCTGTTTTACCTTCTCTGCTGTACCTTTGTCTACTCCTAAATTGCTATTTTTATTTTCAAAGCACCTTAAATTACCTTGTTGCTGAAAGTGTGCTATACAAATTAAACTGCCTTGCTCCATTTTTTTTTCAGTTAATAATTTATTCTGTGCATTTAAAATAGCTGCTTGATTGAAAACAGGGTTGAAATAACATTTCACACTCTTTAAAAGTTAATTAAAATTCAAACAGTTTGTCAAAGTTATGGACCGACAAGGCTTCATTGTTTGACAAAATTATTGAATCTGCCTAGAAAGCAGAGGGGTAGCAGAGTTGCTCAGCACCACCTGCTAACCTCATTAAGCTTCATTTAGCTCATAGCTACATTGGCTCAGGGTGTCATTTATCTGCCCCCACTCGCTCTAGTTCTTGGTCCATATTTCGGGCATAAGATGCATGGCACTACCCAGTGTGCTTTAATCCGGTTCTTCAGAAACCTACAGATTACCTCAGAGGCTTCGTCCTCCCAGTATACAGTCTAAGGTAGTAATTTATCATTTACCTGAATTTTAGGGAAAGTTTACTTTTAGACTAGTTTTGCTATGCTGTACTTTCATTTGGTTTACAATGTGCTGAAGTACTGCTACTGTTGGTTAGCAGTTTTAGTACTCTACCCAGCACTGATATACACATTCCAATGTCTGAATAGAATACACCCAACATGTCTGCACACTGAAATGCCGGACAAAGCCACTCAAGTGGACACATGAATGGCTGCAGTAGCCTCCTCGCAAGCTTGTATGTACAATACAGGCTACAGCGCAAACATAAGAGGCTAAATCAATTCAAAATTGTAACAATCTGGACATATTTAGGCAAACTGAAATCTAAACCATGCAGTTTGACTACAACACATTTGACAGGTTTCCCTGCCAGGATCACTACAAAACTAATACAATGAGAGAAGGCACCTGAAGGAACCACAATGTTAGGATTAGATTTTGAGCTGCTGTCACATCGTTTGTGCTATATAGGTCTTTTTTTTATTAGCACATTTATTAAAGTAATAGTCTGATAATGTACAGCACTTCACTCATTTCTGCAGTCCAATTACATTTAAATTATGCATAATCAGGTGCGTTTGAGCTGTGACTTAACTTCTTGGATTGTAGTGTTAAGGGATTTCAACTACTACCCTG
Organism: Apricaphanius iberus; assembly: GCA_028564705.1. Classification (NCBI taxonomy): domain Eukaryota; kingdom Metazoa; phylum Chordata; class Actinopteri; order Cyprinodontiformes; family Aphaniidae; genus Apricaphanius; species Apricaphanius iberus. Next base: position 6,688,757 of record JAPXFQ010001878.1, on the reverse strand, counting down.
AAGATGTTTAGGATCAAGAGCAACGTGTGCATGATCAATAAGGCAGACTACATAGATCAGCAAGTAAATTAAATAGCTTTTGGCCATAGTTTCAAGGATGACAGCTTCATTTTCTCCAGAAGTCATATTTAGTCACTCTGCTCCACGTTAACTGAATCTCCAACAAGATGTCCACAAGTATGGCTCAACCAACAGGTTTGCATTTTGGCCAATTCTGTAAATTAAAGTTTTCTGGTGTAAAGGAGTTATAGCAATTTACCAGTAATAGAGTTTGCTTTACATGTAAACAGCTGCACGCAGTACTGAGTTTGTGAAGAAAAGTGGCAGATAAGATGCTCTCACCCATTAAGCTTGAGGAGGTCCAGATGCGACCTTTATTGTTCAAGGGTCAACAAGTAGAAAATGGTTTACAAGTTCCACTTTAAAAAAAAAAACCCACTCATAAGCAGTATAAGTTTGGTTAGATTTATTGTCCACATTCATTCTCCTTTGACATGTTTAAGCAGTTAACGAGCTTCACCTGCAGAAGAAAATGAGTATTAGCATCATAACAGGGCTTGTTATCCATAGTACTAAGTTCTTACCTCAGAACTTCTGCTGTCCTTTGGATCCACTCCCTGGGTTCTGTGGGTTTTCAGGTTGAGGAATACTGTCAAATATATCCTGGGTGTATTTGGAGTCAGAACGGAAGTCTCGTGCTCGCTGGTAGCCGCTGTCGGTGTGGATGATGAGGGATGAAGGGAACACAGGGCGGGTTGCAACCATTCCCAGAGGAACCTGGGGAGAGCTCCAGTGAGACTGCAGGAGAGGACGACCACTGGAGGGGCTCAGGCGCAGTATGGCAGCAATCATTTCAGAGAGTCCTGCACCCTGTGCAGCTGAAGATCCCACATCAGATCCAGAAACACCAGAGAAGATATCACCAATAGTTGAACCAGAGCCTGTGCCAAAGGAAGCACCACCACTGGAACCAGATCCACCTCTCCTCTGTTGAGAACCTCTAGATGGGTAACTAGCATCCGTTTCACCTGAGCAGATAAGGTAAATTCATTTGTCACTGAAGTTACAGTAAAGCCTCTGGCCCACACTACAGGAAAAAGGAACTGTTAGACCACTTGGGGCAACAAGATAAAGAACATGTGTACTTGCTTTTTCTTGCAGGGACACAAGCTCCAATGCTGAAAAGCACAAAGAAAATCCAGGAACTCCTGTTGAAATAAACATCCTTGATGAATACAAAACTAAAAAACTGAACCACAGAAGATAAAGCAGAACTTACTTGAAAACACTCTGAAGCACCATGTTGCCCTCTGAGTTAACTGGATCAGGCTGAACTGAGAAAGAGAAAACCTTGTGTTGTAACTACCCTGTGGCTGCAGCTGACTTTATACCAGTGGCTCAGCTGTTCTAATTACCCGTATCATGTTCACCTGCAGCCCTGCAGATAATGCACAACAGTAGAACTGGAAGCATGAGGTAGAAGCATCAAAGTAATACATTTAGAAAACGTAATCAAAAAGATACATTTAAAGTTAAATTGTAAAGACACTAATTTGGAAGCTGTAGAAGATAATGAGGGGAAAGATTTTTTTTAAATGTTGGATCTCACACAAGGGTCGGTTTAGTAAGGGGTACAGAGTCAATCTCTTGATTTTACAATGGTTTTCAAATCTTTGGCAAGTAAAGACATATGAAAAGTGTTTAGAGAGAACGTTAGGTAGACATCATTGTCTGATGGTAATTAGAATTTAGATAGAAACTGATCCAATACAAGAAGATAAAAAGGGGAAATAAGAAGTTTAGCATTAAAAGTGGGGTCTATTTAAGACAATAAGAGAAATGGAAGTAAAAGATGTTGATTTTGAACAACGAATTGATGAGTTAAACTCGGAAAAAAAAGTGACAATATTCTTTCTCAAGGAAAAGTGATAAAAAAAGTTAGTCCTATGGTGGGAACAACAATGTACAGCAATACAGAAAATGTACACATTTGTAAATATTTTAACTATTTAAATATTTACATTTATTAAAGCCAGGAATAAAATGAAAAAATACTGTGCTCAGACTTTAATAGACTATAGAAGGAAAGAGGCAGAAGTTAGAAAAATAAAGCAAGAAAATATTTTAGGGAATATAATACTCTGGGAAGATCAACACCTTTGGAGACGGTCTAGACTCCTATTATATAATGGTTACCCAATACCATCAATGAAGATGTATATTGGTTGACAATAAAAGCTGAATCATTGGCAAGAACATTCATAAAAGTTCACTTTAATACAGACATCAGGGGAAGCAAACATTTGAATGCCCTACAACACATGTCAAATTCAAGGCCCGTGGGCCAAATCCAGCCCGCGGTAGCCATTCATGTAGCCCTCTTAACTCTAGATGACCATATAAATAGAACCTTTAACTTATATTTATTCGCACCTAAATACTATTTTACCAGTCAAATCAGTGTTTATTTGAATAGTCATAAATCACATCATTGTGAAAACATTTTCAGTATTATTTAATTTTAAGAAGTTCTCGTTGAATGCAGGGACATATATTTATTCATGTTTTAACAGTTTGTGAAAGATCATTTTAGCCACAAGCGGCCCTTTAAGGACATTCTGTCATGTTTGTTGGTGTTTGGACTCAAATGCAGCCACAAAATCAGGACAGACACGGTAAGGATGGATTTTGATAAGAGGTATTTATTACAGGAAGTTTGTTTTCAGTCTTTCACCCCTGCCCTACAAGATCAGGATGAACATGAAGGACTGATATTTATCATTTCCAGAGTAAATCACAGGGCAATACAAAGACACATAGGACAAGCAATATGCACACTTATACACTAATCTAAGGACATTTTAGGCAAACAAATTAACCTAATTTCCATGTTTTTGGACTGTAGGAAAAAGCTGGAGTATAAGATTAATAATTAAGTATGAAATTAAATCATCCTATTCAGTTGAAAAAGGACCAGGATTAATCCAATGCTTAATAAATCTTATTGTCCTACCATGAATGGAGGTCGTCTTCAAAGTCCCAGAGTGATGACTCAGGAACAAGATTCTGTAGCTTCCGTTAAACAGGAAAGGATTTTATATGGAACTACTATTAACATTCAAGTGACAATATCATTACAGATGGGAACAATAATATCTTATTTATATTAATAATAATCTAATAATTATAATCTATTAACAATAACAATAACTTCTGCCTGTTTAATTTATGGTGTATTAAATTTTGAACACACATGATTTGTTCATTAAATTGCTGGCTTTAATTGTAGCTGTGCATTCTTGTGCCCACCATAGCACTAACTTTTTTCTCCTTATCACTTCTTTTCTTTGAGAAAATTTTTTTTTTGCCACCTCAATGATAATTTGACTGATTTTAGAGTTGTTCAAAATCAAAATTTTTCAGTTCCCATTTACCTAATGTCTTAAACAGGAAGTTTGCTGTTTTTTTTCAACCTGGACCTTATTTTTTGCTAATATTATGTTCATTTACTCACCTAGACAAGTTTGGAGCCACTTGGAGGCCTTTGGGAGAAGTTTATATGCAGTCGCGATCAGCATATATCCATATCAAATCAAATCAAATTAAACTTTATTTATAGAGCACTTTTCATACAAAATTGCATCTCCAAGTGCTTTATGGATTAAAATGATCCCATATAAATCACAACCCCAATCCCACCCCCCAGAATAAAAACATGATCATAGTTATACCCCCCCTTCTCCCAACCCAGTCAGGGAGTCAATCAGGGCAATAAGGCATTATCTAACTAAAAACTCCTTAATTTAATAAATCTTTTGTTAGTAATCATTAGTACTGCTCCCGTCGGAGCTCAGAATGTGTCGGAAGTGCTTATTAGTTCTGTTACAGGATAATATAGAGCCCCTAGGGCTCCAAGTGGCTCCAAACTTGTCTTGGTAAGTAAATTAACATAATATTGCTAAAATAAGGTGCAGGTTGGAAATGTTTCCCTTTAAACAGACATGGTTTTCATCCTAAAACATCTAATTTTCATGAGTCAGTAAAGTGATTCTCGAGTTTTGAACGATTCGTTGATGGCTCGCACATCACTAATGTGGTGTAAAACCCTTTACATTCTTCGTACTAAAAACGTGTTATAAAAATGCAGGCCCTAAGATTTAGTGCTCAAAAGGTCAATTTAGACTTTAGATAACCTATAGCATTTGGGTAAGTGAAGTATTGTGTAAAAGTTCAAATCAGAATTTGCTACTTTAGTGAAATAGACTGTATAAGTTAACAGAAGTAAGATACGTTTTAAGTTGGAGGCAGTTAAAGGCTTGGATTTTATTCAAATCACATTTTTTGAGACATGATGAACTTATATTTTACAAGTAAGCTAACGTAAAATTATGTCATCAGTTTCCCCAATAAATTCGGAGTTCACTGAACTTATTTGAGATTTCCGGTTAAGATTTTAATATTTTACAGTTTAGGGTGCATGAGAAATAGTATCAAAAAAATGTGATCAGGCTGTCTACATTCTACTTAATGAGAGTGTGTCTTTACTAAAATTCAGAAAAGAATTTGATGCAGCTGCTTCGAAATGGGTGTGTTTGACCTTGACTACTGTGCATAAAATATTTAGCATGTGCCTGAAGCCTGTTCCCCTGGGGTTATATTTTAATCTACACTGAGGGATATCTGTTTAAATGTAGATGAATCTTTAAAGTACTAGTACAGAGCCATTGATTAAAAGTTCAAATTTGCAGGCTTTTAGATTCCCAAGTAATCAAATACATAAACATGTTTGCAACTGAGCAGCACCCTCATGGGCAGACTTAAATCTGAGGTCCAGTTAAAGCTGTAGTGTGGAGAAGATTCATGTATTAAATATTTAAAATGATGGTTCAATACTACGATAAAAGGCCACTGCTTAACATTTCTATGCCTTCCCTATGCCGTTCACTCTGACAGAATTATACACTTTTGCCGCACATAGGACGCTCCTTTTTAGTCGCTGATTAGAAAAGAGTGTCAGTCATTGAGAAGTCGCTAATCTGCGAAATGTCCAAACAAAATGCAAATCGGGTGATGGCGCCTGCTTCTTTCCTCTTTGACCTGCTGTTACAACACAGGTAATGCATGTGCCCAATTGAGGTAGGCCCAGAGGGGAGAGGCGGGAGGGATTCAAAAAATTCTCATCATACCCCGGACAGCAGCTTTAATGGTGAGCAGAGCTTGAATATGTGGGATTGTCCACGGGAAAAAAGGCCTCTCTATATTGCATAGGGTGCAGGCTTTAATGCTAAATCCTGAGTCTAGAAGACCAGAATGACATTTATAGTCTACTGTAAAATGGATAAATGTATCAGAGGGAAATTAAGAAAAGTTACATTACTATGACATAACATTCTAGAAGTCCAATACTGAATGTGCTTTGGTTTATGCAGAAAGGGCAAGTGTAATCCTTGACTTTGGCTCAGAATCTTTAGATTCCCTTAAGTTTGCAGAGAATTCAAGAAACCATCACATCTTTTTTGCTTATTGTCTTTATTTAGAAGAGTAGAGGTGCCAATCGGCATTTGATTGTTTCCGGCTTAATTTGACATCTATATGCAGATACTAGGGATGCAACAATACAAACTTTTTCAAACCGATATGATACAGATACTTGGATCTTAGTTTTTGCCGATACAGAGTACAAACGCCAACGCTTCTACCACACACAAAAATGTATTTCTTCTCTGCTTGTTACAAAATTATATTGAATTAGATTTTTTTTTTATGAAAAAACAAAACAAAAATAAAAATAACCACAAAACAAAAAAGGGAAAAATTAACATTTTATGTGAAATTATTGCAGAGTTTCCACATTTTAAGTATCGGTTCATCTGTTAACTGATACTGATACGAGTACATTAGAACGGTATTGGCCTTGGTATCGGTGCAACCCTAGCAGACAGAAATTCTTTACCCGAAACCTATGAGCACCAAATCAGTTAATTAGAAAATCAAGAGCTGTAAGACTTAAATGCAATTAAATTTGCTTGCTGATCCAATGTATTGATCCTGCTAATCTAGATCTTTGGGTGGATCTTCATGCTGATTATCTTCAGGGAGTAGTTAAACCCCTTCCAACTTCTCCAGTTTACTCCAACACCATACCGAGTGCCATCAGCCCCCCGGCTGTAGACCCCGTTAGGGTTTGTAGTGTGACACTTTTCATAACAGAAGGCCCCGAGGTATATTTTGGCACAGTTTTGTGATGAGACATCCGGGTCTTTGTCAAAGGTGGAGAACTTGTGTCCATTGTGACGACTGAGGCTGTCCCCTGCAGAAGGCAACATGTTTAACCATTTACATATGGGGGGCAGGGAGGGCGGATTGACAGGATAATTATTAAACTCATGAAAGTCTGTTGTGTCATCTGCTGTTTTCTGTACCATGTTGTTGAGTCCTTTAAGCTACTCACTAGTTTTGTAATGATGTACAATACTTTGCAAATGTATTTGTACAGTTTTCCTCTTTTGTCACATTACAAAAAAGGTCAACACACTGGCCCATTTATCTGATAGACCAACAATCTGTGCATGACTGGGAAGTAAAATGATTGGGAAAAAGAAAAAAAAGTAATGATCTAAAAAGTGTGGCATAGATTTGTATTCGGAACTTGACAACAATACCCCAAATAGAATCTCAGTATAAAGGCTGATTTTATGTGGAGGCATATGGCATCAGAACAATTCCAACTTAAAATGAAACTTAAAATAGATTTTGGTATTAAAAAATATAATTATAACTGAAAATATTAATTTTAACTCTGAAATAAATGTAGTTAACATTTATTGAAAGAGAAACAAAATTTGAAAGTGAAAAAATGTATTTAAAGCTCAAAATATATACATTTAAACAATGAACTCACAATCGAGTTTTCAGACTTCTACCTTTTTTTTTTATTCCAATCTTTACTTCAATGCCATCTTTTAAAATGTGTTTGTCTTCTAAACCAGCAAAAAAAGTTTCCATGCTTTATTTTTTTACTTTATCTTTATTTGTACAATGTTTACGTATCACAGCAAAATCTACTGCTATGACTCTCTAATGTTTATTTTCATATACTTAAATAAATTACATGTTGCTTCCTTTCTTTGGATACTCCATTTAAATGCACAAAATGAAACACTACTTTTCTGACCTACATTGTGACCGGTTGGATTAAAACTCTGCCTTGAGTACCAGTAAGTCTGGGTTCAAATCCACATTTGAGATCTCTCATTTACTAAGCATTTTGCAGTTATACAAAAATTCCAACAGGTGTCCTGGTCCCAGCAGCATCTTGAACCTTGTGCTTTACTTTGTTTAAATACAATCTAACTTTGATTTTCCTCTCACATTTTAAACTATTTCATACTACAGGTATGTTAGTTTTACATTATGAACGCTGATTTCGCAAGATAGTGTTTCACAACAAATGTTTATATTAGTGTTTACACAACTATAACAGTGCAATATTATTGTAGTGTAACAATTGTGGTGTTATTCTGCATATGTGTTAAACTTTTATTGTTCAGAAGGTAAAAGTCTGTTTATATAGCTTGCATGATGGTAAAAATGTGTCTGTCAGTATTGTTTATGGGGGTAAGCTTTTAAGTCGTAAAACTCTTGGCTAAAGTTTTATTGCAAGCTGTAAAAACAGGATGTCTGTAGATTTAGTGTGTTGCCATAAAACCATAAAACTCAGAATGAGCTTTTTACCAAGAGAAAAGACACGCCTCACCATATGACTGCATAATTTTCTGACAGCCAATAATGGCAAGACACTGTTTGGAAATGTTCTGATTGGAGGGAGTAGAAACGCCTAGAGGCCCGGTTTTCTATAAAGCTGTGAAATGAAGATCATTCAATTGTCAGATTTCTTTAAATCTGGACCACAGAGAAACTAGGGGGGCAACTTTCTCTGTAAAACTGCAATTTGTTAATCTGTTCAAAATAAATCTTAAGAACTGGAAATTGGCTCCATTTTGTCTCTGCTTGAACATGCATTGAATTACTTATGATAATTATTTAATTCAACACAATATAATAAACTCAATATTGCTCTTTAGTACTATGCCTCATGAGCAGATTTGAGACCCTGAGCTCATACTCTTTACCCACCAAGCCATGGTGTAAGCAAGTTAACAGTTTCCCTTTTTGTGTATTTAAACAGTGCATCCGAAGAAAGGAAGTAAACAGTAGTTAATTTTAACGTTATATCAAAATAAACATTACAGAGTTATAGCAGTGAATCTTACTGTGAAAGGAGAACATTTTAGAATTTAAGATATAAAAAAGAAATACAAGGTATATTTATTTCCTTGTTTAAAAAATGGGTTTCAAAACTTCTCCTCATTGTCATCTGAAGGCAAGTATTTGCAGCTCTGGTAATGTACACCACACTTTATTAATTCTTATTTGTACTAATTTTGAAAACATCCATCCTTTTCACTTCGCAACAGTGAACACCTTAGAGTTTCTGGTTGTAATGTGAAAATGGCACTGCATATTGAAATGGTTATATAATCAGGAACTCCAACAATAAGCGAAATAGAAAAATGTATGCCTCCCAAACAAGAATCCTCAAGGAACTCACCAGCTCCTCCCCTGTTGATGAATCCACTCACACGAAGCTCGTATCCATCACACTCAGGAATAAACCATGAATGAAGTGTAACGAGCATATACTTCGTTTCCTTCAAAATCCTCCATATCAACCCTCATCTCAGTTTTTCTGTTGCGTGTCAAATGGTAGAGGTTCTCAAGGCCTGTTCAATGACACACACACACAAACCACATTCACCTACTTTTCCTTGATTCACCCACTTGTATCGAACTACTCATATTTCATATTTTTTAACATTAAATGTAGATACATATTTAAATGTTGCATTCCATAGTTTGGTTCCATTTAGTTATCAACCTGTAAACCTAGACTGGAGTTCATTTACCAAGCCAGTACGCTCCAGAGCCTGTTCTGTCTACCCCAAATCCCAGTTTGTACTGATCCCAGGGCCTGTGGAAGTTCACAAATCCATCCGACCTCCTCTGGATAACCTGAAAGAATGAAATATGATGATTAAAAAGCAAAATAAAATGCTACTTTGAATAAAGCTCGTGGTTAAAGTGACTTAGGTTATCCTGAGCAACTTCTCAAATTATGCTTCTGGAGGCTGACGCTGCATTAGGACACATTGGACACTTTTTCTCTGATACTTTATCCTACAACTCTAAATTTATCCACCATTAACAATTATTGCTGCCAATAGAAATTGTGCTTTCTCACAGTTTTTTTTCTTTTAATTTTATAGAAGCTACAACTGGGCCAAGATTTTTTTCAATATTTCTCTTGGTGGGGACCAGCTCTATTTTTTTGCTGCCAATAACTTGATGTTTTTCTTGTTGTAATTCTGTTTAGTTGAGGTTTTTGTTATATTTTCTTCCTCAAAAGAAATATATTCTGAATCAGGTTGAGGTACTTGATTGCTGAAGTTGATAAATGTAATTTGTTAATGGAATCTTTGAACCTTCAGGGATACATAGGGTTCCAGCATAAATAATTTAAGTTTCTTTTAGTTTAAGAACTCACCGTCCAACGGCCCTCCTCTGTGGCCATGCCACAGAACACCTGAACAAATACATTTTCGTTACATAATGTGACTCGTACCTTCTGTTTTGCAAAAAAATAAAAATAAATAAATTACACACAGTGTTCAGAACCTGGTAAATAAGGAAAAAAAAATCAGTCTCAAGTGCCTTTGCATGCCTTCTATCTCATGGTAATGTTTGTTAAATTGCATTAAAAGAAGGTGCTGACGGTTTTGATGTATTCTCCTGAGTTTGGAAAACTCCAAATCTCACGAGAATACATCTTGCAGAGCAAGGTTACTGTTATTCCTGTCCTTCCACACATTTTCTCTTCACTCAACCTTCACAGAATAAGCTTGGACACAGTTTTTCCAAAATGACAATCACATAGTATATAAAGATTAAAAAAAATATTTTTTTATGATCTCATTTTAATTCTAATATTCTGTTTCGATTTTTTAAAACACAAAATTTGGGACTTTCATCATCTGCAAGCTCTAATCATCAACATGAAAAGAAATAATGACCTGTACTATTTCACTCTGTGTATTATGGCTGAGTGAGTTTCCCTTCCTGAAATCAGCAAAACTAGCATTGTACCTTCCAGCTATATTTACATTTCACTAGCAAAGACCACGCCTCAGATTGAGAATTTTAACAGTTTATTGAAGGCATGGAGAATTGAATGGTCTGAGGAGGGGCATAGTCGGAGACCCAGGGGAAGACTCAGTGTGGAGGTGCAGTCTTGAAGAAATCGTCTTTCTGAGCCTGCTCAGGACCCCCCTCAGACAAAGCCTATACGATGTACATGGCGCCAAGAAAGTCATCTCAAGGCCCTTCACGACAAAAGTCATTGCAATCCAATCAGTTAAAAGTTTGTCTCAGTAAGGAATCCCAGCAGATTGCTGAGTCGTCAACATGGGGTTGAGCCCAGCTCAGTAATCCCTCATACTGAGCAAGCATGTAGCGACAGTGGAGAGGAAAAACCCCCTTTAACAGGAAGAAATCTCCGGCAGAACCTGCCTAAGAACAAGCGGTCATCTGCCATGACCGTCTGGGGGTCTGGGAAGACAGAAGAGACAGCATGGGGGACGCTCGGTGACCCAGAGCATTTGGACCGATCCCTCCCACACAGCAGGGGGCATTATAGTTGAGCAAGATACCAGACCGGATGGAGCTTCGTTTTCTAACAGTCCGAGCCCACGACGGAATATCTGCGGAAACGGCTCGGAACCTAAAAGAGAGGTTAGAAGAGGTGTTACAGGAGTGAACAGGGGCACGGAACGTGAAGGCTGTGTCCGATGGACGCTGCTAAGAAAGGGGGAAGGGTCGAAGAGGCGGGTCGGCAGGTACCCGAAAGAGAAAAAGCGGGTCGGCAGGTACCCGGAAGGGAAAAAGCCGGTCGGCAGGTACCCGGAAGGGAAAGAGCGGGTCGGCAGGTACCCGGAAGACAAAATCAGGTCGACAGGACCCTGCAGAGAGCGGTGACGGGTTGGCAGGTACCCGGAAGAGAGAAGCGGGTCGGCAAGACCCTGCAAAGAGGGACGACAGGTCGGCAGGTACCTGGAAGAGAAAAGCGGGTTGGCAGGTACCCGGAAAATAAAAGCAGGTCGGCAGGAACCCGGAACCTAGAGGGAGGGAAAAGGAGGGGCAAAACGAACGAGGCAACGAGGGATGAAGGGCAAGCAGAGTTTATAAGTGTATCGTGATGTGATTAGAGATGTAGAGCAGGTGCGGGGTACCGGATGAATTGGGTTAAGGCTAACTAGGATGTACGAAGCGGATCTGAAACGTGGTCCCCTAAGTCAACATGTTGACTAAATTTTTTGCAATGTACCTGTAAGTTATATCATCAAAATTAATTAATATACTTTTTACTTTTTCCCCATCACTGCAAGAATTTTCTGCAAAAAACCTTCTCATTTACCACTGTATCCATGGTAATGTCTTTCCTTAAACTATATTTTTCATTAAAGCTGAAAATTTGTGTACTACAACTTTTTTGTTTCTGTTCTTGTGTTTTTGTGGCAGTAAAACAAAGAACAGAACAAATCAAAGAACTGAAAAAAAAAGTGCAAACTCTCCATAATATTTTTGCTCTAGTGATTCTCTAAAGGAAAGGTATTTTTTTTTAGCTGCATAGATCCACAAAATAATGTTAATTTTAGTGTCAGAAAAACCATTATTTTCAGATCTTACCTGCAGCTGGAACTGAACTTGCATCTCCAGAGTCAGTTTTAAGGCTCTGACTGCTTTTATACTAAGCTGCAATACCCGCATAGCTGTTCCTGGTGGTTTTTAGCTTTCTTTTTAACTTTCTTACATGCATTCCTGCTATGAACTCTAAAATTAGACCAGAACATTTACCGTACCTGCACTGAAGGAACAAGAAGTCAGGTAAAAGCAGTAGATATTATTTATTGCTACAAGAATAATTGCTAGATCTTACCCACAATTCCCAGTTTGGTAAAGTCTGCACTTGGAAGTTGCTGTTTAGATTATTGACATAAAAAAAACAACCTTTTCTTTTGAAAGATACGAATCTGAACTCAGTTACAGTCAATGAGTCACGCCTGAGCTTTGAAATGAATGAGGAAAAACATACTAGCCACCACTAAGTGGAATGTATGTTAAATTTCAAACTGGATCCTGGCAGGGTTTTAAAAGGTTTTTTTTACAGGGAGTGCAGAATTATTAGGCAAGTCGTATTTTTGAGGAATAATTTTATTATTGAACAACAACCATGTTCTCAATGAACCCAAAAAAAAACTAATTAATATCAAAGCTGAATGTTTTTGGAAGTTTTTTTTAGTTTGTTTTTAGTTTTAGCTATTTTAGGGGGATATCTGTGTGTGCAGGGGACTTTTACTGTGCATAATTATTAGGCAACTTAACAAGAAACATATATACCCATTTCAATTATTTATTTTTACCAGTGAAACCAATATAACATCTCCACATTCACAAATATACATTTCTGACATTCAAAAACAAAACAAAAACAAATCAGCGACCAATATAGCCACCTTTCTTTGCAAGGACACTCAAAAGCCTGCCATCCATGGATCCTGTCAGTGTTTTGATCTGTTCACCATCAACATTGCGTGCAGCAGCAACCACAGCCTCCCAGACACTGTTCAGAGAGGTGTAAATCTCCTTGTAAATCTCACATTTGATGATGGACCACAGGTTCTCAATGAGGTTCAGATCAGGTGAACAAGGAGGCTATGTCATTAGTTTTTCTTCTTTTATACCCTGTCTTGCCAGCCACGCTGTGGAGTACTTGGAGCATTGTCCTGCATGAAAATCATGTTTTTCTTGAAGGATGCAGACTTCTTCCTGTACTACTGCTTGAAGAAGGTGTCTTCCAGAAACTGGCAGTTGGACTGGGATTTGAGCTTGACTCCATCCTCAACCCGAAAAGGCACCACAAGTTCATCTTTGATGATACCAGCCCAAACCAGTACTCCACCTCCACCTTGCTGGCGTCTGAGTCGGACTGGAGCTGTCTGCCCTTTACCAATCCAGCCACGAGCCCATCCATCTGGCCCATCAAGACTCACTCTCATTTCATCAGTCCATAAAACCTTAGAAAAATCAGTCTTGAGATATTTCTTGGCCCAGTCTTGACGTTTCAGCTTGTGTGTCTTGTTCAGTGGTGGTCATCTTTGAGCCTTTCTTACCTTGGCCATGTCTCTGAGTATTGCACACCTTGTGCTTTTGGGCACTCCAGTGATGTTGCAGCTCTGAAATATGGCCAAACTGGTGGCAAGTGGCATCTTGGCAGCTGCACGCTTGACTTTTCTCAGTTCATGGGCAGTTATTTTGCGCCTTGGTTTTTCCACACGCGTCTTGCGACCCTGTTGACTATTTTGAATGAAACGCTTGATTGTTCGATGATCACGCTTCAGAAGCTTTGCAATTTTAAGATTGCTGCATCCCTCTGCAAGCTATCTCACTATTTTTGACTTTTCTGAGCCTGTCAAGTCCTTCTTTTGACCCATTTTGCCAAAGGAAAGGAAGTTGCCTAATAATTATGCACAACTGATATAGGGTGTTGATGTCATTAGACCACACCCCTTCTCATTACAGAGATGCACATCACCTAATATGCTTAATTGGTAGTAGGCTTTCTAGCCTATACAGCTTGGAGTAAGACAACATGCATGGAGAGGATGATGTGGACAAAATACTCATTTGCCATACCATGCAGTGTGTGTGTGTTTAAGCATGTGATTCCCCTCAGTTTTTGTAATCACACAAGAATCTGCTCAAATCAGACTTTTTGTGTGAAATCTTAGTGTTTTTTCAAATCTAAAAAGACTGTTATGGTTGTATGATATGTTCCCAGCCTCAGAGATACAGAGGGGAACTCAGAGTAGAGCTGTTGCTGCTCCGCTTTGGAAAGACACAGTTGAGGTAGGTCAGAAAATCTTATCAGGGGATCTTCTGATCTTTCGTTTAGATGTTTTGTGGGTCTTTTCTAACGGGAGGAGACCCCTGGGGAAAATCAGAACTTTGAAGTAGACCCATTCTTGGTAATGTAACGCTTGGTATTGATCAAGGATAATTTTGACCCCTTTTTGTGTGAAAGTCTTCACCTTACCTCCAGATGCATTAAAGCCTACCTACTTCTGACATTGAGCCAGTTTTGCTTTGCCCCCTGTAGCCCCCTCACCAGGAGGAGATGGCTGTCACTGCCGAACACTTCGCGCCTGTTTTTCTTTTGTTTTTCCTTGCTTTTTTATGTAATCTTATTTGATTAAGTCTCTCATCTGAAGCAAAGAAATACGTAAGAATGTAAGGTTACGTTTTTTACTGAACACCAGTGTTGCCACAGTTACATTGAAATAGTTATTAATGACTATTGATTACTCCTTCCAAAGTAACTTATTTAATTTACTGATTAATTTATTTTAAAAGTAACATTGTTAGATTAAAAGTTACTTTATTGGTTACAATTAACTGCCAGTAGCACTTCCCACTGCCTAAACATAAAAACAATAACAGGTTTTGCCAATACTCACTTTATTGGAAGTGTATTTTAACAGTAAGGACAGATATATACTTGCGTTTTAATCTTGCATTGACACACCAACAGGCTATGGCAAGCCAATGGGGTCAAAATATGTCACTCTAATGGGACATAGGCAAACACAAAAAGCTGTAAAAACCGCCACTTTCATTGACAAAACACCGAAAAACTCTCCGTTTTCAAATGCTTCGGTAAATGAAAAATCCAAAGGTTTTTCCAGTTCTTAAACATACACTCATACAAAGCGTTGTTTGTTCCACTCTAGGACGCATGTATGTAACTGTGTTTGCAAGCACGACGCCCTATAAAAACGGAGTAATGTTGTTTTATAATTTACCCAGTCCCCTTTTTCAACTGCCACTAAAATTGAACAGTGATCATCCAATCAGTAAAGCACAAGAGCAGATTAAACCAGTCCATCTCTGAACTCCTTTCATTGAGCTTCAAACGTCTGAGCGCTGACTTAAACATTACAATGAGGTAGATTGAATTAATAGTGCTACTAATGAGTAAGCAATTCGAGGAGTTTAATATTTGCCATTCGTGGGTTATTGATAATGTATGCCATAGGCTTGACGGTGGGGTACATTTCATTTATTCCATTTCATTTATGCCCAATGGCATGCATAACTAAAAACTGTGAGCTTTCTAGCAAGACCAGTTTATTAATAAAGGATAACCTGTCAGCATAGTAAACCAATGTTGTAATGTTGAAGAAAAGGAAAGTTCTTCCAATTTCCCTGAAACTAACCTTACTATTCAAATGAAAAATAAATTATTTTTGTGGTCATGTTATGACCAAAAGGAGGGAATGTTATGGAAAATTTTAATCCATTTATAAGTTTTATTTATTACTCACAGTGCCTAGATAAAACATTGCTTAATTATGCTGAGTTATTGCTCAGTTATGCTTAATTATGCTTATTATCCTTTTTTGGTTTACAGATAGGAAGAGTAATAGCTTCTTTCTATTAATAACTTACTCAAAATACCACTGAAATCACAAGGTTTTTTAGTTAAATCACACAGTGACTAATTTAATCTCTTCCTAATGTATTACCTAAATTTTTATTTAAAATTATTTAACTCTGCTACTTAAAACATATTTGTCGGTCCTTCATGTTCATCCCGATCTTACACGGCCTTCAAATTTTTTGCTTTATGTTGCTTCCCCTGTTCTTCCCCTGTTTTTTGTATAATTAAAATTATCTTTGTGGTGAACTTTTGTAATGTTCTTGCCAAAGATTCAGCTTTTATTTTGTATCAGTACTCATCTTTCATTATTGGGTAACCATAATCTAATAGCTGTCCAGCTCTCCAAAGGTGTTGATCTACCAAGAGTATTCCCAATGTTTCCTCCAAAAATATCCACTTAACTGTTTTATTTTTCAAACTTCTGCCTGTTTGATTTTATAGTGTATTAAAGTCTGAACATACATTACTTGTTCTTTTTATTCCTGGGATTAATTACTGCTGTACATTTATGTGCCCAGCATAGCACTAACTTCTTTTCTTCATATCGCTTCTTTTCTCTGGGTTAGAATCGTGATTTGACAAATTTTAGAATTTAACATAATTATCCCAAAATCCACATATTTCATTTCCATTTCAAATAATGTCTTAAACAGACACCGGTATTCTTCCTAAAACTTCTATATTCCTCTTTTTGTCTTCTTATATTGTATCAGTTTCTATGTCAGTTCTAATTACCATCAGACAATGATATCTACCTATTGTTCTCCCTTCAAACACTTTCCATGTGTCTTTACTTGCCAAACATTGGAAAACCATCGTAATATCAAGAGATGATTCTGTACCCCTTACTAAATCCACCCTTGTGGGAAATCCAATAATGAAAAAAAAAACATCTTTCCCCCTTAATATCTTCTACAATGTCCCTATTGATGTCTTTATGATGGGCCCATTTCTCCTTTTTTTAACCATTATTTTTTTCTAAATGGAAATACTTTGATGCTTCCTTGTACCCCATGCTTCAAATTCTACTGTAGTGCTTAGATGATTATCTGCAGGGCTCCAGGTGAACATTATTAGGGTAATTAGAGCAGCTGAGCCACTGATATAAAGTCAGCTTCAACAAGGATTTTTCTTGTTCTCAGCTCGGCCTGATCCAGTTAACTCAGAAGGCAACATGGTGTTTCAGAGTGCTTTCAAGTGAGTTCTGTTAAATCTTCGGTGGTTTATGCATGTAGTCTTGTATTTATCAAGGATTTTTATGTCAACAGGAGTTCCTGGATTTTCTTTGTGCTTTTCAGCATTGGAGCTTGTGTTCCTGCAAGAAAAGGCAAGTATAAATGTTCTTTGATCTAGCTCTAAGTGCTAAACTGAATTGCACTTTCCTCTAGTTTTTTTGTTGTTTCGTTATCCAGAGGCCATGTTGTAACTTTAGTGTCAAACATGGGTTTATCTAATCAGGTCAAACTGGTGCTGGTCACCACTTTGGAGGCTCTCAACACAGGAGAGGTGGAGCTGACTCCACTAGTGGTGCGTCCTTTGGTTTTGGGACAGGCCCTGGTGGTGCCATCTCTGGGGTTGGTTCTGCCACTTCAGCTGCACAGGGTGCAGGACTCTCTGAAATGATTGCTGCCATACTGCGCCTGAGCCCCTCCAGTGGTCGTCCTCTCCTGCAGTCTCACTGGAGCTCTCCCCAGGTTCCTCTGGGAATGGTTGCAACCCGCCCTGTGTTCCCTTCATCCCTCATCATCCACACTGACAGCGGCTACCAGCGAGCACGAGACTTCCGTTCTGACTCCAAATACACCCAGGATATATTTGACAGTATTCCTCAACCTGAAAACCCACACAACCCAGGGAGTGGATCCAAAGGACACGAGAAGTTCTGAGGTAAGAACTTAGTACTATGGATAACAAGCCCTGTTATGATGCTAATACTCATTTTCTTCTGCAGGTGAAACTGACTGGTGGCTCAGACTGTGGCATCATAGGAGGATGAACGTTGACAATAAACTTAACCAAACGTACTCTTGCAGCTCATGAACTTTTGTCCTGCTGTGCAACTTGTAAACCTGTTTCTATTCAGTCAACCCTTGAATGCTAAAGCTCACTCTGGTCACATATGGACCTCAGTAAGATTGACAGTATGCTAACTGGTCACTGGACATGGGAAGTTTCTGATGTAGTACAGCTGGGGATGGCACTGGGTAGCTGGTAACAAATGCAGCATGAAAATTCTGATCAGGCTGTATACTATCCAGTTAATGAAGTTTGAAGCTTTAATGCAGCTTGTTAAATTATTGGCAAAGGGCTATTTAAGATAACCCTTTACCTGTAAAGTTTAAATTAAATGATTTTTAGGAAGTAATCAAACCAGTTGGCTATTGGGCAGTACCCTCAAGTGCAGACTGACCTCCTAAGTCTGAGGTGTAGTTAACAGTGAGAAGGGTCTGAATATTGGACTATGTTCTCTAGTGTGCACCTCTAATGCTAAATCCTCGGACCAGAATTGATTTCATAAAACCGTGCATAACTTTAATATGCAGAATTGTATGGTCCAAACTTTGTATTCAAGAGGCAATTTGTAATTGTGATATGTATACATCTATACTCACTGGAGGGGAGAGATGTGTAACAAATTGGTGCAGAGCCTGCCGCATCTCTTTAGCAGGGCCTTCATCCCAATGAAGGTAAAACTCTCAAAAGGATGACTATTAAAGAATTGGAAGGAAAGCTGTAGAAATTAATGCATTCTATTTTGCAATCAAATTATGAAGATTCTTGAAGAAATGAATACAGTACCATCTTGTAATAAGTATCCAAATGGATACTTTGAGGTAAATGATAAACTTAAAGAAAATCAAGACCACTTGAAAGGGGGCAGGAAAAGGATGCAATACATAAAATATAAAACTGAAAGATGTGCCGAGATTGAGGTATTTAGATTTCTACAGTTGTATAAATCAAACTGTGGCTTCAGGAATCAATGGTGGTTTCTTTTTCTCAACTGAGTATGAAACGATGCCCTTCAGAAGATTCAATTTCTCAAGAAGAACTTGCTAAATTGTCAAATTATTTTCCCCTGCATAAGAGCCCTGATGGCTTTGGCCACGGACAAAGTTGGATTTGCCAGCCACATGCTGAATGTCTGTAAATTCGGAGATGGCAGCAAGGTGGCGCTGTTGCCGTGCAGACCAGCGGTCAGAAACCTTTGACATAGTAAATACCAAAGGCTTGTGGTCAACATAAGCTGTGAAGGTGCGGGCCTCCGGGAAAAAAAACGAAATGTCGTGTAGCCAGGTAGAGCAAGCAACTCCTTCAAAAACGTATTCCTGCTCGTCGTGCGGCTGAAGAAGGCAAGCACCTGCCAAACCCCACAGACGCGCTGCTCTAACTACGCCCCTGATGCTACGTCAGAGGCGTCTGTAGTCAGACACCTACACTGGAGCACAGCGCGGATTTAGCATTGTTAAATATTTGGAGACAGTTGGGGATCCAGTCCATGGTTTCAGTGGCCTTTATCTTTTTAAGTGTGCAGTAAAGCAGCTGCAGAAGCTGTGCTGCTCTGGGGATAAAATTGTTGAAAAAAAATAACCATCCCCAGAAACTCCTGCAAGGCTTTTACTGTCTGCGGACACTGGGAATCAGTCACCGCCTGCACCTTACTGGGTAATAGGACAACAACGCTGGCAGAAATGCGATGACCCAAAAAGTCAATGACCAGCAACTCGAACTGGCATTTTGCTGGGTTGACGATCAGGCTGTTCCCCTCCAGACGTTGAAAAACCTGAAGGAGGTGCGACAAGTGCTGCTCAGCAGAGCTGCTGGCTGCCAGAATGTCGTCCAAATAAACGAACGCAAAAGACAAACCGCACAAGACTGAATCCATCAACCTCTGGAAAGTTTGAGCGGCGCCTTTAAGACCAAAAGGCATCTGCAAAAACTCAAACCGGCCGAATGGAGTAATTACGGCTGTCTTGTGGACGTCCTCCACACGCACCGGAACCTGAAGATAACCCCGAACCAGGTTCACTTTAGAAAAGATGTCAGTCCCAGCAAGATGGACCGGGGGAATCGGATAATGATCGTTCACCGTGACGTTATTCAGGTGACGAAAATCCCCACACGGCCGCCACTGACCGTGAGACTTTGGCCCAAGGACTGTTCGAGCGCTCCATGTTAGCGAACTCCTCCTGAGCAATAATCAGCCTAGCGGGATTGAGGCGGCGCACCGGAGGCCCGGTGGTGGGGATATACAGGTCCTTCTCAAAAAATTAGCATATTGTGATAAAGTTCATTATTTTCTGTAATGTACTGATAAACATTAGACTTTCATATATTTTAGATTCATTACACACACAACTGAAGTAGTTCAAGCCTTTTATTGTTTTAATGATGATTTTGGCATTCAGCTCATGAAAACCCAAAATTCCTATCTCAAAAAATTAGCATATTTCATCCGACCAATAAAATAAGTGTTTTTAATTAAAAAAAAGTCAGCCTTCAAATTATGTTCAGTTATACACTCAATACTTGGTCGGGAATCCTTTTGCAAAAATGACTGCTTCAATGCGCCGTGGCATGGAGGCAATCAGCCTGTGGCACTGCTGAGGTATTATGGAGGCCCAGGATGCTTCGATAGCGGCCTTAAGCTCATCCAGAGTGTTGGGGTTTGCGTCTCTCAACTTTGAAATGAAATCATCTCCCTAAAGCTTTTCACTAGATGGAAACATGAAGTGCTTCAAAATCTCCTGATAGCTAGCTGCATTGACCCTGCCCTTGATAAAACACAGTGGACCAACACCAGCAGCTGACATGGCACCCCAGACCATGACTGACTGTGGGTACTTGACACTGGACTTCAGGCATTTTGGCATTTCCTTCTCCCCAGTCTTCCTCCAGACTCTGGTACCTTTTTTTCCGAATGACATGCAAAACAGTCCAGCGCTGCTTCTCTGTAGCCCAGGTCAGGCGCTTCTGCCGCTGTTTCTGGCTCAAAAGTGGCTTGACCTGGGGAATGCGGCACCTGTAGCCTATTTCCTGTGCACGGTGGCTCTGGATGTTTCTACTCCAGACTCATTCCACTGCTTCTGCAGGTCCCCCAACATCTGGAATCGGTCCTTCTCCACAATCTTCCTCAGGATCTGGTCACCTCTTCTCGTTGTGCATCGTTTTCTGCCACACTTTTTCCTTCCCACAGACTTCCCACTGAGGTGCCTTGATACAGCACTCTGGGAACAGTGTATTCGTTCAGAAATTTATTTCTGTGTCTTACCCTCTTGCTTTAGGGTGTCAATGATGGCCTTCTGGACAGCAGTCAGGTCGGCAGTCTTACCCATGATTGCGGTTTTGAGTAATGAACCAGGCTGGGAGTTTTTAAAAGCCTCAGGAATCTTTTGCAGGTGTTTAGAGTTAATTAGTTGATTCAGATGATAAGGTTAATAGCTCGTTTAGAGAACCTTTTCATGATGTGCTAATTTTTTTAGATAGGAATTTTGGGTTTTCATGAGCTGTATGCCAAAATCATCAGTATTAAAACAATAAAAGGCTTGACCTACTTCAGTTGTGTGTAATGAATGTAAAATATATGAAAGTTTAATGTTTATCAGTACATTACAGAAAATAATTAACTTTATCACAATATGCACATTTTTTTGGAAGGACCTGCAATGCTCTACCCTGTGCTTAATGTCAGCGGTGAGGAAGTTGGGAACCTTCAGCAAAGGAAACTCTGATAAGCAGTGCTTAGCAACTGTCCGCAGCCTTCAGCCAGCCTGTCTGCCTGACCGGGAATCCTCAATGACAAGCAGCCTCTTCCTGTCGCCAACGGCCGCGACAGCAACCGAGCATTAGCGGTGCCGTTTCCCGGCAGGGCCAATGCTTTAAAGCATTATATAACTCTGCTGCTTATCAGATATTTATTAGTCCTTCATTTTCATCCTGAACTGTATGACCTTGAAATGTTTGATTTATGGTGCTTCTCTTCCCCTGATTTTTTGTATGATAAAAATGATCTTTACTGTGAACTTTTGTGAAATTCTTGTCAACAATTCCGTTTTTATTGTCTACCGATACTCATTCCCATGTGTTGCCAAACACTGGAAAACCATTGTAATATCAAGAGATTATTCTGTACCCCTTAATAAATCCACCCTTGTTCTCACCAGTGACAAGGAAGCTGATAAGAGTTGATGGGAAGAAGGATGGAGTGAAATAATGGAACATTGTGAGAGACTCTGTTTAACCCTTAAAAGTATTGTTGGGAATGTTGATCACAAAAATATAATGGAGCAAAATATGTAAATTCTATATTTCATATGTCTCTTGTTTCTTATATTGAAATTATTTTATCCCCAGGTTTGATAAAAATCTGCACTGTAAAAAGAAAAAAGTAAAAAAAATTCAGGGATTAGGGCTTTAATGTGTCACAAATGGGCATGAAAATATTTTTTGTAAATTTTTTGTTGTGTCAGATTTTCAGAAATTACCGTACTCACACCTTTGTCCTTAATGCACAAAAAAGAAATGCTCCAACAAAACTTCAAATAGAAATATAATTAGAAATATACATAAGTATATTTTTACATGAATTTCTTCCATATGTTCAGTTCTATATGTTCTATCAAAACATCTGTATTTCTGAGATTAAACCCCTTTGAAGCCAGATTTCATTAGGACCAGAGCCGTGCAGAGACCTTGACAGGGGCAGGTGCTCAGAGTTCAAAAAGAGGCACGTATAGCAAGATTTTAAAACCGCTTACCGCAACATAACTTAGTGTAGTGTTGGGATTGCTGAATGGATTGCTGTGGTTGCAGGTCTGCATCAGTGGGGCTCAACCCCATGTCAACGACTTCATGCAATCTGCTTGGATTCCTTACATAGAAAAATTTTAACTGATTGGAATGTTTGTATAATTATATTGAAATGACTTTTGTTGTAAAGTGCCCTGAGATGACATTTGTTGTGAATTGGTGCTATATAAATAAAAGTGAAGTGAAATAAAATATTATTAAAACTACAAAAAATATTGTATCTTATCTAATAGACTGCAATTAATACCTAATCAACCTAATCACTGATAAACAAATGCAGGTCAGAGAAAGACAGGTGGAGGCAATCAGCTGGGCTGGGGAGAAGAATGACAAAGAGAAAGAAGGAAAAACTGAAGAAAGAATAATCCTAAACGTTTTATGATTTTCTTTCTTTAAAAGGTAAAAAGAGAAATAAAATGGTGGCTCTTTATGAATGACAACATATTTTTCTTATCAAAAATTTAAAGTAAAGTTTTTCTAGCTGGATTGAGTGCTTAAAAGCTCTTTTGATGGTAAAAGTTGCAGTCGCCCCCCAAAGTGTTCCTGGTTTCCACACACTTAGTTCAAATCAAATTCTTAAACTCTTACAGCTGGTTTCCTAGTGGTGTTTCTGCACGAGGGTCAAAACACACACAAACATGACAAAAACCCACTACTCCGCTCTAAGAAAACTGTATCTATCCTAAACAGTATTCAATCATTTTGTCAAAAATTATTTGCACGAACTTTTTATTTTATTTTGAATGACAAGTTAACTTTGAATCTTTTACAAGTTTAAACATATATATATATATATATATATATATATATATATATATAGTTATAAAAAGTTAAATATTAAAATAATTATATTAGATCCTTTCAGCTGCTTGCTGTGTAAAAAAAACAGTCTGAAGCTCTATCACAAATACTTATTATAAACATGTGATCTTGATCTACTGAACAGGGCGAATCTTCATGCTGATAGCCTTCAGGGAATATTCATAGCCCTTCCAGTGAAACCACTCCACTCCCACAGCCCGGAAAAGGTTATGAGTGCCCCACAGATAAGCACCATTAGGGTTGGCATAGTGGCACGTTTTGTACCAGAACGCTCCTTGAAACTGTCGAGCACAGTTTCCCTCTGGAAGGTCAAAAGTGAGGAATTTCTGTTCGCTGTGATATGTCAGAGAGTCTCCTGTAGAAACACAAGTGCACAGAATCATCAAAATAACTCAGAAAATACAAGCCCAAATATGTTTTTCTGTTCTTCTGAAGGAGAGAGATCAAAACTGGGAACATGCAGCTGAGCTTGACGTTGATCCTCCTTTGACATCTACACAGATCTGAAGACAGTATTGGCTTAAAACAATTACACAAAAGTTGTTTTCTCTGTATATTTTAAGCTTAGTTTCCCATATTTCCATTGTTTACTCTGAAACAATAAAAGCCTTTGTTTTCAGCAGTGTCGATCTTTCATCATAACTTCTGGGTCTCTGATTTGCTGGATAATAAGGGCTTCCATTTATATAGTGCTTTTCCACACCCTCAAAGCACTTTACAATTCTAGTATTCATTCACTCTCATATGCTGGTGGAAGCAAGCTACAATTGTAGCCTACATGTAGCTTCTGAAATAAATTTACTATAGGTTGTTAGAAAGGAGGATTTAACCAACATCACCTTGGATTCAGGAGGACCTGGGGGCAGTGGCATGGCTAGCAATAACTAAATGGTCAGGCCATGGGGAAATTGGTCGGGCCAGACCAATAAATCAGAAAGTTACACAGACCATTGATTGCGCAATCTTACAGCATCAAGGCTGCTATCCATTGTTCCGAATGCTGCTTTACCGGGTGGGGAGCGTTTCGATTCTCGACAACAGGGTTGTCTTTATTGTTGTCCCAATTTCTTTGTCAATTCGACGGTGTTTTGTGAGATAGCTAAGGATAGTACCTTTGCTTCATTGTGCGTAGATTAAGGCTAACCTTTGCTTCGTTCTGCAGTGAAAGCATGATACTGGTCTAACAGCAACAATGTAACAACACCCCAAACGTTTAAATCAAACCATAGTCTACAAGCAAAAATGACCCAGCCAAAGGCACTTTGGGCAAAATATATAAAACATAAATTACCTTTAGAAGAGCTCTATGAAATGTTTAACTTTGCCCAACTTGGTCACCACTATTAGCCAAAATTAGCCAATAGCCGACTGTGTTGTGTTTACCCCTCAAGGTCGACGGCGTCCGTCCATCCATCCATCCATCCGTTATCTATACCGCTTTATCAAATTCAGGGTCTAGGGGCAACTGGAGCCTATCCCATTCCCAGCTATTAGCAGGCGAGAGGCAGGGTACACCTGGACACGTTGCCAATCTGTCAGTCGATGGCGTATATATCATAAATGAACCGATTTCTCATGAACAGTATTAGACAAAAATTTTGTTATTTTTTTTCCACCAAGAAACACTTCATGCCTTCACACAACAGTTCCGGCATTTCTGTGTGACGCAGAGAAGGTAAGCTACGTGTATTGGAAGGTCAGTATCCAATCGGATCATCGAGCGATACCATGTGAAGTGAAATATCCAATCAAATGCTGTGTCAAATATTGTGAATTCCATGAAGATGATTCCCTCTTCTAACTTGCTCACGGTTGTAAAGCGCTGCAATGGAATTACGGATATACTATATTGGCCGAATTACATATTTGCCAAAGAAATAATAAGGCAGGCGAGCCTGATTGACAAGTGGGCCCACCCAGGCCAACCCGTGGCTATGCCACAGCCTTGGGGAAAGTTGTCCTGCCTGTGAAACAATCAACCAAATAATAACCCTTGCAGAGTTGATGAAGGATTATGATTCTCTGGTTGTTTGGTTGTGAACACCCAGTGTTCCTAACTAATTGCAGTCCTGGGCATTGCTCTCCCTCTGCCAACCCCAGGAGGGCCCTGCACTGAGCTCAAGCCTCCTTCTTGCCTGAGCAGGCCCTTCTTTTCACCTGAAGGGGCAGGGTTTCCCTAGCTGGACATAGTGCGTGGAAGGATCACGTTATTCCAGCCAGATCCTCCCAAACCCCTCAGGTGCCCCGGTCAGCCAGGAGAAGGCAGTATACAGCCCAGGACTGGTGCATGTTTTTGTGGAAGTAGCTCACATTAGCTGCTCAAGGGAACTTCAAACTCCGCAAACTCCACACAGAAAGGCCCTTTTGCCAACCCAACCCAAGGACACTTTAAAAGGACACAGTTGAGGTGGGTCAGAAAAATCTGATCGGGGGGACCTCCTGATTTTAGAGGTTTTGTGGGCATATTCTAGTCAAGCGAGAGGAGATCCCGAGGGAAAGCCTGAATTGTGACTCAGAAGGAGAACCTTGCTTGTTCTACTAACAATGGTATTGATCAAAGATAATTTGCTCCCTTTTTTGTCTGAAAGTCTTCACCTTACTGTACCTGGAGATGCATTCAAGCCTACATACTGCTGACGTTGACCCAGCTCTGCTCTGCCTGTTATATGATTCTGCAGCGTCCTGCTCACATGAGCCAAACACTTTAGGCCTGTTTTTCTTTTTCCTTCCTTCTTTTTTAACTAATCTCATTTGATCGGCTGTCTTATCTTTAGCAAGAAAACCCAAAGTGTGGATCTGCGTTTTTTACTAGTCACTATAAGTAGTTCCAGTAATAGTGCCTGTTCATTCCTGTTAAATGATCAGTTGGGCGAACTCTACGGTGACCCACCTGCACCTCCATTAGTGAATCCAGACACATGCAGTTTGTAGCCATCAGATTCAGAATCAATGGAGAATGAGGAGTAACGTGCATACACCTTGTTTCCTTCAAAGTCCTCCATGTCGACAAGCAGCTCGTAGTTCTTCCTCTGAGTGAGATGGAAGAGATTCTCAAGCCCTGAAAGTCAGACAGGACCAGTAATAAGTCATCTTTCACACATTTCAGGTCTGAAGAAGTATTTGCTGTTATGAATCATGTCTCACCGAGCCAGTACTCTCCAGCAGCGTTTCCAAAGCCCATCCTGTACTCATCCCAGGGCCGATAGAAGTTAACCGAGCCGTCCATCCTTCTCTGGAACACCTGAAGTTTAAAATAAACAAGATTATGTCCAGATGGCCTGTTGCTGGCCAGTTGACCCATTCAACATATAATATAATTCATCATGCTTCTGTGATCAAGGTTCATTATCTTTTGTTTCTGAACAGATCTCATATTTTTTTCAGATTTTAGTGACCAGCCTATTTGAAGCTGAGTATTAATTTCTGATACGTTGGTGAATTCAGTTATACATTTGAATATCAGGTAATCTGGAACAGGATGAGAAAAAAACGATTTCACTATTAAATTGAACAACATGGTATGAATTTGGTGATTAGAGACAACGCCATTGTATCACATCCTAAGCTTTGCTATATATATTCAAGCCAAAGGAGAGATGGCAAGGTAAGGCACTTTTATTTGTGTAGCACAGTTTTAGCAGCAAGGCAATTCAAGGTGCTTTGGGTAAAAACAGAAAAAAAAAACATCAAAGACATAAAGACCATTGAAACAAACTACATTACAGCTATTAGTAATCAGTTAATCAAAGGCAGCTCTAAACAAATCGCTTTTTAGCCTTTATTTAAAGGAATTTAAAGAGTGATTCCAGAGTTTTTCAGTCGTCTGGAAGTTTGTTCCAGATTAGAGGCTAAATACAGTTGTCCATTTTTGGTGTTGCTTCAGGGATGTTAAGTAGGTTGAAATTAAAGGAAGGAATCCTTGTTATTTATTAGGGATGCACCGATACCAGTATCGGCCGTGATACCATTCAATGCACTCGGATCGGTATTGGTTAAAGTTAACCAGTACCACAAACAGATACTTAAAATGTGAGGCTCTGCAATAATTTCAAAAAAAAAATTGTTTTGTGGTCATTTTAATGTATTTATTTTTCATTGCATTTTTTTTGTGTGGTAAAAGTATCGGCAATGGTGCTCGGTATTGGTAAGTATCGGTATCTTAATCGGTTTGAAAAAAGTGGGATGGTTACATCCTTTTTTTTTATTCATCCTCTCCCAAAACACTGCAAACTTTTTTTGGTCAACATCTATGGAAGAGGATTAGGGCCACTGAAGAAAAATATAGATTTCTAACTTTTTTCTGAGACTTCTGACTTTAATCTCAGACTTCTGACTTTTTATTCTTAATGAATACCAGCTTGGCAGCACGGATCTTCAGTGATTGAGTGGAGATGTGCAAGGGGAAAGATGGCTTGTAGGTCTAAAGCAGATCGGTTACGGCTATCTGTTAGCATGTTTGTTAGCTTTCACGGTTTGGATTTTGCAACATATCACATCACATTTCGCTAGCAGAACACAAACACTGATTTATGGAACTGGAGATCCTTCAAACAGACGAACGGTAAAATAAGATGCAACACACCCTTGCAGACTCAGCAATAAATAATAGTCAGTTCCAATTCTGTGATTAATATCAGAATTCTGAGAAAAAAAATAGAAATATATATTTTTCTTCTTCAGTGGCCCTAATCCTCTTCCGTAAACATCCGATTTAAACAACAAAGGTGGCAAAAACTGGTGGCTGGGTAGACTAATAGATGGATGGATAAACAGGTATAGGATGGATATACAGATACATATGGATGTAATGAATATATTCATGGATGAATAGATACTGTAGATAGTTATATTTTAAATCATATTATACTTTAAGAGTTAACATTCTTATTATCCATGCATCATATAATTATTTGTTCTTGCGGGGTCATAGGTGGTACCCATCTCCAGGACAAACAACGGTGCATGGGCACACCCATACTTCAGTGTAATGTAAAGCAATCAGTTGGTTGGATTGTGAAGCTGGGGTCCTTGCACAGGTACAGCGTCCAAGCTCCATGCAAAAAAAAAATAATAATAAAAAAATAAATAAAAATGGATGGGATACAAACCCAGGACCTTCTTCTTGTAAGGGAACAGTGCTACCAACTGCCCCACCATACAAATTAACTGAACTAAATTGCCCCTATAGGAATCACTTATGCCATGCTTAACAAATCGGAAACAGATTTTAGGAATTTAGATGCAAAACATATGTTTTTGTATATTTTTCAGCTAAATATGAAACAGTGTGTCATCTGGAGCATGCCATTTATTATAATGTTAATCATGCACAACTGTGACCTTATAGGAGATGAATAGCTGTGGAAAAAAAACATAAAAAGAAACAGGAAGAGGAATAATACTCACAGTCCACTGTCCTTCCAGAGAGTCCATGTCGCAGTACACCTGCACGTACATAGCAAACCTTTATGCAAGATTCTGCAGCTCATGAATTTTTTTTATAAAATCAACTCAGTGTAAACATTTACCTGGACAGCAGACGTGGCACCGATGGGATAGATGGTGTAAACGCCGCTGGGCCAAGTGGGATTTTTATTATGAACGTCGCTACAGTCCAAAGGGAGGACGAGCTCTGTGCAGCAGCTCATCAATTGAGCCAGGAGGAGGCAAAGCAATGACAGCTCCTGAAGGAGAGGAGCAGATTTCAGGTTATTTCACTGTGAAACATTAAGCAGAGTGGAAGGCATTCTGAGAGGAAGGACAGCGGGACAGACAAAGCTTCCTATAGGTCCATTTATAGATCTGAAATTTACTCTGAGTCTGTTAAAACAGAGAAAGCGTCAGGAGAGACAACCATCTTCCAGTAATGCTCATTTATAAACCTACCTTCATCTTCAGATGTGTATGTTGAAGTGACGTGATGAAGGCTCTTGTTTCTGAGATGTATTTATATAGTAGAGAGATTAATAATTTACAGAACATCTTGTTGGTTAAACACTTTTCAGTCTGTTTTCCATTGGAAGACCAGAGTTCGCAGTGAAATGTAATGAGAAATGTCCAGATGTGGTGAAATACAGTATCTGCCCTGATTGCACAACAAGAGAACACGGTGAATATATCAATCAATAAAAAAAAATATATAAAACAGTTGGTGAAGATAATTCTACTTTACAATCTACAATTAGAAGACCAAGGAGAAAGTTTCTAGCTCAGATGCAGCACTGGAGAGGGTGTGTTGTTAGACAATCTGACCGCCGCGAAATAAACGTTTCACCTATTTATAACTAATATTTAAAGGTCGAAAATGGAACAACTTCATAAAACCTATAGGCCTACTTAAAAAAATATAACTCGAACTTGTAAAAAAAAATCCTGTGAGTATACTTAAAAAAACTCAACAACAAATCAACGCATTTCACTAGTTTTTTTTGTGTAATTTCAACTTAAAAGTGAATGATAGTACAGTTGAAAATATTTTTAAAAAAAGATAGTAAAATGTGTTGACTTGTTTTCTGAAGTAATCTCAACTTCTTTTTTTTTTACAGTGACGTTTAGAGAGGTGCAGCATAAAATTGCATTTCCTTAAAAATTATGTTTGAATTAAAATATTAAATGTAAATTGATTTAAAATAGCTATAGTTGGACAAGGTTATTTTTGAGGCCCTTGAGACAGCTGTATGGATCACACCACGGGGTTCACTCTCGGTTCAGCAGTCATCCAGGAAAAAAACTAAAAAATGTCTGAGGCATAAACGGGGAAAAACCTCCCTGAAAAGTTTTTTTTTCCTCATCCTTTTCACCTGATGTCAAACAACCTGTGTGAGGATGTCTTACTTTTATGGATGTTCATTAAATTTCACTAGATATTACGAGATGCTTTTTTTGCCTCAGATTTTATTGATTACTTGATAATAGATCTCCACATATTCAAATACACTGGAAAAACCACACAGCCTTTTGGTGTGTAGTGTCCCAGTTTTACCAGATTGTTGGGGAACTCCGCTAGGATGAAAGCTGCAGGTACTTACAAAAACCATTCCTCAACGGAAGGCAGATATGTTGAGCTGAGGGTTTACTACACACCAGGTCAGATTATTACTAACCAGCCTGTGTGGCTGAGGTCTACAGGCTAAAAAGGTTTTTCCTCTAATGAAGAACTCTGCTGTTGATTCTTGCTGTGAAGCCATCCTAAAATGTAACATTTCTTTTAATTCTGGCCATATTTACTCCCATAAATGGTCTGTAAATAAATGAGAAGGCACTGATTTTATGCCCTGTTGAAATGTAGAAGTACCTAAATGTATAAGTAAATGAGCATATAAATACAATTAATGATAAAAGCTGTTTGGTCATGTGGAAATAAAACCTTAGTTTTTTTTAATCAGAAAAAAATTGATTATATGATCCTGAGAAAGACCGAGATTTTAAAATGAAACTCAAAAGGAGAAAAAGACTAACAGTTTCACACAGTGATACCTCATTCAACAGAGCTGAAGCCTGGCATCTGAAAAACTAAGTGCATCCCATAATTCCAAATCTTGTAAAACGTCTGGATAGGCGTGTTCTGTCTCACTTCATCAGTCTCTTACAGCGTGGCAGAGATATTTTGTCCCACTCTCTGAAGTTTGCAGACATTTGTTTCTGCACAGATCTCCTGAAATCCCAACGCAGCAGTTCAAGCTGGTTGAGGTCTGGACTTTGAACCGTTGCTACAGTTCGTTTATACATCCACCTGCAACAACAGATGCGTGCAACAAAAAAAACAAACCCAAAAAGATCCTGCTTTGGTTCAGGGTCACAATGACTATGTCACAATTTCATCATCTAGGAAAGGCATTATTATTATGTTCTGATTTAAACAGACTGAAAACTAAATTATCCCCGCTGTCATTCAAACATGGAAGAATTCAGCTGGATTCTTTCAGTTCGAAGAGATAATTCCTTCTTTGGTCTTGGTCTCCCTTAGGAATGCAAAAACAATGAAGGTGCAAAGCAGCATCTACAGATGAATAAATGTTAAATGGATGCT
Source organism: Apricaphanius iberus (assembly GCA_028564705.1). Classification (NCBI taxonomy): domain Eukaryota; kingdom Metazoa; phylum Chordata; class Actinopteri; order Cyprinodontiformes; family Aphaniidae; genus Apricaphanius; species Apricaphanius iberus. The sequence goes on along the minus strand of JAPXFQ010001878.1, from coordinate 6,657,483 downwards.
CCTATAATTCACCACCAGATGGACACAAAGAACACAGATTAAAACATTTTCATCTGTTGAGCTCCAGCAATGATTAAATGTCTTTTTGAATCTGCTACTATATCTTTGGTGTTTCTTGTTTTTAAAATGTTTAATCTGACATAAGGTATTTATATTTACACATTTCATTAATCACTCAATAAAAGTCAATTTACAATTCTCTTTTGTCTCATGAAATTAAAGCTAAAATCAAACAGGTGATTTTATGTGATTTTCTTGTTCTAAATATTAAATCTAAAGTTTCTTGCAAATGTCAAACACATTAAAGGTTCTGTAAAACATTATACATATATATATATATATATATATATATATATATATATATATATATATATAAATAAAACTATTTAAATTATTGGAGACCAAAACTTGTAATTGAATAAACATTTATTATCATTAAAAAGGTTAAATAGAGACCACAAAATTCATCACTGAGGAGTTTCCTCTCCGACACAGACAACACGAGAGCAAATTACACAGATAAACCACACCCTTTAAATAAGAAAGTCAGTCCACAGAGAATTTACAAAGATTGCATATTTGAAACAAAAATTAAAAAAATCTCCCAGAAACAGTGCAAAATATGCCAACACCTCAAATTAAAATAGAATAAAAATAGATAAATCCACACCACTTCCCGCAGAACAGAAAACATTTGGGTTTTCCTGTAGTGTTGCTGCTGCTGATCCGGTTGCAGCAGAAGTGTCATGAAGACGGATCATTTAGGATGGCTACATTTTGAACAGGCAAGAAAATCTCATAGTGACAATGAAAACGGAGTGGAAACATCCCATATTACACATTAAAGTGAAGGCAGTGTCAGTGTGCGACTGTCTGAGGAAACTGCTTCATGCGAGCAACATTTAAAATAAAGTCAGCCGATGAAAAACAATCTTCAGTGTTGTTCCTGACTGACTAGAGGAAAAACACAATAGGTAAAAATAAAATCTGTAGAACACCAAAAACAAAGTTATTTCTGATCCCTGCCATTGAAATACAAGAACAGATCATAGCTGGATGGTTTAACCTCACAAGAATCAGACGTTTCAAACTGTTTAGAAAAGGAATTTCCCTTTATCGCGCTCTTCTTTCCCCTGAATGTCATAAAAAAAATTACAATTTCTTGATAGCTATTGCACCAAAGATGCACCTGCTTGTACGAATACAACTTTCTGCAGAAACATCTGCAGCGAAACAGAATCACTATTTACAGCATCACCATCACAGACAGGCGCAAAGCTGAAGAAATCAAACATCCTGGTGAAGAACTGGGATGCATGGAGCCGTCGCAGAGTTAGAAACGCTCTCCTCAGGCACATTCTCATAAACAAAAACACACAAAAAAAACTCTCAGCTGCAGTGCTTCACGGTTGAGGGTCGAAGCCGCTGTGCTACATGTACTGGTGTGGATTTTCAACAACATTCCCCCGTTGAGCTTTCTGAGAAGTCATGATGCTAGTGGAGCTGCAGCGTCCCCTCTGGATGATGACAAATAATGCTGCAACTCTATGAGGAAATGCTGAAGATTTCAGACATGTGCTGCTTTGGTTCGATCACTCAGTTTTTTGTTTTCAAAATCGCAGGAATGAAAAAAAAAAAACCCTCAAAAAACATTGAAATATCCAAAAATATCCTCAAAAACCGAATCCCTGTGAAGAACGGAGACAACAGGAGGAAGGGGAGGAGATGTGACTTCAGCATGCCGTGAAGCGCCCTTGGTTTGGTGCGATTCCGAAGAACACGGAGCGCCAGTGGACGAAGGTTAAACACATGCACACCTCCAAACTGAGCAGCCGCACCCAAGCGGACGGCCTCCGGGACTTTCAGACGGCGAGCACTCTGATTCACATCGCGGGTTCACAGCTGGTGCACGACGCTGTCGGCGTGGTTGGCGGAGACGGAGCCGTCCTGCCGCAGCCGCTGCCACTGGAAGGTGGTGCTAAGGGGTCCCACTTCATCCTCGTCATTTTCCTGCTCCTTGGCGAACTCCAGGAACACCTGAGGAATATTAAGACTGGTACGTGAATGAAACTAAAGGAGGAAATATTTGGATTTTTTATTTTACACCCCTCAGTGATTAGTAATAATAATGGATTGTATTTATATAGCTCTTTTCGAGACATTCAAAGACGCTTTACAATTCCATTATTCATTCACTCTCACACACATATTTACACCTCTCAGTGATTAGTGGACTGAAGTAAAAACAACAAAAAACCCTACAGTTCCCACCAAAAGCGAATAAAAAAAAAAAGTTTGGCTATTATTTTTCCAGTGTGGAATAATTAAACAACATACAGACAACTCTATTAAAACTTAAAAACAACATTCTTTATTTTACTCAGATATTCGGGAATAAGACACGAACCAGTGAGGCTCAAGTCAGCCATCAACTGGGAATCTGGTCTATGGCAGGAAACCATGCATTTTAAATGAATGCTGCCAATTCTTCCAGGTGCTCACCTTTGAGAACAAGGGAGATGTACAGAATTTGGCAACTACAGAGGAATAAAGTTAATGAGCTGTGTGAAAAAGTGGCGTAAGCTAGGCTACGGTCAGAAGTGAGCATTTGTGAGCAGCAGTATGGTTTCATGCCAAGAAAGAGTACTAGATCAATTTTTGCTTTAAGGATGCTGACGGAGAAGTACAGAGGGGGTCAGAGGGAGATGCATTGTTTCTACGTAAATTTAGAGAAAGCGTAAGACAGGGTGCCAAGAAAAGAGCTGTAGTGTGCATTAGGCAGTCTGGAGTGGCAGAGAAGCATGTTAGAGTGGTGCAAGGCATGGATGAGAGCTGTGAGACAGCAGTGAGGTGTTCAGTAAAAGTGACAGACGAGTTCAAGGTGGAGATGGGACTGCATCAAGGATCGGCTTTGAGCCCATTCTTGTTTGCTTTGGTGATGGACAGGCTGACAGATGAGGTTAGACAGGAGTCTCCATGGACTATGATGTTAGCAGATGACATTGTGATCTGCAGTGAGAACTGCACGGAGGTGGAGGAAAAGCTCGATAGATGGAGGTATGCACTGGAAAAGAGGAATGAAGATTAGTCGTAGCAAGACAGAATGCATGTGTGTAAAGGAGAAAGACAAAAGCGGAGTGGTGAAGTTACAGGGGTTGGAAGTGAAGAAAGTTGAAGATTTTAGGTACTTGGGGTAAATGATACAAAGCAATGGAGAGTGTGGAAAAGAGGTGATTAGGACTAAATGGAAACAGATTATTTGCTGTGGCGACCCCTGAAGGGAAAAGCCGAAAGAGAAAGAAGAAAAAGAAGCTGGCAATTCTTCCAAGAGGGGTTGAATATCAGCCAACTGATGCAGGCAGCTTGCTGACGGCTATAAGAGCATGTGGTCAAGATACAGTAGCTAAGAGCCAAACATCTGATGAGTGTGTATGTATAGAAAAGAGCCTGTATGCATCAAGGAAAAACGCCAAAGTCAAAATTCTGATAAATCATGTCTTGCTTTGTTTCTCCACCTACCTGTTCCAATGTGGACTGGGAGAAGTTGTACTCCTCAAAGTTAAAGGTTTGTTTGGCTGGAAATAAAGGAAACAATCAGAAATTACACTATATGCAACGTTCCAGACGTTAATCTTTTTTTTTTTTTTATTGAAAGCGACAACTGACCGTTCTCCAACATGGCGAATGAATGGGCCAGCGACTTGACATCCTCCATGGGGATCTTATAAACCATTAGAGTGGTGAAGCTGCAGAGGAGGCAGCATTGACATTTTTAAAGCCAATAATACAGCACAACTTAGGGTAGGAGGGTTGTATCTGATAAAGGAAAGAAATTCTGTCTTCGCCCAGCACGAGTCCTTAAAGGTTTTGTAATTTGGTTAGTCAGTGCGAAAAGGTGACAGCAGCAAAGTACAGATAAAGTCATCCTCCAAAAATCAGCTGCAAAGAAAACAGCTCTACAGACATACTATAGTATAATCCTTTGATCGCACCTCTCCTGTCGGACGGCGTGTGGAAAGATTCGGCGGATCTCCTTGTGCAGCAGCGCCACCTCCCTGAGTCCGGTCAGCTCCTCTCTGAGTTTCACCTCCAGACTGTAGCCTTGTCCGTACTTTGCTTTCAGATGTTGGATGGAGCCGATGCATCTGATTAGAGAGAGATTATTAACCTCTGTAAGCAGTCATCCCCCTAAAAAATTTAAAAAATGGATTTCTTAAAAAGATTCCCCAACAAGAAAGAACCTGAGCTGGCCAGAAACCATGATGGCAACCCGGTCGCACACGGCCTCAGCCTCCTCCATGTAATGCGTGGTGAGGATGGCTCCCCGCTGATGGTTCCTGAACGCAGCACGCATGGCCCTCCTGCAGAACAGACAAACCGTGAGTCTTTCTCGCAAACAGAGCCAGAGTGTGGTGACTTCAGGAAGCCGTTCACTGTATTCCGAGGAATGTTTGCGTCTCACCACATCCGCTGCTTTGACTTGGGATCCATTCCTGACGACGGCTCATCCAGCAGGACGATCTGAGGATTCCCGATCATACTCAGAGCAAAGCACAGCTGTAACCACACAGGTGAATGCTGCAGGTGAGGACTGACGCTCGGTTTAGGCAAACAGAAGAGACATCAATCACATATTTGTGTGAGTGACCATTTAAAGTTGTCCTCACCTTCCGTTTGAGTCCTGCAGAGAGGTTCTTGGTCTGTTTGTTTAAGTGTTCCTTCAGCTCCAAAGCGTTCGACACGCTAACAGTTTTAAAATAGCATTTAATATTAGAGTCAAAAGTATGTTTAAAAAAAAGAGAAAAAGATTTTGTTTCAGTTTTTAGAATTTTAGGGACTGTATTTTAGGTTGAGAGCTCACCGTTTTATGATGCCCGGGACCTCTTGCCCCTTTAGGCCTTTGATGGCGGCGTAGATCTCTAGGTGTTCCTGCAGAGTGATCCGGGGCCACAGAGGGTTCACCTGGGGACAGTAGCCGACGTGTTCCAGAGGATTATCAACCGGACGGAACTCGGTGCTGTAGTCGCCCATAAGGATCTGGAGCCAAATAGAAGAAAGAACATTTAATCCCCTTTACTTTGCTCCTTTCCATCAAGCTGCTGTAAAGCACAAGACTGAAAATGAACGGAGTTTTTTATTACCGATTTTATAAAAAAAGCCATATTTAGGTTCCTAGTAGGGCAGTCAAACGATTGCAGATTTTAAGCTCATGAATCACAGGGTGGCTGCGAATTATCGACTAACATTCCTTGTTCCTGAAGAACAAACATTTTTGATGTAAATAAAGGAAAAACAAAAATTGGATGCCAATGCTCTGTTTGTCATGGAAATATAAGAAAGATCCATTGAACTGGTGTTTTGAACTCAGCATTCACATTTACAGGTGCCTCTTTTAATCTATTCATCTTTTAGCCTGTTGCTAAGGCAAATTAACTGGTTAAACTTTTCTGAATTTTCTTATTAATATTAGAAAACTCTATGAGACTATCTTACAAAAACAGAGTGTTTCCAGACAAAGGCTTTAACAGTTTTGCAGCAACACAGACTGCTACAGGAGATCTTTCCTGCACACAGACATCAGGATCTACAACAAGTCCTTGAAGAATTAAATACGAGCGACAACAACACTTCTTTGTCTCTCTTGGATTAATAAAGCATTTTTGAATTAAATTATATTCTTCTGAACAATAATGGTTATCAACATGAGCAAAAATATGTGGAACCAAAACCTTTATATAATTTCAGTTCCCACTGTTATTCAACTTTTGTAGCTATTTTAGCTTGTTTGTTAGCCAAGGCCTACCTGATATTGCGTTATCACTGCAAATTTTTGCATTTTTTATCAGCTGCTTGTTGCAGTTGCTCCTTCTGATCATTTATAACACCTAATCACGTCTATTTCGGCAGAGTAAATGAGCAGTAGAGCAGAAAGTGACATGAACCGACAATCTCTCTATACGGCCTGTGACTGAGAGGAGAAATGCACGTGGAAGCATGGCTTCGGTCTGCCATGCTGTTTATGTGAGCAGCAGTGAAGGCAGCGCGGGGTGAACGGCAAGATAAACAATGCAGTTCCTATTCGCGCATTAATTGCGTTAAAAAAATGTCTTGTGTTAATTGTACGAATTAATCGACCCAAGTTAACGCGCTCACAGCCCTAGTTCTTACGCGAGAATTATTGATGGTTGGATTGTCAGAGTTCCCAGTACCAAAAAAAAAAGTTCTCAAATTGGTGATTTTATTACTGGAGGACAGACAGATGGACAAAAACAGGGAATACAGTCTGGAAATAAACATAAATGAAGCCCTTAAAAAAATCTTGAAATAAACCCTGAATTAAAATATGAAAGTTGATCATTTTTTAATGTTCTAGTGGAGCTCCCTGCTCTTCTCAGATGACGTCATTATTTATGTTCTTCATGTTAAGCTGTTAAACAGAAACGATGTTGTTTACCTGGCCAGCTGTGGGGTCAGTGTCACCTGACAGCATGTGCATGACCGTGCTTTTTCCTGATCCATTGGGGCCCAACAGTCCGAGAACTTCGCCTGAGGAAAACAGCAGTTTATTTCCCCTGGAAGTGCAGGCCACAGCTGAACTTACTCAGCATTTGCCACATGACAAAAAGAAAAAAAAAAAGAGCATGGAGTTATAGAACTAAGACAAGAAGAAAGAATGTACCTTTGCGAACACAGAAAGAGATGTTCTTTGTGGCTACTTTCGTCTTCTTGGTGAAAGAGAAGCCTTCTTTTCTGCCTCGGTACTGCTTGCTCAGGTTACTGACGACCACCACAGGTTTCTGGAAAAAGGAGTTTATTTATGTTAATTTTTGACCACCCAATGGGAGACAATAGGCTCAACCTTAACATTAGTATTATTTAAATCTTTCTTTGGTCTCCTCAAAAAGCTCTTATTTGGAAATGTCATCACCTCCTCACAAGCCTGGCAAGTGAGCGCCTCCTTCACTCTGGCCTTCTCCATCTGAACATCCTCATCTTCGTTCAGCCCTTCTTCTGGGATCCTCTCCAGTTTGGGCTTTGACTTGGATGAGATCCTGTCACAGTTCAGGAGCGAACAGCATCTTTAACAACATCCCCAAGTTTCTCTTTCTCTCATGTTTAGTATGGCTCTGTATTAAATTATTGTCCTTGTAATGCGATCATCACCTGCAAAGCTGATCATTCTTCATCGCTTTTCCTCCATGTCGGATCTCAAGCCATCGGAGCAGGAAAAGCAGAAGGATGCACTGGAGATAAGGCTGAAAACAAAACAAACGCATTAGGTTGGAAAGAAAAATCCTCATCTGCATGTTGATAAGTGTCTGAGACAAAAAGAAAAACTCACGGCTATGACAGAAATGAGCAGACTTTTCCACAAGAAGTTCTCCTCGTACAAAACAGGAAGGAATGTTGCCTGGAAAATGTATATGAACGTCAAAAGATGATTTATTTTTTCACTTAAAATGAAAGATCTAAACAGTGTTTCATCGCAATGTAAATTTAAAAAGGTAAAAAGCGGCAGAGCTGCTTTAGAAATCCACTGGGATGATGGACTGAAACGATCAAGTGCTGAAAAATTCATAAATACAATTCAAACATGAATGGTATGAATGCATTTTCCTTATTCTAATTCCTATTTATTTATTTGCCTCTTTTGGAGTATTTGGATTTATCAAAATTGAATTGTTGCAAACAGAAATGTTTACAGCCATGTTAGCTTTATGCAGCCAGATGTTAATGTTAGGCAGGAGCAAATGGATCGTTTAAGTAACTTAAGTGCCTTGTACCACAGATTTGAACAATATTTCAAACATTTCCGGAAATATTTTGACTGTTTCAGAGCTCAAAGGTTTTACATAGTAGTTGTATATGAATAGTTACACAGATAAATGTAAATAAACAGCCAATAAGATCAGTTTCAGACTGACTACTTAGTAATCAATTATCATGACGATAGAAATGGAAGCAACAGAAAATATTGATCGTTTAATCAAAAGTTTTCAGCGGAGAACAGTTTTCATATAGTTCCGCACTCCCACCTTGGTGATGCAGTTGAGGCAGCCCATTAGAGGATACAGGGGGTTTAAGAGGCACAAGGCATTGTGCAGAATTCTCGTTAGTTCAGCATTGTCGTTGACAAACGACAGCTGCACGATGGAGGCCGACACCACACACACCTGTAGCAGAAAGCCATTTGTTTCATGAAAACTACCAGCGACAGACAGAACGAGAAGCTGAAGCTTTACTGAATCATACAAAGATTGCTGTTTGTAGACTAAACACTATATTATTATCCTCTCACCATCATGCAGATGAAAGAGAAGAAGTCTCTGTTGCTCTGCACTCGCGTGAATCCGAAAGAAACGACATACGTGAAGAGGATCATGGCTGGGCCGAAGCCGATGGTGCAGAGGACCTGAGAGAGAGGAGACATGAGGGATAAGATATAATTATCATCCTGCATCAAGGGGGATCAGTTTGTGAAGGAAACAGCGGCACCGACCACAGCTGTGAGGTTGGTGGTTGTCGGCAGGTTTCCAGGATGGAAGGAGAAGAGAATGAGGCTCATTAAGGACAGGATGAGGTAGTAGAAGGGGATGTCCACGGCCGCCTGGCCACACCAGTAGGCTGACGGCAACAGGCCGGAGATCCGCAGCGTCGAGCGACACCTTATCTGGAAAAGCAGAAAAAAATTACATTAAATTAAATACAAAAATAACTGGGATAATAGATCAGTGCTTCAAAGCTTAAGCCTTATGTAGCAGAAGGGGGCAGTAGTGAGTGACTGGCTTTTGACAACGTAACCAGAACAGCCACATAACCAAACTAAAACAAAAAACAGGGGGGTTCCAGAGGAGCAGTTACTATTACTATGAAACTGTTACTATTAAATCGATTCAATGTACAGAGGTCGCTCAGAGAAGCGCACCTGTTGGCGAAACGCAGACGGACGGACAAACTCCTCCAGAGACAGAACCGGTGCGACTGTAAACACTCCTTTTCATTTGAGGCTGCATTTTTGCTAAAGGCAGCTGGATTTGCACCTATTTCTCTACCCATCAGTGATGTCAACATACAGTTTGACATCAATTCAGGTAAATAATGAAGTACACCATAGAGGGAGTGACATGCTTTATGACTGCTGAGAGAGAAAAAATAAAATAAAATTGACCAAGCTGTGGTTTGTTCCAATGCTCCTCCTTTATTGCCACTGTAACAGAATGATAAACTTCATGTTCCCCAATAGCAGACTTTAGTAACAGGTAAGATTCCTCTTGGTGCATCATAGCATGTAGTGTGTGCTTACTGTGTGAACTTACAGGAAAACAAACACTCTTCGGTTTGAGATGATAAACTGTCTTACTTGTCTTAAAACCACATCCAACTACAGTTGATACAGAAGTTCTCAGCGTGGTAAAAAAGAAAAAAATTGGCTTTTTAAAAAAAGTTTGAGTCAAAGCACAAATTCTGGGTTAAAGTTGTTGGAAGAGAAGCACCAAACGACCGGTCACTGTGACATGTAAAAACGGCTTTTTCCTAAAACATTTTCCACATAAAGAACGCAAAATTGCATGTGCCACTAAAGTTTTGCGACATTGGGTTGTCCTCTATTTCCCGGTGATCTACTAAGATTGTGTAAGCAATTAATAACAGGTTCAAAGAGAAGTGTTTAAAGGAGGACTTTGCGGCCGCTGCTTTGTGTGCCATCCTTTCTCGCCATTAGCTGTGCCACGGCTAGAGAGAGGAGGAATAGATGCATGGATTCATGATGCATCTTTGGCAAAATAAAGGGGAACAACAACACACATATATCAAGTCCATTTGGCCATACAGAGTAAATTACTATTAGGGTAGAATGTTGTGAATTATATTTTCCATTTGCCAGTAATAAACTTAATTAGGGGTGTGAGGAAAAATCGATTCATGTCTGAATCTCGATTCCTATTTAACAAGAATCAGAAACGATCCGAAATGTTTGAGAATCGATTCTCAGAAAAAATATGTTTTCTGAACCTTTTTACATTTTCGCTTCGCGTGCTGTTTGTCATGCAACGGCCACCGTCGCATTGACAGGTCTGATGCGCCGTTGGCTAGCTAGTGCTAGCTGCTAGAGCCAGCTAGCTGTAGCCGCTAGGCTAAAGCTTCAGCATGAAAGACGAAAGAGAAATCCAGCCCGCCCCGTCTTTGCTGAAGTTAAATGCTTGGGCCGTCTAAAAGGTCTTCTCCATGCTAATGACACCCTTGGCTAAATAATGAAAATAATAACATGAGCCATACATTTCTGTTTAATGATTGTTGATAAGCAACGTTTGGTGCATACTAAATATATTCAATGTATTTTCTACTACGTACCAAAGAACAAACAAAATACATATTATTATTTTTTTCTTCTTCTTAAAATATATCAGCATTTCTTTTTCAAGACTAGAAATTTTGTTTAAAAGGTCTTGGATGTCTAGTTGCAATTTCATGTCTTACTTTTGAACCAGTTCCCTTCTCTCAACATAGATTGTAAAATCCATTTTGTGTTGATGCCCTATTATATTCATGGCTCACTTCATCACAGACACTTGGGAGATCAAGTTGTGTGTATTACAAACACAAATGATGAATGAAAGAGTATTGATTAAGAAAAAAAAATTGATTTGAATCGAGAATCGTTTCTGAACCGAGAATCGTTTCTGAATCGAATCGTCACCCCAAGAATCGGAATCGAATCGTGTGATGTTGTAAGATTCCCATTCCTAAACTTAATACGTGTGGTGTACATGGTCGTTAAGATGTCCATGTTGTTGAAATGCATCCAACTTTATCATGTCCTCTATTAAATGTCAAGTTGCAGTAGGAAAAAATGTTATCTTGAAAATATGAAAATTGAAATGTATGAAAGTTATTTTTAAAATGTCATATAGGTAGCCTAATTGTCGTTATACTGTCCATGATTACTATGTTTTATTAATTGGAACCAAGGGAGATTATAGCCACTCTGATGAAAACTAATCAAGATCCATGAGGATCATAACTCAATGCGCTCGGAATGTCTTCTGCAGGTGCAGATGCGCTAAACACTCAGTGAGTTATGAGTTTTTGGGAATAAAAAAGGGAAATGTCAACATAACTGTCAGCTATATGACCATTAGTTAAGATAATTAGTTATCGTTTCTCAGTAATAAACTTATGTTGAATGTGGCGGCACAAAGACATGCCTTACAGAGGCGGTAAAAATAGACGCCAAAAATAGCTCGTGCAAAACATTTGATGTTTGATAAATCACAGGGTTTCTAGAACGCCTAATTATTTGGCTGTTTTCCTCCCAATATTTTACATCTTCTGACAGAAAATACCACATTGCGTATTGAGAATAGGGGAAAGCGTTAAATGGATTGTGTGTGTCTTGCTTATTTAACGGGTGTAATGCTTTCTGTGCCATGTTAGTAAATCAGTTGTAGCCTGTTTTTGCAAATGCAAACCATTGATAATTCAGACTCTTTATCCTTAACGTTTCATATCGTATCAGTCTGTCGGTAACTTCTCTATGTATCCAAAGAATCACAGAAAGCTGCTAAACAACCATGCTCCAGCTGCAAAACTTACTCAGAAAACAAGAAACTCTACTTACAATAACTTGGGTATCTGTCCGCCAATCTTACAAAAAATAATATAATAGTGTATTGTATGTTGCTTTGTGGTCGAGTTGCATTCTTTAGATCATGACTGCAGGATGTGAGTGATTACCTCACGATCTCGGGTGTGATCCATTGCAAAATAAGCCGGCATTCCGGCAGCCAGCATTCCCAGCATGATAGCCTCAACGTACACCAGAGCGTACGACGTTGCATCCGGGATTTGCTGCAGAATCAAACGGTTCAGGCAGTCAGCTCTTTAAACCGCAGACTATGAATGTAGTTGTGGACTGTGCTGAAGACTCACGTAATCGAACGGTTTGGTCCAGGTTCGGATCTGCCCCGTCCCGTTTAGACCTCTGAGGAGGGCGTTGCTCAGGATATTGACGGCCATGGGTAGGGAATGAACTGTGGTGCTGTTGAACGCGATGCTGTAGCTGAAACCCTGTCAGACAAAGCAAAATGAGCAATGTTGGAGCTCTCAGAGAAAAGAAAACAATGAGTTGCCCTTCAAATAATCAGACCAAAGCTCAAAAGACCTTGCTGGACCCTGTGACCTCTATGGCAGCGCTATGTGGAGCTGCAGCCATGTAGTCTTTCTGTTTCATCAGTTCCACTTTGATATCTTGGGACTCCAGGTTGTGGATGAAGTCGGAAATTTCTGAGTCTGTCCAAGAAAAAAAAAAAACGTTATCCAGCAGATGTAATTTTACTTCTTTTTTGTTTTAATTCTGCAGTTTACTTACCAGATGAGTTCTTAACCAGGAGGCTTGTGGCATATCTGTGAGGTGCTTCATTCTTTTTCAAAAGGTAAATGGGCAGAAACTGACGCTCCTGTGAGTGAATCTGGATGTTTCCCGTCACCAGCGACACGACGAGAACCGCAGAAACAAACAGCAGGAAAAGAACCAGACTGAAAGAAAAGAGAACAACCACTCTGACGCAATGTTCTCATGTCGTCACTGCATTAGAATATAAGTCACTCAGCAAAGACTTTAATTCAAAGTTCCTCACTTTCCCAGACCCAAGGGCTCAGAGATCACACTTTTGTTTGGATCATATTTAAAATCTAAACTCAAATGTTTACAATGAATTTACAGACCCGCCCTTTAAGAACCGAACCTCAGGTTAAGCGGACCATTTTGCATTCAGCTTACTCATTATTCCTTAAACCAACTTTTACTGATGTGCAATCAAACATGCTGAGCCAGTTATAGAACTAATTCTAGGAGGATCCTGAACCTGGATCGTTCATCTTCCGTCAAAAGAACTCACGTGTAAACGAAGGCCTTCCACTCCCTGCGCATGTTGAGCATGTGCAGCCACGCCACGGCGCTGAACTGCTGCCGCCACAGAGCGTGGCCGGAAACCGTGTCGGTTTTGCTGTCTGAGAAGGTGAGCAGCCGCTGGTCTGTGTCGTCCAGAGAGGCGTTGTCGCATTCGTCCTCCGTCTGCTCTCGGTTGAACACGCTGTAGTCTGATGGGATTAAATCAATTTTTCTCAGATCGCCCGCTAAGATTTTGAAAAAGGAAAAGTTGTGGTGGCACACTGACCAGCTTGATCCACTTCCCCTTCTGACTCCAAGCGCAGGAAGACATCTTCCAGCGTAGTCATAGAAACACCGTAGTTAATGATCCCCAACTGCGGCTGAGAGTCGAGCTCCGAGAACAAGCCTGGAGGACAGTTCATGGCTGTTCACTAAAGAGCCGAGCAAAGGTGGAAACATAAATCGAAAATCTGATCTGACCTGAAAATGTGTTCATGCTCTCAAAGGGCAGAGTGAAAGTTAGCTCTGCATCTTGCTGCCGGGACAACTTTGCGTTGGGAACGTGCTGCTTCAACAACGATGTAACCTTTTCTGTATCACATCCCTCACTGATTGACATTCTGCAGAGGAGGGAAAACAACATGTGCCGGTTGGAATGATACTCAGGTCAGAGTCGCCTACTAATAACATACAAAGACAACTTAAATCTTGTATGCTTTTTTTATGATTTCTCAGTCTCTTTATTAAAAAAAGAAGAAGGAAAAAGCAAGATCAAACCTACCGGAGATGATATCCAACACCACACTTGATCTTCAGATACAGAGAAGAGCCGACGCACTTCAGCTGCCCATGAGAGATCACAGCTTTACGATCTGGAATAAAATATGAAAATTGGAATTTAAGTGCAGTAGAACACATTCTAAAGATTTACACAAGCTTGTTAAAGTCTATTAAACAGATTTATTAAGAAAACCCGGAAGGAAACCAATTAAAAGTGTTAAAAGCTCTTAGCTAATTTGAGTCATTCATAGTAAGGATTAGTTGGTGAGCTAGTTAGTTGATTCCATTTAGTGTAGTTTGATGCCAAGGCACTTGTTAAAATGGCTGACCTCTTTTAACGAGAAAAGAAATTGTCTATAGTTTACATTATTCATTTACTCAATTACTTTTTAGTGCTCTTTCGTTGAGGAAAAAAAAATCTAGAATTTCTAAAATATATTATGTATAGCAAGTTCTTTGAAATTATGGGTCAGGTTTCCTTCCATACACCCTTATCTACTTTAAAATGTCGCTCTGCAGTCAAGCTAGAAGTGACAGTGGTTTTGGTGGTTTCCTTCTCTATTTGCTGTGCTTTTAATAAACCTCTGGTGAAAAGTGTTCGTCATAATTTGTACCAATATGACTTAAAAAATACAATTACGAACTCATACAGATTCACTAAATCATGATAAAACTGGCTGAATTTGTTGTGAGAAACACGTCCAGGAGAGATGAAATCAAATTTGGGTCAATTTTGGTTCAGTGCAAAAGGTACGATGAGATGAAAGATTTGCCAACACAAAAGTAACAATTGCATTTGTTGCTTATCCCATTGATAATTTTGGAAAAATAATTGAAAAAGCTAATTTAAATCAATCTATCAAATAAAAAAGCATCTTTGATTTCAATTTTATCCTAAAATACATATCTCCCTAAAGTCTTAAAGGAACAATTTTTACTATTAAAAGATGTAGAAGGCCCTTAAAGCTGCTCTGCGGAGTTTGCTGAGAGTTCTGCCGAGAGTGCACCATGTGGCCGTATGAGGAACTGCAATCAGCAAAACGTGCACTCCCGAGAGGTTCAAGCATGTGCTCATTAGTCTGCTCCGCGACAGTTCAGAGGCCATCTTTTCTCTTTGTGGCGCTGAATTCTTTTTTTCCCCTTGACTTACATGGTGTTTGTGTGGGTGTCTGTGGTGGCTAGCTTAGCTGATCTAGCAGCTAAATGATGGCGAACACCGCCTCCTCGTAAACATGCGGACGTGGGTACGTCATTACGTCACTCACTGTCGCAAGCCCCCCTGGCTGTTCCAACAGAATCACCCAAAAATAAATGAAATTGCAACCCCTACTTGCAACCGCAGCAAAAAGCACTACAGTCAATCGTATTGTTAGCGCATGAAAAAATAACTATAGATTAAAAAAAGCTTAATTTGACATAAATATTACATAACGCAGCTTTAAAAGAAGGCATTCCTCCAAGACATTCTACTGTTGCTGATTAAAATGATGTGGTATTTAATGAATAAGATATTACGTTTCCTTGATTTCTGTGGTGCCTCATCGTAGTAATACAAATAGTTTTATCTGTGAAATGTATGTTTTAAAAAAAATTAATTTTCAATATTTTAACATTGTTATTATATGTAAATATATAATATATTAATAATTTTAATTTATTATTATATTATATTAATTATATTTTCAGTATTTCAATATTAACGTGAGACAATCACACGCTTGTTGACAAGATAAATGCTTCAATTGTAAAATTTCACAACCTTTAATTACTTACTTTAATTTATAATTTATTTATAATGTACTTTGTAGAATAAAGAAGCAGAGTGCCACGCAGCTTTGTATAGATTACTTTTTTATCTGCAACTGCCAGTTGCCACTTCCTGTTAGTCTTTCATTATCCTGTTGGTTACGTTAACAGCGGTTATTCATCCAGAATGTAAAACGGGAGAGTTCTCACCGGCGAGGATGTCTGCCTCGTCCATGTAGTGTGTGCTGAGCACGATGACTCTGCCCGCCCGCCGACTCCTCAGCAGAGACCAGACCTGGTGTCTGGAGCACGGGTCCATCCCTGCTGTGGGTTCATCCAGGAGAAGAATCTGACAGAAACAAGCAAGTACAAACTTATAAGAGAGAGCACAGAACTGTGTTAGAGTGCTGGAAGAGAGACATCGCATTTAAAGAGTCTGAAGGTTTCACTTCATTAAGTTATTTTCATATTTCAAATTGCATCTGAATATTTTAGAGGTAAGTTGTGAGTTGCTAATACACGCCTGGGGTCTGAATTATAAAGCTTACTAATGCAAAAATTGTGCTTGGAAATTGCACTTTCTGCACAAAGTGCATGATTTATAGAAAAAAAAATCAATAAAAATATGCGCAACTTTAAGCTTTTTTATGCAGCTTTTGGTGACAACAACACAGCCGGTGAGATGGCAAAATCCTGAATTTAAGTCAAATTCCCAGACTTGTAGCACACAACCGTCAGCCCCCACCCTCATCTCTGAACTGAGAAATATGAGAATCTGAATGAAAATATATTGCATATAAGAATTATATCAAATTATGTTCATATGTATGTCTTCATATTATAAAGCAATTCTACTTAGAAAAAAAATGTTTTGGCTGTTTGAAACAGCACTTTGTCACCAACAGTTCTATTTATTTGGAACCACCTAACAATATTTTGTAGGGGTGGGCGGTATGGCAAAACTTTCATATCACAGTATTTTTAAAAAACATAACGGTATTTTTTGCCTTTTTTTTTCATATCCACATTATCTTATTGGAATGAAGAATTTAAAAATGTGCTTTAAATAGCCCATTTTACTGCCATATGGACTGCATCATATTGTTTTTTCCAGACACAGGTGAATGATATGAAAATAATTAAAATGATTATAATTCTAGTAGACATTCTTGATGTTCTAAGGCGAAATTTATTATTTTTTTAAAACCTCACGTTGGCGCAAGCAACAAATTGCATCTTCTAATTGCTTTGCACGTAGTACTGAAGAATTCCGTCAGGGGACAGAGTATAGACTCAGACCGGATTTTGCAAAATAAAATCCAAAATAAAATGCGGCCTGAGTAAAACAAACATGGCGACCGTAGGTGATTATTAGCTGGTTAATATTCAGATAACAACAGAAAAAAAGACGGCAGAAGTATCGTAGATGGTATGTAAAACATATTTACCGCTATTAATGATTTCTTTCCTACTGGTTTTGCCGCCGTTGACCGCGTTTACTTACAGACGGTCAAATAGCGCTCAACACTTCTCCCTACTGGTTACTCTCAATAGTGTTTGTAAAAGGTATGCTGTTCGGTTCTCGTTTGACATTTTAAAGCTGATAAACTTTTTAAACTATAGACGAGGCTCCTTTTTGTTGGAATTACTTCATCAGAATTGTGTTCTTCACTCCTGCCAGCAGCTGTACTTAGTTGAAAACGTTATTTTTTACACTGTGGTGAAGAGCGCGTAGCAGTGAAATCAGTCCTGGCTGAAACACTTCCCCTCATTAAACTTCCCGGAAGTTGTTCAAACTATTTACCGGTATAGGGGTATATTAAAAATTAATTTCATATCGAAAATAAACACCGGTTTTCGGTATGAACCGGTATACCGCCCAGGCCTAATATTTTGTGCCGATGATTTCTTTAAGTAGACTTAAAACACACCTTTTCTGTCAGGCTTAAAGAGTGCTGAAACTTATGTTCTGCTGTTATATTGTCGATACAAGAAATTATATCATTCAAATTTACATAAATGTTTTGATTTGTTTGATCACCTGCTGACACTTATCTTTTATTTGAGTTTCTTTACTCTTATCTTAAACATTTTCATATTGCCAATTATATTTTTGTCTTTTCTTGTGAAGCACTTTGTCCTCCTTTTAGCTATGTACAGATAGATAGATAAACAGACATTTTTCCATGTCTCTAAATCACTCAAACACATTGATTTCGGTCTAAGTGGAATTGTGCTTTCTCCGCTTCTCATTTGCCATGGTTACTAATTAAGCAGCCCATATCAGCTGGCTTGAGTCAATGCAGAATATTCACTAGGCATTTTGCTTTAACCCTTTATGACAGAAACCCCAAGTGTAGGAGGTGGGATGTCATCCAAAAGAAAAAAAAAATCACCAGAGTAAATTTCTGGGGAGAATAAGATTTATAAAGCAGAAATTGTGTGCAGCTTTGTGTACTCTGTTTTATATTGGAAAATGTATTTGTGTAATATTTCTTGTTCAGCTAAAGTACGGTTTTAGTTACGATTCTATGCAACTTTTAAAATGCCATTTAAAAAAAAAAAACCTGTGATACCTTAGGATCTCCAAGGATGGCAATTCCCACTGAGAGTTTCCTCTTCTGGCCTCCACTCAGATTTTTAGCCTGAGCCGTCATGATTTTCTCCAAGTCCAGATCCTTCAGCACTCTGGTGACCTGTCAGAAAAGCACAATCAGCCAAAAGGAACAAAGTTTTAACTTTCTATCGTTGGCCACACTGGAAAATTGTCCCCTTAAAGGTTTGTGGTTGTAACACAGGTTTTTATGGTCGTTGTTTATGGTCATAAATAGTGATTTTTCTTACATGAAAATAGAATTACTGTCCAAAATGGTGCATGAATAAATCTAGGATCGACAATCTCAGACAAACGGTGGAAAGTCCTTAGATTATTTTGTTAAGTGCTTTGTTATAATTTCTGAAGCATTTCAAACTGGCTTCAAAAAGGAAGAAAAACATAAAAATGTATCTTCATGTTTTCATCAACAGCAGAGAGGTTCAAATAAAATTTCAGTAAAAAATATAATATACAGAAATAAAATAAAAGGAAGGAGTGAGAAGAAACCATCAAGAAAGGTATTGAGGATCATTCAGATCATCCCGGTACCTCAGCATTAATGTCTCCAGGAGGGATGCCTTTGATGGCAGCAAAAATCCTAAGGTGCTCCTCCACAGTCAGCACATCAAAGATGATGTTGAACTGAGGGCAGATTCCCACCAGCTGCTTCATCTCTGAGCCCTCAGCGATCTCTGTCACAGGAGAGCCGTATATGGTGGCCGAGCCGTTGGTGGGCGGGCAGATGCCACACAAGATGTTCATCAGAGTGGACTTTCCAGCACCGCTGTGTCCGAGCAGAGCTGTGATCTGACCTTCATAGATGTCAAACGTCAAGCCTGAGGGGCAGTTGGAAAAATAAGGAGTAGAGCACCGGGAAACCAGTCCAAATAAAATAAATAAACATAATCACACCTATCTAAGGTCAAATCTTGCGATAACAACTGAAGCTCTCGGTCCTTACCTCTCAGAGCCTCCACTGTACTGTCCTTGTCTTTGTACACTTTCCGAATGTTGTTAATGCTGTCATAGAATGATCAAGTTATCATTAAAGAAAAATCAAACAGAAGAAAACTGTAAATATAGAAGGAGAATCAAAAGAAAGTTTTTATACAGTTTTTTTTAAAACCTTCCTGTCTTGATATTTTATGGAACTCTTCTGTAATCTTAGAAAGTAGTATATTTTCATAAAATATCCTTGGGCTTTCTCAAAGTCATTCAAGTAGTTTCACAAAAAGCTGAAATTTTGATTTGAAATTGGTTATACATCGGAAAAACTCAGATTTCTCAGGTTCGACCGCGTTTTGTGCCTGAACGATTCCGAAGTCAAAATTCAATGAATTTCACAAACATTCCTCAGCAGGTTTTCACAAACTTCACAATAAGTTAATAATAAAAAAAAGAAAACTAGCAACATGTTCTCCTATTATATTGCTGGTAATATACTTCATTCTTTTTCATTGTGTTAGCGCCTTCATGTGTGCTTAATCAAATGATCTTAGAACAGTAGCTACAAATCAAGTGATAAATCAAGAAGACCAAAAACAAACAGCTAACCAAATCTGTGATAGTCTCATAACAGACATCTAGACTTGTCTTGGACAGCAAACAGATGTTAACAGCAAATGCCCCGTTTCCACAGAGCGGTCCGCATTTTCGTCCGTTCCCACCGTCATAGCGGCCCACGGAGCAGGACCGTACCGGGCTGGAGGTGGTCCGCTTTCAGCTTCCGGACCCTCTGCGACAACAACTACAAACTAGTTTTCTGTTCCAGCCAGTAACTTAAGTTAGTAGGTAAAGATTGCAGCAAGCAGTAACCAAGTGTGGTCAGCGGAAGAGCACCGAACACACGCGCTTTGTTTTTTTAACACTTCCTTGTCCCTGCCGTATGGCGCCGCAACAGCGTCCCTGCGCGCTTCGGCAGAGTCCTGTCTGCGGTGGGAACGCAGACATGAAAAGTGAGCACTGCGCAATAGCGAGCCGGTCCGCACTGTGCCCCTCTGTGGAAACTAGGTTAAAAGAAGCCTTTAGGATCAGTACACTCATTTCCCATTATAGACTTGGGGATGGGGTGAGATGAAAATGTACTTCTCAAACCCAAGCTTTAAAATACTGAGGGGTATACAAGCATTAAACCCATCGAACATTAACCTCCTAATGAGGAATTAAGTCTTTAGTGGCTGAGGCAGATGGCTCTGATTTGCAAGACCTGAAAACTGAGATGCACCAAGCAATATGATTTCTAGGTAGAAACAAAGATTTTTAAAAAAGTGAGTCCATCCAGTCTGACAGAGTTTGCGATGTTCCTGGAACTTTTTAAGGAAGTTTTTTTAGAATGATATCACCTGTGAAAGATTGCTATTGTTTAGCCAGTCACTACTTCAGGGTGTTAGAAAGGTTTTCTACTTTGCTCTCAACCATAGCAGATTACCATTTGAGTAATCTAGCTATCTGTATCATGTGATCAGTGATGGCTGAAATTAGTCCTGTTAAGCATTTCAAATTTCGGGACATTTGTTTTGCGCAGTTAAATGCTTTGAAGTGTTTTCATGAATGTTTTGTTGACTCAATGTGAAGATAGGGGATTTTCACATGGTTCAGTGAAGAGGTCCAGCATTACCCCCCTTCCTAAAGCTTTTGCCCCTTCCTTGCCCCCCCCCCCCCCCCGCAACATGTAACGTTTTGAGATCTGCCACTCATGTATTCCATAAAATATCGCAGATAATGACTAAAACTGAGCCAAAATGTATAATCAGATGCTGTGATTAGCTGAATGAGATAGACCAAGCAGGTCACATTTACATTTCTAGGGTTTTCAAAATACCCTCCACAAGTTCTTTTTAACATAATTTGCTACCCCACATGACCAGTTTGGGATAATTCGTTTTTCATGTTTGTTTGTTTTTTCCAACTTAGGTGATACGAAAATAGAAAAACATTTCGAAGCAGGTGTAGAATTTTACCGGATCGCTTCTTTCCCTCTGAACTCTGGGGAGACGGGCTCAACACACTCTTCTCCACAAGGAGCGCCGTTCGCCTCCGCATCGTACACTGAACTCACTTCGACGTAGCGCTTTCTGTGTTTGGACCAATAAGATGGCTTCAGGAAGTACAGCATGGACCTCTTGATTCCAAAGTCACCTGCACATCAGAAAAATGATCATGACGTAAATTACTTGACTTTCCCGTCTGGATATCCTCATAGTGCCAATATCATTGATGAGGTGTAGTTATTCAACAAAATTAATTACAATGATCCCAGTATTGATCCTTGTGGATCTCTCTTAGTGCAGGCATGGTATAGAAATAATACTATTTTTTCACAGACACCAATGGGTAATTGAACAGATAAGATTTTATCTATTTAAATGGACTGTATAATCAGTTAGTTAAATGGTTTTGTAAGAAACACTGATTAATATACATAGTCAAAGGCTGATGCAATTCCACGGACACTTCTCCAGCTATTTTTCCTTACTCCATACATAGAACAAGAAAAGCATTAGTTGTTTTTTTGCATTACTCACCGGGCAGCACCTGGTCTAAGTAGATAGCCAGCAAGAGGTAAAGAATGCAGTCCAGAGCCAGCATGAGCAGAGGGACATAGAGCGGATGGGGCCCATTGGTTAAGGAGGAAAACACAGCACCATCTCCCTGGGCTTCCAGGTATACCACCTAGCAGATAAAAATCTGATTTAAATTCCACCCTAACTAAAGACAGTGAATCAAGCAACAAATGTACAGGCTCTTTACAATGATGGAATGGTAAATGGACTGAACTTTTATAGCACTTTTCAACTGATAATGACCAGACAAATCGCTTCACACTGAAACCACATTCACCCATTCGCACTCACAGACGTGCACAAATTCATACACCTATATGCAGATCGGTAGATAACTTGAACTTAACTGCCTTGCCCAGGGGCACATTGAAATGTGACAGGAAGAAGCTGTTATCAAACCAATAACCTTCAGATTGCAAGACAACTACTTTACCTACGCTAGCCACAGTTGGAAGCACTAAAATCTCCATGAGCACTACAAGAGAAAAGTGTGTGGGGTTACCTGGGATTGAGGTGAAGTGTGTTTAACTAACCTGTGCAATCCCAATTGAGAAGGCGCTGGGAGAGAGCAGGCAGAGAAGCCAAACCAGTGGCTGTGGGAAGTCCCGCATCAGCACGGTGAACAACGACATGCAGCCGAACACCACTGTCAGCATGGAGCCCACTGTGCTGGCGAACTTCGGCTTTTTAAACAACGGCGTCAACATGAAGGAGAAAAAGATCTGCGAAAGAGAAGGATAGTAAAGGCCTAGATCTTACGTCGGATGATACTGTGAAACATGGGTGTCAAACACCAATCCAACAGGGTTTGTTGGACCCAGGGACACATCTAAATGTTGCGGAACACCGGCCCTCGAGGACTGGAGCTTGACCCCCCTTGGTGCAGCGTGACAAGTTTGAACAGCACCACAAAAAATACAGTTATCTACTCTTAAATACAGCTCTGATTCAGATATACACTGTAGGTACAATTAAGACGGGACAAAATCACACTCTATGCAGATGACTCACAGATGATATTCCATATAGGAAGATGAGGGAAAAGATGACAAAAAAGTCACTGTTAGGGAACAGTGCTGTGTATGTGGCGATGATGGCCATCAGGATGGACATTGCAGTCATCAGAGCAGCATACAGAAGACCCCATGACAACCTGTCGGAGAGCACAAGAGCTCATACACTCGCACACTCATTTAAAAAGCAGACCATTCCAAATCGGTAACGTACGGAGAGACGCCTCACCAGAAGGCCGTGTCATACAGCCCCATCATGGTCATGGTGTCCTTCAGCCGGTGTTCCTTCTCGGCTGCCACATTGACAATGAGAAAAGTGACGAAGGGTGTGAAGGCCAGCACCAGGTAGATGGAGATGAGGGCATGGGGAAACTTGTGCACCTCCACAGAGGCTGGCTGGCCCATCATCATCACCTTTAAACCCAGCTCGTTTCGCACTGTCCGTTTGGTCTGCATCTGCATGCAAATTCATCACCAGAAGAAGTGTGAGACTACAACATGCTTTAGAGTTCATTAAAGATGTTTACATGAACTATACAAAGGTATACTCTTTATAGACATGCTCTAATATAACCAGTAACGTCTCACCTGAATGATGGCTGCATCAATCAGGGACTGAAGGCGGGTGAAACCAGAGTGCCAATAATTTGCAGCTCTGCATTTCAATAAGCTGCTGTAGCAGCTGGCTAAAGGGAGAAAAACAAGAACAAACATTTATCTCTTCTACTTATGGATTTTCAATTTTAGTTATGGTCCGCACTAAACAGAGTAATGCATTGCATGTTCATCCACAGATGAGATAAAATAATGGCCCGTCAGATATTTACCGATGGACTCTGTGTAATCACTCGGCAGGGGCAGCTTGTTGTGTGGAAAGCGGAGTCTGTAAGACGTGGCGGAGCTGTCTAAGAACACCACGCCGATGTAGCTGGACGGTTCGTACAGGCTGGCGTTCTCCAGGTCCTCCTCGCTGGTAAACATCTCCAGACGCTCCTGGACATCTGCGGAGACAAAAAATAGAATCTAGAATGGATTGATGCCACTAATTTATCTTCTTGGCTTCCCTGAATGCAGACGAACACATGGGTATCTTACAGTAAGCTAGAACTTACTTATCAAAAGGGCCACGTCCTCCATGATGTGGCTGGTGACATTGGTGATGGGTGTGTAGCCTAGCCCTTTGATGCCCTGGAAAAAGTCATCATTCTCCAGCTCCATCGTGCTGATGCTCCCGTAATAAACATGGGGGTTCAGTGTGCTTATAAGAATAAGAAGACCCAGGAGCAGCAGAGGCAGGATCAGCTCCTGAACACACATCAAGAAACCCACACAAACAGAAACTCCTGTTAATCTATTCAAATGTAAGGCATAAACTTCAGCATGAAGACAGTTCCTTCAAAGTGTAAATTACCTAAGTTTAAAAATGTATACTGTTTTACAAAGATAATCAGGCTACAAACTTAAAGAAGAAAACCGTACAGAACTTCCAACTATACAACTGAGCAGAACCAAAAAAGTTGTTGCTTTTTTTAAACGGGAAAGTCCTAGCATCGTCTTCATATAAAAACACTGATTGATATAACGACAGGTTAAGGATAAATTATACAGCTGTATACTTCATGCCACCTTGCCTTATTGATTTGTAATGCAGAATCATATTACTAAAAACCTGTTACTGCATACAACCAAAGTAAAAAATAACCACATTGGATTTGATGTTTTTCTTATGCTCTGCTTTTTCTGTGGGATAAACCAGCCAGAATGTCCTGATCAGATGGTTTATTTTAATCGGAGATCCCGATATTTCCTATGTCCCTTCATTTATAGCACTCATAAGAGAGTCAACCTACATCCAGAGTGTCACATTTCAGTAGAAACGCTTTTCTACTCCTCTTCAACAGATGTATGGGCTGTGGCACTGAAATCCCGTAGATTAATCAGAAAAACAATGAGAAAACTTCAACACAAAAAGAAAAAGTATAAATTAATTATATATTCATAGTCAGTATTAGAAGTCTGTTGTGCACTCAGGACTGCACCACTTCACATTGTCGTATCACAGCAAAAAAGCCATACTTAGTGTAACAACAAGCATTTAATAGAATCTCAAATTACAACATTTTGCATATGTTCATTTCCCTACCATTGAAACAACTTCGACTATTGCACAATTCCTCTATTTTAACCCTTCTGTTATGTTGATTTGTCAGGAACAGCAATGGTGTTCCCAGGTCAATTTGCATTATGAATTATCCAAAAGATGTCTGAAACCAAAAAAATACTAAGCAGTGTGGATATTTCACTGCTGACTCGATTGCTAATCATTCTATCAATATCTATTGTAATGGTGCTCCTTATAACAAATTGTAGTTTGTGAAACCAACCAGCTTTCCTAAACCTGTTTTTACATTACATAGCTGGTGTTTGCATCACATGCTGCTCATATTTTGAATCGATATTTAACTGGTTTGAAAGCCATGTACTGCATAAATGGGCAGCGACCTCTGAATGCCGCCAGCCTTTCATCCTCTGTGATAATAAAGGCCTGGGTTGTAGAGTGGTGGAGGTTGTTCTTCCCAATTGTCCCATGCTGTGTCCTAATACTTCCAGCTTGTCTTTCTCTTATCAACCATCCCTTGTCTCTCGATTATCACAACAGATTACACTGGAGAAAATGTGAAAAGTCTCCAGAGACATAGTGGCTGAAAATATAAGTGTGCCTTTCTCTGCATCTCACAGACTGGCTATCGATTCATCCTTCAACTTACAGACCCCAGCCATGATGAGTAGCCCCAAATACGCATCTTAATGTGTTTGGTCCAGCTCCTTCCACTTCTCCCCAAAACACACCTCCCTTCTATATTAGCAATTTCCAGGATGATGCTCTTTACAGAATCTGGCATAAACAGCTCAAAAGCTGCCTTTATGTCAGTTACATGACTCACTGCCATCATAGTGGGCCCTGGCACTTTCTTTAGGTTTTCTGCAAACAGTTATGTCTGATTATTTTTTGGGGATCAAAACCAATTTGTTTCATTTCTTGCCTGGTGTAATTGGAATAACAAGTCCCTTGTGTGGTTCAAAATCAGAATACCTAGAAACAGAATTAAGACAAAGATTGTTGTTTATATTCTCTATTTCAACGTCATGATCAATGATGACTTCCAGAGCTTCCTGAACTGTCATCCTTTTGCTTCAGCTGCTCATTTTATAAAGGTCACAACATCTGCACTTTTGCATGTGTGTGCGTGTATGTGTGTGCACGAGAGAGATTGAGGTCAAATGTGTATCGCGGTTACAAAGAAATAAATACTCTGACATTTCTGATACCCTTTTACCTCCAGTTTGACTGCTGGGTCAAATTGACCCGAACAGTATCTATGTGATACAAAACATGCAGGGGTGGTTGTAAATACGTGAGATAAACCATTTTAATATTATATGTTGATTACACTTAGTAAGGCAAGAAGAAGAAGTTTCAATAAAATAAAAAAAAATACTTTTTACAATTTTTCTTAGATCTTCAAACTTTAAAAAGGGTCAGTTTGAACCTTAACATAACAGGAAGGTTAAACAGCATTGTTTAAGTATTTAATGGAGCCAGGAACAAACTGTTTGTGTTTGCAGTGTGAAACTTATTTCATGCATTAGAGAGCAGGAGGTTGTATTCTGTGTAGAGAATATGCTATAGGTCACCCTAAATCATCTGGAGGGACTTGTGTTCCTTTCTCCCAATCAGTTTCATAGCAATATTTACCAGAATAGCCAGATTCAACTTTAGTTGGGCAATAAGGTTACTATGCCATGCTGACATCTCACAACCACTCTACTTTCAAGTAAAGCATGGAAGAACATGAGTAGCTCCTACACGATTGGTGTCTTTGTAGCATTTAGCTGCTTATGGGGAGCAGGACTGTGGTGACGAACTTAACCACATAAAAGATGACAAGGATGCTTCAATCGGGAGTCGGACCTGTTAACACACTTTTCCTATTTTGATATGTATACCCATGTAGTGAAAAACAAGCAAGTCCTCAACTCAAGTCCTGTAACATCTTAGAGGCATGCGTGTTGCTCTTGCGTTCACAATGTCCTACCGGCGTCACGCCCAGGTACGTTACGTCTGCCGTGACATTGATTCATTTTTGTTCTAAGGATAGACTGACCGTCTGGAAAGAAAATGTCAGCGCTCTAAGAGTACCACAACCATCTCAGATCATTGAGTAGAATTATTCAGCAAATAAAGACAAGCAGTCAGTTTCAGCTCCAGTTGCAAGCAACCAACATCCTGCGAGATTGAAACTTGTTCTGTGCAGACACAAGAGCGCAGAACGGGATAAAATAATGATATCGGATCAGTCATGCAGCGTTTGAGTCACAGTTGCCACAACTCTGCAGCAGTTACACAGATGGCTGGTGTAACATGTAAGGTATGCGAGTTGCAGTGTTCATGTGGCATAATCTCCAAATGTCCAAACAATTTGTGATCAAATTGTGAATGGTACATGGTTTAATGTATAGTAAGGCAATGCTATACATGTATCTTTCAGTGACATTGTTCCTTCCTACTCGACTAAATTGAAACTGATATGCAAGTCCGATAGGGCAGTCATAAATCCCATTAATTCTACTTGCTCAAGTGATTTTTATGTGAACATTTAACAGGTACTTCAACTATCTTTTTTCCCAACTGGACTGCAAGAATTGTTGGAAAAATTAATTAAAGTAATGTAAAAGATGATTTAGCGAACCTGAGACTAGCAGACTATTGAAAACGATCTAAATAGTCTCTCTTACAGGCTGAAACAAAGTGTCTACTATAAACTTTACTATTTCACATAACTTGGTTGATTTGAAATCCCTGGACTAAATCCAGATGACAGGAAAAATAAAGGTTGTTATTCCTGGTCAGAAATTAACAAAACAATTTATCAGAGGCAGACTATGAAAGCTCTTAACTGCAAGTTGAAAGCTGCTATGTGGACACATTAAAAGTGTGCCAGTGCAACATAATGCACTGCCTAACAGAGAGAAACAGGAAGAAAGAGAGAGCAACACACAAGTTTTCATTCTACTTTATTTTAATTTGAGATTTTGCTGCTGCGGTAAAAATGAACAATAATACGTTGTTTCAATTCAAGCACAAAACAGCAATATTAAAAGAAATTACTTCACAAGGCTTCCTAACTGTAACTGAAGCTAGAAGAGTATAGAAATCCAGACAAACAACCCAGCGTTGGGCTGGCAGCATGGAGAGAAGATGATTGCAATTCTGCAGTAAAACAAACACACTCAGATGCAAGAGGGGACTTTTTGGGAGCGGTCTGATTTTTTTTTTTTAGGTGTTTACTGAAATACTTCATGGCTTTAAAGGGAAATTACAGGTTACAACCATGTTAACATAAGGAATCATGTTAACTTAATTTCTTACTCCTTAGAATGCAACTGTTATCCTAAATACACAGATTTTCCTTCTTTGAAATATAACGTTCAGTTTCTTCCAGGTTAGTTGTAGAATATATATTAAAAAAAATCTATGCAAAAGTAAACAAAAATACCTGGAGGCTCTGCTGCTTGGTCCTCCATTTGATGAGCAGATTCTTGTAGAGAAGGCTTCGCGTTTGGGGCCAAACTCCAGCATCTCTTCTGACAGCCGGCTGCATGCTGCCAGCATTCCTCATCTGGATGACGTACGGACGGGATGTGGTACTAAGGCTGGCCTCAGCTGCAGCAACAACAAAAATGGATACATAACAAAAACTGAGCCTCAAACATCAGCACTGAGACACTGCATCATCAGTAACCTTATTGGATTTGTGTGAAGGAAGTAGTAAGCGGAGATGCAGAGGCGCTCGAGTTATAACCACAAAGAAGAAAAAAAGCATGATTTTCACAAGCTAGCTGAAATAATCTTGCCTCTATGTTATATATATATATATATATATATATATATATATATATATATATATATAGATATATGTACCAAATATCTGGAAAGAAAATGACATATTTAAACGGCAGGATGTAATCAAACCTGAGACTTTGTTCTTAACAGAAACCCGGGTCCTTCAAACATTACACTCAACAGGCAGACTGTGTGCTGCTGATAAAACAAGAAGACTCCAGTAGGGACAAAGGAATGATTCTGATTGCATTAGTGGTGCTGTAAGCTCATTGGAGAACAAGCTTACTTTATATCAGTTAAATGCATTCCAAAACAAAGGCAAAAAAATATATATATTAGACCAAGCACAGAACCCTGTGGAACTTCATAGCTAACATAAACTAACTCGGTTCGGTTGGCTTTAACCCCTTTAACACATCCAGACACCTGTAGTTGAACACTAACATAATAGTTCTGAGTTATTTTGCTGTTATAATGACTGAAGAAAGGGGCTATACCGTCCCAAAACCCTATTGAAATTGTAAAAAAAAAAATAAAAAACAATAAAAGAACCCCACAAAAATGTATTTTTTCCTCTACTGTAGAGTGTTTTAGGACAATAGAGTTCAAAAAAAGAATCTGCACTTAATCAGAAGCAAGAAAATGAATCAGGACAAACAAAGGCTAAAAGGAGGAGACAATAATTTCTTTGCCACCCAACTTATTTAGTGTTTTTAGCTGCCATTTGTCACAATCTAGCACAAAATAAAAATTGAAGTGTTTAATTAATTCAAGTTTTCATCCGTGGCCCCATTTTTTGCTGCCACTTTACTCCTAGCTCAGAATAAAATCAGTGAAAAGCCTCTGGAGTGTGGGCAGAGGAAACTGCAGGAGCTCGACAACAAGGTTTCAGTGCATCAATATGCTTGGGATGGTCATCACAACGTCAATGCTGTGGGAGCAACACGATTCCAACAAACTTCCTGATCATCCCCAGGTCAACACTGTGTTCTCTGAACCTAAATATTAGAGGAAACTAGACATGAGGACAACAGAAGAGACAGGAAAACGATCTCTCAAAAGCCTGATGCTTGATCCAAAGACCTCCGCCTCATTTACTGCATGCACATTTTCAGTTAAAAGGCTCCATGATCAAAGATAAACCAATATTGGTTTCCTATGGCTACTGTCTGTGCAAATTAAAGAGTTCCACTTTTCAATTCATGACAACCAGGAATAACTTTGAAAATAAACTGCATTTGGCCTTGATCAACACATTTAGGCAAAATTATATTCAATAACCTTACTGCTTAAACACGCACTACAACCTAAAAATTCTGGGATACTGGTTTATGGCTTTTAACACCACAGCTAACATTGGAAATACAGATACAGAAATTCCAACTCGTCTCCCCTAATCGTTGCATTCTGGATATATGGGCCAGTTTTATCCCTGAAAGAGGAAATTTAAATTCAATTGCATTCAAAAATACTTTATTGATCCCAATGTAAACTGAGTGGACTGAAGCCGAGAAAAAAAGGAATACAAAACGTACAAACTCTAAAACACTTCTAGACAACTTCCAGAAACACAATTCAAGACAACTTTAGAGATTTAGCAATGTTTGCCTGCTTTAAGGGAAACATAAAGGAAAGGAGAGGAGCATAATGCTATTGTAAAGGGGTAATAATGATCCAGTCCATCCGTCAGCATGATATTTTACCGTACTAATAATGGATTTTCAACAAGTACCCAGCTGACATGAAAACCCCGAAGCAAACTGACGATACACTCGTTCTGTCTTCAGAAACAGAGCTAGTTGTTGTTAGCTTCTTGTTAGCCTGCTTCACTGTTACTGAGGCTGACAGACAGTTAACCAGAGATAAACTATAATATGCTGTATAATAATGGCTGCACATTAGTCCAAACACAGATACTTAAGCGGTATGCTCCATAAATTAGCAGTCACATGTTGATTTTCAGAAGCTGAGTTGCAGCAAGAGGGAAGCTACCGAGCTTCGCCAACACAGCCTTTATTTCAGACTAAACACTTTGTTGAGGAAAAGGCCTTGATTTTATATACTCACGTATGAAATGCATTAAGGCATATCCTTCGTCAGTTTTTGACAGAACTACTTTATATTAAAATGTGCATTTTATGTCTAGTAAACGCCTCAAAACGCGTTGGTTCGACCGTTGCAAGTTCCGTTTGTCAACTACATTTCCCAGGAAACCCTAGCGCTCATCCAACCAGTATCTAACAGGGCCCTAACATGTACAACAATAGCCTACTTGCTTAACGTTCAAAATTAACGAAAAAATATATCAAAAACCTAAACTTGTAACAGTTCTACCCTTGGTTTTAAACAAGAACTAACACAGTCTACGCACAATCATAATTATAAACAATAAAATAAAAAATTAAAGACTAATTGCTTGTTAACATTGATACAATATTTACAAATATAGATGAGATTTTAATTCTGTCCATAAAGCTAAATAACAGCTTTTGGAATTTAATCTGTGAATAATTTTGAGTAAATGCAACTATTTTCAGAATTTATTCATTCTTTTATGTTGTTTTTGTTAAAAAAACGTTTTTTTTAGAATTAATTACCCTGTTTTGCAAGTTTAGAAATTTATAGGAAAAGTCTCAATTAATAAAATCTTTGATTCCAAAGCATAGAAAAATATAAATTTTATTTTCTTGACCACTTTATAAAAAAAAAACAAATCCAGAATATTAGTAAACTAATAACATATGAATGGTGTTAATTGGTTTTTTGATTTGAGGGCTTTCACAATGATCGCTGTGGGTCCCGTGAAGAGTGGCATCTCAATTATAGATCTCAACACCTTTAAATCAACATGAGAGACAAAATGACAAGGACTAAATCAGATTTACAAAACATGTCTGTGTTCGTGTATGCTGCGGCATCTCTCGATGTGATCTATGACAGGGGATGATGGGGGTTGCGTGTTGCAAAGTCCTTGGATGTCCCTAAATTTAAGAAAATCATGAATTGGAGAGGGAACAGCCAGCTGCTCAACTATGTCGGTCCTCATCAGCTGATCCGGCCCCAGCACTTCCCGAACCTTGAGACGGCAGAGGTGGAAAAGACAGGGAACCAAATCTAAAATGTGGAAGGAAAAGATCCATCAACCGAGTGTTAACGTAATGTCAATGAAGTAAAATACAGTCGTAGCCAAAAGTTTTGAGGATGACAGGTATTGGTTTTCAACAAAGTTTGATGTTGTAATGTTTTTAGATATTTTCGATTGTTGTTTCTGTGATATATTGAAACGGAACTTTGATACTTTACAAGTATCAACAGCTTTTACTGACCATCAGATCAAGTTTATGCAAAAAGTCGATATTTACAGCGTAGGCCCTTCTTTTTCAAGACGTCTGCAATTTGTCGTAGCATGCGGTCAGTAAACTTCTGGACTCATAGCAACCCATTCTTTCACAATCAATGCTCAGAGTTCGTCACTATTAGTAGGTTTTTCGTACTGGGGACTTTTCTGGCCTTGGACCCAAAGTTTCAACATTTGTAAATTGTTCTTGGATGGTTGGAAAAGCTACTGTCTGTTTGGAACCATTCTTTGTTCATTGTTTTTTTTTTTTTTTTTTTTTTTTATAAGTTCATTTTAATGGCAAAGAAGGGCTTTCCAATTAATCCGAAACACTCCTCATAACATTTTGGAGGAAAACCGAAGCAGCAAACGTTTTGAAAATTTGTGTAATTCCCAAAACTTTTGGCCATGACCGTACAAACCAAATACAGACTAACAAACTGTACCGAAATGAGTCGGTGGCTGCCAGGTTTTCTCTGCCCGCCTCTGGTCCAAAATTATCTTCAGAGAAGTAGACAGAGTCGACCTGTTTACAAACTCGAGCAGATAGTTCAGCACATCACTCTCTGCCTTCTCCAGCCTGTACAGAGCAAAAGACATGAATCGCCTCAGTTTTTTTAAGCCATTTATAAAGGGACATGTAAAACTGCAAGACTGGTTTACATGTGGGGGTGAAGCAGCAAAGATGGTTCAAGTCCTGCGCTCAGAAGTACAGGAAGCCAACAGGAAGCAAATTCCACTTGACTGAGGGCTACACAGATCATTTCCCTCAGCTCCTGCAGCTTTAACATCATCTTCCCATGATGCTGTTTGGCTGTGCAGTCCTTGGTGAAAGCCTTAGGCCGAGGGATCCACCTGTGGTCCAGAATCAGTTCCAGCAGGTCGGTTCTGTCTGTGGCGAAAGCGTGAGTCCATTCCTCTACGTTCAGAGTTGCTCCTGCAGCGAGCAGCAGCTTTATCGACCCACTGAAAGAGAAAAAGCTGGATCAGGCTCACGTTCACTTTGTTACCGCTCTCTAAGAGGTCACATCTCGGTCTGAGCTTTTAATAGGCTCTTGGAACACCTTGAATTTTTTTATATCTGTCATTCTGTTGAACATCTGGAATCATTTTCCTTTGCCCAGTTTGGGCCAAGCTTCAGATGTCAGATCGACCCCATCATACTTTGGGCTTGCTGCTCCAGGACCTGAACATACAGCAGTTACTGAACATGAGCTTCTCTGCATACCAAATCATCAGCCCTGATATGAGGCTGATGCGGATATTCTATGTTCAGTTTTCTCCTAACATCATTCTTTCCATGAAAAGTCTCCGCTTTGGTCCCATCTGTTCAAAAGACAGTTGTTTTTTTAGTTCATTCAGAAGACACTTGGGAAAGCAGGACCTCCACTTTCTTTTCTAAATATTTTTCCTTTTAGACCCATACTTGTTCAATCTCTTTCTAATTGTTTTGAATGTTAACCCCAGCTGGAGCTCATTGTCCATGCACAGTCTTTAAAGCTTTGCATTGTTTTCAAATTAGGAAACCCATCCAATTTTACCCCATTTCTTTCCTTCATTTTTCTGAATTTTCTGTGGAATCACAAGAAAAAAAAAAGAAGATAATCTAACAACTTTTGTGACATTAAGAATGGAACAAAAATAAATCAAATACACATGGAAAACACCACTTGTTTAGCAAAGTTATGAAAAAAAATTCAGAAATGAAATTAAAAAAAAGGAAATGCCACATACTTAACATTAAAAGTTACAATACAATAATAACGACCTACCATAATAATGTCATGTGCTACTGCTATAACATTTTACGTCCTTTGGGAATAGATGTAAAACGCGAATAAAATTTGTAAATGAGATGAACGTGTTTTCTAAAGGTTATAAAAACGAGCTGACACACCTGAACGGTCGGGTGGATGTATGATGTAATGCCAGGGAGAGCGGAGAGGGGAAACCCAGAGCGTCTGTGTAGTCCTGAGCGTCTGGGCTGTAACCTTCCTTCAACAGCAGCTCAATGCTGCTGGCCTGGTCTCTGTGGATGGCCACGTACAGCGGACTGACCATGCGTTCGCCGCGGTCACACGTCCGGTCAGTGACCTCTATCAGCTTTTGCAGGATTCTAGGTTTACAGATTAAAAAAAAAAGAAACAAGGAAATGGGAATACAGCCAGAATCTGATGTTTTCCGTAAATAGAATCAAGTTTTTTGGGTATGACTCAATATCAAAGTATAAGTCTTAAAAGACACTGAAAAAGGATAGATTCTAAATGAAGGCAAGCTGATAAGGTACCTGATGTGTCCAAACTCAGCAGCAGCATGAATGGGAAACTGAGGCCAGTCGTTGCTGCAGGCCATGTTCGGATCGGCCCCGTGATCCAACAGGAGCTCCACGCAAGCCTGGTGGCCTTCCTGGGAGGCGATCATTAGCGGCGTCGCCAGATCAGCCGCCTGCGTGTTCACATTGGCACCTGAAGAGTAAATCACACATATTTTTATGTTCCATATTATTAAGTTATCATTTAGTTGTAGTTATTTTCTGTTTTTGGTAGAATTTTTTGCTCAAATTATGCGATGAGCTGCAAACTAAAGCTGCTGTTACCGTTGGATAAACAAATACGGAGAAGTGATGTTTGTGATTAATTTTAGCCTTATTTAGAGGAGGAAATACATTTTCCTTCTTTCACCGTGTAGTGTCACTGAAATTGTCCTCGTCTCCAGCAGCCCCTAGCCTCGGCCCTGGGGTGTTGGGAGTCCCCTGAAGCTCACTAATTTATTCCCAGCTGTGCACAAAGAAACAGAAAGCTCCTTGGAAATGGACCTGGGGAGTATTTAGACAGCCACCAATTGTGAAAGTTCTCCAACTAAAAAAAGAAGAGAGAGGCCTGTCATTTTTCATCTTAGGTGTGCCTCAAAAATCAGAGACAAAATGAAAAAAAAAAAAAATAAAATAAAATCACACGGTCTGATTTTTTTAAAGGAATTTATTTAGAAATTATGGTGGAAAATAGGTATTTGGTCAATAACAAAAGTTAATCTCAATATGCTTCTTGTTGGCAACGACAGAGGTGGAATGTTTTCTGTAAGTCTTCACAACTCACTGGTATTTTTGGTCTATTGCAGATCTCCCTAAAAACAACAACACAGACTTTCGACTCCTTCCAAAGATTTTCTTTGGGGTTGAGATCTGGACACTAGCTTGGCCATTCGAGAACTTTGAAATACTTAATGTGAAGCAACACCTTCGTTACCCAGGCGGTGTGTTTGGGATCACTGTCATGCTAAAAGACCCAGCCACGTTTTATCTTCAGTGGCCATGATACATGACCCCATTCTTTTTTTTTTTTGCTTTACACAGATCAGTCGTCCTGGTGGCTCTGCAGAAAAACAGCCCCAAAGCATGAGGTTTCAACACCAATGCTTCACAGTAGGTATTGTGTTCTTTGGATGCAACTCAACATTCTTTCTCCTCCAAACAAGACAAGTAGAGGGTTTAACCAAATAGTACCATTTTGGTTTCACCTGACCATGTGACATTCTCCCTGTCCTCTTCTGGATCATCCAAATGCTCTTTAGCAAACTTCAGACGGGACAAATACTGGCCTAAGCAGGGGGACACGCCTGGCACTGATTTGAGTCCCTGGCAGCGTAGTGTGTTACTGATGGTAGTTTTTGTTACTTAGGTCCCAGCTCTCTGCAGGTCATTCACTAGGTTCCCCCGTGTTGTTCTGGGATTTATGCTCACCGTTCTTGTAATAATTTTGACCCCACATCGTGAGATCTTGAGTGGAGGCCCAGATCGAGGGAGATTATCAGTGGTTTTGTACATCTTCCATTTTCTAATATTTGCTCCCACAGCTGATTTCTTCACACCAAGCTGCTTACCTAATGCAGATTCAATTTTGTTTCTTGTGTCCTTTAGGCATGTTTCCACTATCAGAACATCAGCGTACTTTGACCAGATCTTTTTCTGACGGGGTAAGACTTTTCCCGCTCCTCTCAGCCGTCGTGTCTCCAGACACATTCGGCCTTCTTAACAGATAAGCTACAGACTGCTGCAAATCAGCCCTTTTCAGCAGCAAATAGCGTCGCTGATCAGCGTAAAAGGCACACAGAGCAGCAGAAATAACAAGAGAATCGACATGAAAGCAGCAGGGCTTGTTGCTGCGTTTCTGCTTGATCTGACTGGATCGGGCCATTTCTTTGTACATACCCCCATTCAGCTACTCCGTTGGTTCCTGAAATGGCCTCAAAAACAGCCATGTCAGCCCGGCCCGACTTTATTACCCTGAAGTTCCGATAGTGGAAATACACCTGTTGAAAGCTCTTTGGTCTTTGCCATAGTGAAGTTTGGAGTGTGACCATTTGAGGTTGTGGACAGGTGCCTTTTATACTGATAACGAGTTGAAACAGGTGCTATGAATACAGGTAACGAGTGGAGGACAGAGGAGCTTCTTACAGAAGTTACGGGTCTGTGTGAGGCAGAAATCTTGCTTAATTGTTATGGACCAAATACTTACTTTCTAAAATAATTTATAAATGTAGTCTTTAAAAGTCAGACAAGGTGATTTTCTGGATTTTTTCACTCATTTTGTGTCTCATAGTTGAGGTCTGGGTATGGTGAAAATTACCGGCCCCTCTCGTGCTTTTCAGATGGAAAACTTGCACAAGTGGTAGCTGATAAATACTCTTTTTCACCACTGTATCTTTAATATGGATATCTGTGATGTTTTCCTGAGCTCCTCAGGCAGCTCCTCCCTTTTCGATCATGTTTGTTGTGGTAAAAAAAAAAGCTTAAAGGCAGCTGATGCTTTACTTTATATAGAGGATATAGACCGAAACGTGACTATATAGCCAAATATAAGGCCTTCGTTTAATGGAACTTAGAAGAGTTTATCAACTATCATGCTGTCTCTAAATTAATGCTAAATAATAAATACACATTAATGAAAAACAATCTTTGTAACTTTCATCAGAAAAAAAAAACGATGGAAGGGAAAAAACAGTTAAAATTATTTTTATCCTTTAATAGCTCTGCTACTTTTGCCCAAAGAAATGGATAAATCTTCCTCAGCCAACTAGAAAGAAGCTGCTCTCATCAGGCCGTAAAGACAAGCCGCTCACCCGCTTTGATGAGAAGCTCCAGGCATTCCCTCTGTCCGTACTGTGCAGCCACGAACAGCGGGGTGATCTTGTGGTCATCTTGTGCCTCTAGGTTGCAGACATCAACAAGAATACGCACGATGTTGCCGTGACCCTGAGCAGGGAGAGAAACGTTCAACAGAAACGCTCGGAGAGCACGTGAGGATGATCGGCTCTCTGTGAATCTGATGAATTACCTTGTAAACAGCTTGGTGTAGGCAGGTCCAGGAGGATGCTGTGTGAACCCTGTGCACCTCCGCTCCTTTCCCCACCAGCAGCTTCACAACTTCCGTGTGCCCGTTGTCCACAGCTGGTGGATAAAACGAATGGCCCAAGAGAAGGGAGCCACCTGAACGCTCGTGTGGTAGACTGACACTTTCAGGCTAAGCTGCGCGTGTAACAGTCTTACCTGCGTATAAAGGACAGGACAGGTCGTTAGTCAGCTGGTTGAGGTCGGCGTGCGCTCTCATCAGGAGTCGGACCACGGCCAGGTGCCCTCGCTGCGCTGCCAGGTAACATGCTGATTCCCCCTCGTGGGTCAAAGAGTTCACATAATCACGACGACATCTGGAGGAACTCTCTGCATGAAGATAGACGGAAGGGCATGGAGTTCAAGTTAAAAATGAATATTAAAAGGATGTGTGAAAACATCGATAACAGTTTGTTTGTTTATCATCCAACAATGTCTAGACAACACTGAGCTTTAACGTCTCAGCTAGTACAAACATGCATCAGCTGTGGCCAATAAGAGTGATATAGCATACCCTGATATTGAGATTGTGATAAAAATACGTTGTACAGTTCCAGCTAAAATGCTAGCAAGTGCAAGGAGTAACAAGGATTGCTTAACATGTGAGACAAAGAGGCATCTAGAGAAATCCAGCATAAACCATGAACATCCACCCATACTTCTTTTCTATTTACCAAACAGGAAGGGGTGGGGCTTATCGCTGATGGTCATTGGGTGAGAGGGATGTAATATATATATATATATATATATATATATATATATATATATATGTACTATAGATCACTAGTTCTCACACTGCAACACAAAGACAAACAGGACGAACAACTGGAGCTGGGTGTCGATTCAAATTTCAAGAATCGATTTGATTCTCAAGAGTTAAAATAGATTATCATGATCTGATCCATTTGTTCCAATAAAATATTGATATGGATCAATGCTATTAAAAACCTTCATTATATGACTGCAATTCAGTGACACAACACCTGGTGGGGTTACAGTGCATCGGGGGAAACAGTATTGACCCTTTCAGACCTACACCTTATAATGCCGATCTGACATTTCCTTCATACTTCAGCAGCAAAAACAATGTAAAACAATGTTAAATGTTTAAACTTATTTTTGGACGGCCGAATGGATCTTTGGGAATTTTTACCGGAATCGATTCAGAATCGATTTTTCAAGTTTTTCAACACAACACTACAAACATCCATGCCGACTAAAACACATCTAGGCCAATTTAGGGAGACAATTAACATAATGTTTTAAGGACTGTGCGAGGACCTTCAGATTATAACCCAAGATTGAGTTTAAATTAATGAAAGTTCTTGGGCTTCTGCTTCTTTGGGGGAAAAAAAAGGACAATAAATAAAACCGTTTGGACATTTTTAGATATTTAAACGGAGCCAGCTCTTACCACTTACTGCAGACAGTATTTCCTGCACACACTCTTTACTGCCGGCAGCCGCCGCCTCATGCAGGGGGTTCCATCCACGGTTATCTCGACAGTCAACGCTGCATCCTCTGTGGATCAGCCTCCTCAGCCGGCTCCTACAGCCTGAGCGCGCTGCGGCAGCAACACTGGACACTGTGTCTTCGTAGCATTCAGTGAAGTCCATCTCCTGCTTCAGGAATGCCAGATGTTAGGAAGAGAACGTAAAGTGTAGAAAATGTTTTATCTAATTTGAATGACTTTTTCCACACTTGTCCATTTGATAACTTTTAGAAACATAAACTAATTTTGTTATTTGATATTAGGTGTATACCTATATAGTGAAATATCATCATATTAAGATTTTTTTTTCCAATTCAAACCAAATCAATGAGGTTTGTGCTCAGTATCAAAATTCAGAGTGCTAATATTTGTTTAATGTCAATAAACAGTATTTGCTCTGGTTAATAGTGTTCAGTGTTCAGTCTTTCTGTTGACATATTTCCACATTTTGTCCAGGTACAACCATAAAATCTTGGTTTAATTGGAATCTTATGTGACAAACCAACAGCCCCCCTTCCCCTCTTGCCCAGTGATCACCACCAGCCTCTCTGTGATCTTCAAAGGACTGACAGCTATAGTAAATGGAAGAATGGATGGAAACCAGCAAATTCCATTTTTTTTGTCTGTTCCTCCATCAGCTTTACAGGCCCAGAGTCTAAAATTTCTTCCCAATATTTAAAAAAAAAAAAAAAAAAAAAAAAATATATATATATATATATATATATATATATATATATATATATATATATATATATATATATATATATATATATATATATATATATATGTCAGGGCTTTGACTGGGCCACTATACACTTTGATTTAAGCCCTTCCATTAGTTGTCCTGCTGGAATGAGCTCAGTTCTGAGTTATTTACATGCTCTAAGTGGTATTCAAAATATCTTTGTATTTAGCTCAATTCAATTAGTCCTGGCCTGCTTCCGCATCATTACAACAGCATTAAGCTATTAGCCATTAA
This sequence comes from Apricaphanius iberus, assembly GCA_028564705.1. Classification (NCBI taxonomy): domain Eukaryota; kingdom Metazoa; phylum Chordata; class Actinopteri; order Cyprinodontiformes; family Aphaniidae; genus Apricaphanius; species Apricaphanius iberus. Next base: position 6,617,797 of record JAPXFQ010001878.1, on the reverse strand, counting down.
CCGGCATCATCACTGGGATGGTGTGCCCAGGGTAATCAGCTTTAATGCTCCTTCACATCTAACGTTTAACTTATTGGCCAAAACAAATTCAGTCTTAATCTCATTTAACCAAACCTCCGTCCTCCAAAAGTTTTTTTTTTTTTTAGAAAACTGCAACAAAACAACACCCTCTGGCTTTTTTTCCTTCCATAAAGGTGATACTGATGCAGCACACAACTAATTACTTTACTATGAGAAAATTCTCACACCTGAGGTTTAGATCTTTACAACTTGTCTTAATAGAACAGGTCGATTTATCCTGTGACTATACACAGCTGAACCTAAATGACAAATAAAGTGACTTCTTAATGCACTGGAATATATTTCTAGGTATAACTATCCTACAACAACAGAGTATCTTCAGTTGCAGGCTTCTTCAATGTCGCTGCAACACAGACCGCTACAGGAAATCCTCTCTCCCCACAGCCATCATGGTCTACAACAACTCCTTGAAAAATTAATAATGAGCTACAACAACACTTAATTTCCCTCCAGAATCAATAAAGTATTTTCGAATTTGAACAAGATTAAAGGCAACTAAATAAAGGAATACTGCCCACAGTGTAGCTTTGCCTATAACCATGGTGATACGACGGAGATAAGACTTTAATCTCCCTTTAATCTCTATTTTCTGTCATAGGAAGCTAAACAGCTCCGACCAACTCGTGCTCTATCATTCTAACAGGAATCCCGTTTCCAGCAGAAAATAAATCAAAATTCTGGAAAAACAAATAAAAAAGACAGGATGGCGCTCTGAAACAATTTTAAAACAAAATTTTCTTACCCCAAAAAAAAACACTTCTCGGAGACAGACGACGTTTGATGGCGTCATCCACCAGCAAGCACGACGCCGTCCGTCGCAGAGTGCTACGTAACCAAAGCTTTGCCGATGAAGGAGGTCAGGAATTCACTGATTATTTTTGTTGTTGTCTTTTCTTTAAATGATCGTTTCAGTCGCAGTTCAGTTGCGGTTTTTAAATGTGCCCGAAGACATGAGGAGAATGAATGAGTGAGAGGAGGCGAGGAGCGGAGAACTGCGGCTGATTTGACGGTAAAATGTCATTTTTTTTATGTTAATGTTAGCTGCTACATGTGGGAGGCTTGCTGTTTCTCCAAAATATCATTTAGACTTGATTTTAACACGTTTGTGAACATTTAACTATCCAGTTACTTAGAAGCTTTCTTCTATGACCAGAAAAGTTTTTTTGACATTTTCTCTTCGTTAAAACTGATTTGATCTTCCAAATTAGTTCGAAATTCTAAGTTTCAAGTTTAATTCTTCAAAGTTAAAATAAATCTTGAAGATTAACATTTTAATTTAGATTTTTATTTTATATATATATATATATATAATTTATTTGGGAATTTCTTTGTGGATGATGATGGAGACACACTTTGCTTCCCTATCGGTTTATTTCCCTTTTTTTCTCGGGCTAATAGCTAAATATTGTAAATAATGGGCTGATTTATCAACTGGCCTATTAACAACGTAGACAACACATATATTACTTTTCTACTTGTAGAACAATAATAATACACCTGGTCCAATTAAATCGTAACAATACAATCTTTTGAAACTATGATTTTAATCAATAAGTGAACAATCTTAAAGTTTAGAAGTCACATCTGCTCAAATCAAAATATTTAATCTCCTAAAAACAATAATCCTAATGTAACTTCCGGCACTTAATGCACCAAAACGATTGATCGTCTCCCCCCTTCTAACTACTTGATGGGCTAGAACCGGTGGTACTATCTTCCCCTCCGGGTTTCTTATCTAACCTATTTCTTTATGTCTGTTTCATCTACTTGCCTTGAAGGGAAGAGCTCCAGCAGCAGCACCATGGTGGACGTTGGTGTGAAAAGCGGCGCTGCTTGGGTCTGTCAGACTGAGGGACATAAACTGGTTGACATCCTACTGCCTGTCCAGTGTAGCAACAGAGAAGATGATGATGATGATGATGATGATGATGAAGAAGAAGATCTCACTCAGTCCGACAAAGAACGCGAGCAGTAAGATGGTTTGCAGACATTTTTCATGGAATGATGTATTTTGCTGATTTACCTACTAACCTCTGATATTTGCTCACATCAGTAAAAAGAAAAAAAGATTGGCATCACTCGTTGTAGTTAGTGGTGTCTTAACCTCTGATCCGTCCCACGCAGGGATGCTCCGGTGCTGCTGGAGCAGGTGGAGGAAGGATCGCCCTGCATCCTGACTCTCAGCTGCAGCCCCGGCTCCCCGGCTGCCATCAGCAGCCTGATGGTGATCAGCGAGGCTCGAACCATGGAGGTCTACAACCAGCTGGAAGAATACTGCGGGACGGTACGGGGCATGAAGGACGAGAGCATTCAGTTGGACAGGTACGGAAACCTACACTGGACTAAGAGCAGCCAGAGCGAGCAGCTGTCAGAGGTTTGTTGACTTTTGTGCATATTTTTGGAGCTACTTCAGATTTTACTCCTTTGTCGGCACTTTTTTTTCTTTCTTTTTTTGCATTGTACATTTGTGAAACTTTGTATTTCATCTATATTTATATTCACAATGTAAAATCTGTATATATGTACTGGGAATAAAATGCATACTGAAACAGTCATGTTTCTAAATCTTTCGAATGTTACATCAGGTGCTTTTTTTTGTGTCTCACAGACCAGACAGAGGTCCTTTCTACAGGAAACGGTTTGTGCTTGAGTATCCATCCTCAACCTGCGAAGTGAAGGTGAGATATGTACCGGGGGAAAAAAATTTATGCATTTGGGGGAATTTAGCTTTGCATTTTGCATGATTTGATCCGTGTCCGTTCTGCTTCCTCTCAGTTGCTCTCCTTGGAAGGTAGAAGCAGCGTTCTGGTTTGTCGCATCGCAGCGGGCCTGCGGGAGCAGCGGCCCGCTCCGACCCACGGTCCCGGGATAGACCTGCAGCAGGTGCAGAGTCTGGTGGAGGAGATGGGCACTAGCTTGTCTCCTGGAGCTCAGAACCTCATGGACATGGTGCAGTTCCAGCAGAAGGTGGGAAGAAAACATTTAAAGAAACTCAGTCAGAGGTTTACAGCACTGATACCTTTTTTCAAACTGAACAATGACCCTAAAAGAATCTGGGTTTTATTTGTGTTTTATTATTATTATTTTTTTTCAGAATCATACAGGCTCTCTGGGCGGCTTCCTGCCTCTCCTGATGGGTGGTGGAGCATTCTCCGCGTTAGCCGGAGGAGTTGGAATGTCTGCAGCCGCTGCCAGGAGTCCGCCTCATCCTGCTGACTGGACGGTATCAGAATTACCCGACCACCCATTCAGAGTCTGAGGTGTTACAGTAACTGGAGCTAAATAGGAGCAGCAGTCAATGTGTTAATGCATTGCAACAGACATATTTATAACCTATAATCTTCATGAGGTCAGCATAGGCACATCAGCACAGGGAAAACTTGCAGAGCAGTTTGTTTTGGCAATGTTTGTGTTTTTAGAGGCCAACCGATATATTACATCTTTTGTTTTAAAAAGCCGATATAAAAAATAAAATTAGGCACCTGTGTGGCCCGTTGCAGCCACTACTTGACTGAAAAAAGGGCCCCCACACACTCAGAACAACCGTGAGCCAGCACACTCATTTTACTCTTAATTGTGGTGTTTAATGTTTGACTGCACTATTATTTTATATATATATATATTTCAGATTTTATTATTTATTACCATGTGGTAGTGGGCTTTACTTTATGGTGAATTTTCTTTGATATTGTACGTCCAGATTCTACCTCAACCAGCTATTTGCACCATTATTTTGGTTACTGTTTGGATTTTTTATTTTATGTCTTATAGTTGAAGTCCAATATATATTTAGAGTTTTATTGACTTTTTTATTTATTTTTTTGCGAACAGTGAGTGTTCAGTTGTCTTTTACAATCAATGTGCCTCTAAAAAGTGAATGTATGTATATATATATATATATATATATATATATATATATATATATATATATATATATGCCTTGAATATTCCCTTTAATAATCGGTTTTAGATATCGGCCATGTGAGACCAAATTTTTTAAAAATCGTATCGGCAACGGCCTTTAAAAAAACCTATATCAATTGGACTCTATTTTTAAAAATCTGTTTAAAAAAGACTTAATATTCTTTCAATGCATTTTGAATCATTTAAACTTTATTATATGTTAGCAGCTGTTTGTTTTGTTTTTTAAGAGAAATTGTAACAAACTTTTGTTATGGCAGTTAGAACGTACTCAGACTCTGTTTTCAGTTTGATTGAAGTGAAATGTTTAGATAAATAATGTTTTTTTATTTTATTTAATTTTTTTATCCTGCTTGAAGCCTCCAGAGCCCACCAGGTCTGCAGATCTGACTCCATCTCAGAATGGAGGGATGTCGGAGGGCTCTACCTCCCCAGACCTTTCGCTCTCCGACATCAGCTCCAACAACACCAGTAAGCATCATGTTTTTTTCTCTGGTTTATTTCAAATAAACTGGGCTAATACACAGATTTTAACAACTGTCTGAAATTAGGGTATGAATAAACTCATAGGATGATGATGTAAAAATAGAAAAGGAAATTGATGCATGTGTTTCGTTTTTTTCCTCAAAGAAAGCAATTATAAATTTAGGACACACAATGCGTTTGTTTCTGAATTCATCAAGTTTCTGTAACTTGTGTTGTTGCTGTTCTAGACTGCCCTCTAGTGACACATTGTGGCTAAAGGCTTGTATTACCCAGGCCTTGCGTTTTTGGCCTTGTTGTGGATATAATCTCTCCCTCATCTATAGCGAGCAGCGAGAACGGGGGGCCAGTGAACCACACCCAGCTAGAAGAAATGATGTCACTCTTCCTGAAAGGGCGGGGCCATGGACAGGCGCCGGGCTCCGAGTTTCTGCCCATGCTCCAGAGTGTCTGCGGACAGGTGACGCAGCTTCGCCTGGATAATACACTGGAGAGGGAGAGGAAGATGGGGAATGGCACCTGGTGAGTGGACTTTTGGAGAGTTCATCTTCATCTGTGTAAAATGAGGGACGCTAACAAAGCTTCCATTTCTTCCTAACGTCAGTGAATGCTCTTTTTAAACATTGGTCCTTAATTATTAGCTAAAACCGAAGCTTTGGAAAGCTCAAAGCTTAACATTAGCAACATTTATCTGTTCCAAACCCAGCTTAGATGTATCAGCTTGAGGTGAAATCAAAGAAATATTCTTATTTATTATCTCCATGTTTATTTTTCTGTTCATTTTGTGGAATGCACTAGTGGGGACCAGGTATCCCCACAGCATGATGCTACCACCACCATGCTTCATAGCTGGTACAGTGCATTTACAAAGCCTCATCTTGACTTCTCCAAACACGGTTTTTGGCCATTCTAGCTCTTTGTTCTTATCGTCTGACCATCAGAGACGTTTGGCTTCTCTACGATGCAGCTATCAGTCCTGTTTAAATGTGTCGCCTTTTGGAGAAGGAGCTTGTTGCTAGGTCGGTACCATTTCAGTTCTCGTTGAGATTAAACTGGCTTCACTTTAAGTTTTGGTTTTTGGTTTTGCAGCCCCTCGTGCTCCAAGATTAAACAGAGGCGTTTTCTCTTTCATAAGACAACAGTTTGGTTTTACGTTGGTTTGGTGTTTGGGTTAAAGTCAGCTGTTACAGCAGTTAGTTGCATTGTTAGACCTTAAGCTAAATGTGTAGTTTACACACAATAAAAAATTACACCATGATGCTGTTTTTCTCTTAAACATAAAGTCAGAATGATTCAGCTCTGGTTGGTTTGCAGAAAACCAACAACAATAGATTTGATTTATGAACTCCCCTGGATGTGGGAGTCATAAATACGTTGTAAAACAGCACCAAAAAGAACATGGATGAGTCAGCTAACCAGTCTTCTCGCTCACACTGGCTTGATTTGTCAGAAAATGAAAATGCTTTGTTCTAAAGCAGCATGAAAAACTGCAGCTGAATAAATGAGGCTCTTTGTCCGAGCCGAGCTGCATAAGTGGGCTGAGAGGGAATGTCAGCTGGGTCTGACTCCGTGTTGAGGAGAGAAACGCAGCTTGACGGTACGTCTTCCCTCAAACTAATAAACTAAAAAAATTTCAACGATTTAAGCCTCTGAGATGTGATGTTTAGATTATTATTTAATCACTATATTGTCGTATTTTGAAAATCTTTTGCAGGAATTTTTAGATGTTATGCTTAACTTTTTATATAAACTTTTAAAACTTTTACTTTTATAGATTATTAAACTTTAAGACATAAAACTGCTGCTTTTGATGGAACCACTTCTGTGTATTGAAGCGAAGTATGTGTTACATCTACAGTGGGGAAAAAAGGTGTTTAGCAGCCAAAGATTTGTGCAAGTTGACCCACTTAAAAGTATGAGAGAGGTCTGTCATTTTGGCCACAGGTACACTTCAACTGTGAGAGGCGTAAAGTAAAACAAAATATTCCAGGAAAACTCATCGTAAGATTTTTAAGGAATTTATTTGTATAATGGTGCAGAAAGTAAGCAAACTATAAAAAAAATTCTGGCCCTCAAAGACCTGTTCCTTCTTCTTGAATAAGCTCTTCCCTTCCTTTATTAATGTTACTGGTTTAAACTCCATATCTGTATACAAGACACATATCCACCCGTTCGAACAGTCTGACTCCGGCCTCCATCATGGCCATAACCAGGGAGCTGTCTAAGGACACCAGGGACAAGAATGTACACCTGCACAAGAACTAGGATGAGCCAAACCTACAATAGGGAAGCAGCTCGGTGAGAAGAGATCAACCGTTGGAGCATTTATAAAAAAAAATGGATCAATCTGGTGTTCCATGACAAATCTTTCGTCATGGGGCACACAGGATCGTAAGAACGGTGAGGAAACGGCGCAGAACTACACGGGGAGAACTGTCCATCCAATAACCTTAAGAGAGCTGGGACCACAGTAACAAAAGTTACTGTTAGTAACGCCCTACGTCACTCATGGATTGCAGTGCTCTGAAGGTCCTCCTGCTTAAGCCAGCACATGTCCAGGTGTGTCCAAAGTTTTCCAGAGAACATCTGGATGGATGTAATGTGGTTAGATGAGATTAACATTTAACTCTTTGTTATAAATTGCACTCACTGTGTTTGTAGAAGGAAGAATGCTGAGTTGCATCCCAAGAACAGCATACCCACTGTAAAGCATGGGGGTGGACGCATTATGCTTTGGGGCTGCTTTTCTGCAAAGGTTACAGGATTACTGATCCGTATTCAGGAAAGGATGAAAAGGGCAACGGAAATGTTTGACTTGTCATTGTCAACCACGATTAACTTATAAAGTAATTAGTTGAACATTTGTTTTGAACCAATTATTTTTTCTGCACCATTATAAAACAAATATATATTTTTAAAGAAGTTATACTATGGGATTTCCTGGAATGCATTTATGGTTTTTACATTCTGTCTGAAGTGTACCTATGATAAATAAAATTATAGGCCTTTTTTGTCAAGTGGAACAACTTTGCACATTCGGCGGCTGTAAAAATACTTTGTCAAACACTGAGGGGGGGTGTTTGATGAAAACTCAGCCCAGTAATACCAAGAGTTGCTTCACATCCACTCATAATGCTAACAAATGGCTTATTAATTTAGGAGTTTTAATGATTATCTGAGCTGTTCCATTTCCAGAGTGGAAGGATGAATCAATTACAATGTTTAAAAAAACAAAAAAACACACAAATTGGGTGAACCAGCTTAATTATTTTCTGATTTACATGGTCTCCAAATTATACACAAAGACTCTAATGTACATATACACCCGCAGACATGTTTGCTGAAATGGCTTTTAGCAAGTTGCTACTTTTTGCCATCAGCAAGCTTCTGGCATCACCCTGGTTGGATCTCGACCCACTTTTCTTGGCAGTATTGGTAGAACTCAGTCAAATCTGCTGTTTCCCTGGCAAAGCCAACAACCGTTCAATTGGGTTTAGATGGAGCCTTTTAAAAGTGCATTTCCCAAAGCTTAATGTTAGCCAGTTCAGTTCACTATAAAAATAGTTTGGAGGTCTTTATTTATTTTAATTTTTTTGGAGAATTGTTCTGTTGGAACTTCCACATGCATCCAAACTTCAACCCCCTAGACTTTGATGTGATGAAAGATCTGGAGACTTCAGCACTGCTTGTTTAAGTATTTTGTTGAATATTTTCAATTTTCATTCAAGTTGTTAATTAATTCGATGCCCCAATGAATATGACTTTAATGTTCATAATTGACATAATTCTGTGAACAGAACCGTTTCATGTGAGTGACTCATCTCTAGAACGGCCATTTCTCCCAGTCCACTGTAAGCCACAAGCAGGACAATAGTTCTCTGATCTAAAACGTTGAGGACACGTCAACCTGATTTTGCCATCTGTCCACAGCGAGTTGGACCCCGTCATGGAGCGCCGCCTGGATGAGATGGAGCGGAGGCTGAAGGAGCACATGGACCGCCGACTGGACGCTCTGGAGCAGAAGCTGGAAAAGGCCCTGCTGTTTGCTCTGCCCATGGTGGCTGTGAGCGGATCAGCAGGAGGAGCTGCTCCGGGTGGACTTACAGAGCGCACCAACCCAACACCAGCTGCAGACTGAGCTCAGACCGGCTAGACTTCTCGGCATGGAACTGAAGGGGTTGCAGCTCAAATATTAATCCCGACATCGGTGTCACAGTTAACACGGATGGTGACGAAGAGGACAAAAACACTCGAATATATGTAAACTGTAACAAATTTAGCCTGAAATGTCAAACTAGACACTAAATGGTAAACTGCTTACCCTCCAGTCAAAACTGCAGCCTTCTGTAACAGTTTGTGCTTCACTGTCATGCTGCTGGTTCAAAGGGAAGTCAGTGAGACCCTGTTTTACAGTTGGAATGAGTATTCTGAATACCTATAGGGCGAATAGCTTCTGGACACGATGCAATAACTCATTAAACCTCTCAGCACTGCAGGGGCTTATCTAACATCAATGAGTTCTAATGAATTCACATTTTGTAGCAGACCGCAGAGAGGAAACCTAAATACAATGGAGAGAAATCTGATCCAGCATTGTGATCTAATGTGGGTTTTCTGGCAGAGCTTATTGAGGCATAACACCAGAAAAAATAAACTTTCCACTTAAAAATAAAATCAACATTCCCATTGTCCCTTTCATCACTGACAGCAGATCTTGTTTCATTATGAATTATAACTGTGCCTGGAGAGTTTTCATTTTTCTCAGAGTGTGAGATAAACAGGAGAGGAATAAACTCCCTGAAATCTGAATTTAAAACTCACTTTTAAGTCTGACCTGTGTGGATCAAGCTTGTTGGCTCTCCTGAGCTCATGGGTGTGATGTATGTGAAGATGTAACTTATTTTAATAATCACATTTTAATGTTTTTAAAACTGTTCATGTCTGTCAGCTGTTAAGCCCATTTTTAACTTGTAAAGTGAAACTGTACTGATGTAAGTCATAAATAAAAAAAAACTTTAATACAAATGAAGCAGCGTCAATGTGGAGCAGAAAACTTTTAACGAATGTTGCTGTAAATGGACCCAACAGAGCTGATGGCTGTCCATGTAATCCATAGCAAAGCTAGGATGGAGGAAGCAATGAAAGAAGTAAATGTTTCAAAAGAAAAAGTCTGGATTTATTAGGAGAACAGTGTGGATAAGACAGGGAACCTTTTAAGGAGGATTGTTTTATTTTATTTTAATCAAACCTTTATTTAACCAGGAAAACCTCTTTTCGAAGGAAATCCTGGCCAAAAGACGTTTATGTTTAAATATTATTTTATGGCATTGAGAAAAAAAGATTTGATTTTCAAGATTTGATATGGAATGCTGATCAACATGGAGGAGGGTTGAGCACAAAAACATCCCTCAGACCTCCCTTACCCTTCTATTTTTAAAAAGTCAGTCAATGTTTTTCAGTTCTTGTACCACTCCTGAACTGGTCCATGCCAGTCAGATAACAAAGCATGATTATTAATATATTACAACCGGGATTATTATTTAAATAATAATTACATTTCTCCAATAGGAGCAAAGATCTCTGATGTAGCAACACAAATCTCTAAAAGTGAACGGGGTTGGAAGACAAACGGATTTGCGTCTAATCTATTTAGCAAATAGTTTGTTGCTTCAACATTAGAAACTAGCAAAAGCTTTTCTCTTTCCATTTTTGTTGCAGTCAGAAGTGGGGAATTTAAAATGTTTTTTAAAAACATTTGTCACTTCTGTGTTTTGGATCATGACACATTTTAATATCAAACAAAGCAAACCTGAGTAAATACAAAAAAGCGGTTAATATAATTTCAATTGGGTTTATTTATATATTTCAAAGAAGAAAAATTTTCTTGTAATCTAACGATTCTACTTTCAGTCTGTGTTATGATTGTGATTATTGGTTGTATATGTGATGAGTTTTACTTTGTCTTAATCATTCTTTTCTGTAAATTCTTTATTTCCCAAAAGGTTCTTGCCTTTGCCAGGCCACAGTTGCAAATAATAATTCATTCTTAATCTGTTCTTGACTGGATAAATAAAAGGTTAAATAAAATAAATAAAAAATAAATATAGCGACAATTTATAACATGTAGTGTTGAGGCACGTTACATGAAAAGGTCTTTTTTAAATTAAATCCTAAATACATTCCAGTGAATCCTTCAGTTCATTATTTCAATCGTTTAAAAAGTTATTTATTTATTGAGTCACTGCAGCATTCACTCCTCCTGGGCAAATATGCAGTGACCGTAGACAGTCGCCTGCCCTGAGTTGACTTCACAGCAGTCCCTCATGCTAACAGGAAGAAACCTCCAGCAGAACTAGATCCTGGCTCAGTTTGAGTGGCCATCTGCCACGATCAGCTGGGGGTTTGTAGAGGATTCATTTCTTTAAAGGTAAAACACAATCCAAATCAAACTGGATCTGTTAAAAAAAAAGTCTCTCTTGTTAAATTACAAATTAATGACTGACAACATTTATGGAAAGCTGAGTTCAGTTTCACTAGTCACACCCAGGCCTGACTAGCTTCAGACATGTAAAATCAAGAAAACACTTAAAAAGACTTAAAAAATAACCTGTGGGACGGCAAAGCAACTGATTATGACACAATCTAAAGAAATGCAAGAACAGATAACATCTTGTCAGAATAGAAAATGACTTCAAAGCCAATTCTAAAGCTTTGGGATTCCATGGAACAACACAGCAAATGCAGTTTTTAGTTTAATCTAAATCAGTGCTAGACGAATATGTGATAAGTGAAAATTAGTATTTTACATGCTATGAAGGTATATGGCTTTTATTTGTGAAATACGTTAAGTAAGACTACAAATTTGGATGTTAGTTTTATTTATTCATTGTTTTGTTTTTTTAAGAGGAAAGGAGTCACAAGAAAGCTGCAGAAGACTTTAAGACTTTTGACAGTAATGGAGATGACCCCAACTAATGTCAGTAATGATTGCCACAATAGCATGAACTCCTGTGACAGTAAAATCCACCTGGGATCAGCGACACCTTCTTAAAGAGACAACTCTGCAAGGATCAATGACGTTTCCAACCTATGGGCCCAGTTACCTTTAGAACATGACCGTTACACCGGAGCTCTTACGGATCTAATGACGTGTCCAACCCAAATTTCAGTAGAGAAAAGATTACTTTAGATTCAGACTTAAAGGGCGGCTTGTTTAATAAAGACGAAAAGGATTTCACTGCAAATGGGAAAACAAACCCTGCAGCCCCTGTTGTCTGTTGGCTCATCCATTCATCTGGGCCTGATACCTTTCCCAAACTTCTGAGTAGCTCACAGCAGTAGTGAATGCATGCATCCCACTATCAGTTTAACAGTAAATCCTATCTTGTCCAGGAGAGGGCAACATTCCATGCAAATTGAGATGACACCAGCAATGAAACAAAGTAGAAGGAGGGGTACTGCTGGGTTCCTGAGCTGGACAAAAAAAAGTTTGAGTAAAAGACCCAGTAGAGTTTTGTTTCCACCTGACATGCCTTCCAAGCAACCAATGTGTAGATGGCGTCTAATGGTTGTTATGGTGACTCAACGATGCCACTCTTTGTTTCAGTTCAGCATTTAGCTATTGAGAAGTGTTTATCTCCCTTACAAACCTCTTCATATATTGTGTTGAAAGACAAATTTGGGTCCCCAGCTGCCAGAAGATATGGACCGCTGTGTCAAATCTCTATACCCCAGGAAAATGGGATGTTATACATTATTGAGTTTCTAGAAATCTTTCAGTTACATTTAGAGATGCACCAATACCACCTTTTACAAACCGATACGATACCAATACTTGGATTCAAGTACTCGATACCGAGCACCAATACCGATACTTCCACCACACACAACAAAAATGCAATGAATTGGAAGTCAGGTTTTTTGTGTGCTTGTTACAACAAATTATAGTGAATTAGATTAAAATAAAACATTTTAAAAATGATCACACACTAAAATTTAAAAAGTTTTCTGTGAAATTATTGCCGTTTCCACATTTTAAGTATCGGTTCATGGTATCAGTTAACTTTAACCGATACGATACAGTACATAAGAGCAGTATCGGCACTGATACACAACAACACTCTGTATATGTGCATCCCTACTTACATTCATTTTGTAAAGGGTTGAGAGTAAGGATGAAGATGTGATTGTACCCCTGGCAATTTTGTTACCTGTTAAAGTGGAATTTCTTTTCCTGATGGAATCAATATACAAACATTTTTTTCCATATTCGCTGTAGGTTTTTGCTAAAAGATGAATGTATTTTCAGCCTTATTTACATATTTAGCTGAATATCCGTTGCTGAAATCAGAAGGCTGCAAGGAAAGGTTGAGATTTTTTCTTTCAAAAATAATTTTATTCTCCTTTTGACAACATTGTCATCGAACACCAAGAGAAAACTGAACTTTAACAAAATATCCCCTCACGAACATGAATATACAGTACATGGAGAACTACGGTGACCTGCGGTAACCTCTCTGTGTAACACATGTTAGTAGGCTACTGAAGAAGGGCGATGTTGGAGAGCAAATAGAGATTAGAGAAAGAGCTAACATGTTGACAGTATGAAGCTTCAGTCTGCAGAATAATGAGCCTTTTAGAGCGGACGAGAGATTTAGAAAGAAAAGGGGAGTTCTAAGTTAAGCCTCGCACACAGGCACCCCTCCCAGCGGATGCTCCAAACTGTTCACGATTAGTCGAGACGCTCTGAGAGTCAGCTCTCGAACGGTTGACTGCTTCTGCACTCATGCTGATTTGCTGCTCCATCAGCTGAGACGTCAAGGATCGATCTCCTCGGGTATAATGGTAAGGATGACGTCCTCATTGCCCCGCCTCACCACCGTTCGCAGCTTGTCGTCCTGCTTAATGGCATTGCTGACGTCGGAGGCCGAGGTGACGGGCTCTCCGTTGATGCTGATGATTACGTCCCTTTCCTTCAACCCAGCTCTGTCAAACAGAGATTAAATATGGTGGAATAAAACAGCTGAGCTTCACTGCCTGAACCTGATTGACTCAAAGCAAAAGTGAAAATCATATAATTATATAACAAGGAGAAAGAAAATGTAAATGAGAAATATTCAACCGTCCAGAAAAAAAGGGATTTAGATCCAATCATAGCAAAGAAACCACACTACTAAATATTTTAAAAGACCTCAGATACAATATGGATTCAGTGTTGATATAACTAGACCTAAATGCTGCTTATGATAACCTTAACCTCACCAGCTAAACTAGCTCAGACAGATTTGAATTTCTAACATTTGTCCTTTTGAGATTCAACTCACATGTCTGTCAGTGGTTGTCCAATTTCTGTATGAGAAAAATTACCTTTACAGCTTTCACAGCCAACTCATAGGACTTTTACCAGACCTCAACAGGAATATTAACAAGCACAACTAAATTATGAAATGAGCAAAGTTTCAACAAAGCCCAGTGACAAGAAAGCAAGCAAATCCGACACTCACGCCTCAGCTGGAGTTCTGCTGATGACCTCGATGACGTACGCCCCTGACGTGACGTCGGGAAAGTCGGAATGCCGTTCCTTAAGGTCATTCGCCAGGCTGAAGGCAAAACAAAAAGCGATGACAAAAAACCCAGAAATATGTCTACCAATGTCAATGAATGATGTATCCTTCTAAAACATGGAAAGTGTTCTGGGGTTAACTGGCACTATGTAGCTTAGAATTCTGTAAATATGACCTTGATAATTGTCTAGATATTAACAAAAAAATCTTTATTATTCTGTCATCATCAATGGTGACCAGGATCTTCAATTCCCTTGACAAGTCACAAACGTATCATTGCTGTTGCTGCAGGGAAACGGAAGCAAATTCAGAATAAAACTAAACACAAAACCATTTTCTTAGTCAATTTATCGTCACTTAAAAGTGTTCTGTTTCTTTTGCCTTTATTTTACAAATACAATCTCAATGGTGGCGTGCTATTATGTTAAGCCCCTTCTAATCAGATACCCTTAAGTACTCTCCATGGTTTTCAGATTGCTACTTGTAAAATAAGTTGGACCATATGCATCATTTTCCTTGTACCCTTCTTTGTGATGTGAATAAAACACATTTAAATGTGTGGCTGAAACACGTCAAATCACCAAAAGGTGGTTTGAAAGCTTTGCATACCTGATATGCTGTATAAATTTGTGACACTGGCATGTAAATGTCAAATATTCCCTTGGGATCTTTAATGTTATTTACCCATAACAAACTCCAGACTGATTCTGGCTTTTTCTCTGGTTGGTACTCTGCCTTACTGGCTACTTGTCCATATCACTGCCCGATTCCAGATCAGAATTTGCAGCAGGTATCTCAAGCTGAACTAACACATTTTCAGTCTGATAAAAAAAAAACAAAAAACTAATTTGCTGGAAAACCCCAGACCAAGATAAAGGTTTAAAACTGAACAGAGGAAACCAGTGCAGAGACATATAGAGTTTCTTATACTGATCATGAATTATAAATGATTCTGTCTGGAACAGAAACTTACTTCGGGTTGAGACTCATCATTCTGACACCGATGTATTTCTTCTTTGGTAATGTTTTCCCTGAGGAGACCAAAAAAAAAGTTGATTTTAGAAGAGGCTCCAAAAGGCAACCATAGGTCTGCAACCTTTGATTAAACCCTTAAAGTTTTAGAGGATCATTATAAACACAAGTCACTCAAAAAGATTGGCGTGAAGAATTCTAATGCTTGGAATAATCGTAAATAACTGGAAACGTTGACTTTTATTACTGCCGCCAACTGAGCTCTCCAATAAAACAGCCAATTACAGTTGACTATGCACAGCTGGGTTAACTCCATTTAACCTCCCACAGTGTCAAGGTTTTACACTATTTGGTTTTATTTGCGTCATAGCTGCTTGGCTTGCGGAGGGTCTTGTACATGCTTCATGTAAATGTTAAGACAGCTGTGAGATGAAGTGAAAGAAATCCAATGGATGTAGCAACGCTGCGTGGGAGGCTCCTGTTCATCAGCTTCTTCAGATCATTTTTCAGTGTTTTTAAAGTCCAGATTCTGTTTGTGAGGCTTAAACCAAGTTCAAGTTTCAGTTGTTGTTTTTCTAAGTGTATCAATTATTCCATCATATTTTTTATGATAAATGAATAATGTGACAGCAGCAGATCGACATCTGGGGGACTGAAAATGAACTTCACCAACCAACCAACTTCAGCATCGCAGCCAGTGACCCCATATATGGCCTAAAGACTCAACTCGTATTTGGACTTTGAAGCCCACTAAAACCCCTTAATAAGCCATTTGGAAAGAAGGAAATTCAGTAGCAGTAAAGAAAAAACTCTAAATTTCTAGCCTAGAACTTTTCTTTTTATTGTAACATCTAACGTGTCCCTAATCACTAATAAATGAGCATGATAACTCTAAAATCTAATTAACTTTTACAATTCCTTTTTAGACAGCAGTTCTTGTAAGGAGGTTAAGATGTGTCAAAATTGGTCAATACAGTTTTCAGGTGATGTTTTCAGTTTAAGGAGGAAGAATTTAAACATGACGTGAGCTTTTGGGACTTAAAGTTTATGGGTGGACGCCATGATTGGTTTTCCATCTCATTATCTGAAATTAAGCTTTGATTGACTGTGTGCAGCTCTTCTTTGTCCGCACAGTGTGACGAACCTTTGGCCTGCCGGTCATGTGACTCTGCCAAGAACTGTCGGATTTTGTCTGATGGGATGGCGAAGGAGATTCCAGCAGTCACCTTCAGAGTGTTGATGCCAATCACTTCCCCGTCCTGCAGGGAAAACACAGGCCAACATCAGCCTACAAGCATTCAAAGTAATATGGCTGAAAATAAGAGTCGGCTGTGGACTTTACGTCTTCTGCCAAGTGTTACCTAAACAGATTATTTGCTTTCCCTAATAAGGACTTAGTGGTGCTCGATGTTTGTTTGCCCGAGCTGGCATGTAATCTGTTAAGTAATAGTTGGATCATGTCAGATATATATATATATATATATATATATATAAAAAGGTTCTGTTTCTGTTTCAAAGATTTCATCTGCAAATAAGAAAAAGGTGCTAAGGAGCCCATCAGTGTTTATTATAGGAATCAAATCTATTCTGTTAAACTGTTAAAGTGCTCACAGCTGAACTGGAACTGTCATAAAAAAATTAAAGCTGAATGTTTCATGCATGAATCAGGATCCAGTGCCCAATTGTCATATGGTAGAAGCAAAACCCCTAAACGAAGCTTCAATATACAGTTGTGTTGGTCAATCACAGAACATTTCCAAGAAAAAACCCTAAAGTTAGTGGTTGTAACTAGGGATGCACCGATACCGATACTGGTATCGGATATCGGCCCCGATACTGCCTAATGTACTGGTATTGGTATCGATTAAGTTTAACCGATACCATGAGCCGATACTCAAAATGGGGAAAATCTGCAACAAATTCACCAAAAAAGATACATTTTTCACTTGAAATTTTAGTTTTGTGGTAATTTTATATTTTATACCTATTATTTTGTCTCAGTTATGTTTAGTTTGTAAAGTCTGGTGCCTTTAGTCTCTTCAAGAAATGCAACAGAAGTTATACAGTTTATTAATTCAACAATATGTGGCACGGTACACAACGAGGGCCCAGGCGGGATTCGATCCCATTACTCCCAGATTAAGGTCATGTACGCTAACCAGTCAGCCAAAGGGATATCCCTGTGGCCAAGCAGTCAGGGCACATCATCTATCGGAGCCATAGTGACAGGACCTCCACACTGTCACAAATAGTATTGGATCGGTATTGGGTATCGACAGATACACAAAATCCAGCCATTGGTATCGTTATCGGGACTGAAAAAGTCGGATCGGTGAATCCCTAGTTGAAACCTAACAATATGGGGAAATATTCAAGCTACGGAAGGGTTTTTCAAAACACTGTAGAAATGGTATCGCAACTCCCAGTTGTGTCTGTTAAGGAGGATGTGAGCAATTTAGGTAGGAGAATCCTGTCAAAATATGTCCATAAAGCAGATCAGGAATGTGTCTGGGATAAATGTAGCATCAAAGAAGCATGATGTGTGAGAATGATGCACACAAAAAAAACAAAAAACAGCAAAAATGCAAATCAACTTCCAACTTACCAGATTGACTAATGGCCCACCTGAGTTTCCATACTGCAAAACACAAACAATATCATGCAGAGGGTTTGCCTTACTCAGGTTTACATTTATTCATAAATTGACATTCATTCAAAAAGCAGCTGCGGCTAATAGATAAATGGAACATACCTTTCCTCCTTCTTATCAGTTTAAACACATTATTTACCCCTTCTTAGTTCCTCTTTAATGTAGAATTAACGTTAAACTGTTAACTCTTCAAAACAGCTTATTTCCTTTAGTTTTACACCTTAAAGCCTCAGTCACTCACGTTAATTATGGCGTCCGTCTGGATGTAATCCATGTCTGAGTTGCGGAGGCCCAGTTCCTTGCCTCCTCTCTGGGTGGTGCTGACGATCCCGGTGGTGACGGTGTTCTGCAGGGAGAAGGGGCTGCCGATGGCGACCACGAATTCTCCAGGACGCAGGTCTGCAGAGCGACCGAGGAGCAGCACAGGGAGCTTTGTCTGCAAACACAAAAGGGGATTACTCAGTCAATCATTTTAGCACTGAAACTCATGACCATGATACTGATTATTCCATGCAAAGCACAGAAAACTATAGTGAAGGACAGTACGGTAAGATCTGCCCCTCGTGGTCACCTCACATTTAGCAGCACCCAGCCACATACTTAAAAAAAATGTATTTGTTATTCTTATTGCCATGGGACAGACAGATGTAGCATTTCTGTGAGGCTCATCCTCTGGTCGAACCTTAAATCACCAGCACTGATGACATGCAAAGAGAGAAAGAAGAGAGGAAGGGGAGGAGCTCAGGGTGCAGGATTCCCAGAATGATCAGAACGTCCTGATAACCAAGAATTACAGACCAGCTGAGGAGCTACAAATCTTGGGAGGATATTCCCTCTAACTCTTCAAAACAGAATGATCCAGGATTCTGCACATCAGGCTCAACTGAGCCCGATAACGATGACCTGCTATGCCTGCTGCTGTGACATCAGTTCTTTAGCTTTGCAAATGATTCCACTCTGTCCTCCTGTAATGAGCAACCCCGGCTCAGCAAGGACTTAACAGAAAAGAAACACAACAAGAATTTCCTCTATAAAATCTAAAAGTGGCTCCAATTTGTACTGTAAAACTGGCCACACATAGACAAATACTTTACTGGTCGGCTGTGGCTTTCAAGGTTCATGATCTCTGAGCAAAGTCTATTACAAAATGAGACTGCCAGCTCAAAATGCCAAAATCAGCTTGTTCAGAGAGTGGCGTCAAGGTTTGGGATAGAGAGAAGAGCTCCGTCAGCAGGGAGGGGTCCCCGACTGCTGGTCAAGGCCCTGTTCCAGTTTAAGTTAGCTGGTAAAGCTGCCTCACTGTTGGCTTAAAAATCTTCAGAAGGAAGATTAACTTATCTTTGCTTATTTTCTGTAACATCTGGCTCTTCAAAAGTGAAATACTGAAAATAAAGGAACATCACAGAAGCTTCAGAAGCTTTTAGGATTTGGAAAACTGGTGAGTATAAACAATAAACTGGATGAGGAAAAATGCAACATGCAGTATATTTAGGGATATGCATAGGATACAATATAAGATTTAGAGCGAAACTTGTGGGATTTTCCTCATCTAGTCTAATGTTTGGGAATTCCCAAGGTTGGTTACCTCATTTCCCCCCTAAATCAGCCATCTTCTCACCAAAGACGCAGTGCTTCCAACGTTTCACTGCTGTTTCGCTGCTCTGTCGACTTTAAAAAGGAACTTTGCCACAAAAAAACAACGAAGCTATTCCCACCAGCACAGCCATTACAGCATAAGGGAGAGGCTTTCTTGTAATTGGGACAAATGACTTAAATGGGAGGTCCAGTGGAGGTCCTTGTAATCATTCAGATGTTTTCGTAGCTCTGTCTGCATGTCTAAACTTCCTCGCTAACATTACAATTTTCATTCCTCAGTGCAATTTTAGAATAAAACCTGCGTGCTTCAGTTCTGATTTAAAGTTGCCACTAAACATCAGCATCTGCTAAAGTTATCCTGTTTAAATTGACTTCCATCTTTTCTTTCCATATTAAAAAGAGAACTTGGGGCGACTATGCCTTGGTGGGTAGAGTAGTTGCCTTGTAATTGGAGGGTTGTAGGTTCCCTTCCAGCTTCTGCCTGTCATATGTTGATGTGCCCCTGGGCAAGGTATTTAACAGACGTAGCCTACCAATAGTGCATACATGTGTGCATGTCACTGAGTGAATGTGGCTCCAGTGCAAAGTAGTCCTTATGACTAGAAATACATTCTAGAAGTTATTTACATGTACTTCTTAGAATAAACAGCTGGAAACTCTATTCATGCTCATTTTTTGTCTTTAATACTCCCATCAGCATTTATAATTTTTTTGTACAAGTATAAATGCAGCTTTATTTGACCTTGGTGCTTTGATCAAATTGTTTAATCACGTCAAAACGAACCGAGATCAAACTGTAAATAACCTGTTCCACATTTTATATGTGCATGTTGGGAAAGTCCTGGCTTGTTTTAGAGTATACATACTAAAGACTGTAATTTTTCTCTGATTCCTTCAGAAGTTTTTACTGATACTTTTTGCATTTTTCTTTTAAGCTAAGGATATATTTTTTCAAACACCTGGCATTAAGTTTCAATTCTTTAACTGTACATATTATAATTTTATTAAGATCAAAACAGCCAGAATTACAAGTAAGCTGTTTATTTCTGCATCAATGACTTTTTTATAGCTGCAGCAGCCATCTTGGAGTTAGGATTGTGTTTGCTTAGACTTTGATTGCTACCATGTCATGGCTTGATATTATGACTTTACCAAAGCTATAATATTCTTTTTGTGGGTACAATTATGTCATCTAGTTCTTGTTAGTTAGTTTTAAAATCACTATTTATATTTTCTGTAGAAGTCCCATTTGTGCTGCAATTAACTACACTTTTCATTCTGCTGCAGTACTGAAACTGGCCACTAGAACTACGGATTTCCACATCTCTGTCTCGTTTGGTCGATCTGACACCTTCAGAACCTTTGGCTTCGCCTCCAGCTGCAGAGTCTGGAGGTCGGCCAGGCCTTTGTGACTTCTGTGCTGTCCTACTGGCCTATATCAGGTCCAGATGTGAGGTGAAGTAGAAAAACGGAGACGGAAAGCATCTGTTAAGTAGGAGTCAAACTTTCATCAGCTCCAAATTTCACCAAGCATAACACCCATCTGTTTGTCTCCATGTGCGTGCATTCAGTTTGGCTGCTGCACACTCATATGCCACCCATTTCCTCAGTTAAATAACAAGCCTTCAGGCAGGTTACTCAACGCAGAACTCTGACCTACTTTCTTGTGTTTAATAAGAGAAGTTGTGGTGCGGATGAGGGCATCTGAAGGTGATCATCCTCCCTTGAGGCCAGTGGTCTTCCACTCCTGCCTTGTTTTTTTAGCCTAAGTCTTGGTACCAGAAACAGAAAAAGCGACAACAGGGCTCTTCAGCTGCAGAAAGAGCCACTAAGGTGGAGTTAAGGTTGAATGGACAGGAATGAGAGAAACAGATGCACACTGATGCGACGGATGTAAACATGTTTTTCATCTCAGGGCTTCTTGGTGGTGATAAGGATATTTCCAGACAACCTGGATCACTGACGGGCAGGAGAAGGAGAAGCATGTCTGAATCCACAGGCATGCTGAAAAAATTGACAGTCACCCATCACTGCAGAATGTGTGTGTGTGTGTGTGTGTGTGTGTGTGTGTGAGAGAGAGAGAGAGAGAGAGAGAGAGAGACAGAGAGAGAGAGAGAGAGACAGAGAGACAGAGAGAGAGAGAGAGAGAGAGAGAGAGAGAAATTTTGTATCCTGCGGTTTCGGATGAGTTATAGCGTGTTGTCCTAGCGTGCAAATTAAATTCTTTAGAGAAAAAAAAGCGCAGCTGCACTTTCTCTAGACCAGAAAAATGACAGAAAAGTATGAATAGTTTAAAGAGTTCCTGGAAGAAAATTAAGCTTTTAAGTAGGCTATTTCGTTTTTTTTGTTTAGTTTTGAATGTTCCAAAGTTTCTTCTATTTAATAGTGGATACTGTAGTGACCTCTAACATCGGCATATTTTACACTGCAATATTTGCAAAAAACTTTGAGTTTCGCCCACCACACTAGCAGACATGTGAGTGTCTCAGACAGGACACTGTCTGAGACACTCACATGTAGACCTATTTATATTGCCTATATGCCAGTATGTACTGTCTCACATGCATAATGTGTTATTTCCCAAACATGTTGGCTCTTAAGTTTCAACTTATTAAATTTAGTCCAAATTATTATTTTTAAATGCAGACGTTCACTATTCATTACATTCTAGAGATGTTGGCACTAGCTTTTTTTAATCCTTGTACGCTGCAAGGTAAAGCCTCCCTAGATCAGACTTGCTTCTTGAGCCCATTATGCAAGAGGCTTGATTGGACTGTGATCTGGGAATTCTGCAAACCAGGTCAACACTTCAAACTTTTACTTGTCAAAACAAGCTTGATTTTTCTTATCCAACCTCCCTCTTCCTTTGATCCTTGGCCCAGTTCTGATGCTGATTTGCTTATTGTTGTTTTTTCTGTTAGGGAGGAAGAATAGAAATTGGAAAGATTAAAATAATTGATGTCCATCTTTCACTAGCCTCACATAAAGCCATAGAGCTGCTGATAGAGTTATGCACATCAAGAGTTTTGACGCTAAAATGAGTCGAAAAAAAAAAACATAATGGAGGTCTTTTAACCATAGCTTATGTCCAGAAACACCACATTTTTAAGAAACAACAGGTATTTATTACTTGATACTTCAGCAGACCTTCCAACACAGTTTGCTGCTCTGTGAGTCTGTAATGTGACCACAGAGTAAATCAGAGCTCAAGTTCTCCTGCCATGTAAGAACAGGCATTTTTAAAGCTGCCCGTTTTCTTCTGAATCAGCCAAGAGTCACATTAAACCTGCCTCTGAATGAGAATTCTGTGGAAGTTTCTCCAATAGGTTCTGTCTTTAAAAAAAAACCACAAACTAAGTTGTGCATCTCATCAAAGCATAAACACGGTAATTTCTGCATGTTGATAGGCTTACTTAGGTCTAATTAGAGATTTGCTTCATTATCTTTGGAGAAAAGCTCATCTTTGGTCCACACTGATCTACAAACACAACTCAAACCTTCTGAATTTCTTCTCCCACCCTGCAGAGGTCCACCCACCAGCAAAATTTAGACAGTTCCTACTCTGTGGTTTTCAGAATGACAAGTTTTTGTCAGGGCGGAAATTAGAGAGGATAATAAAGGTCACACATCATTTGTTCGAACACTCATCACGCCTCTGTGTTCGCTTCTGAGCATCCCTTCTTTAATTTAGATGTTAAAAAACAGGGTTTATAGGGATTTTAGTGCCCATTATTATAAAAACTATCCATGAAACCAAATATTTAACTAAATCACAAATAAATTAATGTCTATTAACGTTCTCATGTCCTCAAGTCATGTCGATATAGTTGGATCAATGTTGGAGCAACAGATTTATAGTGTTTCAAGGAATCGAAGCCCTAAACCACCTTGAAATTTAATGTTTTATCTGATGTTTTCAGTCATTGCTTTGTTCATTTAGGCTTTACGAAAGCTGCATTTTTTATTCAAAGCGTGACACAATTGCTAAAATCAGTCTGTTTTGTTTTTTTAAATAGATCACAGGAATCTAACTTCCAAGTTCAATCCCAAGAGTTGCTTTTTTTTTGGATGTTAAATTTCAGTTTTAATCCAAAAATGGCAATAGGGTTAGGGTTACCAAGCAGAATACTAAAAGAAAGTAATCTTTGGTTTCATTACATGCAGAGCGCAACATCTCATCCTGAAATGTGGTAAATGACAACTCTACATTTTCCAAAGTGAAAAACAAAGTCACTGTATTTCCTGTCTTGTTAATAATAATCTGCATACAACATTCCACAGCTCAGCTGAACTCCATAACTGTTGGTCACTTTGGTTTCAGCCATTGTTTATTGCAGTTTGCGGATTGTAAACTGCAAAGTAATTTCCAGGAAAACTATCAAAACTCAGCAACACTGATAGAAATGCACTGCATTGATTCAGTTCAGCAGTTTTTTTGCAGGAGCACAGAAACACTGAGCTGTCTGTCAGTGTTTCCTGCACATTAACGTTTTAAATCACAGAAGGGTCATCAGATTGCAGAGATTCAAAATGATCTATTTCCTATAGCAATGAGGATAGCCTGATACAGAAAGCGACCCTGCTTTCTTCCTCTCGTGCTTAACAGAGAATCAGACTACTTCCGCTTTTTTTGATTTTTTATTAAATGATGCATTTTGCAGCACCTGTTCTTTACTTTTATCATGGATGCATGAACTTAAGGGTTGCATAGGGAATGATAAAGAGTCATCCTGTCCCCACAGTGCAGTATATATATCAACATGGGTCAACATACCGCAGGTTTTGTTTTTAGTTATTTTTTTACTCCTGTTTTTACAATCATAGGCTGTCAGTTTGAGCTCCTGCTCTGTCTGTCTTGGTCGTTGTGTTTTGGGGCGAGGCACTTCACCCACCTTGCCTGATGGTGGCACCAGTGTTCAGCAGCCTTGGTTCTGTCAGTGTGCCCCAGGGCAGCTGTGGCTATGATATAGTTTGTCGTAACCAATGGGTGGGTAAATTACTGAATTTAATGTGAAGCGCTTTGGGGTTTTCAGGACTAGATAAAGCGCTACACAACTACAGAGCATCTTCACTCTTTATCTTTTCTTAGCATATATAAGAACTTTTCCTCTCCTTGTCTAAGCCTCGGTAACCCTGTGGTGCAGTTCCCCCCTCATCCGCTAGAGGTAGGCTCCAGAATGGAGCAAGTTCCTATTGACCCCCATGTTACAAATGCCAACTTCACAGTAGAAACACAATTTTAGAGTTAAAGGTTAGATATGAAACATGAGCATCATGAGGACATCTAGTTTATCTAGGTTGGCATTACAACAATCAAAACATAATTCCAGCTGTTGGGTTGCCTGGTTCGCTGCCAATACGTCCAGTGACCAGTCTGAACTGTTTACAGTGAGGAATGTATTTTACTGGAGTTTAAACGAAAGCTTACGTTAGCCAAATTGGCAAGTGAGTTAGCTTACCGATCCTGGAGGAAAGTCGCCATTTCCGCCTGTGTTTGATGCCGTAGAAATTTTTTATGTTGGTCCATCTAGAGTAGGCTTCACGTAAAACTGTCAGTGCCATCGCTGGTGGCTTGCGGCTTGCTCCAGGGAAGACCTTTAACCTCGGCCATTTCGTTTAGCTAAACTTTAAATTTAACTTAAATGTTTATTCGTGTTCAGAAGTTAATTGCGCACTCATTGGTTAAAAATTGCTTGCTGTGCTATTGATTGCACTAACTGACTTACCAAAAAGTTTCAGCTCCATTTTTTTTTTTTTGTAAGTAAAAACTTCTATTTGGTTTGCTTAGCTCTGGGTTAGCTTAGTTATCTCGTAGCTACAGCACATTGGCTCAGAATTTGATCAGCGTTAATCATACTCCCCCACCCTCAAAGCTTCCCTCTCAGCTCCACCTTTTTGCTCGTTTTTTTATTTTTTTATTTTCTGGGAGTGAAGAGGCGCGTGACATGACCAAGATGGTGGTGGTGAGGACCGTCCATCGGGCTTCAATGTAGCTCTTCAGAAACCAACAGTGACGTAATGGAGGCTCCATCTTATATACATGGGTGTTACCCAGATTTTTTACTGCAACCTGCACAAATATGACATCTTTAGGTCCTCTTATATTTAAAAACTCTCTTTACCTCCTTTCAAGCAAGAGTTTATTTTTAAATCAGGACTCCTGAAATGAAAAATAAGCTGAGGGAATTCTGTCTCTTTGCATTTCTTCATCATTAATCATAGAGATGAGCTACTGCTGCTCAGCCATCCAGATCTTTTAGACCCAAACTAGTGATATGAAGTTTCCACACATGCCACAGAACTTGATCATGGCTGGATCAAGTTGAATACTGCCACAAGGCCTCTCCGAATGGATCAAGATAAAAAACACACCCAGGAACACCTGTCTGTACAAGCTCCAGGGGAAAGATCCCTAGGATGCAACAAGTAGGCACAGCTGCAGAATTAAATTCACCATTATCATGATTCCTCTATCAAGATTACTTTTTTGTTTCTTTCTAGTGAACTAAGTTTCTTTGCATGCCTCTGAACACACAGCTGCGAGTCAGATAAGCTCTGCTACCAAAACAATTTGCATTCAAGTTCACCTTACAAGGCTGTAAACTAAAGTAAATGTTCTCCTCTCTATGCAGAATATAACCTTATGTCAAAACCTCATAAGCTCTGTTTTAAAAACATCTTTGAGTTATGTGATGAAATACATATATATTTTTTCCTGAGCAAAGAAGTACATTCTTATATAGGAAAGAAAAACTGAAGCAGATGAGTAAACACAAACAACAGATGATTACACTTCTTTCCATAATCATAAAGCCCAAGCTTTTTTGTCCTGAGCCTGCAGATACATGTCTGACTGCTTCACCTACACTCAATTCTTCACAGTTGCAATTACACACTGAAACCTTTATAACACTGAGCTCCAGAGTGGGCGTTTTCAAAGGGACAAAGGCATTAAAGAGAGCTCTGCTACTGCAAACCATTGTCTCATAACACCACCATTACTTGCTCTTTCCCTGTGATCAAAACTCAAATGCATATTTTTTTAAACAGCTGGTAACTCCCCCCAAACATTCTGCAGATATGCTGATACAGCAAAGTAAGCCTCAACCTGAAACAAGTTCATGTTTGAGACCAAAATCCTGTTACAATCAAATAATCCGATAGTCTGATAAAGCCCTTCAGCAACAAAAGACAAAAAACAAACTATACTGTATTTTAGGATGTTTTAGTTTTCATTCGGTTTTTCAGTTTTGAGGCAATTAGCAACAAACCACTGTGCAGAAGTTTGTTCCTAAAAAAAACATACCCAATTTGAATTTTTGGATCAAGTTCTGCGGGAGGCTGTTGACGACACATTCAGTTAAATCAAGCACTAAAACACACAGAGGTCTAGCTCTGGGGGGTTTGTAAAGCACATATTCTAGTGCAAATGAAGAGACTAATTTTACATAGAAACTAAACGCTTACTTGCATTTTAATCCACTGATATAATTAACTTCTTGGTTTCTTTTTTTTTTTTTTTTACAAAACAACCACAAAAAAAATCTGTTTAGGTAAAGCAAATGTAACCTTTTTTCTATGAAGGGCTTTTGAAAATTTGAAGTGTGAAGACTGACAGATCTCACTGTCATCTGTACCATGAGTCAAATAAGAGAGAATGTTGGCAGGCCAAGTATAGAACCCTGAGGGACCTCTAAAGTGACAAGTGCTAAGTAGGAAACAGCTAAAGATATGAAGAAAATAAAACATTTGTTTTTACCAAGAAAGACCTATTTTGTATTACTGTGCAGGAACAGTATTCCCATTGAGAAATAGGTATATTGGCGGTGGAGGTTGGCCGGTTAGCATCGGTAGTTGTCGTCCATCGGCTGGCTGAGATCTTGGACCGGGCCCAACCATGGGCTATTCCTGCAGCCTCCCGGGCCTCAGCATTTTAGCTGCAGGATGTCCCCCTGGGGCTTCCCTCAGTTCCTCTCTTGGGGGGTTGATCAGCCCAGTGTTATTCTGCCTGTGGCCCCTAGGCTCTGGGGCTCTCTGGGTGTCTGTAACCCCAGCTTCCTTCATGTCTGTGTCAATTCCTGCTGGATGGATTGACGGTTCCTCACACCGGCTGTCAAACACTCGTAGGGGGAAATCCTACATGCACCAGCATGCTCATACACACATAGGCGTGGGGACATCGGTATCTACAGAAATATTCTTTGGTTGAGGTTATCATCAATAGATACTTGCTTTTTTAAGAGCTTTTTATCTACATTGTTGTTGTATTCATATACCCATTTTTGTGTCGTGAATGTGTAGTTCTTAGTTCATATTATTTGGTTTGTTTTGTTAATGTTGCTTTATTGGTTGTTGATCTTTTTTTTCCACCTCTCTGCCATCCTGCTGATGTGGAGGACTCAGACGTTTTCCTGTGTTCTTGTTGTTCCCCTTCCTCTTCTCCCTCTCTTCTTCTTTCTTGCTTTTCCGTTTCCGTGTCCATAACTTCTAGAAATTAAACCCAAAGCAATCCCTAATATTTTCGCACATATATATCAAGTAGAGTACTTCAGCAAAAGCTGTAATGCTCTGCTTGAGAAGGTAAATCTGTTAGGCTTGTTCTTGGTACTCAGACACCGATTCTGAGTACCACATAGCCAGACAGGACACGTAAAAAATAAATAAAAATATTTAAGCCAAAGAAAAATGGGCAAAAGTTGGAGCTTCATTCCTTCTTGTGCTTTCTGTGTTGTTAATAAATTTCGCCAGCTTGACCCTGCAGGCTGCCCAAACATGCTAAGACACCAACATCCACTCACACTCTGCCACATTAGTTTGTTGTTCGGTCTGCCTGATGTAAATCAGCCAGTTAATTAAGACTTTAGCATGTCTTCCCGTCTCTTAATGAGATCTGCCTGTGTATATAAATTAGGCCGTTTTCACATGTGTGGCCGTACCAGAAAACGGCCAGAGAAAATGCTAATTTTTTCTGTTCACATGTAACGGATCTCTGCCCGTATTTGAATCCAGTGTTTTACTACAAATAAACAGCAGGTGGCGGTATACAAATAAGTCTGTAGTTCTCCAACAAACAAGGGAGTGAGAAGTACCGACGTCATAAAACGAGCGACAGGCTAGAATGTAAACAAACTGGTCTACTGGTCAGCTGCTACCTGAAGCCATCTACAGGGTGAGTGTTGTAGTAAACCCGCCGTTTTGTAACCTGCTGTGTTGCTGTGGGATGCTTGAATCGCGTTGTTTTGGTATTTGTATGGTCGCGAGGTGATTCTGTAATTTCGGCCGGCGGTGTCGTCATTTCCGCGTGGAGCGCGTCTATTGTCTTGAGTGCGGCCAGAGTACGGGTTGTGTTCACATGATACGTGGCCGCCCGTACCTGGACTCGGATACTACCTCCAAGGGCGCTTTCACATGGTACGGGAGTCCGTACTCGGGTACGGTATTTGGTCAAAATCCACTTATTTCGTACCATGTGAACACAGACTGTACCGTGCCAGGATACGGCCAGAGAGACCTGCCTTGGAGGTAGTATCCGAGTCCAGGTACGGGCGGCCACGTATCATGTGAACACAACCCGTACTCTGGCCGCACTCAAGACAATAGACGCGCTCCACGCGGAAATGACGACACCGCCGGCCGAAATTACAGAATCACCTCGCGACCATACAAATACCAAAACAACGCGATTCAAGCATCCCACAGCAACACAGCAGATTACAAAACGGCGGGTTTACTACAACACTCACCCTGTAGATGGCTTCAGGTAGCAGCTGACCAGTAGACCAGTTTGTTTACATTCTAGCCTGTCGCTCGTTTTATGACGTCGGTACTTCTCACTCCCTTGTTTGTTGGAGAACTACAGACTTATTTGTATACCGCCACCTGCTGTTTATTTGTAGTAAAACACTGGATTCAAATACGGGCAGAGATCCGTTACATGTGAACAGAAAAAATTAGCATTTTCTCTGGCCGTTTTCTGGTACGGCCACACATGTGAAAACGGCCCAAGGCAGGTCTCTCTGGCCGTATCCTGGCACGGTACAGTCTGTGTTCACATGGTACGAAATAAGTGGATTTTGACCAAATACCGTACCCGAGTACGGACTCCCGTACCATGTGAAAGCGCCCTTAGACTTCCTTCTGTTTCTGTCTGACTAAAATAATGGTACCTTTACCACTCCACCTGAAGATGGTTGAGTGCAGCTAAGATTGGATATAAAAACCTGGACCAAAATATCCAACCATAAACCTCTTTCTAGCTTTTCCCTTTAACTACTGACGAATTGACAGAAAAAAAATGATGGTTTGCTTGTGTTTGGAACCTGTTGAATAATAAGCTCCCTGTAGCTGACACTGTAATAAGAGGCCACAAGAAGATAGGCTTAAATCTGAACCTCAGTCTGTCATTGTGCAAAACCTGATAAATATATTGGAAATAAATTCAAGTGTGAATGGCTTGAAGGTCTTTTGGATGCTCAGGTCAGATTTCATATCTCTCTTGTCTTTTTTGCAAACAATATTGCAAGATAAAACCCAATGTTAGATTTTTGAAGGAACGAAGAGCAGAACTGCAATCAATAGGAAGCTCATTGTGCATCCTTTGGCTCCAGGGGTGATTTTTCACCAGCAACTCTATCTCCAAATGCAATGACATAATACCTATATATTCAATGTATATATTGTAATATAATGTGGCTAGAAGATCTTGTTTAGAATATTCTGCAATATTTATCAGTTCCCCCCGTTAAGAGGATTATCACTCTCTCTTTAACACACTCTCTCTCCCTTGCGACCATGACAACATATTTAATATATGTATTAATTTCCAAAAAAGTGTGAAATAGGAATATGTACTTCTACTGTAATGCAAAAGGAAAGAGAAGCCATGGACTCTGCCTGTGTGATTTATCCGTGATTAATATTAGTTTGAAAAACTGAAGTGTTTGAATGTTTCTCTTATCTGCAGTTGGATAAATGAATCCCAAAGCACCAAAAAGAGAGAAAATAGGGTCAATTTCCTGCTGTAATATTGGTTCTTTAATCGTTTTTCTTTTTTGATTAAACAATGGAGAGACCTACATTTTGCAGCAGAAAATGTAGACCAAAAATAGGACAAATACCACAGCTTGTGCCCATTGGCAAGGTCCTAACAGCCTGCATAGAATGCTGCCACACTGAGAAGATGCCTCCACTTATTGCACGATGACCTCAAATAAATTAACTTACATTTGATGTGTGACCTAAAATGTTCCAGCCAAATTTGAATGTCATAAATGTTTGATTCTTATTTCCTTCAGACCTCCAGAGCACAATTTTAACTCTGATCATACAGAATTACGCTTCAATTGTCTCTATTTTCTGACTTTAAATCATCATGAAATGTTACTTATTCTGAAAACGTTCCAATTGAGAGTTGCATAATACGCTCTGTCTGCTTTCATAAGCGCAGCTGGAATTAATTTCCTTAAATTTATTGCGTGTTTGCTTCTCTGAAAGGACTAGCGGAGAAGTGAAAAAACATGGATTAGGCTGTCCGGAATAAAGTCCGATAGCTGATATAAAACTCCATAAATCAAGAAATATCTTGAAATTTTTGTTGTTTGAAATCTGACCAATGAAACAGATCGGAATGATGAATGTGAACAGGAAGTATGAACTGTGACTGCCTCGAAATCTACCACATATTTTTACTTTCTGAAAATGATTCTTTAACTGTATACATGGTGTGTGAAACTTTGTCGAGACGTCTGCGTACCACAACAACATGCGGTTTAAAAAAGGAAAGCCAATTTTAAAACACATAAACAACGCTCTGAGTGCTTGCTGACCTACTCCGTCTGTAGACACTTTGGTGAGTCATGACACTATTTTCCTGAGGCGTGTCGCCTCAAAAGTCCCACCGGGTTAAAATTAAAACCAGACTTTCCTCTCAGGAAATCTTTATGAAAACCACACAAATAAATACCTGGATAAAACGGATTGTTTTGGAAAATAAAAACAGGGCAAGAAGGTGGGAGACATAGAAAGTTATAACACAAGGGGGTGGGTTTTAAACCTGCAGAGAGATAAACAAGATGGACATTTTCAAATGAAATTATTATATATGGACTACAAACATCTGCCCACAAAATGTATCAAAATCTTCTATCTTTATCAGTATTGAGTTCTTTAAATTAAGATGCATTCAACGCTGAAGTGCTGCATTTTAATCTTAGTTATTAGGCAAATAAATTAAGCACAGGAGACTGTCAGATAAATCATAAGAAGATAAAAATTAAGGTAGAAAACCACAGAGGCATTTTAAAAGAACAGATATACTACGGGCTTCAACAGTCCACGTCCAAAAGGGAAACAAAAACAAAAAGACTCCTCTTTAAATGTCTTCTTACTATGAAAATAACATTATTTCTCTAGTAGAATTGATGAAGTTGAACCAAATGAGATGAATGAGGTCAGTCCTATAGACATTTTCCTTCTGATTCATGACTTTCAGGAAGTAGTGGATTTGATCCTAACCAGTAAGAGTAAATTTTTTGGAATGAAATGATAAAATTATGTACATTTGTGAAATATTTATTATCTCTTGAAAGCAGTTTCAAAAAGGTGTCACGGCAGACGTTTGTTGTGCTGAGGGAGAACTGTTCAACCAACATGGGTATCTGTGTAATGAATTATGCTCAAGCTACATGAGTTGGTCTAGAATTCAAATGAACTTCTTGTATGGGATCCAAATAAGAACAACCCAGGCAAAATCCAATCGGCATCCTTTGCAAGTCTAAGGTCTCATCTAAAAGGGAATATCTTTTTCAAAGCGGGAATCTTTTCAACCGTTTGTGCCCCTAGTCAAAATGGAAATGGTGTTTTAGGGAATCCCAAACTAGGTTCCACAGTGAAAGCTTTGCTTTGTTGTGTTTACCGCTACCCTTGTGCCAAGACTTTTGATCCGCATTTTCGACACATTATTAAGGAAATCAGTACTACTTTCATAACATTTCTAGAACCCAAATGGATTTCATTTTGTGTACAAAGATGGCCTCCATTAAACCTGCATAGGTAGTTTATATGGGCTCATTAAGTAATCACTATCCAGTCACATCAGGGGACCATTACTCAACCCTTTTTCTACTCAACTCAAAAAACTCTGAGGTCTTTAGTAAAGGTTGGTTTAAATAAAAACTGAATGGATGAACCTAATGGTGAGATCCTAAAGAGGAAGACATACGATACTCTGTGCCTATGAGTCTTTATAAAAAAAAAAAATTCTTTAGCCCGTATTTTGCTCACCGGTACGTCGATCTTGATGAGGGCGATGTCGGCCTTCTCGTCAATGTCTTTGATCTTAGCGTCGTATGTGGCGCCGTTCTTCAGCTCCACCTTCAGACCACAAAGCAAAGTTCTCTTGACTCTTATCATAGCAGATTTACAGTCTCAGGACTTAATTTTAACAATTAAAATGTTGCAAGTGTCATAAAAATCAGAATCCCATAAGAATTTTTCCTCTTTTTTTTGTTTTTACAAAAGAAAAAACAGAATATTTATACTTCTATGGTAGCTGGTCTAATTAGGATGGATGGACAGACAGATAGACAGACTACTGACTAATTTCAGACATTAAGATGATAAAATGGATCCCGAGAGCTTTACATACCTTCACTCTGTGCTTATTGGCCACCACGTGGGCGTTGGTGACTATCAGTCCATCCTCGGAAACGACAAAACCAGAACCACTGGCGACAGCTACCTCCCTCTTAGAAAATATCATCCTAAGGAGAAGGGCATTGAAACCATTAAAAACAGCCTAAAAAACATGTGATCCTGTTTAAAACTAGAATTAAAACTTAACGGAGTTCTAGAACAGCATTTCAACTGGAAGCTGTTGTTTCATTTGGCATATGAATCTGTGTTGGGGCTGAAACTGGCCCAGGAGCTTTGATTAATGGCCAAACACAACCCTATAATAAGGGCCTATCATTGAAATACGTTTTTTTCCCACCCTGTCATGAATATAAAATGAATTGCATGCTCATTGGCCATTTTACTCCAATGGCTCTATGAAGATAGGGCTAATAGTTCTATAGCCAACACTTACATACTGCCAATGTTAAAGTAGGCAAGGACATGTAAATTTAAGAGGCTGTGTCTTCAGCCTAAAATCTGACTTTTCTCAGCAACAATAACAAAATTACAAATTTGCATAGGAAAGCAGGTTGGGGACAACACAGACTTTTCAGTATGGTGAGACCCCAAACTGCCTAAATTAAACAACAAGGTGAATGCGAATGGTTTTGAATTCTAGGACCCCATAAAACAATCTG
The DNA here is from genome assembly GCA_028564705.1 of Apricaphanius iberus. Lineage (NCBI taxonomy): Eukaryota > Metazoa > Chordata > Actinopteri > Cyprinodontiformes > Aphaniidae > Apricaphanius > Apricaphanius iberus. The sequence goes on along the minus strand of JAPXFQ010001878.1, from coordinate 6,584,219 downwards.
AACAGACCATTAATTATTTAGGTGATTAACTTGAAGATTTTAAGTAACAAGAACTGTCAAAATCTTTATTTTGTAACATTTGACATGTAATGTCGCTGGACGAATATTTGTTTTACTTTTCTTACTTGCGGAAAAGTTCAATATGAACAACAGCAGGAGCGATTTTCTCCACCACATCAGCGATGAAGTTGTATTTGTACCGAAGACTGTCAGGGTTCTGTTGAGCTGAAAAAAAAAAAAAAAACAAAAAAAAACAGTATCAGCGTGTGGCATCACAGCCAATTTAGAGGATTATGTGGGGTTTGGTCTAAAAAAACAAACAGACGACAGACTCAGAGGCAATAACTCTGCTCTTTGGTTGCCAGGTTAGACATGTTAACGTGAAATTAAGCTTTGGGAGCAGTAGTGGCTTGCCCTGGGCATAATAAAACAACGAAAGAGAAGATATGGAGAGATGGAAGACACAGAAAGGGGATAAAACATGCCCGACACTGAAGGAGGACTGTGGCTGCCGTCTCACGCGTCATTGCTCCTGTCTGACTCGAGAGCACATCTGTGAGAGATTTCTTTTTTCAAACAGATACTATGGGAAAGTTTGCACTTCCTAGACCCTGTGGGGCCAACTATTAGACATAATCTTTCTGCGTCATAAATATTCAACCTAAAAAGAACTATTTTAAAGAAGATTCATTCTGTCCCACTTTAATTCAGTGAGGAATATGACTAAAACCATAAATAAAACAAATTCAAACACAATTTCTGCTGCAGTCATGCTACTTCCAACCACAGGAAGATTTAAGGAAAAAAAGTTCCTAGCATTCAAGGCTGCTTATTTAGTAGGTTTGGGAAATGTCATAAATATATTTCAAAATAAATTCATAAAACAAATCTTTTCAGAGTTTGGATGGTCTTAAGCTGAGGATATCATTCACCAGCTATCATTCATTAATTAGTATTGTGTCTGTTGAATTAGAAGGAGACAGTGAAGGTGGTCTGATTATGTGGTTTTGATGCTCACATGATGTCCTAGATGAGATGAGAAAAAACCTGGTCAGACTTATTAAACGTGGGGACGACCGAAATGAACTCTTAGAGATGGTTAAATCTCTTAAATGGCTCATTCTTTAAGAGGTCATGTCCTAACAAACCTGTGATGTCACTCACTAAATACAACCTTAACCAGATCAGACAGAAGGAGGTCTCAGTGAGGACATGTCTCCCCCCCCTTCATGGTCGCAAATCTGCGGGATCTTGCCTTGCAATGGGATAATTTAGTCGATGCCCTGCAAATATTTTAGTTGTTTTCACATCTTATCCCTGGGCCCCATCGTCATGGCAACCACCTTGCTTCATTTCAGCGGTGTTGATAACAGACTGCCGGAACCTTGAGCGGCAGAGTGAGTCCGAGGAACTCCTTCTACATGACTTCATGGTTTCTTTTGTCTTTCCTGACCTGAGAGATTTCAACTTTTCCCAGACATGTTTGTTTCAAAGCTCTGTTTTTGCTAGAATAACTGCAATCAAAATGCATCCAGGCTCCCTGTGTTATATCCACCTGCTGAATCCTTTTTCACAAACATTCGGAAATGCTGGAGTAACACAAGAAATGCACTTGGAAACAGAAGTGCAAAGGGCAAGAAATTAGGTGTGACGTTTGGATTTGCGTCAAAAGGGGGGAAATCTTTGGAAAGTTATGTTAAGCCAGAGGCTAAATTGTGGGACTTGAGTCCATCTTTAATCTGTGTCTTTTCCATGTGAAGCAGCTGGCGTTGACAGCTCGTAAATAAAATGAAGAGCCGACCTCCAGAGCTGCAGTCCACTTACAGTCTGAGCAGCAGTTTGCTGTGTTCTCTGCGGTTGAGCATCTGGAGGAAACCTGTGAGTGTTGTGCTGTTTCATGGTTTGCCTGCTGATGCAGCTTTGAAGTGAAATTGAAGGAGTTATTTAGACTAGGACAGCCAGCCAAGCTGTTGGTGTCGGTAACAGCTCAGCAACATTGGTGCCTAGGAAAAAGTCTCTGAGTGAGCGAATATAGATTCTGCAGATCAGTGTGTCCCTGAATGCAGCACACACAGAGTTTTAGGTGCTCACATTCCCACAGAATGATAACGTAGCTCAAACTGTTTGTACAGAACAATGCTCTGTTTTCATAAAGGAATCGTTTGGAAAAGAATCCCCCCGCCGCGCCTGAATGAACTGATTCACGATGCAAACATGTTTTATTTGATTCTAGATCCAACCTGGATCCAATTCTGGAGCCGACAGGTCTGCGCATGGAGCAGAAGAAGGAATAAGAAGCAAACATTTTTGATCTCCAGATCTGTGTTAAACAAATGCCTGACCTAAATCTGTCTCTGTTTAAGGAGTTACACAACCCAACAGGAGGTGAATCGCCAGCGTCCTGCTGACACCTTCTAGATTTCTGTCCAGAACTTTAAATAAAAAAACTACTGGTTTAAGTTTAGGGATAAAGCAAAAAATGTGTTGTAGATTTTGGATGGACAGATTACAAAAAGTCAGAACGGCAGGAGGAGAGGATGTAGTGCGAGGCGTTGGATTCTCAGGAGGAGACGGGGAAACGGGAGCCTGACTTTGACCTTGTTTGACTCTTGAGTCTGAATCCCTCTGCCTCAGCACATCGGTGTGTTCACAGCTGCGGCGTCTCTGTGCGGCCCTTTCATGACTCGGAGCTCTGTACGGGTTAGCCGCACAGGGGCAGTCCTGGCCTTATGCAGCACATTATAACCCTGTTAAGATAACATTATGGGTTTGTTTTAGATGGAGTGAGCATGGAGCTGAAAAACAGCTCCATTTAGAGTCTGCCGCAGTGCAAGGCGCCGTTCAGAAGATGGAGGGATGCCAAAGAGACAGGGGGAGTAAGAAATACCTGATGTTTGCTGGAATATCAGTTAAAGACAGAATCTACTCACTACAACATGTAAAAATCTGCTTCAAGGTTATTCATGAGATCTTATTAGAAATCTGCAAATTACCCCAGGAAAATGTCATATATTTTTTCATATTACAAACATACGTGGGATTATAGACTATTATGAAGCAGGGAATCCCACAAGACAAAATTGTGGTGTGAATTTGTTACGCAGCTCTTTGTCGTCGGTGCTCTGAAATTTAACTCTGAACTTTGACTAGACCATTCTGCCGGACGTTTGGGCTTGTTGTCCTGCTCTCGTTGCGCGGCTCTCCAGTCCCTGCTGAGGAAAAGCGCCCCCACAGTATGATGCTGCCGCTAACTCCAGGAGGTTTTCATTCTGGTCACAAATTAGCAGAGCACCTTCCTCCGCATATTTACTTTATACTAATCTGTTTCTGTTCTTTTCTCCTTGCCATTTTTTAATAAAAGTCAGATTTGTGGGAAATACAATCCAAAGCTGTTCTACCAACATATTATCCCAACTGAGCTGTGGATCTCTGCAGCCCCTCCAGAGTTGCCTCTTGGCTGCTTCTCTGATTAATGCTCCACACTTGGGATGTTGCTTCATAACCTAACTTTGCTCTAATCTGGTTGTTAACTAATGTTCTCTACCACACCTCTAAGGCCTTCACAGAACATCTGCCAGAGATTCGATTCCACGATGACTGACTGTTTCTTAATTAGGTGATTTCTGAAGGCAATTGGCTGCAGAAGAGTTTATCTTGAAGTATCAAAGACGGATTAAAGTAAAAGCAAAACTTTTGTGATTTAGGACAAAGTTATGAAAAATATAAATTCATAATATTTGTTCTTAAGATACTTTCTGCTGAGTTAGCTGCACATTATACTTTCTACCTCTAGATGGTACAACACAATTGGTGCTGTCAGTCTAATTAATCAGTTTATATAATTAAGATCCCACACACACACATTTGATCTATTATTTAAATGATTTTATGGACATGACCTTTTTGCATAATGATTGCATGAGAACATACAAGCTGAAAACCCAGAGGACAACTGGTTGTGGTGCAGAAATGGGTGTGTGTGTGCATGTGTGTGTGTGCATGTACTTGTTTGTGTGTCTAATGGGGCTGGATTGGGTAGTATTTACAAGAGCAGAAAAATAATTTGTTGGGAAATTTAAAATGAAATGTTTTGCAGGAAACTGTGTCAGAAAAACAAAATCAGTTTTTTGGGGTTTTTTTTTAAAAAAAGGCAGAAAAATTAGAAAGATGTTGACTGTGAAAATGTCCAGGAAAGGACAAAACAGATATACTACTACTACTACTACTACTACTACTACTACTACTACTAATAATAATAATAATAATAATTAATAAAAATAAAAACACTATAAATTGGTCAATTTGACCAAATGTTTTGCTTTCCCTGTTATCAATTTAAAAATGAGGACTTGGCTTTTCATGCTTTTTGTATGCTTTTTTTAATTATTATTATCTATTATGGAATAGAGAGTACCAACACTGGGGTGCGAGTTGATTTTTTTTAAATAGAATAAAAAATATATATATATAAAAACACAATTCTGCACCACTACAGCTAAGACAACCTGGAGTTTAATTAAAAGCAGACAGATGAGTTAGGGAATACTTTAATGAAACCACAACGATAGGTCTGTGGTGGGCTTACATTCCTCTTTGTTGATCTTTTTTGTTTTTGTTGCTGTCTGCACTTAACACCAAATGTGAACCAAGAAGAAATTAAAAGTATCCATATGACAGAAAGTGGTAGGGTTTATAAATCTAATACCCTATAGCATTTAGGATAAAGGGCTCTTATCAAATATCAAATTATGTGTTAGTTGTAGAGTGGTTGTATTAAGTCTCCCTGAGTTCAAACAAAAAGCAAGAAAAGAACGACAAAAAAAAAATTACTTGGGTGGAAAATAGTCTGATGTGAATAGGGATAAATGTGGACCGTTCATTTATTTGTTTATTTATTCATTAGGCTATTTATAATGAATAAATAAATGATAAGTATGCAAACAATGTATGTATTGGCTAACGTTTTCTTCTGTGTCCTCCTAGTCTGCTTACCTCTGGCCGGTCATAATTGCTCTTTTAAACTTTTAAATAGTTCACTTTTTCTTTCCCTTAACCTTCCCTGTTTTCCTTTTGATGTAATCTGGCAGGTCACGCGCACACACGCACGCCGCTCTCACCCTTCCCGCAGGCTCCTCTCTGGATGAAGATGACCGGCGGCTGCTGCAGCTTCATGGCCCGGTTGCTGACGCGCTTCAGCTCGCAGATGTTCCGGTAGGACACCCCGTCGCTGCCGCACACCGGATCGGAGCTGCTGCAGACGCACACGCCGGCTTTGCCCCTCCGCCTCACGGTGGCGGACATCTCCACGCCGTCGGTCACCAAACACTCCATCCCCTCTGCGCAGTCTTGGTCCCCTGGGCCGCCGCATTGCTCGCCCTCGCCGGAGGCGCACACCGGGCAGCAGTTGCAGCGGTCCAGCACATCCCCGGCCAGGCAGTCTGCGGGGATCTGCGGGCACTGAGACTTGTCGCAGCTCTCCGGACAGTCGATGGCGAAGCGTTTGGCGATGCGCCCCTCGGACAGCAGGCTGGAGGAGGCGAGCAGCGCCGTTACGCACAGAAGAAACCGAAGCTGCATGTTGGGACTGTCCGAACAGAAACTCAGAGAGAAGAGAAGAAGGCTTGAATTTCTGTGAAGTGGCAAAAGGAGGTTTTTATAGGTTTTAAGTGAGCTGTATGAAGTTCATGGAACCATCACTGATCGGATAAACAGAAGCAGTGGGAAATCTTCACAAGCCGCTCTGGTTTATACAAGCTGCAAGATAAAACCTGGAGGTGATTGGTGGAGAAGCGTGACGTCAGTTTTAAGGTGGGAGGGGAGCACGTATTAGGGGCGAATAAACAACTAACTAACTTCTAAAGTTTGATAAACTGGAACCCCTTTAAATGACTATTTAATCGCTATCTGGAGGACCCAATCTGGTCGATTTGTTTGATCTAATACCATTAATCAGTGCCAATAATTGAATATGGTAATCATTTATTATGTTAAAAGTATCTTTATCCGTGTCAAGTTAAAAGCAAATAGGTAGAGGCTTCATGAGTGAAGCACCAACAAAAGTTCTCCTTTGCACTTTTCTCACAGTTTGTTTAAATCTTATCCATCCATCCATCTATCTATCCATCTTCTTCCGCTTATCCGTGGTCGGGTCACGGGGGCAGCAGCTTAAGCAGGGAGAACCAGGCTTCCCTCTCCCCAGCCACTTGGGCCAGCTCCTCAGTAGGAATCCCAAGGCGTTCCCAGACCAGCCGGGAGACATAGTCCCTCCAGCGAGTCCTGGGTCTTCCTCTGGGCCTCCTCCCGGTGGGACGTTCCCGGAACACTTCACCATGGAGGCATCCAGGACGCATCCTGACCAGATGCCCAGACCACCTCAACTGGCTCCTCTCGATGTGGAGGAGCAGCGGCTCTACTCTGAGCCCCTCCGGATGACCGAGCTTCTCACCCTATCTCTAAGGGAGAACCAAGCCAACCTGTGGATGAAACTAATTTCAGCCGCCTGTATCCGTGATCTTGTTTTTTCGGTCATCACCCTAAGTTTGTGACCATAGATGAGGGTAGGAACATAGATTGACCGGTAAATCAAAAGCTGAGCCTTTTGGCTCAGCTCTCTCTTCACCACGACAAACCGGTACAGCGCCCGCATAACTGCAGACGCCTTACCAATCCGTCTATCAATCTCCCGCTCCATTTTTCCCTCATTCATGAACAAGACCCCCAGATACGTAAACTCCTCCACTTGGGGAAGGACCCCATACCCGACCCGAAGAAAGAACCCTACCCTTTTCCGGCTCAAGACCATGGTATCAGATTTGGAGGTGAAGCTGATCTTCATCCCAGCTGCTTCACACTCGGCTGCGAACCGCTCCAGCGAAAGCTGTAGATCACGTTCCGATGAAGCCAACTGGACCACATCATCTGCAAAATCTTATACTGCGACATCTTATACGATAGTCTAAAACAGTGAATAATTGTGAGGGGAAATGATACATGGTTTTTGACACCTTTTAGAAATGAAAATTAAAAAAGTGTGGTGTGCAATTATATTCACCCTATGTAAATCACTACTTAGGCCATGTACACACACAGCAAAACATACAGAGTTGATTTCAACCATTTTTCCCGGGTTTATATAGCTCCACACTCTTCAGAGTATATGTAACATTTTTAGAATAGTTAAAGGTTTAAAACCAGGTCAGAGTTCTTTTGTTAACCCACATAAGAATGTTAAAGTAACAACAAAGGGATCCAAAAATCAATATTGTTGGGTGTTAAATGGGAACTCAATCAACACTGCAAAGTGTAAAGACAAACCTTCAAAATTTACACATACAAGTGTACATACAAGATCATTAACACTAATTGGTATACATATTAGGGATTGAGCCAAACCCAAATTCGGCAATCAGAAAGGCGAAGGTAACATGTTTTTTTACAAATATTTATTTCAAATAAATAATTTAAGAATTATTAGTAATCATGAGCAAGAAAGAGTTCTAATGTAATATTCATGAAGTCAGTCATTGGAGTGTAAAGTTCATCCACACTTCTCACAGTCATGATGGTCAAGGCAGAAACTGATGTCCCGCGGCGGCACCCCGTGGCGGCGCCCCCCGGCGAGCGGACAATAACCATTAAACACAGACAACGACATAACTCAAAGGATAACTAAGGAGCACGGCTACATTTGGAACACAAACTATAATGCACAACAGAGAACTTCTACACTTAACATGAACACATTACCTATAAGTCTTTGCGGTGTACAACAAAATGTGTGGGCTCTGGGTGGAGCTTAATTACGTTTGGAAGGAGTTGAATTAACTCTGAACTGGCACTCTTCATTCATTTAGCACCACAAAAATATCAATTGACTTTGAATTGCAAGGATGGGAGTTTATTTAACTCTGATCTGAGTTAGCTTAACACCACTCACATTCACACACACCGTCACGCTGTATCCTCAATTCTCTCTCCTGCAACAGGAAGCTGGATAACAGCGCGCCTCGATGGCAGCACGTTAACCTGTGGACTGGAGCTTATACCTGCCCATCCTTCCTGATGTGTCATTGTTATTGTCTGAATATGTGCTTAAATGTTTGTTGGTGTGGTTTTTTTCTATTACCTGCGTTGTGAGTGCTGTACGGACCCACAACACAGTTGAGCGTTTTTTCCCCTCACCGTGGAACCCTCCCCTACCAGATGTTTATTTCTCTATGTTTCATAAACGGGAGCGCCGCTCGGTGGCTGCATGCCCAACAATGACCTGGATCTGTTTGTTGTTGTTGTTGTTTGTAATGATCTTGGACAGGTTGTACTGTATCTGTAAATTCCTTGTATGCGTCATACTTGTATGTGTCATACTTGGCCACTAAAGCTGATTCTGATTCTGATTCTGATCAACTCAGATAAATAACACCAGACATGATTAATATTTTACTCTGAAAAGGTTAAAATTACACTGTTAGTGTTAAAATTAAAATTAACACCAACATGTTTAACCCTGATAATTCAACTCCCCAATTTTCGCTGTGCATGTAGCGGTTTTTTTTTAGTTTTCTTTTTAAACAAATATTTTCCTCAGCTCGTTTTAAAAAAAAGTCTCCATCCACACATAACTGGATGAGTGCATCTTTAAGCACATTCATATACTTGTCAGCCTTTAGAGGCCTTAGTTCTCCTAAATCCTATCGGCTCAGAGTAACTTTCTACTCTTCTCTAATTTCTTCTCTAACTTTGGCATAGAGCAGTGATAGTTGTAAAAACAAGTCAGCAAAAAGCACTTAGACCATCGAAAATGCCAAAACAGCTCTTAGGGCAGAAACGTTCTTTCTGAGGGGAAACACCTGTCGCACTGGGGATGTTGGAGCTTTTTTTGTGACGTCGCAGTGTCAGGTTGTTATGTGTTCCCCCATCGAGATGTGCTACGGCTCCACCTACAGTACTACAATTGCATCTGTTGTGGGGCAAGGTCCCGCCTTTTTCGTTTCTGATTGGCTGACCGGTTGAGTTCTTACTAATCCTAACGTTCCAAGTCTCCAAGTGGTGCATGAACAATTGCCTAACTCTAAGTAAAATTTTTACTCCTATCATCGGAGGAGCATTACCTAACCATAATTTAACAAATTTGCTAATCCTACTATTCGGGAACCAGTGCCTACACCTAACGTGTGGGTGGAGCCAGAACACATCTCGATGGGGGAACACCATAGGAACACATACCGACCTTACAGTGGCATTTCAAATTCTGGTTTCGTCTGTACACAAGCAGACACTGAAAACTGTAGAAAAATCTCTTGCGACAATGTAAGTTGTTTTGCCTGTTGTAAAAGAAGCTTCCCTATCCCTGCCGAGAAGTCCATCCATCCAAAGATTTGTTCCTGCAGGCCAAACAGTTCAGTGTTTTCCTCATCCAACCGGGTCTGGACTTGGACTAGGCCATTCTAATGAATGAATGATGAATGGAGTTTGGTGAGCAGGTAAAACTTAAAACAGGATTATGGCTTTCTTTCTACAAGAGTTTTATGTTTGCCCCTCTTCCAACAGTTGTGCTCTCAATGGATTCATCTCCATGAGCTGTGGCTCTCTTCAGCTCCTCCATAAACACAATATGTTTCTTCACAGCTTCTCTAATTAATCTCTTTGCCCAACCAGTCAGGCTAGGTGGACAGTCACGTCTTGATAGATTTGCAGTTTTGTCATGGTTTCCATTTTCAGAGGATTAAACAGAGCTCTGTCAGATGTTCAAATCCTAGGATATTGGCTTATTACCTATTTGCATGGTTTACTAATCTTCTCATGCATTTTTTTTAACACTGGATGTATAGTTTTTTTTAGTAAATAATAATACATTTGATGGGTTGGACCTGGTTCTTCCAAGTGACTCCTGATGCCCTAGGGTCTTTATAACTACTGTACTCCAACTGTATTCTACTCTATGATTGACCTGTCCCCTAGCAAAGCTGCAGAGCAATTGTCCAATTGATTTTTCCAGTACAAAAGACTGGAAGGTTTAGTCTCTGTGGGTCCATGTATAGGATTCAGTCTTTAGCAAGACAATATTTTAAGGAATCTGCCAACTACCCTTATTTAGTTTCTATTTTTCTACACAAACGCTATTTTTGCTTTCATCCTTAGCTTTTATTAAATCAATTTATTTGCCTTCATAGTTTCATTTCTTCTTGGTTCACATTTGGTGTGAACTTTGGTGAATGTCAAACCTATTTGACCCTCAACATCAGACTTTCTCCAAGTTTAGTCTTTTTTTTTCCACATAAAAAGGGACATATAATTCACAAAGACTCACTAAACGTCAATAGAAATTGTCTTCAAAAATTCGAAGATTCTCGATTTTTTGTTTTAGTTTTAGTTAATCGAATAGTTCACCAGAAGTTATTCTAAGAAATTAAATACACAAAAAATATAAAATATATATATATATATATATATATTTTGGACTGATCCCTTATTGCTCTATTATTAAAGTTTAATAAATTCATTCTGAACATTTCAAAAAAAACTTTTTAGTTGCAGTAAAGAAAAAAGCGCTTCGTTTTTGTGAAGCTCAAAAGTTGGCCCTGGTAACAGTTACTCTCAGAAGTGTCCTTGTGCAGTCTCATTAACAAAGCTAAAGAAAATCTTAAATATTTTGTGACAGGCGTCAGCTTCCAGCATGTCTGAGGCGAGCAATGGAGTCAAAAAGTCGGCCGCTCACCATCAGACGGGCAGGGTTGATGCTGACCGATATGTCACAGCTAAGCTGAAGCTCTGTTTTGGAAACTATTGACTGTTTTGAACCCTCAGTGTTCAGTGACAGTATCCATGACATCACATGTGGTTTCATGTGATTCCTATGTCATTACTGGACATTTCTGGACCAATCAGATCCCTGATGACCTGCTGGCACTAGTGTTTGGCCAGCAATTTATCCTCCAGCTGTGGAAAAGTCAGTTCAGGGGAATATTACTGTTTTGTTTTATTACACATCTGGAATCGTTATTTGTCATTTTGCATATTAGCACGTTATGAAAAACCTTCAGAGAATATATCATTAATGATCTCGTGTAGAGAAGGAGCGTTGCAGATCTGATGTTTTCTTCAAGTGTGCTGATGGATGAGTTTAGTTAAGGTCTGAAGAAGAGGCACTGTGAAGAAAGCAGACAGTGCCTGGGAGGAACGGTGGGCAGTGTAAGTAGATGCATGTAAGGTTGGAGCAATTCATGCATTAGGAAAAGGAGAAATCCGTTAGGTATGTAGCAGGACAGACAGGTGACTTTGCACTGATGATGTTAACAGATTACACTGAAATCTGCAGAGACATCAAACTGGAGAGAGAAAATAGCTGGACAGTGACGTAAAAGCAGTAAAGATGCAAGGACCACAGGTACCAAATGCGTTCAAATCTCTGGGATCAAGCATCTATAGCATAAGATGGTGTGCAGGACAGGAAGAGGAAAGCTGGAATAACAAAGATGGTTGGCTGGGATGATCTTTTACAAATGGGTGACTAATTAATTTCCCTCTGGGATCAATAAAGTATTTTTGAATTGAAAGGGCATGAACTGGAAGGTTTCCAGGAGGACAGAGGGAGAGCTGCTGTGATGAATTGTGTGGAGACAGTTGCATCTAAATAAAGACGAGAGAGAGAGAGCAATGATGTTCCATTTTTCACTGGGTCAGATAAAGAGTTATCAAGACAAGGATGTGGTGGTTCAGACATGTGTAAAAATCTAACTTGAGCTGCAATGGAGGCGGAAAAAGAGGGCAACTATAAAGAAGGGTTATCGATACAGAGGAGGAATCTGAGTGAGTTCGTCCTGGAGTGCAGGGGAATTGGATTGTTTCTTGTAAAACTAGCTCCCCTGCTGGCAAAAGCAGGTATATTCATGACCACATCAACTTGCAGCTGTGTTTTTTCATTAGATCAAACATTCCATAGAGAAAATAAAAGATTATGTGGTTGTTAAAAACCTTCAGAGCCCTTGATTCGATCAGCGATTCTTGGATGGATAGTATATTTGCAATTTACCGTAAGAGTTTAATTGATTAATTAACAACAGGATTGTTTCAAACATTCTAACAACCCTAAAGGACCAATTTTACCCAATAAAGAATATATGATCCTATAAAATAACATCATAGTGATAGAACCCCCCTGATATCATCAGTGACATGAGGAACTGTTTATCAGCTGTATATGCTGCCAGTAGATGGAGTCTTCGAGTGTTTCTTTTGGTTTAATTTAACTTTTATATGCAAACAAATACCCTGAGGAGGCAAGCATCATGTGTTTATTTTGGATCACAGTTTACTGGATGCTTCGCTGACTGATTCTGCTGTAATAGAATTGTGGCTTTGGAAAAGAAAAAGGTTCCTCTCTAATTCAGTTATTAGACTTGTATTAAAAAAATACTGCAAGAATAATGGAATTGCTCAATGTTGCCCAGTTTTTTGCTTGATGCATAAAACTGTTTGACAGCTTGCATACAAATCCATAGTTTTGTTTAAAAATGATATGAAACAGCGTATGGTTGCTATAAAAGAGACGAATGTTCTTCATTGACTGTTGAAATGTGATTTTAGATGATCAGTGTGAGTAAGTGAAATACCATGAGTCACGATAAACAGAAACCAGAATAAAGTTAACAAACGAAGAAAGGCCTCAGTGGGAATGTCCTCAGCGTGTTGGATTTGCGTGGCTCCAGTTTTCTCGACTATGACGTGAAGACGACTGGAGGTGGATCAACTGCCCTGTTCTGGACTTTCCCAGAAACATGTCCCATTTGATTGTGTGACAGCTCAATCTAGTCCCGTTCACGTTGTGTCAGAAACAATATTTTAACTTGCCTATATGCATCCAAGTCACACAGAGAGAAAAAGACAACAGCTGGAACATTAAAGACGGAGTTGGCTTTGGTCAATGGACATCTGTCGGGCCTGTGTGGTTCGGGAAACGCAGGAGTGTCTTTGTCATTGAGATGACTCAGACCACCAAACAGTCTGCTGAGGTCCACAGATCATGGCTGGGGTGTTGTGTTTTTCCCAGTGGATCATGTTTCCAGCCCCACAAAAACATCAATACTTTGTCCTGACTTATGAGACCCAGGACAAACAGCAAAGATCTGATATTTCATCCATTTCTGGTATAAGGACAATCTTGTGTAGCACATTTGCACCCATTTAACTTGTGTTTTTTAACATTCCTTCAACATTTCAAATCTAAAGTGAAGAAAAAAGTAACATAATGTGCCCCTCAGCAAGTTTCAGTGCCATTAGAATCTATAATAATAGTAATAATAATAAAATTATATTAAAGGGCACCTTGCTCAAGTTAGTTGCAGAGCGACTGAAAGCTCTGCTCTCCATGGTGACAAGCCAGGCAAAAGGAACAAGATGAGTGGCTGACGAGGATCTGAGAAAACAGGAAGGAGTGGCGATGTGAAAGGTCACACAGATAACGAGAGGCAACTATATGGATGCTCATAAATGTGAGAACTGGAATTCTGAAGTGGATCTGCGATTCTACGGGCAGCTAGGGAAGCTGCTGAAGAACTGGGGTAGTGTGTTCTCTTAAGGGGGTCCTCAGTTATGATCCAAAGTGCACCGTTCTGAAGGAGTTGGAGTTTAAGCAGGGAGTTAATGGGGAAACCAAAAAGAAGAAAGTTGCAAGAGTTGGGGTGGTGCAAGAGACCAAGTGATATAATATGCAACTAAAATGAACGTCTACATCACACTCTTTACCTGTAGGGAAGGATGAATGGGGGAGTTATCATTTGTTAAAGGAGAAACTATAGAGCTTGGTTAAAGTGGAGGCTGTGCCAATATAACCTCAAACACAATACTTGGCTTATTTCATTGTTTCATCATAATTTAATAAAAGTTCAACCAGAATATAGAAACACAGAGAAAACTTGCCCAAATGTGTTTCTAAGAATTCAGAAGGACGTTACCAACAATGACCTAATTGCTAAACTGATCATCATCTACGTGAGCATAAAATAAAAGTAGGAAGTAGGAGATTCTTGGGCACCAGGAGAAAACCCAAATACAGTGTACTAACCCAAAAACAAATCTTATACATACTGCTAAGCATGGCGGTGGTGGGCTGATGGTTTTTTGCTGATTGTTCAGTGAGAGGACCGGCTGACTTTGACTTTTCCTCTCTGCCACAGCATTCCAGAATCAAATGTCAGGCCATCTGTCCAATGGAATACGCCCAAAACTGGGTCATCGACAAGACAATATTCCCAAACTCAGCAGGAGATACGTTTCAGAATGGATTTTAAATAGTGTGACGAGCCTCCACTAGGGGTCTCTGTATTGTTTTTTTCAGGGCTGTGTTCCATCGATTCCAATTAGGTGCACCTGAGCCTGGTGTGCTCCTGCTTCTTTACTTTGGTGGCTCGTCTGTTCAGTGAGGAGTACACCATGGTCACCTCTGATGTTTGTTTGTTTGCTTTACAGGGCCACTCATCCAGGCAGTCTTCATTACTGATTAAACGTGTTGTTTTTTTGAGTGAAGTTAAATAAAAAACTTTTCATTTATACTACCACCTTTGTGTCTCACTGTTTGTTGCGGGCCTCGAGCCAGCCTGTAACAATAGAGGAAAAAAGGTAAAAACTAAGTGTAGAAATGGCCTAGTCAAAGCTCAGACCTTAACAAGATTAAATGTCTAAGAAACAGATGCATAATTAATATTGAATAATGTTGGGATGGTGTGTATTGGACTCTTATGCAAAAGTATTCACACCCCTCAAACCTTTTTACATTTCAACTGCAAGTTTCGATGTATTTTTTTCATGATTTTATATGATACACAAAGTAAGTGGAAGGAGGAACACTTTTTTTTTTTTTTTTACAATATTTTCACAAAAGAAATTCTGGCTTGCAATTAAACTCAGCCCCATTTTACTCCGAACCTAAAAAACCCTTAAATAAAATCCACTGTGAGTAAATTAAATACATGTTTACCTTCAGTTTGTCACAAGTCATGTGGGAGACACAGCGAACAAATGGAACAGGGTGCTTTAATCAGTGGAGGGCAAAATGAAAGCTTTATGCTCAACATGTAGAAGATACGCAGATAAGGCAACTTGGAGTTAAGTGCCTTGCCCAGGGGCACATGGACATCTGACAGGCAGAAGCTGGAATCCAACCCTTCTGAAAACAAGCCAACTACTCTGCCCTCCTAGCCACAGTCACCCCATAAATTTTGATTAAGAAATTATATATAAAAAATGTCTAATGCTGGACCAACAATATGACATTTGAGCAGCTTTCATTCTCATTAGTTTGGCAGCTGATTTTAATCACGAAACAGTTTTAAGAAATGTTTTTGTTTGGTTCAAATAGTAAAGGAAATTCCATGTCGATCTGGGATATTCTTTAAAATTCTCATGTCTGTGTAGGTTTTTGTATTTAAAAAAAATAACTCCTCCAAGTAAGTTTGGTTGACAAGGATGAAAACACAAATTACTTTCAATATCTTTTAATAAATAGAAAAAAAAAGGTCTTTGAATCTCTCGCACACACACTAAACGGATCAAACAGCTTGTGGTGAATTTAAAATCTGCTCTTTAAAAAGATCGACGCAGGCACTTTATCCAACTTACGTATCAAAGGGAACAACAGATGTGCGAGGGCGGGGATGTGCACACAGTCATGCCAGCGTGTTCGTAAAAATTCAGTAAACAACATATATGTGTAGTTTAATTTTTACATTAAAGTTAATATCAATACAAAATAACAAACACAAAAAAATAAAACACCCACAACCAGAGAGCCGAGAGGAGAAGCTGCCTGCAGAGCGGCTGGAGTCCCAAAAGATTTCCGCACCAACCGTCAGGTCTCCCCTAACGCCAACATTATGGCAGGTAAAGTGACAGGAAGCTGAGGGGAGGTGAGGAGAGCTGGTGAGCAAAAAAAAAGAAATTTCTCCAGAGTCAGAGTTGATGATGCTGAGGCATTCCCATGCTTCACATGACTTCCGCACTCAGGGCAGAGGCTGACGTTTATCAAAGTCACAAACAGTTTCTGCTTATTGAAACGACACAGGAGGTTCCGTTTCTGTAACAAGAATTGGTTAAAATAGGGATGATGCAGCTGCAGAGAGAGAAAGATTCACTTAAATAATTCAGATTATATTCTGACTGACACCATGAAACCCCAGAAACTCTGAGGATCTAACTTACTTTAAGAACATAGTTTAAACTTTTTCCTTTTGGATGATCTGAAGGTTTTCTGCCTAAACCTTAAGCTGCTATTAGTCAAAAATGTTTGTACTTTCACAATTATTTGCCCTGTATATTAGTTCACATGCATGATTCTGCATATGTTGCAATGCATTTCTTTGCATGTAAACAGTTTCATGTGCTGTGAAATATTTTTTACTTTGTAACAATATCCCTGTTTTTATTATTTTTACCTGTGAGTGACATGTTTGATCTTACTGGTTTTGGATCAAACAAAAAATAAATATATAGCAAACGTTTTTAAAATCTATAACAACATGCTGAATTTTTTTTTTTAAATGTTCAGTGAAAAAAACAATAAAAAAAAAACAATGGCCTACTGGTTGCACACACTAGGTGGCAGCAGAGTTTTTGGATCACTGAATTTTAAAGCATTCGTTTCCCTTGAACATGTTAAAATCTGTATTTTTCTTGAGATTTATGTCGATAGATGAACATAAAAACTCCATCATAAGAAGCTGAAGAAAAGGAAAACATGTTTTTTTTAAATATATATATATATATATATATATATATATATATATATATATATATATATATTTGTCTAAAAAGTGTAATGCATATTTTGATACCCCTAATGAAATCCAGTTGTAGTTTGACCTCTTCTGACCCACCGAACTGTTTGACCTGCTGCGGAAACCTACGTGTGAAGGAAACAGAACAGAAGTCCAAATACACTATTCCCACGATAAAACATGATGGTGGCAGCATCATGCTGTGGGTTTGCTTTTCTTCAATATGGGTGGGGGGAGCATCTTTTGCTAAATAGAATAAGGCAAAAACAAACAAAACAAAAAATAAGGCAGACACACCCTGAAATACATGCGGCTGTAAACTGCGGCAAAAAGTATTGATTCAGAGGGGTTGAATCCAAATGTGTGCCACACTTTTCATATTTTTCCTTGTAAAAAGTGAAAATAAGCATTTTACTAATATGTCCCTGCACTACTTTTGTGTTAACCTATGACATAAAATATCAATGTGAGAAGATCTTTGAGGGGATGTTTTGCAAGACACAGTGTCTAGCTAGGCCTGAAAAACTCAGCAACAGTAAACAGAGGATTAAATTGTTTGTTATTCTAAAACGTTCTTTAAATATTTCTCTCTGCAAAATTTTGGTTGTTTCAGAGATGAAACTCTTCCCCTTCCTGTCACTGAACTCCTGCTTAGAGCTTAAATGGACTGTGTGATCTGTGGAGCTGGCCTAATGTAATACACTGTATAAAAAGGATTCAGGAAGACAAGTTGAAAGGGGTACAGCAGAGGAAGACCTGTATGTGGATCAACACGTGAGAAAAACCGGTCCGAAGATGTTTAGCAGGACAATAATCGCAGAGCAGTTATTGTCACATCAGAGTGATCTGACAGTCAGGTTCCTCTGTGTTCGGGCTGCCCTCGCAGCCGTCGCAGAGCTTCCCCACCTCAGTCACTTGGAGGACTGCAGTGTCTCCTGCAGCGACAGGCGGGAGCGCGCTGTAGGCAGCGGCATCATAACAGGCTGGATTCCACTCAGCCGCCACGGGAGGAGGCCCAAGAAGTTGTCCTGGTGGTGACTGTCCAGCGTGAGGCTCAGCACCCTCTGAGGATTCTGGGTACTGCGGTTTCGAGTTAAGGGGGTAGTAGAAGGTGGAGGCTGAGGTGGGAGAGGGAGAGTCACTGTGCTCCTGCGGAAACAATGAAGAGTAGGAAAGGGAAGTGAGAGGTTGAAGACGAGGCAGGGAATGATGGTGACGGATGGGCTGATTAATATGATAGATGGGCTGATTATTGATTGATGGGTCTGTGGATGGAGGGATAGATAAATGAGCTTGTGGTGGAAAAGAAGAAAAGCTAAAAATAAGGGGAGAAAATAGTAAAAAAAAATAAAAAAAATCAGACGTAAGCATCAGATTAAAATGTGAGCCAAAATCCGGCAATTTGTCCCGTTTTGATTTTCCTTATATTGGAATCATTCTAAGAAATTATTCTATATAATTTTTTTAAATTTGATCTATTTTCATTTGTAAATCATGACTCTAGAATCAAAGCCAATCATCTGCTGTTGAAAAAAAAAAATCAGGACTTTCACTCATCTTGGAAACTTGAAATACAGACACATTTATTTCTCATTTCAGGTAAAGATATATAAAAATCAGTAAAAATATACGCTTTTTTTTGTTGCTGAAGTATAATCTCACACTGAACATTTTGAAAAATCCATCGCTGAATCGCTGAGTATATAATAATACTATTGCCAAATCCATACATGTTGGTAACCCAGACCATCTCTTAAAAGTGCATGCATCTGAATAACTTTTTTAGTAAATTTATACTTATTTTATACATAATTATATTTTGAATGAAAAACAAAATAGTAATCATCGTCTTCCACTTCCTCTGGCGTAGACATATGTTGGACATACCTCCTATCCACTCTTCAAAATGGGGAAAAACCAGACAAAACACTGGAATGAAGTGAGGTAGTTGAACTTCGGAAGATAGTTCACGGCTAAACAGAACAGCTTCTGATCTAAACATTTCCATTTGTACAGTAAGAGCAAAAATGAAAAAGCTTAAAACTCAGCAAAGAAGGCTGGACGAAGATCCAAAGTTTACTCACTCGCAAACATCGAGCGGGATGGTAAGGGAGGATCTCTAAAGAGAACTGCTGATAAAGAGCGACATCTTTAGGTCACGATCGATCTTTACAGCAACACGCGCTTCATGTTGTCTTAATGTAAAAAAAATAAATAAATTTAAAAAAAAGGAAAAAAAAAGGTTGAAGACATGGAGGAAACGGGTCAGGCCTACTGTTAAATCACAAAGTGAAATTATTTTGACGTCACCAAGTCAAATTTTTTTAATGATGTAGTCCCAGGAACTAATTTTTATAGAAGAGCTGTAGCTCATACAGCATTCTGAATCATATTGAGGGATAGTGCAAAAAGGAATAGCCTCCAAGTTCCAATACTAACCTGAAAATGAGGTATGATTTTTCGATAACTAGTCCGTGTGAGATTATGCTACTGCAATAAAATTAACGAAAGAATAAATTTTATATACTGTATTTTTTCTTTCTCTTTTGGTTTACAAATTTTTACAGGAACCTGCCTTTAAATTTGTCCACATCTTTAACCACATTGCTTTCCAACTCAAGTCACTACTTTTAATTTCCTGAAATGAGTTCTGAGATGGTCACACAGAAACAGGACAGGCTCTGAGATGTAACCTTCATGCAGTTCCACGTACGAACGAGTGATGCTACTGTTGCCGGGGAAGAGGAAAAGATGAGGCAGCGGTTGCTAAGGAAGCTGAGAGGCAGCGGGGCTTGGCAATAAAAGACGATGAGCAGCGGTGGGAGGGAACAGGAAGCAGGCAGCGGGGCTCATTTGGGGAAGGTTATTGTGTCACTGTCACACCTCACTCTCTGGAAAATACACACACACACACACACACACAACAGGAAGGAGAAAAAGAAAGACAACATGGCATAGGGTTAGCACAAAGAAAGTAAAGGCTCAGAATGAGTTCCAGGATGCCCGGCTGCGAGTCGGAAAGTCTGTAAACGTTACTCAGAGAGACACGGAAACAGTTCAGAGATGTTGCAAACGAGCAGAGCACTGTTGGGTTGCATAGGGTCAAGGGTCAGAATGTTAAAAAAAAATACTGAACAGGAAAATAACCATTCATATGGAGGAGTTACTGACAGATTTTAGGATTCCCTTGCAGTATAGATCAGGATCGGTTTCAGAAGAGTTCTTAGAAGGGTTTTCTGACCTTCCCAGCTGGTCTCATGCTATTTTGTTACATGAAAACCATCATTAGAGCTGATTTTCTGCTCTGTACAAATTCTGCATCTCAGATGCCTCAAGGAAAGTCCACGTTTATGGGGGATTTTTTTCTGCCATTTATCAAGAGAATAACATTACAATTTGGGAGAGGATTGTTTTCTCTTCCCCCTCAGAACCTGTAATGCTTGCACTCAAAACTTCTGCTCTTTCTCAGATATTCTCTGTTTTCTCAAATTCTGTGTTTCTTGGTCGCAGATTTTCTCCTCACTTGCAAACTGTTTCTCTGCGCAGATCAAAACTGCGCTCATGGCCCTCTCTTCTCTGATCGCGGATTCTGTGTGCTCCCAATATGGTAGCAGCCTGCTTTAGGGTGCGTTTGTTTTCTGCTCTGTGTTAGCCTATAACTACAGGTTACTGCATCTGGTGGTGTAACTGTGCTGCCCACTGAATAAAGAGAGAAACAACAAAAAGTGTATTTGATACATTCCAAATATTCATATAATTTGGAATCTCGCTTTTTCATTTCTGTTTCATTTTCTATCACACTTTTTTTGTTAAGAGTATTGTTAAAAGTATACTCTTAATAATACTGTAAAACTTTTAATATTGTGATAGTCTTCTGATGGATTAAAGATATAATTAAGCTGTAAAAAGAACGTTTAAATAAATGTTTGATAAAGCAAAAAAGAAACAACATCAGCTTGCTGCTCTTATAAGGTTTGGGGAATACGCCACACCTGTGGAACATTTTGTTATCTAAAGTGGGATATTTTTTCACTTGAGTCCACAGAATGGCTCAGCATAAACCACAGTCTGAAATAAGTAATTTATGTATAGAAATTTAATTATTTTCCGCAATTAATGATTAACAGAGTGTTAGTTCTGAAGTTAAAGCCTTACATCATAAAGTTTTTGTAAAAGGAACTTATTTTATTTCTAATGCTCCTGTTTAGTTCCTACTTATTTCTGTGAAGAAGGAATTTCAGAATTAACTAAATGACATTCAAAAACTACTAAGCATTGAAGTAAAAATTATTTACTTGAGGGTTTTATTGTTGCTAATCCATTTTCAAGTTCAAGTGGCTTCTCTTTATCCAGTAACCTTGTGCAGTAACCTTTAGTCGAAAACTAACGCACCCTAAAGCAGGCTGCTACCATATTAGGAGACCTATCATTCTATTGGCTGGAACAGTTTGCTTCGACGGTTTGCTTCGACGATACTTCTCGATCCACGAGCGAGCACACAGAATCCGCGAGCAGAGACGAGAGGTTTCATGAGCTCAGTTTTGATCTGCGCAGAGATACAGTTTGCAAGCGAGGAGAAAATCTGTGAGCAACAAACACAGAATTTGAGAAAGAATAGAGAATATATGAGAAAGAGCAGAAGTTTTGAGCGCAAGTATTACAGGTTCTGAGGGAGAAGAGAGAATAATCCTCTCCCAAATTGTAACTGTATTCTCTTGATAAATGGCAGAAAAAAATCCCCCATACAGGTTTGGTATAATTTCCTCCGGTGACAACTTGTTTCCATAATTAACTTGAAGACACTCCTGGAAGCCTCTTGAGAGGCTATGCTATATTGCACAGGGCTGTGAAGAGCTATATATATATATATATATATATATATATACACATACATACCAAAATTTTGGACACACCTTCTCATTCAATGAGTTCCCCGTCATTTCATAACTACATTGTAGATTCTCAATTAAGGGCATCAAAACTATGAATGAACACATGATGTATGGAATCACTCTTTGTACTTAAACAAAAAGAGTGAAATAACTGAATACATGTGTTATATTTTAGATTCCTCAAAGTAGCCACCCTTTGCTCTGATTACTGCTTTGCATTCTATTGAGCTTCCAGAGATAGTCACCAGAAATGGTTTTCCAACAGTCTTGAAGGAGTTCCCAGAGATGCTTAGTACTTGTTGGGCCCTTTTGCCTTCACTCTGCGGTTCAGCTCACCCCAAAATCTCGATTGGGTTAAGGTCCGGTGACTTTGGAGACCAGGTTATTTCACACTTTTTTGGAAAACTACTACATAATTCCAGATGTGTTAATTCACAGTTTTGTTGCCTTCAGTGTGAATCTACAATGTAAGTAGTCATGAAAAGAAAGGAAACTTATTGAATGAGAAGGTGTGTCTAAACTTTTGGTCTGTACTGTATATATATTAAATATTTTTTTACTGTAAGGACGATGAGACCACGGCAGGTGAAGCGATGGTGCATCTTGATGCTTCATGGTAATTGTAGACTATTGTGATAAAAAAATGTTACTTTATCAATGTAATTAGCCTTAAATCTTGAATTTCTCACATTTCCTACATGTTTGTTGCAAGTCCACCGGTAAATAAGAATGCCTACACAATCCTACTGAATTTGGAATCGGGATTTTCAGCGGTCCATTAATCTCAAAACAACAATTGGAGCGTGCTGGTACTGTTCTACTCTCTGATATCACTTCATCCTAAGTCCAACTAACTAGGTCCGATGAGGGGAGATGTTGGGAAAGTACACTTTTTATATGAACTAGTTCAAAGTTCAGTTTACATAATTTTTAAACTAAGTACAAAGCTTGAAAAATGAACTTTTTTCCCCGAAAAAATGTTGCGGCGAGCTATTTTTCTTCAGGATACAGACATTTTCCATTTGTTGCCACCTATTCAGTCCACACTTGTTACCCAGCTGCCCTCTTTATACCATACAGTATATTCTCAAAAAATGTATTGTTGTTTTTTGAAGCATGCTGGGATAGGAAAGTAAGGCTGTACCTCATAATGCAATATTCAAAGTGCAAAACATTAAAACATTAATTATCTTCGGTTTTCAATTCCTGTAAATGTATTTTCTGACTTGTTTGCACCAAGAAAACGTATAGAACTTGAGTTATAAAGTGCAACGTTTAATTATTTAAGTTTATGAAAACTAGGCATTCCATTTTCCTAACGGCTGCAAGTCTCCGACAATATACTGTAATTGCACTTTGTGCAGCTACTGCTGGGAGATGAAGACAACCGAGCTGCTGCTACTGTACCACGTTATCTGATTTTAAGTGGTAGAGGATTTTTTCATCATTGAAATGTCTTTTATTTACTTATTTTTTTGTGACCTGCATACCTTTAAAAGCTGGCACGTTAAAGAATTACTGCTGCAAACACTGGAATTAGCCTGCATACGTCGCAGTTTGACACCAGAAACGTACGCTGTACGATTCAATTAGTTTTTTATGTGTTACTTTTTGTAAACAGCATGTTCTTTATTTTCAGAAATAGATATGTATATTTTGTACACATATTTCTGAATAATCCTGTTTCTTGATTCAAAATGTGCTTTTTTCATTCACATTATTTTAGTGTTGGTATTTTGCCCTTACTTTACACAGTTATTGTAATTCTGATTTTATATTTTATGTCACCGTTGTGTGAATCAGTCACTGCTGTTACGCTTGAATTTACTCAGTGTTGGACGATTAATGGACTTTCCATTCTATGTTTTGCATTATGACCTAAATTGCACACACCTATGTATTAAACATACTCACAGAAATATATGAAGCTAATTTGTTAGCATTTTCACTGAAATGAACACATATGAAAATATTTCTGATTATTGTCTGTTGATTTTATGCATTTCTATCAGTTCTTTTGTGTGTTTAAGTAATGAGATGCACTACAGGTTTGTGTAGGTGCTACAAAACCAGCAACCTCCGTAGCACCAGCGCTATAAGCTAAAACAGTAAACGTACAGCCCTTTTGGAGGACATGAAGAGCAGCAAATTGACTGCGTTAAGACTGCAGTTGGAAAAATAGATGTTTCAAGCTCTGTAAGGCACATTTTCTTTGTCCCCAGTAAATTTTCCTAGTGTGTCCTGTTTGCAATCTGATGTAAACGGAAGAGAAAGTGCAGAAACCTTCTAAAAGGCTAACTCCACACTTTTGGTAAAAGTTTAAACCTACAATCTGGCTGCAGTGATCTGTCTTCATTCATCAACGTCAAAGCAAAAACTAATTTCAAGTTGAACCCGTCTGGAGAGTGTGGGCTAAATGCCCGTTAAGGGTGAAGCAGCGATGGATGGGGGGGGGTGAGGGATGGAGTGGGAGTTAGGGTTGGGGTCCGGGTCGCATGGGGGTTCACATACGTGCGGGATTCCCCATTGCAGAACGGAATATACCTCTGTATACAGGGGCTGGAGAGTCGTCGCGCCTGACGGATCTAAAAAAACAACAGTTTACAGCTGAGCTCAGTAACAGAGAGGCAGAGAGCTCCTTTCCAACACAACCCACTTCAAACTGCCACATGATGATCTGTAGATGATAGACCGAACTACAATGTCAAATAAGAAAAGTTCACACAGAGGACTAAATGTGTCCTTGTGTATTTAGAACTCTTGCAGCAGCAATCTTTTACTTATTTTATCAGCAGAAAAAAAAAAGGTTATTTCCCAATAAATTGCAAAAAAAATTCTGTTAAAATATCCAAAACTTTGACTTTGCAGGAAGTTGCTGCTGAAAGCCAAAAATATAAAACTTTTTTTCCCCACCAACAGCTTAGTGAGATAAAGAACAGAGGCCAGTTTGAGGTGGATCATTAAGGTTTGGAGAGAAACTCTATAGGGACAGATAAAGACAAGACTTCACAAGCCCAGTGTGTGTGGGTGGGTGTGTGTGCGTGTGTGGGTGTGTGTGTAGGCGTGATGTTGTAGGTGTGTGTGTTTGACAGGGAATAAGTAAAAAAACATAATCACTGTCAGATTGAACACCAGATAATATGTAAAACATATAAAATAGCTCCTGTTTGGGTCAAGTTTTGAGGATTTCATTTTTTTTCTGCCATGCTCGGCTGCATCTACCACCAGGTGGCATCGCTTCGGCGGCTCATAAAAGTCCAAAATGTTGCACTGCTGCAGCCATTGTCTGATTGTCTGTATCAACGTTTAAGGAAGTTCCTGCGCAGCTTCGAGATACGCACCGTGTTGGCTGAGCGCCCGGGCCCGCGCTGAGCAACAATCGCCCCGGAGATGGCCTTGATCCAACAGTGCATGTCATCTGGGCTGTCAGCCTGGAGATCAGACGCACACAGAGGAATTCAGTTTATTCCAAAAAAAATATTAGCTCATACAGTGGGATTTGGGCTCATAAGCTGTCTGCTCTTTTCCATTTTAAATTAAGAAATCAACAAAGTTAATTATTTCTTTGACATAGATTTGATTTAATTATTTTCACACTTTAAATTAATATGCCATGAGAAAATTATTAATTCAATTCTTAGAATTATTTTTGAAAATTCATATTCTTGCAATGACAATCATCATGTGGAAGGTATTTCAAAGGGTTTGGATTAGTTCAACAACCTCAGGGGATTTTAGAGGGGTATTTAAAGTGGAAATATTTACCTCATTGACAAATTTAGACCAGGGTCTGTCACACAAGGATGAAATCTATGCCAACACATCATACTGAGGGTCTCCTCATATAAAAACATAACCTTCTGCTAGTGTTCTCCCATCTATCGCAGCAAAAACCTTGTTGTGACAAGAAGCTCTGGGAAATCAGGAAAAGTATAATACAACCCCAAATTAGAAAACGTTGGGATAGTATGGAAAACACACACCAAAAAAAAAAAGTACAGATTTTCAAATTTACTTTGACTTGTATTTCATTGCAGACGATATGAACACAAAATATTTCATGCTTTGTTTGATAAACGTCATTTTATTTGTAATTATACATATATTTCCTGTTATTTAGACCTGCAACACATTCCAAAAAGGTTGGGACAGGAGCAAATTGGGGAAAGTAATCAGGTAAATTGGTTAAATAATGATGTGATTTGATGATAACAGGTGATTTTGATTATGATTTGGTATGAAAGCAGCATCCAAGACAGGTCTATTTCTTTAGGAGCAAAGATGGGCCAGAATCGCCAGTTTGTCAACAAATATGTGAGAAAATGCTGGAAATGTTTAAAAACAATGTTCCTCCAAGAAAGATAGAAACACATTTGGATATTTCACCTTCAATAGTGCATAACAGGATTAAATATTACAAGGCATCTGGAGGAATTTCAGTGCGTAAAACACAAGGGAGCAAGCCTACGCTAAACAACCGTGATCTCTGATCCCTGATGTAGCACTGCATAAAGAGTTGTCATTCATCTATAAGCGATATGACCACATGGGCTCAGGACTACTTTGGCAAACTTTGTCAAGTACCACAATACGTAATTACATCCACAGATGCCAGTTAAAACCGTACTGTGCCAAAATGAAGCCCTATGTTAACAGTGTCCAGAACCGCCGTCAACTTCTCTGGACTCAGAGGCATCTGTGATGGACCATCACACAGTGGAAACATGTACTGTGGTCAGATGAATCAGTAGTTCAGGTACTTTTTTTGAATGGACGCCATGTGCTCCAGAACAAACAAGAAAAGGCTCATCCAGACTGTTACCAGCAACAAGTCAAAAAGTCAGGGTCTGTCATGCTATAGGGTTGTGTCAGTGCCCTTAGCAAAGGTAACTTGCACTTCTGCGATGGCACAGTTAATGCTGAAAAGTACATAGAGACTTTGGAGCACAATATGCTGCCTTCAAGAAGACATATTTTCCCGGGACACCATTGCATATTTCAAAATCACATTCTGCACACATTACGAAGACCAGGCTGTGGAGGAAGAGGGTACGAGTATAACACTGGTCTGCCTACAGTCCCGATCTGTTTCCAATAAAGAATGTGTGTCGCATTTTGAAAATACAAAATGCGACAATGAAGACCCTGTACTGTTGCCCACCTTAAGACTTGTTTGCAGGAAGAATGGGGCAAAATTACACCTGAAACACTTCATCACAGAGTGTCTTCAGTCCATAAACGTCTTAAATGGTGTGAAAAGCGATAAATGCTTTACTGTTCCAACTTTTATTGAAATGTGTTGCAAGAACCAAACTACTGTTTCCAGTTTGATGTTAATTTAACATACCGTCCCAACTTTCTCTGATTTGGGGTTGTATCAGGACACCGTTCATCCATCAGAAGAAGCACAACAACTGCCATGAGCAGGGAAACCTTTGTGTTACAATCTCAAACATTGAAACATGCTCCTAAATCGGAGAGTTTTCTGCATTTCATGCATTATGAGCTCAGAATCAGTTCATTCAAATTTCCCGCTTTGGCAACAAACCGATGCTGCTGCACTGAGACAAGTCATTTACCAGCAGATAGGAGGGGCTCCAGTTTAAAATATTTTAAATAAATTCATCTGACATATTTAAAGCTAAACCTGCTGAAGTGAGTTTCATCCACCCAAAACAGGCTGAAGATCTGGTATCTTTAAAATAATGATGAACTTAGCAGTGTCACCTGTATGTAGAAGGTTCTGGAGTTGGTGACCATCTCAAACAGGTTGTCTCGCATCATCAGCTCGCTGCAACACAGAGAGCAGAGCCGTTTTTAAACACCATGGCCCAAACACACAGCCCTGATGGATTCAGCAGTTAACTGACCTCTGTTTGCATTCCTGGACTTTCTGAATCTCCTTCAGAGGGATGGCTCTCAGCGCCTCCCGGTCCTGGGACAAAGAAAATATGTCCTATCAATGACTTTCAAAATAAGGATTCCCGCGCAGTCTAAATATTAATCCATCTCAATCAGTTTGATGAAAACCTTTCTGCTGTACTAATACGAAATCCATAAAATCTATTAGAAGCTGCTAAAGACATGAAAATCAGTTGCAACACTTCACAACTAGTGATGGCAGATGCTCCGTCTAGTCTCAGTGAGCTTGACATATTTTTGGGAAAAAGAGCGGGGGATCATTTTAGGTTTAGAGATGTATAGGAAAGACTTCCAGAAGACGCTGCAAAGAAGGAAAACTCTGCTGTTTTTCCCAAAATCCCTTCTTCACACAAGCACCGATTTCATCCATGTGATCACATGACCACAGTTACATTTACAAAGGCGTGAACACGAAGCCTGAGGGCGCACATTCACACACTCGAGGTGTGTCCACATGTGCTCTGACAGGTCCAGGTGAGGACATCCTTCAGTCATTTCTCCACACATGGATCGTGGGAGGAGGAATTCAGGATGCATGCTGCTGCGTGCCGAGACTAACACCAGCTGTTTGCATTTCCATCCTTATTAGAACATTGTTTTATCTTCCATTTGACTAACGCTATTTTCACTGCATACCCAACCATCTCTAATTTGAAAAGGGTTGTTTGGTAGGCGCAGAAAATAAATAGGTAAAGGTCCTAAAGAGGAAACAAGTACGATTATTCACACATGTACTAAACTAAACGGCTAAACAATCCTGAAATGAGAGTTTTCCAGAAATCTCTCCTTCAAATTCATTCTTTACTTCTGACTGCAGCCAAATAACAAACGTCTGGTTCCAGCTAAATACACAAATGCCACTTAAAGACAGACTCTGATCATCTCTTGAGCAATTTTAAAACTTTCTCAGTGGTCTTTAAATTATTACTATCATGCAGTTTTAAACCTAACATCACAAAATCGGTGCCATTTTCTAGGACGTAAATTCTGCAGTGCAGCAGTAGCTCATAAGCAATTAACCTCTGTGTTGTAGGCGGAGCAGTTGGCGCGGAGGACCGCCCCTCACCTCCATTGCATAGAGCTCTCTGTTATGCTAGCCCTCCCGCTAGCTGATAGCCCCTCATTTTATGGTGGTAAATAGGTACCACCAATAGGTGGTAAAAGATCTTTTGTGACGACGATGTTTATGTTTTCTCACACTGCATCATGGTGATGTGTGGCAGCAAACAGCATATTCTACCTATAATTTGATTGTTTAGCGCGTTTGGAGGAGGATTTAGCGGAGCAGATGATTCACCCCTGCTGTGTGGTCGACTGTACGGCCCGCTGGGGGCCTGATAGAAAGTTTCTTTTTGAAAATCAAAAGATCGCAGGCGATTAGGAAATTAAACCTAGATGATCAAAAGGAAGCCTGGATCCTGCAGCAACTGGCTGAGTTTGTGAGGCTCATTTTGTTCATGGTAAGTCCTTGTGATCACGCATTTATTTAGACAATGTTTATTTTAAAAAACGTGAGGTTTGCCCCTTTTTTAAATGCATTTTGATTCAGATCCCCCCAAATCGCTATCGGCAACGGATTATTCACGCTGCTGTACATGCAGAAGCTGTAAATCCTATCCTGACAGATGCTTCTAATTTAAACATTAAAGCTGCTATATGACTGCATGTTTCTCCAAGACTGGATACAAATAAAAAAAACATTTGTAAGTGATGATTTTTAGTTTTTCACCAGAGACGATGCCACTGAATTACTAAAGTTACAGGACTACGTATACGAGAGCGACTACACTTCCATAAATAAATAAATCAGTGAGGACTTAACCAGCTTTGCAGTCGCATTGAAGAGTTCGCCGTTCTCCTTAGCAATCTCCCACTGCTTGTCTGACCTCCACTTTTAGCCCAAACACGGCTTTCTGTTTTAAATAGATCGACCAAAATCTCCTTGAAACAACATCATATCAGGCATCCAGACTTTTGAAAGCCATAAAGGTTTTTTATGAGAAAAGGGTCGACTTTAGGAATAGGAATAAATGTCTCCCCAGTGGAGTTAGGGCCAGGACAATGGCGAATCAAACTAACGTCTTTCACATGTCTAAAACGTGCTCCAAATAACTTCTATTTCACAGTCAGAGATTTTAGGTTTCTCTCTAAAGCTCTCCCTGTTTTCAGAAGTTAAAGTGGTATTTGGGATTTCGCCTGACAACTCTCTTGGAAATGTTCGTTGTGTCTCTATAGCCCTTCATTTTGTTAATTTTTCTGCAACCCAACCACTCGTGCATCCGCACGAAGATGTCAACAAAGATCCTCCTATTGCAAAATCTTAGGAAACATAGCCGAATGATATTACGAGGACTACAACTTTCAGAGGCTTATTTTTACTGTTCATTAAGTTTTTTTCTGGGCTTTATTATTGTTTGACAAACCACTTTATTGGAGGACTTTAATTAATGTAAAAAAAGATTGTTTTTATTCCAGATGGATCGGTTTCGTCGCGGTTATTGAACTATGACTGGGTAAGTTGCACATTTTGTCTCCTGCAGATGTGTGTAAGTGTCTTTGTTGGCAGAAGTGCTCATTATTTTCACTGTTCTAATTATATCCGTAGTATCACAAGACTCTTAGGTTTTGAATTATATTTTTAAAAATGTATAAGTTCATAGAAGTTAGAAGTCAGAATATCGGTGGATTTAAACGTGAAAGTTGGTGGGGTGCCCCTACAAAAAGAGGTTAACAACCCAAAAAACATCGGAGTGAATTCCATTTTCTCACCAGGTCGGATTTGAAGTAGCTGAGAGAATTTTCATCCAGGATGAAGTACCTCCTTTTCCATGTCTTCATCTGAAAAAATAAAACAAAGTCAGAAACAACATCAACACCAGTTAGACATCTGTGAGTTTTCGTGAGGCGGATATGGAAGCCGGGGAAGGTCTCCATGGGTGTTCGTTCTCACCACAGCTCCCTGTTTAACGCAATATCCCGCCTTGATAAAAGACTGATCCTGGGCTCCTCTGGACACGAAGTACGGCAGTTGGTTCTGAGCCCGTTTCCCTCGATCCGACCCGTTCTGGCCTTCGCTCTGCTCCTACAACAAATTATTAGTATTAGATCCTCAGATATTCAACATTCATCTCATACAGGTGAAAAATACTTTGAAGGTAAGGTTCTGCTTAACGGACAAAAGCTAAAACATTTTTTTAGTAGTAATATACAACTTGGCGCCGGATTGTTTTAGGGGGGGGTTCAGCCAAAGCCACATACACGTTCTGGTTGTTTGATCTCAGAATGCATTGTGGGAGATATAGTTGGGTAATATAAAATGCCCAGCTGCAAACATGACCTACAGCCACACAAAGACATCTGGCAGCATTCCTGAAGAATGTTAGCTCGCTTTTCATGGGTGAAGGCCTCAAGTTCGGTCGCCGTCTCCCCCAAATTCTACCATATATTTTTAACAGGTTCAAGTTAAGCTGCTACCATGGCCCCGCCAAAGCCACCTTCTGAAATGATCCCTTGCTAGAGTTTTAGGTATCCTCAGATTCTTTGTTCACTCACGTTAGGCAATTCTCAGTCTATGATTCATTCTTCCTTCTCTAAAACCTCCTTAGAGCCAAATAAGTTCACGTTTTGAATCATAGCTACACAGATCAGAATCCTAAAACCTATCTGGTATTATCATATAGTAGTGATTAAACCGGAGCAGACGTTTCAGCCTCTTTTGGCCCAGTAGTGGTTTAAATCTAGCGGTTCAGGCGTGGAGCTTTTATGCCAGGAAACTGAAAAATTAATCCTTGATGCCACGTAGTCTTGCAGCAGACTTTTTTTGGGTTGAATCAGTTGAGAGTTTCTGTCCAACTGGCAACTCGACAATCTAATGGCAGCTGCTGACAGCCTTTTCTTTATGCCACCAGGTGGAGTAGGCACGGTTCCTCTAACGTTAAACCTCCAAACTCTGCTACTACCTGTATCTCTAGCACCATTCAGGACCTTTGCTCGATTTTTGCATTGCAAGAATCTCTTCTCTGATGATTATGAAGTTTTTTTTCAGATTTGCAAAAGTGTGTTGTTATGAATTTCATTCCAGATTTTAGTAATTTTAGTCTAGATGGATAAACTAGGGCTGTTAAATTTGAATAAAATCCAAGTAGTAATACTTTTAGAACCGCTCATTCAGGTCTTTTGAAATTTGTTTGTTGGAAACAGTTGAGCAATTTTGGAATTCTGCCAATAAACATAATTTTCAGAACAGTGTTGGGTAAATATATGAGCACTGTCTATATGCTACATACACATTGAAATCCCACTAGAGAATAAGAATGGGCAATGTAATGCATTTATAAAAAAAAAAAAACGTATGGGGGACAAAAGTTAAATTTCATCCGCAAAAATAAAAAGTTGAATTATTGCAATAATTACCAATAATGATCTCTGTGAGCTCCTCTATAGAAGCACACATTTTTGTCAGTCGGCTGGAGCATACAGATGTGTAGGCAAAAGCAAAACTGGAAAGACGTAAGCACATTGTTAGCGAATTAATGACTTTTCGACTTTATCTCTTGTAACCAGTGATACAGCGAGAGAAAAACAGACAGACACACAGGCGGCCAGGCGGCTATGGGATCGTCATCATTAGACGCTCCCTTTGCAGATGAGACAGGGTTAACAATAGGTAAGGCTGGATGGGTGAGGATAAGAACTAGAACAGGCACCCATGTCCTACTCCCTAAGCAACTCCTGCTGTCCATAAATCTGTGAAGTTGATACGCCTTCAAAAAAAACATCTTTTGGACCAAATTAAACTTTTAACAAAGCGTCAATTTTAAAGAAGGTCCAGTTTTGGTAAGTTAACTTAATTTGCAAAAGCAAAGCTTTGTGTTCATGTTAGCATCCTCGCTATTAGCGGCTGTGAAAATGAACAGATTTATCTCAAATATTAAAATCAAAGCAGCCACCAGCAGCTCTGCTGTGTTCCGAGTAAAACATGGAGCTGCATACCTTCAGAGACAAGACTAAACCTGCAAGGCTGCTGCTGCTAACCAACACCTCTCACTGCAGAAGAGTTACCTGCGTGGCTGTGATGATTGGAACTCCACCTATGATCTCCGTTTTGTAAGAGACCTGTTTCATAGCACCAAGGACTTCCTGCGGGGTCTCCACATAGGCAGGCTGGCTCTCACCAGACTTTGGTACCTGAAACACAACAGGACAGCAACTTCTCAGTCCTCCAGGAGAACAAAATCCATCTGCTGAGCCATGTTTTTTTTTCTAATATTTATCTTTATGTCCTAGAAAGATGAGCAGTAAAACTACAGCTGGGTGAGGCTTGTTGAGTTATATATTCATCCTCCTGCAGTCTATGTGCTGCAGAAGTTACTCTCAAAAGGCGTGTATAGCGCTGAGATACTCCTAATGTTATATTTTACTATCAATATTGCACCCTTATGTTGTCAGAAAGTTAAAAATGCTGATATTTGACCATCATACTCAATAAATTGCAAAATGCATTGAAGTGAGGCTCGTTTGTCCGATTAAAGGTATCTTTTCAAAATAACATAATTTTAAGTAGGATTTAAAAATATATTTCATTAAAGAAAATCACATTTGTTTATGATTGAAAAAAATTCTCAATTAGGCTGATTCAATTTTTTAACTATCAGTGTTTTTTGGTTTCTTTTTTACTGTAATATGAAAATCTTCATAACTACCAATAAAGTCTGTGCAAAATTAAACTACATAATGCGTTTCTCTTGGTGAATGTAGTTACTGAAACAGATGAAATGTTTAATGTTAACAATAATAGCTTGCTCTAAACATTTCTAGAAAATAATGTAACCGAAGCCTCATCATTCCTCGTGTCCAACAATCGAAATGGGAAAAAAAGAGAACATGCCACTCCAGTAAGGCAGACGTGTACCGATTGTCAAAAGTCGCAAACTGGCGAGAAAATTGCTAGTCGCCTAAATAAAACTAAAAGCAAAAATTCCTTTATCGTAATGAGAACATTCTGGTAAATGTTTTCATTAGTTTAACTGGAATTGAAAGATCGTCTGAATCCTTTAGGAATTTTATACATTTTTCAAGTGTATAAGAATTTGAGGACCTGAAATATAGACGTGAAGAAATGTGTGAGTCACACTACAAGTCTTGGTAACATTAATGATTCCTTAAAAAGTTATTACAACTAAACTTTTTATTAATCTCTATGTTCTCCATTCTGCATGTACATTTTTAATTTGGTCAGCAATTCTAGGAACATCCATGATATTGTGTTTGGCTGAGGTGATGTGACACAGGGGCTCGTTTCATCTTCCACCAAACACACACAAAGCATAAGGGAAGGAAAAATCTCCAAAGCTCAGTGCTGGCGAACTGCGGGATGTTGACGTCTCCACGGTAACCAACAGAAGTCACTGTAGTCAGAGTTAATTTGGTTTCTTTCTCCACAGAACAAATCTACAGAATCTGAAGCTTGATGTTCTCTAAAATGGGTCATTCTCCAGATGTGCTTTCAGGTGAAAGTCTCTGTAACAAAAGCATAATTTACTGTCAAGCATTTTACACATCTTTGCCAGGGGTACCAACGAGTGTGAGGAATGTGCAGATAGTTATAACAAGCTTTGCATTTCGAGTCCATCTTTAATGTCTGAAAAAAAAAAGGATTAGCTGCAAATCCAGATGATGTTCCCATTTATTCGATGACTTGTTCGCACAATCTGCAGCCCACAGAACACTGTTCTTGTTTAAAAGGTGCGAGGACTGGACTATTGTCTAGAAAAGTCACCATTAAATGAAATCTATCTTCTTAAATCGAGAAACATGCATTTATTAAAACAATCAGGAAACATACATATATATTTCGCTAGTTTAAAGTTATTTATATTTTTTGGTTCTCCAATAAGCCTGTAGAAGAATCCTGGATGAAAACAACACAGCCCCACTGAGATGCTTTGAACTCACAGTGGAATAATGCTGGCGACTTATAACAAAAAACACTGGTAAAATGAAGGAGTTTTGTGGCAGATAGTGTCGTATTTAGAAGCTGCGCTGTGTGTTCCCCAACAACTCCCATTATATAGATATATAGGCTGATCCCGAATGGATCTAAATAACTGATGGAGGACTCCCAGTGGCCTCAAACGTGTCTGGGTGTCATGCTATAAATAAAAGGTGCAGGTTGCAAAAATACAAACTTCCTTTTAATATCTGGTCTTGCAGATGATTAAAACCGACAGATTTTTGTAGACTTTATAAAATTTGCTTCGATCAAAAGTAAGTTTGAATCGGGATTCTAGTGACACAGGAGTGGAGTTCAAATAATTCAACTTAATATATTCATGTTCTGTTTTTTATTTGTCTTTTTTTTACTTCTTCCAATTAATCCAAAAGCTTCAAAGCCGCAGAATTATTTATAACAACGAATAGGTCCACAACTTTCTGACTGTTCTCCTGCATTGAGCTTCATCGGTCCGGTCTGATGGGTAATTTTCCATCTGCTGTAGCCTGAGGCTGAGCACAGAGTGTCATACG
Source organism: Apricaphanius iberus (assembly GCA_028564705.1). Taxonomy (NCBI): domain Eukaryota; kingdom Metazoa; phylum Chordata; class Actinopteri; order Cyprinodontiformes; family Aphaniidae; genus Apricaphanius; species Apricaphanius iberus. The sequence continues at coordinate 6,549,115 of JAPXFQ010001878.1, read as the reverse complement.
GAAACAACGTGAAACAGGGTCAACTATGGATCCATCTGTCTCCGACCCGGTTTGTGTGTGTATCTGTGTGTGTGTGTGTGTGTGTGTGTGTGTGTGTGCATTAGAGTCTCACTGTAATCTTGGTGGCGTTGTTCAGAACACTGATCCATTCCACCAAATCCTGCTGGTCGTTGGCCTGCAGGTAGAACTTCCTCATGCCTGCGTTTATAACTGCAGAGAGATAAAAGGGAAGCATGTAAATGCTTCTCGTCCGATAAGAGAGAAAAAAAAAAAAAAAAGGGACAGAAATCCACTCCGCTGGATGGAAATCTAAAAATATCTACTCGTTTCTGGTTTCTCAGAGGCTAGAGGATGTACGTCTCCATAATAACATCCCATCTAGATGCAAACACATACGCACACGTCCGTACACAACGGTTCGGTCATTGTTATTGTACGGTTTCCTCCTATTGAGTGACAAAGAGCTGCTGTTCCACGCAAGGAGGGAAAACCAGTAGCACGGGGACAAAAGGGAGGAAGTAAACTCAAGAGAGGAGGAAAAGGGGGAGGGAAGAGAAGAAGGAGGGCGGAAGTGGATAGATGAGGAAGGAGGGAAAGAAGGAAACAAGGGATGCTGTGATGGAGAAGCGTAAAAACTGGGATAACGGAGGCGGATTCTGGTACGCTCTCCTTTCAGGACTGGAGGGAGACGTGGTTTCCAGCTTGGAGCTGTGACTGAAGAGAGCCAATCAGAGCACAGAAATGATGTTTCAGGCTGACATAGTGTAGGTAATAGAAAATGAATGAAGATGTGGATATAGATGGCGACAGAAAGAGGGAGTGCAGGGACATGTGAGGAGGAGAATGATAACCTTACCAAAGCAGAACTCTGCCTTCGGTCTGAGCTTGGTAGCATCACTGACCTGAAGAAAAGAGCACATCAGGAAAAGTCATGGCCAGCACATATGACAACAACAGAGGTTACTGCTTCAGCAATATGCATTTTTGTTCACATGACGAATGATCAGACAAAATGCATTTAACACCACAGTCACTGAAAGTTTCCTTGATGACGAAGAGCTCATGTGCACTCTGCTTAAGCCCTGCTACACTACTCTATTTATGCATTTTTAAGCTCAGGGTAAAGTGTAAAATGAGAACAGGATATCACCCGGTCATTTTGACTGAATTAGAAGAGCAGGGTGGTTGCTGTGAAAGGGAGCGGTGCCTGAATTCACTTCCTTAAGTAGACAACTATCGAAGCAGCAACACCTTCAAGAAGAGGTTATGTTGCTGCTGAGAAAACTTCCGAGCGCCCGAGAAAGTCCAGCTAGCGCTCCTCCTAAAGAGGACCGGGTTGCCACCAGCACAGCGCTTGCTCAGGAATGGAAACGATTATAGCATGAAATGGTTTTCAGTCGAATAAAAACGTAGAATATCAAAGGTTTTGTGGTTTGGGTGAGGACTGACCTTGGAGATGTAGGTGAGTTTGAGAAAGCCCACATTGTCTGCACCTTTAGGCAGATTCTGAAAGAAAGGAGTCAGCAGGGACAGGATCAGCACACTTTTCACAAAAGAACAATTCAAGCCGTTGTTCATTCCTCGATATCTCTTCCACTGTAAGTCTCAGGATGAGCATGAAGGAAAATGGATGCAAAACGGTCACATTTCTGAGAATCGGTGAAATGTTCCTACAATCGTTGTTTGTACCCAGTCTTAACATCTTCACCAATAAAAACAACCAAAACTCCAGTCATAAGTGAGTTATAATTTTAAATAGTGACACATTAACAAAAAAAGATTTTATTTTTTTTATTTAATTGATTCAAATCGGAGCATCTCTGAAGGTCTAATTTTGTGACGATGCTTAGCATCACACGTTGCATTTTTATTGGAAGATGTGGTCAGAAATCTTTGTTCAGTTACGATATTAAATCTCAAAGCTTCAGGAAATATGACAAAATAATCCATCCATACATCCATCCAGTCTGTACGGTAATCCATGCATGCATCCAACCACCATTCGTCTATCCATCAGTTAATACATCCTTTTATCCATCAGGTTCAAAGTTTTCAACTCATTTTCAGGAGTAAAAATGTGTTTCTATGACTGAGGGAAAGTTTGGCTCCTGAGTTAAGTTCTGGGTCTCCTCACGGATCTCCTTCAAGTGGACATTTATTTCCCCAAAAACCTCCACAGGAAGAATCTCGATCAGATGTACGAATGACCTCCTTTTACCCCTTTTGTGAAGGAACTTTGGCTTTACTCTGTTGGTCCAAAACCATCTCTAAGTAGGCTTTGAGTTTATTTTCATTTATTTGATTGCTAAATGGCATTTCCTGAACCTGCTGGAATAGATTCAAACCTCTAAACCCTTTAAACCTCTGGTTTCCACTGAAGAATTCCCTGATTACAGGACGTCAACACCGGTGTCCTGCCGCTTAGCTTTACATCATCTCCTATCTGGTTGCCGTCTAGGAACTTGTTTGGACACACGGATCTGGCTCCTCAGATCTGTGTAAGAGGTGCACACTTTAAAAAAAAGAAGAAAAAAAAGCCACTCAGACGTGACGCGCATCATGTGCTCAGAGTTGTTCTTTCCCGTTAACACAGAACTTCTTCTTTACGTTTATTCAAACTTTCTGCCGTTTACGGACATGCAGCCTTACTAGTTTTTATTCTTTTAGAAGTTACAGTGTGAAGAGTTCATCAGGGTTTCGAAATAGGTCGAAAACGGTTTTTGCTCCTTCCTCCTATCTCCAATTTGGGGAGCTTGGTCCCCAGCAAACGCTTACTTCCTCTTTAACAGGTAGTGTTTGCTAAATATGGCAGCACCTAGTGTCAAATATGTAAGGGTTTCACAGGTATTTTTATAGATGGAAGATAAAAACACACAGCATTTACTGAGGTAAAGCAGGTGTGATCAAAAAGCAGCGGATATGTGCTTTGCAAAACGAGATTACAAAAAATATCTGAAATGTGTGGTGTGCATTTGCGTCAAGCCCCCTTGACTCTACCGCTCTAATCAATGTTTTTCCTAAGTCGTAACAGGAAACATACAGGAAGAAAACCTGTTTCAGGTTGCAAAACTCAGTCTGGGATGGAGGTTCACCTTCCAGCAGCATATTCATGAGTTAAAGGTCATCTTCACTGATAATCATAAAAAAACGGGTTCTTTTTTAAATACAATTAGTCACTCGGAGTTGCATTAGCATTCTGCGTGTGAACAATTTCTCCAACCCCTGTTCTGCATTAGCCACAGACAGAAAATAGAGAAGAAACGAGGGAGTCAGAAAAATCTGGTCCCTTCTACATCACAGGGAAGATTACTATACGTCGCCCTGCCTACCTTGGGTTGTGACAGCCCATGGAAAGGGCGGTCACAAATAAATAAATACTTTCAGGGGTGTCTGTCAGGTCTATGCACTCAGTGGTCAGACTGGAACTGCAGTTACTCCAAAACAAACGCAGCAACAGTGGTGGCGCCATCTCAAAATCAGCACTTTACACTGCATTGAGACCATTGTTGCCAACTTAGCGACTTTGTCACCGTTTCTAACGACGTTTTAGACCCCCTTTATTCCAAAAAAACCACCTAGCGACAAATTTAGCAATATTTCTAACTGCCGTTATCTACTTTCTGTCAAACTTTCCCTCTGATATTCCCTGCAGATTAGAGACCTGACTTACTCTGCAACCGCATCGATCTTTGTTTTCTCCACTTTGCAGAAACTGGGCCTGCAACATCTACTCCGATTTGCACACCTGTGTTGCGTTCAAGTAACGTTAAAAATGTATGGTGAATTCAAAAACTTAGGACATTTAACATACAACAAAAAACCCTGAGCATAAGCCATAAACGTATATATATATATATATATATATATATATATATATATATATATGTATATATAGGTTCATTTTAGCTTATTACACTGGCGTTGCTGGCAGGATTTTTACACCCTCTTGCATATAAACCTTAAGCGTGTTTTGTACCAGAATGTTGCAGGAGGAAGATGAGCAGGTTTCACAGCCCCAAACTACATCTGGGGAGTCGGTGGCTGGCTCATCTGTTGGGAGTGGGGCAACTATGATGCCGCAGCTCTATTCTGCTGGTAGAACACCTCCCCGGCCTATTTTTATGCCAGAAACCTTTACATGTGTCGGCCACGAATGGTTGGACTGGTCAGAACAGTTTGAGTTAGCAGCAGAAGTGAATAAAAGTGGGATGAGCCACTTAAACTTAAGTTCATGTCCCTCTTATTATCTGGCCGAGCTAGAGATATGTATAGTGGGTTGCCAAGGGAAGCTAAGAACAACTATGCACTATTAAAGAGCTCCATGACCCGTTGCTTTGAGCCATGTGACGCTGATGACTGGAGTAGAGCTAGTTTTACAGCGAGACGCCGCAGGCCAAATGAGACAGCAAGGAAGTTTGGAAATGCATTGAGGCGGTTGGCTACTCGAGCATACCCCCTTGCAGATGAAAACACTCGGGATATGTTGGCTAGAGATCAGCTTATTTCCCATTTTGCCACTGGGGATTTTAGAGTTAGCTTGCGTGCAGCCAAGCCCAAAACATTAGAAGAAGCAATTGACTTATGTTTAGAGATGGAACTGTTAGGAGACTTGGAACAAAATCAGGCCATCGACACAGCTAAGGTTAGGGGGGTTTCTGTTGAAAAACCTAGAAATGAAGAACAGAATGGAATGCTGTTGCGGATGGTGGAGCAGTTGAGACAGGAAGTGCAGGGTTTGCAGTCAACAGTTAGTAAATTATCAACGTCGCAAAAGGCAGCGGGTTCTGTTGGACCAGTGGAGCGCTCAGATGGGTTTTCCAGGGGAGCAGCTAGTACATCAGCTACTTATGCTGGGAGAAGGTCAGGTGGGGGGTGTTGGGAATGTGGGTGTACCAAACATCTTAAACAAAACTGCCCTTATTTGCAGGGAAATTAGAGAGGGCAGGTAAAGCGGGACCACTGCCTGCCCCCAAACATATTGTGAAAGCTGTGGCCTTGGCGACTGGTTATGGAGGCTCAGGGTATGTTGCAGCCAAAGTGGGAGGCTCATCGTTGCTCCTCATGGTGGATAGTGGTGCAGCATTATCAGTGATCCCAAAGCAGGTCTGGTTGACCATCACTAAAGGTGGATCAGAATTAGAAAAATACCAAGGGGATGTTTCTGCTGCTAATGGAGGGAGGATGGCAATTTTGGGAAGGTGGCATACAGTCTGTCAGTTTGAAACATTGGCATTGATAACAGAGTTTTTTGTGGCTGATGTGCCATCTGAAGAGATCCTGTTGGGGTTTGATTTCCTCCTGAAATATGGTGTGGTGGTTGACTTTGGAAAAAGAGAATATAAACTGATGGGTAAATCTTTTCCCCTGTTGATGTCAAAAGATCTGGACCAACCACAAACTGTTACTATGCCAAATGATACTGCAGTTCCCCCTCGGAGTGAGGTCATCATTACTGGAAAGGTGGAACATCCTATTGCCTCAGATTGCGACGTAATGCTGGAACCTGTCGAATCAGTGTCCAATAAATGTAATGTCATGGTGGCACGTGTCGTTTGTAGGGTGGAGCAAGGGTTTTTGCCAGTCAGAGGTATCAACGTGACCGATGAGACCCTTCTGTTGAAGAAAGGAATGAAAGTTGGTATGCTGCATACTGATATTTTCAGGAACATTTGACAAGGTTGGAGGAGGTTTGTTAAGGGTTTTGCAGAAAGGGCACGGCCCTTTCATCAGCTCACAGAGAAGGGTAGGAGGTTTAAGTGGACTGATGAGTGTCAGACATCTTTTGAACAGCTTAAACTTTGTCTGATGTCAGCTCCTATTCTAGCATACCCTGATCCGCAGAAGAACTTTATTTTAGATACAGATGCCAGTGATGCCGGCATTGGGGCAGTCGTGTTGCAGGAAGAAGGGGGACAGGAATATGTTATTGCCTATGCTAGCAGAGCTCTGTCAAAACCAGAACGAAAGTACGCTACCACAAAGAAGGAACTGTTGAGTGTGGTCGCCTTTACTAAGCACTTCAAACATTATTTGTTGGGAAAAGAGTTTGTGTTGAGAACTGACCATAACTCCTTGAGGTGGCTGCATAATTTTCAGGGTGTGGATGGACAGCTGGCCCGCTGGTTGGAACAGTTAGCCAGTTTCCATTATAGGATCGTACATCGTCCAGGCAGAGTACATTCTAATGCCGATGCCCCATCACGAGTGCCAGCTTATGTGAGGCAGACAGTGGATCCTCAGGAAGATGATGTAGAGCCTCCTACAGTAATAGGAGCAGTAAAGCAAGCTAAAACTGTTTCTCAAATGGCAGAGGAAATCGATGATCTGTCTGGGGCCCAGAGGGAGGATGTAGAGGTAGCACAGATCATTACCCTGAAAAGTAGTGGGGGAGATCAGCATCCCTCACCAGAATTAAAGGAGTTTGGAGCAGTGTGGGGCCAGCTGCAGATAAAAGAGGGAAGACTGGTTAGGGTACCTCCTGTAAATTCAGATGCTGCAGAGCGGGTTCAAGTGGTTCTCCCAAAGTACCTTATACCAAAAGTTTTAGAACAACTACATGACTCAGTTACAGCAGGTCATTTAGGAGTCCAGAAATTGCAGGCAAAAGTAAAAGATACTATTGGCTTGGTTGGTTTGAGGATGTTCGAAGGTGGTGCCGCGAGTGTAAAGTGTAAAGTAGCATCAAGACCCTTTGAACGGGTAGCGATGGATATTTTGGGGCCACTGCCAGAGACTTTGATGAACAAAAAGTTATTCTAGTCATTGGAGACTATTTCTCTAAGTAGTAAGAGGCATTTCCTCTAATTAATCAGGAAGCGGGGACCGTGGCCAAAGTGATGGCAGAACAGTGGGTTTGTCGGTTGGGGGCACCCCATTCGATTCACACAGCTCAAGGACGGACTTTTGAGTCAAGTTTATTCAAAGAACTCTGTCAATTGTTAAATATTCACAAAACTCGTACATCTCCATACCATTCTCAATCAAATGGATTAGTGGAAAGATTTAATAGGACTTTGATGTCAATGTTGTCCCTGGTGGTTGAAGAAAATCAGACTAACTGGGACTCATTGTTGCCTTATGTGATGTTGGCTTATCAGAGCAGTATGCATTCAAGTACAGGTTTCACACCTTGCAAAGTCTTGTTTGGACAGGAAATATGTAGACATCATGTTTGCTCTGGATGGGGAAAAGTTTGTTGCAACTACCGAATACGTTTCTGGGCTGCAGGACACATTAACCAAAGTAGCTGAGGCGGTGAAGAGGCACCAGGCTAAAGCTTCCGGGAGGCAAAAGGAGGCATTTGATATGAAAGTGAGATGGCAGTACTATTCAGAAGGAGAGTTGGTCTGGGTTCAAAATAAGGCTAGAAAAAGGGGTTTTTCCCAAGCTTCAGAGGAGGTTCAGTGGCCCCTATAGGATCAAAGAGCGAAATACAGATGTCCTGTATAGAGTAGAGCTACTTGAGGGAGGAGCTGAAAGAGTGGTCCAATAGCAGATTCCAGTCACCAAGGATGGCCACAGGGACAGCACAACCAGGAACGACCAGCTTCTAGTCACCAAGGAAGGCCCAAAGAGACAACAAAACCAAGAACATCTGATGGGCCTCAGCAGCAGCGGTGGCTGGATGCGATGGAGAACCCCTGAGACAAGGGAGCACGTGGAGAGGGTTGACCAACAGATTGATGGAGAACCTTGGAGTGACATGGTGATGCCCCAAGAGGTTGGTGAGGAAGGAGGAAGGACGTCTAGGTCATCAGAGCAACCTACAGAGGACTTGGAGTCGGGGATGGATCAAGAGGCCGACGAGGAGACCCCATTGGAACAAGCGGAAAACACGGGCTGGACGCCAACGACGACAGAGGAGACCACCTGTCTGGGCTGAGGACTACGAAATGTTTTGACTCTGGAAAGAGTCATGTTTATGGGAGGGGGGAGTGTAGTGTGTGGCGGCTTCTAAAGAGGAGGCGTGAGCTGCGCCTGATTGCAGCTGAGTTGGTAACTGATCGCACCTGGGTTTATTGAGGAAATCGCATGTTAGGAGGAATAAGCTCAGGAGAGGCGAGACCAGAGGGAGAGCATGGAGGTTCTGTGATTCTGAACTGTGACTTTGAACTGCCTTGGCGGAGATCACAGCATCGGCGCTCAAGCTCAGACCCTAGGGGAGGGTCTCGGACTCCGGGAGGAGCTAAGTGTTTTTACTTTTTCCTTCTTTCTTTGTTGTGTGTGTTTAATCTGTGTAGTTCTCAAGACTTTTTAGATTGCAACTACAGCTGGAGGAGGGGAGGGGCAGCGTAGTTAAAGGGAGGTTACCTGCATAGTGGCCCATATACCACGGGTGGGTTTGCTGTGTGTCGTGACGGCTTTGACCGTATGCTGTGTTGTGTGGGTTGCCGTGCCCCTAGGGGATGTGGTTCATTTTAGCGCTTGGTGGAGCTCCTACATCTATGTTTTAAGGATCTACTTGTTTGTGCCTCACCCTGAGTTAGGTTTGCCTTCACTGAGGTCTGTGCTGTGTGTTGCCTTAAATTATTGTGCAAATAAAGATTGTTGTTGTTTTGTAAAACCTGGTTCCTCCCCTTTTCTTTCTGGTGAATCCTTTTTCAAACAAAACACTGCTGTTCCTGTAAGGCTTATTACAATATAATAATTTCCTCCTTTCTGTTTCGTTCTGTTTTCCTCAGTATTAAAACGTTCCTTGGAATCTTATATTGATTGACATGTCTGAACTGGTTCTGCAGACTCTTTTTTATTTATTGCAAACTGGTTTTATTTGTATTTAATGTTGGAAGAAAAAAGGAGACCGCCACATTATTGATGATGTCATCAATATGACATTTATCACTTGACATCATCTGGCAACTTTCTGGGTCACATTTAGCCACTTTCTTTGAGAAACAGTTGGCAACCCTGATTAGGTCACCCATCAGAGAACGGTCATTGAATGGAATCCCCTAGATCTAAAAAACATAGAGCCAGTGGTTTTGAACCACAATGGCTATAAATACATTTGCTTATTGAACAATGTGTCCTTTGTTTAATAATTATGACACTGAATTCATGGTATAGGCCATTAACCTAAATTAATTTGGGCCTAAAAAAACAAAAAAACAATGACGTGTGCCTTTAAGCCCTCCAGTGGGTACCACCACTTACCTTTTTTGATGTAGGAAAAACCCAGCATAGGAAATTTATCAAAAAAATAAATAAAATAAACGAACGAATGAAACCTTTAAAAAGGCCTGGTAAAAAAATCCCAGAACTACATCATGTAAGAATCTGGGGCAGGATTGATGTAAAAAAACAACAACTCTCAATTCAATCTGAATGAGTTTGAAGTATCTTGCAAAGAAGAATTGGTAAAAGTTCCCCCGTGTACAGTGACTGCTGGAGAAAGGCGATCATGCCGTAACAAGCGGGTGGAGAAAATGGATGCATGGATGGATGGATGGAATTGGTAAATTTTTCAATCTCTAGACATATGTAGAGAAGTGCAACTTTAACTGCAGCAAAAAGTGGCCCTATAAAGTACTGTTTCATGGAGTCAAACACACATCCATGCCACACTTTACAGATTATTACTTGTCAGATAATTACTGATTATAAAAAAAAAGAATTTTATGGTTCTATGGCGACAAATTCTGAACAAGGTCAGGGTAGTGTGAATACTTTGACATCTGACGCAAACGGACCTCAACAGCACTGCTTCACTCACCTGAGGGTTGTCCATGTACCATAGCAGGTTCCCCTGATCCGTGTCAAGGATGAAGTACCGGCGCAGGAACCTCCCGCTGTTCTCGATCTCCTCGATGTCCAGGAAGCCACAGATGCGATTCTGTCGGTCCACGTACGGCATCGTGACCCCGGCCAGCTCGGCCCGCCCTGGGGCATCACAGGAAGTCTGTGACAGGTGGAGGAGCAGGTTGGAGTTCAAACACGGGGGCGTGGCGGCAGGCTGAAGGCATCCTGCTCAGAACGCCTGTGCTGGAATTTACACTGAACATGAAGATCTGGTGCCGTGAAATACTTCCTGCCTTACTTGGAAATCACCTAGCATGGCTTTGTCACATTTATGGGGACTCTCAGATTCTTTCCTGATTAGGTTTCTGATTCCAAACTGAACAGATGAGTTGAGGTGAGTCACGGAAACGGCATGCTAATGGAGTAAAAAAAAAAGGAGGAACTCATCATCTTAACTACAAATCGAAAGCTGAGTGGTTGAAACGTGGACACGGTTATCCCGAACACACACACACCCAGAATGGTTTGGTGTGGTTAATGAAGGATAAATGGATATAAAGACCACAGCTATTAGGAAGTTACTGACAACGGGTTACTTACCAAAACTTTACGGCGACAACTCATAATAACAACTTAATTTGTAGATTTATCACTAGACCTGTCACAATAAACAATAAATCAATAAAATGCATAGTAAATTCAAATGCACTCAATAAATTTTTTCCAGCCACAATCATTTCCATTTCATTCCTCGCATGTCTCCCTCTTTCTACCAAAGGAATTGGATTTTTAAAAAAGACGTATATGGTCCAAATATATGTAGAGGCATAGAAAAATGTTATATCTTTTTTTTATTAAAAATGAGTGTATTTGTTAGGGATGTGATTTGGCAAAAATCTGTCGATATAATATGTATCACGCAACTAAGGGGACGATACGATATATTGCAATGTATTGCGATACCATGTAGAAGACTATACATTTTGATTTTCAAAAATGAATATAACTATAGAAAACCGTCCCAGCATTGTGAACACTCCAACATGTTACACACATAACACAACCAGTTTTTAGTACGCGATCTAGATGATCTACCGGATTAAGAAGGTAAAAACCGACACCAGCTAGTGGTCTTACTTAAAATTTTGCCACAAAAATTACTGTCATCATTAATGGTTCAATTTAAATTCTTAAAAATACAAAATCGGAACTTTGCGTTTGAATAACGATACAATATTGTGTCATAAAAATTCCATGATATATTGATGTTTTCTTACATCCCCAGTATTTATTGTTAATTTGTACATTTTTTGTGTTTTTACAAAACATCTAAATGGTACTTTTGCCCATTTCTGTTGTCTGAGCCAAGTGATTAAAATTTTTGAAGAGCAATTTTGTTTACAGAGTTTCTTTTTTTAAATAGCTTCTGTACATACATATAGCGGCTTTCAAATTTTTTTTCAGGCTTATATTTTTTATTTTTTTTGCCACAGATTTCAATAGCTTTAAATGAGGTTTATGTGATAACCCAACACAACACAACGCTTAATAAAAACACTTTTTGATCATTTGATCAAAACAGCTAAACCTGTCACTCAACGTCCGTTTTCAACTCTTACCACAGCCTATAAATGGAATTAGGTCTGGACTTTGACTAGGTCATGTAGACACGGTAATCAACTCTGACCGGCTGACTTGTCTGAAGCAAACCGTCCCCACAGCATGCTGATGCCACCACTGTGTGTCACAGTGAGGATGTTATGTACAATATCACCTTACCTCTAACTAGATTGCTGTGTGTATGGGGGGGGGGATGTCTGTTTCGGCCTCATTTGACCAGCGCACCTTCTTCCATATGCTTGCTATGTTGCCTGCAGCCTGAGGATTGTGTGTAACTTTGTTCTTTTCAGTTTCTCTTTAAATCTTTTCTTTAAATCTGTCAACAGAAGGCTCCACCAAAGCTGGGAATTTCTGCAGCTCCTCCAGAGATGCCCCCTGGCTGCTTCTCTTCTGTATTATTCCAGACTACTGTATGTATATATTCACAGTAAATTTTTGAAAGCCCAATTATTCTGATCAAACTGAATTAGAAAAAAAACCCAGCGGTACAGTCATTAAAACAAAATCTGTTCTATTTCTCTTTTGAATTGAACAGCATTCCCCAAGGAAAAACCAGTTTGACAGATACAGGGATTTTTTTTTCTTCTTTCAAAAATAAGGTGATTCCCCCAAAGCTATCTGGACCTCCTTCTCTACATCGGTTTTTACAGTTTTAGAACCCCTCTCAGAGCGTCAGAAATAACTAAATCAGCGTATTTTGCTGTTTTTTCTTTACGAACAACAAGCAATAATCCCCCACTCCTCCTCTTGAATCTGGATAAACCCCATTCCATCCAGCCTGAATCACACAGCATCAATCAAACAACCCCCCCCCCCCCGTTCTGGTTGATTTTAACAGAGATCAGCTGATGCAGATATTGTGTCTGCCATCACTGCGGTAAATCAGCGTGTTTAATCATCACTAATGTACCAATCCCTCCCTGAGGAACCAGCTGCTGTCAGTCCGAGAGGCCTCCCCACCACTATGGGACTCTTCTACGGCCAGAAACACGTCCGAACCACTATCCGGGAAGGTTCTGGTTCTGTGCAGAATCACCCTGAGGTCAGCGGGACCGGTATGGGAGCGGCTTTACTTACACAGTTCGGCTCAGTCCGAGTCCAGTGTGGAGGCAGTCCGTGGAAAAACGTCAAGCTACATGTAAAATAAAAATAAAATAAAAAAACACACACAACGACTTCCGGTTTAAACTGTTAGATTTAAGGATTCCGCAACGCTGCCACTTCCGAAGAGCCTTCAAAATAAAACCGCAGAACTGAACAGCAAACTTTTTTCTTTTTTTTGGGAAGGGGGGGGGGGGGGGGGGGTAATCCTTTAAACATTTAGTGTCAGGAAGCAATACTTCATAAAGAACTGAAATTTCACCGCCTCTGTAAATACTCCCTTCCAATCCAGAAACTGGAACATTTGAGTATCCTGTGTTTTTGTTAGTGCCTCTCGTACTGTGCAAAATTTTTAATTTTAATTATAACAAACATCCACGGAGGAAGATCAAAATGCGTAACAATAACACAAAAGAACACGACAACTACAACATTACAAAGGAATTTGCAAACAAACAGTGAAGAGCTTTTTTTTTTTTTTTTGACAAAGGCATCCTCAGTTTGCTTTTAAAAATGCTCAATTTGGTGATGGCTTAAACATTTAAAGGTAGTTGGTTCGAGAGCTTTGGTGTGACCACTGAAGCAACCCAGCTGATTGGATAACCTCAAGAACACAAACACATAAATGTTCAGATAAAGAGGAGCGAGTACTTTTAGAGATTTAAATCACCACAGCTGATTTCACTGCTATTCTGGAAATCTGTCTTTCTGTTAGAGATTACCCCCTGACACTTGTCTTAATCCACTCGTTTATCATTTCTCTTCAGTTCTGCGAGTTGTTTCGCTGATCACCATATCTCCACCTGACTCTCCCACATTGTCTGACTTCTTCTAATTTCTCTTCTCTTCAGAACTCGCCGTACAGATCACAGATCTCAGACCTCATCCCAGATGTTATCTGTCCCTTCTACTGCACACCTCACTACTCTCTCACTGTTCTTGAATACCTTCTGCAAACATTAATGTGCTGTGGGAAACCTTCATGACCTTATGTATGAACCAGTCCATCATCCACCAGTGCAAACAATAAGTGGCTAAAAGCTGATTTTTGATTAAATCCGCGAAGCTTACCTCACACATCACTGCTGCCTTGCTGGTCCTGCTCCTGTTGTGTGCTATCCTCCCATACTTCCTCAAACAGTAGCCAAATACAGTTCCTCTCTTTACGCTGCATCACCTGCTTTGTCTTTATCCTGCATTTGGTAACTCCCTTTGACCTTATGTGAACTTCTCCATCAATACTCTCGTAGCAAACGTTATATCTGTAGGTGCTTTCAGCTTTTCTCAATTTTCATCATCACTCTTGCAAAATGCCCAACTCTTTCCCATACCTTCATAAACCGTATTCCTCTGTTCTCTATGCACCCAGTGGAGATCACTCTGCACACCTCACCAATGTCTTGCTGTTTTTGTATATCTCCAAAAGCATAAAAAAAATTAAAAGAACAAAGTAACAAAGCCGTATTATTAATATAATGACAAAAATGTCTGCTATTAATTTGAAGGGGGAATGCTTGTAGCAAATCCCTAATTGTGTAAACTTGACACTGTAGTTGGCTCTCACTCTGCAATCACCTATGGGAAATGCAGTCTTTCAGGAACGTAGCTATCAATCTGTTCAGGAGGTAATCATTCCATTCAGAGACTCATCCATAGGAGGACCACCTGGAATCAAACCAGAATCCCACTTAATATGTGTGACTCCGATTAAATTATTATTGACTTGTCTTAAATATGAAAGTTTCTGCACAGCTCACACACACACAAACACACACGCCTCAGCGCTTGGAACTGAAACAAAGTGTGAGAAGGATACAGCATCTGGTTTAATGCTTCAAACAAAACTATAGGGGATTTCCCACAGGTCAGCGTCGCCTTAAGTGTGTGTGTTGCTGCAGAATGCTGGCTCGTTGCTTCACTAAAGGGGAATTTCTTTGTGTGTGTGTCGGCCCGGTATGGGCCCTTACTATTTTTTATTACAATGAGGAGTAGGAGGAGAAGGAACTAAAAGAATAACAAAAACAGGACAGAGCAGGGTAAACAGACAGACTCAGAATCTCTCCATCACTTCCTGTTCACTCTTCAAGTTTGTATTCTGACATCTGATTGGAATAATACGACAACTAACAGCGTGTCCTCTTCTCAAGTCTTGTGTTCATTGAAAAGTTTCAGCGTTTCTGGTTTTAATGCCCTGTTTAACACCTCCGAGTCTCTATGCTGTATCTGCAGGCTGTCCATTAGTGCAATGCATCAGTACTGGGAGGGCCTGTCTGTGCAGGGGTCCCTCCAAGATGTAGTTGAGGCACTTGACTGGATGAACATTCCGACATCTAGTGGCGAAATACAAAAATCACAGTGTCTCATATTACTCTTTGACATGGTCAAATTTTTTGCCAGACAGTTTTTTTATTCTATGACTTTAACAATTTAAGATGTTTAGTTCTGAACAGAAAATGGCTTTAAAATGTCTAATCTTTAGAAGTTTTCTTGGGCAAAAACTTTAGACAGATGTAAAATGAAATGTTTTATATTGTCTTTAAGAAAAAAAAATCTGTCAAACTCTAAAGTAAGAGATTTATGGGTCTGGTGGACATAAAAGGCTTAGTCTCTTTCCTTGTTTTTCAAAATTACCTGGGCACAATGAGCTGGCCCTAAAAAAATGACCCTGGGGGCCTGTAGGGGACATATTCATGCAAAACTCCTCTCACAGAACCTGGTGTCTGCAGCAAACAGCTTTCTAAGTCAGATTGAGAGTCTGATAGTTCACTCGGATATAAACTGGGGGTTTTTATACTTGCATCAATGGTGACATCACGTGTGAGAATTTGGATGATTTTGTCAGAAATCTGGCAGCAGCACACTGAATGACCTGCAGATTTTTTTTTTTCACAGTGAGGTTTGGGTAGACTGCTCTGCAATAATCCAGATGTGATGGGACAAAAGTATAATTATTTTCACTTTAGGGTGTGAAACTATGAAGCTAAGTTTGGTAATACTTCTCAGATGATAAATGAGCCAGAGACTTGACATGAGCATCTAATGGAAAACCGGATTTATCCAAAGGTTCTGGAAATTTTGCTAAGGCACTACGAGTCCCAGAGATTTCTTCATCTTAATCAAATCTTTCTGGGAAAATAAAAATGTTTCCGTTTTGAAACTCTCCACCATTGTTTGACTTATTCCAATCAAGCAGATTCTTGTTCTTCCTATTGTTTTTTTATTCTGACAGACTGATATCAGAAGTCCTTTTTTTGGGGGGGGGGGGGGTTCTTGTTAGGACCTCAGAGAACTCAGGGTTCCTCTTAAAGTTTCTTCTCAGGAAGTGCCAAACAATTAGAAGACAAATTCATCAGAAAAAATATACATCAGCCTTCTGTTGTCCAAGTTTGGACATCTGCCTACTGAAAGTGTTGGACAAACTTTGCTCTGGTGATACCACAGTTGTGTACTACCCTTCTCAGTCGATATCAGTCCCAGAGCTTGGTGAACCCTCTTGGATCACCAGAAGCACTCTTTAGTGCATCATGTTTGCTGAAGTGTTTATCTGTCAGACAAATATTGCTTTCACTATAAGTCTAAGAGGTCTATTGCTAATACTACACACACATCACCTCCCACATCTGTCATTTGGACAGGAGTAAAGTATCCATCCTTTATTTCTTTGCTTTTTCAAAGCCGTGATCAAAGCGTTCTTATAATATTCTAAATTACTTATAATAATTTACAAACTACAAGATTAGCAGTAGCACGATTTGTAACGTCTTTTTGAGTTTGTCTTAAAACTAGTCAGTTTTTTTGCTTGTTTTTAAAACATAACATGAATAATTTTAGAGAAATTGTTATTTTCTGCTTGCTAATAAGCTCCTGAACTATGAAAATGAGGCAGTACACAATCTTATTTAGATAGTGAAAGCAGTGAGTGATAGGTTTATATACAGATGAGGCTGTTTCGTTTTCACATGCTGAGGTGTGAAGTACACACAACCAGAAGACAGTGTCCTCTCTGAACCATCTCTGCAGAGTTGCTTTTTCATGTGGCTTTGTGTGTCTTCCGTTCACTTTATCTCTGCCAGATATCATATTATTATCTGCTGAATGTCAAAGACCTAATTGTTTTTACAGAAGACTCTGCCAGTGCTGACAGCAGCCACAGCGTCGGCTCATTCTCTTAGGCTGCGTGATGCCGAGACACTCCAGGTGCTACCAGAAAGCTTTGCCAGGATCTCAACAAACAGCTCCTGCTCAGGGAGCTTTTGGCAATGCTGTGAAAAACTCAGATCTGTTTCTTATTGTCAGCATGGTGAACCCCCTCATGGTACAGTAACATTAGTTCGACGGCTGGCAGGATTACTGCTGGCACGAAGGTGGGGTGCAGCATGCCAGCCACGGTCATCAGCCAGGCATAACACTCTGCATTCACTGTTGGATCCAATTTTGAGATTCAAATATCAAAGTTTGTTGCCAGGATGACCCGACTGGGCCGTAGAAGCAGAAAACCATGGAAGGATGCATGTCAACAACTGGAACAGGCGACAAGGAGCAGGCATAGACAGAGATGTTGTTTCTCAATGTGGATATTAAAGATGGAGAGGGACCTTAATGTAGAGATGGAATGGAACATGTCACATTAGACAATACAATATATATATATATATATATATATATATATATATATAATGTTTGGAAAACTTCAGTGAGAAAGCCTTTTTGACATCAAATTGAATATGGCAGCAGATTTGCTAAAATGCATCTAAATAAATAAAAAAACTGCTTGAACAATGTTCTTATAATAAATTAGACATGCCTATAAGGCAAAGCACCAGGATTATGGAAATCCATCCATCCATGGATATTTAGGCATTGCAGGGTTGGAGAAGGGACAAAACCTGCCCTCACCACTAACTAGGTGGTGGGTGGTGTAAAAACTGGACATGTCACCAGTTAGAAGAAAAAAAAGAATGCAGAAGTCTATGTCAACACCTCGTACCAACTGTGAAATGGTTTTTGAGTTAACTATGAATTCCATTACAAAGTTACCGGGTGACTTTGATCCCATCCAGACACAAAAAAATACATTTAACAAATCAATAGCTGGTGTCCCATAACTTTCTCCGGCTGAACGGAAACAAAACTGAAGTAATTATCTGTGGACCACAGAATCTGAACCAAACATGGAGAAGCAGCTTTCAGCTTCTATGGCCAACAAATCTGGAAAAAATTCCAGACAAGTGCAAAGCTGCTGAATCGTTAGGCTCTTTTAAATCAAATTAATTAATTAATTAACTAAAACTCTACTGTTTAGAGATACCTTCGAGTAATGCTCATAAATTTTCTTTTTATGCGTTTCCTAATTTGATGTTTTCAATCAAATGCTAAATGTTTTTTTTAATGATTCTGTTAAGGTGTTAATCAGGCGGCGCCATGTTTTAAACGATGTATCTTGTTGGGGGGGTTTTCTTCAAATTTTTGCCTAAAATAGAAGCCTTGAGTTTAGTTGTGAGCCCTGGGAAAAACTGTTTTGTGGTTTGCCTGTGAAGAAATATACAAGTAATGGTTACGGCCAAGACTTTTTGTTGTTGTGGGGTTTCTAGGACTTCTTTGGCCTTAAAAAACGTACGGTTTGGTTGAGTCCGTTTGTTGTTGAGACAACCGTTTTGAATTGTACTGGTTGTGGATACTGATGCATGCGGGGTAGGATATCTCCATCTGATAGCATTAGTACAGAAAAAGACAAGTCATACATTTTCTTTTTTTTCTAAATTGCTATATTAAATCAAATGTTAGAGGGTTTTTTTATTCTCATATTTCTGTTTTTACTTAGCCTACTATATCTGCTTTGACATTCCGTGCTTTTATGATATGTTTGGTTTCTTCACCACCAAATCATGTAAAGCACATTGAATAACCTTGTGTTGAAAGTGTGCTATACAAATAAATAAGCGTTGCCTTGTCTATACACCCAACTATTTTAAAGTCAAAACTTAGGGCCTTTGCCAAACACATGAAGCTTGGCAGAAAAACTGAATTGCAGATAAAGAAAAACTAAAAGAGCTGGTTGTACCCATGCGCTCAGCTAGGGGCAGGCCTCCCAAGTTAGTTTAGGCTTTAAATGTTGTAGTGTTAGGTATTGAGTAGGCATGAGTTAAAAAAAAATCTGCTAATAACTAAATGAAGTGCGCAGTGTTCGTGAATGAAACACAAATCTGTAGATACATTTTTTTTCTTCTAATTAAGTTATCTTTCAAATCAGCTATTTTCTAACCGAATTAGCTTTTTGATTTTTAAAATTATTTCATAGTCATTCAATTTGTTTTCTTTTTCTTTTCTTTTTTCTTTACTAGTTATTAAAATTTAAATTTTCCGAGCTTAAGGAGACTACCGGAACGCAGCATTACCAGCCATTAACGAGAACAAAGTCAGAAGTAGGTGCAAAACAAATTCCGGTATGTTTTAAAGAAATAAAATAGCACGATGAAATTCTCATTAACGACTAGCATTCAGCGGCCCAGTTTATTAACTACTGTAGAGAAACATAAGCAATAATTGAACAAATACTCAGAAAACTACTTTTAATTCCCATTTTTTCCAATGTAAGTAATTGTAGGTACTTTATTTGAAAACAGTTATATTTCCACAGCTTGAAGTTTTCCATTTCCGGTTACGCGTTGTTGTTTAGTTCAATCTTGACGCGGTGGGGGGAGTCCAATGGAAGCCTTCGTCGTAAGCTGGAGAAGACAATCGAGTCTGAATTTAGCTTGATACATTAATACGAAGTTATTAAATGTGCTCATAAGATACTTTCCCCGCTTCGCCCCGGGCCTCCCTGTTCGTCCTGCCTGTCTTGGACCCTGTGATCCGCCGGTAACTGCCTCTGTTCGGCCTTGTTTATACTGAACAGCTCGGCACAGGGAAGCAGCAGGCCCGGCGGCGCTGCTGCTGTTTGTCGGTGAGGCTAACGGCCCTGTGGGCTCAGCTCTGTGTCTGATGTCGATCGGCTCTTTAGCTCACCGGGTAAGTGAAGATAGCGGCGGCGGGTTATGACTCTAAACTGGTCTGTGCGGGACTTTGGAAGGATAGTGGAAATGTCGGTTTCTATTTATTGTTAGCCGTTAGCTTGGAACTAGCTCCGGCTAATCCGCTGAATTTATGCTAACAGCTAAACAGTAGTTAACGGTTGCAGATAACGTCAGACAGCCTGGGCAAAAAGAAGCAAGGGTTTTATTTTACTCTGGAGTGTCACCGCATATCAAGTCTTTATTGGGTTATGTAATGATTTCAGTTTATCATAAAATTACACAAAAAGCGCAACTGGGTTCTGTCTTAATATTTATTCAACATGAGTGAGATAAAAAAGAAAAAAAAGCCAAGTTTTTCCCGATTTCTTCTTTATTTAGGAGCTAAGGTAGCTGCTGTTGATCAAGTACCATTGATTAATTGATTATTATCAACGAGAGCATCGCTGTAGAAGTAAGAGTTTTGTCAGTTTGCTGCTCTTGAGGATACAGGTGTCTAACACAATGCCAGGGCAGAAAGAATCAGTACTGATTTTAGCCAAGCAATTGCTCATCCTCGTAACTTTTTGAAGGGTTATTAAGTCATAAGTATTTGAATGTCTTCATTATACAAAAACAATTAAGAGCTTCTTTTTTTTTCATAAAGTGGGGGTTCCAGCAAATGTAGGCCCATTTTATGCTCTGTATTATGATTTTTGAAAAATGGTTAATCGAACAAAGATGTTTGTGAAGAAGAAAAAAGCAAGTTTGCACAAAATTTCAAAACAAACTTAATTTTGGGTGTTTTAATCAAAAAATGTTCAGGTATTATTGCCATGGATCAGTTGTGTAGTAATGCAAAGAACTTAAGTCAATATCTGAATGTCTGGTTACACTGGAAACAGACGCAGAACCGTGCAATGACACAAGCCTCTTCTGAATATGGCTAATAAAGCTATCTCTCACTGTAAAGTGCTTTAAGTAATAAGTCTTTAAATGATTCCATGATACTCGCCGGTGTTCACATTCCCAGATTTTCCTTTTTTTATCAGTCAGTTGGGAGTTTGGTGTTGAATGTTTCAATAACTACACCTGAACACAACATTGACTTTTTTACTTTTTAGAGAACATGAACCAGATGCAACAATGACATCCAGATTTGGGAAAACCTACAGTCGCAAGGGAGGAGAGGGCACGTCCAAGTTCGACGAAGTTCTGTCCACGAAAAGAGGCACCCTCAGCACAAAATGGGGCGACACCACCTACAAAGCCAAGGTGGGCTCCAAGCGGATGGGAGCTCCCAGGAACGACTCGGTCCTGGAGGTTTACAAGAAGCCCCGCCCCTCTGGGGACGACCTGGACGATCCGTTCGGCTTCGACAGCGACGAGGAGTCCAAACCCGTGACGTCGCGGGCGGGCAGCAGGTCGTCGCCATCCAAGCCGGCTTCTGCCGAGCCCCCACAGGCGGAGAGACCGGGCTTTTCGTTGGAGACGGGGAGCCGGTCCAGCTTTCATGGAGGCTCCCACAGCGCGCCGTCAGCTGCATGGAGTTCCAGTGATGTGAATCAGCCGATGATGCTGGAGGACACAGCCCGGTTCTTCAACAACGCCACCGCAAAAACAGGTAACACCCAGAACATTTTTCACTTTTTTTTATTTTTTAGCATCTGAAAAACTTAGAAGAATCTTAAACTCAAAAACGTGGAAATAATTGCCTCAAATCTTTAGCTCACTGCTGTCAATAAACAAGGTGGACTGGATGCCGAAATTGAATCTAATGTTGTCATCTGACAGCTGCTCGGTGCTGAGGTTGTTGCTTTCGGTGTTGTGTAACTCCTTCTGACCGCCTGCCAGAGATCTGAGCTTCTTTAGACGAGTCCTAAAGACAAATTATGTCGCCCCCGGTCGCTTCAGCTCGGCGAGGTTTCCTATTCTGAACAGAAGCTGCTTCGACTCTGTCCACTGACCGACACCGACATGTTGACTGTCAACAGTAACAATAAAGAAAAGGCTCCTTTTGCTGTTCTAATCCTGAATTTAGGTGGAATTTACTGGCATAAGACTTATGTTGTTGCATCTTAAAAACGGAAAAACTTATCAGAAAGGTAGTTTTATTTCAGTGGTTTTAAAAAGTGAAATATGAAATGGATTCACCTCACACACAGTGCTATCGTTCAGTTCCATGTGAGGGCTATTAGCTAAGGAAAACTCCAATTTTTGTTCCTCAGAAAATGCTAATTTACATCAGACCGCTTAAAAAGATTGTTTTTAATATGAGAAGGCTGGCCTGCTGAGAAATATATCCATGTACCAGACAGTAAATGCCCTCAGTGCTTGGTCGAATCTTCTTTTACTTGAGTTGTTTCTAGGGATGTCAAAAGATGATAACTTATCTAATTAACACAGGGTAGATGTGAATTAATTACGATTAATCAGCATTCCTAGATATGATGTAAAAAAAAAACAAACATATTTTTACAGTAAATAAAGGAGAAAACCAGATGTCGTTGCTCTTTCTTTTTCTTTTTTTTCTCCCCCCAACGGAAGTACATGAGAGATGCGTGGAACTTTTGTTTTGAATTCCATCACAATCACACGTGGCCCTTCCAAGCATTTTATCTTTTAGCCAGTTGCTAAGGCAAACTAACTGGTTTACATTTTCAAAATGTCAAGCTGACTGCTTCTTCTGCACAACAGTGGGATGATTTGTTTAGCAACATCACAGAGGCACATGCAAATGGTGTGACACCGGCCCTTTCCATGGATCTGGCTGCCCTTATTAGTTGCACTTATCCTGCAGTGCTAGTGAGCTTTTAGCTTGTTTCTTTGCCCAGGCTTACTTGATATGAAGTGAATCGCTGCAGATTGTTTTATTTTTAATCAACTGCTTGCTGTGACAATCTCTCTATATGAACTGCGACTGAGTAGTGACGTTTCCAGGGAACGGTTTGGGTCTACCGTGATGTTTTCGAGGCGTGCACTGAAATGGACGCAGGTGGAATTCTGGGACAAACGGGGCAGGTCATTCTATCTATGCTTCAGTGCCTTAAAGCAGGCTTTTGTTTGAACTGCAATCGTCTGAATCTGTGATGCGCATCTAAAACATGCAGGGCAGCGAGCCTTGAGGAGTGGGGTTGCTGTATAGGTTGAGGTCTGACCAGTTTGCCGGTCAGGTAGAGCACAGTAACACAGTGATCAAGTCCTGCAGAAAAATGAAACCAGCGTCTCAGTGAAGGACGTCAGTAGAAGGAAGATGAAGTGATCTAGTCTGGATCAGTAATGGCGACACTTGTGGTCCCGAGATACGTCTCTAGCCGCTTTTAGATAGACCTTCTGGAATGTTCCCAGAAAATTCCATCCAGTCCTTAACCGTAGTTGTCTTTTCAAATACACCCCTTTTTTCTTTACCGGAACATTGCCTTTCGGCTGCTTTCACACAGTAAGAAATGTACCGGATGGAGCCTGATGAATTTCCGGGGGCGGTGGTATCCGAATATGATGGACACAATAGCCTGTCCAGAACTCGTACTGACATTCTGAACGCTAACACCCTGCCGCCAAATGTCCGGTCTTGTTACTAGGGTGTCAGGTGATGATGAACTGCTAAAAGTCAGCCGCACAGGGACCGAATGTTTGCTTTCAGACCCGAAGGTCGCAAAGAGGAAGTCAGGAAAATTACAGTTTTTCATTGTTTGAAAGGGGCTAATGTGTGATGCCTCTGGAAACCTTGACTACAGCTACAGTCCGGCACGTAGGAATCTTCCCCCAACCTCTTGTATGGCCTTTGCTTGACAATCATCTTAAAGGGGGAGGGATTTGGCAAAGTTGACTTTTTGACGTGTAACATCCTGATAACATGTCATTTCCTCATTAAAAACATGCCTGAAGTGTTGCTTTGACTCGCCCACTTATGTTTGAATAATTTTTGCATCTCTGCTGGTAGTTATTGGGGTTGCTGAAATGCCTGCATCCACCGATCTCCCCTTTTCCACCCATCTCCTCCCACTACATGACGTAGCTTACTCCCCCCCCCACCCCCACCCCCCTAACTATAGCTAACTGCTATAGTTAGCTTACATCAATTGTAAGGCTAACAGTTTGGACTACATCGTTGGAAACAATCCTAGGCCGAAAAAGTTCTGTTATCTTTGCGCAAATCACTTCACAGAGGACTGTTTTCTCAACAAAAGCCTTTTTGATAGTGGATTAATAGGCAGATTGGCCCCAAAGGTGAGGCCACTCCATCAGAACTTGTACAGGTAAGAACTGTGACTTAGCATTACTAACTCTGACTTCAAAACGTATGTTTCTGTGCTTTTATGGTTTCAATGCAAAACATAGCTTCATTTTTGTGTTTTTATGGTTTCAATGCAAAACATAGCTTCATAGTAATTAATAATTATTAATAAAAGATTGCCTAGGAGGTTAAATATTACAAAGCCGATGCGTCTTGTAAAAGCCTCTGAAAACTCTCCGGTTCTTCAAAAACCCACTTTCAGGGTTGGATATCGGATCATTTGCGCATCGTCTTACAATCTCTAGTGTTGCCATCGTTCACCAATGTGATTAATCCCCCCCCCCCCAATAATAAGATGCAACACACTGAAAACTTCTGTAAACTATCGCAGTCCGACTTAAGGCGCATGCTATGATACTAGTCGGTGTATGACGTTCTGCAGGGGGAATAGGAGGGCTTAGAGCGGTGCAGGCGAATATCAAGGCGTCAAATATGGAAGTGACGAGAGGGCAAATTTCTTTAAGGTGGATTTTTATATAAGTTGGATTTTCAGAATTATTTAGGGTAAGATTTTCATTTGAATGTGCTATAGAATGGTACGGTGTGCCTGGAGGAAGCATAATACGCCCCCTTTAAGGCTTCTCACTGTTGCTTTTGTACCTTTGTTTGACGACACCTTTTCCCTTCCAGACAACTTTTCGTCATTATGTTTGGATACCAGCCAGCTTCCAGTGGCCTTTTATGGTTTATCATCCTTGTGGAAGATATCCAGTCGTTGTTTATTGGACAACTGTCAACAGTCTTGCCTTTAATTATGTAATCCATGTAATGTTAATTTATCAAAAATCTTCTTTTTTTATTGTTCATTTTTAAACAAATGTTATGCTTTAAACCAAAACAAACAGAAATAAGCAATTGAGATGTGCTACTCTGTTTTTAATGGATCTTTTCATGCATAGTGTATAAAAACACTCTACGCACTCTGTCTCTTCCTGTTTGAAGGTTACTGGTTGACTGCATTTTGATGCCATTTACTATGTGCAGTTTTTGGCTCTCGTTCCCTTTCACACCCACACAAGCTGGGATACATGCATCATGCCATCATACCCGCCCCACTTGGGTTTAAAAGTGACAGATCTTTATATTTATTTCCATTTAACGGGTGGGGGGAGGGGCATGGAAGCTGAACAGAGTGACTATATTTGATGACTAAACGGTGACACTAGAACTATTTGATTGACATCCTGCTTGTATAAATCTGCTCCCCGCAGGATGGGTTCCAAGTGTGCTGATTGCGCACGTTTTGCAAGAGTGTCAGCGTAACAGTTAAAATAATTTCAGAGATGATCTGCGTGGGAAGTTTAACCCACACGGGGTTATTCTGTTTTCCAGAACGGCTTGCAGACGGACGATTCTTTGCGGAGGAGGATCACACCTCAGGCTTTCTAAGTGTTGGGGACTCGTGTCAGCTGTGCGTGTGGGAGGGTCCGTCCTGCCGGCCTGTTAGGGCGTTTTTTTCAGGGGGAAGCAAAGCTCCTCAGATTAGCTGATGTATGGTCATAATCATCTTCTACGTCTCAGCTGAACTCCGACTTCCCTCCTGCTGCAGCTGTTTAGAACTTGCTGTCCTTCAGTACTCGCCCTAGAGAAGCTGCAGCAGATGGGGATCAGTTACTTACATGGGTAACAAATCAACCTAGGTCTTATTTTTAGGCATTTGGCAAAAGATCTTGTTTTTCCTTCATTTACAGTCAAATTACGATCCCAACTTCATCAGTTTATCTTCATGAAACATTTCAAAACATCAATTTCCATTTGTGCATGAAATGCACTCTTTTCCAAACTTTTTGTGTTTTGTTTTTCTACCTAGCTTTTTTATTATTTTGATTTAAAGGTAAGAAAAAAACCCAGCCAAATCATGTGCACTCTTGCAAAATAACAAGGCTGTAACAGTATGACGACATGCATCCTCATTATGTTGCAAGCTCATCATAGTTTGTGGTTGATGCATAAATGATCATAATTGGAAGAGTAGTGTTTTCATCTCTTCCTCCCCAGCACACACAGAATGTGCCTGAGCGCACCATACCCTCGGCATTCACACTCATCAATGTCTCCGCTAGTGATGCGGAATTCAGAGCGCCTCCGATGGGCCGAAATCTTCTTCGTGCGAAGGTTCGAAGGAAGTCTATCCGTTTGAATCAGTAGTTTTAAAATAGACGCTCATCACACAGCTTCAGGCCAACAGTCCAGTTCTGTTACTCTAAATGTTAACTGAGTTTGCGTCAGCAGCCGGAGGCAGAGGACCAGTTGTTGCTTCCTTCTGCATAAAGTGAGACGTCAACTACGGTTCTAACTTAAATCAAACTACATTTAACACTTAGTGCTCCAGTGCTAACTGAACACAAAAGAAGCGTAAACTAGTCGTTGTTTAAGCCCATCTACGTTTAACATTGCTTGTGAAGCCAAAGAAAAAGGAGAAATTAGGCCTCTGAACAAGAGCATAGGACTCAAATGCATAGGATGTGCTCTACAGACAATTCTTCAAGACAATTGTTATATGAGCTATCTTTAAGTTGAAGGTCAAACAAATTTGTGCTGGAGCATTTGCCAATGAGATCAAATGATTATGTATGGAAATTCTAGGGGAGCATGCTTGGTTTTGTTTATATCCTAGTATATTCTGGAAATATTTTGTATTATTGGAATATCAACTCAAAAGATTAACATTTTTATTTACATCTGAGAGACATACTCATGATTCTCAGAAAAAGGAATCTCATTAGGTTCAACTTGTTTTATTTTACTTTTTGGGATTTAAGTTTTATTTGCTTTATTCATTTGGTCATAATTCAATCCAACCTATTCAAATAGAATATAGTCCTATAAAGGGATGCACTGATACGATACTGGTATCGGGTATCGGCCCCGATACTGCCTAATGTACTGGTATCGGTTAAACTTAACCGTTAAACTTAACCGATACCATGAACCGATACTCAAAATGGGGCAAATCTGCAACAAATTCACCAAAAAAAAGTTTCATTTTTCACTTGAAATTATATTTTTGTGGTAATTTTACATTTTACATCTGTTATTTTGTCTCAGTTATGTTTAGTTTGTAAAGTCTGGTGCCTTTAGTCTCTTCAAGAAAGGCACTAGAAGTTATACAGTTTATTAATTCAACAATATGTGGCAAGGTACACCCAGGCGACTCCCAGGTGAAGGTCATGTGCGCTAACCAGTCAGCCAAAGGGATATCCCTGTGGCCAAGCAGCCAGGGCACATGATCTATTGGAGTCATAGTGACAGGACCTCCACACTGTCACAAATAGTATCGTATCGGGTATCAACAGATTCACAAAATCCAGCCATCTGTATCGGTATCGTGACTGAAAAAGTCGGATCGGTGCATCCCTAGTCCTATATATTCAGATTCCGTCGCATAACGTTTAATTCAGTCATAGCTGGACTATAATAATCTCATTCAGTTAGTTATGCGTGAATAAGTTTAGACCGTTTAAACAGCTAGGGTACAAATAACATTTTTCAAACCAATCCCATACCGATACTTTGATCTGAATACTTGCCGATACGAGTACAAGTGCCACTACTTTTACCACACAAAGAAATGCAATGAATTGGAAGACAGTTTTATTTTCTTCTCTGGTTGTTGCAACAAATGATGGTGAATTAATAAAGCATAAATAAAAATGACCACAAAACAAACATTTCAAGTGGAAAAAAATGTTTTCCTACAAAATTCTTGAAGTTTCCATGTTTTAAGTTACGGTTAACTTTAACAAGAACATTAGAACTGTATCAGCCCAATACCAGTATTGGTACGTCCCCAAATAGAGCTACAGGTCTTTGGTTTGCATTCAGAATTTAGAAAGCATCCAATAAAGGTATATTCCACCCCTAAGTAAAAATGTGTCTGTTGCCATATTAGATAAGTGAGAAGAAAGTAGTTTGTAACCAGCCCAGTAATTCACCTCATCTAACAGCAGTCAGTTCGCTTTAGCTTAGCATAACCCAATGTAAGTGAATGGAAACTATTAGCATGGTAGTAGTTTGGTAATGTAAATTTACGAGTTTAAATTTCTACTTGGAGGTGCAATATCCGATTAAAGCAGGCTGACGATCAGGTTTACATTCTGTTACTGTTACAGTATTGTTACATACTGTGTGTTTATGGTGATAATTGTGTTAACAGCTCAGTTGCTACAGCCCAGTAAACCACTAGGAAGCTAAAGGGTGTGCTGAAGCATTTCCAATTATTCTGTGTATCTTTAACTTTTCATTTACCACTCGCTCTAACGTAGAGGCGGAGGGATCGGAGATGACCTACTTTAAAGGTCAAACCCGGGCATTCTGCTCGAGGCTCAGACAGTCAAGGTTTTTTTTTGTTTTTTTTATGTCAAATGGCTTCCTGTTTTTGTTCTGCGGAACAACTGTGGCTTTTTCCAGCTCAAAGTTATCACTGCGGTGGTTAGAAATGCCTGCCAGGTTTTGATTCCCTTACCAAGAGCCGTCAGCAACCCAGCAGCTAACGTTTACATATGTTTAAAATAACTGGTCCTACCTAGGACCTCTAGGAGTTCAGAAGCTGACTGAAAGTGAGCGGATTACAAGGTAATTTCCTTGTCGAAGCATCTTGCCCTGACCTTTGTCGGATATTTTGCTAAATTCCAAACAAAGTGCATCACAGACGAGGAAGTTTATTGTGTTTACTGACCGTTTCACTTCGGTGAATTTAATAGATGTAAAAAAAATTTCGATCAATCAGAGGAAATTGTGAGATTCTGATTGATTAATGCAGCGTTACTTGTAACAGCTTTCAGATTAGTGTTGGTTTGGTTTTGCCTGAAAGGATGGTTGTCGCCGTTTTGTTTTTGATGTGGCTGTATGACCCCTTTACAGAGATGCCTCTTTAACGGTTAAGTCTTTGCACCTGGGGGAGTCGACCCACTTTTCACGAGTTCCTGTTCTTTCAAAAGGTTTGAGGCGTGTACGTTTCTGCCTTTGACACCGTGTTGATTAAAAAAATGTCAGCAAGTCAGCACCTCGTTTATTTTTAAGCTCGAGCGAACGGGGCCATGCGGGTCGTCTGAGTTTATTTAAAAATGTGGGCAGAATTTGAAGCAAATGTAAGGATTCTATTGGGCCTTCACCGTTTGTCTGCCTGGGTCCGAAAAGCTAACTTTCCTCCTAACTCAAGCACTCTATCCAGCCCTCCTTTCATAATAGTCAGTGTCTTACTTTAAACAGATTTAGCTTCATTTACCAGTGCCCCAATCAGTGACCTCATTTTTCAATACCTCCCTGATGCTAAAGATGGATCCATAAAATAAGCGTTCTTCTCTAAGTAATTGAATCTATTCTGGAGGATCTTTTTCATCTGTTCATTATATCGTCTATTTTTGATTCCATCTGTTACTAGTTTTTCTTGTTTTTAAAAAAAAATTCTAAAGCATGTGTACACGTTTTTATTTCAAATTTAATCTTTTATTTTTTTTCCCCTCCTTAGGACCGTCGTGGCAGAGCCCAGCTTCGTCACAGAACCAGCACAGCTACTCCTGGTACCTAAATGCTTCCGACAGCGACAAAAAGCCCCTGGCCCAGACCGCCACCCTGAAGACGGGCTCCCAGGCAGAATCTGCGTATGACTCCTGGGACGCCATCATGGGTCTACGCCCACCCTCGCCCAATCAGGAACCTCGCAATCCGGCCCCTACGCTCTCCTGGGGCTTGGCGGGAGCGGGAACGGCCCCCGGGGGTCTTCACGCGGCGCAGACGACACACAGGAAGCCCCTCTCTCCTCAGCGGCTGCAGAGCCCCACCGAGAGGAACGATGTAATCGGGCGGTCTGACCTCGCAGAGATGTCCAAACTCTCGCAGACATCCGCTTCGTTATCGATCGAGAGGAACTCGAACTGTCGGACGTACCGGAGGCCCAACAAACAGGGCTGCGGCAAGGCTTCGGACTCCAGCGGCTTCGACGACGCTGCTTTTGGCACAGATCTCCCAAAGTCTTCAACCGGAGCCGACGACGCCAAAGCAACAGGTGGGGTAGGGGGCAGGGGCAGGACGAGGGACTACACAGTGCTGCAGCCTTCGTCCACGTCGATGTGTAACGTCACCAACCAGGACCGGGGCAGGGACGAGTTTAATAGTGAAGCGGCACCCGCTAGTGGCGCCAGCGGTGCCGCTTCGGGCAGTACGACAGAGCTGGGAGAGCAGGGATGGCAGCGGAAAAAGATCGACATGCAACAAACAAGGTAGGACGTCTGCGTCTGGAAGGAATTTGATAGTTTTCCATTCTTAAAAACATTACCACATGTAGGAGAGAGGCTCCCAGGATCGCAGACTTTGTGTTTTAGTGTTTTATTATTAACCTCCAATCTGCTGTGGTTTCTGCTGGGAGAGTTCAGCTGAGCGTTAATTCCCTGAAACTCATCTTTCCCACACGACTTCCATCATATCCCATCCAATCCAGATTTGTTAAAGGGACTATATCATGCTATTTTACAACTTTCAACTTCTGGGATAGACATATATATGCTAAAATGTTACCGTTGGTGTTATACAGTATTAATTTGTCCTAACATTTAACTTGTATCCTGTAGTTAATGTCAGGCCACGAATTAAAACGGCTCCTTTCTCTGTAATCCCGCCTCCTGCACCAACCACTCCTCTCCCGCAGAGCCGCAGCAGCTCGGACTGAGAGGAACAGTGCTGAGCTTTATCTCAAACTGTATTCTCACAGTGAATTTGAAAAGCACGAAGTACCAGAATTAATCACTGTTATAGTAAGGGCTCAGATGTTTGGTTGAAATCTTTTTTTTGGTAAAAAAAACAAGGTCAATAAAGCCCATTTCATTTGCTAAATCTCCAGGTTTTAGACAGAGCTTAAACCAACACAGCTCTAAATCTTTCCAGCCCAGTATATAAAAAAAGCCATGGGTGTTGTTTGTATCTGTTTACTAAACATTCTGAGATGCTACATATCAATTAATTAACCACACAATGCTGTTATAAGATCACATAAGCAGCCTGATAAATGGCTAACCGACATTAGCAATAGCATTTAGCCACTTCTATGTCCATCAGACGTCTTTTTTCTTTGATCCGGCTGCTTTTCTTTAGGAATGTGTAATAAAATCCTGTAATACATGCAGCCAAACAGGTGTTTTCACAGAGAAAGTAAAAAATCCAGCAAAACATTTTTTAAGCTGCCAAAAACCGTCTGGTATGAACTGTGAGAAAGAGGAGGGCGTGTTTTAAAATCTAACAGGGGTAAACCGCTCTGCCTGCAGAGGCAGTGCAGACCCCTCTAGCACTCAACTTTCAACTAGTGATGTCACTAGTTGAACACTGAGTCGATTTCTAGGAGAGGGAGGGGCAGCTGCTCAGAGAGCAGAACTCCGGAGGATTACTTAAGACATGCATGAATTAAGCCAAAAAACACTCTGGTGGTGGTTTTTATGAGAAAATTACACTACCATACGGTTTTAAACTCAAAAAACGATATTTTGCATGACATAGGCCCTTTAAAAAAAAATTCCAGTGTAAGGGATGTAAGTAAATATTGACACGCCATATTGCGGTATTTTATGTCACAATATTATGATATTGAATACATCGATATTCAAAAGGAACATTCAAAAGACATGTTTTACAAACGCTAACTTTACTTTTGCATATAGCTGCCGGCCGGGGCTCAGCGCACCTTCAACACATCATGAAGACATGACCCTTTGTTGCGACAAGGCGTTGCGGCTTCATTCATAACATCAGCGTTGCTGCAACAATATTAACACCGAGCTTGCTGGGTTGAATACCGTAAAATTCCTGCAAGGCAATGCCGTCAGGGCTTGACTGTTCCAAGAAACGCTGTGCCGGCATATTGGGGTAAAATTCCCCCAGTATTCCCCTAGCATGCCTTGAAATCAATCTAATCATAATTACAAAATGTGCTGAATAATCTTTTGTTTGTTTTTTTATGGCAAAAAACGCAGCCACTCTTCTGAAACAAATAAGAGGACTCCAGCAGAACTAGAACCGGGCACAGTTTGAGCTGCCATCTGGATTGGCTGACTTGGAGGCTGAGAGAAGAGAAAACGGACACAAAAAGCTCTAATCCAGTGGCGTTTTCTGACTC
Organism: Apricaphanius iberus; assembly: GCA_028564705.1. NCBI lineage: Eukaryota > Metazoa > Chordata > Actinopteri > Cyprinodontiformes > Aphaniidae > Apricaphanius > Apricaphanius iberus. Next base: position 6,517,263 of record JAPXFQ010001878.1, on the reverse strand, counting down.
CCATTCTGCTTTATGAAGCTCTACCAACCTGCAGGAAACGTACAACCTTACAGCCAAGTGCTCTGTTAGAAACATGTGAAAATAGGAGTTCTCCTGTGACTCTCTTGATTAGGGAAAAATTTTAACGGGAACAGGAATTTGGTGGAATTCATCGATCAGGGCGTGGTGTAAAAAAAAAAAAAAATTACATCAACATTCACAATTGGAGCTGATGAATGTATCACAACTCTGCATCCGTTTTTGTAAAATCCCCAAAGAAAAAGATTCAATTGGATTGCATTACCGCTCTACATAATGGTAATGCTCTTAACTGGTCGGATGGACTCAAACTTTCCTCATGAAGCATTTGTTTTAGGGACAAAGACAGTAAAGCTCAGAAAACCTTAAGGGGCGGTGGTAAAGAAAGAAAAGGGTCTGAAAGTTATGGATTAATCAGGACTAATATGGTAATAGTTTTGCAATTAAATCTTTTTGTTTTTCATTTTGAAATAATGGTCACAGACAGAACTTGTAAAAAAAAAAAATTAAAAAATGTTCTTCAAGAAGAAACCTACTATGAATGAAAAAGCCTGTTTTAGCCCCACCCTGTGTCTTTGGTTTTATTAAAAAGAAAGAAAAGGTCCAGATTTTTGACGTGTGTTCCCTGTGCAGGCCCCGACAGACCCAGACCAAATCAAAGAAGGAGGGCCTGTTCGGCTTCGACGACAACGACTTCGATCTGGAGGAGGACAGCAGCGACGGCACCGACGGAAAGTCCAGGTACAAAATCCAGTACTTCGGCTTTGACGACATGAGCGACAGCGACGGCGAGGACGACGACACCGGGTCCAAGCCGTGGAGGAAGGTCGCAGAGGCCGCTGTGGCCGAGGCAACCCCGGAGGTCGCCGAGGAGGAGGAGGCAAGTGACGACTTTCCGGATCCGTTCGAGAGGCTGGAACAACGAGAGAGTCAGCAGATCTGGGAAAAGCCAGCAGCTAAGGAGAGCAAGAAGAGCTCAGAGAGGCTGGACAGGAAGACCCACCGAGGTAAACGCGCGTTCCGAGGAAGACGTGTAGTCCCGTTTACCGCACTAATCGGGTGGGACGTGGAATCTGGAGCGGACTAACTGGGAATGCTTTGTTTCCCTCTAGATACTCTGGACTTCTCAGACAACGGCCTCCGGGTGCTGGCCAGCGGTCCCAGGAGGGCGGCTCAAGGCAAACCAGCCGAGAAGAATCCCGACACATTCCGGAGGATCTTCAGTGCGCAAAAGAAGGTCAGACACATAAGGGTCTCGCCTGCATTACAAATTTCCACCGTTTTACTGATTTAAAGAACACAAGAACGTCTTTTAGAGTCTTTATTGATAATGTGGAACAGGAAGGGAAGGAATTATCAGGAGTAATGGCGGGAATCCCAAATTTTCCACTCCATATGATACCGAAGAAGATTATAGAACTACAGTAGTTATGAGGACTTGTCTGGGGTCGTTCCTAAATGGCCATGCCGATGCATTTACCTAAATTCTATAAAACATATATATGGGCTCAGCTTAAAGGCTGACTGATCCACTGTTTCCATTCAGGATATCTAAACAAGATCTCACTGATCGTTGTTAATTCTGTTTGGATGTAGCTTTAATGTTAAATATGATTCCAACTTGTGCACCCGATTCTTTTCTTTTAAAAAGATGCTGAATTTGTTTTATAACCATTGCAATTTGGAGAAGTGGTTCAAATGCAGCTTTAAATGGTCCAAAATTATCTCCCACTTTTTTCTTATTTCTATAATTTTTTTTCCAAACTCAATTGTTGATTAGCATTTATGTTTTCCTAATGTTAATCTTTTCCAAAACTTTGCTGCATACTTGCTTTTACCTCTAAATTTCCTTCGAATGCTCAGCCTCTCCACATAATTAAGAGCCCCAACTGTACAACCATGCAAGACTTGTTAGAACTAAAGTCGTGGATGTACCTGTGGGGATGAAGGTTTTCCACCTCCGCCTCTGACTCACTGCTGCTGAGTGCATCGGTCCTGCTGGCAGAGCCGAGGAGTAGAGGGAAAATCAACGTGTTCTATTTAAGTCTTTTTTTTGTTGCTGTCCGATCCGCCTGTCTTTGCCTTGCCAGCGTGCTCATGGCCTGCCGCTCCACGCCTCACGGGCCGGCCTCAGATCACAGCTATCGATCGGCCTTGTTTGGAGCCGACGCAGATCGGCACTGCAGAGAGTCCGTGTAGGTTGGGTTTGATGGAGAAGGCGGGTTCACGAAGAGGAGGGGTGGGATGGGGTGTAGTCTCTCTTTTTATATCTACTCATAAAGCTTTTATGAAATAGACCACGGCTGATAATTAGACAGCAGGAAGGCCTACCTTCATCAGAACGTCCTGGTAATTGGCTTCTTATCTGTTCCTGACTGTTTCAGCTTTCGTTGTTGCAGAAACCGAACAAATGTTTGTGTTTTTAAAAGTATTCCTTCAGCTTTATCCTTTTTTTTTTTGTCATGCTTAACCAGGAACTGAGTCAAAAGAGCCCCTTAAAGGTCGTTTGGGCAGCTCAAACAGATTGAACTCCAGACTTTGACTAGGCCATCACTAATCCTCTGTTAAGTACATTATTTTTTTCGAGCTGTTGAGATGTGTACTTGTTGGTGTGCTTTGGATTGTTGTCTTGCTTTGAAGCCAAGCAGCTCCTGGCTATTAGACACTGTTGTAGTCAAGTCACCATCTCTCCAGTTCAAGTCGCAATCAAAATCCTAAATTTTCAAGTCAAAGTCCCATAGGATTATTCCAATTACTCCAGTTCCTACTGGTCAAATCCGAGTCCAGTCATTATCACCTGAGAGCAAGTCAAACATAAGAGAGCTGGTTGTAGATTTTAGGCCTAAAACAATGGCAGCCCTACATGCGTTACTTTATTTAAAAATAAATTGTCTTCAATGCCCCTGTGCTAGCACCAGTCTAAAACAGTTGCATGTACAAAGCAAAATATGCTTCGAATAAATATTATAACATTATATAATCAACATTTCACCTCTACACTTACAAAGGTTTTGAGAAGTTATCAAATTTGTACAATAATCTGATCTAATATAGCAAGCTAACGTTAGCATCGGCTACTTGCCATCTTTCAACAATGGCAGTTTATCGTGTCGGAGTGCAAGCCATCGAGCTGCTCAAGTCACAAGTAAGGTGACTCAAGTCGGGACTGGAGTTTTCTATCTCTGTTTTTAGACGACCGCCGCCATGTCTGCCTGTCGGTACGATACTCCACACCGGACATGACGGGACCCAAAAAGCTCAGTTTTTGTCTCTTTGGTCCAAAGAATATTTTCCCAGAGGTTTGCGAGATCACCAAGATGTTTTCTAGGAAGTGGGAGACGGAACCTTAGAGGGTTTGATCTTTGATCAGCAGTGAGTTCTGGCCTCGGAGCACGTTTCTCCCCTGTCCCTTTCCCATCATGATCACTGACCCGAACTAAAGCGAGTGATCCCGCCCCCTTACCGGTGTCATGGTCTTATAGTGTTATCAGCAGATGCAGCAGGCTGCATACTTTCCTGTTGAAAATCTAATCGTGCTTTGGAGGACAGCCATCATCTCAGAGCAGGCTCCAAATTTCCAAACGGAAGCAAAAAAAAACAACAACAAGCAACTTGTTTGCAGCACTATCTAAATATACCGGTAATAGGGACACTTTTAACTGACTGTATTGTCAGGAGCCTGTTGGGGTCCCCTATGTTCTTTTCTGTTCATCTTTTGCTTAAGCCCGTTCTCTCTGAAATAACTTTGCACTCATCTCTCCACCACTCTTCCACCTTCCACTTCATCCTCTCTTCCTCCAGTTTTATACCTTCTCTCCCTGCGTAGCACTGCATCGTGCAGCCCCTGCGTCCTCCGATAAGATAGTAGAAGTGTGAGTTGAGCTCTTTACAAAAACAGGCTTTGGAAGTGAGAAGCCATCATCCAATCCCCCCGCCCAAATTACAGAAACCTGTCTATCTGTGGTGGGAACAGACCCAAAATGCTGTTGACTTATCCAACTGGGATCAGTGGGGAAACGTTTCCATAGCGACACACGGACTTGTCAGTGTTCACGACTTCCTGGGTGAATTGTAGGCAAACTTTTTATGTTTTTCTATTTAATGTTTTTTTTTTACATGTGCCTCAGGACGGTGTGAGCTGGAGAGCGTTTACCGTTTCCTTGCAGGGTGCTCCTGCAACATCAGCATCATTTATTTGATGGGAAACGCTTCTAAGTCGGGCTGCGAAGCGCCGTTCTGCAGCCGAAGCCTGCCCAGCAACGGATGAACCATGCGTCTGTTTTTCTTACGCCGGTGGGGGTTTGCCCACCTTCCTGCCTCGGTTTTATCTGCGCCATGCTGCTCAGCAGCAGGGGGGCGTGACGGGCCGGGGTCCTTGTCTGCCTGTGTCATTTAGATTACAGTAGCAGGCTTTAATTTGCTGTGTTGATGTTCCAGCTCCGCGCAGCTCATCCTCGAAACTCCCCTTTTGTCTCTGCTTATTAACCCTGTGGAGAAACTTCATCCTGCCAACTCAGCCTGCTCTCTTTTCTTTTCCCCCCTCTGTCCGTCTTTTGTTTTTCATCATGAATGCCCTGGCGACCACCAACCGCAGGTTTGGCACCGAGGACTGGGGGCGAGCCGTAGATGGTGTGTGTGTGTGTTTTTGTTTTAAGAGCGTCCTGCTGTTTGATCAGTGTTTGCTGACTCTCACCAACTTCTTCTGACACTTATTCCTCTGTTCACCTCCACGTCTCTCTACTTCAGTCCTAGCTCTCCGATTTAAGTCAACATTTGTTCATCGTCTTCACTCTTGTCTCACAAGTCCAGCTTGTTCCATTTTACCTCTTCAGCAAATTTTGTCTGGTTTCAGGAATCCCAAGTTTAGTCCATGAAGTAAAATGGAACCCTTCAATACCACAAAACTCAAATTATTTTACTGAGATTTTATGCAATAGACTGATTAAAAAATAGCATGAGTGTAAGGTTGAAGGAATTAAGTACACTACTGTGCAAAAGTTTTAGGCAGGTGTGAAAAAATATTGTGAACAAAGAATGCTTTCAACAATGGAAGTGTTAATAATTAATTTTCATCAAGCAACAAAGAACAGTGAATAAAAAAAGAGAAATCTGAATCAAATCAATACTTGGTGTGACCACCGTTGGCTCCAAAACAGCGTCACTTCTTCTAGGTACAATTGAACACAGTTTTTCAAGGAACTCGACTGGTAGGCTGGTCCAAACATCTTGGAGAACTAACCTCAGATTTTCTTTGGATGTAGGCTTCCTCACGTCCTTCTGTCTCTTCATGTAATCCCAAACCGCCGCAACATCACTACCTGAACTTCTTGCTCTTCTTTATGCTGAAAGCAGTTCTTATACTGACTTTAGCTGGATGTTTGGGATTGTTGTCCTGCTGCAGAATAAATGTGGGGCCAATCATACGCCTCTCTGATGTTATTGCATAATGGATAAGTATCTGCCTATATTTCTCAGGATTGAGGACACCATTATTCCTGACCAAATAGTAGTGGGCAATGTAAAGGGTATAAAGTAGAGATTATATTAATCCAGCCAAAGGTAAAGAGTTTTGACTATACCTACATACTTCAGGTACACAAAGAGGATAAATATTGATGTTCAATGTTTGTCTGTACTCTAGATATTGCAAGTTTAAAATTTGTCGTTTTTCATTAAAAAAGAAAAAAATCCTGTTGACCTTTTGAAGCATTTTTAATTCAAATATGTGCAGGTTTGTGGTGCAATATAGAGTTCATAAATACCAGGAAAATGGACAAATTTGAACTTTATTTTCATAACATTTAGCTTTTTTATTTGATTTTAAATATCTCCATGTTAAGAATTTCGGTTTCATTTTTTTCAAAGGAATTTTGCACAATACATTTTATTTCAATGGCTTTCTAAACCTATTTGAAGTTGTTCTGCTGCAAATCTGGAAAGTTATAATGTTCATGAGTAATCATTTTGACATGAATAAATAAAAAACAATAATATATCACAGTAAATATCGTTACCTCACATGGTTTAGATTATATCACAGTATAGATTTGAGGCCGAAGCACCCAGCCCTCTGACCAACTATAAAACTAATTTGCAGAAAAGCAGCCCAACACATTCAAGGAACCTCCACCACGTGCCACTGTTGGCTGCAGACACTCATTAATGTGCCGCTCTCCAGCCCTTCGACAAACACTGACTTCTGCTACAGACAAATATTTCTGCCTATCAATCCAGAACACCTGCTGCCATATTTCTGCACCCCAGGAAAAAAGTTTAAACTTCAGCCGTGGCCCTCGTCTCTTGCAGCCTCTAAAAGGTCCTCTGCCGGGCTCATCCCATAGTTAAACCTAGTTTATGCTTCTCCGTTTTGACGGAGACAGATTGACGCAGCGCCATTATCCATCGACGCAAGGGCTCTCCGTCACCTACGCAAGGCCCTATTTTTAACTATCCGTGCATATGCCTGGGATTGGTCAATTCAGTAACAGCCAGAGATTGCTTCACCAGAACGGAGTTCTATAGTCGCTGTAATCAGTAGTTAATGCAGCGTTTGGCCACTATATGCTTTATTCTGAATGGATTAATATCTAATCTGTTCTTTTGGCGATTTTGAACACAAGGAAGTGTAGGAAAACAACAAAAAAGGCTGCTGTGTTTGTTTCCATGTGTTTTTAGAGTATTCTATGAGCTGCACTTATAGTAAAGATCTTTAAAACTGAAACGGCGCTGTGATAGTAGGCAGAGGCGCCATAAAAAGTTAGCACCCCCTGCTGTCTGTGTGAATGAAGAGGAAAAAATGGAGTACGTCTCGGTCAATACGTCTGCGTCTGAGTGCAAATTTGCAGTCGGAGAAACATAAACTGGGCTCTAGCCCCGTCCGTCTCGCCTATACACTACAACCAGCTTCTCTGTTCTTGCTTGAAAACGGTATTCCCACAGCATTATGCTGCCACCACAGTTTCACAGTGGGAATTGCGTGACCCATGGCACACAGCCAAACATAACTGCTTATCGTTTTTGTTCACAACCGGATTTCTCTGGCTATTCTATTAAGCACAGATATATGAAGGGCAGAACTAGGACTCCCACCGGAGCTGTGAATCCCTGCAGCTCCTCCAGAGTTACAATAGGCCTTTTACCTGCTTCTCTGAGCAGTTCCATCCTTGCCTGAGCTGTCATTTTAGGTGGACGTCCTTGTCTCGTTAGGTTTTCCAGTTTTCTCTCTTTTCCTTTTCGGATGATGTCTGGAATGGAGCTCAGGCAAATGTTGAGCTCTTGGGATGTTGTTTTCTAATCTACTTCTGCTTTAAACTTATTCCTCCTTAGCTTCTCTGCTTCGCTGTTTGGTCGATTATGATAGATATATAGATAAGTTTTAATAATCCCGAAGGAATTTGAATTGTGTTCTGATGCTCACGTTCACACGACACAATAAATTACTAAACCCATTCAAAAATCTAAAATGCATAAAAAGAAGATAAAAGTTAACATGGCATAACTGAAGCAACAGCAAGGCCAGAATTGTGTAGTGTTATGGCACGGGGGACAAAAGACAATGATGCAGGTTGTTCAGTAATGGTCTCCAACAAACCACCGAGGCCTTCAAAGAACAGATGCATTTGCACAGAATTTTATTTAGGGCATTGGAAGCACCAGACTACTTTTGCACAATACATGTTTATTTCAATTGTATTCTAAAAAAATTTGAAGTTGTTCCGCTGCAAGGGGATTACCAAAAGGGGGTTACTAAAAATGCTATGTTCCCTAAAGTTGTGAAATATTTTGTGTTGGTCGGTCGCCTAAATTCCTAATTAGACAGTGGTAGCGTGACAAAATGTGGGAAGGTTTGCATGAATATTTTTTTTTTTTTTTTTTTGCAAAGAACTAAGATGTGTGAAAGTAATCAATGAAACATTTAATATAGAATGAAATTGGGGCTTATAAGAACTGCTTGTTGTAAAACTTTATGAAACAAAGCTTCTGAGAGTTTACCTTAATTAGACGCCTGCACCGAGGCCTTGTGTGCCTTCTGTAGAAACCACTGATAAAACAAATAATTCAATGAAACTAATCCGATTAGGAGCCCAATGTTTTTCCCTCCTGGCCTGTTGACTTTGTGTCTTCCTGATCTTTTTACATTTACACTTTGTTAGAGAGAGGGGAAAAAAAACCGGGGAAAATCAGGTATTGTTGGACAACTATAAATGCAGACGTTTTTCTATCCCAAAACCTACATAATGAATGGGATTTTTGCTGTCATTCTTCCTCTAATTCATCCAACAGAACTAAAATAAAAAGGAAAAGCAGAAGTCTCTGGCTGTGGCTCTTGTTCTGGCTGCAGGTGGATCTGTGCTGATATTCTCCTGTGTCTATGCCTTTCAGTCTCCCACCAAAGCTGTGTACAACGCCAGGCACTGGACCGTGGAGAGCGAGGAGGAACCGCCGCCGCCTTTCTTCTCCCGATCGCACACGGCGTCTGTAAGAACGCGAGGGCGTCAGCGCGGCTCTTTTTGTTTCAATTGTACGTCAGAAAATGTATCCCGCTGGTTCACCCAGACTTTCCTCCGCCCCCGCAGGCGCCTGTCCCGACAGGGAGCTCCAGCAAGGAGCCTGCCGAATCCCAGAAGGACGATGGGGTCTTCAAGGCTCCGCCTCCTCCTCCTAAGGTTACAAAGTGTGTCACCGTTCCCACAGATCCATACCAGGACACTGTCACGGCACTCAAGTGTCACAGAGAACACAAAGAGGTAGACTTTTCTGTAGGTGGATGTATTGTGCTCTAATAAACGTCACAGAGAAGACTAATTATGGCACGCATGTGCTGCCATGATGTAAATCATGTAAAGTTTCCGCACTTTTTGTAGGAGCTGCCAAACATTTCTCTTCTTTTGCCTGATGGGACGCTTCTAACATCTCTGTCTTTGCAGCTGTACACGGTAGTCCAGCATGTGAAGGACTTCAACGAGGTTGTGGAGTACGGCGAAAACCAGGAGTTCACGGATGACTTCGAGTACCTTGCCACCGGTCTGAAGAGCGGCCAGCCGCTCAACACTCGGTGCCTTAGGTAGGAGAACGGACCCATCAATGCTGCACCTCAGCAGAGTTGTTTGGGATCGATCAAGGAAGGCGTGGTGACCGCCGTTGTGCTCCATTTCTGCAGTGTGATCACCCTGGCTACCCGCTGCGTCATGCCGAGCTTCAGGATGCACCTCCGAGCCAGAGGGAAGGTGGCTCAGGTCTTCAAAACGCTGAACGACGCCCCACAGCACCCGGTAGCTATCCGGTTTCTATTCGTCTCCCGGACGTGATGTTTAAGGCCAAACGTCTCAAACACCTGATGCCGTCTCTCCCTGCAGAACCTGGCTCTGTGCACGGCAGCCCTCATGTACATCCTGAGCAGAGACCGGCTCAACATGGACCTGGACCGATCCTGTTTGGACCTGATGATCCGGCTCCTCGAACTGGACCAGGATCATGGAGCCGGGGTCGAGCCGGACTCCAGCGTCCACTTTAGTGCCAAAGAGTTTGGGAAAATAAAGGAGAACATCAGGAAGCTGTGCGACACCGTGCACAACAAGCACCTGGACCTGCAGAACATCACGGTACCGTGAAGCTTTGACTCTTATAAACTCTGCTCGGCTGGAGATCTGGGTCTTTATCACAAATTTACAATTTTTTTGGGTTGTTTTGAGATTTCGAGATATGTGAGGAAAGAAATCAGTTCCTGAGTCAGCATGATTCACAACACCTACAGGTTTCAGGTTATTTTTAGCCGCTCGGGTGAAGCTGAACCGGCGAAGGCTTCCATGTGAGCAGAAACTCTACACATCCTCTCCTTTTCCCCTCCTCTGTCCCTCCAGACGGGTCACTTAGCCATGGAGACGCTGCTATCTCTGACCTCGAAGCGAGCGGGAGACTGGTTCAAAGAGGAGCTGCGGCTGCTGGGAGGTCTGGATCACATCGTGGATAAAGGTGCTTATCCCGACAGAAAAAAATCTGCAGATGCCGCAGATCTTTGAGTGCTGAATGCGGTCCGTGTGTCCATCTCCACAGTGAAGGAGTGTGTCGACAACTTGAACCAGGAGGAGAAGCTGGTTTCGTCGCTGTGGGGAGCAGAGAGGTGTTTACGGGTGCTGGAGAGCGTAAGTTGCATCATGTGATTGGAGTGGGAGGGGGCGGTCAGGACAGTGATGGAGGGATTAGATCAGGGTGAACTTAGAAAAATGAATCTGTTTCCTCAGGCTCCACCGGTTTCTACTCTGAAAGCTTTTCTTCCTCCTGACCTCCTCAAAGCGTCTGCCTGTTTCTAAAATCAGATCCGATAGAAACTCTTGAGTAAAAATAGCAGAGTAATCTTCATGAAATAGAAATAACTGAGCGTTTGGCTTCATCCAGGTGACTGTCCACAACCCAGAAAACCAGGGCTACTTGATTGCCTACAAGGACTCTTCACTCATCGTCTCCTCGGCAAAGTGAGTAAACGGGTCAGTTTGACCCTATTTAATACTTATCATTCAAAAAGCAATAGTTAACTTTTTACATTTGTTCTTCTGACCTCTTATTTCATGACCTTACGTCATTCGATGGGGAGATCTGATTAAGCATAGCATTTTTACGACATTTTTTCCATTAGGCGCACACGTTTTGCGTGTGTCGTGTTCCGCTGGTGTCGGTTTGACCCCTAATAAAGAATGTCTTGCAGACTTTGTCCTTTGAAGTACACCCATCCAAAGGGGGTGGGGGAAAACATTCCCAGGAAAACGGATACTTTTCGTGAGTCCTCAGTGTTTGCATTCAATAAAAAAAAAAGCAGCTCTGTTTTCCCATCGCCCCCAAGGAGGCGAAAACTGTCTTGCAGCTTAGCACGATGCACAAAGATGCTGCCCTCAGCACCACAAAAGACCAAAATAATTCTAAATGGTCCTAGGCCATAGTGAGACAACAAATGACTTACCTTTAGCCCCTTAACTTGGCTACGTTCAAAAAGTGAAACTTAAGATGCCTGGAACAGGTAAAAACTAAGAGGAAGGAGGATTTTCCTGGAGCAGCTTTGTAATAGTCTGGGGAAACCTCATACTGGGAAGAGAGGGTGCCTTCAAAGAACATCAACAGTTGCTGCAGCCTTGGTGAGGGTCAGACAAAGACAAACTGCCCAACTTTTCCAGTGGTAGTGGTACCGTGGACAAGAAATATGTCATTTGGCTGGTTTGCTCCCACAAGGAATGATACTAAATCAAGAATAGAATAGTAATATTCACCCACAAACTGGAAATTAATCTGTAACAGCAGCAAGTGACAAGTAATAGAAGCATTTCCACGCCTCTCGCCTGATGACAGCTGCAGATAGCGGTATAGCCAATGAATGGAATAAGAATAATATATGTACATTGAAGAGAAAAACTACTAAAACAAGTACTATGCAGTTGTTAGAAATAAAGTAGCATACTCAGATTTGAATGTTGAACTAAGTAGGATCATTTAAAAACAGAACATATTTACATAATGTGTTAATTTTGTATTAAAAAAGTAACTATGCTGTTTATAGGAAGTTAATAGAATATAAACTGGGAAAAATAGATGTGCAAATAGAACAGAAATGTTAAAAAAAAGGTCATATCATCAACAAAAACCAATAGGTTGAATCCAATTGTAGTCAGTAATCTTAAAAGTATTTAATGAAAACATTTTAAGATACATTTATTTAACCTGAAAATTTGACCTCATGGTGGCAGTAGAGTTTACTTTTTGAGGGAATTTATATGGATTCATAAAATAAACAAAGTGCTTGACACAAAACTTAGTCAACAGCCTTACGTGAACCATTTTCTGGAGGCAAATATCAGTTTTGGTGAAAGGGACCCCAACAGTAAAATGTGTTAATAATATTTAAAGAAAACAGGAGGGTCAACCCTCTTCAGTTTTATCTGCTTTGGAAAAAAAAAATGAAGGTCGGATCGAAGCCACTTAAATCCAGACGTATTGATTTTCCCGTCAGAAGCTGCGTATCGCCCTGTGTCTTGGCGTTCAGCGCGCGTCACTCAGACTCTGGGGTTATAATGTGGATCATTATCAGGGTTTTGTTGCTCCATTTCCTGGTTGTGACCTCCCGTCGCTCACAGCAGGGACCTTTTACCTCTGACCTCAGCTGGAGGAGACGTTGACGTCGCTCGTTCACTCATTTCTATGTGCTTTTTTTTTTCTTCGTCCTCAGGTATTGTTGCCTTAGGTCTTTTCAGTTTTTTTCATCAATTTGTAATGCAAGCTTCATTAGATATATGAAAGGCTCCTTCTAAAGCTGATATTTTAAACTGCAGAAGCCTTTTATAATAGATAACGCCTTAAAACAGTTTAAAAAAAAAACAAAGTTTTTAAAGTTGTAACCACAGCCAGGGCCTGGTGATATGTCCATTGAAAATATATGGATATATTTTTAAATAAGATATGAAATTTGACCATATCGCATATATCGATATACGTAGTTCAAACTGTGCACAGAGGGGGGAGGGGCTTGAGCACACACTCCAGCGCTCTTCAAAAAACATGGAGGAAGCAAGGACGTCTGCGGAGCATGCGGAGGAGGAATTGGTTGGCAAACGAAAAAGTAGTGGCTCAGTAATATGGAGATGGTTCAGATTCATAGTATCAGATGAGGAACAAGATCACGTTATATCTACAGAGTGCCATAAGCAAGTTACAGCCAGGGGTGGAAGCACTACAAATCTTTTTCACCACCTAAAACAGAGGCACAAACTGCAGGACAAAGAGTGTGTGAAACGGCGCACTGCAGAAGCCCCAGCTGCAAGCGTTATAACACAGTAGGGCACTAATGAAGCCGAAACCTAACCTCTACCAATAGGCGACACGCCACCGACCGTCGTTAAGACATGGAGCACAAAGGATCCAATGACATTATCAGTCTTGTAAAAGCCCTCCAAGAGGTTAAATAGCTGAGTCTCCACACCAGTTACTTGGACCAGTCCCAGCCTGGTCAGCGGCGAGCATGAACTGATGAAGCCTCTTGGATAAGAGGTGAAACGTCTTCCGACAAATTATGACAAATGACCAAGTCCAGTTGAGTTCGATTGAAATTTCCCTGAGATAACCATGACCTGGATGAATGAGAATATTCACAGGCTTATTCTATAAATAAGTGTGATCTTCTTAAATGAGTCGGTGTTTTTTTTGGTTTTCTTCCTACAGAGTTACCAGAAAAGATGAAGACATGCAACAGAGCTAATTAATGAACCTATAAAGAGACAAGAAAAAAATTATTTATAGAAACCTGTTTATGATGGTCGTTTTGCCAACCAGCTGGTTAAATTCAGCCGCTGACGCTGCCACCAGGTGGCAGTAATATGCAAAATTGAGTTCAGCACACCTACCTAAGAAGAGAAATGCCAGCATACCAGTTTGATTTGGACCGATGGCTGATATCAGCAAACGGAAACGAGCAACGTTTCTGTAATACCACCCCCCTGAATTCTTCATTTTAGATTAAAGCATTCTAGTCATGACTGATGCTGTTTTAAAACGATAACCAACGAGGAGCTGATTCCCCTCCTGGCTTCTTCTCGTTCTCTGCCCTTTTGGTGACCGGACGTTTGGTCTGTTGAGGGGTCTGCAGGGAGCACGCAAGGGGTGGGGGGGATGAACTTGACAAAGAGCTGCTGTTTGAGAGTGCGATGCAGGCTCAGTCTGAGTCTTCAGCTGTCCGCTGGTTAACTCGATTAACCCTGAAATTTACGGGATGAGCCTGGGAGTGACCGATCTCTGCTACCTAAACAGCCAGACGGCGCAAACTCTCCGTTCTCTTCTTTCGCCTCATCCCTTTTCTTCTTTCTCTGCCATTCACTTCCTTGCCTGTTCCAGTTTCCTGAGTTGTTTCTGTCTCCTTAAAACTCCGCTGTCTGCTTCGGAGCGCTTCAGCTGTCTGCAGGCCTAATCTGATCAACCCTGAACAGCCCCGTTAGGAACACAGAGGCTCCTTCTGCTGTTAGATGAGCCTCATTTTGTCGGGGCACGAACGTTATTAGCGACTCCTAAAGTCGGTACTAAAGTAAAAATATGGAGCTCTGATCAGAGAGAGCTTCCTTCTAGGTTTAATGATGTGACTAGACATTTCTCTGTTTAAAAAAAAAAAAGAAGCAACGTCTGATAAGATAAAGTGAAACCTGAGATTATCTGTCTGGACAGCCGAAGCTCGCGACAGACCTGGTCATCAACGGCCGATTATCGCGAATACAGCAGCAAATTTACAAAAGAACGACTTAAGAAGCAAAGACTCAAGACCTTCATTAAACGACGATGAGCTTCCTCTGTATTGTAATGGGAGATTACCCCCCCCCCCCCCACCACCACCACCACCACCACCACCACACACACACACATTAATTTCACACAGATGTTCCTTTTATCTCCGTCTTTGCGTCCTCATGTCCAGGATCTGGCTTCTGCCCTGCTCATTCACCGCTGACATTTGATCTAATTTGGTTATTTACATCAGGCCACTGACCCACTTATCCCTCCCAGCTGCTGCAGTTCAACGTCGTGCACAAGACACGCAGCGTTTCACCCTCAACGTGGCTCTCTCTGTGTTAAAGAACCTGGATGTGAACCCACTTTATGTAACCTCAGTGGCTTTACAAGGAACAATTATCTCCAGGCTAATTTTCATAAAGGCTACTCCTGTGTTGGTGTTTTTTTTTTTGTTTTTTTTTTGTTTGCTTTTGTGGCTAATCGTTTGACTTTGTGTCTCAGGGCTCTGAGGAGATGTGAGCAGATGATCCAGCGATACAGCAGGGAGATGAACTCAGACGGAGGCTTGGTGGCGAAGGCCGTGGAGAGCTGCATGAGGGCCATCATAGGGGTCCTGCTCAACCTGACACACGATAACGGTGAGGCTTGGGAGTGCTTTAATCTGCCAAATAGCTGCTCGCTCTGTCGGAGATCAGTGCGCTCATGTGTTGGGGTCGTTCTGCAGAGTGGGGCAGCACAAAGACGGGCGAGCAGGAGGATTTGATAGAGACGGCTCTGAACTGCGTTCTCAAAGTCCCGCAGTATCTTCCACAGGAGCAGAGATTTGATATCCGAGTGTTGGTGGGTGTTACATTCTTACGCGAGGTGACGGCAGAAATAAAACACCCGGCGGAGCGTGAGCGGAAGAAACGATCGAACTTGTGTGTTTCTTTCGTGTGTTCAGGGTCTTGGGCTGCTGATCAACCTGGTGGAGTACAGTGCCAGGAATCGCTACTTCCTGATGGAGATGGAGATGGAGGGGGGTCAGGGGCCGTGCGACTCCACCGTCCTGCTCAACGAGCAGCGACAGGACCTGAGCAGCAGCAGCGGCGGCGGGCCTCTGAGCGCCATCGCTGCTCTCGTGCAGGTACGGTTCCCTACGGCCCAGAACAGAGGAAAGAAAGTTAGATCTATTGTTGGGGAAAGGGAAGTTTCAGGTTGGCACAGATTCAACATAACCCAGCATCAGTAGAAACCGAAACCAATTCAGATTCAGAAAAATTTATGGGTGCCACAGCGCAAATAACATGCCGCAAACTTAGAACAACATTATGCAAACATGTCACAGTCACTGTGTCACCACAAACATACAGACAATAGTGGAGGCTCTAATGAGCAATAGCCATCGCAAGGTGGCATCTTTCATGTTACTTTATAAACACACTTCCTTCAGAATTTAACAGTTTAACTACGGAGGGGACGAAAAGAGTTTGAGAAACGATTTGTTTTCCGAAAAGGTACATTAAAACCACGTCCGGAGGGCATGAGTGAAAATTACAGAGCATGGAGAAGCTGAACCAAGATACATTTAGCCTTTTTTAACACCTGCTCCTCCCATAGAGAATGTAGGTTTCTTTGTTTAACTCACATCATTTTAGAGCAGATGATGAAAATGTTTTGTAGTTTATTTTTCTCCTTCACAGCTAAACCCTTTTACCAACAAACAAATGAAAAAAATTAGAGTAAAAAATTACAGAGAATCCTTGTAATGTTAATCCTCCTCGCCTCCCTCAGCTGTTCTTGCAGCGCGAGCGAGCCGCCGTGCTGGCCGAGGCGCAGACCGACGACCTCATCAAAGAAGCTCCCAAGCCGGCCCTCGACCAGAGCGGGGAGTGGCAGGAGACCGGGGGCGAGATCCAGTGGGTCACCAACGACAACGCCTCGGAAAAACGGGAGGAGGTCAAGAAGACGAAGAACGACGAGGAAGACGAGCAGTTGGACCTAAATAAAGGTAGAGCCCAGCTCTGGTTTGTTCTCTGAACAGAACATAGTCAAGCTTTTGGGGAATAAATGGTCCTGATCTGTTCCTTGTAGCTCTGCAGCACGCAGGGAAGCACATGGAGGACAGCATCGTGGCCTCGTACACTGCACTGCTGCTGGGCTGCCTGTGCCAGGGGAGCTCGGTGAGTAGCGCCCGTTTTACCGCAGAGCCACTGGGAGACCGTAGTTCTGATCTGAGGCCCGCAAGAGTGCTGAAACATTCATCTTTCATTGCAGAAATGAATATATCCTGCTTATGCAGGTGTAGTTTCTATCAGTGTCTGCATTTTTAATCACATCCATTTCTCTGTTTCCACCAGATGAATGTGACTACTGTGAGAGAAAACCTGCCAAAAGGAGATTTCTCCATCATGACAGAAATGCTGAAGAAGTTCCTCAACTTCATGAACCTCACAGTGAGTCACAGCTTCACGACCTTCTACACCTCATAATTAACATTCGTGGGCCTGCTGATGCTGATTTTAATTTAATCATAATATAGATTTCTATATATTTGAGCAGCATAACATGCAGGAGGAGCTGCTGTAAAACTGAATTTGTGATTATAAAGGCAACAGAACTGATTAGTTGATAATTGAACCTGTCATAAGGAACTAAGGGTGGGTGACAGAATCTTAAAATGTTATCATATTTTTTTATATTCATTTGATAAAAGTTACAAAGAAAGTAGTTTCAGCCTTTTTTAAGATAACTGTATAGCTTTGACTTGACGTTACTGCTGTTTAAAGCCCCATAAACAAATACAGAAAACATACATAATCTTTAAGACTAGTGACATGATATAAAAAGTGATATTTATCGCTGGACTGCATCCAGTAATCCAGCATTTTGTCATATCTTTTCAATTTATGGATATTTATTAGTGCTGTTATGGAAGAAACAGTGGAGAATATTTTAAAGCGACAGTACGGTCAGTTTTGGGTATTCCTACAATATTAATTGCATATTATTATCACCATCTCTATAAATCTAAATTTTTATCATATAACTGTGATTTATAAATCATATAAATTACCATATCAGAAGCTAGCATGGCTAGCATTAAAGCGGTGTATTTTTGACAAAATAAATACATAGCATAAATAAAATGCCGCCACAATTTCCAAATCAAGCATTTTCAGTGAGAGACCTAATAAAAGCAGAAAAAGAAATAAGTTAACTGTACAGGATTCAGTCTTGCTGTTATCTGCTTTAAGTGTGGCTCTCTCTCACTCTGCTGCAGCCCAAACAAACCTCTGACTTGTCTCAGCATGAATGTACAGTTATGTTTTAAAACGGCTTCTCTCATCTGTGTTTCGTTATTAAAACAACTCACTTGTACTTAAAAAAAAAAACTCCCCGAGTGTTTCTCCACTTGAAGTGATGCAACACAGCGCAATTGGAATCGCCGTCTAATGCAACTTTACACGTATGGTGGATTTTCTTTCACTTTCAGTTATTAGAAAAATGTATTTATCAATGAGGGCAACAGTGATTTACGTCAGATGGACGTTTTCCTTTAAATGATGAAACGCTGCTCTCTGTCCGCAGTGCGACGTCGGCACCGCAGGACAGAAGTCCATCTCCCGGATCATTGACTACCTGGAGCACTGCTAGAGAAGCCTGCCTCACACACCATTTTACACACACACACACACACACACACACACACTATGCGTCACACAGACTGTCCTCTGCAGCTGGGACACACGCCACCTCCACCCCCTTCATCGTTCTATCTCGTCGTTAGTGGATGGTTTGGTTCCTCCACCTCACCGTTCTGACGTGTCATTCTAAACCAGTGTTTTGCTTTTAGTTATTGTAATTTTTTTTGATTTATTTAATGTTCCTCGGGATGATGTTTAATATCCAGTCTGTTTTTTGTTTTTTTTGCCCTTGTCATTAGTGTCTATTGAAAGTTCCCTTCAACTCGGCTCCCTGTCAATGAAAGACTTTTTTTTCTGTATTGATTGACGTCAGATTGCAGCGATGTCCGTTTGCTCCATCCTGGCCTTAAAAGCTTCAAACATCCTGAGATGATTTTAAAAAAAGGATTCCAAAATGATATATTTGCTTTGAAAGTGACATCCCTCCTCCTCCTCTCATGTTGGCCTTCTTTTCCCCCTTTCTTCGCTTGACTGTTGGAAAAATGCCCAGGAATCAAAGCTGTGGATCTTTTCTGGATCAAAAGCACTGAAATTGGTCCCAACCTGAAGACCGATGAGAAGTTAAAATGGGAGATGTTACCGTTTGGCCTGCTTCCTATCATTTATTAGAACCAATAGGCTTCTTGTTCTTGTTTGCATTTAACAGCTGGATTTTTTTATGTTCATCTTCTAGGTGTAACACCTGTTTATCAGTTTGGTTGTCAGGAAGTTCTAACAAATGGCTTTAGATGGACAAAGAAGCTGAAGAGACAGCAGTGTGTCTGAGACGAGGAAAGGAAAAATATTCCTATTAACAGGCTGGAAAAAGAAATTTTCACTGAGGCACTGTTTTTTGTTTGTCATTTCATTTTACTAATTTACCTTCTGAATTTAGAAACATTTCACATAAACAAACACCGTTAGGTCTGTTCAGGTAAAACTAGGATTTACTTCTTTAACTCTGTCAAATGTGTTCTCATCTTAAATGTGTTCTAATTTTTTCATATGATCATTTTACTGGTTTTGATGTTTAGATCCCAAATTCAGGTTCTTTCTAAAGTTTTTCTTTTTTATTCTGTTTAAGGCTCGTGTCATCTCACACACACACACACACAGACACATACCTACATACGCACTTCAACGCTCACACTCTAAACGGAAGTTTACAGAGCTTTATTCCCCGGGCGTCTGCAGAATGAATGGAAGAGCTTTCTGTACATAGTCCCTTGTACATACATTGATTTCCTCATGTAGGAGAGCAATGGGGGTGGGGTTGGGGTTCTGAGGGTTGGGGTGGGAGGGTAGGGTTAAATTTAATTTTAGATGCTAGACTTTTCTGAATCGGACTCTATTTTTCATTTTCTAAAGCGTTTTTTCTCCCAGTTGTTTGTTTTTGGACGGACGGATGGATGGAGAGCTTCTGCAGGAAAACTTGATCTTTGTACCAATTTGCAGACTTGTCTTTGGTTACATGTATATAATTTTAAAATAATAAAAATTGCTACTTTCAGTAACTTCCCGTCTGCTTTTATCCATGCTCTAAAATCATACCTCAGCACTTCATTTTTTTTAAATGTTATTCTGTGAATAAATTGTTTGGAGGGAAAACAAAAATTCTGAAACACTTCTAAAGGAAACATTGAATAGGCTACAACAAGCTTTCAGACGGAAACATTATTGCAACATTTATTTACAATTATTAGAAAACAGTAAAATAAAAACAAAAATCTTTACTATCCCTTAGTTTCTATTATAAGTGCCGGTTATCTGCTCCTCTCCGCGTTCTGGACCTCAGGCTCTGGCCCGGCTGTGTTCCCTTCCGTAGACCCGCAGGTCCCGGCTCCGTCCTGCAGCAGCTCAGTCAGGGTGCTAATGTAAATCTGGGCCATCTGCAGAGTCTCAGATTTGGACAACTTCTTCTCGCTCTCCAGGTTCGGGATGACGCTCCGCAGCCGGTCGAACGCGACGTTCAGTCCGAGCATCCTCCTCCTCTCGCGGGCGTTGGCGGCCAGACGCCGCCGCCTCTGCGCCCGCTCCAGCGCGCACCTGTCCGGCTGTAGGTAGTGCAGCGCGCTCCCGGCTGGGCCCAGCCGAAGCTCCACGATGGCGCACGGTGCCTCGTAGAAATCACGTCCGTCTCTGAAGCGCACCGCCTCGGGTTGCTCCTGCGCTCGGGTCCGCTCCAGCAGGGCGTGGATTTCCCCGCTGAGATCCAGAGGGGGCGCGGGTCCGACCCCACCCTCTGGGGTTCCCGAGATGAAGGGCGCAAAGAGACTTTTACGCGGTGGCATGCCTCCACTTCTTTTTCAGAACCAGAACCAGCGCTGGGATGGAAGCAGAAGTTCCAACTACCCAACTATGGGACGGGAATTTATGGACCTGAGAGACACGGGGACTCGTCTTGCGTGATCCGGGGGCGTGGAGAAGGTCGTGTGCTGCCTAATAAACAGAGCCAATGTCACCGCAGGAGGTCCATTAACCAAGTTCATCAAAAAGGGATTAGAAGCGAGTCAGTGCGCCGTTGTTGGCCACTGCAAGGAAAGAGAGGAAACATCCCGCTTTATTGGACCAATGATGCACGGTGCGTTAGGAGGGCCTTTTGCTGGGCTTCAGGTCTTGGCATGTGCATTTACATCATAAACAGCTTTTAAAAAAACTTTAGCAGGTTCTCTGGTTTGTGAGAGAGGGGACATTTACTTCTTTAGGCTACTGAAGATTTCAATCCTTGAGTCTGTATTTGACAGTGTTTTAATGCAATGTTGGTCGACTTTAAATATTAGAGGATTGTGAAATTCCAACTTAAAAATCTACATTTGGATACTTTTTAATAAATTTAGGATTTTCCACTTGTCTGCTTTCATTTTTGGCAATTGCTACATCCTTTTTAAAAATGTTTGTCTCAATTTATTTTTTATCAGCGACAACACTAAAAAGTCTGCGGAAATTTGGAAAAATAAGTCATAAAACAAATTAAAGTGTATATAAAAAAACATTGGATTAATATATATTAATTGACCCTCAGAACTGGAAACAAAAATGCAAAGAAAATGGATTGTAAATGTAAAAACAAACTGAATTAACCTCTTAAGCTAGAAGTGAAGTGTGATGAGATGAAAGGCACCTTAAGCTTTTCTGAAACGGAGCATCTGTTTTGTTAAAAAAAGAGATTTGGGAATATTTTGGCATGGCAATGTAATTTCCAAAGTATTTGTAGTTCTGTAACTTTAAATCAGTTTAGCTTTGTTTGTTTTTCTGCTTAGAAATGACTTTTTCCTTCACCATTTACAGCAAAAATAGTTGTCAACTAGTGCAGGCCCAGAGTGGCTAATACGGAGCATCAGGACTTTTCCAGGTAAGTCGGTGTTTTGACGATCTAGCATAGTCCTATTTTGTCAGAATAGCATACCATAAGTTAAGTTATCTAACCAAGTATTTCTCAAACTTTTCTCCAAGTACCACTATAATTACCTACCGAAAAGTAGAGAAGGCTTCCTTTTAACTATAAACAATTAACAAAGGAGGCTTATTTACTCCTAAAAATGATTATTTATTGGTAATTGTTGTCAAGCACAGTGTGTGTGAATTATACATTTCTGAATGTATTTTATTTTCAAAAAATATGTAGAACTTTTCTCCAAGTACAGTAGGGAGAGCTTGAGTACCACGGGTGGTACCCGTACCACAGTTTGAGAACCATGGATCTAACCAATTTTAACCAACCCTCATGTTTTATGTTATAACCCTAAGGTCACAGAAGGACAATTATATTTTCTTTTAAATGCCTAATGTATGTATAATTTAAGTTGATTTGAACAGATTTTTAACTCGATAGGGAGTACGTTTTCATTACTGCTGCGCATGCGCATTAACCGAAAGTATGCCATTCTAAAGGGTATGCTGTTTTGTCAGAACACCTGTTTAATATTTGGGTCGCAAGAGCCGGTTCTATGGCAAGCAGAGTCATACTAATATGCCAAATGTGCAACTAGGCAAAAAGGAGTTGCTTTTCACAGTAGGTAGCCTATTTCTGAATTAGTTTGGTAAAAGTTCAAACTTGTAGGGGAAAATGTTTAAGTAGTTCCAAGTTGCGTACTATTTGGAATAGACAACAGTGGAAATCAAGGATATAAAGTTTATACCAAAAAGGTTTGCCAAAGATGGCCGCATCAAATGGCTGCTTTTTTTTTCTTCTCTCCAGCGCACCTTGACGTTAAACGTCAAAGCACTGCATTCAGAGTTCGGAGCGGTTTTTGAAAGGTGAAATGGCAAATTTGCCGCAGAGAGGACGAGATTACAAAGAGGAAATGTCAAACAGACGCATATTTTTGTTCATGTGCAAAAATAAGCAGGCTTGTGACAGCTAACTAGGACAATGAAACTGATAAGACAACACGCTGAACGTTCCCCGCAAACCACCATTCCAGTTAAGTTATCATGTCAATGAATTGTGTGACGATGTGGCAACTAACAAGTCAATTTAATATAAAATATGAGGCTACGCCACTTAATTTGGAAACTATCTTGTAGCTCCTGAGTTAGAGGGAAAACCCAGCATCAAGCAATAGCCTATCGGCCCACAAGACCAGTGTAGAGCAGGATTACTTACTTGGTTAATATTATAAATTATTATTAATATAATGAAGAGCATATTGTAGACCAGCAATGTTAGCTGATTCAGCACTACAATAATAAAATGGATGTCAACTAATTAAATGCTTTATAAAATTGTGATATTTGTGCTGAGGGATTATGGGAGAGTTATGAGGTTTCAGTATGGAAGCAATATGTTACCAAGCAGGCGTTAGTTCCAATAAAAACACTTTCTAAGCCCAAATCACAATGGGACCTGTTATATTATTTTCTTTAAAAGTGAGACAATAAATACACAAAGTCCAGATTTCAAAGAGAACAAAATTAATATAAATTAAGCTGCATTTTTTTTACCTTTGAAAATATCTTAATTGGTTAGGTCAAACGTGTTTTCCATGTCAAATGCACTAAAGCTTTACTGAATATTTTTTATCATGACTGATACAGAAGATGAGTTTAAGTTAACTGCAGAAAGTCTGAAAGGGAGAGCAGTCTAATCAGGATAAGTTTCTGAAATTGTTAGTGGGTGTGTTGTAAAGAACAATGTAGATGTGAACAGATGCTAAAATAAATCCCTCTAGTGAAGCAGTCAACTCTTATTTATACTGAACTGGACATTTCTTACAAAAAAAAATGCTCTAAATTACAAGGCTTTACAGAACAGTGTGCTGTTGTAGCTTTAACATGCAAGCTTATAATTACATGATTAGGGATGTAACGATACCAATATGATACCGATCCTTGGATCTGAGTACTTGCCGATGCAGAGTAGCCTACCAATGCAGATACTGCTACCACATGAAAAAAATGCAATGAATTGGGAGGCGCTTTCTTTTTCTTCTTCTGCTTGTTACAACAAATGATGGTGAATTAGTTAAAAAATATAAAGATCACCACTAAAATCTGTGAAATTATTGCAGAGTTTTCACATTTGAATTATCCATTCACAGCTTCAATGGATACCAATGTGAGTATATTAGAACGCTATTGGCCCTAGTATCGGCATTGGTGCATTCCTAATTTTGATAAAAGTAGGTTGTGTATAAAGGGGTGCCAGTCTGAGGCATGAAACTGCAGCCCTGTAATTGTGTTCTTGACTTTTTCTTTCTGTATAGAGTCGAGTTTAATGTGTGTGATAGGAGTGATGCTGACCTTACAAAGGTTCAAAAACTAGGGATGCACAGATAATGGTATCTGGGCCAGTACTGTTCTTATGTACTATATTGGTTAAAGTGAACAGATACAATGTGGAAACGCTCGAATAATTTAATATATATGTTTTGTTTTTTTTAACTCAAGATTGTAGTTTTTTTTATCTAAATCACCATAATTTGTTGTAACATGCAGAGATAAAAATAAAGCCCGCCTTCCAATCAATTGCATTTTATTTGTGTGGTAGAGGTATTGTATTGTACTCTGTACAATATTGTGCCTGTACAGGCAAGTACTCATATCCAAGTATCTGTATCGTATCGGTTAGAAGGAAAAAAAAGGTGGTATTGTTGCATCCCTAGTAAAAACAGTTTAACTCTTGTTTCAGATGAAATGGGTTTATTTTCACTTTTTTGTCACGTCTGAATAAATCAAACTAAACTGGTTTAGACCAGTTAAGATTTCAAAAATTATTTCTATTTTCTAGATGCCAAAAGGAGTGATGATGTTTTAAAAAAAATCTTATTAATTTCTTTAAAAATTTAGAAGCTTAAGTATTTGGCAGAATAATCTTTCAAAGTGAGTGATTAGAGTCCGGTATTTTGGATATCGTTCCATAAACCTCTTGCAGTAGTTTGCTTTAATTTTGGCCTATTCGTCCTGACAGAACTCGTGGAACTGAGTTAGTTAGTTAGTTTTTGGCCGTCTTGCTCACACACATCTTTTCAGCTCTGCCTGCACATTTATATGGGGGCTGAGATCAGGGCTTTGTGTTGAAGGACTACTTTGCTCCATAAAACTTCAAACTTAAGTTGAAATTGAAAGGCTACAAGTATGGATGGTCTTCCAAATATAGAGATACTCAATACATCAATCCATCAGACCACAGGATATGTTTGAAATAATGCATTTGTCCATTAGTACATAGCAGCAATCAGTGTTTTGATGGAATATTTCTTCCTCCTTGAGTGGCTTTCCAGCCTGTGTCAATACATGACTCGTTTCATTGTGGACAGTCACAGTCCCACTTGCTTTGCCTTTTCCTTCCAAAAGGTTTTTGTATTGTATATAGGTGGTGGCAATTTATACTTGTAGATCTACTTGTTTGTACAGATGAATGTGGCGACTTCAGACCTCTGCAATTTGTACCCAAGGATGAACCAGGCTTCTGGAGGTCCTCACTTCTCATTCTGATATCTTGGCTGATTTCCTTCTTTCTTAATTTGTGTATAATGTCGCACAAGGAAGTATTGTGCGTAAGGCGTTTCCTTAAAATACGTGACCTTTGGGCTTTTGAAGAAACTTTTAAATTCGATTTGTCTCCAATCATTGTGGCACACAGGAAATTTAAAAAATTGATTTAATCCTAACTGTCCTAAAACAGGAAATGTTTTTCCTCGGATGTATGTGAGGAAAGTGTTTATGAATATCATTTTCACTGTATATTCATGAAGGTAAATGAAACAAATGTTATCATCTCAAATTTTGTTTCGGATGAGTTGATCCAAATCCTCTGACATTTTTTCTAGGTTTAGATAAACTATTTAAAGAAACATCAGTGAAGGCTGCAGCGTTTTTTCCAGTGAACTAAATAACTCAGTGGTTGCAGGTGAAGTTGGGAGCAGGAGTAGTCTTCTGCTGTCATCACTCTCCTCGGTTATAGCCCTGTTTTTGGTTTGAACCACAACTTGACTGATGAAGTTAGGAGGAGGGGGGGGGGGGGGGCTGTTGTGTTTTTAAAACCTCTGCAGGCTGCAGTGTTGCTGTGACACATTAAAGCTCATCGGTCTGGAAATGTGCATCTTGTTTTTGGAGTTAATTAAAAGCGCCACAGCTTCCTGCAGAGAAGGCTTCACGATGACTGACAGTAACCGGCTCTCTCTGGACTAACACTAATGGGATTTAGCAGCGTGTCCTGAGCGCCCTGTGCCAGAGATCTGCCGGGCCAGGCCGTGCTGGGCCGGGCCTTTTGCAGCCACCATAGTGTGGTGCCGGGTCGGGACACACATGGAGCATAATGGACTCCTTATGGCCGTCCGGACCCTCGATCTCTTAGGCCGGAGGGGGGGAGGGAGGGAGGGGGGGGGTCGATTTCGCCTCTTTTTGTTCTGCTGATGAGCTGGAGCACGTGGGGAGGTTTGGCTTCACGGCTCAGATGACAGTTGCTGGCACGCTCTGTTTCATTAAACCCAATGAAACGGCTCGTTGCAGGCGGACACCGGCCGCAGATAAAACCCACCCACTGCAGATACCAGATGACCCCCGTCACACACACAAAACCCTGCATGGCAACTTGGAAGGTTCATGTTTTAGATAGTAAACTTTAACGCAGATTATTAATGCCCTGCATAAAAATTCAAACTGCAGACCTCTACAATGGCTTGAACTTTTTTTGGGGGATGTTGTCAAAGAAAAACCACAAACTTTATTGTGTTCTTATTAGGGCTCTTGTTTTTTGTGGCAGTTTTAAAGAAGCATTGCATCATAAAAGTTTTTTTCCCAAGCTTTTAACATCTCACAGAGCTTTGTTCAGAGCACCATCTGAATTTGGAGAGACTGTAAGCTTTGGGTAGGTTCACCACCCAGCTGTA
Organism: Apricaphanius iberus; assembly: GCA_028564705.1. Taxonomy (NCBI): domain Eukaryota; kingdom Metazoa; phylum Chordata; class Actinopteri; order Cyprinodontiformes; family Aphaniidae; genus Apricaphanius; species Apricaphanius iberus. The sequence goes on along the minus strand of JAPXFQ010001878.1, from coordinate 6,490,991 downwards.
CAGCTAGTTTTTGCTCCCAGCCATGATCAGGTTATATTCTGCTACCTATACGGTGTTCAGATGGGTGGGTGGGTGAGCAGGGCTTCAGGTTTGAAATCTTAAGTATATTCAAAAATCCCCTTTAAAAAATGAAAATCAACAACACTATCATGCCCTTCTCCCTAAAAAGAAATTTTTTCACCTTCCAGCACCTCAATGAAGTTGTTAGAATGATAGATAAAACGCTTCAGATTTCTAAAGCACTGGCAAACAAAAAGAAGGGGAAAAAGGAGATGCTATGAAACTTTTCTCCAGTGTTTTCTTTATACGAGCCCTTCAGTGTTATGTTTTTCGCTTTTACTCGGAGCCAACGGGCCCTTCCGTTTGGAAATGTAAGAGGCTCATTGGTTGGTTTGGGGGGGAGGGGTTTGTTCAGCTGTTAACACGCTTCGCTTTATTAAACCCAATAAAACGGCTCGTTGCAGCCAGCCGCCTGACACAGGCTGCAGATCAAACTGATCTCATGAGAGACGGCGAGGAAACATCACCAGCCACACTGCTGCCTCAACGTTTCAGCTGTTGCTCCAATCCGGATCCGTTTCTGTTGCTGGTGACGAGTTTCCAGACATGTTTACACACAAACAGTGGCTACAGAGCTGATGAGAATAAAATTCTTTAAACCTTGTGGTCTACCCACAAACCTTTTAGACGAGTTTTGTGGAGGAGATTCACCAGCCCTGCAACTTTCAATTTTCATTTTTTTTTTTTTATTTTATTAAATGTGGGATAAGTGTAAAAGTGTTATAAAGGAGCCATTTTTGGGTTTTGTACTTTGAGACAATTTTTCACTAAAAAGGCCTACATTTTTGTATCACCCATCATTTTTCATCATGTAATCTAACCATTTTTCAAACGAATCCGATTGGAATGTAGATGTTAATTGATTGTGTTCTCAACACTAGTGACCACAATTAACCAAAAAGCTGGTCGAGTTGGAGGTGCAGGGTGCCGATAAACCGTAGATGAAAGGTTGCAGCATGCTATTCAGGTGAGCAGTCGGTTTTTCCAGCTACAGAGCTTTCTCAGTCATTTTTAACCTCCCCTTCATTTCAACACCTTGCATCATGGGTTTCTAAAAGATTTCAAGTTTTCTATGTCCTCTAAATGAAATCATCTACAGCTGGGAAGCTTGAAAAACAGTTTGTTACAGAAAAAAACTCGTCGATAAATGAAGTAAAAATAATCTTTTCAACCACTTTCATGAAAATGGATTACATAAGCAGTACAGTGCATCCGGCTTCACTTTTTCCACTTTTTTTATGTTGCAGCCTCATTCAAAAATGGATTAAATTCATTTTTCCCATAAAATTCTAAACACAACACCCCATAATGATGTGAAAAAAGTGTCTTTGAAATTGGTGCAAATTTATTAAAAATAAAAAACTTGAGAAAATCACATGTACATAAGTATTCACAGCCTTTGATGTGAAGCTCAGAATTGAGTTGAGGTGCATTCTGTTTCCACTTATCATCCTTGAGGTGTTTCAGCAGATTAATTGGAGTCCACCTGTGGTAAATTAAGGTGATTGGACATGATCTGGAAAGGCACACACCTGTCTAAGGCCCCTGGGTTGACAGTGCATGTCAAAGCACAAACCAAGCATGAAGACAAAGGAATTGAGTGTAGACCTCCGAGACAGGATTGTCTTGAGCCACAAGGCTGGGGAAAGTTACAGAAACATTTCTGCTGCTTTGAAGGTTCCAATGAGCACATTGGCCTCCATCATCCGTAAGTGGAAGACGTTTGGAACCACCAAGACTCTTCCTAGAAGTGGCCGGCCTTCTAAGCTGAGTGAACGGGAGAGAAGGGCCTTGGTCAGGGAGGTGACCAATAACCGGATGGTAACTTTGTTAGAGCTCCAGCATTCCTCTGTAGAGAGAGAACATTCCAGAAGGACAACAATCTCTTCACCAATCCACCAATCAGGCCTGTATGGTAAAGTGGCCAGAAGGAAGCCACTCCTTAGTAAAAGGCACATGGCAGCCTGCCTGGAGTTTGCTAAAAGGCACGTTAGGGACTCGCAGACAATGAGAAACAAACCTCTGGTCTGATGACACAAAAATGTAACTCTTTGTAGTGAATGCCAGGCGTTACGTTTGGAGAAAATCAGGCACCGCTCATCACCAGGCCAATACCATCCCTACAGTGAAGCAGGGTGGTGGCAGCATTATGCTACGGGGATGTTTTTCAGCGGCAGGAACTGGAAGACTAGTCGGGATAGAGGGAAAGATGAATGCAGCAATATACAGAGACATCCTGGATGAAAACCTGCTCCAAGGCGCTCTTGAACAGTAAAGTATTTGCCCTTTTACAGACTTATTCTGGTTTAGCTTTTTTTATGCCAGGCTTAAATGTTTCAGGTCATTAAACGGATTTATATTTGCAATATAAAGATATTCTAGGTGAATGTAAAAAAGAGTTTTCAAATTATGATTTCCTTTATTGAAAAAAGCAAACAAATCTGGAATTAACTGAATTCATATCACTTTGATTAAACATTTTTATCTTTGAAGGCTGAGTTGTTTTTTCCCCCCAGCAACATCGAGGTCTTATTGCCAAGGATCCAGAATCAGGAATAGGTCTGGCAACTTGAGGTTTGCTTGGAGATCTGAAAAAGCATGTAATGCCCTGATCTAAAAGAACAGTTGAGAAAGACACAGAAATCTATCAGTCAGAAAATGGTTTCTAAGCCATTTTTAAGGCTTTGGTACACCAGCCTTCCCAAGACAGGCCAATTCTATAGAACAGAAAAAGGTACAAACATTCTGAACAGTAAAAATCCGAAAGCTACTCCTCGTTTAGAAAGTGAATGAGAGTGGGAGAAAGACAAAGAAGAGGGAAGTTAGAAGTGAATCAACCAATCGGAGCGCTCACAAGAAGAACTCCAGGTGACAGTCGTTGGAGGGCCCAGCTCTTTGAAGCTTGCTGTGATTGCACAGAAAACACTGATCACACAACCAGTCTGATCAATAAGTCAGCAGCCTCACAAGCAGAACAATGACCAGACGCACCACTACACACACACACACACACACACACGTTTATCTCAGTTCACACCAGTGATTCTCATTGTGTCTCTGTTCACAGAAACACAGTTCGGCTTCACAGCTTCTCCCGCAGCTCCAATCACCAATTATTGATCAGGACAGCTGTCTCGTGTCTCTGTGTGAGTGTCAGACAACCAGGAGTTTATCAGCCATGTTATTTCACCAGTAAAATCCCAGCTACTTCCCATCAGCCCTGAGGACTTTCACTCTTTAAACATTTACAGCTGATGAGATGTTTCATCATTTATTTTTTCTTCAAATCTTTTCCTTTTCTGAGATTGTTTTAGTCATCAACTCAGCCATATTTCGTTATACCACCCGTCTGTTTGTCTGGTGCCATTCATGCAAGAACTGAGCGTTCATGTCAGATGACCACCGCCTTGCTGCTGCATTCATCCATCTTCATTGCCCTCTTCCTTCATTCCCCCCTCCGTGAACTGACTGCAGCTATAAAAGACAATCCGGTCGACCTTGTTGTTCTCACCTTGATATGTTGAACTCTGACCTGCAACACAGCAGAGGTGTGATTAATTACAGGCTCAAGAGGCAGAGGAGCTGCCAGAAGCATCAGGTTAGATTATGAAGACTGTCTAGCGAGAGACGGGAGGAGGGAGAGGTACTAAATTATAAATGGAGAGCTCTCTCCTTCTCTCTTGTTTGTGTTGGTGTGGTTCTACTTCAGTTGGGTTTTTTTTTTCTGAGCAAAAAAGTTTGCTTTACTAGTTACTTTAGAATGTCTGGAGTGATATGCTTCTGTAAAAAAAGTAACAAATATCAAATAAAAAAATCAGATTGTAATCTGTTTTTCTCTGCTTTTTGCTCATGCGAAATTACACTGGAATGCTTTTAGCTCTGCTATACTTCATATAAACAGCTGCTCACCCTCCACACGGATGTCTACTTTAGAATGTTCGTACGAACAGTCAAAAAGTCTGATTTATGAAATGTGCGGTGGCCACTCGTACGCATGGTTCTCCGCAATCGTCTGTTAATAAATCCCACATTTGCTTACCCAGTTGCTCCTGGCCGACGTTCACATTCATTTGCAGACAGAAACGCCCTCAATCAACCCTATTTGGAAACATCAAATCCTCTGACACATGCATGAAATCCTTGCGTGGTTCCCAAAAATAACGGCCAAGAAAGCGAAGAAATGAATATCAGTGACACCGAGATTGAGTTGAAGCATAGTGGGGTAAAAAGAAAGAAAGAAGGGCATTCATGATGAGCAGACTTTTAAAAATGTCATAGTTAACAAATTAATTTCAACACCAAAAGTTTTTGCTCTCTATTATCAGCGGTTTCTCTGCGTTTTCTACCCAAGATGCAGCTGATATATATTTCTGCGGCAGTCAGAAAGAATTGTGGCAAAGAATCGTTTAATTTGTTGTTTTTTAACTTCTGTGGAAATCCTAGACTTCTTACATTAAATAATTTAAATTGGTCCTGAACATTGCTGTTTGGCTCTATCAGCTCAGGGGGAAACGAAACAAATAACTCTGCCTGGGAGAAAGTGACACAGACAGTAAATGTGTTGGGACAGTGGAGACGTTCTTTTTGTAAATAAAGGGGAAAAATGGTTCAATATCAGAATGAATACAGTCAAACTTGTGCCATATCACGCAACTGGGCCAGATTTTCTACTGCGGGTGCTCCGATCATCATAATTGATACTTTTGTGGCCGTGCAAATTTGGAGACTCCGTTTTTGCTGCCCTCACTAAAGCGATAACCTGTTTCACTGATAAGCAGGACCATTTAGTTGTCACAGTAGTTTGCAAACCTTCTATTTAAAAGTGTAGCAACATCCCAATAAGCTGAAGCATGTGGTGGCAAATGAATAAATGGGGAGGGTCTGCACATGGAGAGTGCAGATTGCAACCATGCACATTATCCCCCAAATACAGTCATTTAGCTATTTCTTGGCAAATTTCTAACATTTCCTGAGAGTTTATTGCAAATCCGTCCATTACTTTAAGTTATTTTGTTAAAACACAGACAGAGGTCAATATGAGCTCCTTGGTGGAGGCAGTAAACAGCTGAGAGAAATATTCTTTCAAAGTAAAACTGTTTAAGTGTTGCAGTTCCTCCGGTTTAACACTGGATGCTGTGTGTATGAATGATGTGAACTTATTTAGGAACATTTCTGCACAAACCATAATATGCACAAGTACAAATTGATAAATGCCACACAAAGCGTAGATTTTTTTCCTACGCACGAAATATGCATGGATCTGTGTGTAAGTATGGTTGATAAATGAGGGCCCAGGTGTTTCCTTTTGTTTTACCAACCCCCCTCCTGTGACCATCTTCCTCTCTGGCCTGTACCACCTGGTTGCTTAGCAACAGGCTTGGGGCTAGTTCTGCAGTCTATCGATAGTCTAACATTAAATAAACAGCAAAAAAAAAAAAAAAAGAAACAAAACATGTTTAAAATATTCAACAGTTAAGCAGGGTGAGAGTAGGCTATGTGTGCTGGGGAAAGTTTATAATCTGCCTGGAAGGATTCATTCTCCATTCTGAATGAAACCCAGGAAAGCACACAGCAGGTTTTGCTTTTGTTTTTTTTTCCTGAAAACCTTGCAGAAGTCTCCACCTTTTTCCCTCCAATCATGATGAAGACACAAATCTATCACAGTGGCTTAAAACGGCCAGCTCCAGATTCAAAACGAGATCTGGGAGCAGTGGGACATCAGAGGGGGACAGACGGAGCTGACAATGAAGGCATCACGGCCCAACTCACAGGACTGCGGTTCGATGAAGAGCAGTTTTCTGTCAACAGGGGTCGCTGTTTCCTCACAATTAGCTTGTTTCACTCCTCCACAGCAAAGAGGATCGGTTATTTCTGTTTTCTCCGGTGACTGTGAGCTCCGTGTGATTGGTTGACAGCTGTAACAGCTTTGTTGATTCAAAGACAACTTTAAGAATGTATGTTTCTGGGTTTCTGTGTGACAAGCGGTGAGAAAAGCTGAAAGGTTTGTTTAGAGAATAGAAAGTCAGAATTTTTTGGAAAACTGCAGCAAATTTTTTAGACAGATTTCCTTCGAAAAGTATTCAAACCTCTTCAAAGGTTTCATATTCTGTCACAGCAACAACAAGCTGGTGTATTTTATGTTGTTTTTTTGGACTACAAATGTATTGAATAGCTATTTAAACATTCAATATGGCAGTTACATGACTATTCACAGTCATGTCTTCATATTTCGTTGAAGCACCTTTGGCAGCAGTCCCGAGTATTCTTGGGAATGTCTCTACTCGCTCGGCACATCTGTTGTTGAGGTGTTTTCTATTATTTTCAGCCACAGTATAGTTCAAGAACATTGTACATATTTCCAGACATGTTCAGTTAGATTTAAGTTTGAGCTCTGGTCTGGCCATTCAAGGACATTCACAGACTGCTTTTAAAGCCTCTTATTTACTATCGTGGCTGTGGGCTTCAGGTCATTGTAAGGGAAGGCAAGGCAAGTTTTTTTGTATAGCACAATTCATACACAAGGCAATTCAAAGTGCTTCACAGTTGCATAAAATAAGAAAACAGATTAACAGAAAACAAATCATCAACTTAAAAAGTAATTCATTACAGTAAAAAGCAAGAGTGCAGATGAAATACTTTCAATTGTCATATGCATGGGTAAAAAGAACTGTTTTCAGCCCGGATTTAAACGTTAGAGTTAAGGCTTGTCTTACATCCTCATGAAGACTGTTCCATATTTTAGCTGCCTCAAACTGAAACGCGGCCTCAATGTGTTTATTGTTGACTATGGGAACCACCAGGAGACCCCTCCCTGAAGTTCTCAGGGTCCGAGATGGTTCATATGTCTCTAACATATCAGAGATGTACTTTGGTGCCAAACCATAAAAAGACTTGGACACAAGCAGAGCTGTTTTAAATTCTATTCTCTGAGGGACAGGAAGCCAGTGCAGAGACCGGAGCACCGGACTAATATGGTCGTATTTCCTGGTTCTTGTCAGGACTCGAGCAGCAGCATTCTAGATGTACTGCAGCTGTCTAACAGCTCGTTTAGAGAGGCCAGTGAGAAGGCCGTTACAGTAGTCTAACCTGCTGGAGACAAATGCATGGATAAGTCTCTCTAAGTCTGGTTTCGACACTATTCCTCTGATCTTACCAATGTTTTTCAGATGGTAAAAAGCTGTTGATGTTGTTGCTTTGATGTGGCTGTTTAAGTTCAGGTCAGAGTCCATGATTACCCCTAGTTTTCTGACCTGTTTTTTTTTTTGCTTGAAGACAGAGAGACTCAAGATGACTGAAAACACTTTTTCTTTGTGTCTGTGGGCCAAAAACAATGATCTCAGTTTTGTCTAAGTTTAACTGGAGAAAGTTGTTTTGCATCCACAAACTGATCTGTTCAACACAGTGACAGAGTGTATCTATAGGCCCATGTTCACCTGCCGTCAGTGACGCGTAGATCTGAGTGTCATCTGCATATTCATGGTAAGACACATTATTGCTGTTAATTAGCTGACCCAATGGAAGCATGTTCAAGTTGAATAAAAGTGGTCCCAAGATTGCCCCTGGGGGACTCCACAGGTCATGGGAATTTTGTCTGAGACACAGTTGCCAATTTCGACAAAGTACATCCTGTCCACGAGTCATATTGGAAGAATTCTTGAGCAGGTTTTCCTAAATACTCTTTCTTTATTTTGCTTTTATCATCTTACCCCCAAAGTGCTCACCCTAATGGTCTGATCCGTACACTCTTCGCTAAAGACCCGGAGTGGAGTGAGTTAGCAATGACTGACCGTCTAGATTGTTCACCCACCTCCACTGGTTAACAGTGGAGCTCTATCTTGGTGACCACTGGGTTCTTGGTCACCTTTCTAATCAATGTCCACCTTGAAAGGTTTCCACAGATGACCCTTTGAGTTCTTTGTCTTTTTTATTTTTTTTATTTTTTGCTTTGGTATGAACTTTTAGCTATATTTACCAGAGGTGGACTCCAACCAAGTCATAGAAACGTGAACAATGATCAGTGGAAATTGGATGGCTGGGTGAAACTAAAACAAGAACATTCTGGCCTACCTGTAAAAGTGTCAGCTGTGGAGAAAAATAAACAACTTTGCCCATCACACTGATTACACACTGGGCATGACTCAAATGTTAAAAACCTGATGTTGATGAAAAGTGTGTAAAAGTTCTTTCCATTGAAATGAACTATTAGGAGGGACGTTAAAGATGAAATAGAGTTTTCAGAGCTTCTCCAGAAAGGTAACCTTTAAAAAAAAAAAGCTGTTCAGTTAAACAGCTTTAAAGATATTGATTGAAATCTTTGAATCATTTATGCATAAAAACTGACAGCGGGGTTAAAGACCTAAAGGAGAGCGATTGTCATATCACTTCTCTCTCTGTATCAGAAGCCAGACGACGGGCGGCAATTTGTTCAACTCTGCGATAATTGATGCAGTAAAACATGAAGTACAGCTGAGGAGCTGTTAAAAAGGGAGTCTGATTGATTCTAAAATGTCAGATCTTCCACCAGTTCTGTTGAAATAGTTGAAATAACATGGGTTAGAGATCCGACAGTGTTAGGTGTTGAGGTTATTTTATGACCCATTCAGTGTGTGAGTCACCAAAGCAGAAGCTTTCTTTGTATTGAACAAAGTCTAGCAGGTTAAACGCCGCCAAGGCTTTCTCTTCTTGTTTATCGAGTTCTTGGACAGGATCTAAAGGTGTAACTGTAGACAGACGGATGTCTGGTTTGAGACAATCTGTTACTCGTGTTTCGTTCTTGGAGATGATGAACTTCAATGTGTAGCCGTTCACAGGAGAGTGTGAAGCAGCCATGAGTGTGAGAACCAGCTTCTCTGAGGATTGGGTCTCTCTCTATCATCCAAGGAAGGTCAAAGGACAGTTACTTCTCTTAAACATCAAAGGGGGAAAGTTGATTTCGTTAATGAGCTAAGCCTCATGAACAAATCCATTTGGAAGATTTCTGAGCACGTTTTACAAAGAGCAGATTTTGGGGCAGACACAATGCTCAGTGGAGACTGTGTTCACTCAGCACCACCTCGGATACCTCCACGAGGAGCTGAAGAGCGATGCTGGGTAGAGGAATGTCTTTGTTTCCCTGCTGAGAGTACAGTATTACCCGTGCAACCGAAACTCGAACAGTTGGAAGATGATGATGGACTGATGAAAGATACACTGTTAATACTGAGTTAATTAATAAGGTCTGATTTTAATGCATTATAAAGGTTTCTTCTCTGATCCATTTGCCTTTCTATAAGTGTGTTTTAGCAGTTCGATCACAATTTAGTTTAAGTTTATTTAAAGCATCTATTTACATTTGCAAAAAGTGCAAATGTAATATTTTTGGCACGTTTTAAACAAATACATGTTGACTTGCACTGATCCGGCACAAAATCAAGACCACTAGCCGTAATAGGGTCTGGATCCCTCTACCTCCTCTCCCAAAATACCCCGGGCCCCATAAGACAGGGGGTCTATTAGACCCCTAGAAGATGCTCTACAGTATCAGGCACCAATATCTTAGCAGTAGATAACTATATTTAGGGCTGTGTAAAAAAAAAAAAAAAAAAAAGGTTCTGAATCGATTCTTATAACATTCTAAGAATTTAATTAATTCACAAGTAAAAAATTGGTCTAAGTGTTTAATATGTTTGCCCTTTATAACAGATAAAATAGGAATAAAAAATCCAGAGAGCCATTTTAAGGCTTAGTTCTCAAAGTAATAATACAGTTTGTTCCTGGTAAACTGTTACTCACCCAATGGTAAGTCACGAATTGAAAGCATGTAATTAAGATAACAGTTCAAAAAAGCGTTTTTAATAGCACTGACATAACTATATCGAACTGGATCAGATTGTGATAACTGAACTCTTGAGAAGCAAAATCGAATCAATTCTTGAAATTTGAATTGATAACCAGCACAATTTTTAATCCTGAAAGCTGATATTTACTTAGACAAATTTGACTTTTTTGTCCAGCAACCTCATTTGGATTGAGGTCTCGTGAATCTGGAGGCTAAGTAAACTCTTCAAACTCATTGCTGTGTTGGTCAAACCATTCTTGAACCATTGTAGCTTGGGTAAGGATTATCTAAATGGTCTGTATCAATAGTTGGCCAGGCGGTATTTGTCAATGTCCACATTGATAGCAAAACTCAAGATTTAACAGCAGAACATTACCCAAAACACCAAACTGCCTCTACTGGATTGTCTTGTTCCCTTGGTGCATCCTGGTGCTATGTGTTCCTCAGGTCAGATCTGTAAAAGAAAACATGATTCATTAGACCAGGCCATTTTTTTCCCCGTTGCTTCATGTTTGGTGGAAATTGTGGACACCCTCCTTGATCTTAAGCTATGCAGAGCTTTGGAGATGTTCTGACTAGGGATGCTACGAAACTAGAGTACATAGTAACAATATTGATACTTCTACCACATAATAAATGTAATGAATTCGAAGACAGTTCTTTTTTTTCTTCTCTGGTTGTTACAACAAATGGTGGAGAATTAAATAAAAAATAAAATATTGATAAAAATGACCACAAAACTAAAATTTAAAATATGTGTGCATCGCTGTTTCTGACTCAGTTGTTATCCCTGATTAATGCCAGGTTGGTGTTCCCTCCCTTCAAGACCCTCCCAAATTAATTTTTTATTCCAATGCTTTTTTAGACCTACAGATTCAGTACCTCGCATTGGGTAACTTTATATGCACCAGCATGCTCACACACACACAGAGGTGTGGGGACGTCGGGTGTTTACATATACATTCTTGGGTTGAGGTTATCATTAAGGATGCAACAATACCACTTTTTTTTTTAAGCGATACAATACTGATTCTTTGATCTGCGTACTTGCAGATACCGAGTACCAATACTGATAAATCTACCAAACACACACACAAACAAATGCAAAGAATTGTGTTTTCTTCTCTGTTACAACAAATGATGGTGAATTAAGATGACAAACAAAAATACTGATAAAAATGACCACAAAACATACATTTCTGTGAATTTTTTACAGAGTTTCCACATTTTAAGTATCATTGTATCTGTTAACATTAGCCTATGCTGATAAAGTACATAAGAACAGTATCGGCCCTGATACCGGAATCTGTGCATCCCTAGTTATCATCAATAGATAATTGGTGCCAAGAGCTTTTCAGTGACACTCATGAATTCATATATTCCTTTTTTTGTTGTTGTGGATGTGTAGTTGTTAGTTTATAATATTTGATTTCTTTTTTTTATGTTTCTCTGTTTTGGTTGTTTGTTCTTTATCTTCTTTCTTTCCTCCCCCTTGTTTTTTTCCCATTTCTGCGCCATATGTCCATCACTTCAACACATTAAACCCACAGCAATCTCTAAAAAATAATTTTTCCCACATATATATCAAGCATAGTACTATAGCAAAGAAAGTAAATCCTTTGGGCTTATACTTGGTACTAAGATACCAATTCTGAGTACTACGCTGCCAGACAGGGCACATAAAAAAGAAAAAAAGACCTACAAATGTCTATTTCTTCAAGTTGCTACCCAGGCTCTACTATAACCGCTCGACTTTTGGGCAACATAAAAATGAACAAAGGTAACTCTGTGCCTGTTAAGGAATTTCTGAACTTTGCCAGGATGTTGTGCATCTGCAGCTTTCTTTCTTGTACACTATACATGACTGTGTTTTGCTGCTTGGCATGGATCATACTCTCTGGATTCATTCTTGCACTTGTGTCTTCTGCTCATGGTGAACATGCTTTAATATGAGAGCTGCTTGTTTCTAGTTGCAGCTCAGGTGTGGGTTTGCTGGATTCCTGCCGAAGGTTAGGGGAAGCCAGCAGGGAGGCTGATGAGCCTGCAGCTTCATGTTTGTGTGTGTTACCTGCTGCCACACTCCAGCTGAGTGCGAGATCCTTGATTGCACAATGAGCTCTGTGTTCAGGTGGAAAGGTTTCAGAGGATAAAAAAGAAAAGAAAAAGGAAGCTGAGGCAATGGATTCCGTTTCAAGAAGAAAATCTGCTCTTACAGCAGCAGGGACAGTATTTTCTGAAAGAACGATTTTGTTGCAGACTGAAAAAAATTGTTTATCTTAAAGAAATATGTAAAAATGTTCTTTTTTTAACCACCACATTTTCATTTACATTACATTAAATTTTTACATCGATTGAAAAAAGTGTTGTATATTTATATTCAACCCCATTGAATCAATACTTTGTAGAACCACCTCCTGAATGCCCCACTTAGATTTAGTACTGGTTGTACGTTTAGTGTTGTTCTGCTACTGGAAGGTGAGTAAATCATCCGAGATCCAAGTAGTTGCTTCCAGGATGGCGGCTGGAGAAACAGTGAGGAGACTTACGAAAGGGATCCTTGGGAGAGATTTTGAGCACATGACATGAATTTCACTGGGAACCAGGAATGGAATATCTATTGGAAAGGAGAACTGATGATGGTGAAGGTAAGTACACAAACCTAAACAAGCAATAAACACTAATGCTGAGAGTAATTTGGAGTCTTTTGCTAATAGGTATCTTACAGACTGATTCTCCTTACTGAGCTGTACTGTGGCTCTTTGCAATTCTTCCAGTTACCAAGATCCTTTTGGCTGCTTCTCTGAATATAAATCCATGCTTCATGTAGTGTGTGTGTCGCTCAGACACCGTGGTCATGTCTTAAGCAGATAATTCTGTTGTCAAGCCTGAAGATGGTCAAAAATGCACTAATAAAAGAGGACATTTTAAGATGATTTTAGATTTAAGTTGGTAATGTAGAAGCCAAAATTTGGGCCTGCATGACACGTGTAATCAACACGTGCATCGGTTCTCAGAGGCTGAGAAGATGCACGTGGTAATTCCACGAAAGACTTGTCATTAAGCGATTCTAGGAAATGTTTTGTTCCCAGCTTTTCTGGCCTCTTCAGAACCAGACAGTTAGGCGCCTTCAAGATAAACTAATATCAAGCCAGGCGGTTGCGCTGGCCAAAAAACACCAGATGTTTCCCGTGAGTGACGCAATGAGTAAGTATAAAAGATAGAGCTCCTGTTAGAAAAGAGAGGGTTTGAGTTGGTCTGCTGGGATCTCAGCGAGGACGTCTGCTCAGAGATAAGGTATGTCAATTGTTAATAGACAATGGATATAGAATGTTAGATATAGAGGTCAATGACCTATGTAGCATTGTATTGAGAACCAAGATCCAATAAAACCCGGCTGAAGCTACTTTCTAGAACAGAAGCTGTGTTGTCCTGAGTCTTCATTATAGCTATATATCTATATCTATGTTTTGCATGTAATTAAAACCAACAACAGTTGGCGAGCTTAGCCAGGGTCTGACAGCAGCCGAGCGCACCCCGGCTTCAGGGGAGAAAGGCCGGCCAAAATAGATCCTTCTGAAGGTAAAATAATTTTACATTTTCTCCTCTGGTGTCGGAGTTTGTCTGGATGCTAAAGTCAGAAGAAGTTCCTAGGCTTTATCAGCTTCTTATCTGGAAAATGCGCTGCAGCCAATATCTCCCGGGAGATAGAGCTGTCTAAAATTTGCTTATAAGTGTTAAAAAGGAAAAAGAACCCTGAGCAGATACGAGAACCAAAATTGGACTTAGAGACAGCTGTAAAGAGAAAAAGAAGAGACAAAGAAGAGATAAAAGAGACAATATAAGAAAAACAGAGTAAATGAAAATAGAGGTAAAAGAAACTGTGCCTTAGTTTTAAGAAAGAAAAAAAAATAGTATAAATGAGAAAATAATAAATAAATAAAAAGTTCTGCTTTAAGAACTTTTGGGAAAAAAAAGGAAAAAACCCTTAGAGTAACACAAAAAAACCTCTTGAGAAGTATTTGTGAAAAAGAATACTCTGTGTGAAACTGTGTTAAAGAAAATAGCGCTAAGAGTTAAGAGTTAAAGAGTAAAGAGTTAAATTGAAGCTTCATAAAGAGAAAATAGCAGTAGTGTGCTATTGTGTGAGTTAAGAATTAAGACAGTAAAAAGGTAAAAAGAGTAGTAATGATAATAATCAATGATAATAATTACTACTATAAAGTGCACATATTATAAAAAAAATAAAAAATAAATTAATTTGGATTGGATTTAAAACCCTGCAGGTTTAAAAATTTAGGACATTAAAGTACAACAATCAAACAAATAAAAAACAACAGACCAAACTGGGAGAATAGGGAAAGTTTATTTCAAAGTAAATAGACACGGACATTGACGTGACCTTTGACAAATGCATGGTTTGACAGATCTGCTATAATAATGATTTTGTGTGTATAACTGCCGCTGCATACTGCTTGCAAAAAATGCTCTGAATGACATTGCATGCTGTTGATTCAATTGCTTATAAATTGCATATAAATCAATGACAAGTTTTGTGCTGTGTGCCGATTGCTATGTTCACTGTTATATTTTACACTTTTAGTTCAATTTCGATCTGTTGAGGTTGCTTTGAATATTCTTGCTGAAGGAGGCTACTTAGAATACGTTGTTGTGCTGAAGAAGATTGATAATGTTGTAATTAGCACTGTGCTGAGAATTCAGAGTGGATTATACTTTACGAGTTGCACAAACTGTGGAGCTGATTGTCTTTTTTTCCTCTCTCAGCGGAAGCGTGCTGGGCCCATAACCCAGAGGTCGATGGTTCACATTTGGCGAGAAGCTTTAAACATCTGTAAAACAGCAAACAGTTAAAACACTAATATTTATGTAAAGCTTTAGTTTAAGTACAAAAGCTGTGCTTTTAGAAAGTAACAGAGCTCTGTTGGGTTGTTGTTGAAAATCTGGTTTGATTTTTTCTTTTTTAACTCTCTGGCTTGCAAGAGAAGAAAGGCATTTCCTGTTATTGAAGGCGCACTCAAACGCACACACACACACACACACACACACACACACACTCACACACACACGCACACACATTTTTGCGCAACCCTCTGCAGACGTCAAAGGAAATATAAGCCAGAAAACCGTTTGATCTCTGTTTTAAAACAAAAGTGAACAGCTTAAATCGATGTTATAAGTGTTAAAACTATCGCACCAACAAGCTTATAACAAGGATTGTCATATACACACAGACACATACGCATTAAAACCAACCTAACTAAGTACAGATAAAGATAATTCACGACTTACCGGAGAGGACTGTATTGCTCAGTTTGCAGGCTATAAGTTGAATTGCTGGGGTAGCAAGTAAGAGAAACCTCGGATCTGTTCTGGTCAACAGGCGGAAGCAAACTGAGAGAAGGGGCGTCGCCCTTAAGCCAACTCTTCTCCTCCTCCACTGCATAATTCTGCCTGAAGACCCTCCTAGGGACCAGCCCTCCAAATTTACCCTTGGTCAAAAAAGTTAGCAGCAAGCACAGCTGTGAACTGATCAGTGTGGTGTGCTCATGAAATTGAAATAAACTATATTTTAAACATTGCTTTGCCTATTAAGCTTACTCCTATTACTGAAACATAAAATAGACAACATCATTTGAGCTTTGAGAGTATATTGTTAAAAACTAATTGATTATTTACACAGTTGCTTCACCCATACTGAGATAACAATAAGGGAAAATCCTTTCCTGACTTTTTGTGCTACAGTTGAATTATTCCAATGATGAAGCATTAACCTTGATGTCTTTTTATAAAGGATCTAATTAAAGGACATTTTCAAAATAATAAAACAACTTACTGTTTACAAAAACAGAAGTTAATAGAAAATACACAGATCTAAAGATCAGGACTTAACCTCCCCTCCCTTCTTTCAGAACAGCAAGAAGGATCATAATCAACTGATAATTTGTGGAATTGCCATTAAATAAATAAAATATTCTGATTAAACTAAAACACTTTAAAAATCTGAAACACAAATACACCAGAGTTCATCATGGCTGCCGACCCTGTCTCCATTCTGTCAGTAAAAAATCCTGAATTAGCAAAAGACATCGATAAAATATCTCAGAAATGGTATAAACGAACCAAAAACTTTACAAACCCCTGGCCACAAGGAGGATCATTCGACTTGCTCTTGAATGAAATAATGGAACAAAGGATTCTGGACTACAAAGCCAAACAAAATAGGAAAAATAGAAAAGAAAAAAGACAAAAAGAACTACAGATTCTAAAACTTTTCAGAACTGAAGGTGATAATTTCAGAGGAAATCTCAAAGCAATGATGACAAGCCTGACTGAAAAACAGGGAGAGTTAAATCTACCTGAAAAGCAAACAGAAACAAAACCACTTGTAAATCAAGATCCTACACAAGGCATTTACCCATGCCTGCAAGGTGATCTACACATAAATGCTAACTTTGATATAAAGAAAGAGGATATGGAAGAATACGCACCACTGCTAAGATTAACAGGAACCAGCTTATCAGAAGAAAGCGGAGAAGGGAATGGACTTCCATCCCCACAACAATTACGATCACCTGTCCACTGCAGTACTACCATTAAGAAACCTGAATTCAGAGACTGCGATGCAGGAATAAAGACACAAAACCCTGAGACTGTCAAGGATCAGTTCTGGCAAACACTGCAAAATAAAGATCTCAATCCCAACAGGGAAGTTAAACGAACAATAATAAATGAATTAGAAAAAGAGATTGATAAATGTTACAATACATTTATAGAACCACAACAATCAGATGACAAAGGACAACAAAAAGAAACAAAAGTAAAACAAAAGGACTTTAACCTTAATTATCGTCCCAATTGCTACTCACCAACACCAACCACCTCAACAGCCCAGCCAACACATCAGAACCTAGCGGAAACTGCAACAAACATTGTGGTGGATGCACAAAAGCAGCATGACTTACGCGACAGAGAAAAAATTAAAAAACCCCAAAGGTTCCCTGATGGGGCAATGTGCCCTATTTTGGTAAAGGGCACTAACATAAATTATGTTCCCTGGCAAATGTTAGATCTCAATGGCTTGGTGGCCCGTCTGCCCGATATCCACGACGGGGCGACAAGGTGGGTCAGAGCATTCGAGGAACAGACTACCGGACTGATGCTCGCCCTGGGGGACATTA
The DNA here is from genome assembly GCA_028564705.1 of Apricaphanius iberus. Classification (NCBI taxonomy): domain Eukaryota; kingdom Metazoa; phylum Chordata; class Actinopteri; order Cyprinodontiformes; family Aphaniidae; genus Apricaphanius; species Apricaphanius iberus. The sequence continues at coordinate 6,473,918 of JAPXFQ010001878.1, read as the reverse complement.
AAGCGATACTAGCAAGAGTCATGGGCATGACTGATGCTAAATGAAGGAGATCTTTGTTTTATAACGGACTCCGACAATGATGGGGTGACCTTCAACCCCTACAGAAACAGGGTATGGGACCTACTGAGGAAACAATACCCCACAAATGTTGACCCATCCATCTTAAAAGGCGAAGGAATATCAGAAGGGGAGAATCCAGCTGCGTACGTAGAACGACAGCTCAAAAGATGGCAAGAAGAAACGGAAAGCGACCCTAATGAAAATGCCGTGATGCGGACATTGTTTCGGTCATCCCTAATGGCTGCTCTCCCAGAAAAAGTGAAGGAGAGAATTGAAAAAACAGTTGGGATTCACTCCATGAGCCATGTCATGTTCAGGGAAAATGTGTGCCATATTATTGGAATATACAGAAAGGAGCTTTTGAAAGCCCAAGAAGATGAAAGAAACGCTCAACGAAAACTTACACAGCTCCACATTGCAGAACTACAAGATAAAGCTAAAGCAAAGCACACGAAACCAGCAACTGCTTTAGAGACTGAAGGACATACTACACAAATGGTTATGACACCACAGCCGCCTAATCCCCCACCAATCCCCCCTCCTGTGATTAATATATTCCCAAATCGAAGGGGTGGTCGAGGAATGAGCCAAAGACGTCCATTTTACCGCAGAACTTGGAGTGAAGGGCAAAGAGGCAGAGGCGCAAGGCCTTATGGAGACTGTTGCTGGGTGTGCAATCGGCCGGGACATCTGGCCCGAGATTGCGAGGATGCACCTGTTGCCCCTGAGTGGGACGGGCGGGGCCGTACAGGACAGAGAGGCAATTTTAGAGGTCCAGTGAACCACTTTACAAATTCACGCTAGGGGTGCCATGAAAATCCTGCAGGGGAGTTTCAAGTTTCTCTAAACGTAGAACGTGATCCATTCATTGAAGTAAAATTAGAAGGGAAACCGACAAACATGCTAATTGATACTGGAGCTAGTTACACTTGTGTAAACACAAGCTTTGCAAAACACCTCCTCTTGACGGATAAGTTCATCAAAACCGTAGGATTCTCAGGCATTCCACAGTTCAATCCAGTAACAGCTCCAATAAAATTAAGCATTGACGAAAGCGAAATTGAGATTCCCATCCTTGTGTCAAATCAAACACCAGTAAATCTTTTGGGAAGAGATGCACTTTGCAAACTAAATGCAAAAATTTGGTGTTCACCACAAGGGATATACATTGACAGCTCTGGATTGGATCTACAGATGCATGTTAAATTATGACATTCTTAGGACTGACAGGTTTCAGCTCTGACTGGATTGAAAACTATGCTGAAAAGACAGCACCACTCAGAACAATAATGAAAGAGGCTGGTACCGAGTCTCTGAAAGCGCAACTGAAATGGTCAACTGAGGCTAAAATAGCTTTTGAAGCAATAAAACGTGACATGCAAACTGCACCATGCCTTGCAACACCAGACTACACAAAGCCATTTCTACTCTATGTAGCCAATCGTCAAAACATGTACGCCTCGGCAGTGTTATTGCAGGAATCATGTAGTGGCAGACAAAAACAACCAATTGCATACTACAGTGTGAAACTTGATAATGTAGTCCAAGGCTGGCCTCCATGTTACCAAGGCCTAGCAGCTGTACACTTTGCATACGAAAAAGCTTCAGCGATAACAATGGGTTACCCAGTCATCATTTATACCCACCACAAAATCGCTGAACTCATTAATCAAGGAAGATTTGTGGTACACCAATCAAGATGCCTCCAGTACATGCCTCTGCTAACATATCCAGATGTAACAATAAAAAGATGCACAACAAACAATCCAGCAAACGCCGTTCCATTTGAGTTTGAGGGAGAACCTCATGAATGCATCGCTGAGTCTGCAACATACACAAAACTAAGACCAGACTTAGAGTCCACACCTTTTGACAGTCCAGATGTCACTTACTTTGTTGACGGATCTTGTTTTAGAGATCACCTCGGAAATCATGCAGGCTATGCAGTGGTGGAAAAAACAAATGACGGCTTTAAAACAGTCAAAGCAGAAAAATGCGAGCAACCCTGTTCAGCTCAACTGGCTGAACTGAAAGCGCTAACAGAAGCTTGCAAATTAGCAGAGGGCAAAACCACAAACGTTTTCTCAGATTCTGCTTATTCAATCGGTGTATGTCACCTTTTCGGAAATGTGTGGAAACAAAGAGGCTTCAAAAAGGCTGATGGAACTCCCATACAACATGGGAAACAAATAAACGAACTAATTACAGCAATGATGCTTCCTACAAAACTGGCTGTGATAAAATGCCCAGCTCACCGAAAAGGCAACACAGACGTGATAAAGGGTAACAATGCAGCAGACGAAGCAGCAAAACTAGTTGCAAAATGTGAGATTGCCATTTTAAGCCCGGTAATTTCAATTGATCCAGTGATAACGCCTAAAGAATTAATACATATCCAAGAAAACGCCACTCAGAGTGAACAACATGTGTGGCATCAGAGAGGTGCATCAAAAGACAAAAATGGGTTATGGCGATCACACGAAGGTCTAGTTGTAGCACCAGTCTCACTTTTAACAATCCTAATATCAGACGGCCATGGAATCGATCATTGTGGCAGAGCTGAGGTGATAAGAAAACTCGAACGTCAGGGCTACTGGTCACCATATTTAAAGGCAATGGTGGAAGAAGTACTAAACAGATGCAGCATTTGTGCTCAGAACAATGTTCGAAAAGGCATAAAAACACCAACAGGACACATCCCAATACCTGAAGGTCCATTCAGACACCTTGTCATTGACTATGCAGACATGATAAAAACAGTGCAGGGAAAGCGATACATGTTGGTTGTGATTGACAGATTCAGCCGATGGGTTGAAGCAATCCCTTCTAAGGATATGAGCGCAGAAACTGCTGTGAAATTTCTGGTCAGAGAGGTTATACCTCGGTTTGGAATTCCAACAGAGCTTTCATCAGACACTGGCCCAGCTTTCATTCATAAAGTATTTAAGGGAGTCTTGCAGCAGTTGAGGATTAAACAGAGATTAGGAGCAGTCTATCATCCCCAATCCCAGGGAATTATAGAACGGGTAAACTTGACCTTGAAAACTAAGATCAGGAAGGTGTGTGCATGTGCCAAACTAAACTGGGTGGATGCGTTGCCGCTTGCTTTGCTTTCTTACCGCATGCAAGAAAACAGAGTAACTCACTTGTCTCCACATGAAGCTCTAACAGGCAGGCCAATGCCGGTCCCACAGTTTTGAGGTCCCCATAAGGGACCATCACTTGAGCAAGCAGAGCAAGATCTCAAAAGCTATGTCAGGCAACTAACTAGTATCCACAAAGCAATCTATTTCCAGGAAAAAGAAAAAGAGGCTGCCATAAGCAGAGATATCGAAGGTCCAGTGGCTCCTGGAGATCAGGTTTATATTAAGGTCTTCCGGAGGAAATGGCATGAACCAAGGCGCGAGGGACCATTTCTCGTGGTTCAGGCAACCCCCACGGCAATCCAGGTTGACGGTTCCTCAACGTGGTATCATCTGAGCCACTGCACCAAAGTCAGAGAAACAAGACAGGAGAGTACCCATCGAGAAAATAAGAAAGAAAAAACTGAAAAACATGAAAAAGATTGTGGGTCTGATAACTGTACTATCTTGGATGGTGGCAGGAATGCTGGTGATGAAGGAATTAGTCCTGGAGGAGGTGAAGACAATTCCCAAAGAAGCAGAAGGCAACGCCCGGTCACTAGAGCATTCGCGAAGACGGCAGCAAGAAGACACAACACCACAAGTTAAGTATGACGCTGACATGTCACTACACCGCACCAGATCAGTCAGGACACCAGTATTCAATAGTTTAAAACACGCACTTCATTCACGAACACGTAGACAAACAGAAAATGTTAAGGAAGTTAAACTACCTACACTAGCACAGAAACCTGAGGATAGATTTAAGATCGTGTGGGAGCTACCAACAGAACCCCCACCTATTGAAGCACCTACTATATTAGTAGACTCACCTACACTGGTAACAGAAAAACTCTCACCTATTGTGCTACCTGAAATAGTAAAGACAACACCTGTACAAACAGCAATTAACAAGCTAACAACTAATCAAGCAGCGCCAGTTGCTCCTACCCCACCTGTAGCTAATAATAAGCCTTCCATGAAACAGGCAACCAATGTAGTTACACAAAGTATGATTAAGCCAGGTGACGAGGTCAGTTCTGACCGTCGTCAGGGGGGACTAGATACAATTAAGGGATCACAATATCAAAATACAAATGATCCTAGCTATAAACCGATTAGAACAAAATCAATTAATGTGATCATCCCCAGAGCAAAAAGGCCAAAGTTAACAACAGATAAACTTTGGGAAGAAGCTAATCAAAATAGCTGGTATTTATGGGCATGATATACAGCAAGAGAAATGACTTCCAAAGAATGTATTATATGTTCTGGTTCACCAAGAATTCCTCCAATTGCAATTCCAGAAAAATATACTTTTGAGGAATGTGCTTCAGTACAAAAACAAGCTTGTAAATTAGGAGAATTCAACAATGCAAGTGGTACACCATTATTTTTCAGATTTTCCTTGTGTGGAATTAAATGCAGATTACTCTATGGGTCGAGAAGAATTCATAATTATTTAGACGAACATAGAGGTTACAAAATAGGAGATAAATGTGCAGAATTTAACATTTCAACAGCACAAAATGGTCCTCCAACTACGTATAAAGTAGATTATGATGCTGAATATGAATGTTTTGCTAGCGGAGGCTTCTCTGAGAGTGAAGGAACCTTGATGGGTAACACAACAGTCAACTGTAAGGTAACTTGGGTTCTATCATGGTTTCCACATGCTAAAGTGACACCTATTTTTGTTACCACACCAGTTTGGTATGAAAAACCTGAACCCCTGAGTCAGACCTGTGATAATATGACTATGACACTCCCTCCTCTATACTTTCTGAGTGAACAAACTTGGGCAATAGCAGATAGTTATTTTATGTGTGGAGATGACATCCTAAGAAACACTTTGCCACCACGATGGATAGGTTTGTGCACCATGGTAAGATTGAAAATACCTGTCACAATGTTGTATGAAGGTGTGAATGAGATAATTAACCTTGATCGTTTGAATGCTAATCCTAGAGTAAAGAGACAGTATGTGCCAGATCAGAGTGTTTATCTTGATATAATAGGACAACCCAAAGGAATTCCAAATGAATTCAAGGCAAGACATGAAGTAAAAGCAGGATTTGAGTCAATAATTCCTCAGATTACCATAAATAAGAATGTAGAATGGATTAATTATATTTATTATAATCAACAGCGAATCCTTAATTATACTGGAGATGCTCTTGGAATGTTAGGTCAACAATTACATGAGACTAGTAAGATGACTCTACAAAATCGACAGGCTTTGGACTGGCTGTTGGCAGATAAAAGAGGACTCTGCGAATTATTTCAAGATACAGAATGTTGCACGTATATTCCATCACACACTTCTAACGAAGGATCCTTTACTACCGCAATGACAAAACTTAGAGCACTTAGAGAAGAACTTAGTTTGAATGCTGGGAAGAATGACTGGTCTGGGGGGTGGTTAGACCTAAATTTAGGAGATTGGAAAGCAATGCTAATTAAGGTGGCAATTAGTGCGACCATAGTTCTAATTGTAATTTTCTTATTGACATGTCTCGTCATACCTGTGGTGAGGAGAGTATGGACAAGGACACTGATCAAACAGATGAACCTGGCTGCTGCAACCCAGCTGATCCAGTTGGAAGTGATCGCAATGAACAATCCTTCTGCCCCCAACATGTCTAGGTATCTAAGCCAAGACTGTTAAACAAGCTCAATTAAGTGCTTTCTGACTACAAGTCCCCTCCAGGACACCATCACCTCATCACCCCTTCATCCCTCATCGTAACCTTCAAGAAGGATTTATACTCTTACTCTATTCATTGTGTTCATTATATGTGGACAATCGAGACTGTTTAACACCATATCGATCATACCTTCCCGGGATGGACAAGATCAATATTTTCTCATCTGTTATATGTTATGTGTTTCATATGTTATTTCTAGTATGTTACAACAAATAAGCCAGCTGGTAATTTGAATTTATAACTAAGTTGAATGTTTTAATGTTTACATTTATTCTCATTTGTACCATTTACTCTCACTTGTGTCAGACTTATTAAGGATTGCATTTAATCACATTTTGGTAATGCTATATTAAGGATTATGCCTCATGTCGCTTGAAGGTCCGGTGGACCGTAAGGTTGTCGCCTGGCCGGAGGGGCAGTGGGATAATTTTCCCTGTTCTTGTAGCGACAGGTTTTTGATCCCACACAACGGACCACAACTGACATAGGTTTGATTGTTACTCACCATTACTTTGGACACGTGTAATCCTGCATAAGTCCCATTATAATGTTACTTTTATGTGTCTGTCATATGCCTATTCACCACAGTATATCCTACCATATTGATGTTTACTTACCATATAATACTCATATTAACTGCATTTATAGGTAGCTAATTAGTGATGCCTAATGGCATCAAACCGGGGAATGTAGAAGCCAAAATTTGGGCCTGCATGGCACGTGTAATCAACACGTGCATCAATTCACAGAAGCTGACAAGATGCACGTGGTACTTCCACGAAAGACTTGTCATTAAGCGATTCTAGGAAATGTTTTGTTCCCAGCTTTTCTGGCCTCTTCAGAACCAGACAGTTAGGCGCCTTCAAGATAAACTAATATCAAGCCAGGCGGTTGCGCTGGCCAAAAACACCAGATGGTTCCCGTAAGTGACGCAATGAATAAGTATAAAAGATAGAGCTCCTGTTAGAGGAGCAGAGGGTTTAGGTGGTCTGCTGGGATCTCAGCGAGGACGTCTGCTCAGAGATAAGGTATGTCAATTGTTAATAGACAATGGATATAGAATGTTAGATATAGAGGTCAATGACCTATGTAGCATTGTATTGAGAACCAAGATCCAATAAAACCCGGCTGAAGCTACTTTCTAGAACAGAAGCTGTGTTGTCCTGAGTCTTCATTATAGCTATATATCTATATCTATGTTTTGCATGTAATTAAAACCAACAACAGTAAATTACAACCTAAAGCTCTCTGGAGAGTCACAGAATTGAGCTAGTCGTCTAAGTAAAATTATCAGGAAGAAAACAACTTTTTATTTCAAAGAGAAGCTGAACAATCACAGTGTATCTTTATAGAAATCACTACATACTTACGGCATCCTCACACCTTTTAGATATTATAACCATTGATTTAATCTCCTCCTGAGCATCTTTGATGCAAAGGTTTTATCCTTTTAAAGCTGACCCTTCCTGTAATCTGTGTGTGTGAGTCCCCACTGACTGCTGGAAGTGGAACAGCAGCTGGTTTCTGCTGCTCTCTCAGGCTGTCAGCCTGGTTATTAGACATCACTGGCTCGCTAACACTTTGTTGTACAGCCACGGGGGAACATACGTAGGGACAGACACACAAACGTTTGAGGTGGCGCATCATCGCCTGGCCGCAACAAACTCCGGGACGTGAGGTAACAGACGACATAAGGAACTTATTAGGACATGATTAGAGACAAGCTGCTAATCATGTTATCAGTTAAAAATGGTCTTCTCCTTCTTTTAGTTATCAGATCTGCATTATACCTTCTACTTCGGTCTGCTTTAGGGCTTTACGGATCCAATTTTTCTTCTTCCCATCAGGTGGATTTTCCTTTTGGGTCCTTATGAGCACCTGTCTGCTACAACATTGACTCATCTCCCACAGAAGCACTCACCTTTTTTTCAGTTTTCTTAAAAACACTTGGATTTCTTTGCCTTAGGAGGAGGCATACCTCAGTGAACAACCACCATCCCACAAACACACACATTCACATACACTTTTCCAGCTGAGAAACACGGCTACAGACTGGGAACAACAAACTCACTGACTCTTCACGCTCAGCTGGAAACCGCTCCAGTACACACTGAGGGTCATGGCTTCAAGGCACGAGCAGAACCACATCACCTGCAAAAAGCATAGCTGAAACTCTCAACACAAAGAATCATTTCAACACAAACCCTCAGAATATCCAGCCTGCATCTAATAACTGCCCGCGTCATCTGGAGTGTTGTCACCTTTTAAACTCGTTGTGTGCAGCAGTTAAATTGGCTCGTCTCATCCCTCCACACTGAAACAAATCATCCTCTCAGTTTAATGGGACGCTGTGAGCTCCTCGTGTTTCCATGCTCACTGTTACACAGACAGCGAGAGCTCTTCTTGGATTTTCAAAGAAACATCTCATACAGGATTCCCTGTTGGGATAATGGAGAGGCCCAACAGGGATCCAAATGCTAATCTTGGGGAAGAAGGAAATGGCTACAGATGGATATGTTTAGGATTTTTAAAGTAGACAATTGGTTTGCATCTATGCAGCTTCTTCTTTTAGCATGCTGATGCATCTAATTATAGACGGATTAATTTTAAATATGAACCATAATTATTGTGATTGTTTTATTCACATGAATAATCCATCAAATAAAAAAAAGACAGATTTTAGTTTTTCCTGCTTTTAAAGTATCTCTCCATCGTCTGGAAAATGATGGAGAATTACCTAGATGAAGCTAGATGGAGCAAAATCATGCAGCTGAAATCCAAACAGCAGTCAATACCCACTTCTTCTTCTCTTCAGATGCCCAAAGCAAATCACGCTAAACACTCCAGCAAAATTGAGGAAACTCTTCAGGATCTGAGGTAGAGATGACAGCAGGTGGAGCAGACACTGTTGCAGGGAATGTTGCATGAAAACAATGTTGCACGAAAACATATGCAACAGATTGCCTTTTTACCTTATGCAATTTCCACATATTACACTGCAGTTAATGGCTGTGTTCTGAGAACAGTATAAGATGTGAGGAATACTTTAGCATAGCATTTTAAGGCTTAGTTCTCAAAGTAATAATACAGTTTGTTCCTGGTAAACTGTTACTCACCCAATGGTAAGTCACGAATTGAAAGCATGTAATTAAGATAACAGTTCAAAAAAGCGTTTTTAATAGCACTGACATAACTATATCGAACTGGATCAGATTGTGATAACTGAACTCTTGAGAAGCAAAATCGAATCAATTCTTGAAATTTGAATTGATAACCAGCACAATTTTTAATCCTGAAAGCTGATATTTACTTAGACAAATTTGACTTTTTTGTCCAGCAACCTCATTTGGATTGAGGTCTCGTGAATCTGGAGGCTAAGTAAACTCTTCAAACTCATTGCTGTGTTGGTCAAACCATTCTTGAACCATTGTAGCTTGGGTAAGGATTATCTAAATGGTCTGTATCAATAGTTGGCCAGGCGGTATTTGTCAATGTCCACATTGATAGCAAAACTCAAGATTTAACAGCAGAACATTACCCAAAACACCAAACTGCCTCTACTGGATTGTCTTGTTCCCTTGGTGCATCCTGGTGCTATGTGTTCCTCAGGTCAGATCTGTAAAAGAAAACATGATTCATTAGACCAGGCCATTTTTTTCCCCGTTGCTTCATGTTTGGTGGAAATTGTGGACACCCTCCTTGATCTTAAGCTATGCAGAGCTTTGGAGATGTTCTGACTAGGGATGCTACGAAACTAGAGTACATAGTAACAATATTGATACTTCTACCACATAATAAATGTAATGAATTCGAAGACAGTTCTTTTTTTTCTTCTCTGGTTGTTACAACAAATGGTGGAGAATTAAATAAAAAATAAAATATTGATAAAAATGACCACAAAACTAAAATTTAAAATATGTGTGCATCGCTGTTTCTGACTCAGTTGTTATCCCTGATTAATGCCAGGTTGGTGTTCCCTCCCTTCAAGACCCTCCCAAATTAATTTTTTATTCCAATGCTTTTTTAGACCTACAGATTCAGTACCTCGCATTGGGTAACTTTATATGCACCAGCATGCTCACACACACACAGAGGTGTGGGGACGTCGGGTGTTTACATATACATTCTTGGGTTGAGGTTATCATTAAGGATGCAACAATACCACTTTTTTTTTTAAGCGATACAATACTGATTCTTTGATCTGCGTACTTGCAGATACCGAGTACCAATACTGATAAATCTACCAAACACACACACAAACAAATGCAAAGAATTGTGTTTTCTTCTCTGTTACAACAAATGATGGTGAATTAAGATGACAAACAAAAATACTGATAAAAATGACCACAAAACATACATTTCTGTGAATTTTTTACAGAGTTTCCACATTTTAAGTATCATTGTATCTGTTAACATTAGCCTATGCTGATAAAGTACATAAGAACAGTATCGGCCCTGATACCGGAATCTGTGCATCCCTAGTTATCATCAATAGATAATTGGTGCCAAGAGCTTTTCAGTGACACTCATGAATTCATATATTCCTTTTTTTGTTGTTGTGGATGTGTAGTTGTTAGTTTATAATATTTGATTTCTTTTTTTTATGTTTCTCTGTTTTGGTTGTTTGTTCTTTATCTTCTTTCTTTCCTCCCCCTTGTTTTTTTCCCATTTCTGCGCCATATGTCCATCACTTCAACACATTAAACCCACAGCAATCTCTAAAAAATAATTTTTCCCACATATATATCAAGCATAGTACTATAGCAAAGAAAGTAAATCCTTTGGGCTTATACTTGGTACTAAGATACCAATTCTGAGTACTACGCTGCCAGACAGGGCACATAAAAAAGAAAAAAAGACCTACAAATGTCTATTTCTTCAAGTTGCTACCCAGGCTCTACTATAACCGCTCGACTTTTGGGCAACATAAAAATGAACAAAGGTAACTCTGTGCCTGTTAAGGAATTTCTGAACTTTGCCAGGATGTTGTGCATCTGCAGCTTTCTTTCTTGTACACTATACATGACTGTGTTTTGCTGCTTGGCATGGATCATACTCTCTGGATTCATTCTTGCACTTGTGTCTTCTGCTCATGGTGAACATGCTTTAATATGAGAGCTGCTTGTTTCTAGTTGCAGCTCAGGTGTGGGTTTGCTGGATTCCTGCCGAAGGTTAGGGGAAGCCAGCAGGGAGGCTGATGAGCCTGCAGCTTCATGTTTGTGTGTGTTACCTGCTGCCACACTCCAGCTGAGTGCGAGATCCTTGATTGCACAATGAGCTCTGTGTTCAGGTGGAAAGGTTTCAGAGGATAAAAAAGAAAAGAAAAAGGAAGCTGAGGCAATGGATTCCGTTTCAAGAAGAAAATCTGCTCTTACAGCAGCAGGGACAGTATTTTCTGAAAGAACGATTTTGTTGCAGACTGAAAAAAATTGTTTATCTTAAAGAAATATGTAAAAATGTTCTTTTTTTAACCACCACATTTTCATTTACATTACATTAAATTTTTACATCGATTGAAAAAAGTGTTGTATATTTATATTCAACCCCATTGAATCAATACTTTGTAGAACCACCTCCTGAATGCCCCACTTAGATTTAGTACTGGTTGTACGTTTAGTGTTGTTCTGCTACTGGAAGGTGAGTAAATCATCCGAGATCCAAGTAGTTGCTTCCAGGATGGCGGCTGGAGAAACAGTGAGGAGACTTACGAAAGGGATCCTTGGGAGAGATTTTGAGCACATGACATGAATTTCACTGGGAACCAGGAATGGAATATCTATTGGAAAGGAGAACTGATGATGGTGAAGGTAAGTACACAAACCTAAACAAGCAATAAACACTAATGCTGAGAGTAATTTGGAGTCTTTTGCTAATAGGTATCTTACAGACTGATTCTCCTTACTGAGCTGTACTGTGGCTCTTTGCAATTCTTCCAGTTACCAAGATCCTTTTGGCTGCTTCTCTGAATATAAATCCATGCTTCATGTAGTGTGTGTGTCGCTCAGACACCGTGGTCATGTCTTAAGCAGATAATTCTGTTGTCAAGCCTGAAGATGGTCAAAAATGCACTAATAAAAGAGGACATTTTAAGATGATTTTAGATTTAAGTTGGTAAATTACAACCTAAAGCTCTCTGGAGAGTCACAGAATTGAGCTAGTCGTCTAAGTAAAATTATCAGGAAGAAAACAACTTTTTATTTCAAAGAGAAGCTGAACAATCACAGTGTATCTTTATAGAAATCACTACATACTTACGGCATCCTCACACCTTTTAGATATTATAACCATTGATTTAATCTCCTCCTGAGCATCTTTGATGCAAAGGTTTTATCCTTTTAAAGCTGACCCTTCCTGTAATCTGTGTGTGTGAGTCCCCACTGACTGCTGGAAGTGGAACAGCAGCTGGTTTCTGCTGCTCTCTCAGGCTGTCAGCCTGGTTATTAGACATCACTGGCTCGCTAACACTTTGTTGTACAGCCACGGGGGAACATACGTAGGGACAGACACACAAACGTTTGAGGTGGCGCATCATCGCCTGGCCGCAACAAACTCCGGGACGTGAGGTAACAGACGACATAAGGAACTTATTAGGACATGATTAGAGACAAGCTGCTAATCATGTTATCAGTTAAAAATGGTCTTCTCCTTCTTTTAGTTATCAGATCTGCATTATACCTTCTACTTCGGTCTGCTTTAGGGCTTTACGGATCCAATTTTTCTTCTTCCCATCAGGTGGATTTTCCTTTTGGGTCCTTATGAGCACCTGTCTGCTACAACATTGACTCATCTCCCACAGAAGCACTCACCTTTTTTTCAGTTTTCTTAAAAACACTTGGATTTCTTTGCCTTAGGAGGAGGCATACCTCAGTGAACAACCACCATCCCACAAACACACACATTCACATACACTTTTCCAGCTGAGAAACACGGCTACAGACTGGGAACAACAAACTCACTGACTCTTCACGCTCAGCTGGAAACCGCTCCAGTACACACTGAGGGTCATGGCTTCAAGGCACGAGCAGAACCACATCACCTGCAAAAAGCATAGCTGAAACTCTCAACACAAAGAATCATTTCAACACAAACCCTCAGAATATCCAGCCTGCATCTAATAACTGCCCGCGTCATCTGGAGTGTTGTCACCTTTTAAACTCGTTGTGTGCAGCAGTTAAATTGGCTCGTCTCATCCCTCCACACTGAAACAAATCATCCTCTCAGTTTAATGGGACGCTGTGAGCTCCTCGTGTTTCCATGCTCACTGTTACACAGACAGCGAGAGCTCTTCTTGGATTTTCAAAGAAACATCTCATACAGGATTCCCTGTTGGGATAATGGAGAGGCCCAACAGGGATCCAAATGCTAATCTTGGGGAAGAAGGAAATGGCTACAGATGGATATGTTTAGGATTTTTAAAGTAGACAATTGGTTTGCATCTATGCAGCTTCTTCTTTTAGCATGCTGATGCATCTAATTATAGACGGATTAATTTTAAATATGAACCATAATTATTGTGATTGTTTTATTCACATGAATAATCCATCAAATAAAAAAAAGACAGATTTTAGTTTTTCCTGCTTTTAAAGTATCTCTCCATCGTCTGGAAAATGATGGAGAATTACCTAGATGAAGCTAGATGGAGCAAAATCATGCAGCTGAAATCCAAACAGCAGTCAATACCCACTTCTTCTTCTCTTCAGATGCCCAAAGCAAATCACGCTAAACACTCCAGCAAAATTGAGGAAACTCTTCAGGATCTGAGGTAGAGATGACAGCAGGTGGAGCAGACACTGTTGCAGGGAATGTTGCATGAAAACAATGTTGCACGAAAACATATGCAACAGATTGCCTTTTTACCTTATGCAATTTCCACATATTACACTGCAGTTAATGGCTGTGTTCTGAGAACAGTATAAGATGTGAGGAATACTTTAGCATAGCAGTGTAATACTGACTGGGGAATGAAGCAATATTCATGAGCACAGATGGATTGAGATTTAATAGTGCTCTGCTGAACCTGGACAGCCTGTCTTTGCTGCTCAGACCAACCAGTGAGGATCCTCACATTTTATTATCCTCCCCGGTCTAGCCCCAGGGATTTTCCCTTTCTAGATGAGTTAACCTACAGATTCTTAAAGTTAAAAAGTAAATACCAAGTTATCCCTGTACAACCATTTGGACAAGTATTTTAGAACAATTGTAATGCAAGACCTGAATATTTCCTTTCTTTTTTATTGGCAGCAAAAGGCGTGTCATTTAACTAATATAAAAACTCATAATTTAAGTTTGAAAGTCTAGACTAAAAGTTTAAGAAAAAAAAATGTCACAACTCCAGGTTGAATCACCTTTCTTTACACTTTTGAATGTATCAGTTTGACTAAATATGTCTTCATCAGCTCTAGAAAATGTCCTCTAGTGAATATATTTCTGTAGTGCATGTAAGCACAAAATGCAGCAACATTTTGTTAGCTTGTATTGCTAATTAGCAGTTAGCCAGGATCATAGGTCTGACATTAATCAAATCTAAATTTATTTATAAAGCACTTTTCAAACTACTTAGCTTCTCAAAGAGCTTTACAGATTAAAATGACTCCACAAACCCCACCTTTCCCAAACCTAAAATAAAAACATGATCACAACTATAACCCCACCCTCGACCCCCCCAGCCCCCCCATACCCACGCCGACCCATCTCCCATGCACACACACACATAAAAGCGACAGCAAAAGCAATAACAGGCTGAGTACAAATGAGCCAGGAAATTAGAAGTCAGTAGCATTAGCGGTTTTATTTTTTATACTGGGAGTTCCTATTCTCCGGCTTTTTACATGTCTTATTACAGCAGTTCTCAAAGTTGGGGTCGGGACCCCAATTAGGTGTTGTAGGGCCTTGAGATTCTCTTGAGAAAATAATGTCATTACCAGAAATGGCAATGAGCAAGCATCTCCATTTTATAAATCAAACAAAACGTGAAAAACAGGACTTGAATTAATAAAAGGAACACATAGTGGTCTATATATCGGCTGTTGTTTATGTTGCCATTGTACCACTTTTTAAGTGACTCAGAAAAAATGCTTGTTTGTTCTGACAAGAGTTGGGGTCACAGGCCTCTTTAAATTTTTGTTTTTTTGGGGCGGAGAATGGAAAGTTTAGGAACCAGTGTCTCATTAGAAGTCACATCATAGTAGGAATCCATTCAGGGAAACCTTTAGAACCTAAGGGTGATAAGGGGCCCTGGCTTACTGAATAATTATTTTCCTTTTGAAAGCTCTCACTGCGATTGATGGGAGGACCGTTCTCCAGTACCTCCAGGCTCTATACAGGGGAGCTGAATGTTCTTAATGGACTGGGAGAACAGCCTGTAAGGTAGTATGGATTGAAGAGCTATAAGGCACATCTACCTAGTTACATTTCCGTGCTGTTTGATGATGGATGCATTCCAGGTTGTCTGATTAGTGCTTGTATTGAACTCGTTCCTTCAACACGCTTCAGATCTTTATAGAACATAAAGATCACACACCAAATACTAGATCAATTTGTCTTCTGTAGCGCTTTTTGGAGAAGAGAAGGAAAAGTTCTGTTGGTAGGAATGGAAAGAAAAATCTGGTAAACAGACTTATTACAAGTGTACAGGTGCTATATTTGAAATTTATCCTTCCATCCACCCTCTTACACTTATCCATGATTGGGTCGTGGGGCAGCAGCTTAAGCAGAGAAACCCAAACTTCCTTCTCCTCATTTGGGCCAGCTCCTCAAGGGTAGATCCCAAGGCACTCGCTTGAAAGCCGAGAGACATAATCCCTCCACCACGTCATGGGTCTTCCTCTTGGTGTCTTCTCGGCAGGATGTGCAGTGCTGTTTTCCCCCGTTTGCCTGGCCTTTGTTTGGTCTCAAACCTTCACCATGGCAGACCAGCACAGCATCCACATCACTGCAGACGTGACAGAAATTCGCCTAACAGTCTCCCATTCCAATATCCCCGCATTGGTGAACAAGACCTTCAGATACTTAAACTCCTCTGCTTGGGGCAGGACCTCATCCCAGACCGGGAGAAGGTACCCTTTTTTGGCTCAAGACCATGGTCTGGGATTTGGAGGTGCTGATTATATAAGAAGGATGATTCATCGATTGGCAATGCAGTATATTATGTAGGTGGACAATATAGTATGTGCTCAACCTGTGCTGAGGAATACATATCCAATATTTACAGCTGAAGGAGAAATGAATTCAGAAGGCTTTTGGGCGAGAGCAGGAATGATTTTTATAAAACAGCTTCTCATGAGCAGATCATCCAAAGAGATTTTTCAGAGATGAAAAGACATTGGAGACAGTTTCCAAAGAAATTATTTAAACATAAAAGATCATCAGGTCAGGGATTGAAAAAATATTTTTAACTGGATACATCCAAAAATCAGCTTTAAACTTTAGGTGCCAGCTAGAAGAAAGCAGATTTAATTTATTCAGTACCAATGAGTTGGACTCAGAATCAAATTTAACAGAAATTTTCCAAAGGTGCCTATCATCAAAATATGTCCTTGGACAAAATATGTGCACCAAACTTTTCAGACTGAAAAGTCATTTATAAATCAAGACCTCTGTCTGTGAATGGAAGACCATGTGAGTGCAGGACCTGTAACCTCAAAAGGAACAAACATCCCATCAGCATTGACAGTTTTTGCAAGGTGATATGAATTTTTAAACCACTCAACTATTCATTCAACATGAAATACAAGGACATATGGCCGTTGTATATTCCTGACAGGAAAAAGCAGAGAGAGAGATGTTGTTCAGTTTGAGCTCAGTTTATTGGCATTTGGACAAGCAACTCATCAGTGAAGCAACCACCAAACTGAACCATGAAATCGTAGCTCGATTCAGTTAATTAATCAGTCTGCATGTGAAAAAATGTTTGGTGCAGCTCATTTAAACTACTGAGTTAGTGTAACCTCGTACATCTGATTGTTTATTTCAGGAAATAAGTAAATTGAGAGACCTGGGTTGAGTTTGTATAGAGAAGCAAGACCAAAACATATATATAAAAAAGATAATATAACTCGAATATGAAAAGAAACTACTTAAATTTGGAGTTGTGAGCAGTTTAGCCATGACAAGAATTACATGTTTGACCATAAGAAATATAATTTTTTTCTTTCTTTTTTTTCTTCCTTTATATCAAATATTTCATGAAAGTATTTCACAAGGAGAATACTCTATTCCATCTGACGCTAATTGCTTAAAATCCAGCCTTATCCTTCATAAATACAATTTGAGCAGAGATGGAACAAAAGTTACAAACCTGACGGTTTCAAATCTGCTCTATTTAAATAAAAACGGCTAGTAAATAAGAAAAGGTGAATAACAAAAGAGAAAGCTCGGCCTTAGCTCATATGTCATATTTATATCCTGGCACATTTACTTATTAATGTCTTCACGAATACAGGTTGACTGCATATTTAAACATTCATCAGTTTAGTAAAAAAACTCAGTGCAGCCTGACTGGATAATAAACTCTGTGAGGACTGATGAAGACCTTCTGCTCTGGCTCCAATAAAATGCTTATGAGAGGAGCTGGAATCATAAAAAAAATGCAACCACAATGAAACATTTTAAAATTCACTTAGTAAAACATCAACAGGGTTTTTTTTTTCTTCTGGAGGCTACCATCACACTGCCCTGCAAGTGATTCTTTTCGTTGTTTCAGTATTTTCAGAAGGATAGAAAGTAATTAGACATGTAAAGTTTGTCTTCTCCAAGCCCAACTGTAATGCAGTGCATGTGTCTGTGTGTGTGCGTGTGTGTGTGTGTGTGTGTGTGTGTGTGCTTGTTGTTGTCTTGCAGATCCCGACAGTCTGCTGTCTGCAGTGGCTCCGCAGTGTGTTCAGATGAACAAGGAGTCCTTGGAGATTTGGGTTTTCTCTCCATGTCCCTCAACATGAAGTCTCAGGGGGGGGAAAGTGGAGAAGAGGCAGGGGATGCTTCATCAATAATTTAAAGTGCAACACAGAAATCTGTCCCCAGTGGAGTTTTAGTTATTGGGAAAAACAGGTTCCCGCCTGTCCGCGGTTTGAAAAAAGTAGGGGCCCGGATCGACAGAGAGCAGACAGACAGACAGACAGTTAAAGGCTGAGGCTGAGGAGAGGCAGGGGAATTCAAGTTTCTGCAGAAGTCTGAGCAGCTGCTGCAGAGAAGAGGAAGGGGGAAAGATGGAAGAGAAACAAAGCGTCTGAACATCGAGAGAAGTCAGGCAAAACAATGCAAATATTTTTGTTCAGTGTGGGTGAAATAGGAGTAGTAAAATACACTACAGCCGCAGAGTATCTCTAAATATATTTAGATATGACCAGACTTTCTTTTTTCTTGGGAACAGATTCAAGGAATTTGTTTACATTAAATTATTTGTATTCTAGAATATTCCCATTTAGTTCATCCCAAAAAGTCAGGCTGTGTTTTTCTCCACAACTGGGAATAAAAAAAGAAAAAAGAAGAAAAAAAAGATTTGTCTATCCTGGAAAACAACTTTCCCTGAAAAGATCTGAATCTAAATGCAGTATTGTCACAGAATTTTTTACAAAACTGCTACATTGAAATAATCCGCTTGCTGAATTTTCGCTGCTGCTTTATAGACGTGCTGTGAAGTTTGAACCTCTCAACAACTTGTACATTTAACACAGAAAACTCTTCCCTTTGTTATGCTGATAAAATTTAAATATGACCTATTTTATGGCGGCGATGTAGATTTATGGTAATAGCTCCGAGTTGAGCAATCAAAGGGCTGCGCAGGCCTAATCTGAACTGTGGTGAATGTAACCTCTCCAGCGAGTTCTGGATCTTTCCTTGATTGCCCTTCAAGTTGGACATGTCAGACCACCAAGATAGACATTTTCCTGGATGGAATAATCTCTTTACCGGTAGGCTGGTAAAATTAATTCATCACTTGAGTCCCCGCCCCATTCCTCTTCAAGTCCAGTGTAACTGCTTCATGATTCTGAGAACTTTGAACTATGGGCTAAGACAGGAAGTGCTAATCTTTATCAGAGCTGCCTCATGCCAAACTGGAAGAACCTCCAGATGCATCAATATGACCGAACCGGCCTGTTTTTTTTAGGCTTTGCTACTTGTTGAAAGCCGCTGTCTGTCGAGTTCCAACAAAAAACGAGTTCTCTTCGGATTCATCTGCGTCTGATCAGGACACCTCACTGGGAGGGGATTATAAGATCGCTACGGGACAGAAGCTCTACAGGCTGCATGGACTGAACACCTTAGGTAGCCCATAAAAACTCCTAAAATTCAGTAGGAGAAGGTACTAAATCTGAAGCCTGATGAGAAGGAAAAAATATATTCATAAAACTAAAACTAACAGCAGCATGGTATCATCTAAATCTGAAGGGGTTTGCACAGCAATGATTAAGAAAGAGGTTAATCTTTTTGCCCATAATCAGATAATGCAGATAAACATGAAAAATGGTCTGATTTCACAGCAGCAGACCTAATGAACCTTCCATTAATGTTAGTATAATTCTTACATTTACACAAAGTTAATATCAATAATTCAGAAAAAGAATTTAAAAAGCCTTTGTCCCCATAATGAGTCGTACATTATCACTGTTTCTCCACTGTATCCATGAGATCTTTGGCCTTCAGGAATTATTTTTAAATTAAACCTGCAGGGTAAGCTGGAGATTAGTTTGTCTTACTGTTTCAAAGAAAGTTTTCCAACATTCAGACACTTCTCTTTTTGCTTTTGTTGTCCGGCAGTATACACTATGTTTTGATGCGATTTATGGATCGCACACAAACTCCAGATTAAAAAAAATACTTTGTGTCTTCACCTGCAGAAGATTACAGCCAATGCTATCACCATCCTTCAAGTCAGCACCGCAGGGAAGAAGTAATAAAAGGTCACAAAGCTTAGCAGCCACAGAAATATATCTGGTTTGTTTGAGTGATGTCACTGATTGAGGCAATAAAGGCAGATACTGCCTTTTACAAGCAGCCTATATAAATGGAGACACTTAAATAGGAATAAACAGCTTTATTACTACATCAAGTTTTTCAGATGATTAATATCTTCCTTAACATTTTTTTTAGAAGTATCCATAATAGCATAGGCATAGCCAAAGGACATCTCTGGCTCAGGCAAGCAAAAGCTGATTGCAGTTTAATCTCTTTTTCTTACCGATATTCTTCATATTCCCCTCCAATTTAGGCCTAAATTTCTAAATTCTAAATTGCCATTCTGTATTCTCTGAGTATTTTAGTAATTTTTTTTCCAAAGACCTTTTAGTGTAATTTTTTTGTCTTTTTCATATTTTATCTTACGCCTGACTTATTTTAGTTTATGTAATGTTAGCTTACTGTATTTTACCTTAAGTTATGTTAGGTAATGTTATTCATTAAGCCTTTCCTGTCTATATTCATTTAGCTTACATTAGCCTGACTTGTTTTAGTTTATGTAATGTTAGCTTACTGTTTTTTAGCCTAAGTTACGTTAGGTAATCAGCCTGTGAATATTCTCATTCATCCAGGTCATGGTTATCTCAAGGAAATTTCAATCAAACGCAACTGGACTTGGTAATTTTACCAAGTCCAGTTGCGTTTGATTAAAATTTCCTTGAGATACGTTAGGTAATGTTATTTGCTAAGCCTTTCTTGTCTATATTCATTTAACTTGCTTTTGGTTAGGTTTTTTGTAAAACAGGGGGGAAAGTTTGAAACCATTTTCTTTTAGTTTACATTATGATATCTTACTGTAGATTAGCTTATTTTAGGTTGCTGCGATTGTGTGTTTCGTATTCTGCCTCCGCCTCATTCATTCTCTACTATTGATAACAACTGAGCTGTGTTCTGCTCAGCCACTCAGGCTCAGATGAAAACTGAAAACATCTTCTCACTAATGCTCCTGTCTAAATACCACTTTCCAAAAATTTTATTTTTAAACTTCTTCTGCCAAGACTCGGTTCAGGCCTCATTTCTTATATGATCAACCATGATAGTAGAAGGAATGCGTAAACACATGTATTTTAATGCATTCATTTCAGCCAATTTAATGCTAGTTTTCTTAGTTAATCTTACTTTTAGTTTATCTAATTCTAATATTCTTTATCTTACTTTACATTATTTTGGCTTAGTTTATCTTTGCCAATTGTATGACATTAGCCTATCATAGCTAATCTTTTTTGGTTTAGTACAATCAAACCCAAACATGTTTTAGCTTGTTGTATTTTATTCCTTATTGGCTTGTCTTATTTGAGCTTACAGTAGCTTATTCTGATTGCCATTATTTCCTTTTAGCTCATCTTATTTTACTTTTGCTTATTCTTATTGCCTACTTCAGATTATTGTAATCGTTTGATGGCTTATTTTGTCAGTCTAAATCTTAAGAGTATCACAGCTTTTTTTTTAGCTCATATTATTTTATAAAGGTTTATTTTAGCTTATCTAATTTAGGTTTATTTTATGTTAAATTCTTTTTCAAACCATATGCTAGTTTATTTTTGCTAAGTCTTATTTCAGCATGCTTTAACTTGAACTCCTATTACTTCAACTTGTCTTATTTTAATTGGTCTTATATTACATCTTTCCAACTTCAGTTTATCAGATTAAAAATTATTTTGTGCAAATTTAAAGGATCAGAAAAGCTTGCTACATCTGTCTTTCTCTCTGGCAAAAAAAAAAGAAAAGAAAAAGGAAATAGTTTAGACAGTATTTAATATGGAAGCATTACAGTTACCACTTCAACCATTGTAAAGCACTATATTAAAAAAAATGCTTTGTTGATTCCATAAGAATAAATGGGAATTAATAATAATAATAATAATAATAATAAATAAAAAAAGGTTTTTTAATTATGTCCAACAAAACTTGAAGGTGTTCTGTAAATCTTGGCATGTCTCCATCATACATGGAGCAGTGCACAGTTTCTCTGATATAGACACATTTTCACACCCACATGAATATCTGCATGATCAAACCCAGAAGCATTTTTTTTCTCTCTCACATACGTTAGCTTTAATGAAGAAAAGACATGATAAAGCCAAGAGTACACGCACACAAATGCACTCACACACATACACTCAGTTCTCCTGTGGGATTAGTGTACAGATAAATTAATCATTAAAAGACAAACTTGCTTTAGGCATGGCCTGCTGCCTTGAAATGAATATTTTACAAGAGAATACATCTCTGTCTTCATCCTCTCCTCTTTCTCTCTGCCAGGGTCTCTCGATAAATACATTTATTCTTTAACTCCTCAGGTATTCACTGCCTGAAGCAGCACAGCACCCACAAAACTACACTCTCACCTTCATCTGCCACAAAAAAAGGACCCTTGTCACTCAGACAAGAAGTTTTTCTCATCATGTCGTTGAGGCGCAAGGTGTCACTACAGGTTGGTGGTACAGAGTCAGAGTTCAAGGCCAGTGAATTAATTATATCAGCAACTAGGCATGTATGCGTACATAGTTATACAGAGTTGGTTATGAAGCAGAGAAGAGCAAATCGTGCCGCAACTGTGTGTTTGGTATTCTGCTTCCACCTCATCTGTTCTCTGCTATTGATGATTGAGCTGCGTTCTGCTCGGCCAGTCGGGCTGAGATGAAAACTGACTCCAGAACATCACGATCTGCAGGAAAATGACTATCTTTTCCCTAATTCTCATGTCTAAATTCAATTTTGAAAACATTTTACTCTTAAACTTCATCTGCCAAGACTCGGTTCAGGCTTCATTTCTTATATGATCAACAATGATAGTAGAAGGAACAAATAAACGAGTTTCTTTTAATAGAAAAAAACATCTTATTTTAATACTTCTGATATAAATCTTCTCCCCCCCCCCTCTGATCGTCTTTTGCTGTTTCACCACACATAACTCTTCCCAGTCTGAAAGCAACAACACATCACGCAGCGCGTTTTCTGTATCTCCTTGTTGTTCTCTTCGACTGCCGCCTTTGGCTTGATCTCCAGCAGTGGGCAGCTGTTTACAGATGATAAACCCTGTATGATGGGCCCTCCAACAAACACAGAAAAATGCAGTTAACACTTCCCAAAAACAGCTTAAAGATTTAAAGTTTTGTCCCCCCAGTTTGACACTTGGCTAAAATCTTCTTAAGCTGAGGAATGCTTTTAGGAGTATAATATAAATGCCTGCCTTGGGTTTAAATTATGTAAAGTCATTAAGAGATTTCCTGTATTGTAGCTTTTATAGCCTATAACTGTAAGAATTTTAATTGAAGATTTGATTAAATTCTTTCAATAATAAATTACTTTTCAGATTTTATATTCAAAACTAAAAGATGAGTGATACTGGCATTTTCCAAGGAAGAATTAAATCTATGTGATAAAGATAATAAGACCTACACATAAAGTTGTGATCAGTTGTTTACTCATCTCAGGCCTGAATGAGTCATTTATCAATCATTTTAAAATGCATCTCATCTGACCATACAACATTTCTTAAGAAGCCATCAAGCTTGCCCATGTGGGCAACTGGAGATTTCGAACAACCAGTTGAAGGTGTAGATTTTAAGGCAGAAATGCATCTTCTCGGTTCATGGTGAGAGAGGGAGACGCCAGTGTTTCATCGGTTTGTTGTTCACTGAAGGCTGGCAAAGTGTGACACATCTCACTAACTTGTACAAAGCCATGGATTAACACCTGAAGGGCCTTCAGATGATGCATGAGATGAGAATGAGATGAAATTTTCCCTCCCAAGACCACTACAACCAAACTCCCAAAAAAGGTTGGTCATTGAACAAAATTTAGTTGCATGGAATATAGTCGAAAAAGCCTTGCATAGATACAGTACATCATTTTTGGTATAACTTTAACTGTTGGTGTTATTGTTGTAAAACTGCATCTGATTGGTCAGTTCATCCAGAGTTCTGGTGGGTCTCTTAATTTAGCTTCTTTAGAAAACTACTAATTCTCCCCCCTATTATTGAAGTCTGAATGCAGTCTTTAATTTGTCTGACTCCATTCTTTCTGAATTCCACATTCTGACACAGAACCACACAATGTCGTTACTCAGCAGGAGACCAAGAAAAAGCTTGACTGTATTAATTGAAATAGTCAAAACTTGTTGTCTGCCTTGTCAGTCTCATTGAGAGACATTGACAAAAATGTTGCTTTTGACGAATGCTAGTGCATCCTTCAGCAAACATTGCTCTGTTCGTCTTTGGATGATGGATGTAAATCAAAGTTCTGAAATGATGAATGTGCTTCTTCCCTTTTTTGTTTATTTTTTTTTAAGGTGTTGCTGCTTTGAAGCATTTTCCTTTTAGTTTTTTACTTTTTGACATGCTCTGAGTGCAAAAACACTTGTAATAAATGTTGGTAAGCTAAACAGAAATTTTTGACCAGACTGAGCTGCTCAGAGGGAACATCTCTAATTTGTCTTGTTAAAAAATTGTGGAGCTGAATAACAGGTGAGGCTTGTGGCCAAATAGAGCAGGAGATGGATACACTGAACAGGGGACTTATCTGCTCTGAAGAGGCAGTTGTTCTTGTCCATCGTGGAGAAGAAAGAGCTATAACAAATGATAGATTAATGGGACGCAGGTCTGATTTAAACATTTCATGGTGGTACTCTGGTATGTCAGAGCTGAGCTGAAAGGTAAAGCTTAAATTTATTAATCCTAACCCTCCCCTGTGCTCAGGTATTGATCATGACAAAATAAGTAAATGTCTTGATTCAGTTTGCTAAAATGACCTTCTTAGAGTTCTCCTGGTTGGATTTATGATGAGGCTCTATCATCTGTAAGGAGCTTGGAGAAGAGCTACAGAACTAGATGTTTCCAACATCTAATGGTGATGTCCCCATTGGAGGAAACCCAAGGGCAAGTCCAGAACTCACTGACTGGTTTGTAGATTTCTTCTACTTTAGGGTTTCATTGAGATCCTCTTTGTGGAGCATGGAACTCACATTGGGATGGATGGATGCCAGAAGAAAAAGAAACAATATTGGAAACCAAGTCAAAGCTCAACGATCTCTCACAGCTGTTCAACATTCTCCAGATTAGACTCAGTTTTCCCATGTCTTTGATCACATCTCCTCTGTATTTAAGATCCCTTGTTTCCATTGTTCACCTCTGGTCTTTTGTTCCCTTTGCAAACTTCTTGTTCTACCTGTACCTGGTACGTAAGTTTTTGTTCTTTGTTTTCATTACAAAAACCATGGTATCCAGCTACAGCCTTACTTACCATGACAATCTGCTACATAAGTTGGGAAAGCAGCTAAATGGCAGGATTTGATGTTCGATAACTGAAAACAAATCCGATTTGTATTGTTTTCCATGCTTAAGAATGGATTGGTAGTAGCGGTGCACAATATATCTCCAACATATCTTCATCACAGTATTAGTATGAACAATATTCATGTCACAAATCACCCCCCAACCCCCCAAATGACTCGAGGGACTTGAATACACCAAATGACAAACAAAAGGGAGGAAAATGGAAAATGTGGATTTGTGCAATATTAACCCAGAACACTATATATATTTCTAGTCTCATGGAGCCCTAGTTAGCAGTTGGTGGAGGAAGTATGAGACATACATATCAAAAATAAGTCAAACGTATTCACACATCTGCCTTTTTTTCCCCCCTTTTAGATACATCATTAGAGAAAGAATGATTAAAAATTATAGAAATGAGAGTTATATTCTTCTGCAGACACATCAGTGGCGAATGATGAGTTGGTAACATTTTTGAAAATGTAAATATTCAAACACTACGTGTATGTGTTCTTGACTCTGCTCTGTCAAGGTGTTACTATTTAAGCACAGTAAAAAAAAGTCAGATAGTGGTCAGTGTTGGCAATATTATTGTGATGTAATGCAAATGCAAATACAAACCCTGCTTAACAATTTGGGGTGTGTGTGTGTGTTTGTGTGTGTGTGTGTATTAGGACTTCTGGTCTTTCTTTGTTAATGCATCTATGTGTGTTTTCGCCCTAAAGCTACCCCCACTTGTCAGTGTGTGATTGTCACATTAGCTCTCTCCTGCCCGCTCTCATCCTTCTCATTGCCGCCACCATTTCAAACTTTGTTGACCAACACTAAACTTCCACCCAAGTTACTTTTGCAAATCCCCTTTTGAATGTAAGGGTTTGTGTCAGTTGTTAAGAAGAACGTAGAGGAGGTCAACATTATTCAACTCCTAGCCGGTTCCTTTCCGCATGGAGTTTGCATACTCTCCCAGTGCACCTGTGACTTCTCTCTGGCTACTGCTTACTCCCACCTTTTAAGAAAATGCATTCTAGGTGAGTTGGCTTTTTTCAAAGTCTCGTTATCTGGTGTTTTTTATAAATGTTTTCAATGTTCTCTGAAAAACCCTTCCATCCCCAAAGACCCATCTTCCACTCCCACCCCCGTCTGCAACATGCCGGGAAATTTAGCTGCTTATGTTACAATTGTGGTTTGATGCTTAGTTTAGGTTTGAGGATAGTTGAACAAGCTGCAGTACATCCCTGGGTGGATGTGGGGATATTAGCATGTTAGCCGAGATAGTATATTTCATTGTCATGGCATGTTTTAACACATTATTTAAAAATTGAATGATTGGGTAAACAATTTTCTTATTTTATTTTGTATTTACAGCCTGGGAGCTGGTATTCCACTGTTGTGATGACACAGAACTTGGTTTTAAATACAGCGTCGAGGTAGCCTACTGTAAGGTTTGCTGTGCTAAAAGTGACTGAACAAATAACTGACAAAGCGTTGGATTTTGCTGGTGTTCCAATGATAAATTCCAACCATTTCTTCTTAAGCTCCTCTTCCGTGGATAAAAAAATGTCGCCTTGATGTCTTATTTCCACAAATACTGAACATGTTCTGTCGTTTTTTTAAAGGTGCTAATTGTTAGCTTTTAGTAGCTACAGCTCAACTCAGCTATTCTCCTGCCCACAACAATGCAGCAATGCGGTCTCAAGCCAGACATGCAAGGCCAGTGAAAATCAACTATTCCCTATGACGTTCAATGGACAAGCTTTTTCAAACTCAACAGTTTTCTGGTCTATTTTCTTTCTGTAATTGATGCAGGGAATGGAGTATGGAGAAAATATTCACATGCAGCATCCTTATACAACTCAGAATGAAAATTTTCAAGATTTTCAGTGAAGGAAAACTCTAAAACGTTTGCTACATTTTGAGTGTGTGCATGCAGGGTTTCTGTCTCTATGTCCGCCCGTAATAGGCTGGTGACTTGTCCAGGATACTCCACTCAATCATAATAAAAAACAACATAACCAGGTTTGTTATTTCTGGTCTTTTTTGAAGTGTTTTTGGACAGGATTTGAAAATGCGCTTATTGGAAGGAAGTACTTGGGTTGGAAACAATGGCCGCTGGCTGCTCTGCTTTGAGACCGCATACCATGGAGGCCGCCATTGCTCCTCCATTGCTGTAGTACCTCAATTTGGCCGCTAGGCCCCCATTGAAAAGCATTGGACTTTATACACTTTAAAAAAAACTTTAATGCCTGGTGCCATTTTAAAAAAAAACTTTCTATGGCTACATATTCGTCCTGAGATAACGCTGGGCTCGTCAAAAAAATAGACACCAGGCTGGTTTTCGTAAGATAATTTTTTGAAATCTTGCATAATTAATGAGGGACCGGACTTTGATTGACAGGCTGTTTTGTTTGAATTTAATTCTAGTAACACTACATTTTGATAATTATTTCAAGTTACTAGTTCTTACCTTTTGTGGTTTGAGAAATAGGACAACTGTCGGAGGAGTGCAGATACGGCAGCAGTCAGGCATGGGGCTATTAGCCTTTAGCTTAGTTAGCCAAGTTTAGCATCAGAGCTAAAAATGCGGGAGCAGAATGGGCGTGATTACGACCGAACTACACGCCCATACACACCCCGCAAGGGCAGAGTCTACAATGAAGATCCCGCCCCTATGCCCTTTATAGGAACATGCTTCGTCAGAGCTGGGGAGGAGGAGTCTGTGAAACCGCCATGAATTCCCCCATGAAAGTGTGTCATTCTGGTAAACGGGAAGGAGTGGGAGGCGCTGCCTATTCTTTTTTTACACTCTAGGGTTGGAAACCTCAGGTTCTTGTCATTGCATTTTGTAGGTGAACCTTACGCGGTCTGGATGAGTCAGCACCTCCATGGTAGAACTTCCATTCAGGATGGAGAAGTATGATGATGTTTTGGTTATAAAACCTAGGAGGATCAACCAGGAGAGGGATGTATGGATTGTGGATTTTGATTTTACTTGTTTGTCCATGTTCTACACCTCTCCTATGGTCATAAGATCTCGATAAAGACAAAAAGAACAAGTCACAGGATGCAAGCCGCTGTAATGTTGTTCTTTTTTTACAGTTGGCATCTCCCTCAAAGATAAGGGGAATCGCTATATCATCTTGAGGCTCAGAATAGATTTTCTTCATCTCTTCACTGAAAGCAGTTAACTGCCATGGTGCTGGCCTCTAATAAGGAGACATCCTGGATTCGTGTCCTTTTGAGGTTTTTAAAGGAACTCATTGGACTGACTATAGATCAGTTTGGACCTTTGAGATTATCCAAGAGGAGCTGTAGACAGGAAGGTCTGGATTTCTGACAATGTTTTTGCACAAACCAAAAAGCAAACTTTTTAGAGTTTTGTTTTGTGAGTTTTATTCTGAGATATTCCAACTTTCAGCTGTAAATATTTCCCCCTCTAAATCAGCTACCGAAGAAGAGAAAACAAAGGCCTAACTATGAGACACGCTGAATGGTGGAGGATCAGTAAACTTCAGAGTCTGGGGTTATGTCGATATTTTGGAATCAATAATTCATTTTCAGGATTTGTTCTGCTCTGCTCTCTTTTCTATTCAGCTGTGTCTGAATAGAGTTTCGGCTGTTTACAAGTTTCCATTAGACTGTGACAATGCTTCGTGTCCAAAAACAGAGCTCAAAAAGTAGAAACTAATTTAAAAGCGGAGGCTGAGATCATCTGATTTATGTCTGTAGAAAACAGTTTTACTTATTCAAGATAAGAAGAGATGTCATTGAATTAAACATGTAAAACTTTGGGATAAAAATTGTAACTGAAAGTTAAAGAAGGGCCTTCCTAGTGCACTCTGTATGTACTTGTTTGTAATTTCATGCAGTGGTGAAGGCAAATGAATAATATATGTACTAATTTGTCTGTCGAATAATTACATTTGTCTGACGGATTAAAAAATGGAGGCACATTTTGTGCTCTTGTTATTTTATTCAAATATTTTTAAAAGAATGCAGAATTTGAAACAATACATATCCATTACCTGGATCTGGATTTTTGTAATTAAGTTATTATACTCCACAGGAAAAGAAGGATGTTTCATGCACTCATTGGCAGGAATGTAATATTTTTTGGGCGGCTAGTAAATATATATCTTAAACATTCTTGAAACAGGGTCAAGGATTATCTAACATAAAACAATGAACTTGTTACACAAGCTTGAATTTACTTTAGATCTTCTTTAAACCAGATTTTGAAAATGATAGATTCATCCATCATCTATCTTTTGCAGGGGGGTGCGTATCTCGAGCAGTCATCGGGCGAGAGGTGAGGTACACCTTGGACAGGTTGCCAGTCAATCACAGGGCAACATAGACACAGGACATTCTTGCTGCAAGGCAAAAGTGCAAGCAGCTGCACAATTGTACAGCCCAAAAATTATACATATGTACTCAAATGCAAACAATTCATACCAGATGTTTATTTACACAGTTTAAAAATGCAGATAACCATTTATTTCCCTCACCGGATATTGATTCTAATGGCCAGGAGTATTCCCTGCACAGCACCCTGTAGGGGTCAGTAGGGATGCAACGGTACAGGGTAAAGTACCGAACCGTTCGGTACGCCCTACACGGGACAATCCGTCCTCCTGTACCGCGGGACTTCGGTACTGCCATTTTGTGCTGGTAATGCCCGACGTTACCAAACTGCGCCACGCTCCCAGACACTTAATGGCCGGACGGGCTCCAGCAGTCAGGGGAGCCGGGTTGCACTGTGTTAATCTTCTCTCTGCGGTATGTCGGAGCGCGACGCAAAGAGGAGATGCGCTCCGCTCCTTTCATTGATGCACACACAAATGCCCTTTGAGCAGCGGGCACACGAAGAATACTTATCCGCCACCTGTGTCAGTGTGGTCAGATGCGCTCTCGTTTAAAGAACCGGTGTTACGTCGAGCCGCGTTTCCCCGTCAGATACGGTTTCCCCTGCGTCTGCGCACCGCTCCGCGGCTCGCACGCGGCAAATAGCGCGCGTGCTTGTTCAGCGCTCGTAACAGCGAACCGTGCTTGAGTCTCAAGACAACTACAGACACAGTGAAAGCTTACTTGCGTGAAGTTTGCCCCCCACCCTTACGCAAAACTCAGTGAAAATAGCCACAGTCATTTGTGCTGTCTTAGTGCTGGTTTCTGCAGAAAAAAAAAAAATCATTTCTGCTGTTTTAGTTTTTAAAATATACCCTAATTTTGGTCAATCTAAGTTCACAGCAGAAATTTCCATTTGTGCTGTTTTGGTTTTTCAGATATAACAACTTTATAATGATGCGATGATGTCACACACACACACACACACACACACACACACACACACACACACATATTATATATATATATATATATATATATATATATATATATATATATATATATAATATATATAAATATAAACAGGGGAAACGGTATCTGATGGCCAAGAAACACCCGTCAGATACCGTTCCCCCTCATTTAAACAGGGGAAACGGTATCTGATGGCCAAGAAACACCCGTCAGATACCGTTCCCCCTCATTTAAACAGGGGAAACGGTATCTGATGGCCAAGAAACACCCGTCAGATACCGTTCCCCCTCATTTAAACAGGGGAAACGGTATCTGATGGCCAAAAAACACCCGTCAGATACCGTTCCCCCTCATTTAAACAGGGGAAACGGTATCTGATGGCCAAGAAACCCGTCAGATACCGTTCCCCCTCATTTAAACAGGGGAAACGGTATCTGATGGCCAAAAAACACCCGTCAGATACCGTTCCCCCTTATTTAAACAGGGGAAAAGGTGTTTTTTAATGAATGATCACACATTTTACCAGAACAGTAAAAAAAAAATTAAATACTTTGATTTGGTCCAGATCACACATATGTTTAATATTTCAACATAACATTGACAGACATATTGGCTGGACAAAGACGGATACCTAATTACAAAACACGCCAGGAACGATCGTCTTTGAGTTCAAAACTATTGTTGTCAGGGCACGTAATCTCTAGATTTTTTTTTTTATATCTAGGAAAAAATAAATGCAAAAATAACACTGAACAAATGTTCGAGTTGTGACAAAACGTCCACATCTCCTCTTCCCTCAACAGGCCTGTTTAAATGAGGGGGAACGGTATCTGACGGGTGTTTCTTGGCCATCAGATACCGTTTCCCCTGTTTAAATGAGGGGGAACGGTATCTGACGGGTGTTTTTTGGCCATCAGATACCGTTTCCCCTGTTTAAATGAGGGGGAACGGTATCTGACGGGTGTTTCTTGGCCATCAGATACCGTTTCCCCTGTTTTTATATATATATATATATATATGTGTGTCTGTGTGTGTGTGTGTGTGTGTGTGTGTGTGTGTGACATCATCGCATCATTATAAAGTTGTTATATCTGAAAAACCAAAACAGCACAAATGGAAATTTCTGCTGTGAACTTAGATTGACCAAAATTAGGGTATATTTTAAAAACTAAAACAGCAGAAATGATTTATTTTTTTTTTTTCTGCAGAAACCAGCACTAAGACAGCACAAATGACTGTGGCTATTTTCACTGAGTTTTGCGTAAGGGTGGGGGGCAAACTTCACGCAGGTAAGCTTTCACTGTGTCTGTAGTTGTCTTGAGGCTCAAGCACGGTTCGCTGTTACGAGCGCTGAACAAGCACGCGCGCTATTTGCCGCGTGCGAGCCGCGGAGCGGTGCGCAGACGCAGGGGAAACCGTATCTGACGGGGAAACGCGGCTCGACGTAACACCTGTTAAGTACAGAAAACATTCTGTTACTGCGGCCCTGTGGGCCCGGACTGACAATCGGGAAAGTCTGGACTTTTCCCGGTGGCCTGCCTGCCATACTGGCCTGCTCCATGACTGGGCCGATGGCCAGGTGGAGCCTGATTCTTATTAAACTTCTGTGGCGCAGCTCATTCGGCACAAGCCTCTCCTGCTGCGCCTAATCACTCTCTCTCCTCTCTGTGAGACTGCCTGTCAAAGTGCTGAAGACACGCCCCGCCCCCTAAAGCTGACATATTAAAAAATAGTTGTAAGTTGTATTGGAGACCAGGGATGCTGGTTGCCTCACTTTCTGCTCTGCTGTTAATTGCTCATCCTCCAAAGATACATTTGTAGATAAAAGGAAAAGTCAATTTAATGTGATAAACAATTATTAATTGTCAAAGACACTTAAAGCCACCCACACCTGTAACTGTGGGCGGGTTAAGTTAACTGTGACATTCTGCTTTTGTTCCCCAAAAAAAAAGCAGTCTCTTTCTGCACAAAACATGTACCGAACCGTACCGTGGACCGTGGCCCAAGTACAGAGGTACGGACCGAACCATGGGCTACCTGTACCGTTGCACCCCTAGGGGTCAGTGTTACAGTAGATCCGAAGAAGCTTCTGACTGGAGACAATCTTGTGTAGTCACAGTGTTTGTAAGAAGCAGATGATCAGGAATATCTGTAATATTCTTTATTTTTTGAATAATCCTTTTTTTTGCAAAATCATCCCCAGAGGTTCCAGAGCAGCCTCTAGTACAGAACCACTACTGAATGTAGTGTGAAGCGTTTTCGGGTCCTTAGAGACTAAATAAAGCACTATATAAGTACAGGCCATTTAACATTTGTTCAGTCGATTTTAGCACAATGACTTCATAGCTACTGACCCAGTAGGATTTGCCTCAAAGCTGAATTTAAAACCAGGATCTGTACCACAAGGTGGAACAGCAGCTCCCAGGCTGTAAGTAAAAATTGAATTGTTCACCCAATATTTCACTTTTGTAAACCCAGTAACTCTCCCCGTCACGCTGAAGTTCAGTCTTGTTTAGAAACAGCCAAAACTGGGTGGTAAACTCGATCTAAGGCTACTGGCATGATTTTGGTTTCACATTACACTTAAGATAGTGTAAGAGTTGTGTTGCACTTAGTAGTTAGGATTGGCTAACTGCCACACTGCCCACTGCCACTTTAAACTGGAATACACAAAGAAAAAGTTGCACTGCATTCTTTCATAGTAGAGAACAATGACAATTGTATAAAAACACCAGTAAATGAGATCTTTAAGTCCCTGACTCTGGTGCTACTATGCCAACACATGATATCAGGGGAGATTGCAGCATTGACAACAGATTTGGATGAGACATGCATGCAGCGATACTGATACTGGTACAGTATCTGGTGTCAGGGACGATAGTGCTCTTATGTACTGTATCGTTATCAGGTAAAGTTAACTAACAACATAAGCCGAAACTTAACTCTAGAATAATTTCACAAATAAGTTTATTTTTCACTAGAAATGTTTGTTTTGTGGTCTTTTTTATCAATATTTTATTTTCTTATCGAATTCGCCATCATTTGTTGTAACGAACAGAAGAAAATAAAACATGTCTTTTATTTCGTTGTATTTTTTGTGTGTGATAGAAGTATCGATTATGGTGCTCGGTATTGGCAAGTACTCAGATCAAAGTATCGGTAACGTATTGGTTCGAGAAAAGGATATCGTTGCATCCCTACATGCAGCAACTTGCTGGAAATACCGGGGGGCGGTTTACCTGACCACATTGCTACAGAAAACACAAAGTATTTGATGCATACTTGGTAACGGACTACCTCAATTACAAGGAGTAAAATTGTAACCTCTGTGGGTTTGGAACACAGAATGAAATCAGTGTTTGAATGGCAGGAAATTCTTTATTGGATACACACAAAGATATCTCAATACAACAGACTTCCAAGTCACTCATGGTGTCAAAAACATGCCCCTAATTTCCCTGAGAAATATGATAATTAGGTCACAATCAGTTCACACTAAAGAAGTGGAAAAAAAATCACTAATACATAGATTAAACAAATGAAATAATACATGTAAAATACTCATGTTCTACCCTGATGTCTTAATATCTGTCCTGTTTTTTTCGTGGGGAGTTTATACAATTTGACCCGGTGTTGTTCTTTTTGCATATAGATTTGTTTGTTTGCGATATATTTGAAGGAAAAGTTCATTCTTTTCAACCTGGACCTTATTTTTTTTAGCAAGTATTACATTCAGTGACTCACCCAGACAAGGTTCGAGCCACTTGGAGTGCTTCGGGAAATGTGTTTATCCTTTCATGATCAGTGTATTTCCATATGATGGGAGTCAAATGTATTCCTTATTACAGGCGGCAAATATTTTAATTTCATTTTAGACAATAATAAATGTTTTGATAATAAAATTATATTTCATATCAGTTCACAAATACAGTCAAAACAGAACCTTAATATCTATTTGTATTTCATAAATCAGTAACATATATAGCAGAATTGTTGTAAATTATTTATGAAAACATCATAATTCATAATTTATCTGAATGTTGCATAATTTATTTTCAAACACAGATTTGTATTTCTTACCAAAAGATCTCGGTGCGGCTCCAGAGATGGTGAAGCTACACCAGTTGCTTTTCAAAGACATCACCCATCAGAGGTTTTTATTTTCTGACGTTTTAAACTTATGATAGAGCTCCATATTCATTTTTTAGCACCTTACACAGAAAGGAAAATCTTCATCTGAAAAGAATCAGAAGTCATTCTTGTATGAACGGTATTTCTTCACCTTTTTTAGGTTAAAGTTACAGCTGCCAAAACTCAGCCTTGCTCCAAAGAGTTCTTCCTCCAACTCCAGCTCCAACTCCAGCTAATAAAAAGTGAATGCTGTTGTCAGGCCTAATCAGATGGAGCAGCAGAGAGATGGCTGAGAAGAACAGGAACTGGAGGTAAACAGGGGAGTTTGGATGAGATGATCACAGCAGGGGACAAGTAGTTTGGCTCCCATTGATTTACTTCTCAACAAGTTAGTATAAATAGACGGAATCTAACTTGGGAGAAACTAAATAGGCCAGTAACCTCTCCATGAAACCATAAAACCAGACAAAAGGGTGAACTCTGATATTGGGGCTTACAGAAAATGTAAGAAGCAAAAATGTCATTTAATTTTGTTCTCTTTCAGGTTTCAGTCTAGTGATGGTTAAACCTGATATTGACCACTTTGTGCCCTGAGATCCTGTTTACTGTTGCTAAGCAACCCGAGTTCACCCCTGTCACTTACAAACAGAGGCATTAAATTAAGTCAGCGATCACCTGAGCAGCCCACACATTTTTTTTCCATGAGTTCTGATATCAGAAATCTCAGAGACAGTCTGGCAGCTCTCTGGTTCTCCTGACTTAGTCTAATGTTTTTATCTACCTTTTTGAATTACATCACTTTATATATATATATATATATATACACACATATATATATATATGTTCATTGTACAGGTTGCAGGGGTTAGACATATTTGCTTAAAAGTACTGAAAAGCAAAAAGAGTTCGAGCCTATGAACAAAACACTTAACACATGAATGGCGGGAGAGGCTCAATCCCCCAGCAAAAATCCCCACATTATATAACATAATGAATTGCTTATCTTTCGTTCTCTCTGAAAAGGTAGTTCAGTGTGAAGTTTGTTTTTTCTTCTCATATATGTGGGAATCTCACCTCTCATATCCTCAAATAGAAAAGAAGATGCATACAAAGGTTAATTGGGGGACTCATGACATACTCATTAATTTCCCTAGTTTGATCATCCAGTGCACACATTTTGTGGATATAGATAAGATCCCGTGTCACTCCGTGAAGGATGCTGTGGTTTTCTGGGGTCGGTTTTACAGCCTATCAAGCCTATCAAACTCCCCTTTAACAGGAAGTAACCTCCAGCAGAACCTGGCTCAGTACAGTCATCTGACACGACCGTCTGGGGGTCTCAGAAGACAGAGAAGACACAAAAAGAACAAAAAAACTGATGTAAGACTTCTTTGTATATTAAAGAAAGTAAAAAAACAGGACATGGAGGATGCTTGGTCACTGGGAGCATCACTCAAACCCATACTGACCATCCAGCAGTGCGCTGTAGCTGAGCAGGATACCGGACCAGTCCATCTTCTATGGAGAGAAAACACTAAGAGCAAATAAGGTTAACAATCGCAATAACAGCAGAAAAAATACATCTGGAGAGTAGTAGAAGAGGAAAGTAGAAGAGTGAAGAAAAGGGGTCAGTCTGTCATTCAGGACTCCACGCATAATAACTACAGAGAAAGATCAGGATAGCCAAAGCGATTCTAAAAGGAAGGTTTTAAGCCTAGTCTTAAAAATAGACAGTGTCTGCCTCACGGACTAAAAATGGGAGCTGGTTCCACAGGAGAGGAGCCTGGTAACTAAAAGATCTGCCTCCCATTCTGCTTTTAGAAATCCTAGGAACTACCAGTAAACCTGTAGCCTGATAGCAAAGCGCTCTGTTAGGAACACATGTAACAATCAGGTCTCTGATGCATGATGGAGCTTGATTATTAAAGACTTTATATGTAAGGAGGAGGATCTTAAACTATAACTTAAATCTGGATTTAACAGGGAGCCTGTAGAGAGAAGCTAAAACAGTATAAATGAGATCTCCGTTTTTAATATTCTTCAGAATTGTAAACCACTTAATGGCTGTTATTTTATAGTTTAAATGTAGAATAAAGTGGTACAATGTCAACAAATAATTAACGGAAAAGCTTACCTTCTTTATCGTGTCCTACTACCTTCTGTTCTTCTTCCTCACTGCTGCAACCGGTGAAACATTAGACTGCTGCTGCTACCATGCTCTGATAGGCCATCTGCATTAAGTGTCTTCATCATCATCACTTGTTCCCTTTGATGAGCCACGCCGTGCCAAAACTATAGTTGGCAATAAAGTGCTTCAATTGGTAACAAGTAATTTAATTTAATTAATTCAAGTAACTTAATTTAAGTTTTTTTAGTTAAAAAATGTAAATAAATTAAGTTTGCTGAATTTAATTCTATTACTTGTTACCGATTGAAGCAATTTATTTAGGTTAGAGCTGCATTTTCTTTTTTTAGTGTACCAGTCCATCGCAGGGCACCACAAGGACAGACGGAGCAAACAACCATGCATGCAAACACTTGCATCTTGCGTCTCCGAACCTGGTTTTCAAGAGCTACTATCAGAAGGTGCATCCCTGCTTCACAGCTGAATCAATTAACTGAATTACCTCTTTAGCAAGGCCTGTTAGCGAACCATTCATTTGATTCAGCTATGTTTGAGCAAGGATGCATTTAAAACCTTCTTCCGATGACGAGAAGTACTTGGAGGCAACCCATGCATGCATAGGGAGAACATGCAGACACCATGCAGAAAGACCCAGGCCGGGATTCGAACCATTCTTGCTGCAAGGCTGCAGTGCTTGCAAATGTGCAGGCTTGTATTATAGGTCTTATTTAAATATTTTAAGATATTGCATGAATGAAATAAAACAGAAAAGAAATTCTGAAACCATCTATTCATGTTTTATAACCCCAAACAGGGGAAACGTATCATCCAGGACACAGACATTTAATGCTTTTTTTATTCTAGCTGTTTACCAATAACACTGTTTCCCCCCACAAATACTCATTTAATCACTTTTCAAGGACAGATATTTACAAAATAAGACCCTCTCATATGAGTATGTATGTGAAAAATAGCAATTTGCACCTCACACTGTGCATTTTTTCTCATATCTGCCATTTTGACCTTTATGTGAATGTATTGGTTCTTTTTTAATCCTAGCATGAGGTCACATGACCTTGGGGTTTTCCCTTACCCCCTCCTGAAATGTATCCATTGACTTAAAGTGAAGGTGGTTGATAACCCTCTTGTCCACAGCCTGGGAAATGTCTGTATCTCCCTGGATGAAGAAACCATTTAAGGGTTACGGATGACTCACCCGTACCCATCCGTAAGTGTCCTCTAGATCATTCCAGAATTACGCTAAGACAATGACTGCATCGCGATGAAACCTCGTCCAAATAAACAGATAACATATATGATCACAGGAAGTTTGTGGTAAACTATCAACATCAACAACAGCATTTGACAGGAAGTTTTTCAGTTGACAAATTCAGAGTGAATTTCGAGGGCATCAGTAATCAAAACTGACGAGAGATGTCTGAGAAACAAGAATAGTCTGATATAGACTGTGACTCTTCTCACCCTCCTTCAGTTAGCCATGTGGTCTTTTTGTAGCACGTGATCTATCGGAGCCGCAGTGACAGGACCTCCACACTGTCACATTTTTCCTCCATTTCTGTCTTTCTTCCCTTTTATTTTGTGTTTTGTGGCTGCAGTCCACTTCAGGAACACTTCAATCACCCTCGCTTTAGATATCACCGATGCTTGAAAGGCAGAAACTCACGCCGATTCACTTTCAAGCTGAGTTCAAGAGGATCTTTCAATGTTTTTTTCTTTCTTTTTTTTGTGTGTGACTTTTTTATTTGATGTGAGGACTGGAGGATGAGCACAGA
The DNA here is from genome assembly GCA_028564705.1 of Apricaphanius iberus. Lineage (NCBI taxonomy): Eukaryota > Metazoa > Chordata > Actinopteri > Cyprinodontiformes > Aphaniidae > Apricaphanius > Apricaphanius iberus. The sequence goes on along the minus strand of JAPXFQ010001878.1, from coordinate 6,435,437 downwards.
GCTGATACAGAGGGCGAAGCAAAGAGGATTTGGAAATGTAAAGGAAACAGGAAGATTCTGATATGAAGATCTCAGTGTCCAAGGGAGAAATCCTGATTAACTTTTCAAGAATCTTATTTTCAAAGAGATTGACACGACTGGCACATCTATCATCTTGGAGGATTTGGAGGAAAGATTGTTCATTAAAACCCCACAGGCACCTTTTATCAAATCAAAATTGCAGAGGGCTTTAGGATACAACAAAAACTATTGATAAACAGGAATTACATAACAAATGAAGCGCTAGTTAAGCGGATAACAAAAAAAAGTTTATCCATTGTAGGAGGGTTTGCTCTTTTTGTGCAAAAAGGAATGTTGTTTTTCACTTCAGTAAATTGGAATAACTAAGGAAATATATTTCTATCAAGTGAGTAAAATCATTAAATTAGTCCACGTTGATTCCAGGAAGAAAACAAGGAGGAATTTCAAACCAAATGTGTGTGTTTTTTTTTTTAAATCACCTAGATGTATGCTGCGTTCATACCATACTCGACCATAGACTTTACGTGTAATCTTGCCGCAACTGAAGCCGGTGTTTGGGGCGGTGTGAACGTAGCATTAGGCTCATACAATCAGTCAGTATTAAATTCTGTAACAATCTTCTCACATAAGCAAAAAAAAAAGAAAAACAGTAGATTTTTCAATAATGTTGTTTTCTTTAAGTAAAGATCCTCAAATGGCAAAGTCCTGTAATTCAAACTTTAAAGTTTCTTGTCTCAGTTCTTTAATGGATGTTTTCGTTTGGCAAGTGAGGAGAAATATCGGCTTTGAGGTCAGATGCCTCACTTTTTCTCTGCTTTGAAGGACAAGGCCACATTTTTGTCTGCTCCAACAATCAATACCCCACTGATCAATAGACATCTTTGTAGTTGCCATGCAGAGCTGAACCATAAAACAAGGTGACAACCTGAAGCTTTGATTGAAAACATCTACAAATTAGGTCAAAGTTTGCTTAAACTGAGAGTTGTGTTGTGGCTCGTCATATAAAGTTGGCTAGAAGTGCTCTAATTGGGGATTTTACGGTCTTCTCCTAATTGCTTCAGGTATTTTCAGTATTTTTCGTTGTTGGATTGCTCTCCTTAAAATGCTCTGCACACCTGCTCACAGAGACATGTGTCCTCGAGTTGCCCTTCATCCTGCTAATGAAAAATTCAGGAAATGAGAGGAAGCAGCTTCTTTCATGGCTCAAGCAGTGAAAATATCCTCATAATGAAGTAAAACCAGGGAAGTTTTACTGCTAATATTGCTGTAAAACTTTAAAACTCTTCAGAGATATGGAACAGCTCCGCCTCAGAGCGGCTTAATAACCAGTCAAATAAGTGCCTCTCGTCTTTAAAATCGAGCGAAAATATATGTATTTCCTGAGAGGAAGAAGGACAGACGTGATCACATTGTGGGGGGGAGGAATATTTTGGAATTTGTGGCTTGATATAAGTATGGAGAACAACAGCATGAAGGCTGAATATCAGCTTTTGGTTAAAACAAATGTTCACCCATTAAAGGAATGCTTCTGCAGATCTACAAAATGAAAGTTTAAATGAGCAGCAAATGACATTGCTCACAGTAGTCCACCTTTGTTTTCTTTACTTTTTTTTCCACTCATCCAACTATTTTCTGATTCATTTCTGGGGTTTTTTCCACATATCCTTTTCCAATTATCTAAAATTGGGTTATGTAGATAAAAACTCCAGGAAGAAAACCCAGGAACTCTTCTCTCCAGTGACTTTCTGCCAGAGTACCACTAAATGTTGCCAACCTGGAAAGGACATTCAGGGATCAGAAGTAGTGAAAAAAACGAATCTCTATTAGTAGGTCTGACATATTCGTCAACAGGTGATGCATTCATCCTCAAAAGTCACAAGCAGGATAAATAGGCAGCAGAAAGATTTGAACAATTTTGCATAGATTGCAATTTTTGTGTGTGCATGCAGCTGCACGGTTGGACATCAGTGAGGTTTGTCTTGTTGTCTCCCGTTCAGAGATGAAAGAACCAACAAAGGGAAGCTAAACATCTGAACTTGACATACTACATACATACATACTACATCATACTACTTTAATGGTCAGTTAGTTGGTTACCTGGAGAACACTTGGTGCCAGAAAAAAAAAGCTGTTTTGGGATTTGTTCTGTTCATATGGAAAATTCAGTGTTTTCAGTACTTTTGTATAATCGTCTTTCCATTTGTCTCAGCCTTTTACAGGGCATACACATGGACAGTTATGAGCACAAAGAGTTTGAGGTGTTGACTTGGCATCCAAATTCCCTAAAGTCTGCTTTCCAGACGTATTAGCGGCACATAAAGTGGGAAAACCGCAATACGCAGCTGATAGCTGCCGTAACAGTTAATGGGTCCGTTTCTAGGGCAGTGAAGCGGCGCCACACTTCCAAAGCGCCTCAAGCTCAGCAGTTTAGACCAGGCCAAAGAGGAAGTCAGACACAGAAGCAGTGTAAAGCATCTGGTAAATTTCAAAATAAAAGACATGTAGCTTTCCAAGTGCTAAACTATGAAAAAATAAAAAAATAAAAATAAACATCTCCGGTGACATCAGGTTTAAAGTCAGTTTGCCTGTGGGTCTAAATTTTTCTGTGCCTTCTGTGGAATTGCTTTCTCCAGCTCTCGGTTGTCATGGTTACCCTTGAAATGCCCCATATTAGCCTTCTCAAATCATGCAGACTAGACACTTTGCATTGACCGATTATGGCAGAAAGTGGTTGTGTGAGGCGCGATATGATCCAAATACAGCTGAGCACAGTTCTACGAAGAGTCTGATTTATAAAGCGGAAACTGCGTGCAGCTATGCGTACTCCAAGTTTGATAGATCAGACACTCACCAGGCGTTATGTGAGGGACCGAGTTGAATAAGTGGAGGAGGCAAAAACCTCTTAGAATATTTTTCCTTTCCCCAAACTATATTAACAAAATGACCAGAGCTCATAAAAGAGGTCAAAAATAGAACTCAAACAAACGGTTAAGTTAACATCTCAACTGACTGACAAACATACCCGACCTAACAGACAAAGACACACAAGCATATATGAACTGGCTGATCACACCATGTGAAACAAATAGGGGTGACTAGACATACATTTACTAACTACAGACAGACAAAACTTATAAGTACACTAGGGTTGTTAATTAAACTAAAGAGCATAACATCTTAATCTAAATGTATAATTTTAAACTTAATCCATTAACAAAATCATAAAGAAATAAACAAAAGGAAATTCTTGAATCCCCCTCTTCCTGGAGGAATTTGGACAGTCCAATTAGCTCCTATTGCATTTAGTATCCTGGAGCCCTTCACCTATCCCTGCATCCAAATCCTATAGTATGTACTACATGCTACATAGTAGCTACTACTTACCCGTTGATGCAGTACATACTGCGCAGCAAACGAGAGAGTTACGTTAAGTTACGTGGCCTGTGGTCCCGTCCTCGGTAGCCAACGTCACTCTTCTTCTACAATTTTGGGGCTTCCGCTGCATTGTGGGATAGCGCAACATTCAGCGGATTTTACTGTGGCGGTAGTACACATCAGGGAACTTTATGCCTACTGCTCCGATCCATACTAGAGATTCGGATCTACTACATCGCTCAAAAATTGCTTTTCGCCTACTATGTAGTAGGCATAGTAGGGGTATTCAGATGCAGGTAAACAGGAAGTGGAGGAACTCTCAGCACTGGTAAGGCCAAAAAAAACAACAAATCGATTTCAACATTATATTTGGTGAAATACTGTAGTTTACTAAAGGTGCTCACTTACAATTGGAACTAGTGTATTTCCAGAATTTAGACAAACCCAAGAAAATTAACTAAATAAACTAACAACTTTAGCAAAAGGCGCATGAGAGTTACCAAGATTTATCATTGTGTGGACCTGGCCATTACACGTTAGAACAAAAAAAAAATGGGAAGCTTCCAAGTCAGATATCTGAGTCACCTTAACTAAGCTACCTGCTGAATGGGAAATCTTTAGAGCGCTTCCTGGATCATGGAAGTCCTATCTTTGTCTTTAAGGCAGAACCTGCTTATCTCTTAGTTGGTCATGATCAAAATCTTATGGCCCCAGAGGATAGTTAATCACCTTCTTCGCCTTCACAACAGGCTGGAGCGGCATACTAATTTCTACAGATGAAGACACATATTTTATTGCCTGTGTTTAGTCAGTCAGCTGCCAAATTTAAGTCAGAAAATATGTTGTAAATGTAATTTTTTTCTGCTAATGAAGTGAATCCTTATCCAAACATGTTTGATCTACCTCAACAACTTTGTGGACGGCTTTTCATCTTTCCCTTTTCAACATTGTTGACATGCTTGTTTTAGATGACAGTTTGTGTTTTTAATCACGTTCTGCTCAGGGGGGACTTGTCACTCTATAGCACCATCCTTCCGGGATATGTGAAGTTCTCTGCTTGAGGCAGAGAGTGACCCCAACCTAGAGAGAGCAGTCCACTTTTATCTGTCCTCATACCTATCGAAACGGATGTTTAATTTGCAAACCAAATTTAACGATTTTTGTTTCTGGTTTACTAATATATTCTGTGCACCTTTTGATGACTTCAAGTTTATGTTGAGTTTTACAGTAAATGTCAGGCCATATATAATGTGTATTTATATCAGATGTCTCCTTTGCTCAGTGTATTTAGGTCCATTTCTGTAGCTCGCTCTGTTTTTTACAGCTATGGGTTCTGCTCTCTGCAAGTCAGGCCTCTGTGACTAATGCAGTTGGTCCACGAGGAAGGTGGCTGTTACAGTGCAGTCCTCTCTATGTGCCAATACTGCCTCTGTTTGTGAGGAGCTACTGAAGCAGTAAATGGGTAGAATATAGGAAGAGAGGAGGCTAAACGGATCTCTGAGAGCGATGAGCCCGAACAGAGAGGCATAGAGCAGAAAAAGGGATTTAGTTTCAGATCAGTATTAGCCTTTCAGATAAGTTTCTTATTCTTGTACACAAGCTGGACGAACAGCTAATTGTTGAATTTATTTTGGGTGTTTTTAAGAATTGAAAAGTATTTTCATTTTTGATACGGTTCAGAAAAGCTCCAACCCATCACTGCATGGAATTTGTAATAAGTTTTTTATTCGTTTAATTTGTTTCTTTCAGGTTAATAAAGAGCAAAAACGTTCCAGACTATCCTTGATTTCCTCAGCTGTAAATCTACAGCAACAACCCAGTGATAGGGGCTTCATTTTTACAGGTCTCAAAAAGCACCTGATCCGGAATTACCACAGTAACCACCCAAAGATTGCCAGAGATGATTTGAATTTAAAGAGAAAAAGTATTTCTTAAGATGAAGAGGTGAAATAATCACTCAGAAAGGGCCAAAATGCTTCTCTACAACTGTTATGTTATTAAATGTTGCAAACTTTGATGCTTTGTATGTTATTTCTTTAACTGTTCATTGTGCTGCAGATCTGACTTTTTTTTGTTGTTGCTCAAACTGTTCAATTTTAGCTGAAAAAAAAAAGAGTATTGCAAAAAGCGTTGCCTTAAAAAAACAGCTGCTGCAATTATACCAGCTAAAAGAACTTCAAGCTGAATGGTTCATCTGTAGAGAAAAAGGCGCCGGCACAGAAAACTCCAGAAGATCTGAACTTCTCTGAAAACCCATGGTCAGAAGAGTTAATTGACTCTAACTAAGCTGTATCAACAATGGAAAATCGTATTACATTTCACACGGTTCTTTCTGTTTTTTTGTATTTGTTTTTTGGTCTAGTAAGGCAAGGCAAGGCAATGCAATTTTATTTATATAGCACACTTTCAACACAAGGTAATTCAAGGTGCTTTTCATGATTCAGTGGTAATGAAACCAAGTACACGGTAAAAATATGAAAATTTAAACAGATCATTACTAAAAGAAACACATTTAGTAACTGAAGCTTAGCATAAAATGTATGTGAGAGTATGAAATTTAGTAAGTCCTTTGTCTCTGCATCAAAATGACTGAACATTACAATCTTTTCATTTTCTGTTTAGCCTGAAAAAAACCCCACTAAAACTTTTTACTATCTTTCAACTATGAAGATATAAAGCAATTTTAAAAAATCCTAAAGTTTCATGTGTTAACTGGTGAAATTAATTGTTGGGACAATTCTATCTATAATTCCAGTTTCAGCTAAACAAGAGCAAAAATTTGGGGACAAAATGGTTACATTTAATCAGCCTTAAGCTCTTCGTAAGCGCTCTGCTATGCAGTATGATTCAATGCAGGGTTATATAAATCCAATCAGTGTGGAACCCATGTTCAATATGTTCAGCCGGGCTAAATGTTGTCTTCTCTGTTCATGTGGAGCACGGTTGCTTCAGTAAAGCTGATAATGAATTATATCGAGCTGCTGTCTGCTCCTCATTGACTGCAGTCAGACTCAGAACCGACTTTAACCTGAGGCGATGAGCTTCACTGAACTTTGAAACAAACTCTTTCCAGCACTTCGTCTGGCAATGTTCTCATTCTCTTCGACGGAAGGCGTTTTTTTCCAACTTGTTATGAAGAAGCAGAAATCTATATTATGTATGGGAATTCAAGCACTAACGGGGCCCCTCTGTTGGTTTAGGAGAGCCAAAGGAGTGGGTTAGTGTCCATTTTCTTTGTGTGAAATTAAGCAATAAATACATAATTTAACCTTGTGGTCGTTACATGAGAACGTTTGGAACGGTTTAAGGAATATGAAGCTTTGTAAGGCACTTTGAGGCTTCTTTCTGAATGTCTAAATAAGTTTTATCAATAAAACACTGCCATCTTGAACACAGAATTTAAGTCGTCGTGAAAACTATCTAACTTTCAGTCTTTTTCCTGTCTAATAACAGCAATGCTTGTAATTGCGCTAATGACAATTTTGATGATTGTAGGCAGGAAAGGATGTGTCTCTGTTATTAACTTATTAACAAGAAACCATGAGCAAGCACGATTCTTTTCTTTGAATAACTTCATTTAATCTCCATCAAAACAAATTAACATCTAAGATGAGAAACTTTCATAAATGGATGTCTGGCACAAAAGCATCTGTTTAGCTAATTTCCCTTTTTCATTACCTTGGGGAGGATCTGTGTTAAATGCTGGAACATATTCTGTTGCTGTGCTGGATGATTATGTGGATAATGTGGGCCAAATGATTACAGGACGCAGAAAAACAGCTTAAATGGGTAATTTGTCTGACAGAGATCTGCATAAAGGCACATAAGGTTTTTTTTTCAGCGGATTTCATGAACTTCACAACACAGAACAATATTGTGCCATTATCAAAATATAGCAAAAGAAAAGATTGCTCACAGAAACATCCAAACATCTAACGTATTTTCCACAGCTTCATCTGGATGAAGATATCTTGTATCTGAAAGCAGAGATCTCCAGATCTCTTACATTGATCTGAGTCATGATTATCAGTGTCTTTAAGTACTGCTTTGTACAAAAAAAATATTTTAAAGGGATTATAGTGAGACTGAAGGAAAGTATAATGGCGTAGATCAGACATGTACAGCAGGAAAAGGCACATACAGTAAACATTTATTTCTCATTGTCAACCTCCTGTACTTCTGGGTAAATAGTCCAATACGCCTGTCTGGATGATAGGGTTCTATGACTTTTGTCTCACATTGTGAATGTCCCAATTGGCTATTCTCAGTCTGGGGCAACCAAATCTGGAATAGGTCACCCTTCCCACGGCCCCTCCCTGGATAGTTTCAGATTTCAAAGGTCCTGAAACCATTGAAACAGGTGGATTATCTGTGATTTGTGCTGATTCTGTCGATGTTCTGGAGTTTACTTGATTGCTGAATCATTTAAACATTTAGGCATTAAGCAGCAAATAATAAATGCATTTTTTGTGATTTCAGTGAGCTAGATAGTTTATAGATTGTAATTCAGGACACCATTCATCTGCATCTGGAGGCTTTAAAAGCTCTGTAGAAGCGCAATGATTAAAAAACTTTTTGCATTTTCATTAATTACGTTTCTTTTTGCTCCTGCATTCTTCCTCTGAATCTAATTGTCTCCATTTTTGCAGTCTTTCACTGCTTCACTGCCACTTGTAAAGGTTCCAATACAAATTGCACCCGAAATTCTGTCCACGTTACATGAAAGGTTAAACGGATTATTATCGACAATTACAATGCGAGAGATGATTGGCAGCTTCATATTAAGGTCAGTCTCTGAGAGATACAGGTCAATAAGTGTGTGGCAGTGTAAACAGGAAGTATTGCACAATCAGGAAATGGAGAGTTAACTGGTAGAGGTGGTTTTGATTGACTTAAATCCTCTGTAATGTAAGAACAAAGGACTGGAGCGTGTTGTTTTAACTGGAATGATTTCACCCACAGGACCGTATAGAGGATAACTCTATAAGTTATAAACTGGGAACGATAACATCACAAAGTGCCAAAGGAAGGAAGTAAGGAAGGGGCTGTGAGCACAGGAGCAGTATGAATCATGGAAACAGGAAACCCATGCCCCTATTCCAATAGAGCTGAAAATATTCAAGTCAGAGTAACCTGATGTCAGTGCACTGGGTTAATTTCATAAAAAAATGTTACATACATGTTAAATTAAAGTTTCTTAAGATGAGGAGACCCGACAGAGTCTTCAGGATAAGGGGTATGAAATTCAACTCTTCTAAGACTCAGGCTACGGTTCTTAACCAGAAAAAAAAGAGGAATTCTCCCTCAAGGTCTGAAATGCATCTGTGCCTCACATGGAGTAGATTTAGTTCTGTTGGTGAGCTGTCTCTGAATGATGATGGGGTGGAGCGGGAGATGGATAGACAGAGCTGGGCTGCTTCTGCAGTAATGATACAGTGCTGTAATGAACTTCCTTTGTCAGGTGGCCTTGCTATACCTTAGGGAAAAGGTGAGTGAAGTGCTCTTTTACATCAAATGGGTCAGGGTGACTTCATCTGAAGTTTTTTCCAATCCTGTCCCAGTGGGAGGAGACTCTGGATCCAGTCTTGCCTGGGAACTTCAGAGGAGTAGAACATCTGGGTTTCTCTCCTCTATTGACCTGTTTTTTTCTTTGTAGGAAGTAGTTACCAGAATAATTTTAAGCAAACAGTCCAGACCTTCACAAGTAAAAAAAACGTACACGTTTATTTAGATTATTTATGAAAACGTTAAAGATCAAGCAAAAAGTTAACACTAATTTAAAGAGTGAAACCTTCAGCTTTCATTTATTTTTTGTAAACATCTGAGTTAGAAATAAATGTCTTTGACCAAAGGTTGTTGGATTAAGAAAAAAAATGTCCTAATGTTCCTTGAGATTTTCCAGAACACTATACCTGTTAGTCTGGACATCTCAGACCTATTTGTATGCACCAACTTTATTGAACCAAACTGCAGATTGTATTCTAGGAGTGAAATTTGAACTTCAAAGAGAACAGCAACTTTATTTTATTTTTTTTTACCAGATTGTTCAAAGACCATCATCAGATCCGAAAAAAAACAGTATCTGACTGAGCTGCACAAAGAGAACATCTCTGTTCTTTCTAAAAATAAATATGAGAAAAACCTTTCTGATCTAAAATGAGAATTGGATTATTTTAGATCAGATTTAAACCTTCACAGTAACCGTGGAGAGTATTTATAGCTCTGAAACAAAAAAGGTTTAGTTTTTCATCTCAATGCTGATGGATTACATCTGACATTTCTGCAGCTCAACCTAATTTGCGACACTATTACTTTGTTAAGAAGGTAGACTGTAGTCCCTCTGTTTCTGCAGCCAAATGATTCTGTAGGTCTAATTCCTACATTGCAGCAGTTTTTATTTTTATTTTTTATCAAGGTCTTTTTGACTCATTCTTCATGTTTAAACATCCTTACAAGTCAAACTAGGGACTTAAATACAGTGATGAAAGATGTGAAGATTGAAAAATAAAAAAGTGATGTAAGAACAACTAACCTCGAAGTCAAAAATAACCCCACATATATTCACCAAAAGACCAGAGACTAAAACTCATTCAGTTTAGCCTCTCTGTTGTAATCCCTCTATGGTGAAGCCGTCCCAATTGAAAATCCGGCCCAACTGTTTTAGACAAAATATTGAAAGCATTGAGACTTACGAAAAAAGATTAAAAAGGACCTGCTTTTTGTCCCCTAAGGAAGGTAGTTTAAGGGTTTCTCTCCCAGTCCAGTGCAGAGACTTTATACTTGCATTTCTAACGTGCAGAAATCAGTGCAGCAGTGTTCTGCGTCTTGGTCTTCCTTAAATACGATTCCTAATAATATGATTTGGTCTTCTAATCTAGTTTTTATTGCTTTTTTAAATGAGGGTTAAAGGAGCAAAAAACCATGACTGGAGGTCCTCAGCTGATGACCGGCTCATCTCCAGGCAGGTTTTTAAAGCACGATACTTGCTTAAAAGGCAGCGGTAAAGGTGTGTCAAGCAGCAATGCTCCGCAGGTAGACCACCAATTTATATTTTAATAGTTTAGATTCCATCATAAATGTAATGTTTTTTATATTTGATCTTTTTTCCCCCTCTAATTAAAGTACACTTTTTAGTGTTATATAATTTTAACCATGTTGTGGCACTGTTACAAATGCAGCTGCGATTTTTTTAATCCTCAATCACGCATTTTATTTAATGCAAATGTACGCTTACAACTGATAGTTTATTAAACTTGTCTGCTGAACCCTATTTTTTTTTCTTTTATTAAAAAAATTATAATTCTAGTAACACAGGAGTGGATATAATTTACTCTAAAGGTTTTAAAAAGAGAATAAAAGAGCAGAAAAAACATTTTGAACATGGATTAAAGCCTCCACTGGACAAATCAGCATGGGCAGATCATTTTTAGATTGTATGCTGCCTACTTGGTCCAAAGATTTCTCCACAGTTTTCATTTGGAAAAATCACAAATATGGAATTATATTTTTGCTCTTATATGGATTATGCCAACATTAATTACAAGTTTAGAAATAATCTTTTCTACATGAATCCGTAAACTTTGGCAGAGACACTTTTCAGAATCACTGACCTTCACTTTTTGCTTTATAGTGAGCCATATTCTCTAGAAATGATGAAAAACTCAGACTAGCTCAGAGACCTAAGTCAAATCTTTTTATCAGAAGTGACATACAATTAATCCACTTTTTCATCTCTATATGATCAAAACAAGGGATGTACCGATACCATTCCTGTGTACTATATCGGTATTGGTTAAAGTTAACCAATACCATGAACAGATACTTAAAAATGTGGAAAATCTGCAATATTTTCACAGAAAATGATTATTTTTCCACTGGCATTCTTAGTTTTGTGCTCATTTTTATTAATATTGTAGTTTTTTTAATCTAATTCACCATTGTTTGTTTTAACAAGCAGAGAAGAAAATAAAACCTGTCTTCCAATTCATAGCAGTTTTTGTGTGTAATAGAAGTATCGGTATTGGTACTCGGTATCGGCAAGTAGTCTAATGCAAGTATTGGTATCGTATTGGTTTGAAGAAAGTGGTATCGTTGCATTCCTAATAAAAACATTTCTTTCATTTGATTATTATACTGGCTCTGTTGTATGATGAGTTGTAAGTTTTTATCTCCTCTCAGGATTATTCACCTGAAACTGTTGTATCAGTGTGCCTCTTTGCACCTTATTGTGTTATTGATGTTCTTGCCTCAGTTTGCTTATTCCCTCCATCACCCAAACACACACACATTAAGGCCAATATTTTAAAAGGCAATGAAAGTTGTGTGAGGATTCTACCTGACAGCCCATTAAACAGGAGAAGGATGAGGATACAATTAGATTGTCATCCACTCAAGAGCTACAGCTGCCAAAACAGATGGATGCAAGGAAAAAAAAAATACAAGACAGGGTTTTCGTTTCAGGAGAGAGGCAAGATATTTCAGGGTGAGTGGCTGATTCGTTGACGGGGTATCAAATGATTGAGAGACGGTGATTATTGGCTGTGATCAGACATGTCATTATATTCAGCGGCAGAGCTTAAAGGACGAGGAGCGAGGGAAGCTTTCCTCTGGGAGAAATAAAATCCCTTCTCATCCTCTGTCACTCCTTCCTCTGAAAAGACTTGACTTCACTTTGAATGGAGCAACAGATTTACTGCCCAGCCACTATGGTAATTCACTCAGAGTGCAAATAAGTGTTTAAGAGCATCAGCAGCAGCGGCAAAACATCAGATTTCTTGAATTCCTTGTCAGCTGAGAGAAAAAGAACAATGTGAGGTTAAAAAAGTGTTTCTGACTTGTTGCAAACCTGAATAAAAAGGGCTGAAAAGTCTAGCGCACAGCAACAGAAACATTTTAACAGCAATTATTGTTGAGCTTCTTCAATCATGTGTCTTTGTTTTTACAGAACTATCTATATTTATGCATAAAAATATGGAATACATTTAGATTAATATTTAACTGCTGAACGTTCTTAATAGTTTTAAACCCTCTTCATACAGCTTGTATGATGGTATGTATGCTGATGTTATATTATTGCCGGGTTCTATGCTGCTACAACATCATGATTAGCTGATTACATTGTAAACATGTTCTTGTTAAAAACGTTGTTCATTTTATTGGTGGAAATAATTCACTGTACCCCTCTGTATGTCTTTTTTAGTATGATACCTCTTGTAGTGACCTGTTTCTGCCAGCAGGAGGTGTGATGTTCCGTTGTAGCTGACTTATTCAGCTTTGTTGCTGGTGTGGAGGGTTATTAACTCTGTTTGTGGGGGTCTTACTTTGCTGGTGGGAATCTTTTACCTCTAAACTGGAAACAATTTAATGTATGGCACATCATTTTTGTGTTTGATTCTTCTGATCAAATGTTTTCAAACAAGGCTTCTTTCTTTTCGGAAAAAAACCCAATGCTGTTCTCATGACATTTAAAAAGGAAAAAATCTTATATATAAATGCACAAGAACATTCTGATATCACAAAACTATACTAGAATATAAGGAGAACAACTGTTTTAAAATTTTGATTGAGAAAAATCAAATCTATAGGGATGCCATTATATTTCTATATATTTGGAGCTGCAAAGTTACAAGTAAAAAGAATAGAAAATACGTATAAGTTCTGCGATGTATATTTCAGTGAATGTTATAGTGGCTAGAGATCATAAGGACATGTTGGCCTCAGCAAGGAATAGTTTTGGCAACTTCTTAAAGATAACTTTAAAAAAATTACTTTTTCGAGCGTTTCTTGGAAACTTTGAACACAAACTCAATGAAAAATAGAAATCTTAAATTTCATGGATGAAATACAAACGTTTCCTCTCAGCTAAGAGATGCCAGAATTGACCAGGATTCCAACTTTTACAGGCGCATTGTTCTTTCACGTTAATGCTCGGACATATCGAGCCATCACATGTGCAACTTCGCAGACTTTCTGCCACCTAAACTGAACCATAGAACTAAGAACAGAAGCCACTTTTAAAAAGAAAAGTTAAAACGCATTGCGCACATTGTTAATAATATATATTTGTATTTTATCTAGTAAAGGAAATATAGATCTACGCTGATCAGAACGTGGACTTTTTATTTATTTAAAATTGTCACCATCTCCATTTCAACATAAAGGCAGATCAGTGGAATAAAGCAGAAGATCCAGAGGAGCTGTCCGGATCCAGTTGGTGCTGAAATCTGCGTCCGCTGGACTCGGCTGCAGAGCTGTCCCTCAGCATTTCAGACCACACGTAGTCAAACAATTAAAAGACATTTCTGAGTCTTATTCAGTTCCAAGAAATATCCTTTAATTGTAAGGCCAGGTGCAGCACTCTCTGTTTCCCCTCTTCGCTGCTCCGTAGCAGTCCCTGCACCGACAGTCGCAGCTGCTCCGCACCTGGAAGGACACTACGGGACAGTGACGTCACAAACACAAATAATCAGCCAGAGGGTTGACCCTATGGAAGATATGACCCTTCAGGGTTTGACCACAGCGAAGCTCTGCTGTTGCTGGTGACTTGTTGGAAACTCCTCCACTCCGCTCTGAAACCTCACCGCGGTTGTTCTCAGCGGTTGCTTCTTTGTTCGGAGACGGTTTTACGCTTAAAGCGACACATGACATGCAAAATGACTTATATACGTCCTTGTATTAAGACTGATGAGGAGAAAACATCACATCGCATATGTGCTGGATGAGGTCTAAAAGGGAAGCATGATACAGTGGCTTCATTTCGTCAGTTCGCGGCGCGTAAACGAAAACCTCTCCAAGGTGCTGAAAGGGAAACGCAGCTTCATGCAGATGTATCAGAAGAAAAGCGGTCATTCGTACTGCAACTCCACGCACGGGGGCAAAGGGGAAGCTGACAGCTCCCTGTATTTCCTCTCACCTTCATTTTATGAGATTTAAAAACACCGGACAGATCCGATTTTGAACATTTACGCACAAACATGAGAGTCACAAGCACAGGCAGCGCGTCTCAGAGTAAACCCAACACATGCTACACTTTCGTGGCTGCGCAAAAAATCCTATTTTCTCCCCAGAACAACAAATGCGTAACGGCACTGCCGGTCCTATGTCTTAAAAAGTCTCAGATGGGTTCCTATGTCCTCCTCAAACCTTACCTAAAGAGCGAGCATCACCCTGGGGCGACAGTACCTCTGCGCCTCCTCTGCGCTGCGCTCCGGCTCCCATCCATCCTTCTCTCTATCCCTCCATCCCACCATCCCTCTCCATCTCCATCCCGCGCCTCTCTTTTCTCCGCTCCGGCTTCCAGCACCGGAGATAGATGATCTGCAGTCACGTGGGTCGGAGAGGAGAGGAAAGAGAAGGATGGAGAGAAAGCAGGGTGGGAGGGAGGGAGAGAGAGAGAACGTCCCTCCTCCTGCTCCTCTGCAGTTTGCAGTGTGTGATGTCTCAGACTCGGAGGTAGAGAGTCAGAGCTGCTCGTCCGGCGGATCTTCACCTCTGAAACAAACCCCCGGTGTCTCCTATCATCCTCCCCCTCTTCCCCTCTCACCTCCCCGGCTTTGCTCCTCTCTGGAGTCCTGGAAGCTTCTCTCTCTCTTTTTCTCTATCCTTCCTCTTCCACTTGACTCTGACCAACAGTTTCTTCTGTGGGATTTAGTTTTCTGCTCATCACTCCCTCCAACACTTCGCCGCTGCCGCTCACATTCGGATTTTGCTCATCAGTGAGAAGAACCCAATAATCGGCGAAGTGGATCCGTGGATGCGCCTATGGGGCTCGAACTGGAGATGAAAATGCTCATATTGTTATTTCATTCCCTGTGGATATTGCAATGCAACACAGTGAGCGCCGACTCCATCATCCACATCGGTAAGACACCAGCGGGGCTTAATTTTTTGCGTTCAGTTGTCAGGGTTTTGGCTGCAGGGACAAACGGGCTGCACTGAGTGCGAGCAGAAAGCAGGGATGCTGACGGGTCTGAAAGACGTGAAGTGGTTTGAGCTGTTAGGGTTGGGGGGGGGGGGGGGGTACAGGCGCTTATTTCTGCATTGTAAAGGTAAAATAAAAACGGACTCACTCTGATTGTGCTGATTAGCTTTCCCAGCCGGTGCCAGAATTCTGTGCAGAAGGAAAGAAAGAAATGAGACTGTTGCATTTACGTTCAGACGCACGCAGAGTGGAGGCCAGTAGTGCGCCCTGTGCCGTGTTGCGCCATTCATTTATCCATCCATGTACCCCTTTATGCATCGCTTTCCTGTGAGCTCAAATGTTTAGCTAGAATTCCTTCAGATCTGCCCTCCGTGGGTGTTAAGAGGGCTACACTTTATCCTTCCACCCCCCCCCCCCTTCCCACCCACCCATCTCCGCTCCCTCTCTCTCCCCCTCCTACCCTCATCTATAAGCGTGAACTTTCAGCTGGACGTGAGTGAAATGTTAATCAACTCCAGCAGAGGAAGTGATGACAGAGGGGACAAACGGCGACTGTTCGGTCTTTCAGGCGTCCAGCGCGGGCCTCTCTGCTTCCCTTTTATCACATTATTCCCCGCTGTTTCAGTCCGGTCAGTGTTTCACTGAAAAGGTGAGAGTTTGATGAGGAACGGAACCCCCCCCACCAACCAGAGATGATCCAGATCACTGATGTCCTGCAGCTAGAGCTTTGTGCCGGTGACAGCACTGTGGTGGGTCAGGGTGCTGAAACCAGCAGAGGAGAAGGAGGAGGTGGAAGGGTGCAGAGTCATTCTGCAGAATATCCCTCTGGAAGTGAAAAATTAAAAGACACTATATGACAAAGAAAAAAACAAAAAAACAAACTGAAAATCATCTCTGAAAGGCCCCACAACCACATATACACACCTGGTGATGCATGTTTTGAATGATGTTGACTTAGACACAGCCAGTTGGAGGTGGAAACAGAGTTTGTGGCTGCTAAGGGCTGATTGCTGGCAGAGCCAGAGTGAGATTAGACTATGTTTTAACTTTTTGTTCCCATATCAGTGAGTAATGGCCAGTTTTCAAAAGATTAACATTAAGATTGGCTCCTATTGGTTAGGAATAATTTTTCTTTAATAGGTTACTGTGTAAGCATGACACATTTGTTCTGAGTTACTTTGTTGCTGATGTGGCATCACATTCTGAAAAACATCCATCCATCCATCCATCCATCATTGGACTATGGTGGTAAAAGGTCCAGGAGGGACACCCATCTATTCGTTGACCTGATCACTCTCCAGTCGATTCTTGAGAGATCTCAAAGTGTTTCCAGTCTTGTAGTCCCTCCAGCAGATTCTGGCTCTGCCCTGGGGTCTCCTCACATTGGAAAATGCCTGAAAGTCTTCCAAAAGGGGCCGTTCAGAGCCTCTAAGCTGAAGCTTGAACCACCTCTCTTTAATCTTTCTGTTGCATTTGAGCAGCAGTTGTTTTTAGCTAAAAAATAGTTTATAGCCAGCAACTCATTCTGTCGATCACTTTGATAAAAATAGTTTAGGTAGACAGCTAAATATTACTTTTCATGTTTCTTCTCACACTGCAAAAACAGATGTGGCAAAAATGACGCATGTCCTGAGTGTGATCAGGGACTACACATGTTGTGAAGATTTTAGCACATAGATGTTACATCCTACAATCAAATGAATGACACAGAGAAAGGGTTTGTCTTATGTGCCTGAAAACCTGGCACAGGAATAAAAAAATAACAAATAAAAATAAACAGAAAAACCAAATATACATTAAGCATATCAGTTTGTGCATACAAATAATTTAACAGTTTAACGGGAGCCACTATTTAAAATGTCTGACAAAAAACATTGTGTTAAAATTAACTCAACATGTGTAGTCCCTGATCCCACTCAGGACATGTGCCATTTTTAACACATCTGTTTTTGCAGTGCAATTTAACTGATAAGGTTAAGATATTAAGATTATTACAAGACCTCCAAGTTGCTTATTCTTCAGAACAAGGAGTCAATCAATAACTTTTCCATCTACTTATTTTAACACTTCCTAAGAAACCGTTGTAGAAAATGTTAAGAACCTTAGAGTGGCCCAGTGTTGACACTTCTTTCTTTCTTTAACCACTTCTTTCTTTTTTGATCCATTCCTGTGTGGACAAACTAAAAGTCCAGAGACAGCCTTGGATGCGAGCATGGGCAGATGGGAGGATAAATCTGCATTCAGTGGGAACAACATTGAACAGTGATGTCGGGTTATTAGAAACACAGAACAGTTGATACTGCAATCAACAGCCTGAAACCAGCATGTATCTCTGGAATGATTTACGAGAGTGCAAGAGAGATTTAAGACCTGTAACTGATGCATTTGAGTGCAAAATACGATTCTGTCTACCTTTTAAGGAGGATCCTCTCAAAATTGTGCAACAAGAAATTCAGAATCAACAGTTGGCAAATAAAACGTAAGAGAATGCTTAAGTTCCATACTTTATCCTGTTTAAATTGACAAGCATCACTCCATTTACGTCTATAAGTATTACAGGCGTTGTGAGTCATATTGTGACTGCATTCGGAGGGGAACCAGATTATGAGTTCAGTTGGGGGTCTCCTGGGTTATGCATACCTGTTTTTGGTTGTTTGTTTGCACAGAAACAGAGTAACAATGACAGCTCTGTAAATTATGCAATTTAACACCAATATCTTCATTATCTTGACCTTTTTCAGCTACAGCTGGATTATGTCTCCGCCGATCATAAATCATTTCAGTCCCCAGGATTATCCAGCGTCTGGTCACAAGATACGTTATCTTCTGGATCATTTAACAGATTCTGTTGGTTTAAAAAGGAGCCGAATTCATTTTCCACATTAGGGACGCTGTTGGTCGTGCCGCTGAAAACCAATTGAAGCTCATCTTTAGAGCAGAGGAGCCGTGGTTGCTCGGCTGCGTTCGGGGACTCTGTTGTTTCCTTCAGCCTCCTGACAGCCGGCTCGACCTGGCAACGCGGCGCAGCAGAACCCATATCGGATGTGACAGTGTTTCAGCCTCGGCTATATAATCCACCCCCACCCCAGCATCTGTCTCGTCCAGCCACGCCGCTGATCGTCTGTGACGTTTCCCGGTTATTTTGTCCCCTCATCTCCTCTGTCCCCCATGGAGGGTCAGTGGCAGGCGAGGAGGTCAGTATATTGAGGTGCTGAGGGATGAGGAGGAGCTGATTGATAAAAGAGCTGATTCAAAATAAAAAGCCTTCAGTCAAAGCCTGACCTGATCTGCTGCTGTGTGTTCAAGTCCAGCACTGATGCAAAATCCAGCAAAGTTGAGGTCCAAGAGTCTGCTGAGATCCCAGCGGTAGCAGCTGCTTTCTCTAATTAGCTGCACTCTCTGTTCTTTTGTTCGGTGTGCATAAAATCAGTAAAAACAGCTGTTGTGGTTTTTATTTGTGCCTTGAAAGAAAAAAAAAAAAAAAAAAAAAAAAGGAGCGGACGAGAAAACACCAGAAAGCGTCAAACGGGAGCAAATCCGTTTCCAGTTAATTTCTGCCTTTAAATAAATCTCAGAGATCAGGTCGTCGGTTAGGTGCGTTCAGGGAGCATTGGGAGGTTCAGAAGAAGGTCTTCTTCCAGAGGGGTAGCCGTGAAAGTGATTATATGGGAAGCAGACACACAGCTGGATGTCAAACCTGAACAGACAAACCCGCCGGCCCTCAAAGGTGGAGAAAACATGCTGCGTCTTCTGGACAAAAAAAGAACTTTGTTTCCGAACACCATGCCAGGAGCTTCGAAGCAGATTGGAAAAAACTAAATTTTCTGTTGAAATTGCGTCTCACAGAAAGTAAAGAAAGAAAGCTTTGATAAATCATATTATAGATAAAAAAACAGGTCAGCAGAATATACACATCCTTAATTCGATAAGGTTAAAGTCTCAATGCTTTTTCCTGTCCAACTTAAAGGGTCTGATAGATTGTGAAGGAACTGCACCTATTTCCAATTCAATAAAAAGATAGATAATGAAAATGAACAATATCTAACACTACAAACTCCTGATAAATGATATAAAACTGAAGAAAGCTGGATTTTCTGTCAGATATGAAGAAAATAAACGTAAAAAAGGCACCCACAGACATCAATCTAACTCTTAAATGTACAGTATTTAAATTACATTCAGAATTTGCTTTTTTTGGGATGTTTTGTACAGTGTTGCTGTTAAACTGTAACAAGATGAAAAAATGCAGTAATTCTACCAGCTTATAAAGCACTCTTATTACAGAGTAGTGATTATTTTCACTGTATTAATTAGTTCAGCCACTCAGCTTTGGCCCTCAGCATATATTAAGCTGTAACTTGGTGCACAGCTGGAAAAAGTAAAATGATTTAACATCCATAGGGTGTAAATCTCAGTTTGATCTGGTGTATAAAAGCCTTGTAAAGGTTTTCAGACTGTTCTGATTTAAAAAAAAATGTTTCAAAGAAAAACGTCTAGTTCTTTTAATGGTATTTTATGCAATAGACCAACTGAGGCTAGTACATAAAGTGAGAGGAATTCTTTTTAACGAGATTTCCAAAACATTATATTGAAAGACTTTGTGCGCTTAACCCTGGGTTAATACAATTAATAAATAATAAATAAATATTTAATAAATATTAAATACAGTTAATACAAGTTTTACTTCATTGATCCCAGAAGGACATTAAGTATTGTAGCTCATACTATTTAATTTGTGGTTCTTTTCTAGCGGTATGTGTTGCAGCGCAACCGAAGAGGTCTCTGACTGTTGGATATTCTAATGAAGAAGATGCTCAGGGTTGTCCACACTTTTCTTGATTTTATGAACAATCCTTGTTTGCATCATAATCTCCAGAGGCTCTACAATCGTCCAGGACAGGAACCAGCCTTCTTTATAAGCTCATTGAGCATTTGAAACCCCAGCAGATGATGGTTGAAGAGATGAAACTCTCCACAACGAACTTGTAGAAGATCTGGAGCATCTTGCAGCAAATGAAGGACCTAAGCTTCCTCGAGAAGTCCAGTCCGCTCTGTCCCTTCTTTTAGAACAGGCAGCAAAGATTGTATGTCCAACATTGTAACGGCGAAGTGAAGACATTTTTGTCCTTGCTTGCTGAGGACAGAATCCAGAAGGAACCATTTATTCGGCATGTGACTCTTGTGAATGACCCAACAGACTTTTCTCGCCACTTTGCTCACCCATGTCCTCGCTGGCTTTCATGTTCCCAACCCAACTTGTGCTGAGCAGATTCTAGTGGAAAAGGAGCTGAAACTATAACTTTGTAGCTCTGGTTGTACGTGTAACGTTAGTGTGCTGCTGGAAAGTAAACTTTCACTCCATGCTCAAGTGTTTTGCCAAGGCATCCTCACTCCCAACTCATCACATATGGACGCGTGATCAGACTCTTGACCATGCATCACATAATGACGCGGGTACCCCCCCGCGTCATTTTTTGACGAGCTCAGAACAGGTTGTATGGTTGTTGTCCTTTATGGTAAACATCTTAAGTTTATTTTGTTTCAGAGCCGTTCGATGTAAGTTGAGTTATCTAACCAATTTTAACCAACCCACAAGTTTTATGTTCTAACCTTAAGGCCACAGAAGGAGAAAAATACATTCTTTTAAACAAGCAAGCAAGTAAAGCCGGGCATACACTGTGCTATTTTGGACCGTTTTTGAGCCGATTTGTCACTCGTGCGACTTTTGTTTGGATTGTGCCGACTTTTGTCTTAATCGTACGTGTTGCATCGTGAAGTGTACATTGAGTAACGACAGGCAATTTACACCTCACGACCAGCTCCCGATCGGTCGCAAGAAAATCAAACCTGTTTGAAATCCTAGTCACCCCTCGTGAATGACACACTGTGGAAGCAATGCTACGAGCTATTTCTCATACTGCGCATGCGTGTCATCAACGTTACCGCGGGAGTACTTCTGGTCTTTGACATAAACAAACGATGTTTCCACACAAAAAAAAACCGGCACAGATTGCCAGGGCAGCGCGTTGGAACTTTGAGCGCATCCTCGCAATTCTCAGACGTGCATCTCACTCCCGTGTTTTTCTTCTGCTTCTTCAGTTTCGGGTCAGACGCGCATCTCACTCCCGTGTTTTTCTTCTGCTTCCGGGTCTGTCGTGTCGTGTAGTGAGAGCAGTCAGGTCGCATCCGAACAGCGGTTCGTACAGTGTGAGCACATGAGTCGTGAGCTGTGAACTTTTAACCCCTGCAATTCACTCGTACAGTGTGAGCCGGAGCTGAAGACCCGTGACTGAAAATTCGCACAGTGTACGCCTGGCTTAAGCGGATTCCTTGTCCTCCCCATGTCGTCAATTACTGATGTTTGGGATCTGTATAACATTGAACAGAGGCACCCAGCACGTCAAAAAAATTACGCGAGGGGGGTACCCAACTCGTCACATATGGACGCATGGTCAGGAGTCTGATCCTACGTCCATATGTGACGAGTTGGGCGTGAGGATGTGTTGGTTTTGCAGCCTCTAAGAGGTTTCCGACCAGGATTTTCCTGTATTTTGCTTCCTCTATCTTCCCACCTACTCTCCCCAGTGTCCCTGTTACTGCTGAACTTAGGCAAGATGCTGCCACTACCATGTTTCATAGCTGGAATGGTGTATTCAGGGTGAAGAGCAATGTTAGTTTTCTACAACAAACAGTAGTGTGCATACAGGCCATAATAATTTGTGAGCGCAGAAGCTCCTACAGAGGTACCATGGGACTGCTGTCTGGTTTGATTAATTTCCCCTCACCCAGCTTGTCAGTTTAGGTGCATGGACATGCGTTGGATGTAGGTGTGAAACGGTACAAAAAAAATAAAAATTCTGGTTCGGTATGTATCTTTGTTTCAACAACAATTCGTTCTTGAATAACACAAAATATATTAAGTAAAATATAAAATAAATCATGGTTTAAATATTAAATTTTTTTAGGAAACTGCAACATTAATATTTTAGTGTTCTGTCAAATTCAAAATAATCTGAGATTAAATATTTTAGACAGCCCTACTCCCTGTGTCAACAGTGCTAAAAAGTTAATCGGGGGTTAAGCTCCTACCTGAGCAAGCTGAAGGGATATTGCATGAGTTGTACAGGTGGGAAGGCAGGAATTATAACACACTGCTTGTCTAAGCTTGTCTTTTTCTCTGAGGAGCTGTGGTTTCTAACCCCAGAGTATCTCACGTTTTAATGTGTTCTTTTGTTATATGGCCTTTAATATCATTTTGTAAAAACACAGGATGATTTTAGATAGATAACTGTTGTGGGGGGCTGCACGGTGGAGCAGTGGTTAGCGCTGTTGCCTTGCAGCAAGAAGGTCGTGGGTTCGCATCCCGGCCCAGGGTCTTTCTGCATGGAGTTTGCATGTTCTCCCCGTGTATGCGTGGGTTCTCTCCGGGTACTCCGGCTTCCTCCCACAGCCCAACATGCATGATAGGTGAATTGATCACTCTAAATTGTCCCTAGGAATGAATGTGAGTGTGAATGGTTGTCTGTCTCTCTGTGTTGGCCCTGCAACAGACTGGCGTCCTGTTCAGAGTGTACCCTGCCTAACGCCTGATAATTGCTGGGATAGGCTCCAGCTCCCCCGTGACCCTGAATTGGATAAGCGGTTAAGAAAATGGATGGATGGATGGATGGAACTGTTGTGGGGGTGTTGCTCCTTCCATTCAGCTTCCACCTGCTGCTGCAAAACATCTCCAACGTAACTGAATAACTCCTGGAAGAAACATTCTTAAACACACATTATTGAACTCAGTTGTCCAGTGTGCTTAAGAGAAAGATGACAAGGCAGCTAAGTGATTTCCTTCAGCTCAGTAACAGGTTTAGTTGCTAACAGTAACCATCGGAAACAGACTTTGGGAAGCACTGAATATGATACTGATTGCTCTGTAACACCAGGATTTTGAAGCATTCCCAAACAGGAGACTTTAACAACAGAAGGTGGTATTCCAGCTCATAGTCTCCCTTAGAAGAGTCATTGGACATAACTTCTACTAGCAGTGTTGCTGGCATGTGTGCGGATACTCAGTGTGTCATATCAAAAAAAATCTCAATATGGATACATCTACCCTTACACCCCTACTTGGTGTCATGTTAGGCAGTTATTAAAGTACCCAAATGCAGAAATGCAGAAAAAAATAAATAAAGAAGCGTCTTTAATGAACAAAAACACTTACAAAATGGCAGCAGGCTTGGGAGGTACAAAGGAGAAAACAGAAACCGGAGTACGGTAACAGAAGGAAGCAGTAATGAGCTGTTCGAGTCAAAAGGCTTAAATAACTGAGGAGGAGTGAACGTTGCAAAGGGAGAGACTAGAATTAATTGGTAAGCAGTTGCAGGTGAGCAGGAAAGAACAGGTGGAGACAATCAGCTGGGCTGGGGAGCAGAATGGCAAAGGCGAAACAAGATGTAGCCTAATAAACAGGAAGTCATCTTAAAAAAGAAACTACAAACTTAACTAGAATTAATATTTCTAAGACGAACTAACAAGGGTTAATAAACTGGAAAAAAAAAGATAATCAAAATGTAAAAAATTAAAACAAAAGGTGAAAACAGAGCTGGAGGTGAAAAATATGGAAAGTCTAGTGCCAAAATAACGGCATGCCAAAAATTGAAATGATCATTTATATATAAATAAAGTAAAGAACCAACCAAAACTCAAACCCAAATTCATAATATCAAAACATTTGGAGGGTGTGCAGTTGGGCTAGCTTCTTTCCTTCTTCAGTTAATGGGCTGAACAGAGCTCTATGGGATGTTTAAAGCCTGGAATACTGCTTTACAATCTAATCCTGCCTTAACTCTCTACACATTTCCCCCAAACTTTCAGCCAAAACAATTCAGAGGTATTAGCACAATGGCTGGATAAATAATCAGATTAAATAATATATTCAGTTCACTTATTGGTTGATGTAGTCAAACTGGCCCTTTTTAAAAAAGATAATTAAATACAAGTGTAGACCAAACTATTCAGGAGTTTATTTGTAAAAATAAATTCACAAAAGAGGAAAAAACATAAATTTTCTTCCACTTTACAATTATGTACTTCCCTTGTGTTGGTCTCTTGATATCCCCAAAAGATTCATTGAAGTTGGATGTTCTAATGTAGCAAAATGTGAAAAGTTTGACGTGGTTCGGATACTTTTGTGGAGCCCTGCGTGCATCACTTTAACCTGTAATTGGGATTGTGTTCAGCTGTTTGTTTCTCACCAACAAAGACCGACCTGGGAACAGGGATAATTAGAGAGTTAAGAGTGATTTTTATTGTAACTGCGTCGTAAAACCAAAACAATGAGCTGCAGGAAGTCGAAAAAAATCAATGGCGCATGGTCTGTGAGGGAGCGCTCTTACACCGCATGCACCCATTTTCATTTGTGCTTTAATTATTTGTATCAGAGAAAGGCACCCCACATGATCCGGTTGGATCTATAAAGGAAACAAGTGGAGATCAATTCTGTAGCAGATCGGAGTGAAAGGTTTGCCGTCTGCCTACAGAAGCTGATACCGGCGGTCACACTCAGGTTGTTGCTCTTCGTTCCCACCTGGGCAGTTTTCCAGCTCAGAAGGTCCCCTAAACACCCCTCAGGCCGAGCGGATAACAAGTCACTTTTTATAAAGAGCCAGAGGAGGAGAGATTAGCCTGTCCCATGAGCCAGGCAGCTGACGAGGGATGATTTACTGCGCTGCTGTAGTGGCTAGCAGAAGGAGGGCCTGCTTATCCAATGGCTGGTTTTGGAAAGGCGAGCTCGAACTGCAGGAATCCAATCTGTTGAAGCTGGCAAAGCAAATGAGCAGCTGCGGCCTTTTCTCGCTCCGCCGCTAAATAAGATAAACTAACTAGGTTAGGGAAGAACGCAGAAAGCTTCCCGCACCGTCTCAGAATGGGTCCAGCCACAGCGTTTACCTCCACCACCAACACACACACACACACACACACACACACAGATGCTGAGATGGAAAAAGCAGCCGACTCTGTGGGCTGAGCATTTGACCCTGAAAAAGGCATTCAAATACTCAGAGAATCAGCGTTAGCGCTCCTTTCTAATTCACAGTGACAGACATGCAGATGCACACCATGTAGGCAGAGTGAGAGGAACAGGCCGAAAATGGAAACTGCTTTGACTAATAACACGTTCCACAAACCTATTCTTATATTGTTTTTTTTATCCCTGAAGCTGTGATGAAGCCTCTGCTTTTTGCCCTGAGTATAAGTGGAAATAAAAAATGAGTCTCTGAGAATGCATTAGACTGTAAAATCAGATTCCACAGATCATATTAAAACCATTTATCAGTGAGCCTAAACTTATTTAGGCTTTCTTTGGACAGACAAATGGACTGCTGATGAATAGATAGGAGTATTAACTGACTGGTTCTATACATCAATAACCTCTCTCCTTATGGGGAACCAGGCTATTAAACCATCATCCTTCTGTACTCAGATTTAGATTCACACACTCTTAATGACTAACAAGCTAAGATTCCATTACAGTTTCATACACAAAGGTGGGTAAATAGTAACAGATCGAGATCGAGACTGGGATATTCTTCACTGAGCTGTTCAGAAGCATAACGAAGCAGTTGGCCTTAATTGATTCTGTACCATTTTATACATCTTGGACCGGGTGGCTTTCTAATCATCAGAGGGATAGCCTGGCTTTGGGTACATGAAATATTACCTCACACTAAGAAGGCAGAGCTGGTGTGTGATGAGCTCTAGTGGTACAAACCAGAAATAGCTGGCCAGTTGTGTCAACCAGCACAAAAACACAGATAAATGTGTGTCTAATAACAGTTGCTATATCAGCTGTGAAGGGCGACACGTCCGTAAGGCCCGAGTGGCTCAGTCACAGAAAGTTATCTTAAGCTCTCTAGAGTGCCCCCAAGTGTACAGATAATTATCAGCAGGTGAATCAGAAAATTGGCCATACCATCAGCTTCACTTTTAGCATCAAGCATCCAGCAGGCATAGTTACGTGAAAAAGAAAAGTTTTATAGGCCAGTCTTATATTATTTATGGTTATAATGGGGCCATCACTGCAAGAGTGTGGCAGTTGCAAATGTATGTTATACATGGGGCATGTGTGCTTTGTTATCGCCAACAATGTCGAGCTGAAAGTAAATCTTTTCTCAAGTGTCTCAGATAGAAAAATCTGACTGAATTAAATCGTAAACGCTTTCTTTTTTTCCCTTTTCATTCTTTGCGCCAAATAACCTTTAATCACCTTTAATCACCGCAAAATGCCCAATAGATTGCATAGACAACAATTCATAACACATTTCTTGTCTTTCCTCTTCAACCACAAGTGCTTTTCTCAGCCTCTAAATTTGAGCAGTATCGCCCAATGAATGCCAAATGAAGAGAAAAAAGATATGCAAACAACTCTTCTCTCCGCCAGAAAGTAATAAAACGAGCTGCAAAGAAGTGATTGCTTATGTCACACTGAGCAGGAATTAAAACAGACACTGATGTGCTAATATTTGATCAGTTGGAGTCAGAGCGAAACTTTTTCAGTTGACAAGATTTACATGTTATAGTGCTTTATGTCTACAGCTGCAGTTATTTTTCAACCATTTTCTACAACATTCCTCCTTTAATAACAGCTTTTTATGAGTTTCCATAAATACAGCTTGTGCATTTGCAGATAGGTACGGTGTTGTGTAATCAGTGTTTTTTCCTGTAGCTGTATTTGAGTAACATACATGCTGAGAATAAAAAAAAAAGGATCAAATGATGTGGAAAATGTTTGCCTTTGTCTTAAGATGCTCTTGTCTGTAAACAGAATGCCTGTGTTAATGAAAAAACTTTCTCATTTATATTCATAGACGTGTTAAACCAAAATACACAAAGTTGAAGCTGCTTAACAGGATGCCCCAGTGGACTGTAGGTTGATCTCAGGCGCTGATGGTTTCTTTGTTCTTGGTGTGGGAAAAGTTAACTTGATGCTAGATATTAGTCACAGCTGCAGTCTACTTCACATACATCTCAAGAACCTGGAAATACAGGAGAAATGTAGATGAAATTATTACCTTTATATGGTTTCACATTATCCACACCCACTACATATTTCTTCATAGTGGCACAGTTGGAAGGCTCTGTGTTCGAATCCCACCTTAGGGTCTTTCTGCATGGAGTTTGCATGTTCTCTTTGTGCATGCGTGCGTTCTCTCCAGGTACATGTGTGTTAGGTTAATTGGTTACTCTAAATTCTCCTTAAGTCTTTGTGGGTGCACTGTTTTTTTTGTGTCCCATCCTTCTCTGTGTTGCCCTGCGATACACTGGAGATACTCATCTCTGCAGGAATAACCAGTGTAGACAATGGATGGCTGGATGTAAAAAAAATTCTGTACAGATTACAAGTTTCTAACTCTGGTCCTCAAAGGCCAAAGCCTTGCTTGTTGTAGGTTAGCACCTGCCCCAACACACTGATACAAAGGACTGAATTAACTCCTCAGCCTGACCTTAAGCTCTACAGGAACCTCAAAATTCCCATCCCAACAAATTTTTTTCTGGTTTGTAAGACTTTAATGATGCTTGAAGACTAACTTGACACCACTGGTCTATATGATGGGTCCAAAAACAAAATGCATGATCTTGCAAACCAGGGATGTTAGAAGACAGTGGTTTATTTTTCTTACTGGCTTGGGCTGTGGAGGAAGTACTAGTGAAAATAAAAAGAGAGAAGAAGAGAAGCTGGAAAAGGGACCTTACTGTGAGAAAATTAGGGCAAATTCGAAGAATGAGCATAAATCGTTGTGGTGGACTGGATCACTCACCCTGATGCATCGCCTCCACTCACAGACTCATGCATTATAAATAAATGTTTGGGAGCTTAGTGGAAGCATTTCGTGTGAGTTTAGAAGTGAAAGATCTTTTAAGTCCCTGAACAGTTCTGTGTAAATCCTGCTGACTTTAAAGATATCTTTAAATCAGCTAAACTTTCAAAGCTCCTACAGATAATTAAACGTAATTTACAAAAGATTCACATCCCTTCAGCTAGTCCACATTCTTTTACATTTACAATCCCAAATCAGTAAAAGTGGGATGGGATATTAAATTATAATCAAACTGAAAAGAGTACTTTGTTTAATTAACTTTGACCCGTATTACATTGAAAAAACAACAACAGCACATTATTTAATATGTTCCTCATGAATTGTATTGTTTTTCTTTTCAAATTAAACATGTATTCCAATTTTGGTTCTTGCAACACATTTAATTAAAAGTTGGTACGGGAAAGCATTTACCACTTTTTAATGTTGCCATTCCTTTTCGCACAAGTAATGGAGTGTTTCAGGTGCAGTCTTGTCCCATTCTTCCTGCAAACGAGTCTTAAGTTGGGCAACAGTACAGGGTCTTTGTTGTTGCGTTTTGCGCTTCAAAATGCACCACGGTTTCTCTATTTGAGACCGGTCAGGACTGCAGGCAGGCTAGTAACGTGCCCGTACCCTCTTCCTACTCAGCCAGGACCATGTAATGTGTCCAGAATGTGGTTTTGAATGGGAAACGATGCCTTCTTGAAGGCAGCAAATAGTGCTCCAAAATATCTATCTAAATATTAGCATTAACAGTGCCATCACAGAAGTACAGGTTATCTTTGCCAAGGTCAATGACACAACCCCATACCATGACTTTTAGATTTGCGTGTAACAGTCTGGATGACCCTTTTTTTCTTTGGTCTTGTGTAAAAGTTAATTTCTCCACAAAAGTACCTGAAATATTGATTCATCTGACCACAGTAGACGTTTTCACTGTGTGATGGTCCATCCCAGATGCCTCCGGGCCCAGAGAAGTCGACAGCACCTCCGGGCGCTGTTAACATAGGGTCTCCTTTTGGCACAATACAGTATTTGTGGACAGAACTACATATTGCGTTACTTCAAGGGATCAGAGATCACGTTTGTTCAGTTTAGGCTCGCATTCTTGTCCTTTATTCCTCCAACTTCCTTGAATCTGTTAATTATGTTGCGCATTGTTTAAGGTGACATGTCCAAATCCAAATCTCTTCCTGTCTTTCTTTGAT
This sequence comes from Apricaphanius iberus, assembly GCA_028564705.1. NCBI lineage: Eukaryota > Metazoa > Chordata > Actinopteri > Cyprinodontiformes > Aphaniidae > Apricaphanius > Apricaphanius iberus. The sequence goes on along the minus strand of JAPXFQ010001878.1, from coordinate 6,406,068 downwards.
GATTATTGTTTTCAAATATTTCAATACGTTTCTCACAGATTTGTTGGCAAACTCGCGATCCCATCTTGGCTCCTAAACGACTGCAAGACCTTCCTTGGATCCTGCTTTTGTACCAAATCATAATCACAATCACCTATTTACATCAACTGTTTCAAAGCACGTCATCATTTAACCAATTTACCTGATTACTAGCTGTAAATTGCTCCTGTCCCAACCCTTTTGAAAAAACATGTGTTGCAGGTCTGAATGACAGGAAATGATGTATATTTACAAACGAAATGAAGTTGACCAGAAAAAAAACATGAAATATTTTGTGTTCATATTGTCTGCAATGAAATACAAGTCAAAGTAAATTTAGAAATTGCCATTTTCTTTTTTTTTCATTATTTGCATTTTCTATTTTTGTATTGCCAAAACCTAATCCAGTGCTTCATCAGTATTCATCCCCATGGCTTTATGTTTTGTTGAAGCACAGTGAGGAGCAATCACAGCCTCAAATCGTCCTGAGTATGTCTTTACAAGCTTGGCACACGTCTTTGGCGAGTGTTACATTATTTTTCTCTGAAGATCCCCTCACACTCAGTCATGTTTGATGGGCAGCATCATTACAGAAACACTTTTAGGTGTTCAATTTGACCTCAGTATATGCCCTGCTGGGTCACTCAGAGACACTTGCAGGTGACTTCTGAAGCCACTGCGTTGTCATCTTGGTTGGGTGCTTCATGTTATTCTGTTGAAAGTTGAACTGTTGACTTAGTTTGAAGTCCAGAACACTCTGGAGGAAGTTCTCTTGTTTGGCAGCCAGGAATTGGGTGGGGGGTAAGGGGGGAGAGGGGGAATTTATGGTCCATAAAAGTCTTTCTTTACCAAAAAAACTACAAGCACAGTGCTGTCAGGATTTTTACACGTTGCTTCAGATGACCTGAAACGCTCTAATCTGTGTTGCTTGGTGTCTGCTCTGAAACACGGTGTCAGGCATCAGAGCATGTTTAGGCAAGGGTGTTTAATCCCAAATCATGTTTGATCGACTGAAAAAAATCAACTGAATGGGCGGAGTCCAATCGAGCTGACAGAAAAACACTTCCAGGATCTCAGCGAAAATCAGACGTTTAAGGGCGCTTTCACATGGTACGGGAGTCCGTACTCGGGTACGGTATTTGGTCAAAATCCACTTATTTCGTACCATGTGAACACAGACTGTACCGTGCCAGGATACGGCCAGAGAGACCTGCCTTGGAGGTAGTATCCGAGTCCAAGTACGGGCGGCCACGTATCATGTGAACACAACCCGTACTCTGGCCGCACTCAAGACAATAGACGCGCTCCACGCGGAAATGACGACACCGCCGGCCGAAATTACAGAATCTCCTCGCGACCATAAAAATACCAAAACAACGCGATTCAAGCATCCCACAGCAACACAGCAGGTTACAAAACGGCGGGTTTACTACAACACTCACCCTGTAGATGGCTTCAGGTAGCAGCTGACCAGTAGACCAGTTTGTTTACATTCTCGCCTGTCGCTCGTTTTATGACGTCGGTACTTCTCACTCCCTTGTTTGTTGGAGAACTACAGACTTATTTGTATACCGCCACCTGCTGTTTATTTGTAGTAAAACACTGGATTCAAATATGGGCAGAGATCCGTGACATGTGAACAGAAAAAATTAGCATTTTCTCTGGCCGTTTTCTGGTACGGCCACACATGTGAAAACGGCCTAAATCTGAGTTTTGGTTTTGGGTGCCGTCGGCCGTGTGTACTGATACGTGTACCTGTAAATCTTCACACTTCTTCATGGCATTTCCATAAAAATGTCTTAGATACATATATTGGATCATATGATAGGGGGGTGTTTTGCTTTTTTTTCATAAAAGAAGACGAGTGTCGAGACTTCAGCGTTAATTGAGCCAACCCTAGTGCTTACCAATGGTGCTGCAGGGTCATCCATTTTTTTTTTACTGTCTGATGCAGTTAAACGAATTAAGCATTAGTAGTAGTTGGGTTTTAGCTTCCTGTTTCCCATCAAGAAGATATTTAGTTTCAAAAACTTTTATGACTTTCTAATTGCTTGGTTTGTTCATGTTTTCCAGGAAGTTTCAATAGCGAACTACCCTTCTTCCTCTGCTTGAAACTTAAGGTTACCATAATGTAATTCATCATGTGGAATTTGATGAATTACAATCTGAATTTTTTCTTTTTATTATAGGACACAATTGTTAGTTTAACTACACCTCCCAGCTGCAGAGGTACAATGTATCTTAATAACTGTCATTTTATCCCCTGACTGGAACAAATCCTGTTTGTTTCAGCCAGTCTCGCTGATCATGTCTCTAATTTCAGCAGATGCTCATTGCATTTACATAGCCTGGTTAAAGGTGATGAGTTGGCAGTCGATCAGGAGAAAGAGGAGCTCAGCATCTTGTGCTGGGATTGGAAGAGGAAGGAGTTCAGCTTCTTGTTTAGTTCTTACAGCTCTCTTTCTGCTGGCAATGTCTGTCGGCAGGAAAACATACTGTATCCTGGTGTAAACGGAGAAACAGACTCCGGTTCTGGCTTGCAGATTTCCAGCAGAATCCTCATCGATGTTTTGCCGCAGGACGCAGGGACAAGGCTGCACTTATTTGGATGTTTAATTATGAAAACAAAGACATGAATCCACAAGGTCCTTACTGCCATTAATCTCCCCGTTGTTGTTGTGCTCAGTCTTTGGCAGCGTTTTAAAACGCACACAATATTTCACTTTAAACGCGTTCTGGCGCATGCAGGATCATGATAATTCTGTTTAAAAGCATGAACCCAAAGTCTAATCTGTCACAATAACGCACCTCGGCTGACTGACAGAAGCTCATATCATTTTTGAGGTAGAGCTGCTAAATGGAACCTTCCCACTTCAGAAGACCTCTATATGAGTGGGAGGATTTCATGATAAGTGCCTCTAAATTGCAGATATGTGTTTAGGTCACATTACACCAATGCTCTGCCTCACATTTAACTCAATTAAAGCTGACATGGCTGATGGGCACAGGGATGCCTCTGCTATGGTGGACTCATCTAATACCGGCAGGTCACCAGTGTTTTTTAAACACTCTCCTTTCTGGTGTTTTACAGTCGGCTGATAGAAGCTAATGAAGCCTAACTGTAGGGACTTCCACCTTATTCTGACGACAACCAAACCACAAAGCAAAGACTAACTTCTCCCTCTTCCTGATATTCTGTTTCAAAGCTGCAAGAGTTCCTTACAACGCATTTGTGTGGAAAAAATATTTTTCCATATTCCAGAACTCTTCTGTTCTTGCTCTTTTTGTCACGTTTAAATGTTTCAGATCATTAACCATATTTTAATATCAGATAACCTGGATGAAATCTGTCAATTTCAATTATTAAAAGTAACATCTATCCACATCAAACTGGTTCACGTAAAAAAACGATTGTCCCAAGACTGCCATCAAGCATTTAAAATTTAAAATAGCAATATCTTTTCCATCTAGATGGATGAATGTTGGTCCATTTTTCTTACTATATCAAACACATTCAAGGGTCTTTCTGATAAATAATCATGCCACCGCATCTCAGTCAGATCTAACTGTGACTCGGCTGCTCCAAAACCTTGATTTTCATCATTTTTTTTACTTTTTTTTTTGACTATTCACAAGTAGAAGATTACTGTCCAGCTGACAACTTACAGTAAGTTTAAGGTAAATGGTAAATGGACTGAACTTATATAGCGCTTTTCTAGTCTTACTGACCACTCAAAGCGCTTTACATTGAAGCCACATTCACCCATTCACACTCGGTGCATTCATACACCGACACCCAACATGGCTCGGTAGGACAATGTAGAATTTGGGGGTTAAGTGCCTTGCCCAGGGGCAAATTGACATGTGACTGGAGGAACTGGAATTGAACCTACAACCCTCTGATTGCAAGCCAACTACTCTACCACTGAGCCACAGTCAACCCCCATTAGGTCACAAATTAATGGCTGGCAAATTTTCATCAGGATTTTCTGCTGGAGAAATTTGTACTTCCATCAGTTAGCAGCCCCAAACCACCACAGCGACCCTGCCTCGCTGTCGGTATTATGTTGTTTTTCTAAAGTACACACCTTCCAAAAATTCTGCTTTTGTCTCATTAGTTCGCAGAATATTTTCCCAGAAGTTTTAAAGATTTTTTAGTATTATTTTTGGTAAACGTGCAGCAGTGGCTTGGCCCTTCGATCTCTCCCATGGGTGCCTTTTGCTGCCCAGTGCCTGTCTTACTGTTGAATCGTGAACACTGACCTCAACTGAGGCAAATGAGGTCTGCAGTAGGCTACTTAGATTTTTAGTGGGGAAAAAAACAAATCTCTGCCTGGTATTGCAAACAGTTGATGGAAGTTGTTGCTGAAAAGTGAGGTACAACCAGTTATTAGTGTTTAGGAGAGAATTACACTTACACATAAAGCACCACTCATCCTCCGCATCTCTCTTAACAACACCCTTTTGGATTCCATCAATAGTCGTTATTCCCCCTCTCTCTTCTGAGGATACCCTTCTTTGTGGTAGTCCTTTGACTCCTTATAATCTCGCTCATTCTGCTCATCCTTTAAATTCCGATCATCTTCATCCTTTTTTAAAACCTATTTCAATCCCATGCAGTTTCCTCATCCTTTTTGAAGTTTTATTCATCCCATTCACCCTGTTCATCCAAGATCCATCCTTACGACTTTCTTTTAAATTAATGTTTTTTATCCTTTCTTATGACTTTTTTGTCATTCTTTCTCCTTAAAACGCTCCTTAGTCCTATTCATCCAACATTACATCAACTTTTTACAGTATATCATTCTTCTTCAAATTCCCCCTCATCATACTTATTTGTCTTTATTATCACTCTTTGATCTATTTTATTTTTATTTTTTTGCTTTCATGTTATTTGTACCATGACAATAAATGTACTCCAGATAGCTCTACAAAAAAAATGAGCCTAATTGAGATGTCTTTTTCATTTATTTGCTTTTTCTTTCATACCTGCTTCTGTGGTCAGTGAGTAAGAAGTTGGGATGACCCATGAACTGTCAACTAGTCCATTACAGTGTCCCAGAGGACAGACAACCCGACATCCACAGAGTCCAACCTAAAAGCAGTTTCGTATTCACAGTCAGCCTGGCATTCATGTTTTGGACGGTTGGACGATAATGCAGCACCTGGAGAAAAGCCACCACATGCACATGCCCCCCCCCCCCCCCCCCCCCCCCCCCCCCCCCGCGCCCCCAGTCTCCACTTTCCTGGTCTCTAATCATTAGACTCCAAAGATGGATCTCAACCTTCTGATCCATCTCTACCCTCATCCCCTCTATCTTAACTTTGATCAGTCTAAACTCAGATTCTGTGATGTGGTGTTTTAATATGTAATGCATGTAGACACTGATTGCATCTCTACAATTCAAGTAAGGTCAAGCTGACAGGAGTAATTGAGGGCAAAGGTTAAGAGATTTCTTTCAGACTCAATCAACCCCCCTGGACAATAAATCCATAGTTATGATTTGCATATTCAGTATTTGCTATGCCACTTTCCTGATTCAGAAAAAGCTTTTTATATGAAAATTGCAGCCAGCAAAAAAGTAGGTGGGGTTCACACGACCAAGCTACTCAGAGCTCCAGACTTAATTACACAGATTTCAGTCATTGTAATTCTTGTTTAGGGAGTAAAATATACAGTTCACTGGGTTTCTCTGGGAGGGAGGCTTGAGGAAATCAGTAAAATGTAAAGAACAATCTGTGTTCCTCCATGTAATATTACTCGAGAGGTCTGCTACATATGTTTTAATTCTCAGCGGGTTTCACTCGCCACCGATTTGCCACATGGGCAGCTTTGAAGAGAAATTACACCTCTTGTATTAGCAATGATTAAGCACCTAATAGGAATGGATTTTCCTGCATGAGGGCGATGAAAAGACCAAGACGAGTAAGCATAATTGCATTGACTTTGTGCGCAGAAATGGTCCGTTTTTGTCGATTAACGGGGGCCGCAGTAATCAGACGAGTGATAGAAGGTGGAACAAAGCCGAGCTCGTCCTCCAAATTTCCTATTCACTTCTTAAAGGTGAAGTCCCACTGTGGCAACCTGCAGCATAACAAATGGAGGTCTTAGTTTTTCTTTAATGTGTTTTTGTACTCTGAAATGAAAAAGAAAAAAGTGATGTTTTAATTTGCATTAAATCAACACCAAGCCCAGTTTCATTCTGTGTCTTTTGTGAATAATTAGAAAAAGTAGGAATGGAATTATGAAGAAACATCTGCAGGAATTTCTGTTTACAGAGTCCAAAAGTTTTCATTCTGCAGCTATGCTACTGGTCTTTATGCTCAAAGGAAAACAGCTGTGTTGCTTGAGAAAATTCTGCAGCTTCTCTTTTTTTATTCCTTGAGAGCAAAGCTCTCCATATTATGAAGACATTTAAAATAGATATTATGCTGATATGCAAATTTAGGGTCTCCAGACTCAGACATTGACATAATTTGGTGGACTTTCTTTTTAAACTGAAGGTTTTAAATGATACCTTTTTGATTTTCATTCCACAGACTTCTCAAAATAGGTTGTTGAAACTTTGGAATCAGGTCCTACAGAAAGAGCGTGTGTAGCTGAGTCAAGTTTGCTGCATGATACTAATATTTTAAACTCAGCTTACAAATTTTCTTCAGGACCGAGATCAGAACCTTGCGATGGGGACTCCACTACATTAATATTTGTTGCCACTAAGCAAGTTTGTATTACATTTGGTGGTATGCCGAAGGTTGTTGTTCATTTGGAATATTTATTCATGGCTGTGCTTAAACCTCCCTCTTTTTTCCCCTCTTTATTCCATCTATAATTTGAAGCTCAGTGGTCCTTCCAGCAGTAAAGCACCCTTCAGCATGATGCTACCACCCCCTTGCTTTAGAGTTGGGATGGCGTTGTTAAAGTTACGAGTTCCCTCTTTTTTTGTTAATGTAAAGATGGTTATATCATTCTAGTTTGTTCATTATTTATATCCATGTTGTGCATCAAAATGCGTTAATCTCTGGCACAGAGAAGCCGGCTCCTACCTGACTGATGTGATGTCTGACACCATGTTAATGTTCATGGGATAACACCTTCAAGGCATCTGGAAATTGTACCTGGCTAGATTTGAGGAAATCACTTCCTTTAATCTTGGCTGATTTCTTTTTTTATTTTTCTATGATGTTACACAAGGAAATAGTGTCTTTGATTTGCCTCTATAATATGTAGTTGCCTCCTTAACTCAAATGTTGGTATTCAACTCATCAAAATCTTACAATTTCATGGAACAAAAATTTGGGCTTTCCTAAACTGCTGGATCAAAACTCAACAGACAAATACTGAGGCAGCTCAGTCTCCTCTCTTTTTTTTCAAAATGAAAAAAAAGTTTCAGCATTTTTTAAAATGTGTTTTGCTTTCTATCTGTACCTGATCTACAAAGCAGATTGCGTTAAATACACACAGCAGCAAACTTGTCAATGTAGCCCAACCAAATGAATCAATTGAAGCCAGTTTTAGCACTAGAAGACATTAGCTCTTTCCCTATAGACAAACCTACCAGACACAGAAGTAATGAAAGAAACAGAGAAACCTGTCTTTTGACTTATTGTTTTAATAAGTAGAGAATGCCAGGTCTTGATAAGGCATCTCACTTTATCAAGAAGTGATACTGCAGATTGCAAAAGAGTGAAAATATCATCTCTTGTACTTACTCGTTCAGAGAGAACACATAGATTGAACTAAAAATCTAAATCAAATTGTATAAAAGTATGTACTTGATTAGACAAAATGTTTCCTTACGTATCGCCTCTATTCTCTGTTTTCTGTAAAGCAAGCAAGGCAGCAGATCACTTCTGTTTATTTTTTCTCTTAAAATTCCGGCCTGCTTTCAGCAGGTGGTCTTTTTTATAATATTTCAACGACACAGAAAGCTCTTTGTCTTTCAGCACACAATAATATTGTCTTTTACTTTAAATTATCTAACTACATGAAAAATTTAAAGGATGTCTCTTTCATACACGCATAATATCAATTTTAGTTGTTGGGACAGCCACAGTTTGCTCTGTGGAGCTGTGTTAGTGGCTAATTTCACTCTGCATCTATATTCAGAATTACATGGAGGCTTAAATTTAACAATCCTGTTGGGGTTTTTATTACCCTTCTTATCATTTAAAAAAAAAATGTAACTGTAAGAATTTATGCTTAATACTTTGAAGTAACCAATGCCTGCCATATAAGTTTAAATGCAAAACAATTATATTTGTCCTCAGTGCAGTTTTACAATTTCAGAAAAAGATTCAAAAACCCAAATTATTAAACATGCCAAAATGAATCAAACCCCAATGTGTTCAGGTTTAATGTCTAAAAAACAGAGTAGTCTGAATTGTTGTTACTGTCAAGCAACACATTTTACATAAAGTGATCAAATAATGCTAACCATTAATAATCATGAAGGGAAATGTATCCCTGAGCAAAGGTTTAATATATTCTAGTTAAATATATATCAAACCTTTAGAAATAAAAACTTGTGTGTTGGTATCTACAGCAGCCATTAGGTACCTACAATAAAATCTAAGAATATTGTTACCTGCTGAGAGTCCCAGCTTCCATAAAGCCTCGCAGAGAGGAATAGGTGCAGAGTTTATGGTCCCACGTCTCAGAAGCTCCTAAATCTCCAAGTAAACCTGCTGCTCTCCTCGGTTTTGCGGCCAGCTGGAGCTCCGGGACACAAAGCCGGGTACTGCTGGTTGATTACCTGCCTGAGCAAGAAGGTGGCTTGATAAACACAACAGCTCCGATGCATTGTGCTTTCACAACAGTAGCAAATAAATTGCATTTGGCTGCTGGCTAGTGTGAAGTTCCCTCCTTGGACGTAATGCAGGAGTGTTTGTGGAAAGGTCATACTCACAAATCACACGTTGATTTGGCAACTTTAAAAGAATTTCCACCTATCTGCTACCATGATTAACTGTTCAGCTCATTCAGAAACAAATAATCTGACCTTAGAGATTTGAGCGTTTGTGTGTGGTAAATGCCAAGCAATATTTCTGGACACCATCTCTTCTGCGTGTTGTATGTTTATGCAAACCAATCTTGTGTACTGTAGAAGTAATTTTAAGGTTTTCAAAGCATGAAAAAAAAAAAAACATTGTTTTAGGTCAGGTGTCACTTGGGGGCAACGTTTCGACAATGTTTAAATTTTTTACTGTTTCAACAAGCCTGACTCGAATTTTGGCTCATTAGTGAAGCTCTGTAGAACTTTGTTGCTTGCTAGTGAGGCATCAAAATTGGAGTTTGAGACACTTCCTTTTGTGATAAATCTCATGATAAGCTGAAACTGTTCTGAAACAGAAGAGCTAGAAGGCAAGAAAGTCATTCTTCAAAGTAGGGTTGATTTCCTGAAATGTTACGAAAGGTTTTGGGTAAATCAGTCTAGCAAAGGTTATAAGGCCATTTCCAAACCATCTGAAATCTTTGATTCTGAAGAGAAAAAAATGCTCACATATGGAAAAGCCTTAAGACTCCTGCTTATCTTTCCAGGGGCGGATATCATAGCAAATGTATCCCAAGGTCCGAATGTGCAATGCTCGGGAATCTCCATTTCAAGCTCTATGGGCCTCAGTTGGTATGTTGAATGTTCATGACAGGACATTTAAATAAAGCCTTAACTGAACTTAAATAGAGTTTTTTAGGAAAAGTCTCCTATATTTTCAAAGAATATGGGAGTGCAAGGTAGGTTTTCAAAGCTGCGCCTGGACAAATCACAAGACTTCAGGAATAACGCTGTTTAGACATTTAAGTAAAGATGTCTGGTCATAATAAACAGCACCACATTTGCAGAAACCCCAAACACAACATTTAGTCATAAACACCAAGTACTTAATGTAAGGCAAAAAGACCTTAGCACATTTGGACCCAACGTGCTCATCAACAGGATAATGATCTCAAACATAGCAGCAAGTCAAGAAAAGAATGGCTGAAGAGGACAAAAATACTGCTGTAACGGCCCAGTCAAAGTCTAGACCTCAATATGTTTTGAAAGCTGCGGTTAGATCTTCTGAGAGCTATGCAGAAACAAGTGTCTGCAAACTTCAATTAACCAAAGTTCATATACTGTATGAACGTTTGAGTCAAAAGACATAAATCTTTTTTTTATTCTATACAATTCAATTCAAAGATACTTTATTGATTCCCAAGGGGAAATTAGGTCTTTTTAAACTGCGTTTGGGTATGAATATTTGTTTAGCGTTTTTTGTTCTTTTGTTTCCTTTGTGTTTCCTTGTTGCCTTAGGTTAGGCTGGTAACCATCTCGGGGTGTAAAGAAATAGACACCAGTCCCATAGAACGCTACAATGATAATCTAGTATGGAGGATTTATGGATGGTTGGATCATTTGTGTTTTTGATCTGCACCGAATGCTCTATTATTTAATTTGTAACAATGTTCGAAAGAACATTTGCTGTCTGAATTATAGTTCTGATACTTCTTCAAAGATGGAGAAGTCTTTTTGATAATCTAAGAGAAAGAAAAACCTCACAAAAGTCAGTCCACACTGTGTCAGTCCATTTGGTATCGTTTGGTGTTGCTTTGGTCTTGGAAAGTTTCATAAGAAGCCAAAATCAAGCAGAGTCTGATGATTCAAATGATGCTGGAGGTTGTTGTAGCGTTATAAAATGTGCTTTGGCATGAAAACACTGGCTTTGCTAACATGATGGTGTTTAGCTGGTTAGTAATTAAAGTGAAGTGGTGTTTTGTTATCACACTTCAGTGTAATGTGGTGCTTTTTACAACAGACTAGGATGTGACAAAAACAACTCATGGGTATCAAAGTAGAACAGGATGATAACACCTCAAAATGGTAACAGACATAAAAACAAAACAAAAAGAACACGTGGCCTGGTTTAAAAATAAAGCTAGCAAAAAATCAGATATGTCTTAAAAGAAAAAAAATTAAACACCTAACTAATTAAATATTAATTTAAGCATTCAGATTGTTAGTAGAAAGGCTCAAAGTAGTTTAGGTTGTAATCGCTCAAATTAAGATAACCTAGAAATTATTTTGGCCTGTTATCAAGCAGGACTTACACATGTATTACCAGTAGGGCTAATTTATTAGGTTTCTCATAATCATTACTTCCGCCAAGGCAGTTATGTTTTTCGCCAGGGTTTGTTAATCTGTCTGTTTCTTATTTAGCAACAACAACAAAAAAAAGTTATATGTGGATTTTAGTGAAAATTTTAAAAAACTGGTAACGGGACCAGGAATTTGTGTTTAGAATTTTGGGGGTGAACCAAAAACGGCCCTTAACGAAAAAAGGGATTTTTTTTATTTATATATATAACTGCCGAACTAATAATGATAACAGTGTGAATCCAGTTGCTAAAGATGAAGAAGAATGTAAAAGAATCAAAAAAGTAAAAAAAGGCAGTACTTCTTTTTGCATTTTGCAACAAATAAAGTCCACAAAACATTTTATTTTATTTGAATTTTTAAAGGACTTTCTATTTTCAGATTGAACTAATAAAAAAGAGATGAATTAAGATGAAGCTGTCTGCAGTGAAAATAAATCCATCCACATGCAGTTTGGATAGAATAAATCTTTAATTTAGCCGTACTCTCTCAAAACAGACCTGAGACATATACTCTAAGGAACATAACACTCATGGAGGTTGGATTCGGAGCAACCACAGGGCCGCAAGGGGCCCCAGTTTACCTCCAATTCCGCTCCGAGCTCTACGCGTTATTAATTAGACCTGATGAAATTTAAGGCTCTCCAAGCTGCAGCCATGAGGAAAAACATAAACTTCACTTCAGTTCCCTCAGCAAGTCTCTGACAGCTGGAACAAGATTCCTTACTAATTTAAGGCGCCTGAGTGACTGCAATTTCCAAACCCAATGATTGATCGATCAAGCCCGGAAGCTGGACAGTGTTCCCTCGCTGCCAAGCCAGGAAGGCCCAAAAATCTATAGCCAGTTTTCTACTCTGGAGATGAGTTCATTTGGAAGCTCTGTGAGAGGGATGAGCAAACACAGAGGGAATCCTTACGTATAGATAGCAATGCCCTAATTATAGATGACAAATTCTCCAAACACACTTTTGACCTGATAAGTTTCAGTATCCTGGTGTTATGTTCATGACTGACTAGAGGATAAAAGAGGAACTAGATTAACTTTTTCTGGCATAATGACAACTTTGCTTTTGTGTTTTGTTTTAAAAAAAAGGAAGGAGCTACTGTATGCTGAAACAGGAGGCACTCAACTCAGTGGTTTGTCACCTAGGGTTTTATCAGGATCTTGACTAAGAAGAACCTCCTTAGGTAACTACATTGCTTTAATGTCAGGGAAAGGGTTCTAATTATGGCTTCTCCGTCACTCGTGGAAGCGATTCTTACTTTTAAAATCACATCTCGGTATAACATTCTCACCAGCAAAAAGAGAGTTAAGCTGTCACGGATTGTGGAGCAAGCGGGGAAAATAATTGGCCTACCACAAATACAATTCTCACATCTGTATGAGCGCCCTGTGATTAAGAACGCCATCCTGATCACATAGGAACCTTCTCATCCCCTTCATCCCTGCTTCAGCCTCCTACCGTCAGGCAGGAGATAAAAGGTTCTGCTGGCGAAGAAAGTTATTACAAAAACAATCATTCGTACTCACTGGCATTTCACTCCTTAACACCAAAGGAATCGCTCATTGATTCCAAAATTATTTCTTAAAAATGGTTTCTCAAATGCATGACTCAGTTAAAATGAATGGAGGTTAAGGTTCTTTCAGTGTAACTCTCATTCAGTTGTTTTATACTTTTCGTTTTACCTTAATTTATAATGTTTCTGTATGTGTGTGTACTGTTGATGCTGAGCCCCGTTGATGATGAATTTCCGTAATCTTCCGGTGTCAGACAAATATAATTTTCTATTCTATTCTATTGGGTTAAGTAAACCTCCTCCACAGCAAGACAGCCTTAGAGACAAGGTGAGGACTCTCTGATCCAAGAGGAACTTAGTGTGGAGCTGCTCCTCCTTTGCATCATATGGAGCCAGGGGAGATGTTTTGAGCATTTAACTTTAATTCTTCCCTTTTGGAGGTTTCCAGGTGCCTCACACTGAGAAAAGTACTTGGAACAGATGTGGAGTTCTTCTCTTGGCCTGGGGAAAGCTGAGTTCCCACCAGAATCCAATGCAGCACAGCTCATGTTCAAAGCCTGTACCTGTTTCCTCTGCAAGCCAATCCCGGATCCTTTAAATGTGATTGTCTAGCTCTTTTAGCCGTGGTAGTTCCTGTTTTATTCAACCACACCTGATTCTGAGAACTTTTTTGTGTTTTGAGTCGCTCTTGGGATGCATAATGTTCTGCAGCAAAATTGTTTTCTGGTTTTAGTGTGTAAGTTCATGTTTAGTTATTCCTCCCATAAGATTTCCTGAGTTGTGTGAGTCCTCTGGTTCTGGTAACTGATCTTTCAGTTATCAGATTCTTCCCTTGTGTAACCAGCTCCCAGGTTTGTCCATTAGTCACACACTCTGCTTTTGAGACCAGGAATAAGGCTTTGCTTTTCAATAAAGGTCATAGGGCCTTAGGTTTTCTTGAGGTATCTCTATAATAAAGCAGTTACATTCTCCTACTCCTCTTCAACGAGGCATTATCTGCAGTTATTGCTGATATTAATGTCATGATCTCTCTCTGTTTAGCTGTGGAACCTCTGAAGAGTGGGGCCATTGGGTGAACAATTTCAAATTAGTACATTTTCTCTCTGTATAGATACAACACTTGACTCTGTCCTTTTGTGTTTATCCCTGTCTCTATGCTAGACAGAGCAAATGTTACTACATGCAAACCTGTAATGAGGGGATTGCTGCAAACATTTTCAATTTGATTCAATTTGCTAATTTTCATTAGATAGATTTTTTTCTTTTTTACAAATTTGCATAATAGACTAAACTATTGCAGAACTTTATAACTAGGATTGGATTGGAGTGTATGTAATTGGAGGTGAAGCTGCCTGCATGTTTGGACCGAACATTTTCTGTTTGTGGACTAGATCTGTTTGAGATGAAAAGTGCCTTGAGATGACATTTATTGTGAATAGAGGGTGATATATACACGATTAATTGAACTGATATCTCCATCAGTTTTCTCGCAGTCATTTGTTCCCAGTTACGAGAATCACCTTTTTAAGTTTGTGTTGTGTTCTCACGAGAAGCTGTATCCTTAGCTCTTCATTCATTTTTCAAAGTATCTTAAAACAGTAGAAACCCCCCTTTAAAAAAAGCTTAATGTGACTAAATAATCAGAAATAAATGATGACAGATCCATATCTAACTTACCATTTCTGGCCAAGCTATTTGAAAAGGCAGTTTGACTATGAAATTTTAGTCGTTTTTGACAAGACAAATTAACAACAACAAAAGAAGATAATAATAAAAAAAAAAAAATTCTGTCTGGTTTGGTTTTTTACCACACCACAACACTCAGCCTCCATTGTCTCCTTTGGTTTAACTTGATGTCAGGGCCTCAAAGATGACAAGTGGAATACCTCAAGACTCCATTCTAGGGCCACTTTTATTCAACATCTAAGTTGTCCTTCTTGCTCGGATGATTAACTACTACATCTCACATTACATCTATTCTGATGGCATACAAGGTTTAGATTTTCCTTTCTTTCTTTTTTTTTCTTGTATTTTTGAGTCACCTCTTGACCATCATTTAAGGCATTCACTGAGTCAGTAGATCCCAAAGATCTAGGTCTGGAAGGGTCAGAGTTTTGTACAACTGAAAATAAAGAACATACATTAATAATAGTTTTTGGGCCCAAAAATACCAGCTTTGAGATCAGAAATCAACTAAACCTGATTAATGTAAGGATTTTAGAGCATACCAAGCACAACAAGCTTGTCCTTGCATTTGTTTTTTTTACAGTATTTTAAATTATTGTAAGAATCTCCATATATGTATCTATATATCTGAAAAATAAAACTGGGAAAATGCATCACATCACAGCAATCTCTAGGATATGATCTAATATCTCATTGGTGGTCTGTAATGTATTAAAATGTCTTTGACCTAAATAAATGTCCGAACTGCTTTGCCAGATGAATGATGTACACACTCTGTGTTCCCAGGGCAAGGTCTGAATGAGGGAACAGCATTTTTTTTCTGTACTCATCAGCCATGGAACCCACTGAAAACCGTGAGATGTGTAAAAACTACTGGGCCTTTTTAAATCATGACTAAAAATCTCACTGTTTATTGCAGCTTTCCCATAAAGTTGAAACATTAGGTCATCAGATCGTTTTTATCAAGTCCTTGCTATTGATTTTATTTTTAAATAGGCTCTTTTATAGTTAACTTCCTTATATATCATGCTTTTATTTGACTTATTTTAGTTACATGTAGTTTTTAAATATTTTATCTTCTTTATCTCTGCTCTTTTATTTAGCTGTAAAGCACTTTCAGTTGCCCTGTGTCTGAAAGGCAAATAAATGTGCCTGGCCCTACTCCTGGTCCCTCATCATCGTCTCGGTTGGCTGTTAGTTTGAATTAATGTTTCTGCCTTTGAACGTTGTTTTTAATTCATGTTGCCCCCTACCTCCTCGACTGTATTAAGGCCCTGAATTTATAAAACCTTACTAACAATATTGTATGAGTCAGGATAAGACCGTAAAGATTATACTTTGCACAGCTCAACCTTTCAATAAATATACTTCAGGATTAACAACCCACAGTGTCTTTATTTCATAATTAGTTGTTATTTAGAGTTGAATTAAAGTATCTTTTGGAAGCAGTAGTCTGTTGTTTGCGTTTTCATAAATATTTTTTGAATCTTTATGTCGTTCTCTTCATTTTATGGCGGATAATAGGCAATGTGCCACAATTTTAAGATGCATCAGCCATAAAATCATAAAAAAACGTTGCAAAATATGCTATTGGATGGATTTGTCTCCTGGGAACAAAACGTGGCAGCTGATTGGCTAAAACTAGGCAGTTAAAAAGAAACGGCAAATTTTAGCGTTTTGTCTTAGAAACTCTAGTAGCTACAGGACTGGGAAATGGACCGCGTTCTGCTTCTCATCTGGTTTGCAACCACAGATAGTTTTCAGAACCGCTCATGTGAACCAGAACCAGAACAAGTGATGTGATTCAACTCCACGCTCCATATGAACGTGAAGCGTCATCCAAGCTGTTAACCGCTCCAGTTACAGGTAATGACGGAAAACCAAGCGAACCGAACCGAGCTAAAAGGGTTGTCTTAAAGCTAAACACCAACCGCAGTGTCAGATTCTCAACTTTGCACAACCGAGTTAAAATGTGATTCATTTGAAGGTAAATTAGAATAAAACGACCATATTTCAACACCTGTTCCTAATTGAGCGCTAATTAACACAAAGGTGGCGGTCGGTCCTTGAAATGCCGCAGGGAAGATGATGAGAAAATCATCTTTTAGCACAGAATACAGGAGCGGCACAGCATTTACATCAATATATTTAAACCTTTATAAGATTATTAGGCACAGATGGGAAGAAACAGCTGGTTCCTTTCTACTGATGCATAGAAATGTCACATAAAACTACTTTTTATCATTCACAGTGTGCGCTCATGTTCTAATGTATTACAATTTAAATTCTAAATCTTGATAGAAGAAACTATGGCAGTGACTGGTTTTGTACTCAACATTTCATTTGCATTGACTTTTTAATGGTCATGTTTTCTTTCTAGAATTGCAACTGTTAAATTGCTAAGCTATTGTTCATAAAATATGGAAGTGCAGTAGCTGCTTGTGATCCGGATAACCATGAACCCTAAAACTTCAATCCTGGAAGAAAAAATGTATCTAGAATGCACCGTTGCATTTTTAGTCATTAGTTTAAATTGATTATAGATGGCCTGCCTAACCCACATGATTAAAAAATGCTTTGCTGCACAGCAGAGCCTAGTGTGGGAATATTTATATTAAAAAAGTGCAGTTTTGAAAGTATGAGCTATGAAAGTTTGAATGGCCTTAACCAAAGGCAGCAAAAGTAATAAAGCATTTTTTTATTTTGATTAATGTGTTTTTTTAATTTGAATTACCAAGAGTTGTTTAGTTTTATATTACTCTGAACTTAAAGCAACAGCATCATAATGTTGTTTCTAAAAATGATTAATGCCAGGATTAAAAATTTCACATCATCTAAGCTGTCTCCATGTCACAAGCATTTATTAGATATACTTCATGCTATTTTTTTATGTCATCCGTGCTGATGCCCGTGTAGTGCTATTTTTTTAATACAACAGTACTCTACCTATCATATGATAAGATCTAAAGCATGACAGTCTGTGATTTACGATCCGTTTAGGGTTTCTCCTGTTATCTTACTGCTTTATTCAAAGAAATTGTATTATGAAACTTCAGTGGGGGGGGTTTTCCAGTATCATGAAGGATTTTCTTTCGCTTCCTACTGTCCAGGTGCGATATTTGAGGAGAACGCAGTGCGGGACGATGAGGTGTTCCAGCTCGCTGTGTCCGACCTTAGCCTGAGCGATGACATCCAGCAAAATGAAAAGATCACGCATTCCATCAAGCTCATCGAGCCCAACAACCCTTTCCAGGCAGTGCAGGAAGGTAAGGATGCCGCGCTGTGTGGAGCATGGTGATTCAGGATGATGTATTGTTTTTGCTGTGGTTTATTCTCGCGGTTTGGATGTTTTCGCCTCTGGTTGGTCATCTGTTGACTCTGCTGTCTCTTGATAAAGCATCCTCATGGGGGACGACCCACATATGAACCTCCTAAACGCTGTTTAAATCAGGTCTGCTCTGAGAGGGTGCTTGTGGCTGTTTGTGTTCCTTTAAACCTTCTCATTCCTTACTATCCTCATCAGACACTCCTATGGTGTTTCAGGGAAGCCCTGAGCTTAATCATCACCAGATACTCGTAGGTCTTTCCACAGATTTATATTAAACCCCAGAAAAGCAGGAGATGTTGGTGATAAACAGTGCTGTTTTGGGTGCTGATGCTGTTGAATGTGCTGATTACAGCGTCGAGGCTGAAGTGATTACAACTCTCTGGGAAAAAAAAGTGTTTTGATGTGTGCAGAGAGGTAGGTGATGCTGTTATGACAGTTTAGCTGAACTTATTGCATTTGTTACTAATGTTTTAGGATTTTTTTGTTTTAGTTTAAATAGAAACATGTTATCGCAAACAACATGTTTTATAGTTGCCAGGAATTAAAACCCAGAAACACTTCCCAACTGAAAGCTTAAGTGGCAGATTTTCCAGAAAGAAGGCTTGGAGTTAACTTAAGCGTTCCTGACTTGGCACACTACAGCTAAGTTCTCTAAAGGTTTTCTTTAAAGCACAATGCCCTGATGCCTCAGGCGCTGCCACAGTTTTACATCCGACTCTTCAAAAAAATAAAACGGGAACCGTGTCTGTGTTACCACACGACGTGTCACCTAAATAGGATGAAACCTTTAAATCAAAGACCTAAAGAGATTAGATGCAGCCTCTGGACAGGAGCTGAAAGATATACCATTGGCTCGTCTCAAATAGTTGCTTTAAGCAGTGTTTTTCAATCCTGTTCCTCAAGGCACGCTGCCCTGCATGTTTCTAAAGTTTCCCTGCTTCAGGACACCTGATTTCAGTTGATTAAATCAATTGACAGCCCAAGACCAGCATTGAGGATATGCAAATATCTAAATCTAGTATGCCAGACATCTAAAACAGGCAGGCCAGTGTGCTTTGAGGACCAGGGTTAAAACATGGGAGAGAGTAAGATAATTTATTGCTTTAATAATTTTACTCACAAATTTTGAACTTTAAATACATTTTATATTGAAAATAAGAACAATATAGTAAAATGTTCACATTTTCGTTATTCAAAATATATTTTGACACGTCTCTAATTTCTGCCAGGTCTGTCAGTTTTATTTACTTTGCGATGTGATATATGTTGCTATAGCGAGACCTGGACTTATGCTTCCATCCTAATACGGCGCACTGTTACATTAAAAAGAACTTTTCATAATCCCACCAAGAAGATGAACACAATTGATATTTGGCTTCTAATGATGGATTTGAACCTTTCCTTTTTGTAGCTGTTATGGAAAAATATTGCAAGATTATTTGAATTTATTGATTAGTAATTGTAAGTAAAAGTATACAGAGAATATGGTATTATTCTTGGGAGTCAGTAAATAAACTTTTCACCTACTCTGACCGAGGGACTCCTTGTGTTTTGGTTAAGTTTGCATAGAAAACACAGCATTTGATACAGAAGGCTCTGGCATCTCACACAGACCGGCAGGAAATGACTTGATAGATGTGGGAAAGTGAAGCTCTTATTTGAGGTCTTGTATTAGGGTCTGACCATAATACAATATTTTAAAACACCGATCAAGACTGAAGCCTCATCCTTATGGAAGATAATTCTGTGATATCACACAATGCAATGTATTTACAACACACTGTTGCACAGATTTTTATAAAACAGAACTGGGTGCTAAGAATGGGTGATACAGCCTAAAAAAATAATCATGATAATTTCAGGTATTTATTGCGATAATGATACAAGTGACGATAATATATTTTCTTCTGTAAAATAGCGGATTATGTTATGTTTAAGTTGTGTTCCAGTGACAACAATGTACAGCTAACGTATTTGTCAGTTGGTCTGCTACTCCACATGTCTGCAGTTGAAGCATGAAAATCCACCACAGACCGTGATATTTGTACCATACCGTGACACTCCTTAAGCCTAGTTTATGCTTTTTCAACCGCAAATTTGCACTCAGACGCAGACGTATCGACGGACATGTTTTCTGTTTATAGTACTCCGGTCTTCCACTCCATTCTCTATTGTTTTGCGCGATCAGGACAGCAGGGGGTGTTAAGTTTTCTGTTTTTTTCTAGTCTTGTGAACGCATTTCTTTCTCAAGGAGCACTGAGGGACAGAAAGTAAGTTTTGATTAAGCTGTAAAGCTTTTTACTAGAAGTGCGGATTATAGAGTACTCTAGAAACACATGGAAACAAGACACAGCAGCTGTTTGAGACAGCGAGATCACTAATTGTATCCGCCCACCGCGCCATCTCATCTCGCTCCCTGCAGCTGGAATGTCTCCGTCAGAAAGCCTGACGCCGCTGCGCTTCATTCAGCACGTTGTATTAACACGCTACTACAACCCCAGTAATGTCGGGAAAAGTAATTAATTAGATTAATCTGTTACCTTAAAAAGAACGCAGTTAGTAACGCCATTATACTGAAATGCCGTTACTCCCAACACTGATCGCTGGCAGGGCTGTTGTGAAAAAGTTGTCTTGAAACCAGTTTATGGAACACTTTGCTTTATTTCTTCTTTTTCGACAATTTGGAAAGGCAACAGGTCTTTTTTCAAACACAACGGCACTGCTTTCGTCAATTCGACCCATTGTTTACTTGGCTTATTATATTGGATGCAATTAGCAATAGCGTTGACAGTGTTAATCTGGGTGGAATTTTCTTACCCATAGGCCCACTTGTATCTTCAGACATTTTTCATATTCTGGTTTGTGTTTCAGATGGTGGAATAATTGAATGTGTTTCCACTCTTTGTAAAAAAAATTTCGCCATCAACTAGACTTAATATTATCGGATTGAGACCATTTTTTATCGTGTGGAGAATTTTACAACAATATATTGATAACAATAAGATACCTCCCACTCCTACCCGATGCACACATTTGAATTACTAAAATTTTCTTTAGTTCAAACTAGGGTTGGGAAAATATCTTCTTTGTTATAATAGGTAAACATTAATTATTCAATTATACTTTTTGTGTTGACAAAGAAAACATTTGCTGAAATACAAAACCATATGAATTACTTTCGCCCTTTGTGGATTGTTGAAAATCCACAACAGATTTAAACTTGTGCTCCCAGTCCTTGTTTTTAGGTGTATGATGCATTTTCTCCCCCTACACTCTTACAGAGAGTGGTTCATACAGCCTTAAAGGATGGCAATCGATGGCATGATAAGTGAACATAGTTTTTCACTTGTACTATATAGATCTCACGTTATGGCATCTTATTTAACTATGGCTGGAGTTGAGATCACACTATGCTCTGCAATGTTTGCGTGTTTGAGAAGTTTGTAAAACTGTTTTTTGTTTAACCCCATGGAACAAGTGCACTTAGAACATGAATATTTGACAGAGGTTGATTTTGAGGTTTAGAAGAAAGTGTGTGATATTTATAACTCTCTAAGTGGAAGTTCACTGTAGAAAAAATCTATATTGTTTACCTGCTGAATGCTCCTCCTTTTTGGACACAACAGGCTCATTAATATTTTCTGATAATTTGAAGAAATTATGTCTTTCATTCATATGAAAATTTGGTTTGCAGAAAATGAACAGAAATCCAAACTTTTTAGCACTCATTGACATAATTGCGCAGTGACTAACATACACACAATTAAAGTGCATTGACAATAATGGAGATGCGTTTGTTGCTCTCCATTGTGATAAAGGTGATGTGCGTGTATGTGTGAATGTGACCTGCTATTTAAAAAGTCTATGGAGCTAAATTATCATTGACCTTTTACTGTCATTTAAATGCTACCTTACATGCTTTGTTCAAGGTCATTTGATTAGCATCATGATGGTGGGCTGTTGTTGTCGATGCTAGAGGATTTTTGACAGGATTTCAATTAAATCTTGATTCTTTTCCATGATAGTTTTAGCATTTTAATAACGAACACATTAATTAGAAAATGATTTTACTTGTCAGTTATTAAAGGAGTTCAAACAAAGTTAATCAGCAAAATACTGTTACATATAGAAATGAAAGATAAATACACTCTTACCAGTGGTAATATTTTGTATTCTTAAGTGGAAATATGTCAATTGATACTCAGAAATTATGTAATTTTTGATGCAAAACAACCTGATCCACCTCCCCCCTGTTAAGCAGTTAAATTTGATGGCTAAACAGCCACCGCCAGTAAACAGAGTAATGAACTTGATTTGCTGCTTCATACAAGTTAAATACCTGAACAGAGTGAGCACAAAAGATGAAACGGAGGATAGCAGGAGTTAGACCAGCAGTAAATGTCAGAGGGACGGGAAGCGGAGGATGCTGATGAAGAAAAAAAAAGGAGGGCGGGAATGCATGAAGATGTGGAAAAACAAGGGAAGATGAGACTTTTCACTGATTGTTTTATCAATTCATGGTGCTGTGGGATGGTGGAACAATTTTTCTCTTTTTCTGTGTGCTGATGATTATGACCCGTCTGCTTTCATGGTTGGTTTGACCTTTCTCGAAGCTCCAGTGATCCGTGGTCCTTGGAGACTCCCTCAGCCCGGGCTGTAGTGGATTATGGGTAATAAGAGAGGGATTCACACTCTGCTGTGTGTCTTTTCTGGCCTGTTTAATATGTTTATGTGTAGCCTGGCTAAACTCTGTCAGCTTTCTTCATGCAGTTCATGTTGCTTTCTGAAGGTCTGTTTGCTCTGATGAAATGGAAGTAAGCTCGATATTTAAAAAATGTGCAATGATTAGACTTCTTTTGGCTTTTAATAATAAGTTTATGTAAGATTCCTACAGTTAAAAAAAATTTATGTAAATGAAATATTTGACTTTTGATTCCCCCCCCCCTTCTTTTAGGAAAGGAAAGTTTATCTAGATTACACCATCCATACATAGGTTATTTCAAAGAAAAACAAGGATAAGAATTAACATCAATTACAATAAAACACCACTAAAAGATAAAAAATCATTGACATGACAGAACAGAAAAGCAATCTTTGACCTTTGTGCAAAGTAAAGTTCAAACAAAACTGTTTAGTAAATTATTGAGTTTGCATTGATTTGAAGGACCTAAAACTTTAACGGAGCTGAGGAGCGTAGAAAACTAAATGCAGCTTCTCGTTGTTTAGTTTTGGTCCTAATGACAATACATGAGCAAATCTTAGATGACTTGAGGCGCCTATATGGTTCATATCTGACCAGAAACTAATCCATCCATCCATTTTCTGAACCGCTTAGTCCTCCAGGGGTACAGGGGGGCTTGTGCCTATCTCCAGCTGGGGCAAGAGGCGGGGTCCATCACAGGGCCACACATAGAGACAGACAGGACAAACAACCATGTACACCATACACCGAAGGACAATTTAGAGTGATCAATTAACCTGACAGACATGTTTTTGGACTGTGGGAGGAAGCGGGAGTACCCGGAGGGAACCCACGCATGTACGGGGGAGAACATGCAAACTCCATGCAGAAAGGCCCTGGCCTGGGATACGAACCCACAACCTTCTTGCTGCAAGGCAACAGTGCCACCGTGCAGCCAACAAAAACTCAGGAATATCTTTATTTTATCCCTTTTATTTTTTTGAAGAGAGACACTGGATTAATTAACATTTTGAACTACACAAATGTAAATGCACCCAAATCCCTCCGAGGCCGATTTCATTGTTTGTCTCTCTACCAGATGGTGCAGGCTTAATGACCTAAAATTTATAAATAGATAAAAAATAGAACAAGGAAAAAAAACTTGGATAAAATACATGAACTTTTGTCCCAGGACCAGTCAGTTTTTATTGACAATCAGCAAGTTTTTAAATTGTGTCCAACAAACTAGGAGCTATAAGAACCAGGGTAACCTGATTCATGTTTCTGGCATTGGTCAGGACTCTGGCAGCCTCATTTTGGAGGGGATCCAGAAAAAGAAAAATTGGCCCAGCAAATAACTTTTTACTTTTCTCCTTCCTTTTTTTGTATTGCAATTGAAAAGAGTGTTACATTTTGTGAAACAGAGTATTCCAACATTAATATTGACTAATGTTTGATCTGAAAAGGGACCAAGAATCATCTGGAACTTATATTTTATTGAGGACAAGTTAATTATGTTATGGAAACATGCAGAAGTACAACTGCATACTATGCTGTGAAGTGACAGCCTTCCAGTATACAGTTTGTCAGTTTACAGTTTGAAGTTCCGAACAAAGAGCCTGAGACTGCAGGACTTGAATCCTTTTAACGCGTATTGGCTGTGAATATTCATTAAAGTCGCTTGTCTATCTACAGTGTTTGTTTTTTGTCCACACAAGGTTCAGGTTTTTTAGACAAGCAGCCTTGGCTTCCTGACCTGTCGCTATGTAATTTGGATATAATGTGGTGAACTTTTTAACACCACTCACTAATTCTTTAATTGGTTTTTCAATTCAAACAAATTGTCTCATTATGATCCTGTCCGGCTTAGCTCAATAACTGTATAATTAGAAGAGAAATGACTTGACCTGTGAAGTCTACAAGGAAATGCGAATCATTTTTTCACTTTGTCTCTTTTTTTAATTCCTTGTTTTTGTGCTTTCATTTTTTTCCTTCAAATTTTATTATACTTTTTACTACTTTGGTGGATAAAAAAAGAGGTTTTAATTTGTATTTATTTTGTGTAAAGGAATTTGTATAACTTTGTTTACTTCTCTCCTCCTTTCTGACATTTTTCTTTTAAACTTTAAGTGTTTTAATTATTTTTTCCAGGCTTTCAAAAAGGCTGATTACTGTTTGTGTGTTCCTTTTTTCCCCCTTTGTTTTAAAATACTTCATCTGATATAAAGTATTAGGATAAGGATTCATTCATTTTTCCTTCCTGTTTGTTGGATTATACAGTTTAATGGTATATACTTTGAAGTTTAGTGACTTTTCGTTCAGTGAGGATCGGAGGTGGGTAATAACCAGTTCAATTTACTAAAAAAAGAAAGTACTTTTAGGTGTAGTTTTGCTAGACCATTCTTTTTACTTGAGTAATATATTAAGAAGTATTGCTACTCTTACTTGAGGTCAAATTTCTGGCTACTCTACCCAAAGCGAGTAACTCCACTGAATGAAAAACTAGCTTGTTTGAACCAAAAATACCCGAGACTCCGCTACAGTTTACGTTGAAATGAGAACTTGATTTAACACAAGCATTACAATTTTAATGTTATTTTCTATCTGCTGAGATCATGTGAAATTTGGAGGCCAAATGAGGGTACCTTATCCTGGTGTAACATGTATAAAAGAATGGAATAGAATAAAATGGAATAATCCTATTTTATTGTCCCACAAAGAGGAAATTCAGCTGTGACAGCAGCACAATGACTGGTAATATAAGCTTAACCTTCACATAATAAAAGTATAATAACAGAATTAAGAATATGTACATTAAGGGCACAATTACAAAAAACAAAGTTATGTACATTTAAATGTGTTTAACTGTTCCTCCTACTTTTTTACTCTTTACTATTTGGATTACTACTTTGTACTTGAGTAATGATTTGCTGAAGTAATGCTACTTTTAATTAGAGTACAATTTTTGACTACTCTTCCCACCCCTGGTGAAATGCACCACTGACATATGAGGTTAGAGCTGATCTGGTTTTGCAAAGAAATGCATCAGAAAAAAGTGTTAAGGAGAAATGAAGAAGAAAATCTGAATTATCACAGCTACTAAATGCTAAACAAGCTGGTTTATTATGCGTGTGCACAGGCCTTTCTGTTTATTTTAGTGATAGCTCCTGTAGTTAGATCTTTGCAGACAAAATGGCCTCATTTGTCTCACAGCAGCAGGTTTTCCCTCAGTCAAGATAGATGAGGATTAGATGTGAAGGGCAGGTGTTAGCCTATATAAAATATTACCAACGTTGGAATACTATTGCCTATTATTGTCTTATCCTCAGGATTGATGCTTGGACGGATTAGAAAGTTTCAATTTTATTTGATACAGCATTTGTTTCCTCTACTTTAGGCACCAATGCCTTACTAACGTTGAATTACTAATAAGTTCTGCTGTTAAACTGTACTAATGCTTTTCTGAAGTCTTATTGTTTTCTACATGCAAGCAGGGAAGAATTGAACTGGCCTTCTGGCTAAAATCTGTAAAGGTTTAGAAGCACAAATCCAGTTTTCTTGGGTAAGAAAGGTGTTTAGTAAGCAGCTCAGGAGGTTGTCATCTTGATGCAAACACCATTACCTGTAAGCAAAGTTCTTCCAGTGCCAAAATGTATGTTCATTGTTTAAGGGGCGTAAAATGTGTTGCACTTCTCTTGTTTTCATGACAAACCCCAAAATAAGTTAAACAAACCCCCCAGTTTCCCCAAATGCCAAGCACCATTGGAAATTATACATAAGAAATACAGAGAAATCCATGACATAGGTTTACTTTTATTTTTCACTGTGAGGGAGTTACGTCTCACAAAGTTATTCTTGCTAGTTGACAGATCCAGTATGTGTCAAATTTAGAAAAAGCCTTTAAAAATATTAATGAAAAACATGATAATGCAGTTTGTTTGATATTTGGGCTGAATGACTCTTGAGGTAGTCTCTGGCTCAAAACTGTGTTTATGCAATTTATTAGGCCCTAAAATATTCCTACCCTGGTAGATTTACATTGAAAATGATAGGAAATAGGATTTGCATCTCAAATAATTTAAGACTGTTAAAGGAGTATCGGTAAAGTTTTTATTTACACATTATGAGCAAATGGGGGTTGGGTGTTTTGCAGTACTCAGTAATCTGTGGACTATCCTTAGCTTTACAGCAAATAGCTATTATTGCTGAGCAGTCTTGTGCATGTTTCCTATGGTATTTTAATGATTAAAGGCAGTCTTACTATCTGATCTGTCTGATGGCCATGTTAAATGATATGGAAACTCATTCTCAATTATGTTTAAGAAGCTAAGGAACATACATTCATTTGAATGTCATAATATCAACCATTATAGAAGTTCTTAAATTTTTTGACGAAGCTTTTCCTGGATAGAATGGTTTGTCGCAACCTTTTTTAACACTTAACTCTAGTGTTGGTTTAATTTGTGTGTTTACGGGCTTAACTTCCAAGACCTTTATGGATGGAAAAATGATATTTTTTAAATGTAGGTAATTGATCATTTATATTATTTTTTTACTTGCCAAAGATGAATTCTTGACTTTATGACCTAAAGTCTATGTTTCGATTGTATTACAATTGTCCGCTTGACTCCACAATGTTAGGTAGAGACATGTGACATTTCTTCTTAGCATCTTACTGTTTGGGAGTCACACCGAATATTAAACAAATGCTTACAGAGTAAAAGCAGGATATGCACAAAGAATGAAGACATTTAAACACAAAATATTCCATGCTGCAGTGGTAAGTACTGTTTGATTGTTATACACTCGATATTGCTGCAGTGTTGTTGTGTACTGGTGTTGTTGTTCCCACTTCCACCACCTCTACTTCCTGTGAAAACCTTGGCTGAGTCAGGGTTGGACTTGCATGCAGAAAAAATGTATTTACTAACTGGATATCAGGGTGGGTTAGTCCGATTTTTGAGTTTTTTTTATTTTTAGTTCTTGTTTGTTGTTCTTGTCTTGGCATTAACAATATATTCTTTTATTCAATGAAATAGACTGAAAATGTTGTCTTAGAAATGTTTTTCTATTTTAAATAGTGTTTTAGGTGTTTCTTTAAGATAGCTGAGTGACCATATTGTTGACAATCCGTGTATAGCTTTTTAGTTTGTGGAGTTATTGTGATGAAGTAATTGAGCAGTGTTTCATGTTTCTCACTCGGATTGAACAAAAGTATGGTTTAATATAAAACACACAGAAAAATGGCTTATAGACCTCACATTTAAATCAAACCATTCTTATAGTAGAGCATTCTCTCTTGAAGCCTCACTGATGAGGACGGGTGATGTTACATTGTTATAACAACTGAGCATCTATTGATTTTTTTTTTTTTTTTTTTCATGTGAAGATTATTCCCTGCTGTTTTTTTGTTCTATAATTACATAAATCCTTCACCTCTCTTATTAATGGTCAGTGATGATCTGCAGTGCAGTACTGATTTGAACATGATCGGCTTACTCCTCAGCTAAAATGTAGGCATCATTTCCAAAGCTTTATGTAGTACTTTCTTGGGAGACGTCCACTTTAAATGCACAAGTCAATATTTCAAGAATGTAAAAATGCTGCTCAATCGAAGCATAACGGGTTTGTAAGCCAAGGCCGTAAAATCAATCGTAAATCGTCCTGTTGTGCGTAATGGGCTCCACTTTGATTCAAGCATCTTTTTGTAAGAGAAGGTGACATGTTTACAGCACCTAAAGTTGCATTAATGTAATGAAAGTCTTCAAAGGAAACCTGGTCGTTTCAGTAATAGTTCTCTTGTCATAAACCCCCAAAATTAGTGACACAGCAGAATTCTTATTGACATTCTTTGTCTTTCATCTTGCAGCTTTTGACTTCTGCATATTTTTTTCTTTCACAATTTATCCAAAGTTTATAGTGATTGTTGTGACTGAAGCTGTAATCCCCTCTGTGGTCCATTATTTTCACTCTGTCCTGCATCTGTCCCCTGGTCCATTTCTTCAATTTCTACTTGAGTTATAGCTGAACATGTATTTACTGTGCCAAAATCCTTGCAAAAAAAGTGAAGTGTGGAAGTTTTGGAGAGCCATTAGCTGATAGATGTCCAGGCAAATCTACCAAAGGAGCCGTTTTGGCACAAAGTGTGCCATTCGAAATTTCTTTGATACCTTTTTTTATGAGTTTCTTCTTTACCCATTCAAATCTTACCATAGATGGTCATTTCAACTAATACGTTTTTTTTGTCAACAGTGTTAGTCAAAATACTCCTCTGTTCACTCTGTATTCTGTGTTTCAAAGCATTCAGAACTCCAGTAAGACATGGTTCAAAACCACAGGAGTTCATCGGGTGATTTATGGATGATTGACACATCCATTTAACTGTCAGAACCAATAGAATATGGGGGTGGTTTAAAAATCTTGTAGGTGACCTTATTCACAAATCGGTCATGGAAATGTGGCTTTGGAGTTTTTTACACTTTATCCACAAAACATAAAGATGAAAACTGTCTGGAATCAATTCCGTGTGAAATGGGGACAATAGACCTTAAGAGACTAGTATAAATATTTACTCAAAGATTATGACTATGAAACAAAAAACATGAGACTCAATTTGTTATTGGCCTTGTGAAATGAGCAATATTTTTCCTTTTCTTTGGCTTCTTGTTTATTAAGTTTTGCACATGATGGAGGTTATGCTTATATTCTTTGAAAGAGAAGTTTGATCTCTAACTTAAAAGATGGTGTGTGTGTGGATAGGATCATGTTGCACTGTAACTGCTGTATATTTTTCCAGGTATGCGTCTAAAGGGGGTGGGTGTCTGCCACCAACACTGTTTACACTGGGGATGGTGGGCTGCTGAGTTCCACGGGACTTCTTGGGTCAATAGATGGAATACTTTGAAGACATCCTCAATCCCATCGACATACCTTCCAGCCTGGAAGCAGAGTCTGGGAATTTTGGTCAGGCTATCCAATCTCTGGTGCTGAGTTCACAGAGGGCGTTAAAAAGCTCTTTAAAAAGGGGGATGACAGAGTGCGTTCCAACTACAGGGGATCACACTTCTGACCCTCCCTGGGAAGGTCTATTCAGTGGCTGTGGAGAGGTTTGTCCGGGGGATAGTCGATCCTCTGATTGAGGAGGAACAATGCGGTTTTCATCCTGTCCATGGAACACTTAACCAGCTCTACACCCTCAGCACGGTTCTGAAGGGTGCATGGGAGTTCATCCAACCAGCCTACATGTGTTTTGTAGACTTGGAGAAGGCGTTCGACCATGTCCCATTTGGGAGTCCTGTTGGGGGTTCTCTGGGAGTATAGGGTACCAGGCCACTTGATACGGGCTGTTAGGTCCCTGTGCGACCGTATTAGTGCTTGGTTCACATTGCCGGCAGTAAGTTGGACTGGTTTCTGATAAGAGTTGCACCTCCGCCAAGGCTGCACTGGTAAAATTCTGTAAATTTTTATGGTTAGGACTTCTGGGAGAAGCCAATATGATGAGGGGGTCCATTTCGGTGGCCTGAGGATTTGGTCTCTGTTTTATGCAGAAGATGTGGTCCTGCATGCTTCACTGGAATGCGATCTAGAACTTTCACTGGAGCCGTTCGCAGCCGAGTGTAAAGCGGCTGGGATGAGAATCGCCACCACCAAATACGAGACAATGGTCTAGAGCCAGAAAAATGGTAAAGTCCCTTCTCCTGGTCGGGGACGCTGTCCTTCCCCAAGTGGAGGAGTTCAAGTATCTAGGGCTCTTGTTCATAGATGAGGGAAAAATGGAGCGGGAGATCAATCGGTGGATTGTTAGCGCATCAGTTGTTATGCGGGAACTGTGATATCAAAATTGAATATTTTATTGTAAGAACTGTGATGCCTTAAGAATTGGTTAACTAAAGATCATAATTAATTAAACAGACTCTTCTGTTACAGCACTAATTATTTTATTTAAAAATAATCGAGGCGGTAGTTTCTTTTTATTTTGTTGCATTTATCTCCCTGTCCGTGTGAGTACTGTCTGATATTAAGTTGGACTGATCTACACGACCCTTTCCCCTTTATATGGATAGAAAATAGGCATATATTGGCTGAGGTATAGCATGTGTTCAGATTGATTTTGTTGAAAGTGCTACTGACCCTGATATCTGGTAGTGAAAGATTTAACTTTTTGGAGACATGAACTGTTGCCTGATGAAAATAAATTTGAAATGTTTGGCCATAATACTTATCATTAAATTTAAAGGAAAAGAGTGGAGATTATTTTCAAATCTTAGAATGCCACTGGAGATGTAAAGAACCGTGTTTAAATGTCTGACATTATAAATCCATCCATTTTCCATACCACTAAATATATTCCAGTAATTGTGGTTATCCTAACTGACCTATAACCAGAAAGGTTCCTGACGAAAACTGAAGGGAAAAAGATGAATGTGAAAAGATGAGTTGTTCACTTAATCAGTTGTTGACACACATACCTGCTCTCTGTCTACTTAAGTCTTTGACTACAGTTTCTGCCAATGTCGATTGCTCCGTAAATCTCATCTTGTCAATACCATCCCCATGAAGGCCTGAATGGCTTAAATCCCTCATACATGGATAATTTACATCCTGTTGCTCTAAGGCTACAAGATCAGTGATGGGGCCCATATTTCTTCTTCATCACAGCTAACTAGAGATGAGTTGACAGCAGTAAGGGCTTCAGTGGTACCATAGATCAGTACTGGTCCATCTGCTTGTCATGTCTGATTGGGGCATAAATGTAGCTGGCTTTCTTCTAAAGTCACCAGTGACTGAGAACATTTAGATAGCAATGAGGGGAGGATTTTCTCCTCAGGGAATGCATTTTTGATGCTGTCAAGTGATGAACTCTATTGATCACAGCTGATTGTTTCCACTCCACACAAACATAGACACGGTGCACTTGATCTAATTAAGAGGGTTTGATTTTGCACAATTTACGCAGCAGGGACAATTAGGACTATTGCTGTGATAGTCAGGGACACTCCAAATGTTAACAACCAAGGATCACAATTACCTTGTTTAAAACAGCAGCTGGTCAGCTGGTAAATAAAATCCGTGGGCGAGGAAAGGCTCGACAGACCCCAGCAGAGATGTCGTCTAGATTAAATGTGGCTGCATTAACAACACATGCTGCTGCTGGTGCTGCCCTTGAGGGTGTGTGGGCTTTTCGTCTATCTGTTACAGGAGGCACTAAGTTGGTAGATCTTAGTTAAACAGATAACCTGTATAGTTGGGCTACACTAATTCTGTTCTTTTAATAATATGTCATTTAACAGCAAACTCCATCTCAAGACACTTATGCATTGTTAGTTGACCAAATCCAACTGTATGGAATATAATTCAGTTCAGAATGATGCAAATCTATCCAGTTAATGTTAGATTGGTTTGGTTCCTTTAACTGGCACTCTGATCCCTCCCTTGCTTTAGATGCAGTATAACATTGCTAAGATCCTGCTGCTGGAATTTTTTACTGCAGTGTTTGAGTCATCTGTAATGACAGAAACATGATTAGTTAAAAACTGCAGGATATTTAGAAATTTTCTCTTAACTGATTCTGGATTGACAGAATATGAGGTGATCAGTTGTGGAGATTGTATTCTCTTCAGAAATAGCGATGTATAAAAGTATTGTGATGGTAATGGAACTCTATTCAGACAGAAGCTGAACAGATGAAGCTCTAGAGCATGCAGGCTTTAATTCTTCTTTTTTGTCAGTGGTATTACAAACAGGCTTGCATATTTAATACAGATCCTGCACATATCCTCATTCTCCATGTGCTTAGACTTACTGTATTGGAGAAAACGGCTACCCTGAAATTTATCATGTCAAAGCGCCATCCAATAGAATGACCATCTGACATTACAACCTCTTTTGTGAGCTTGTTTTGATCAGAAATCTCCATATAGATGGACATTAATTAACAGGGTTCAGCCTGTACACTGTAGATATCCATGTTAAAATTTTTTGACTTCTGTGTTCTTAAAAGCTGCACATTAATATTGCTTACATATAAACTCATAATAAAAGTGATCTTTAAATAAATTTTCATCTGTTTTTTCAATGTTTTCATTGTTTTCTTGATTATAAACCATTGAACTCTGTAGTACAATAAAAGGGTAGGAAATCCCCTGAGCTGCCAGTTCAGGGATTCTCGTACTGCAGCAAGCCTCATGATGAGACACAAAAGATGGTTTTAAAGCTCCTCTGAATGGAAACAGCCTGGCCCGATATTTCCTAGCCTGCCATATTGTTTCCTGCATCCCAGCAGGATTATGCTTGATTCGAACAATAACACTTTATTATTAGGTTTGGGTAGTGCACTGCCTTTGTTCATAATGTTGACCCGCTTCAATGCTTCCCAGAACGGTGGGTGTTTTTACGATGAAATGGAGACCTGGGACCCATGATTCCTCTGACAGATCTTCTCTGGCACAAATATGATGGATGAGAATTACGGAGAGGTTTCCTGCAAACATCAGAGCTTCAGGGTTTAAAACTAATGCCGTGAGAGGAGAAGACGAAGATGAGTAGCTGGGGAAATCCTTCCAGCTTAAACTTAAACTGAAGATAGCTTAATGGTTTGTTTTTCCTGAGAAGTTCTTAAACTTTAAAAGTGAAAACTAACGGATCCTTTTTTTGTGGGTATTTTTTTTTTCTACAGTGAACTAAACCTTGAACATCTAGACTTTGTAACATTAGAGCGAGGCCTGTGACCTATACTGGTTCATACTGAAAACCGTTGTTGTCGTTATGATATGAATTTTTAATATACCGCTGAAAAGCCAAAACGACGATTGTTTGATGTGGGAAAGTGTTACAGCGCCGACACACTGGTACACACCAGCACCACAGTGTGCAAAGTTTTGAACTAAGTAGCCACGGCTGCTGGCAAGAGCTGTCAGAGCAAAGCACACAATGCTGACCCAGAGGTAGTAATTCCAAAAAGAGTAGCAATTTCTGTAGTTTAGAAATTTATTGGCTTTAAAAGGTGAGACACGATCCAAAAAACATGTTTTATAAGTGCTAAATTGCAGATAACCAGTGGAGACAGTGTAGAGCACTATTGACAGGCAGTAGGTACACGTGTCAACAGCAGTAAAAGCAGTTGGAAAGAAAAAATACTAGTAGATATGGTCTTACAGACCATCTACGTCTCCTTTTCTGCCGTTATCTGAAAGTTAACCAGCCGTTGATCTCTATTTGTCGCCATGTTTGTTTTTATTTTACTATACAAATCCAGCACTCTAACCAGTCTGAGTTCTGTACTCTGCCTCTTAGTGAAATTATTCAGTACTACGTGCAGGGCAAAGCAAGTAGATGCAGTCTGCTGCTTGCAACAACGCAAGGTTAAAAAGCAGGTACGAATTTCTATTTTGTTTGGACTTTAATTGTAGTTTTAATTCCTTTCATTGCATTTACCTTTGTCTAGACACAGAAAAAACATGAAATTTTGCCAACCCACCCAGCCCTAATTACAGCTGTGCTGGCGAGTCGACAACAGAGTGCTAATGTTTAGGAGCGTTTAATAAAAACTGTACAAAAACATGTTTAATTCAAAATCTACAAGGTAAAACCTGCTTACCGTGGCAGGATGACTGTGATGCTCCAGCATCTTAACAGGAAGCTCGGTGCGGCTGACTACGAAGAGGGAGCGTTGCCTCGCCAAGCTAATTAGCGCATTATCCGCTAACGCTAACACCAACAGTAGGCTGACTGAATATCCTCTTTTAACAAGTTGGCTTTGCGTGTTCTGTCTGGGGCATTCACAGATCGATATAAATATGCAGGTTTTTATATTTATCACAGCCTTTCTCTCATGTAACCAGCACCAGGATGGTGTCTGTTTCTGCTCCGTTAAAAGTAGACATCGTAGTGCTGCTGCTGTCAACAAGACATTAAAGCATAGGTGAATGATCGCGTCAATTGTAGAGGAGTGCACGTAGCTGGCTCATTCATTTCCATTTATGGCAGCAGCCAAATACCCACATAACAAAGAGGTGACCAGCACTCTGTGATTCTTGCCCACATTAAAGGGAAGAAAGCTATACGCTAAATGCTAGTTAGACATTTTTTTCATTGCTCTCTTGAGCCATGCACACATCATTTAGCCTAGATTCTGGACTTGTGGGCACCGACCATTCTTTTAGTGGCCAGGAGGCTCATGGCAAGTCTAGAGAAGGTGCAGCTTTCAATTGTTTGCTTGGGAGAAAATGGACAAGACTATTATTAGTAGGTCACAAATATTGTCTTTTATGGTTGAGTGGTATAACAAAAACCATTGTTGAAGTTTGTTGTGTGCCACAAACCAAGTAGTGGAAATACATCAACTTAGATTTTCTTTTAGAACTGTTTGAAAACCGTGTTCAACTTCTGTTCTTCACAAATATTTAGTTTTCACACAGTGGCATGCCATACTGTACCAAGACTTTGTGTTCAGCCTCATATATACAACAAACCTTTCATAGCATAACTTTTAAAATATTTATTACATCTTTATTGTTTTTTATGTTTTTCCACTGAGTTGAAGCTTATAACAAAGACTGTATAAAGTCAGATCTACTCAAACTGTCCGTGTTTTAAATTGAATAGATTTATTTTAGTAAATTTCAACATTTATGCTTTCAGCTTTTTTTTAGTCACTGAACATTTGGTTTATAAAATACACGGGAGTGAGAATTTCTGAGAATCTTACAAACAGAACATCTTGAAAGGAGGGCATGCTAAATAAATAATTTCACATTCCCAAAAGTTTCTAAAAATATCTGGTTGGAAAAAACTGTCTGACTCATTGTCTCTGCTTATGATGTGACTTTTCTGATGGAATTCAGTCTGCCTGTAGTTTGGTTCCTGTCTCCACCCACACAGTTAATGCAATGCATTCCCACCCCTGGGGATTCTCAGAAAGCTCTATATACATCTATAAAGGTGGGACCCAAAGGAAACTTGGCTTAACTTCCATCATAATTCCATCACAAAAGACTGTTGCATGAAGCAAATGGAATGCTGGAATCACAAACTGCATGGAAATTATCGTTTGCTGTAAAATTATCGAATTCTCTTTACATTCATTTATAGGTAACAATTATTAAGTTGTATTCATAATTTTTACACCTAAAAATAGAACAAGGACACCAAATGAGTCAAATAAGAGAAAGATCTGTAAAGAAAACAACTATGTCTTGTGTTTTTACCCAAAGCACATTAATTTATGTTTGCACAGTCTTCAGTGAGAACAGCAGGCCTGCAGTGAGAGGAAAGTGATTAAAAATACATTGTTGGAATTATCTCACTCTCCAGTTTAGCGGGCCACCATTATCAATTATCCTGAACATGCCCCGCTGGTTAAACTTAGTAATTATCAGCTAGATGAAGTCGTTGCTGCAGTTAGGATCCAAGGGTGCGGGCTAAGCCTTGATATGTCTCACTTGATTTATTGTCAACCATAATGAGGTTTGAGCAAACTGCAAAACTGAATGTTTATGAATCGTTCTTTTTTTCTTTTCTTTTTTTGATATATGGATCTTTCTGCCTTGCAGTCCAATACATTTTAAAAGTAATTTGTTCAAAAGAGCTTTTATAGTTGAGTGACGCAGCAGGATGTTGCATTGTTTGTGGGCACAAAGACAATGAATGCAGGAAATGAGCCGAGAGATTAAAGTAATACCAATCATGGTGGAATCGCACAGTTACCCACTCAAATCACAACAGCATGCAGTACTAAACCGAAACGCAGACCTCCGGGTCCTACTGCTTTTACAGTAAAACTCTCCAAAGGCACAGTCTTGTAAACCTCTGTACCTGTTAGAGCTACCATTTACGAGGCACGGTTAACATAGTATACAGTATACTATGTATTATATTGTAATACAAACTATGTATCATTATTACGGTACTGAAGTGCCTAGTAACTACAGGGATAATTGCCTAACATGTGGGAACAGGATCATGTGGCAGATATTCTAACATTGGGGCTTCATTTGTTGGTCTGAAAGAAGAGAAATAAAATATAATGAAATATCCATCATCTACTATAACTATGTTTTTATTAGGGTTGCACCGATCCGACTTTTTCAGTCCCGATACTGATACCAATGGCTGGATTTTGTATAACAGTTGATACCCGATACCGATCCGATACTATTTGTGACTGTGTTGAGGTCCTGTCGATAGATCATGTGCCCTGGCTGCTTGGCCACAGTAATATCCCTTTGGCTGACTGGTTAGCGCACCTGACCTTCACCTGGAAGTCGCGAGATCGAATCCCGCCTGGGCCCTCGTTCTGTACCTTGCCATATATTGTTGAATTAATAAACTGTATAACTTCTGGTGCCTTTCTTGAAGAGACTAAAGGCACCAGACTTTACAAATTAAACATAACTCAGACAAAATAACAGATATAAAATATAAAAGTACCACAAAAATAAAAAATTTCAAGTGAAAAACTAATCTTTTTTGGTGACTTTGTTGCAGATTTTTCCTATTTTGAGTATCGGTTTATGGTATCGGTTAAGTTCAACCGATACCAGTACATTAGGCAGTATCGGGGCCGATATCCGATATCAGTATCGGTGCATCCCTAGTTTTTATTTCATATTTCTGTCAGTTTAAAGTGCAAGGGTCTGGATTATTTTGGGCTGATTTCTATAATGCACAACACCCAAAACGAGAAAAAGGTCCTGTGAAACCACTCTGTAAATAAATCTATTGTTGCAGTATAACAAATGCCATCAAGCTACATCCAAAAGTTGCCCATATTAGTTTGTATTTGATTAACCATTTGGATAAAAAGCATCTTATTCTCATAGGCCAAAACTGTTTGTGACTTGCAACTACCCATTTGCTTTTTTAGAAGCCTAATTTGGCAAAGAAATGGCAAACTGCTGCAAAACTGTTAAATCTCTTTGCTCACCATGAAATCATTTCATATATCAATTTAGCGAAAATCCGACTGAGAACAAATATTTTGTTTTCTGGTCTACTGAAAAACAAGAACTGTACAGTAATGCTGCGGAGATTGTTGGATTTAAAATTTAGAACAGAAAACTGCCTCTTATTCATGAGCTACTGTTTTCATTCATATTGAATTGAATTAAAGCTGACACTAACACACAGATTCTCACATGTATTATTGGGGGTTTAATTATGAAATTATTTTTTCCAAAGGAGGAGATTCATAAAGAAATGAGATTATGAAAGAAATGGTCTTAGAAATTATCTCCTTTGACTGTAAAGATCAGGGTTACAGTTCTTTACGGTGTAGTTTTTTTATCCACTAAGTATTATACATTTTACTGCTTTAAGCTACAGAGTTTATTATCATGCCATCGTAAATGTTTAGTTTTTGGTGTTGCATGTTACTAGATTTTCATTTTGTGCTATTACAATACCATAGTTTCACAGTGTATTAATCTTTTCTTACTTTAGTGATTGTTGTATAAATGTTCTGGATGATTTACACTGAGGCAATTTTCTTTTGGTGGAAAACGCAAAGTTTAGTTTATTAACTTCCTTTATTCTTGTATATCCTCTCTGTTACTTCCCAGTGACTCCATCTTACTATTTCTGTTGTTCTTTCTGAGTTGTTTTCGGTATTGATTCTTCTTTTTCTGTGACATTTCTCCCCATATTTCCGTATCACCCTCACTGTAGGAACTGTTCTGCATTTTAAAAAGTTGCTCATTAGCAAAGCAAATGAGCAGGCTGAGCAGCCAATCTACTTCTGGCATTGCTCCTTTGTTACTCCTACTTTTCCACACTCCTCCTTACCTTACTATAACTTTATTTGCATGATGAGGGCACGTCTGAGTTTCCGGCATACAAAGAGCTTTCTTAGACTGTTTGTGATCAGAGTAGGTTACATCACCGTCAGTAGCGTTTCTCCTTTACAACTATTCTTCTGAGCACACAGACAGAAGCTGTGACTCATTGTTACTGCTTTCATAACTATGCGTCCCACTCCTTCCACACTTAGAAACATTTTGAATTATTTGACAAGTAAACAACCAGTTTATGTAACAGGGCTTTAACAACAGTACGAACTCAGTTGTTTGGAACACAAATTAAATACACACCTTCCAAAAATGATTTGTCAAACCTTCACTGCTTTTAGACAGTCGTTCTACATTTTTAAAATTTTAATTTTATCTAGCTTTCTGAATGAAAACAGACACTATCAAACTTTTGTGTGTTTACATGCAGCAAGAGAAATTCATATTATTGCCTTAGGTCAAGCTAAGGTGTATACATGCATTTCAAAAGTCCAATTTCAGTCGGACAAAGTTGAACCGAACTGGAGTTTGAGATCCTTTGGCCACCATACTGGATCTCCTCAACATGTTGGCTGTGCCTATAAATCCTGTCCATAAAAGTTATAAACAGAATCTGTGATAGAGGGGCGGAGTCCAACTCAACGGGAAGTAGCTTGACTTACTACCGGCAATGCGAACTAAGCTCTGACACCAGTCATAAAGGGACACCCATAACAAGGGGCCTGGTACCCCATACTACCAGTCTGCGCCAAGGTCAGGAGCACACAATAATAATCAACTATTTGAATATAAGATGATAGACAGCATAGCAAAATTGACATTAGGAACTAATTATTGATTCTTTTGAATAGGTCCTATCTTAGAGACTTATTCCTGTTAAACAGAGATTGGCAGGAAATTAATAAAACCAGAAAATAGTTGTGATTTCAGAAGATAAACTCGATGAACCAAAGTCATTACAGGTGTACTTTGTAGGGCCCGACGGATTTTTGGTGTCTGATACTGATATAAAAAGGTAGCAAAGGTCGATAGCCAATATAATAGCCGATAAATTCTAATAAAAAAACCCCAAAAAAAACCCTGCATTCTCTGCCCATTTTGATGCTCACATATTTCTCCCTGGTCTATTCTGCACGTTCTGTACTTATTTTTCAATATTTAAAATTATTTAAACATCTTTAAGTATCCTGCCCTTATACACATTACAGCCGGGTTATGTCACTTTATCTGTTTTTATTTTTATCTTAACGGCACAGTTCTCTGTTTTTGTAACTATGTCCATAATGTTTTTTTTGTGTGTTTTTTTTCGGACTCTTAAATTGTGTTCTGTTCTTGCTTTTTCTGCTGTTACAACTGAATTTCTCCTTGTGGGAAATAAAGGATTGTTCTTTTCTATTCTACACACCAAAAACCGTCTCAGTAACTCACTGGATTCCAAATAATGTAAATAAGATTTATTTAGCAATGCTGTTCAAAAACACAAACAAGTGTGCATGCAGCGTATAATGCAGACAAACTTCTGCAAAGACTGCTCTCTAATCTGTGGGGAGTATCAAATTTTCACAGAAAGTAGCAAACGGTGGTCAGAAATGTCGGAAGATTAGTCACTAGGCAATTTTTAGGATAAAACATTGTGCCATCGAAACAGCACATAACCAGCACTTTTGCTGTGTTTGTCTAACAGCAGTTAAA
Source organism: Apricaphanius iberus (assembly GCA_028564705.1). Classification (NCBI taxonomy): domain Eukaryota; kingdom Metazoa; phylum Chordata; class Actinopteri; order Cyprinodontiformes; family Aphaniidae; genus Apricaphanius; species Apricaphanius iberus. The sequence continues at coordinate 6,366,235 of JAPXFQ010001878.1, read as the reverse complement.
TCCTGACCATTGAGCGCATAGATCCAACAGACAGCAGCGCTGAAAGTATTTAATTTATTACAGTCACCGGCTCACGATGGGGATATAAATAAATAGACAGTGGCAGTCGCCGCTGAGCTTCCTATGTATGAAAAAAGTAAATAGCACACAGTAACCAACTTCTAAGTATTCTCATTTAAGAACTGGGCTCTGCACTCTTTGTTACAAACATTGTAGCGCTCTTCTTGGGTTTTTTTCCTCTCAAACATCGCAACCTCTTAAGTTATGGTTTATGACAGTAGATTTAAAATGGTGACAAAGTCGCTATTGAGGATTTACTGCGGTCACTCATACTTCACGAAACCAACATGGATACTTTTAATATTTATGATAGTCCAGTCGTTAAAGTGTGCACGCTATGCTGATGCTACGGCATTTTCTTTAAGGCAAAGAAACTTTTGATACATTATTTAATCTAATGCACCAGATGAGATATGAACTTAAGGAGTGACATTTATGGCATTTATTTGTACAAATCAAAGTTTTAGCATGGAAACATGCAGGTTATCAAAACCTTTTACATGCTGACTTTTCTACAGGAAGGAAGGGGGGGGGGTGGCATTTTTGTCATTGCTTATTTCACAGTTCAACTCACCACTGACAACAAATAGGGCCTCTGCTCAAGACTTTGATTTTACTCACCTCTTCCGCATTTTTCTTTACAAAATCATAACATAACAGTCTGAGCTGCTGCGTGTATCTCTAAGACGTGATATGACCAATCTGGTGGCATCTGCTCGATAAGTAGCTTAATTGCATAATTTGCCCCCCCCTCCCAGAAAAAATAAAATAAAAATATCTGCAATTTTTTTTTACAGATAGCCGATATTATCCATGACGGCTGATTATCAGCTGATGATATTGACCGGCCAATATATTGGTTGGGCCCTAGTACTTTGTGCTGTTTGAGCCACTGAAACCAATGGCTGTTCATTGCGAGTTTGACACACCTCTAGAGCTTGGTGGAGCTCGCAGTGTGGCATGGAGCAGTCCTTTGAGACGCCCCAAATGTGCACAGGATGAACCGACCTTTACAGTAAAGGAAAAAAAAAGCAGCTTGCAAAGCTTTAGCCCAACTGCTACGTATGAAAATAGTTAATGACACAGGCGATATTTTTCATCGCACATGTGTATGTCGCACTGTACAGCCCTGCAGTTGTCTTGTGTATATCTAGGTACGCTGTGCTTGCTCATCTCATTTTATTAATGAGATGTGCAAGCCAATAATGTTGAAACCAATAGCAACTAATTAGTTGTTGCTGCTACCTCTCACAGCTAACAGATTAATCTGTCGTTTTCTAATTTTAACAAATATGGGCTTGAAATTTCTCACTTTTGATGTAATGAGTTTATATTATATATTGGTTTAATCTTTTAATTTTGACTACTGAAATAAATGAACTTTTGGACAACATTCTAATTTTTAGAGTTTCCCCTATAATTGTTGAAATAATTGGATGCCATATGAACTACACGTTGACCACTGCTGCTGATTTGATTAGCTGGAAGCTTGCATATGTATAAAGGATGGTAGTGGAGTAGAAGCAGGCAGTAACCAAAGCATCTGATGATAGATAATATTGAGTAAAGGTCAGCATGATTGAAGGCACAGCAGACGGCATTATCAGCACTTAATAAAGGTTAAAGGAGGTCACATTTTGAAAGTGCATTAGACCTCATGGTTGTATTGTTAAACAGATTTTGTATCTTATTTTTTGGGGCTAATATCTTTAGTAAGAAGTCAGAGGTAAAAGACACACTGTTTATCAGTATTTGAATTGGGCCTTGGATAATGGGGAGTATGTGTGACCTTTGAGGACCTCTGAGACAAAGAGTTTTATTGCAGGCTGTAAAAACAGGATGTCTGTAGAGTGGGAACCAAGGCCATAAAGCTGGGAGTTTTGCTTAGGAAGGATCATAAAACCATAAAACTCAGAATGAACTTTTGACTTGGATCCAGGAGAAGGACACATATAATTCTTGACATCCAATCATTGTTAAGACACTGTTTAAACATTCTGATTGGAGCAGATTAATCCTGGGAGGTTTTGGACGTTTATAAAAGTTATGACACGGAAAGCATTCTTCGTCAGAAATCTTTGTCTGGCCCAGAGAAAATAGGGCATGTTTTCTCTGTAAACTGCAATTTGTTAATCTGTTTAAAATAAAAGTTAGAACTGGAAATTGGCTCCATTTTGTCTCTGCTTGAACATGCACTGAATTATCTTTTTTATTAAATTTTAATTCTACAAGTCCCAGTGCCATCTGATATTATTTCAGGTGAAGGAACAACCTTCTAGTTTCCCCTTTGAACTGCTGCTTGGATTCTTGTGATGTAAGGGAGATGAGTAGCACTGATTTGCAGATAACTAAAGAATTTTGTGTGCTCTATACTGTAACCTATCTTCTTTACTTGTAAGTTTAGGTATCGCAATTCAGTAGGATGTTTTTTTTTTTTTTCAAATGATGCCTACTTTAAGTTCCTAGAAGTCAAAATGGTGACTTATAAATTTGCAGATTCTCACCAACACATAACTCAAAATCTGACATGGCTCCAGGATGTATAACACACACTGAAACTTTGGGGTTATTTCCTTTTCTGATCGAAAATTAAAATTAACATCTATCAGTGTTCCCTTACATAGGCTTTATCGTGGCATGCCGCCACAGTTGAAAATCCGACGCCAAGGCTACAAAATCTAAACCAGATAACCTGTAGGCTATGTACTACCTTTGCGTAGCAATTACATAATTTAACAACTGCATACGCTGGTATGACTCGCCCCTCTAAACTACAAAAAAAAGCTGTGGATGTGTAAGTTATGTCATAGTGTGCTGTAATCGTGTCTGACAACACAATGCAGCGGCATGGAGGAGTTTCAGCCAGTCATTGTAGAAAAGCGGAGAATGAGTCTACCAAACGTAATAAACCGCCCCTCCTCCATGCTTCCTCCTGCAGTCTACCTCAGCTCTCTGTCCTCTGTTCCTCACCCGCTGCACATGCCGCTAAAAGGTAAACTGCGTTTATCTGTCGTGGTCCTGCCTACTTTCGGTAAATGTGAACTGCAACGCCTAACGTTACTTTCACTGTGAAACATTTGAGCGGAACTCTAAGTGGAAAAAAGAAAAATAAACATTTTCCAGGTGTTATTTTTTTTTCTGTGCAAATCTCAGACCTGCTGAACATGAGGGTACATGTACCTCAGAAGTAAAAAAAAAAAAAAAAAAAAAAAGAGAGGGCATGCTTTTGACCCTCTATTTTTCCTCGTCATGCATTTTGCACAGTCTGTAATTATGATGTGGACATAAGCCACCTGGGACCTGCAGGTAATTTATAAATCAGCCCTGGTGACATGTGCATATGAGCTGTGACCCAGTGTAAATATTACGTTCCTAAAAAAACAAACGAAAATAACTATTGCGATATACAAAACAAATTATAACCGAGGACGGGATTCAATCTAACAATTCCCCGCGTACTAAGCATGGGTAATAACCACTCTACCAATAAGGAGCAACACAAACGATAAAGAGTCAGGGCCATTATCAATTGGAAAGGATCCCCAACACTGCATACGGTTTAGTAAACCGAGGTTACAGATTCTTGCCTCTCAAAAATTATATCTGCACCTGTCCCCTGCTGGGCTCTTTAGGTTTCTAATCCAGAACTGTTTGAGTAAAAGATGGAGTAGAATAAAAAGGCTAATAAGTACAGATGGCTTTATTTCAGGCACTTTGCTGTGCAAAGAAAATAAAAAGATGAGCAAGTACCTAATATTCCTGTCTCATTAGTTTAAAACTAATATTTTTATTATAAACCTTCATCAAACCCATCATTTATAAAGTGCTTTTCATACAAGAAGTGTATTTTAAAGTGCTTTACAGATTAAAATGATCCCACATAAATCACATCCCCATCCCTCCCCCGCACCAATAACACTGAGGATCCATGTACAACTATTTTTAGGTTTAACACGGTTATTTAGATATTGATAAAAAACGTGATTTAATTAGAGAAGTTTTTAAATCTTTGATTTACAATAAGTTAAAGACTAAGAATAAATGTATTATTGTTTTTTATACTATATATCAAATTTTGGTTTTATTATAAAGCTTATTTACAATCTCTAAATTCAAAAATTTATTTTCCTAGTCATTTATTTTTTCTTCTGAAATTTAACCGAACGGATTGCACAAAGTTTAGATCAATGCTGTTCATTTTGTCACATTATTTTTGTAGAAAAAAACACAGTTTCCAGTACCTTCCCAGTTCACAGAAAAATATAGCTAGTTAATAAAATTCTAAGATTAAACATTTTAAACTTTAAACAGCTGTTCTTTTTCAAATTGACCATATTTGAACCCTAAGTATGCTTTAGAAAATTAACTAGCTTACTTATTGCTCAATTATTTTTCAGCTTCTGGTTGAAAATATTCATTATTGAAATTAAGTAAAAAAAAAATGTACATGTTTGATTCCAAGCTCTAAATATTTGTAGTCTCATAAATGTTGGCACTCTGAAACCATTGACATGCACACCGACTGAATTGAAGGTAGTAATCTTTTTGAGCCTGTGCTGTGTCTTAGACTTTAAATGGCTAATTTTGCATACTTATCTATCACATAAAGACATAAAACTGACTATAAAGGGAAAGTAAAAAACTGTTTATGTACTTGAAAGAAGTGCTCCACTTGATAAATGCTTTTTCTTTTTTCGTGCTGCAATGCAAAGTGACAGATCTTTTTCAGTGTAAAGGTCTTTCAAACAGCCAGAATCTGCTGCCACAGATACTCCAGGGCTTCACTCCCACACATCCACAGTCTGCATCATCTGACAACAAGACACTGTAAACATTCCATGAATGTCTTTGCCATCTCCTGGGGCACATTAAGGGTCGGAAAATAACATCCACTGCTAGCTGGATGGAAGAAATGTGCTACTGCACCCTAATTCGGAGTATTGCATATTCATATCATGCATTTTGAACTGCCCCCTAACAATGTTCTTTACACATCAGTTCATGTTTTTAAAATAGTTTGTGTACCAATGGGAAGGGAGAGTGGTGCAAAGAATGATGGGTAACCCTTAAACTTTTTATTTGAATCTTTAAAATTTTCATGCAACTGGAACTTGAAGATTTAGAGTCACAGATGGTTCAGGATGATGAGCAGTCTTTCAGATCATCTTTTGTCTAAGATATATTTAATTCATCTGTACTCTTCAACAGACACTGGCTTTTTAGATTAGAAACTTGATTTTAATTTCATTAGGAATAATTTGATGAAATCTGTCAGGTTGAATGCCGATATTTGGTTTTAGCACACTATAACAATAGTGGAATTAAAATCTTCGTAATGTACTGGCTGTATCACAGATTCCAAAGCAAATTTTAAAATGATCCTGTTGCCATTGATTTTTTTACCATAAAATCCAGGATTAATTCAAGCATTCCTAAATCTCACTTTGAGATTGAATACTAGGTTATGGAGTAAAGACTAATGCAAAAGCATAAAAAATCTGCAGGTAAACTCATGAGTTTTTTTTTTAAAACAGCACATTAACCTGAATCGACATAAGTACTTAACTGTAGGGTACCATCAGCTAAGAGAACACTGACACAGAGACTGATGATATTGAAGTAAAGAACCTGAGAATCGCACCACTAGGCTTTTCCATTAGTGCCTGTCAAGTCACATATTTTCCAATTTGTCAGAAGTGAATGAGACTGAGGACGACATGCAGACCGGATAGATTCACACTGCAGCATTAGGAGGTTTCTCGCTGTTTCTTTGCTTGTCTGGACATTTTCCAAAAAGAAGGATCTGAAAGTGAAAGACTTTCTCCACTGAGGAACATGTGATTATGATTTGCATAAAAAATGTATAACCTCATCGATTGTGATGGAACATGAAAGGTTAAGATAAATGTAAATATATCTGTATGAAACCTGAGCTGTATAAGTATTTATTCTGGAGTTGAACTTGGAAAAAATGGTAGAAACTGAACTTCAGATGGAAAGTAGTTTTTGTCTTAATTTATCTCAGACATGATGTAGTGAATGAGTCACTAGATGTGCTCTCTGCAGTTCACCTGCTCAGCTCATTATGTGCAATTATGATTATTTATCTGAATTATTCCATTTCCTGTCAGCTTCTGCAGCTTTGTTGGCAGAGTAAATGAAACAAACAGCCTCTGTGCTGAAGAGCCAGACAGATTTCACTTTTTGAGAGGGATCACACAAGTTTTCCCTCTGACCTTTGTGCTTGGGTGTTGTTCCGATATGCAGATTAGAATTTCAAATGCTCAGAATAAATGTTGCTCAACATAAATGTTGCTCAACACAATTTTTTTTTCTTCCTAGAATTTCCATTTGCTCCTCGTTTCACCTTCAAATTCGACCCAAGGATTTGTTTTAAATCACTGTCCCAAATTTTTTACTTCTTTTCATCATGATAAATCTAAAGACACTTGATCAGAGAGCCCTCTAAAAACTTGAACACTGAGGTTTCTGATAGCCGTAAAGGTAAATAACCAAAGTGTACTGGTGTACCATTACTGACTTAGTCACATCAGTGCAGAGCAACACTGTTAGTCATGCAATGGGAGACAAAGCATAACTGTAAATCTGGAGATGAACCTGCATCTATGAAAGTATTTTATATCAAAAGGGTCATGGGGTCAAAACTGGAAATTATGTTGAGAAATAATGTAAAATAGTACATGTACATGTTTAAACTAACTGTATAAAAACTGTAAAGGTGTTACAAATCACTCAAAATTAGTGAATAAACAATGAATGATATGCCAACTTTTTTTTTTTTTTTTTTAAATCCCAGAGAATTTTAATTTAATACTCAAATTTTGTAACTACTCCACAATATTTCAATTAAAAAGGTAAAAATCCAATGTGTGGATTTAATGGCGTGGGTGGAGGAACACAATGAGACGGAAGTAAAACATTAAAAGTAGGAAATGCACCACAGAATCGCAGCATGTAGGCTTCAAAGCATAGGAATTACATATGTTTGATTAAGATATCAGAACATAACATTCTACCTTGTGTAAGGACGGATTAGAGGCAGCTGTGAAAGTAGTAGTGGAAGTGGAATTTGAGAAGTACATGCAGCATTTTGTAAAATTATGTGCATTGTACCTCAGTGAAGGAGATGTAATCAGGCTGTAATCTGAAGAAAACCCAATTAGAACAACGTCAAGTGTTTGCTTCTGTGATGTATTTCTCAGCGGAGCTCCGAGGATAAAATAGGTCAAGGCAAAGATCTGTCTGAAGAATTTTTAAGCCTTTCTAAACAGATTTTAGTTTTGAAATAATAGGAATTATTTTAGATATTTTTTTGGATTCTCCTTCCTACTTAAAGCCTTAAAAAAAAAAAAAAAATAAAGCTCAGTGGGAGTTTGTCTCCTGAGACGAGACTTGTGTTTTGATCACTGAAAACACATACACAGATGCTGAATGTACACTCATACTGTTCTCTCCAGTTGATATGGTAACTGTTTCCAGGGAAACGGAGCAACCGGTCCATGTGGGGGCCACCTGTTTGCTCCTCTCTCAGCAGCTCTTGTATGGTCATGCAAATACATTTGTATGTAATCAGACACTAGCACATAATTAAGGTGAGCAGCATCTTTATCCATGCTGCAAATCGTATCTGCCCCCCAGAAAAAAAATCAGAGTTAACTGTTCCCTACGCTGTTGGAAAAACCTGTTTTAGTTTGAGCTTTGAATACATTACCGGTAGTTACAGTGGGGACAGCAAGTATATGATACACTGCTGATTTTTGAAGTTTTCCCACTTTCAAAGCATGTAGAGGTCTGTAATTTGTATCAAAGGTACTCTTAAACTGTGAGGGACAGGATCTAAAAAACAATGCAGAAAATCAGTGAATGATTAATTTAAAAAAATCTATTTTATTGCATGAAATAAGTATTTAATACATCAGACAAACAGAACTCAATATTTGGTACAGTAATATTTTTTTGCAATTACAGAGATCAGATGTTTTCTGTAGTTCTTCACAAGGTTTGCACACACTGCAGCAGTGATTTTGGCCTACTCCTCCATACCGATCTACTCCAGAGCGTTCAGGTTTCGGGGCTGACGATGGGCAACACAGACTTTCAGCTCTCTACAAAGATTTTCTATTGGATTCAGGTCTGATACTGGCTAGGCCACTCCAGGACCTTAAGATGCTTCCTACGGAGCCACTCCTTAGTTGCCCTGGCTGTGTGTTTTGGGTCGTTGTCATACTGGAAGACCCAGTCGTGACCCATCTTCAATGGTCTTTCTGAGGGATGGAGATTGTTGGCCAAGATCTCATGATGCATGGTCCTATCCATCGTCCTCAATACAATGCAGTTGTCTCGTCCCCTTTGAATAAAAGCATCGCCAAAGAATTATGTTTCTACCTCCATTCTTCACAGTTGGGATGGTGTTCTTGGGGTTGTACTCATCCTTCTTCTTTCTCCAAACAAGGCGAGTGGAGTTTAGACCAAAAAGCTCTGCTTTTGCCTCAACCACATGACCTTCTCCCATTCCTCCTCAAGATCAGCCAGATGGTCATTAGCAAACTTCAGACAGGCCTTGACATGCGCTGGCTTGAGCAGGGGGACCTTGCGTGCGCTGCAGGATTTTAATCCATGACGGCAGAGTGTGTTACTTAAGGTTTTCTTTGAAACCGTTATCCCAGCTCTATTAAGTTCATTCATCAGGTCCTGCTGTGTAGTTCTGAGCTCATCCCTCACTGTCCTCATGATCATTGATGTCCCATAAGGAGAGATCTTGCATGGCGCTCCAGACTGAGGGAGCTTGACCATTGTCTTGAACTTCTTCCATTTTCTAATATTGCACCAACAGTTGTTGCCTTCTCACCAAGCTGCTTACCTATTATACTGTAGCCCATCCCAGCCTTATGCAGGTCTACAATTTTATCCCTGATGTCCTTGCACAGCTCTCTGGTCTTGGCCATTGTGGAGAGGTTGGGCTTGGAGTGTGTGAACAGGTGTCGTTTTCTACAGGTAACTAGTTCAAACAGGTGCAGTTAATACAGATAATGAGTGGAGGACAGGAGGGCTTCTTAAAGAAGAACTTACATGTCTGCGGGAGCTTAAATTCTAACTTGTATATAGGTGATCAAATACTTATTTCATGTTGCATTTAAATGATTCATGGGATGCAAACACTCCACTAAAACTGCATGTAGTTCACATAAGCCAGCACGTTTTGTTCCTTTCCTTCTCACCTAAAATAAACTTTGCTCTTCTACACACACGTTGACTGGCTTTCATGCTCAACCTATTTTATTCTATTTTTTTGTGCTCCAAGAGTGTCTGCAAGTCACAGCTGTCATTGGTTCAAATTTTCAGTTGGGTCTGATGATGAATTTAGCTTTTTTATTTTAGAAAAACTGTAATTGATCACCTTCTAGACATTGGAGTGCTATTATTTTCTCTCAATGACAACTGCTTCCTCAGTGGCATCAGCAGTGATTATACTTACACACATTGATTTTTCTGTCCACTTTAGCTGTCAAACTTTGTAAAATTCAAACTTTATCCAAAATTGTAAACACCAAAAAAAATGATGTTCCTGTTTTTACTTTCAGTATTGTGAATCAGTGCTGAAAAGGAATTGGATGCATGGGTGGATTCAGGCATGAAAAAATTGAAGGCTTAGCTCAGATGAGTGGATTTGGCATCTGTAAATAAAAAAAAACCCAACAGATTTTTATAAATTAAGAAATGATACAGCATATCAGCGTTCAAATTCTGACCTTTTAAAGCAGACAGAAAGTATCAGAATAGTTATAAATATGCCTTAATGAGTCAAAATAACACTATCAACATTATCAGCCGATATTACAATCAGCTATTTTGAAATCACAGCAATTTCCCTTTGTTTATTTTTTGCAAAAGCTAACACATTTTGCTAAAACTACCACATTTGAAATGAAGACAACAGAACATGAGCAACATGCAAAGCTGAATCTTCACCTGTTTGAGCATGGTTTCTGTTCTCATTTTGTTTCAGTTGTTTCCTCCCCTCAAAAGTAAAATTAAGATTCTTTGTTTTTCCGGAAAACTTCTGCCCAGGTAGCCACCCCCCAACCCCGCCCCTGGTTGGATGCTGTCGTCTCAACAGCTTGTTGACATTTGGAATAAATAGGAAGAAGCTGAGGCTTTCATTTGAGTTAGTAACTATTTAATCTTTTAGCAACTTTTTTTGCTATCTACAACATTTCTTAGCGTGGAAATAACTGTTTTTTATCTTTATATTTTGTCTTTATTTTAAAACCTCAGTACTAACCTCTTAGATAAAGAGTCTAATATCGTTGATGTCAACTACACCTGTGGGCAACTTGAGAACTCACTATTCTTTCTGATCACTTAATATCTTAAAATGGAAACACTGGTTTTAGTGTAATGAGATGGATCCAGAGACCATCTGTGACTCAGAGCAGAAACCTAATAAATGTTAAACAGAATAAGGCCAGAAGCTTTACAAGAAGTCATCGTTTATTTGGCTTATTTGTCAATTATAAACGGTCCTTATGACTCCAAAGCACATCTTCATAATTAACAAATCACAGTCTGTTTGATTATTAGTTAATTAAATGTAATTAGTAATTAAATGAATAATCTGTTAACAATTTGAACTTCAGTATTTTGCCAGGATGTCTGATAAAGAACCATGAGGAAATCAGACTAGATCACACATATAGAGCCTCCATTTATTAGTCTCAGCGGTTTTAACTAAACTTAAACTTCTGAATATCAGTCTGTGAAAAGCTTTTAGGATCTAAATATCTTTTTAGATATGAGGCATATTGGATTCATCTCCCAGAACACTCATGTTTGAACTCAAGGCTTCTGCTTTAAAGGATGATGTGTGTTTATATAATGCCGACCCAAATGTATAACTCTAACACCATTCACATTTGATCCTAGTAGCACAGAGACTTCCTGAGAAGCAGTTGAGAAATCAGCTCCTCTGTCTCTATCTAAATAGGGACCCTTCATCATCCAACTCAAGCTCTTCCTCAGCTTGTGTTTGATCTGTGGGCCTTTGACTCCACATGAAAACTCCTTCCTTTCCCATTTTTTCCCCCTCTGTTTAAAAAAAAATAAAATAATTTCCATAACTATCAGAAGAGTCTTCTTCTTTTTTTTTCTTCTTTTTTTCTTTTACATTCATGCTTCTTTTGCCGGCTCTAATCATGCTCTCTAACACTTTGTCCATCTTTTGCTTTGCTCTCTTTGGCTGTGCCCCTCAGAGATGTAGGTTCTCCATTTGTATCCAAGTCCAGTTTAATTCAATCTGATATGTTGGTGTTGTTGCTCTCGTTTTTTTTCTTTTTTTTTTCTTGCTTGGATATGATCAGTACGACCAGCTAAACTTGTAGCTGTAATATTGAGCCAAACACGAGGATCTTCATGGCTACAGTGCCACATGGAGACTGCTGGACTTCTCGTATTACATGTTATAAAAATTTGCCCATACATCCGTGCATAAGGGCATATGTTTCCTTTTTTTACCTGGATCCTACAGCTTGGTGTTTTCCTCCTCAGGTTCCCTTCATCAGTGAGTAATTGTTTTTTTTAATTATAATTATTTCGTTGCATGTTTCAAATGTATAAGGCTTGATCCACTGTGTGGTGTGAACTGGTGGAAAATCAAAACCAGTTGATCACTGTGGCTGGCCCTCTTCTGATCCTGCACACTTTATCCTCGTGTGTTCAGACTGTGCACGTGAGTTGGATAAAAGGTGCTAAGTGATCAAATTAAGAGGTTTTTATGTTGCATTCGGAAGGGAAATTGCCTTGCACATTTGGGCTACAAGATAAATGTGCTGCCTTTTCAGTCTGATCAGCTTGTTCTCCTCTGATCAGCTACAGTAGATTTTGGCTCATGAAAGTCGTTTGAAATGTACTCAGCTCTAATGCCAGCCATCAGACTGCCAGGAAGCGCTTTGTTCAACAACCACAACAAACTACAATAAACATAACAAACGGAGAACAGTGGAACAGTTTGTTCTGTGTGTGGCCCGATTCTGCTGAGGATTACTCAGATTTTTATAGTAGGAATAACGTGGATGCTTGGGGGCGGCCTGAACAATCAGCCACAGACTGCCAAAGCATGAAGGCAGTTATCAGGGATTCATTTCATCGCTGCAATTCGGATCTCAACACTGTCTGATTCTTGGTCGGTGATATGCAACGACGTGTGTGGGCGGGTTTTCGCTTTGACTGCAGGTGCAGTAACTGGGTCTGTGACATTAAATGTTCGCAGGAATCCAGCAACAAAACGCAGCAACATGGCTCGTAACACTCTGCTCAGTGAAATGGGAGAAAAGAAAATTCAGTTTGGATTCAGTGCCTGACAAAATCAAGTTCATGGTTTTAGCTCATTGTTCACATAGCTGTTTTTTTTATCTTTATAGTGCTGCAGAATGTTATGTGACTTAAAGCTCGGGCTTGTGTTCCTTCTCTGATTAGTCTGTTTAATGGTTTCCAAATGCCACATTTAAAGGATGCTGCTCTTCATTTGCTCAAGGGCCTTTCAGACCGGCTGTGACAGGATTAGAAATAATGCATAGCTACAAAACAATCAACTCAGGAGAGATGCCCTTTGAAAAAACTTCTAAGAAAAAAAACCCCTGTTTTATTTAGCCTGTTTTAAACAGGTTTTCCGTATTTTGCAAGTACTGAATATTTGAGGTGAATATGTTGTATTGATGATTTCTGAACAATAATCCAGCTCTAAGAATCATTTATTGACATAAAACTATCTTGCAGTTCATATGATACTGGGCTACACACACAGGGATTAGCTTTTGCCTCAGAGTAGGAAAATTCCTGGTTTAAATGTCAGCAGGGCTTAAAAATGCAGTCTTTGCATGTTTTCCCCATGCATGTGGACTTCCTCTTTGTAGAAACATACACATTAAAATAATCAAAGTTGTGTGTGGTTATTTGTCTCTTTGATGGCATATGGAAGGACTGGCAACACATAGTGTACCCTGTTTCTCTTCTGATGAGTGCTGGCTCTCTTGTTTACACAATATGCACAGGTCTCTTTAGTTTTGGTGAAGTTTTCAAGCTGATAATCAAAATGGCAATAAAAATGAATGTGATTTCCTCCAAAACGCTCCATCAAACTGTGACTGGGGTTATAATTGTGGAAATATTTTCTTTTCTGCCTTCACCCCTGGCCCCTTTCTGAGTTAAATTAGGCATATTGCACAAAAGTTGGTTTGGACTTGAGTGCTGGAAACATTCAGTTATGAGCTGGTACCACATCTCATGTAATGCATCACAAATGCACCATTATAGCATATCTGCAGAAAAATTCATAAGGGACTGCTTGGAGTGCATGATTTGTTACCTGGTATATTCCAAGTGTCAGGCATCCAGCCAGCAAATATTGTTTTCTTGGAGTCTTAATGCAGTAGATACTGAGATATGACAGTTGTGATTTTGCTCAAGATACTAAAGCTTGCAAAAACTGGTAGTAGCATCAAAAACCTACATGAGTGAAGTAAGACCATTAATTCCTATCGTCTAAGAGTAAATTAAGAATTAAAACTATCAATAGGGATTATTTTACATCCATGTAGACCTGCTTTGTCTCATACCTTTTCTAAACAAAGCCTCTTAGAGCTCGGAAGTCTTTTCATATAAAGTTATAGACTAGCTGAACCCAACCCTGAACTCTGTTTGCTCACTACTTTTCCATCTTAGTGTGTCATTAAGTGACTGGAAAAGTCTCAAAGAGCACCTGAATTTCTTCACCTATGAAGAAACCTTCTCTGTTCTAAAGCAGAACCCTTGCTATCTAGCTAATGTCTGCTGTGGGCTGCCAGCAGTACTGTCTGACTGACCCGATGTTTATAGTTGTTGTGGAGGTGTTTTCGACAGCCTCATAGTCGCAGAAAAAACCTCTGCTCTGTTTTCGTCAGAATCTGTTCCAGGATGTTTGCTCAGGGGGTCGGAAAAAGGTTTGGATTTAAAGAGAGTCAGATATCATCCTCACAGCATAATGCAGTTTATATCACACTGTGAGCCCTCAAGTCATTCGCAAGTCTTTTGACCTTAGGGTCTTATAAACGTATCACAAATCCCTGCATCTCCACTACAACCATGGATTGTTCTCTTACCTTGGCAATAAAGAAGAATATTATATGTATATTAGGCTTTCTAAATCAGTTTTGGCTAATATCGTCACAAGTAATGTTTGTAATGAGACCAAAAGAACTAAAGGTTGCCTGTTGTAAAAATGTGGAAACTTTTCATGATATAAAACCTGCTGCATTACAATTTTTAATTGTGCAAGTTAATTGCAGGGGTATCCAGGTTGTTTTAGTTGCTTGTCTTGTTCAGCATAGCTGAATCAAATGAATAATTCATTAGCCAGCCTCTGCAGAATTTGATGACATTTTCAGGAGATAACTTTGGCTGTGTTGGTGGAAGGAGGCATAAAACATACAAGAGATTAACTCATGAGGACTGGAGTTGGTCACCCCTCATTCACTGACTGTTCTGGATAAAATCCCTTGTTCTTGGATTCTAAAGGGCCAACGGCTGCTGGGAAGCTGTTCATATATCCATGAGATCTGCTTTCGTAACTTAATCATCGGAGGGGAAAAAAAGAGACACAAGTGGCTGCAGTTTAATGTGGAGGGTTGTCATGAATTTTAATGTCCTGTAGCATTCAGCTTCAGTTATTTCAGTTGGCGTGCATGCTGGCTGAATTAGACTCATTCTGCAGTTCTCTTTCGTTGACTGCTTCCAAGCCACACTGTTAGGAATCTTTTCCTTGTCATTTCTGGCAATAGGGGAAATAATTATTTAATCTGGATATTTGGCTATGAACAGAAAAAGCTTTCTTATAATCTCTGACCAGTGACCACTAACTTCCAACTTGATTAAAGGCTCTTTAGCTTTTTGACCATATGCAGTTTTTCCTAATCAGAAATTGGGAATTGTATAAATCTTTTATTTATAGTTTACTTATGTATAAAGTCAATTAAAACTGGTTTGCCAAATGGCAACAGTTTTTCTAAGCATTATAATGTAGATTTCTGTAGATTTTCAGTGGAACATTAATTTAAGAGGGAACATTTGTGGTGAGACCACCCCATTATCTTCCCAGCATGGAGTTGAGTGTGACGCTGTGCATCATAGCAGCTCTGTGTTTGTCTGCATTGAAACCAGTCCACGTTCATCTGCCCATCTGGGTTTGTGAGCCTGCACAAGCTCTGATTATGTTTAGCTGTTTGCATTGTAAAAGTTTATAAGGTCTGCTTCATTTGATTCCTAAGTGTGTGAGAGAAACAAGCATATGGACCAATATAAACACAATCAAATCTACCAGCAAATAGAAGTGTGTGTGCGTGTTGTGGCCTTCAGCAACAAAAACTGCAATGATCCACTAGCCATTTAATTCAATCTAGATGTAAATTCTGCCTGTGTTTGCTCTTAGGGCAAGGAGAGATGTGTAAAATGGGACTAAGAAACAATAAACTTTAGCCTGAGAGACAGAAGCATTGCTTTGCAGCAAAAATAATGAACATCTGCTCCAAAATGATGGTTACTCTGCATCAATTCAGTGATTGATAATAAACAAGTAAGCCACACAAAAGTATTGAAAAAGAGTCTAACGATTTAAAAAAATGGGCTGACTGTGCTGCTTTCCATCTCTCTAAGAGAGACCCACCTAACCTTAAATATGGTCTTATGGAAGTGTGAGCATGCATTCATCTAGTAAATCCTTCATCTTCCTCAGTATAGTTTTTATATGTTCAGAGAAATACCCCTAGTGCTGCATGTTTGCCAAAAATGTCTCCAGCTTTAGGTAAATACACCAGCATTGCCTCCCTAAACCTTTGACACCATAATATTTGATCAGTTAAGCCTCTTTCCACAGATTTCGCTCACATCAAAAAGTAGGTGGCAGGAATATCCCAACTTTGAGACACTACGTATTAGGCCTGGGCGGTATACCGGTTCATACCGAAAATTGGTGTTTATTTTCGTTAAATGAATTTTTAACATACCCCTATACCAGTGAATAGCTCGGACAACTTCCGGACCGTTTAATGAGGGGAAGTGTTTCAGCCAGGACCGATTTCACTGCTACACGCTCTTCAATGCGGTGTAGAAAATAGAATTTTTAACTAAGTACAGCTGCTGGCAGGAGCGAAGCACACAATTCTGATTAAGTAATTCCAAAAAAGAGGAGCCTCGTCTATAGTTTAAAAAGTTTATCTGCTTTAAAAATCAGACGTGAACCGAACGGCATACCTTTTACAAACACTATTGAGAGTAACCAGTAGGGGGAAGTGTTGATCACCATTTATCCATCTGTAGGTAAACGCGGTCAACGGCGGCATAACCAGTAGAAAAGAAATCATTAATAGCAGTAAATATGTTTTACATACCATTTACAATACTTCTGCCGTCTTTTTTTTTCTGTTATCTGAATATTAACCAGCTAATAATCACCTATGGTCGCCATGTTTATTTTACGTCTTTTTTTAGTTTTTCTGACCAAGAAAGGTCACAGTGGTTAAATAACTTGTTTCTTGCTGATTAAACAAATCAGTCAAACCCAAATGGGGATTTTACTTACAGTATATGCTTATGTCAGGGACCAAGCAGTTAGACACCAGGACAAAGGTTTAAAAAATATTCTCAATTTATTTATCCAAGAAAAAATATCTTTAACAAAAATCCATCAGAACCAAAACCTATCAAAAGGAAAGGGCCCAAAAGAAACTAACAAATTTAACTAAAACTAACAAAGACTGACTAACAAACACTGACTTACACAATGAACAAACAGGGGAATTTATACACCAAGGCTAGCCTACAAGGTACAAGGAGGGGAGAGGGAAAAAAAAAGACTAAGACAAACAGTAAACATATATAAACTAATTAAGTCAGCAAACTATCAGTACAACACAAATATTTAAACTAATACATTCTGACAAAACTGTCATATGAGTATTAGAGCTTTTGATGTTCTTGGAGCTTCTTAAGAATCAAGTCCCCATTTCCAGCAGCCAGATGGATTGCTCCATTTCCTGGAGTTGCAGCTTAAAGGGTCCTCTCCCTCAGCCAGTCATTTCCATCTCAGCAAAAATTAAATAAAACAGTTAATCAAAACAAGATTTCACTAAATGTGTGCACCCATTTTAGCAACCATCTTCAAATATTGCAAAAAATAATGTCAATGAGAAAAGAACAAAACATTTAAAGATATACTAACACTGAGAGATGGCTGAAGGAACCTCCACAGCTTAGTTAAATCTAGGTGGTCACGTTTTTTGGAATTTCTGTGGTGATAAAGATGAATAAAAGATTAATACATTTATGAAAGTAATGGAGATGTCTCTTTTAAGGTAACTATCCAGTCCTAAAACATACACACTTTTCTAAATCTGGCGATTCAATAACATAAATGATTCTGTTACTGAAAAGAGACTGGATGTTCCTCTATGTGTGCCTAATTTTGTAGACATTTAGACCCATTCAAGATGTGTTATCCAGTAAGTAAACTAAAATGACAAGTTAGGAAACATAGCATAACCATGGTTGCATCATTTATTTAAGGTGGCGGAAAAGTCTCGTAATAAACTCACACTGGGTTTTTCACAAATGCACTGCTCATTTGGAAATGCACATGGTCTGTTTCACAAATTCACACGCTGTGGTTCATAAATATAATTTTGAAATGCACTTGTAATATAAATTCACAAATGCACACGATCTGTTTCAAAAATGCACACAATCTGTTTCAAAAATGCACACAAGCTGTTTCACAAATGCACTGTTGGGGTTATTACCAAAACAATAACTATTTGGCTATTAATATTCAAAGTACTGCTTATGGCAGTCAATACAATTAATAATTTATGGAAAATTATTATTATTCAGGGCACCACCTGTTATTAGGAACTATTTTAATAGCCAAATGGCTATATCAGTCTCATAATCTGGAGGAATGAATTCTTTATTGTTTATTGACCTAAACCTTACAATGTGTATTTGTTGAACTAGAAACGACAGCCGTTACTTTCCAAACACAACATTTATTTACATAAAAGAAAGAAAAACATTTTAATCACCATAACAGAAAAATAACACACTACTGATTTAAAATAAATGAATAATTAAAATAAAATAACACAAAAGATGAATAATGTAATAAAATGAGAAACAATAGATTCTAATTTATGCTGGGAGGAAAACTGACTTAGTTTCATTAACTTTAATTAGTTTAACAAATTTAGCACCTTTTGATTTATAAACCAATAAAAACAAATTTAACTTTCTTTGGATCAAGAAATGTTTAAGAATTATCTGAATGAGAGTAATCAACCTTTGGAAAATTGCTTATTTTATGGCTTGATCACGACAGTAAAACAACCCAATTCCTATATTTTGATCAAATAAGGAGTGTTCAAAAACGGCTAATGAGATTAGTTTCTGTCCTTTGACAATCTATTTTTAAACGGAGTTCTGTTTGAACCAATAATGGCGATCTTTGTTTGAGCAACACCGACGGACGATCGATCAGCGACGATCTTTGGGGATGTTTTGAGACTCCCCTTACGCTCCAGCGTTCAGGGAGTCTCAAAAGTCACCACACAGAACTCACCCACAATAGCAGAGGTTCACAAATGAGAAGTGGTCCATAAATGGACATTCAGCGATCTGTATAATCTGAGTTTTGATTTGAAGTTTCTCTCAAAGTTATATTTGTAAAACAGATTGTTTACATTTTTAAAACAGATCATGTGCACTTTTGAATTTATATTGCAAGTGTTTCTCGAAATTATATTTGTGAACCACAGCGCGGGCATTTCCGACTGTGTATTTGTGAAAAAACCGTGTGAGTTTATTTATTATGACACTTTTCCGCCTCTATATTTATTGTCCATCCTTTAAATGTGAAATTACATTAAGATCTCTCCTTTGTCTTAGTTCTTCATGCCTGTAGCATTTTCTGTTTGTCCTTACAGGTATGCATGCCTGTCCAGCCTCGGCTGTCCCTCTCCACAACTCCTTATAGGGATGATATCCAGAAGATAATTGGTTTCTCTCATGATTTCTGCTCAGTGGTTGTTCAGTGGTGTCTGTTCCCATAAAACCTTCTAAATGAGACTGCTCTGAAACATCCCCGTTAGATGTCTTAATCACCTCAGACTTTTTTAGAAGAACTTCATCTTACAGTTCCTTGTAGATGGAATTCCTTACCCTGAGTCTAACAAAGTCCCATTCTTAACTTGGGCATGATTACTTTATCCTAGCTGGAAGAGAAACTTGGATGCAATAGTAAATCAATAAACCAGACTGGATCAACCCCCTTATTGATAATTTTCAGATCTGCACTTCGAGCTTCTGGTCCAACTTACGATTAATCAAGAGGAAGACCTTGAGTTACTCAAACTGCTCCACTGTTTATACACAGAATGGTCTCCTGACAAGTGCTGTTTCTGGATGTAATGAGACGATTGCTCTGGCTTTGCTGCAGATGGGTGGATCATTTTAAGAAAAACGCATCAGCAGGCACCAACTGCAATCCTTTTTAAGATTTCCTCCTTGGGGATGATTGAAAATAAGTTGTTTGAATGACCAAAATTGTTTAATGTTGAGCTACCAAGACTGATGGACCAACACCGCCATTCTCCTTTTTCTCACACTTGGGCCAAACTGAGTGTAAGTAGCACTAAAAACTTGTGTGTAATTCTGAGGATCTAAAGGAAAACATTTTAGGGGCCTTTTAGTGATTTTTACTGGAAGAGGATGGAAGCTCTGTTGGAAGATGGATAGATAAATGGACAGAACATGAAAGATGGAGTGAGTGGTCATGTATTCAGGGAAGGATAAGTGTAGGGGAGATGGAGGCGGGGATGCAAAGGGAAATCATGAGTCAGACTTGCAATGAATGATTAAATGAAGATGAGGAAACATGATGGATAGAAGAGCAGAGAAGGACCCCATTTTTCATTCACCCTTTGATGTGGTTCAATCTGCTGTAGCTGAATACATTTTAAGAATAACGTGATGTCTTGTCTGTGCCTTGTTTCAAAGGCCTCTCCTGCTCTTGGACTCTATTATGCATTATGAACCCCCACCCACACAGACTAGTTGTTTGTGCTCTTAGATCACATGAGAACAGAGCATTGAATCATCTGCACAAATCTGAAATGTTTGAAAAAAATAAGATTTCAAGCTTTGTCTTCACAAAAGAAGTCTGTTTTACTTGAAGCCATGCTCCACCGCTATTGGTTATTCAGTGGCATTTCTCCTTTATTACTGTTTTTAAATGCAAACTCATCTTTTTGCATCATAATTCCATAAATTATAATTGTTTTTGTCTTTCACGTTAGTAACTAGGAATTTGCCTCTTGCTGTCACCTTTAATTTATATTTTGTCAATTTTTTTTTATCTCCATTCTCTGTACAGCCCTTCGGTCAGTGTCAATGGTTTAAATGTGCTCTAGAAAGAAATGTTTCTTACTTACTGTGGGTATTCAACAAATTCTGACTCAGAGATTACCTTAAGTTGTTTTCATACCTGATAACCTGGTAGACTGTTAGATTGTGGACCAACATTGCTACATTCAAACAGTTCAGTGTGAAAGCAAACCAGCTAAAATAGAAACAAACAAACCAAACTTTTTGAGCTGTGTATTTACCTCTTCACCTGTGGTGGTGCTTCACCAAGAAGCACTAAACACTGGGACACTTCCTACACGGTTGAATGTAAACAAATGTGGAATGGCATCAGATTTGAGCTGTTTTAGGGATTGCTGCCTTTGGTAAATTTGCCAGACCAAGGCGTTGCATCAACGGGCTTAGCTTGAGTAGATCTTGGGGCAGAGCTGTTGTTGCACTGTTGTTTTGGTTGTGTATACCCAGAATGCCCTGTGCTGTAGTTTGCTTCCTCCTTTTGAAACATGCCCAGTCCACTTGGCCTTGACATATGCTATCAAACTGCACTACAGTTCACTTCAACTGAGCAGTGACCTAGATTTTTAGGTTAACCAGAATTTGCGTATTTGGTCCGACTCAGTTTGATTGCACATTCATTCCTCCCCATATAAATCTAGAAAAGCAATTAGAGGGTTTATAAAAAAAAAAACAAAAACAATAGATTTTTTTTTTTTACCATGAAAAATTACATTTATCAGCTGGATTGATATCATTATTAGTACAATAGTTATTCATTAAAATCTATTTGAGTTAATGGTGTTTTTCATATCACCCACAAATTCTAAAAACCTATTCCTGGTGCCATTGTGTATATTTCCTGATATTTTTTTTTTACCATAAATCTTTTTGAGTTACGTTCCAAACAGTGAGACCAGCCCTAGTGAAAACACAACATTCTAGGCATACCTACCCAACTTTTTGTCTAGTTTCTTTCACTTTAAGCTTATTTTATACTGTTAAAGCAGCAAATGGAAATATGTTGATTCATATAGGGGATTCCAAATGAAAAGTGATGTAAAGGAAAAAAGATTACCATGGGGTTGGATGTGGTTAAAGTGGTAAACGTATTAATTGTGCACACTTGATGACAACATGAAGTTATCCATATTCAAACTTCTTAGGTTAGGTAAATGTCTTTACCTGACTGAAAATGGCCTCCTATAAGATATCCTTTCACATGAAACATTACAACGCTGTCAAACAATTAAGTTCAAATTCAAAAATACTTCCAAAAAGTTTCTTTTTTAGCTGATATTAATTAATTCTTTACAGAGTTGTTGTATATCATTAGAAACATCATCATTAGAAATCCATCCATCCATCCATCCATCCATCTTCCTCCGCTTATCCGGGGTCGGGTCGTGGGGGCAGTAGCCTAAGCAAGGAGACCCAGACTTTCCTCTCCCCGGCCACTTGGGCCAGCTCCTCGGGAGGAATCCCGAGGCGTTCCCAGGCCAGCTGGGAGACATAATCTCTCCAACAGGTCCTGGGTCTTCCCCTGGGTCTCCTCCCGGTGGGACTGCATTTCTAAATCATTAGAAATGCAGTATCTTATTCTGGGGAAAATCTGCACAACAATTTCTACATGCAGGACTTTGAGTAAGACTATAACTACAACAGTGTTGAGCTGAAGCATTGGAATCGTTATTTTTTAACAAATCCACTCAGTCGGTACATCGGTAAAACTCTGGAATGTAAAACCTCCCAGTAGCCTCCCAGTGCAGCCTGCTGCCTCTCAATCTCTGTAGCTTGCCAGAGGTTAAGAGCCTCGCTCATCTCAGGCGTTTTGAATAATTTATACATGTTGCCAGTTATGGTCTTCCATTATGTTAACCATTATACCCACCACTATTTTTTTATTACAGTGTTATCCAGATTGATTTTTCTGCCCCCATTTGCTAATGCTTTCACTTCTGAAAGCAGTAAAACCTAATTGCTCAAACCAGAGAAAAAAACGGCTGGATCCAGACTGTGCAGGAAAATACGATGAGGGTCATTTCCAACTCCATTGACTTATAATTTTAAATGCCAAATATGAACTAATTATATGGAATTGTCCTCTAATGAGGGACATATTCATTTATGGTTTATAATACTTTGATCCTCTTTTTTTGAGGTGGTGTACATGTTTTTTTGGTTAATAAAATGTTCTCTTTTTGGTTTCCTTTCCTGATTCTTAGTATTTTTTTTATTTTTTATTTTTTTTTTTTTTTGTCAAAGCCAAGCCTTTTAAATGTAAAACAGTTTTGGCTTGCACTAACTGTTATGTACAGAGTCATAATTAACCACTGAATGATTGAACAAAGTAAGGTTGGAAAGTTGCTTTATTTACTTTTCATACTATGTCTTTATAAATATGTTATGTCTAAGATGCAGTTTATTACAAACATACCTGAAGGCAGCAGACTCTAGGACTGAACGATTAATTGCATTGCAATTAAATCGTAATTTGGTAAAATGCGATTTCCTAATCCCAAAGGCTGCTATTTGACTTGATGTAAACATATCTGGTAAAGTCACGTGAATTGCAAACAGCTCAAACAATGCAGGGAGAGAAGGGAACGCTGCACTTTAACCTGTTTATAAAATGACCTAAAGCTTAACAGAATCCAACGCTGCACAATATTTGGTACCACAGAGGAACAGTACATCAGTTGTGAGAAATTATATCTGCTATGAAAACATTGATGCTGCGCAACGCCAGGTATTATACAGAACCCGTCTTGGTATTGTTGCTGAGGTAGGCTAAAGTACGAACCTTTATAAAAACCTAAAAACAACACACCACCATATATGAGAGTTGCACGGCTAAAGTGACCGCCACCAGTGTTTAAATTTCCAGTAAACAAACTTACAGCCGACAGGGATCGCTGACCGAGCTGTTTGAAAGAATCGCTCCTTACGAACATAAAAAAACGGCACACGGAAATAATTTGTGCTATAACGGGTTTTATACCCAAAAGTATGCTTTGTTAAGCATGATGAATAAGCTAGGATTCAGTCTCACACACACATTTTAGCCACATTTTACCTGCGCTGTATAAAAAATGCAGACAGAAACTTAAAGCCGCACCAAACACAGCGGAGTATTTTGCAACAACTGACCTGAGATCAAACCACTCTATGGCGCCATACCAGTGTCTGAAAGTGCATTAGATCGATGGAGAATTAAAAATCAGAGCTTGTTCCTTCAAGCATCCTACTTCCTGGATAACCACACAGAGGAAAACATTGCAGCCGGAGGGAATTACTAGCTGGGATCAAAAGGAAGAAAACCTTGATTGCAGAACGATGCCTTTGGCCACCGAGTGTGATGATTAAAAGTAGATAAAGTTGTTAATATTTGCCTTTGTCTTTAAAATAAGTCTATCTTATACAATAGAATAAGTTATGTATAAAAATCTGTTTATAATACACAATATTTTTGCTTGCATTAATTTAAAAATTCATGACAAAAGCCCCTCAAAAATGATTGCATATTAAATCGCAATCGTATTATTGAAGAAAAGAAATCGCAATTAGATTATTTTCCAAAATCGTTCAGCCCTAGCATCTCTTCAGACGGATGTTGGAGCCATTGACTTTGAGAGGCACCCACCGAGTCGACAGCACTTCAACAACCTTTCACATTACATTTAAACTTTGAGTCAATGTTGACCTCCAGAATGTTCAACTATTAATCTTCAGTTTGAAAACAAGGAGTCTTTTGGACTCCTCAGTAATCTATGGCCACTTCCTGCTCTGCTAGTGGATATTAACGATTTATGGCACTTTTGGGAATTTGACTCTCATATAAACGGCCTTCATTTTTACTGATAGCCACCGTTGTTGTCCACGTTTTGGGTTACGTATACCAGCTTTAGATTCCAAGCCGGATTAATGTTAGGATGGTGGTGGCATTCAGAGCTATAGTCAAGTATTAATCCAGCAGAGAGTGTACACTTTGCCAGAGGTGACGTCTTCACCTTGGATCGAGATGCATTATCTGGATGAAACGACAGCAGTGGCCAATATGACTGATCAGTTAGGGGCACTCTGCATCTGTTTTCTGAAGGTTTTGCATCACAAATTACTTCCATCCAATCCTCCCTCACAGTAGTAGTCAAGTAGAATGCAAACAAGCACAGAAATAAATGAAACGTATCAGAAAATAAACATTTTTTTTTTAACGCCTGATTTAGCATTGCAAAACACGAGTTAGTGTTTGTGTGAAAAATGCATAGCAGTCTTTTTTTATGTCAAACTCAGCAGAACTACATATAAAATGCAGTAATATTTAGATGAGTTTTGAGTCACAATTCTGTCTGGCTGTCAGAATGCATTCAGTGCTTCAAATTACAGCACAGACTGAAATAAAGAGATTGTATGCCGGTGAAGATATGTTGGGCCTTAATGGTTGGATTGGTCTGATTTATAAGAATGTCTGCCTGGAGAGGATTTTCCCCAACCGTGATGTATCAGTTCTGCAGGAATTGTCATTAAAATCGTTTTTAATGGAGCCCATCGATCAGACCATAATTATTTAGCAAAAACTTGGCTTTAAAGCTTCTATGGCCATTCCAG
Organism: Apricaphanius iberus; assembly: GCA_028564705.1. Lineage (NCBI taxonomy): Eukaryota > Metazoa > Chordata > Actinopteri > Cyprinodontiformes > Aphaniidae > Apricaphanius > Apricaphanius iberus. Next base: position 6,341,113 of record JAPXFQ010001878.1, on the reverse strand, counting down.
CATGCTTGGATTGGCTGCTCTAGTTTATCAGTTTGCGATGTGATGGTTAACTAGGTGTTAGGGTTGTATCTCTTCTGATTCTGACAACTGGAAGCTGTTTGCAGTTTGTGTTTTTCTTGTGTTATCCTGCTATGATTCAGTTTCCAAGGGAATGTTAATGTTACTAGCTGAATGTGAACTTCTTTTTACCCTTGACTGTAGTGTTTCCTTTCATTTAAGGTAAACAAGATTTACACGTTCACACTTTTAGGTATTTTCATTTTCATAATATATGTGACCTTTTTACTGGAAGCTTTTATTTCCTGTTTAGTAATGTAAAAATAGTCAGTGTGAGCTTTACTAGCGCTGTCTGCTGATCATTAAATTACCTGCCTGCGTCCTGATCAATCAAAATTAATAACAAACTGAAATTTTCCTTTACCTCTGCTTAAATAAATACCTTCAGATTATTTTCCTGTATTGATAATCTCTTTCTGACCCGTTAAACACGCCCAGATGGTTACATCTGGGTAATAAAATCTAATAAAGCTCACATTCAAGTCTTAAATTGAAAATTTCCCTCCCAGTTTTGAACCTCCTGCAGTCTGTCAGTAAGTGTGTGAAAATATATTTCCATGTTTTACCGCTGGTGTTGACCACCTGCCCTGACATGGAGAGCGCTGGCCTTTCCCTCGCAGTACGAGCACCTCATCATAATGTCAGGATTGGCTTTTTAATCACATCGGGCCATCGGTGGTGGCAGCAGGGGTCCGGTAAACTGTCCTGTCTGTATTCATCCCTCTAGGTCTTGAGATGTTAAAAAGTCTATTTTTTGCGTAAAACACTGGATGCAAACGCGTTTAACTAGAAATGTCAGGGGTGAAAAGTTGCAGTATGTTTAAAGCTGCAAAGATGAAGTCTTTCCATCAGTGTGAGTTAAACCAATTGGAGTAGTTAACCTTGTACCAGTTGTGATTACTATTCTGATTTACTTTGGGGGAGCTTTCCACTACAGGATGGAATTTTGCTGATTTTACTAGAGGTCATTTCCAATAGGAGGAGCTGGCGGGGGGGATGAAAACCAGTGGATCACAGAGAAGGTTCATAGATATATAGCGGGATCCACTCAGAATCCTTAACAGGAGGATGTATGGAATGGACTGGCAAGGAGACGGATTATACATTGTGACACCATCTAAACATGGTCACCTAAAGAACAAAGCAGAGTTGATATCCAAGCCAAGCTTTTCAATTTCTGGGTTTGTTAAACCCAACCGTCCAAGATCTGAAATGATCTTCAACTTGTGAATTGACTGCTAATCCTTCAGTGAAAACAGAAATTGACTTCAGTTTCTGAGTCTCTTTCAGCTCCTAAAACATTTTTTGAGAACTTTCTTCCTCACAGTTACAGCCTGGAGGAAGTTCTGCTGGAGATGAATTACTCTAAAAACTGCCAGACTGCAAAGAAATTTGGTCTTGGATAGACTCTGCAGCTGCTTTTCATACACCAGCAGTCACACTTCTTCCTCCATCATCCCTCTCATCCTCCGATCCGCTACCTTCTCTCCATCACTCTCTTCTACTGCCTTCACTCCTCCATAGTTTATCTGTTGGGATTTTTTTTCTCTCCATCCATCCGTTCAGGGTGTCAGCCAGTCATGAAACAGTTCATCACTCCTGCATCTGAATCCAGACCACGTCTGGGCTCCACTGATTCTTGTCATGTCAAATTTATTCTCAATATACTAAAAGCTGAACTCCTACGAAACTTGAAAATCTCAGAATTTTGCATAAGTTTGGTTCATCCTGCAAACACAGATACTTAAAATGCATATATTGAAGTGTTCTTTGGAAGAAAAGACAGCTCATTTTCAATTGTAGCATTTCACAACACCCAACTTTTTATATTTAATTCACACAAACCATTTTATCGGAATTTTATGTGATGTGATGCTTTATTAAAAACTTTTTGTTTTTTTAGCTTTATTAAAAACTAAGTTAAACTTGTTTTACAGTTGTTTTTCAACTCTATTTTCTGAATATTTTCTTGGGAGAAAAAGATGTGCATTCTAAGTTTGAGAATTACAGTGAGTGCTTAATGATGACCTGTATATCTTTGCTGTGTTTTTATATAACTCTAAACTTGGCAAAAAAGGGAGATAATACACCACTTGTAGCATTGAGCCCTTGGAAAGGAATGAGGGGCTCATAATAATTTTGTTAAATCTAGATTTTCTGATTCTGAACAAAGTTTTGTTAACTGTTGTTCATTAATGTTTGATTTCCTTAGCACGTAGTTAAATTCTCTGGACTCAAAGCAGAAACGAGTCTAAGTTGGAAGAGACATTCTGCTAAAAGTGATTTGTAGCAGCAGAACAGATGCTGGTCAACAGAGTGATGTTGGTTAAAAGAGAGGGTCACTCGTGCTCTGAAAGCCTTTGATACCATATTCATCCATTATGGAATCACAAATGAGAAGTCTAGACTCAGACTGCCTTGTGGTCATAGGCACAACTCAACTGCTCTCCAATTCTTAAAATGTTCAACCAGATCTCCACCAGATGTCAATTTTGAACTCTCCTTTTTATTTTTTAATGCCATATTAGAAAAGAGTTGCTAAATTTTAGACCCATCCTTCTTTACCTTTGAGTAAGTTCATCACAGTTTTTCTTATTAAGAGTCTCTTCATTGTAAGTGTCAACTCATTTAGTGCATTGCCATGCGGTAAAAGAAAACCAAATGACCTCCTTAATCAAACTGAAATTATTCTTTTGAAATGCATCTATGCACCTTATTCTGACTGGAGTCGAACTGAACTGGCTTACTCCTAATCGAGGGAACACCCCCAGATAATGTGTTTAGAAAGCTGAATTTTTCAGCATGTACACAGCAGAAGGAGCTTAGTCGAGCTATTAGTACCCTGAGGGTAGTCCGTCTTTGGGAAGAGACTAGACATTGGAAGTGGGAATAACACCAAAACAACAATGCCACAGTAACAAAGTAACATAGTAAAACAGTGCAGTACTTATGAAATGTATTGTGCAACAGCGTTGTCAACATTTTTTTCACTCAATGTGGACATCTTGCTTTTACTCAGTCTGCTTATCTGCCGCTTTGTTCACAATCTGTGTAACGCTGTAGGCCAACCGGAAGAATTTCAACGTAAAAGGCCGCTCTCACCACCAAGGAGTAGAATTCACATCTTTCACCTATTTGATTTTCTGAGTGACATGTAGACGGGAGTAAAGACTCACATTCTGCCTGCTAAATTTCTGCCAAAAGCTTTATATTGGGCGTATTTACACCCGGAAGGTCTGTTAGTTTGCTTGCTTTGGTCCAGACCAAATGTTTATTATATAAAATTTTTTTTTTTGGTTCCTATTCACACTGCAAGTAAATTTAGCAGGACCAGAATTTACCAACGAAAAAAACGTGTATGTAAGCAGGGTAAAACCAGGAAGCCATTAGAAAATAGCGCAACACATTTCCAGTTTTCGACCGGTTTTAAAATAATGACAGAAAAATCTGAAGGCAACAGAACTTTTGGAGTGCACCTGTTACGCACAGCTTGGACAATACAGACTAGTGGTGACGGATCACAGCAGTTTGCTGATGCAAAAAGAGTGCATTCAGGGTAAATTTTCTCGCTTAATCAAACAGAAAAGCCCATTGTTCTGATCACTACTACAGAATCAATGTTACCTTATTTTAAAACCTATGATGGAGCATTTCAGCTCCTTACAGCGTATGAAGTTCATACATGTAGTTTATTAGTCTGGATTTGGATTTTTCTGCTTAGTTTGTCTGGATTTAATAAAAAACTAAAATGAATGGTAACAGAAATGTAGGAGTGTTAAGACTGTTTAATGTAACATGTGGTGTCAAATAATTACACTGTCATTACTTGATTTTTTTTTATTTTCTTATTCGCACAAACATGTTTTAGGTGAACATGGTTTTATCCAACAGGGGAAAAAATAATCTGAAGTGAGCTTCAAATTTGGCAAAACAGTACTTTTTCTACATAACAACTAAGAAGTGAGAGAAATTCTCAGAATCTTTTAACTCTGAGTCTGCTTACTGCAGGGATCATAAGAAAAGAGAGAAAATTAAAATTTGAAAGTCATTCTGCAGCACAGGTTGAGTTGAGGGCTTTGGTGGGCTCCTTTTCTTCCTCTCCTGATTATGAAGCAATTTGCCCCAGATTGGTGTGAAGCAGGGAGCACTTTGGGTCCTCTGATAGTCGTTCACAAAATGACATCTGTCATTCTACTGAAAGACCGCAGTAATTCTGCTCCTGCAGTCTGATCTGTGCTCATTGTTGCTGGAACTTATTCTATGGATTGATTTGACAGTCCAAGTGTTAAAATGTACTGAAATATGAGACGTCTGAATGGAAATGTTCCTAAAAATTACACAAATGGAGGAAAACAAAATGCAGCTGAGGTCATAGCTGTAGTTGAGGCCTTCGTGCTGCCATTACAGCCTCCCGCTTCATGAGGCAAAACCATTAGAAGTCAACTTCAGTGCCATGGCCTCTCATTACCAAGATGGCTGCTGCTTGTTCCGTGAAGGATAAGTAGCCATCAGAGCTGGATTACAGCAGAAAAAACCCAATTACAGCTGAGAGCTGCTCAAAGCACAGGAAGACGGGAGTCTTTTTCCTCATCTTTGTTCTTTACTTACCTCCGCAGATGAATCGGAGAGAGACGTGCTTCAGTACATCTACTAAGCTCGGACCGACAAAGCCAGAGAGACAGAGCGAATTCATTAATCATTGTTTATTCTAGACTAACCTTTTTACCACCCAGCTGGCATGAAACACAACAATTAAAGTGTAATTAGATCTAATCACAGCAGTCGTGCACTAGGAATGTGCTTGATGTGTGTTCTATGAGGTTGCTGAAACAAGTTTAAAACCACTTGGGAGGATCCGATTGTGTGCTCAAAAAATTTCATCTGATACACAAAGGTTTGAGTGATCTTAGTGTTGTAAACCCCTTACTCGAAAAAGGAGACCTGTCATAGCATTTAATGATTGGCACTTTTTATGTATTCACTTTTCTACTTTTTTAGCAAGCAAATAAAAATCGAATTATAGGTTAGCTTGAGAAATAGCTGTTATTTTGTTTGTCAGTACTTTGCTTATCTAACAAAAAAAAAAACAAAGTATGCATCATCTGAACATGCAGGGTGTTTAAAATTGAAATTTTATTACTGAACAAGTTTTTCAGATCAAGTGAAGTTAAAAAATACGACAGCACCCTGTAATTGCATTAAAAAATATTGCTCAAGGTCTAAATATGCAATGGAGACTTTTGCAGCTGATTGACAAGAAAGAGTTCACCAAGACTTGTCATCCCAAGGTGTTTTGTGGAGGGACTGCTAAACTTAACCTTAAAAATTTTGGCAGGTAGTTGGACTGTTCACACTGAGGAATCGGTCTGTTGTTGATGTATTCTAGTGTCTTGTTTAAAAGGAATGGCAGGATGAAAATAGAAATTTATATGTGGAATAGGGTCTCAACAGACTCTGCAGACACCTTTGTTTGGACATGGTCTTGAAAAGTTGTTAAAAATCCGGGGGTAGAAAAGGGAAAACGGCAGCCAGGTGGTGTTGTTGTAGCCCCAAAAATTTAGCAAAGCATGATTTTACCATTAACTAGAGATGCAACGACACAACTTTTTTCAAACCAATACAACCGATACTTGGGTCTGAGTACTTGTCGATACTGAGTACCAACACAGATACTTCTATCACCCGAAAAATGCAACGAATTGGAAAACGAGTTTATTTTTCTTCTTTCCAGATACATTAAATTATGGTGAATTGGATAAAAATGTTTTGCCTGTGGGAGCCCCAAATGGCCAGCACCGGCCCTGTTAACTGATGTAGTGTTAAACTGTTTATTGGCTGATATTCGGTAAAGAAGCCGTTCTGCATCCAGTGCCAAAACCACCATCATACGAGATAAAAATGTTATGTTTTGAACCAATCTACAATCAAAATAACTGTTTTAATTCTTTGAGAGCCACTTATGTTTTTTTTACTATTTCTCTGTAGTTTGTCATTTTCATATGCAGAAATGTTTCAGATGATCATTTGCAGCATTTTCACTTTCTAATTAATTCAAACTTTTTATCAGAATGCTTTGACTGATTTGTGGATTCAGCTAGAGAGCTGAAGATGAAATGGTGGAGATAAGTCAGTTAAAGTTTATAAAAAACGTAAAGCTCTTTTTGGATAATGAGACAATTATATTCCTGGAGTTGGATGTGACCTGAGCTGGTCACGCGAGTTTGAACCTGCTGTCCTTTTTGTTATTCTGCTCATTTAGCGCCTCACAGCTTTAATTATCCGCTCTCTCTGAAAGCACCAGAAGCTGGGAGATTCTCCTCCATTATTTCTGTTGTTAAATTGGCCTTAAACTTGACTCCTGGCTGCATTAAATGGTCTCTTAAACTCTTCGTTTAAACCCACAGCTGCTCATTTTCCCTTCCCTTAAAATCTCTGCCCTTCTTTTCAAACAGTCTCCATCTCATCATTCTTTGCACCTTAGTCTTCCTTTGTTTGTGTTCCTCTTTAATTTAGTCCATATTCTGCTTGAATTCTTGTCTTGTCTTTGGCTCTTCAGTTTCCATAATTTCACAATCAGTCGGTGGAAATGTTGAGGTTGGAACAGAGTGTGTTAAGTCTGTATTAACTTTGTAAAATAATGGGACCAAGTACTCAGGTGTGCACAGGCGTGCATGTACTTGACATCCACTACAGGCTATTAAATGTACACATGGTTTTATTCTCATTAAAGCTTTGAGTTATGAACTACTAACTTGAGATTAAAGTTTTTCAGCTTTTGTCGAATGTTATAACAGGGAAAGTTTAAGTGATCACTTTTTTCATTTCAGTCTGATGAATGAGTACAAAACTTCAGCAAGGTGCAGGTACTACTTTTAACTCTGTTCATGATCAGAAAAGTTTCCTATCAATGGAAAAATATGCTGAAAGGTAACAATTGTTGAAATATACTTTCTGGTCTGCACACAAGTCAATTTAAATACTGATAGCCTTGAAAATATATTATTTAAATGTTCACATTTCTTTGCATTATAATCACAATCTTTAATATTTTATTTGAACTTTGTGACAGTGTTACAGCCAGTCTAGTGCTGTTGGATCGCAACAAATAAAATGTCTTGACCCAAATCACAAAACTAAAACAACTGTCATCTAAATGTTATGACTTGTTTACAGTGGGGCAAAAAAGTGTTTAGTCAGCCACCAACTGTTCAAGTTTTCCCACCTAAAAAGATCAAAAGCCCCTTATTTTCACCATGGGCATACCTCAACTATGAGACACAAAATTAGGAAGAAAAATATAGAAAATCACATGGTCTGATTTTTAAAGAATTTATTTGCAAATTAATTTGACTTTAGAACAAAAGCAAAAAGTATTGACTTTGCAGGTTAATCTAAGGCCAAAATATACCATCTTTCCCAGTTTGAGCTACTTAAATAGCACATGGAAAAGAACAAACCATAATACAAGACATGCACCTAACTCCTTAAATTGCTTACAAACGGAAAAAAAAAAGTTGTCTTGAATTTTCTATATTACCCCTTAAACTTCTGCGATTTATACAGTTATATTTGCAGATCTCAAAATACAAGTTCACAAGAACACTAGTTTGAGGGCTGAAGCGACGCTGCTGTTAGAATAGGGTGGTCCCTGGACACTGGGATTTACAGTGTGTTGGACAGAATTGTGATTAAAACGCAAATGTACTTTTTTCCAAAAGTGTATTGTACATATTAATTCAGGCTCATGGGGTATTTGGGGGTTTATCAGCCCTGTGCTGGTCTGAACTTTGACTGAGTACTTCTTACACATGAATATGCATTGAAGCTTATGCTGCATGTTTAATGCCATTCTCCTTCTGGAAGGTGAACCGCCAACCCTGGAGTCAAGTCTTTTGCAGCCTGTGTCATGTTTTGTTCCAGGATATTCCTATGCTTAGCTCCACCCAACTTTCCATCAACTCCTACAGCTTCTCTGTTCCAGCTGAAGAAAAGCATCCCCTGAGCACACTTTTTACAGATTGATTGGCTGTTATTTTTCTACCATACACAGCACTTTCCATGTGGGGCAAAGAATTGCATTCCAGTCTGGTCTAATGAAAGGACCTTTTTCCACAATTTTCGGACATGACTTCTGATTCCCTTTTCTTTTGATTTAGTTTAAGTGCTATAAACGGATTCTGCCACTTTAGCAGTGCGTCCAGATATAGCATCTTCTTGGCTGACCCGTCGAATTAGGTGGTCAGCCATGTCTTTGTAGGGTTGTATTTGTGACAGATGAATGATTAAACAAAGATCTGTGGATGTTGTTTTATCAAATAAATCACCCTGCTCTAAGCTTCTCCAAAACATTATTTCTAATCTGCTGTGTTCCTTGGTCTTATTTATGCTAGATCTTTACTACAAAAAATTGTTGCATTCATATGAAATAAGTTTATGGTTTTGATATTAAAATGTTAAAGTGGGAAACTTTTTTTCTCTAGGGCACAGAAAAATTATAATCTATATAAATGTAATTTGACCTTTAGCACTCTTTTTGAGTCTAAAATTATGCCATATTACCTTGAGGTGCAAAGGTTTTTCCCCCCAACTGTTTGAAATATCTCTCAAACATATTTTTTTTGCATAAAATCTTAGTCAAATTTAAAATGGGCTACATAATGCAAGGACATCATAGTTGGGAGTATAGTTGCCAGTTCCATGAGTTCTACTGCCTGGTCGGTTCATCTAGGGGGGCTGTCCGGCATTGGCTGGGCCCCAGATCTTGGCGCTATGCATGGGGCGGAATCTGGACCCGGGAGCTGGTAGATCTGGATGTCCAGGTGCTGGCTGGGCGCGGCCTGGGGAGGGCGTACATCCGCTGTGGCTTTTACTGTGGCTCCCTGCCGTGTGGGTGTGTGTGGGGGGGCCGGGTTGTTGGTGGTGGATATTGGTCTGGGATGGCGGCGGCGTGTATAGTCCGTCGGTCGGCTGCAGGCGCCTCCTGCCTGGCGGCAGGGGACCCCTCTCGGCGGGTCTCTGGTCAGGGCCCTGCTGGGGGGCGGGGTGCCCCTGATCCCCGTGGCCTCCGGGTCCTGTTCCGGGCCCGCCCTGGCGTAGTCGGTTTCCGGCGGAGCCTGTGGACTCGTCCCTACGATCTCTCGGGCCCCAGCTTTGTGGCTGCTTGGTGTTCCCCTGGGGCTTCCATCTGTTCCTCTCTTGGTGGGTGATCAGCCCTGCACTGGTCTGCCTGCGGCTCCTGCGCTCTGTGGGACTCTGGATGCATGCGTCTCCTGCCTCCTTCATGTCTGTCTCGATTCCTGTAGGACGGATTGACGGCTCTTTACACCAGCTATCAATAACTTGCATGGGGAAACCTTATTCAGACCTGCATGCTCGCACACACACATAGGTGTGGGGACATTGGTGTGGACGGACATATCTTGAGCTGAGGTTATCGTCATTAGTTAGTTGTTACCAGGAGCTTACCAGAAACATTAGTATTATGTTTATTAATCCATGCTTGTGTGTAGTGAATGTGTAATTCTTAGTTTTTATTACTGGATCTGAACTATTGGTGTGGTTCTGTTTAGTTAGTTGTTTTTGTTTGTTTTGTTTTACCGCTTCTCTGCCATCCGGCAGAGGCGGAGGACTGGGATGTTTTCTTGTGTTCTTTGTTTGCCTCCCTGTCTTGTGTCGTCGGTTCACACCTCTGCTGGTCCGGTTTCTTTTCTTCACCTTCTTCCTTTCTTCCTTCTTGTCTCTGTTTCGTGTCCATGACTTCAGGAAAAAAAAAAAAAATTTAAATAAAGGGACATCATCGTTTCAGTCGAGACTGGAGCTAAAGAACCCATAGCTGATTTTTAGCTTTTTGTGTAGGTGTTGATTTTGACTAATATATTTTAAGGAATAGTCGGACTGTTCAAACGGATTGATGTTTGGCGCTCACACAGACTCAAACACCCACTCTGCTCCTCAGCCTCTTGGTCCATTGAAGCTCATTTTCAAGCGTGGGAACAAAGCTTACCATATTACATATAACAGCGCTGACTCTTGTATAAAACCCTCACATATGCAGAAACATTATGTTCATCCATAGGGATCATATAATTCCAGCCTCTGTTTTGGATATCACAGAGATTCAGTTCCCTATATTAAAGATATAGAAACATTGGCTCCACAATGAGTGGACTCTTTCAACTGTGGGTGATTAAGACCAAAATGTATCTTACAATTCTTTCACCTCCATTTAGAATCAAAGAGACTGGGATCAGGAATGGAGATGTAATTAAATCATATGAGAATGTTCACCATCTCAACCACCAGGGCTGCTTTGATGAGCTTTTGCAAAAATAATGCAGCATAATAATACAGAGATCACGAGAAGCTGTTGGTAATGGAACAAGGTCTTAATGGAAATTAAGAAATGAGAGGGTGAAAAGGAACCAAGCACCTGTTGAGTAGATTTATTACTAGGGTCTGCAAGAGTGCAAAGAGAGATGACCGGTCTGGGCAAGCAGGATTATGCAGTGTACTGCAGGTGTTTGAGCTAGAGGAGGAGGATGCAAGGAGAAGAGTGCATGATTTGTGCATAATAGCGTGTTCAGACTGCAGGCTTTGTCAACGTCAAGATTAAATGTTAAGTCTGTGGTGCAGGCCGTTGGAGGAGTGTTGCATTCTCTGTGGCGCTTTGTGAGCGTTGGCTCAATCAACTTTTCAAGCTTTTCCTGCGTTTCAAGCTTCAAAGCTCATAACGCTAGCAATGTAAGAAAGACATCATGTTCTAAAACTTAGAATGTATGCTCTTGAAGTATGCCATAAAAGGTTTGCTAGTGCTTTTGGGAACATAAGAGGATTTCTGCATAAACGGAGTTGAACAGGAGACAGATGAAAACTGCTTATTCAGAATATATCATGTTCTACATACTAAGCTTCGTAAAAGCTGTTCAGTTGTGAAAGTGAGCATCAATAAAATATAAGATATTAAATTTGAAATAACATGTGCTTGATTTGTTAGAAATTTTGCTTTCAACCTGGAATTCTAACTAGGGCTGGGTAATGTGACATGAAAATAAAATATCCCATTTTTATTTTCTTTTATCACACAAAATCAGATTTTTGATGTTAATTGATTTCTTCCCTCCCTGTCTTTTCATAAAAAGAAAATAAAAATCACAGAAAATATCTGCAAAAGCTAACCTTTATTTTAATCATCTGTTCCAATATTTCACCGGAAGGTCCAAATAAAACCCAGTTGTAAAACCTGAGTGTAAAAACTGATGGTAGGCTCTGATGGACATCACTATAAACTACAGGAACCCAAGGACTGCACCGGTGGAAAAAAAATCTGGATTTTACAATCATTGAATCTTCATAAACAAATAATTTTTTTTCATTATCCAGCCCTATTTCCAACCCCACACATATAATTTTAAATCAATCTGAAAAACAATTTGACTGTTCTGTGAAGATATTAAGGTAAGGCAATTTTATTTGTATAGCACACTTGGAACAACAAGGTAATACAAGGTGCTTTATATGATTCGCTGGTAAAGAAACCAAACGTATGATAAAAGCAAAAAAGAAAGTAAAAACAGTAATTAAGCATAAAACATGAAAAGCATAAAGCATTAAGATTATTTAAAAAAACAGGGAAATTAAGTGTCATAATAGATTACTCAAAGCCAGCTCTAAAGATGAGTTTTAAGTTTGACCTTTAAGCAGCTGAGTGTTTGAGCAGCTTTGCAGTCATCAGGAAGTTTGTTCCAGATAAGGGAGACATAGAAACTGAAAGCTGCTCTACTTTCCTGGTTCTAGTGAGAACACGAGCAGCAGCGTTCTTGGTCAGCTGCAGCTGTCTGATTGACTTTATAGGAAGACCTGTGAGGATGCTGTTGCAGTAATCAATCTGACTAAAGATGAACGCATGGATGAATTTTTCAAGGTCCTGTTATGACATTAGTCCTTTAATTCTAGAAATGTTCTTCAGGTGATAGAAGGCTGACCTTGTTATTGCTTTTAGTATGTGGCATTGGAGGTTCAGGTCTGAGTTCATTATTACACCTAAATTTCACACCTGGTCAGTAGGTTCTAGTTGTATACATATGCTGACTCTTAATCGTTCCTCTTTTGGTTAAAAAATATTGACTTCCATTTTGTTACTGTTTAGCTGGAGAAAGTAATGGGAAATCCAGCTATTGATTTGCTCAGTACCCATTAATTTAGGGTATAGATGGGATCAAAGTCACCTGGTGACATTGTAACGTACAGCTGAGTGTCACCTGCATAGTTATGTTATAATTTGGGTTAGTGGGAGCATGTAGACATTGGACAGAAGGGGTCCCAGGATGGAGCCCTGCGGGATCCCACTTGTGTGTTTGTTCTGATGAGAAATTGTCTATTGACAAAATACATTTCCTTTGCTTATGGTAAGACTGAAACCAGCCAAGTACTGTAACAGAGAGTGCAACCAAGCTCTCCAGTCGATTAACCATGTCAAATCCTGCACTGAGGTCTAATAGAATCAGCACAGTCTGTATTTATGCAAATGTTGAGGAACAAATCAGACGCATCAGATTTTGTTAAACTTTTTTCCTAAAATGTCATGTAACTTTTGTAAGTTTGTTGAATATTATTTTTGGTTGCCAAGTTATCTTTTAAAGTTTATTTGTAGTAATTTTCTTTGATTTGCTTTATGTTCCACAACAACACCCATGGTTTTATTGATATGATATTGTCTTTGGTTTAGAAGTTTGAATTTGAGGTGTTTTTTGATGGACAGCAGACTTCGTGCAGAGTTTTCCGATTCTGCGGCAGAAAGCAGAGCGGCGGAATAAATCCCTCTGTTAGTAATGCTTGTAAAGATGAACAGGTGAATGTGTACTGCTAATGTTCTGGTCCTCCCCTGGCAGTGGGACGCTAACTTCTTCTCCACTGATGTGCCTTTCACAATTCATTATAGCTTTACGTGACTGCCATCCAAACTGGCTGCTTTGAAAATAATGTGCGTGATGGAAGCAGCCAGAGGCGAGTTGCATGCAGGTCCTGCACAAACACAGTGCCGACCAATCACAAGCTGCACTCAAAGGAAGAGACAGGAGTAAACCTGAACCCCTCATTAGATGGATGTCCAGAACAATCATTCAAAACCTGCCTCACACAATGGGTCAACAACGCGCACACACAAACACACCTGAGAAGACGCAGCGTCACAGCAGCGCTTTCAACCCACTCACTCACTCACTCAGCCACTGCTGGAGCTTTTATCTGATGTGGCTGAGTGTTGCTGCGTCATGCGTAATCAGCAGAGAAATCAGTTCATATCAGGCTGCTTCCTGCAACAGGGACTGAAGGGGGAGGTGCTGCACAGAGAGCAAAGGGAAATGGAAGTTTAAAAAAAGGAAACTGCATTGGGGAGAGAACATCAATTGATACAAGGGGCATCTCTTCAGTTTTTTTTTAAACTAATTTTTGTGGTACCTCTATTTACCAGCACTTCATCTCACACAAACACAGAGGTCCATGTGTTGATGATCCAATCATGAGGCCATAAAGCCTAAGTGGGTGATAAATATCGGATGAGTGATGCTTAACCCTCACTGCCTCTCTATTTAGCCCGTTACCATAGTGATGGACTGGGTTTTGAGTTGATATGAAGTACATTGCTAGGATGATTCAATCCAAGAGTACTAGGAATGTTCATCACTTCTGATCTGATGCTGATATTTGTATCATTAAAACCTAATGGGATGTGTAAAACTATAGTTTTTCTTTCACTGTGGCAGCTTTTAAATGATTTAATAATCAGTAACTCTCCATAAACTAACCAAAGTTACTTGTAAATGTAGTACACCAGCAGTTTCTGACCCCTATTCTAAAACTCTGAAACGGTAGCTCCTTTTAGCCAACAGATCAAATAAAAGTCAGTTCAGTGACCGTTTTAAATGTAAGAAGTGATCAGACATCCTCAGCTAGGAGAGATATTTGTGAAAGTTTGTCATAGAGGTTGGAATACTTGTATTTTCTTCTATTTCTTTCTTATATATTAAAGATGCACCTACCAGAATCTTGTTAATGATTTCCAGTTTTGTGTAAAGCATTGATGAGCATTTACCAATTTTAACAGTTTCCGATCTTATTACTTGGAGAAAAAAAGCATATAGAATCTCTTTTTTTAGTCACCTGTCATGAATTATTGGCAAGTTCATTATTATGGAGTTTCTGGTAGCTCACATAAACAGCTTTATCTGATTTTTATTTTGGAGAATAAAGTAACTTTAAACCCCAGAAGGATAAAACAGAGCAACTACTTCCTTACTGTTATCTACTGAGAGTCTTGCTCTCTTTTGCTTCCTTGCAACTTGAATGAACCACAGACCCATCTGGAAAATTACTAGAAAACATAGCTTTCTTTTAAATAGCTTCCTGTATGTCTGTGGCCCCTCTCACAGTTTTTGATTTCTTACTGATACTGAAAATAATCAATCCTTCTCGGGAAAAACATTCAAACCAAAAAGTTTAGCTGTCAGTGTTACCTGTTAAATAACTGCAGCTGGTCCCTTCCCACTGGGAGTGTTTTAGACTATGTGGAACCAAAACGGACATTTTTAAAAATGAAAAGATAAATAAGTACATTTAGTTTTTCCTTTGCCTCATTATGTACATTTTCGTCAAGAAAAATATGTTATATATTTTATATTAAGGAAAAGGAAAAGCAATTAAAAAAAAAAATAGTATCACTCACAGAAGCGTGCCACCCAGCTGGTCCTGGGAGATCACAGAATCACTGGAGAGTTGCAGTTGCATACATTCAAGTATAGTGTGCAGGGGAAAATAAAATGCAGTTCTATGTTCATAAGTAGCATAAACACACATCCACCTCCAGAACTGCAGATATCTCTATCCATACATTCTCTTTTTTTAATGCTGTCCTTGTAAAAATGATCATTTGTGTCATATAAACTCTGTGATTTTCAGCTTAATCCATGAGAAAAACCAACAAGTTAGACCCACAGACCAACCGATTCAACCCTGGTGTCACAGATGCTGATGCTTTTTCTGGGCTTTTTCTTGTAGTGAAGCAATAAGAAATCTCCATGTGTATTTTGTTTTGAGACAAATTTAGACAAATTTTAACTCTAAATTTGAGTTAATATTGATTCAAGAATCTCGATCTTGCTGTCTCAATTTACCAACAAGTTTTGTCTGCAGGGAATACTTTTTCAGTGACAAATGTATTAATGTTGTTTTTATACATAAATTGTTGTCTGCGCATTATATATATTTTTTACCTTTTTTTAATATAGTTTGTTTCTACTCCTGTGTTTCTGGCTCAAAGAGATACGTTTACACTCTACTCTGTTCTAGTTTGAATATTTAGTGACGGAGACCTAGGGGGAGCCTCAGCATAAGAGATGCCGTCTTGTGCTCTGCTTTTTTTTCTTTTGTATGTGAGAGACTGAGTTTGCTGTCTGATATATCAGATACGTTGTGGCTCCAGATCACCATTCACTTTGTACGGTGAATTAATCCTTTCTTTTAAAGGTCAACAATAATTGCAAAAACCGTAGAGGCATGAAGGTCTAATTAATACTTAGAGCTTGATAACGCATCAGAGCCATTATATATCAAACCACTACTGGCTGAGAGCTGCTTATAGTTTGCAGCACCATGACGGAGCCCTACAGAGGATGCTAATTTTAACATTTCTCAGATGGTAAATGTTTTCAGATCCTTTAGCTTCTGTATCAGTGGAGAACATGGGTAGTGGAATTTAAATGTTTTCATTACTAATTTTTATTTTTTATTTACTTGGCTCAGTGTTAACCTAATCTGGTTGAAATGACTCATACAGGATTAAAAAGTGTCGAGTTCAACATCACTTTTTTTAAGTTTGACTTAATCATTTCCTTTACGTTTTTTTGTGTGGGATTTGTCATAGTTCCTAAAAGTCCTCTTTAATGGAAATAGTTTTAGTACTGTCTTGATTATTTGTATGGAAATAATTTATAGGAAAGCATTTGTTTAAAATCTTAATAAAGATATCAAAATTGAACATGCAAATTTCATGTTCTATTTTTAGCAGTACATTAGATTCAGCATTGGATAACTAGTATCTGTAAAACGTTGCTATTTATCAATACATGTATCTTTTTTTTAATCAAATGTCAGTGTTAAATCATTTTACGGTTTATTGGTACTCTGGGTATGTTTTTAACACTGAATGAGATTGCGTTATTTAAAAAAGTTTTAACAGATACAGATTAGGGCCCGACCACTTTGTTTTTTTGGGTACGATACCGATATAAAACGGTAGCAAAGACAGATGTCCGATATAGTGGCCCCACAAATGCCAATCCACAAAACAAAAAGTATCTTGAGCTTCAACCCTGCATTCTCTGCCCATTTTGATGCTCATACATTTCTCCTTTGTCTATTCTGCACATTCTGTACAAATTTCTAAATATTTTTTATTATTTAAACATATTTAAGTATTCTGCTATGTTGCACATTACCACTTGGGTATGCCATTTTATCTTTATTTATTACCCTAATAATTCCACCGTACTCTTTTTGTTACTATGTCCATAATATCTTTTTTTTTTGGACTCTTTATTCTGTTCTTGCTTTTGCTGCTGTTAGAACTGAATTTCCCCTGTATGACAATAATGGATTGTTCTGTTCTATTCTACACACCAAAAAACAGTCTCATTAACTCACTGTGACTTCCAGATAATGCAAATAAAATTGCTTCCTTTATTTCCTTGAATGAACTAGGTGTGCATGCAGCTTAGTGCAGACAAGTTTCTGCAAACATGAATAACAAGCTGGCTCTCTAATCTGGAGGAAATCTCAGCGACAAAGTTTCACAGAAAGTAGCAAACGAAGGTCAGAAATGTTGCCAGATTTGTCGCTAGGCACTTTTTAGGAAAACAATAGTAAAAAACGGCGCCATCGAAACAGCGCATGACCAGCACTGTTCCTGTGGTTGTCTAACTGCCGTTAAATCCCGACCATTGAGTGCATGGACCCGACAGACAGCAGCGCTGAAAGTATTAATTTTTTTATTTATATCCCCATCGAGACCCGGTGGCTGCCGCTGAGCTTCCTATGTATGAACAATCCTGAGTAAAAAGCACACAGCCACCAACTTCTAAGTATTCTCATTTAAGAACTGGGCTCTATGCTCCTTGTTACAAACACCATTAGCGCTCTCCCTAGGTTTTTTTTTTCTCAAGCGTCGCAAGCTGTTAAGTAACGGCACTTATGTGACACACAAGTGCACTCTCTGCTACTACTGCGTTTTTTGTTTTTTTTAAGGCAAAGAAACATTTGATACAGTATTTAATCTAACGCACCAGTTAATATATGAACTTAAGGAGTAATATTCATGCCATTTATTTGTACAAATCAACGTTTTAGCCAGGAAATATCCATTTATCAAAACCTTTTACCCGCTCACTATTCAACACAAAGCCACGACGAGGCACATATTAACTTTATGAAGGAAGTGGGGGAAACGCATTTTTGTCATTGCTTATTTCACAGTTCAGCTTACCACCGACTACAAATGGCCGCTTCTCTTTCCACAAAACGTAACAGGCTGATCTGTGGCGTGTCTGTTAATGGGGACTCAAATCCCAAGGACGTAAGACATGAGTTGACATATCTACCGCCATCTTCTGGATAACTGGATAAGTAGCTTAATTGCATAATTTGTGGTCCCACTCCCAAAAAATTAAAACAAATAAAAATCATCTGTAATTATTTTACCGATGGCCAATAATATCAATGACCCATATATCGGCCAATAATATCAGCCAGCCAATATGTCGTTCGGGTCCTAATACGATGCCCAGTGGAGACATTTTTTTTAAGAGGTTTTTCTTTCTTCTCTCCATTTAAAAATAACCTTGGCCATGTCCTTAACCTTCAGTAATCATTCACTGCACTGTGGCTATTGCAAAGTCTGTTAACCTTTAGCTGGGGAAAAAACAAGATATTAAAAAAACGTTTCCATAGCACTTTTCCCGCTATTCATCGATTATCGAATAATCATTTGTTTCAGCCCTAGTGCATTGGGATTTCTTGGTACAGACTGCAGTCAACACATTTTGATGTTTTATCTTTTGTTTTTCTTAGTTAGAAATTGAGTCTCTTACTATTAATGCTAAAAACACATCATTTTGGAAATGTCAGTTGTGCTACTGGCTTCCTTTTTGTACATCAACTTTAGTTCATTGTAATACCTTTGTGTATTTTTTTATACATTTTTATAATTCTATAATAACACCATCTGTGGGATATCTGAAATTTATGTGAAAGGAAATGTAGGAAACAAAGAATAAACAGATGCAGGAATAGATGAATATACAGAAAAGGGAATAAATGCGTGTGCAGTTTCAAAGTAGTACAACCATTTTATGCTGATATTCACATCAGTTAGTGATAATGATTTTCTTTAATGCTTCAGAACTGGATTCCCCTCTTAGACCTTTCTCTTTTGTTTTTTCTCCATTTACATGTCATCATTCCTTCAGTTTCCCACCCTCCTCTCCAAACTGTTTTTTTTTCTCTTCCCAGCTCCGCTTTCCTCCTCCTGTGGGATGGTCCTTGCCCTCTTCTTCTCCTTCCTCTTGCGTATTTCTGCTACACCAAGTTAGCAGAATTAAACATAAACAACCAGAGATAGTAGTCTCCATGGCAACCTGCATCACATAAAAAGTGCCGGAAGTGCATGCAGAGGCCATGCTTGCATGCATAGTGCAACAAATTATTTGTGGGAATATTCCAAGTTGTAAATAATAACCCCAAACACTCTGGCATATTATTTATGTGTGTGTTGTTGGAACGACCGAACAGCATCCAAACAGCAGCGGAGAATCAAAGCAGGGCAAATCTCTCCACGCTATTAGCAGAGCGCGTGTGTCAAAGCACATTACAGCATGTAAGTGTATTAGAAGTTACCCTGCAGTGTCTGCCTCAACTGTCAATCACAACATTGAGTGCAGTTTCAAAGCCATTTTAGAGCAGCGAGGGGGGAATAAATGACTGAAGTGTAACTGAAACTCTGATTATTCAGAGTATCAATTAGTCGTCAGACTGAATACAGCACCAGCAGAGACTAAATTGGAGACAAAGAAACTCAGTTCAACAAAATCCTCTTTGTTTGTGTTAATTAATTCTCTTTGATTTATAAAATGATTTTTACAGTTCTTAGTTTAGTAGCTGGCTGGGCAAATTCGGAATCCACCGACCCAAGATTTATGGCTGTCTCCTAAAGTCCTCTTGATCTGAGGTTCTGGAGGCTTTCAGAAAAAATATTACCGTGTCTTTATTCTTTTTTTTCTTTTACTCTGTTCAGTTC
Organism: Apricaphanius iberus; assembly: GCA_028564705.1. NCBI lineage: Eukaryota > Metazoa > Chordata > Actinopteri > Cyprinodontiformes > Aphaniidae > Apricaphanius > Apricaphanius iberus. The sequence continues at coordinate 6,321,714 of JAPXFQ010001878.1, read as the reverse complement.
TTATGCCTGACTGAGTTCGTTTTTTATCTTTGGTGCCAACATTGGAGCACTGCAACATCTGATGTCCTCTTTGTTACGGCGGTATGACCACCTGGCCTCGTGATGATCTACCACACAACCTTCATCTATCTCAAACACATGCTGATGCTGATGTCTAGAAGTCCTTTATTTTCTGCTTACCTTTACCCAGTGTTCTCCCGGACTTTTGGTTGCGCAGTTTAACTTCCCGCGATCACTATTAGCCCATTCCTGATGCCAAACTGTACTTTCTAGCCAAAGATGAGCTTGTGGCAGAAAGTAATCTGATATCCTGATTATCTGATAACTATGGTAGGATATTTTTTTTTTCTCTATATTACCCACTGTCCCTGCTGCCCAAGTTTCCTTTTTGAAATATACATTAAAATGTCGTACATTAAACTTTGCTCTTAGAGAGGCTCTTCCCCTTCGTCAGTCTGCAAACTTCCCAGCTAAATATCTGCTCCAACATTGACATGGAGTGCACACAGAAAGAAAACAGCCTCAGATCTTCTCCATGCATCACTCATTTGCTTGTGTTTATCCTTTCAGAATGCACAGAGGTCCATAAGAGAGGGTTACAGAATGAGAATCATGGAGTATTTAGATATTCCCACCCCTAGCATCCACCTACTTAATGTTGTTATAAATCAATATTTTGGAAGGATCGGTCAACAGGGTTTAAAGTGTAAATTTGACTTAACCCCTTATGACTCTGACGTGCCAGCCCTGGAACACAAGTATGTTTCCACAGCAATACAGCCATGCATGCAATTCCCTACATCATGCACCCTAACAAACTATCAATCAAATCAAAGCACAGAGCCTCATTTTTCCAATGATATGATAAACTAGTTTGACAAAACAACCACAGCACTGACTCTAAAGCATTTTTTACAGAAAAGCAAAAGCGGCAAGAACTTATTTTTCCTACGTGTGACGGGCTCCTGCATGTCTAACATCTCTAATTCCCAGAAAGTTTGGTCCCATTCTGTCCATATCCTAATTTTAGATAAGATTAATTTTTTTTTATCTGAATTGTAAGATAATTTAGATGGAAAATAGACAAAAAATAGCTAACAAATTTAGATATGATAATTTAGATAAAAAAATATAAAAATAGGCTATACATATAAGCTAAATGTAAATATAAAATATTAATAAAAACTAAATTAGATAAGAGTTAGACTGGTAGACACTATGACATATGGGTTGAAGCATTCAAAAGTAATTTTTTTCAATGAGTTTCCAAATGTTTCCAATTTGGATAGGTTTGGATAAACCATAGGAGACTCTAGAGCGCCTCGACATACCCAAAAAAAAAAAGTTATGTAAATAAATTATTTTTACAGATATACTTTTCAAATTTGAAATTCCAGTGGTCAACAAGTTATTGGGCTGCCACATAGTGTGTTTCAGTCCCCAACTACCCCCTGTAGCTATCTGCACTTATATTTTCACAAAAAATTAAGGCAAGGCCAAAAATTTTATTTTTTTCTGTGAGTTATAAAGATCATAACGTTTTACCAGTCATACCTACAGTGACTCTGACTGCTCTGGGTAAAACTAGAGGGTGGTACCTTTACAAAGAGCCCAAACATGTTTTTATACTGCAGAGGGTTCAAAAATGGCAATAATTCTAATTTGCAGATGTCACATTAGATGTGATTTTAGCCAAAATGACCCGGAATCATACTAAAATAGATACTTGCATAAAGTGCTCAATCTGGACACTCATCTGAAGCTGAATGTTTCTCTATCTCAGCCCTCAAACACTGGTTATAGTTCTGCACCACAATATGCTAATTAATTTCTCAAGGGGACAAGTGTGTGTGTGTGTGTGTGTGTGTGTGGGTTTTCTGCCAACATCAGCAAAGTCAGTCAATGCTAATGGACAACATCATCACAGTTAAGTGTGATTGGATCAGGGTTGAGGCAAAGAGTGTGTGTGTGTGTAATAAACTGGAGGGCTGGTAGGAGCTCATGTACCCTCCCTACCTGAATCCTTAATGAGCTGTTGTGCTTTGGGAGCCTGCAGATTGAGGCTTTGTTGGTATTTTAAAACACTGCTACAGAGTCGGGAACACACTGCCTCCCTTTGCTAATGAAACAACCTTTTAGTCGACTTAAGTTTATCCAAGCGAATAAAAGGACGTGGAAATATAGCAGCAGCAAAAGCAGACATAAAACGTCTGATGGAAGTTCAAAAACTGAAATAAACATTCATCTGTAATCGATTATTATCAACGCTCAGCTGCATGTGTCCCCTTGTGGCAGTGCACATTAACTGCTAAGTCTTAAGGGACTGACTCAACCTGCTTTTATCACCACATTTATGAAGCAGGTGCAGGACGAATAAATCATGTAAGAAAACAAGACTTTCAAGAAATTGATTTACTAAACCTCCATGTGACACAAATCAAGCTTTAATCATGCAATGAATACCTACCCTTTCCTCCTGTAGTGTTGGGCCATTAATTTACAGTTTTACCTGCCAATGATCTTTTATTGGTTAGTACAACTGATATAGAGCAGATTACTTTAGTACTGTTTCAGAAATGGTTAAAATGTCAGACTGCAGACACTTCAGATGGGTGGAATCCTTTAATTTTTAATCCAGGCTTCACATCTATTGCTCTTTCATCTACCCTGTCTGTAAAATTCGGATCCACTCTGCCAAAAAGATGGGTCAAAATGAAAATTACACAGTATGATGATCACATATCATCTGCACCTAAAACAAAAATATATGCTGGAAAACCCCCCAGAACACTGCATTTTAACAGGCCCATATTATGCTGTGATGTTAGTCTTGCTGGCTGTTTCCAGTCAGCTGTGGCCACTCTCACTGCTATGATGATGGTTAAACTTTTGACTAAAGTATGTCTGTGACAGTCCGTGTGTTCAGCTAGTTAAGCTGCAGGATGCGGTTAAGATTTCTGTGGTTAAACCTTCTTCTGTGGTATCAGCACTGTTGATTAGTCTTTCTGATCTATGCTGCTTCTGTTCCCACTAATTATTGATTTAACTACTATTTGGTGTATTTTATTCCATCTTGGGCTTCTTTTAAATTTTGGGAAAACTGTCATATTTAATGTCGGGTTTTTTTTAAACGTTTTTTGTACAATCTTTGTAAAAAAAAAAAATTTTTTTTAGAAACGGCACATGTATACGAAGTAGGAGAACATTGCCGTTTTGAAAACATTTAGATATGCTGGACAGTAAAGAAATTACCAGAAAAGAAACTAAGACGCTATTTCTTAATACTTTGTCAATCCCTCCACCCCTTGAAACAAATTTTTTTCAATATTTTGGCAGGAAATGTTTTCTGAATATTTAACTAAGTATAAAATATTAACAGAGCCTAGAGGCTGTTGATCTGCTAGCACAGATCTGAACCAGCTCCTGCTGTTACTTCTCTCATCTTGAGTTGGTAAAAAGCCTGACAGAACCATGATCGTTAAGATCTGTCCATTTCACCCTTCCTGCTGCAAAAAGACCATCGCTTTGGGGTGCATGGACAAGTTGTATCAGCATTATCCTTCACAACATTTTAATTCAGCCTCACAGAAAAAAGACATCTCATTTTCTGGCTATTTACCGAGCAAAGCAACCTTCTAAAGTGTTATTTAATCCTGGAGGAAATGCAGCAGAGATCCAAAAGTATCAAAAGAAGCAGAAATAGAAGGATCAAATGCTCAAAAGAAATCTTTTCAGGATTTATAAATTTTCTGGATGTGAACCTTTTGATGTCAGAAAATTCCCTAAATCTAATTGCAAAAGCTTCAGTGGCCTACCAAAGACATAGATGTACATGGATACAGTTAGATTTTGCCCTTGAAAACTAGGCAGAATGTGCTATACAAGACAAATATTATTTTACTTATAAATGACATTTAAATGCATGTTGTGTTTCTATTTCTTCTAGAAAAGCAAAAATATGATGAATCTTGGCAACACAAGATGAATGAAACCAACAGGTTTAGTAGAGTGTTGGAAAAGAAAACCAAATGGATATGTGCCAATGTGTGCGAAGAATCATTTAGAAGAAATCTTCTCTTGTCAGCCTTGAAAATGCTCTTTTGACAAACTCTTGGTTTCAACAGCTGCTGTCACTTTGGGGAAAAGTGACTGACAGATGCTTAAAGGGGATCTGACTGATCCTCTCTGACTGCTGTTCAGAAATAAGCCATCTCCCAGTCAGTTTAACCACCTTCTTAAATCATTACTTTACAGAAACAAAATCTGAATATTTTTAGATGAAACTTTTCAAATGCATATGTAAGCCGCTGTCAGATGATTTCATTCTTATGTTGAAACACTTAAACACACTTGCAAAAGACCAGAAAATGCTGCTGATTGCTTTTCTAAAATATATAGGACTTAAAGGAGGCTCACAGTTTGGAAACTAAGACTTAAAACTTACTCTTTTTTTCATTTAGAAAGCAGGAAGCTTTATTTTGTCCGAACTCTGATAAACTGTTGCTTGAAATTATTTTCATCTATTAAATCTGATATTGTGACCTTTAAAACAGCTTTTTTTAAAATAAAAATACTGTTCATCACAAGCAACAAATTAGTTACCACTTAGAGCAGCAGTGTCATACCCATTTCCGTTTTGGGCATCATCAAGTTAATAAATGTCCTTTAAAGGGGCCGGTTGCGGTAGAAAGTATTGATAAAACTATAACTAACCATTAAATTCAGCCTCTGCATTCCAAAAGTACATCTTCATATTCATACTGGATAACTTTACATAATGCTGTGATTTACACCATGTTAAGTTCTACAGAGACATAATAACTAGCCCTTCATTTGATCCAGAGGTATAGAGATAGGGATGTATCCATAAGTTGCATAACAATGGCTCTTAAAGGGCTTCAGGTAGAGAAGGAGTTTTTTTTTCCCCCTTGCTCTGTGTTTATCTCTATCCATCTCTGTCAGGTCTGACCAGCTTCCGTGTTTCTGCAAGAAAAGCAAGCATCCCCACAGCATGATGCTGCCACGAGAGGGATAAGAAGTTTTGAATTTTAACTATACAGCATTTTTCATGTCAGCCACAAATTTAAGTCCCACATTTGCTGCTTCCTCTGCAAAGCTTGGGGCAAGATGCAAAATTTATTTGCTACCAGTTTCTTTCAGCAATGACTTTTTTTTTTTCTTGCCATAAAGGTCAGATGTGTGGATTGAATGACTTAAGTGTTCCTGTCAAGTGAGGCTAGGTAGGGCACCTCAGCTCCTGAGTTATCATTGGTCTCTTGGCTGCGTCCCTGAGTAATGCTGTTCTTGCCTGGCCTGTCAGTTTGGGTGGGTTTACACATCTTGCACCAGATTTTCAGTTGTATTACCCTTTTCAGATGCCACATTTTCAGTTTAATTTAACAGAGCTCTGTCACAAGATAAACTGATAGGATGTCGTTCTATTACTGAACCCTGCTTTAAAGGGAATATACATAAGTTTAACCACAAATAAAAATATAAAAATTTCTTCCTCATATATGCGACATGCAATGCCTTTGTCAATAGAATGAGCCCTGGGGTTTTCACCGCGGGAATCTCCTCTGTAGACACTTGATCTGTGACAGAAAGGAGTCAGATTTTGCTTTTCTTTGCCTTCTGAGAGTCTAACTGAAATGTCAACAGATGTCATAACAGTTTGTTTTCATGATGCTCTCCATTTGCCACATCCTGCGCAAACAGGTTGGTATTGTAGCAAATACTGCTTATTTTAGAAAAACATTGTGTAGGGTCCAGCGTTGGTTTATTCCCTCTCTCATCCCCACCCGTGCGCTCGCTCTACGGTCCTGTGGAGATGATTTATGAGCAGCGGCAGAAATGTCTCAGGCTGTCGGATCATGGAGGATGAAGTTCTGTCAAGTCACAGATGCAGAATGCATACAAACAGTGCAACATATACGACCAGGGAAATGACACGCAGCTGCCGCTACCTGGACGCACACACAGACACACACTGCTCTGTGCTGCGGGAGGAAAACCAGGAAGTTTTATTCGGCTCTGGAGGGCTGTTTGATAGAAGTCATTATCTGATTCCTGCTCTAACCTGATAGAGCTGGATATTATAACAGGCAGGCTGAGTGTTTGCCTCTGGCTCTGCAGCATCTTGTCAGATGGGTTGTCTATATGAATGTGCACATTCCTGCTGTCGGCGTGCCGTATAGGTGCTTTTTGCTTATGCTCCTCAACATCATCTGCTTTAATGGTAGCAGGTTTCAAAAATAGAAGTAAAGTTTGCTTACACTGCTCACACAGAGGACTGAAGGCTGAAGGTACAATGTAAGTGGTTTGCATCAGTAGTTAAACATCCTCAAATTTTTCCATCAGAAATAATCAGCAGCCGTGTGTTTCTCTTAGCAAATGCACAGGGTAAATACCCAGAAAACCTTGAAGCAGCTGCTACAGCTTGTAAGATTTTTGAGAAAAGACCGATTAATGCCCTATTTTTCTGCCAAATACTGAAAGAGATTGAGCCTCCTCTGCTGTAGTCTGTTCTCACACCTCTCCTGTTTCAAGCCGCAGCCTAAAATCTATCAGTCTGCTTTAGATGGCAATGAACTGAGCTTTTGGCCTACAAATAAAAATCTAGTTACGTCAGCTCACCTTTGATTCAGCCAGTTTAAAATCTCAATCAGCAGATTTTAGAACTGATTTGCAGTATTGCGATCTTTGAATTTTGGAGCATTCTCTCTTTAGCCAACATCTGATCTTGGGATGATATCTGACCTATGCTCACAAACTTATTTCTTCAAAGCAATTACTTATATTTGTGATGTGATCTTGTGCTGTCTTTGTGTCTGGAAAATGTTGTGTTGTGTGTTGAACAAATTTCAACAGTATTACCATTTTATCAACACCCCTTAGATATTGAACTTGTGTTGAAGAGGAGTAGTGTGAACTTTTAAGGTTGCTGCTGAAGAGATGAGGGTACCATCTACACAAGAGCTGGGTCCATAGTCATGCTGGTATCTGCTGTGGGACTCTTGTTTGGGTAAGGCACATGTATTTGCATACATGTATACATCAGCAATGCAATTCAAGGCGCTTTGGGTGATGAGGGAATAAAATAAAAGCAACAATATTGCAAAATTGCATCTTGTACTGGCTTTGCATGTTGTACTGAAGAATCCAGCTAGGGTGCAGAGTACAGATTCAGACCGTATAGAGTGCCGAAGAAGAAATAAAATAAACATGACGACCGCAGGAGATTATTAGCTGGTTAATAACTAGATAAAAACTGGAAGAAAAAACCCGGCAGAAATATCATAGATGGTATGTAAAACATATTTACAGCTATTTTTGATTTTCTTTCCAACTGGTTTTGCCGCCGTTCACCGTGTTTACCTACAGACTGTCAAATAGCGTGCAACACTCCCCCCTACTGGTTACACGTACTAGCGCTAGTAAAAGATATGCTGTTCGGTTCTCGTCTGACTTTTTAAAGCCGATAAACTTCCAAACTAGACATAACTCCTCTTTTTATAATTACCTTTTTCAGCATTGTATGCTTCGCTCTGACAGCTCCTGCAAACAGCTGTGCTTATTTAAAAAAAGTTATTTTTCACACTGCGGTGAAGAGTGTGTAGCCGTGAAATCCGTCCCTGCTGAAACACTTCCCCACATTAAACGTTAAAGAAGTTGTCTGAGCTATTCACCGGTATAGCGGTATATTAAAAATTCATATCATAGTGAAAATAAACAATGGTTTTCGGTATGAACCGGTATCCCACCCAGGCCTATTGCATAGATGCTAAAGTTCACATAGGTGATGGGGACCTCGCTGTGTTGGGCAAGGACAGACACTAATATTGCAATTTCAGTTTAATGGAGCTCTAAGACGGGCTTGTCCAAGAGTTTGGTTTTTATATGTTTGCATACTTCATGTTGAACTGATTACCTTCCAAATGCTTTTCACAGGTTGGTTTATTCTGGGGTGAGCTGTAGGTCAAACACTTCATGGGAAGCTTTTGAATCCCGGTACACCAGTGTTTGCAGACTGAAAGAATGCATCCCAAAAATCTCAACAGTTAGAATTTTAAATAGTATCCTAAAAATTGCTGACACTTATATAAATTGTACACACAGATTATCCAGTATGAAGCTTTTCCTTCAGCTTAGTTACCTGCTTTGAATTGTGTTGAAAGGAGATCTGCATGCTTGCATTTTGTCCAAATCCCTACAGAGAATGGTAAAACCTAGATGAGCTTCTGTATTCAGGTTACTTTAAGAAGATTGTGGATCAAACAAACCTTGGCGCTTCTGTCAGATGTTTTATAATACATAAATCTGCTGTTTCCTTTTTTTTCTACAGTTCAGATGAAATGAATTGCATAAATGCTGCTGCTCTGATTTATATTTCCCTGCTCTCTCTCTCTCCCTCTGTTTAGTCTCTCTGCCTCAACATAACGTATGTGCTTAGAGCTGAGCGATTAGTTTGTATATTATAAATTAATCATTGATGTTCAGCACGCAGCAACTTAAATGAAGTTATGGACGGCAAATAAAACACCATTATGTTCTCATTTTCATTGTGTTGACGACAGCTTCTCTAGTCATTTGTTTTTTAAACAGTTTTGACATCAAAAGGCGCTCTGATGGCATTTTATTAAACTTTTTTTTTCTCTGAATCTGTCAGGCTGAGCTTTTACAGTGCAATAGGGGGTAAAAAAATATTCAGAGCGGAGTTTTTTTTTTCTGTTTAAAACATACTTTTACACTTTTCAGGTTATTTGAAAAAAAATTATGCAAAAACATTTCCACATTAAGATTAGTTAATTCAAGTTAATGTTTTCTCAATTACACTTTTAGGTAAACCTGTTTGTAGAAAGTTATCGCACTAAAAAATAATGAAATATTCCAACGTTTTCGCATGTTATGTCTCACATGACATTTAGAATAAACTAGAATAATCCGTTATTTTTCTGGCTCATCTGTACTCAGCCCGTTGTTGCTTTTATTTTTGCTTTTAGGTGTGTGTGTTGTGCATGGGAGATGGGGGGGGGGGGGGTGTAGTTCTGGTGATGTTTTTATTTTGGGTTGGGAAGGGTGGGGTCATTTTAATCTGTAAAGCGCTTTAGCAAGCTATGTAGTTTGAAAAGCGCTTTATAAATAAGGTTTGATTTGATTTATTGTCCCGCAAAGTGGGAAATTCAGCTGTAACAGCATCAAAATTACAGGTAATAGAAGCATTTAGATTCAAACAAGAAAAATGTAAAAGTATTTAAAAAAAACGGAACTGGGAATATTGTGTGTATATTAAGGAGTAAATTACAAAACAAAGTACTATGCAGATACTAGAAATAAAGTATCTTACTTGGATTTGGACGTGTGCTGAATGAACCACTGCTATCAACAATCTGAATTAAAGAAGGATCCTGAACCCCAACATAAACTTTAAATATACAAGGAGGCAGTTTTTTTAGTTTCAGTGACTCTGACGATATTAAACTGTGATCTGTTTTGCAGTCAGTGGTGGTCATGAATTTTCCTGCTGTTATATCTACACTTAGTCATGCTTTTACAAACTATTATCTATGCATGGGGAAAATAATTGGATTCCTAGATATAATTTTTTCTATCGAAAGTGTACTTCCTTCTATTCTCCATAGTCTTTCCTTTTTTAATTTCTGCTCTTCCCTCTTAAATAAATAAAAAGTGAAGAAAATCTTTCACTCTCTGTGTAATAAATTCCAAAACAGGGGGTACACCACATTAAGATTGGGCTTTGGCTCCCATTAGGCCCACACACTGTCCCCGACTTTGCCACTCCAGCTGAGGTACAGTAATGTGTTAATGTGATGCCCTTCATCAGGTTTATAACTACGCCGCAGTCTAAAAATAGAGTTTAGTGTTGCAGTGGAGCTGTCAGTTAGTTTCCATGACTGGCAGAAATGACTTGTTGGTATTCAAATATCACTGAGCAGGTCAGCTGTGTTTGACTGTTTATGAAAATAAGGCGGAAACAATTGTGTGCAGGATGGAAGACCGATGGGGCGCAGAGATATGAAAAATCCTCAGGGTCACCAGATCTCATTTTTACCCTCCTTCACCTTTTTGTTCCACCATTCCTCCCTGGTTTGTAACAAGCGTTTTGCATGTGAAGGTGCGATTGTTCCCCAGCTGAAAATGGAGGTAGAGGCTAATTAAATCTCATCCTTCTCCTCTGAGACGGTTAAGGTCTATTCTGAGAGGAAACGGCATTATCCCGGGATAATCACATTCGTGCTGGGTCTGCTGGAGGAGCGCATGCTGCTGTCAGTCAATGCTCTGCTTCCACTCATCATTGATAACCTCAGAACTATTACTGGTTCCCGCAGTACAGCTGTAATTTTTACTGGTGTTTTTTTTTTTTTTTCAGTATTGTATTCCAATTCCGATTACAATTAGATTTGCTGTGAAAGAAGAACCTGTTTTAAACTTGAAAAAAACAAGTGTTTGAATAAATGACCTTTAAGTGAAATGCTGTGTTTGCAACTGAAGTAAGAGAAAAGTGAAGATTTTAGATGCTTTTTAGAATCTGTTTTTGGTTGTTGTTATGAATAAGACATGCATTTCAATTGGTCAACATAAGTGGAAGCCTAACCCTGGTTCTTCATAATTATAAAAAAGATGAAAAACCAAAGCAGTGACATTTTCTTCTTAGTTTTAGGAAAATGAACAGCAGTAAACTTTAGTTGGTAACAAACTGCTCAGCTCAATTCATTAACAATTTATCGCACTTTGCAGATGCCATCCTTTGAATTATCTATATTATCTCACTATTTCAAGTGGCTTCTAATTTGTGATGGCAGGTTTTATTAAAAATTATACAAGAGCAATTTAGATTCCCTGACGGCCTCTGTTAGACAAATTATATGGAAATGAAGTCCATTAGAGATGATGGTTTTAGGGATATTGATTGGCCAGAGTTTTGGAAATTAGCTGTAGAAAAACTGGTCAGCATGCTAAAATACACACCAGTTTTATATTTACAGCATCCAATTTTATTACTAGATCTAGTTGATCCAATGAAAACATGAAAACATCCACCAGCTACCATACTTTGAATTTTACTACAAAAGTTATAATAATGGTTCCATTCAAGCTCTTAAATGTCGATACATTGCTTTCGAATATCGATAAAATTTTGTGACGTAAAATATAGTGGTATATTGGTCTATCAGTATTGTCTTACATCTATAATGTCTTTAATAATCTTAACCTGTGTCCACATGTCTGAATAAAATGAATGGCTCTTCATTAATCTTCTTCTGCAGAAGCTGTTTGGAAGGTGAGGAAAAAGTAAAATCACACATGGACACATTTCCACTGTCTGTTTAACACTAGGAAAGGAATCCTGGACAAGCTCCTTAACTAGAATAAATACGAAAAGGGGCTGAGATAAGCAAATGTGGAGCTGAAGTTATGGTGCAATCCCATATTATATTTACCTTGCTATTTAAACAAAAATAATTCCAAAGATAACATATTTTAAGAACAAAACGCAGCACAAAACCCTTCCTCCTTTTTTACAGCTTGTTTAGTCACACATGAACCAGCCCTGCTCTAAAAATTTGTGCTTCACCTTCTGTTACACTATTTCTTATCTGGAATATCCACTCTTCTGTATGTACAGTAGTAGCAGTTTAAAAGTTCTAATGTTTCCATGATTGGTCCTTGACTGGCCCTTGACTGGTACGTGCCTGATCCGTCAAAGGTCCCTGACAGGTCCGTGGTGGTAATGTAATCCCCCGCTATGACGTCTTCAGTGAGGCCTCGCCCCCAAGGAGCCTGAGTGTAAACCAGCTGCAATGCCTCTTTTGTCCACGGGGAGGAGCAGTGATTTTAATGTTAATGATTTATTGATGTATCAGACTCAGGGTAGCCTATATAAATGTCATTAAAAAATGTTCCCCTATCTGTTCCTCAATGGTTTGCTGGTTTGTATGTAGCCTAAGTTGGAATGTAACTCAGAAACTCAGGGTTCAAATAGCCTACCACTGTAGTCTTATACTCGGATACAGTAGTTTTATAGCATAAGAGTGCTCTGTAATGTGAAACGTATGACAGTACTGTAGGCAATTAGCCTACTTTTTGGGTTTCATAGGGTTAGGGAACCTGGCCAGGTTCGGGCTTAATTTCTATCATTGTCCACGGTCTCAGGACGGGCTTTAGTGGTCAGCTGATCATCTCAGCGCGATCATTTATACTGTAATAAAGTGCTGCAGTGGGCCACTAACATTATTCCAACAATACCTGTTAAGATGTTGCAGGCACACTGCATGTGTCATGATGTGGAAGACCCACTCCTCTCAGATCAAAACAGAAAACATGCTTCGACTGCTGCGTTGCGCTCTCACAGAAAATACTGAAGTGTAAATGCACTATTATCCCAAGTTTCAAGTTGTAGAAGTCTCCTGCATTTATATAGCAGCTCCCTGATGGCCACAAGTCAGACAAAATCTCCTGAAATCTAGAGCAAGCGGTGAGAGCGCACACAGAGACTCACACAGGCGAGACAGACTTTTACGCAACAGAATCAAGTGGTTAAAGCTTCATATAGCTGCAGACAAAAAAAAAAAAAACGTTATAAATCAACATGCCTTGAAATTATTCTCATTCATTTATAATTTTAAGTTTCAGGTAACAGATCCTTTTGACCGGAGTTTCAAACATTTGTCCAGTAAATTGAAAACAGGTGTCAGTTTTTCTAACGCATGGATTCGTAGTCCTGCAGGAAAGTACTATATGAGTCTTTGTAGCCGGGGTGGCCCTGCGACAGACTGGCGTCCTGTCCAGGGTGTACCCTGCCTTACGCCTGTTAACTGCTGGGATAGGCTCCATCTGCCCCCGCGACCCTGAATTGGATAAGCGGCTAAGATAATGGATGGATGGATGGATGGATGTAGCCGGGGTAATATTTATAAATTACAGTTTTTTCCCAACCACTTAAAAACCTGATAGTTTTTTGTTTGTTTTTTTAAACAGTTTGTCCACTAGCGCAATTTCCATCCAGTCAGTCTCCAACTTTTAAGGCCAGATTACAGCTCTACTCTGAATCAAAGTGTGATTCACAGATGTGATTTACCTGTGACTAATAATGGTCATCTACCATTAATAATAAATGAAACTGTGAAGCTATAACTTTTTTTTCTTCCATTTTTATTTAAACTAGCATATTTCACACAACACAGCAAAAAAAAAAATAAAAAAAAAAATCACATTTTGAACGTTTTTTTTAACGGCAATAGCCAAGGCGCTGTGCCTCAGGGTCAGTCTTGCGGGGACTTCTCACTCTCTCATTTATTTTGTTTCTGACTCTTTGCCAATGGTCCCCAGACAGGTTAGGGAAGCGCTTTGAAACCTTTTGGTGGACCCGCTCCTTTATAATTTGAGGCAGTGGACTTTTTCCGTTTGAGCCGCTCCAGTTTGTCATCTTTCCCCAGCTCTTGTACATATTAAATGGAGTAAACTATAAGTATCCTTCGCTGGTCCACATATCCCAAGATTCATTGCGGGCTGAACGGGAGAATTTATTTCGAGCAACACGGCAGAGGAGCACAGTTTTAGATGTAAGTATATTAAAATCTGGCGGTTCAAAAATGAAAATCTTAAAGCGGTTGTGTTGTTTGCCTTTTATTCTTGGCTTAGACATGTATTTTAATATTTTTTTGTAAAGCATCGCTCGTAAACGAGCTTGTATGGTAGTGTAAAAGTTTCTTCATCTTTACGCAGCCACTTTCTGCTTTGGTAAATTAAGTAAAAAGTCAACTCCTCTTAGGAGAAATTATTACCGCTTTACCGAGTAAAAATCGGGGCACTCCATATCTTGGAGGTTGAAGATTAAATCCAGTTACACAGCTTATGCTAGAGGACTCTTATTGAGCTTCATACAACACAGAACCTGTGATCTGCTGTGAAAACTATAGTTCTGCATTCTTAAATCAATACAGTTGTCACGTTCCTCTGGTATTTATTTTCTATCTAATGAGGAAAATTCAGGAGGAGTTGTATCTGCAGGAGAAATTAATCCCTTGCCGGAAAACAAAATTGAGAGAAAAAAAAAAACCTACTGTTTGTATATTTGCAACAGCGCAAATAACATAATTTATGACTGATCACTTTAACAAATATAGATTTCATAAATGTTGTTGTGTTGCTCTTTTTGTAAACTGTGTTTATTGTCTTCTTGTTTAGGATATGAAGCAGCAAAGGGAGACTGGAGAGGAGAGCAGGGACCGAATGGATGGACTGTTTTTCTTTTTCATTCATGTTTTTGTCACATTTTTTATTTAGGTGTTCGATGGTTGTGAATAAATGAATTTCTAAAAATGTTAAATATCATGAAGTCATTTCATTAAAAGTTGTATTAATGTTATTAAAGAAGCTTACGTTGAACAGTTTAAAATAACAACATATTGGCATTAGGATAAGTTTTTTTGCAGTTATTTATATCTGTATAAATGACCTATTTAAGCTTAATTAGAACAAACGGGCAGTGTTGCTGGATCAGTTGAATACAGATATTTTTTAATATTTTCTGGTTGACGAGGGGAACATCATACAGGTTGGTCTGCAGAGAGAGTTTAGGGCAGCTTCGTCATGCTTTCCACTGCATCCATCATCAGGGTTTACAGTCTGCTTAAGTCGACGTGCACAAAAGACAAGTTTTTCCAACCAGAGAGCCCCACAGACCTCCAGCAGCTTCATCTTCAAGCTCATCCCAAGAGGCAGCTGTGGAGAAAAGTGTTATGACCTGCAGTTTTGTTAAAACACAATGTTAGTTGTTGTTGCAGTGGTTGTTTACAAAAAACAGTTCAGTTTATTTAGGAAGAGCCAATTTGGAATATGCTTGGTAAAAAAAAACATAGATATATAAAATCAAATTAGAAAATACTGTTTTGATCTAAAAGGCATATATTTTAAGCTCACAAAGATTTTCTACAGATAAAATGAATATAAAACATGTAATATTACAAATTTGTACATTTGATCACTAGTCATTCAATTACAGAAATTATCATGAGAGTAGATGTCTTAAGTATTAACCTGGATTAAATAAAATTATCTTGATATGATCACCTCTCAGCCAGAATTATAAAACATTTGCGCAGACAGTAAAACTTGTTGTTCCTCTAGAGTAAAAAAGGTGAGTAAAATACTGGGGAATATTTCTTGCTTTACCAGCTGGTTTAACGTGATCGCGGTTGCTAAGAGACAGGACGTTCGGCAAAGTGGGAGCGGGAATTCAACTGAAGGCTAGACCGTCCAAATTCACAGCCGTTAACATCCGGTCTACCGTGTCCACGAAGGACCCAGCCCATGTAGACCGAGTAGACCGGGTCCTTCGAAGGATCCAGCCGCTGGATTCGGACACAGCCTCTGCTTTCTTACTAGATGAAACGTTGACTGTTCATAGGATTGAAAGGATATATCAAAGTCTAAAAATAATTTTGCCGCTATATATATATATACTTTTGTAAGATTTTAGGAACTTGTAATGTAACGTTGGGCCTAAAAGGCAGAAATTTTCTGAACAGGGCTTACACATTCACACATTTAATATTCACACAACGCTGTCTGGCTAACCTATTGTACTCGCTGATGATCATCCTGAATGCATCCCCCAACTTAACAACACACACCATAGACTCCAGATCATTCACACCTCCTAAAGAATTACCATCTCCAAGCATCCCCCCACCAAGCTTTCGTGACCATCCCTACAGCATGTAACCATGTCTATTCTGTTGTTATTGTGAGTTGTTATATGATTATATTAATATATAATATACACAACAACGTAATTAAGAATTTATTATGAAATATATAAATTGATAAATATGATAAATACGCTATTACGTTGTTTTTGCGTTGTGTAAATCATTACCATCTTCAAGCATCCCCCCACCAAGCTTTGCTCCCCATCGCTACAGTATGTAACCAGGTCTATTCTGGTGTTGCAAACATTCCGTGGTGAGCCGAATAGTCATGTGATTGCATAAATATTATAAATAGGCTATTACGTTGTTTTGCGTTGTGGAACTCTGTCATTTTCATCCAACAACAATAACATAAAAAAACACGAGTTTATCACAAAATTAAAGGAAAGTACATTAGGTTTAAAAAAAAGATATACTTTAGGTTCATAGAAATAAATTAAATTGTTTACAGATATAACGTTTAAGGCTACTTGTTATAATGTTTTACAGAACTCATTTGGTGAAGTTTGGCCTGTGTTAGGAGAACTTAAGTTTATGGAGCCTATGATAAACTTTGACAATAGAAGAAGCAGGTTAATTACAAAAAAAGTGAGCAGTTTGTGTTGTTACATCCAAAATGGTTTGCGCAACCAGCTGGGCTTTTTCTGCAGTGGACGTGCATACTGATAATAACATCATGTCGATGAGAATTCTGTGAGAGAAGCGCCATCTCCTGGTCATACTCTGTATTTCAATTAATGGGTGGAGTTGCAGTAAAACTTTGACACTCCCACGAGAAAGAGGGAGGCCACTCCGGCCACTGGGATTTGGAGGGAACTCTGCTGTTAATGGGCTGGAAAGGGCACGCCATTCGTCCGGCGTTTACTCTGAATGAGAACTTTTAAACTGCTACTACTGTACATGAACAAAGTGTATTGTTTGTGTCTTTTATTTTGAATACTCCATGTGCATTGAGCTGAAGGGTTTAAAACTTGGTCTCTCTGTGTAATTTCAGCATGATTTACCTAAGCTGCTATGTCATAGTTTAGTTTTTGTCTTTCATACCGTCGCTTGAATGTTTAACACCTGGTAGATGGACTTTGAGTGCCTGTGTGGACAAATTATTTCAGGTCCAACCCACCTGCTATGTAACACACTAAAAGCTTTCAGAATGGCGAGCTGAGTGAACTTTATCTATTACAGGCAGAGTAACTGTATATACCGTAGTAGTATGTTAAGTAAAATCTTAATTGGGTAATTTTGTATTGGTCAACCATTTTAGTTTGTCTTCATGTTGGTTTCCAAATCTTCTACCCTGAGATTTTATTGCAGTTTCAAAAAGACTTGAAGCAGCCTGGCTGATCTGGAGGTTTCATGTTTCAGATGGATAGAAAAGCTTTAGTGTTCTGCATAAAAACTTGAATCATGCTGTCCCTCACTGACAATCTAGTTCCACGTTGGGGTCTGTGATTTCTTCTCTTAAAAGCAGTAACCTTAAATGACTGAACTTCAAAACTCCTATTTTATATCGACATGGTGCATACTAAGGGATAATGTATTTAGACCTCATCTAATCTCCAACCACAGAGGTGCTACCGTAATGTTACATTGGCCTGCTCTTATCAGACAACCGGCCTGTCTTTAATATGTTTTACAGTGTCTCCAGTCTGTCAGCCATTTAACATTTCAAAGAGCAGACTCGTGGTATAGTCACTGAGCATTGGAACAGGAACATTCTTTTTCCTGCTCAGACAAAAATAGATCTCAGGCTTTAAATGTTAAATCCCCATCTCGGCAGACCGTCAGTCAATTTATGAAACTCAGATTATTGTTGAACTCTTCAGAGTTGGACCCTCGAGCTTTCGTTGGCACTCTTCAAATTAGTCTTTTGTTCTGCCGAATGGCCCGTCTCCTCGTCACTGCCTCATCCCTCCTGTGTTTATCTTTCCCTCCTCATCCCCCTTATCTGTCTTCAGGAAATTCTCTTTGTTTTACTCAGCTGTTTCTTTTCATCAGTTTAAGCAAGGAAATGGATGGACTTTTTAAAGTTTAAATACTGTTATTCACTTCATGTTGGACCATAAACACTTAATACTTAATACATCTATGACCAAATGAAATCAGCTATGAAGTATCCAGCAATCTGTAGAGTAGGTGGCACATTCTGTCACTTAATGCAAATGTACATCCTTTTGTGGTATGACTGTACAAAGCCCTGTAGAAACTAGGTTTTGTTATAGGATTTTTGTCGGTTTTTCCAATATTAAATATATTTATTGGGTAATAGAAGAAATTCCTTTCTCTTTTAGGATCATTCAAAGACCCTTGAGCATTGGGGTAAAAATTATACCTTGACAATTAAGGGTTAAACAATACAGACATTCATTAAACTGAAGTATTAACATTTTTCATAGGATTTAGTGTCAAATTGTTATTTATCTGTATAAGCCAAAACCACAAACGTCCCCATCACATAGATAGAGAAACTTTGTTCTTCATCGGCAAGAAAAGGTCTGACAATCGAAAAGATTGTCATAAAGTTATATAAATAACATTCTTTAGCATTTTATTCACATTTTTATACTTTTTAAAAGTAAGAAGTGATTAGAAATAGCTTTGGTAAGACAACAGCAGGTGGCTCAGGATATCGTAAACCACTATAACTGTAAGCTTTATCAAAGAAGAAGCCTAATCTTAAAATTAGACGGGGTGTTAAACTGGGATCTGGTTCCACAGGATAGAAACCTGATAATTGAAAGATCTGCATCCCATTCTACTTCATGAAATACTAGGAACCCTCAGTGAACCTAGAGCTGGAGAATAAATTGATGTGCAACAGTCATTCAGCAGCCTAACTTTAATTTAAAAGCCTTGAGTTCTGCAGCTAAATTGGTGAAACAACTTTTTCAGAACTTAAGCCTGTTGGGAAAACGGAGCTCGCCTGGTATGGTGGAACTCAACTGTAACTGAAGGAAAATGTTGGACAAGTTACCTCCCCCCTCATACACTGCAAATTATATTTAGGACTATTTGAAAAGAAAACCTGAACTCATTTTAATGAAATGTATCTGCTAACTTTGGATCAGCTGATTGTTGCTCATTGGTGGGGAGCCTCTTTTTTTGGCACTAACACACATTGATCAGACTAGCTTTATCAGTTAATGGCTATTGTTTTTTTTTGTTTTTTTACTTTCTTCAATCTGTTCTGCTTTATTGCATTTAATTAATTTCTAGATGATTAACTCACTGAGCTCAGCAGGCTGTGTTTGCAGATCCAGCAGTCTGCGTGTGTTGGCATGTGTGTGTGCGGTTGAGTGTATGTGTAAAGTTTACTTTGGGTGCAGTATGTGGGCTGAACTGTTAGTGGCTTTTGGGAATTAATGGATAACTTATGTTGAGGTGCAGTCTGTAAGACCAGAGTGTTTCACGAATGCTCGTGTTTGGTTTGATTAGAAGATGGGTGTTGAAAACCTTTTTTTCGCATTTGGACTTGGAGATGATTTAGACAGATTTTAATAGAGGTTCAAATGACTGGTTTTATTAAAAAGAAAAAGTTGTACCACCCAGCTCACAGATATTATTATGTCACTGTTCCTTAATACCTGTTGTCACAAATCCATGCAGAAAAATAGATTTGTTTTTTGAGAATTATTTGAATTAGTCTGGAAGACCCAAATAGGGGTAAAAGCTGCTAGCAAAACCGGCCCGAGGATCCTGGGAAAATTAAAACCCTAAATCACATAGAGCTTAAGGTTCTACACAGGAAAAAGAAGAGCAGTTCTGACACCATGTAGTCTTCTTCCTGGGTGAAGTCTGGATGGAGTGAGAGAGGAAATATTGGAATGAGGGTACTCCTCTCGTCTGTGATGGTGAGGATGGAGCAGAGCTGAAAGGTTTAGCTCTCGATTTTCTGATTCAGTTACACTTGAACATTTAGCTATGGTCGATGAATCTGGATCATGACCAAAAAGACAAAGATTTTGGGGGTGGACTCAAAAGTCTCTGGCATTATTTCTGGCATGGGGATGGAATAGGTTTCTCCAGGAGGAGCTGGAGAGATTTTTGCAGTGAGGGCCTTCTCTCCAAGATCAAGTAGAAGACGCTAGATGGATAGGTGTGTTCTTTCTTTACATCAAACGTTTGTTCATTCTCCCCTCTCCTGCTTCATTTGAAGTTACTTTAATTCCCATTGTCTCCTCCCATCTTCCTCTGAACTCTGTTCCCGTCTTACTTCCGCCTCGTTGCTCTTCTCATTAGCAGGATTTATAACATGTCCTTACATGTAAGACGCCTCAGAACAAATTAAGCCCCTGAACAGCGGCGGCAGCATTTCTTTATTCCTCCTCCCTCAGAGATAATGTCCAGCTTAATCTCTCCTTAAATGACCAACACTCCCAGCTGCTACTATAATCCTCTTCCACAAAAGGAATCTACAGTGGAGGCTTGGGGTGAAGTATTAGGGCAATTGAAGGTGTGCAGGTCAGACTAATGCTAATAACCTTTGACACTGGGAATGTCCCCATCAGGTTTTTTTATTTGCCCTTGAGTCTGAATTATTTGATTTTGAGAAACTATCGATACAGAGTCCCAATCCGATACTTCTATAATGTATTAAAAAAAATGAAGAAAAGCAAAGAAACATAGCCAGGATATTCCTTTTTTTTATTTAATTCACCTTATTTTAACATTTAACAACTTTGTTAACAAACGGAGCACTTCTGTGAGAAAGGACGTGATCGGGCCCGTGCATCCCTGTTTGAGACTTGCTGGACTTTAGCTTTGTTTTAGTATAGGCTCCCTTTTCATGTCAGCCAGCACCATTCTGCCATTCTAAAATCAACCAAATCCATGCATTTAATAAGAATGTAGCATAGATTCAGATCATTCTGATGCTGTGGAAGCATGTGTCTGATGTCAGATCTACTATAGATTCATTCCGCTCGTCCTCTGTCCACTGAACCTTAGTGAGGTCCAGCAGAGATGGTGGGCAGTGAAGTCTGACTCAGTTCCAGCTCGCTCTCATGTGGAAACTTTGAGCATTCCAGTCAAGTTATCACAGATCTGTATAAGGGGTCACGGTGGTGTTGATAGTGCAGAAGAACAAACATGAGCTGTTGACACACACAGTCGGACGCTCACTGTTGTCTGAAAAATCATTTAATCTTCTGTGACCCAGAGAAAACAAAGCCCAGAGCTTTTGGTTCTCCCCACATTATTACATAGAGCAAATAAATCAATTATCACAAAAGCTGGAAAACTGACTTATTGTCAAACTTTTCCTACAATTGAGTATTTTTAGATCTGTATTTTGGCTGGGAACATCTCTTAATGAAAACCACAGTGGAAAAAAAAGTAAAAATTCACATATCTTATAAAAATTTCAGCTGAAGACAATTTTAGTACTAGGAACGCCGCCAAAACGGTTAGTCAAAGCATCACTGTAACACTGAACAGAAACCTCTGTTTTCACAAATAGAAGCTTCAGAAAATCACTCCTCCTTTTTAGTGTTTTAGAGCATTTGACTAAATCAGTTTAGTTTAAGTGTTTTAAATCTAAACAAATTCCAGATTCCTGATGAGCTGCGATGTTGTCCTTTAGGCAATTTGTGTGCCAGAAACTGGATCCTGATTACCACCAGCATCAGCAAACTTAAATTTGTTTTTAAGCAAAACTCATCTGCTGCTGCTTGACAACCTAAGAAGGCTGTGCAACTTCTAAAATAAATTACCCAATCAGGTTGGGTCGCCTGTTCAGGACACATTATTTTAGGTGCTCAGGCATTTCCGTGTTAGAGAAGTGATCCACGTTGGACTGTCTACATTCAACTTTTCTTTTGTGAAATACTTGAATTGATCCTAGTCTTTAGCACAATCTTCCCTCTCCCCTGTTTCATTAGTTTGTTTCCTGTTTTTCTCCTTAGTTTTAAATTAGTGAAGATACTTTCCCCACAACTTTCAGATAAAAAAAAATAGTTTTTATATGAAGCATCAAATATAAAATTCAAAAAAAGTGCGAGGTCACAGAAGCAGTTAATATGACTAATTATTTCATCAATGACATTAATGTTGCTAAAGAACACACAGTGGGGCAAAAAAGTATTCAGTCAGCTATTAATTGTGCAATTTCTCTCACTCAAAAAGATGAGAGAGGCCTGTCATTTTCACCAAAGGTATATTTCAACTGTAACAGACAAAATGAGAAAAAAATCAGTTTGCAAATTCTGGTGGAAAATGAGTATTTCATCCCTTACAAACAAGCAAGATTTCTTTGTCTCACAGATGTGTAACTTCTTCTGTAAGAGGCTCCTCTGTCCTCCACTCTTCAACTGTATTAATGGGACCTGTTTGAACTCATTATCAGTATAAAAGACTCCTATCCACAAGCTCAGACAGTCACACTCCAAACTTCACTATGGCCAAGATCAAAGATGTCAAAGGATACCGGAAAAAAAAAGTAGACTTACACCAGGCTGGAAAGACTGAATCTGCATCAGGCAAACAGCTTGTTGTGAAGAAATCAACCGTGGGCTTGATTACAAAATGGAAGAGATACAAGACCAATGATAATCTCTCTCAATCTGTGGCTCCACACAAGATCTCAACCAGTGCGGTCCAAATTATCACAACAACGGTGAGCAAAAATCCCAGAACAACACAGGGGTACCTAGTGAATGACCTGCAGAGAGATGGGACCAAAGTAACAAAAACTACCATCAGTAACACACTACGCTGCCAGGGACTCAAATCCTGCAGTGCCAGATGTGTCGCCCTGCTTAAGCCAGTACATGTCAAGGCCCGTCTAAAGTTTGCTAGAGAGCATTTGGATGATCCAGAAGATGACTAGAAGAATGTCATATGGTCAGATGAAACCAAAACAGAACTTTTCGTAAAAACTCTACTTGTCAAGTTTGGAGGAGAAATAATACTGAGTTACATCCAAAGAACACCGTTCCTACTGTGAAGCATGAGGGTGAAAACATCCTTTTTTGGGGCTGTTTTTCTTCTAAAGGACCAGGATGACTGATCCATGTAAAAAGGAAAGAATGAATGAAGCCTCGTATAATGACATTTTGTGTCTTAGTTGAGGTTTACCTGTGACAAAAATTACAGGTCTCTGACATCTTTTTGAGTGGGATAACTTGCACAACTGGTGGCTGACTAAATACTTGTTTGCCTCACTTTACATTAAAAATACTAAACCATCAATGTTAAGATAGCAACACATTTGATAAGTTCTTAAATTTAAGTGAAAAGGGCTTATTGGCTCCATCATCCCATGGGTTGTTTGTGCTGCTTGGTTCATCCTTGACCTATGTTGGATTCAAAATGAACCAACTGAGAACCATCACAAACAAAGCTGCAGAGGATCTCAGATCTCTACAGAACAACACCAACCTCCATGGTTCACGTTCCTTATCCCGAGGCATCTCTGCAATCAATTTCAGACGTTTTAACATTTGTGTAGGACAGCTGCCTAGACTTTACAAAAGTTTGAATCATGTGAAGTCAAACTCAAAAAAATTCCAAAAAATTAAGACAAGTACATTTTTACCAAGCGTCTAATCTGTGATCAGGAGCTACAGCCACCATGACAGCCTTTGTATAGTTTTCACATGACACATGGTGAATACAGTGGGGTGTGGATATGTAGAGTACGTATCATACTATTGATCAAAAGGAGAAGACAGATAATCAATACAGGTATCGGAGGGTCTTGGCCTTCATCTGGGGCCTGTCAGTCGGCTAGAGAAGAAACTGAGCAGGTGAGGTCTGACAAACACATCTGTCTGACAGCATTTATCCAGTTTCAAAGTAAAAAAACAACAAAAAACCCTAGATTGTTGTGCTCTCACTTGATGTGTATTTGAGAGGGGATGCAGTATTGTACCGCCAAAGGACTTGACTTTAACATCCCCAAGTTTGGGGATGTTATCAGTTATTCCCATTAGTTGTGCATTAAACACTGGATTCACTCTAAACCATTTTTATTCTCAAAGTTTTAAAAACATCCACCCATCCACTTGTGGTATTACGTCATTAATCTTTGTAATCCCACTTCTGATTTACTTCTGTCAATATATAACAAATGGTTATCTAATGTAATGAACTTGTGGATAAACTTTCTGAGTCACTTCAATGTGTTTCTTCCTGTCTGGACACAAACGGATTGAAATGTATTCCCAGTTATCGTGGTGAACAAATCAATGGCAAAAATTAAGTGCTGGTTTATTATTTACACTAAAATCCACTCAACGTTGATTTACTTTCTAACCTTTGATAATCAACTTGAGACAAATGTAATGGGTTTTAAGCTGCAAGGAATATTTTCAAAAACCTGCATCAATCAAAATATTTTTTAAATATTACTTTTTTTTCAGAGATCAAGACATAAGGGGAACCCTGAACAAAAAGAAATTCACTGAATTATCACAGCAGTCAGAAGGATGACTTCTGTAAGGTGCACTTCTGATTTGAGTGATCTGTGCTTCCAACTAAATAAACCATAAGACCCAAACAGTCAGGTGAACGGGGCACAACTTCCAAACCTTCTGCTGTATTTGTCTGATCTGAGGTTTCATAAAACCCCTGATTAATCCAGTAGCATGTGACGCTTGAACGTTCTTGCTTCGTTATCCAAAGCGCACTGCCTCCGAGCAAGCCAATCAATTTGCAGCAGCTCAGCTAATGGCCTTGATAATCAAATTGTTGGCCATTTCTAATTTTAAATCCAGTTACCCTATCAGGTTAGGGAAAGGGAGGTATGCGTGTAAAAGGCTATCAGTGATGTGTTTCTGTCACTGTGAAAACTTGCCATTGGGCTGAAAGGATGATACTTGCTGACAGTCGAGCTAAGTTTTGTTACATACACTGTTACAGAAAAAAACTATTGAAATATTTTGGCACCCTATATATCTCTCCTACACACTCACAGAAGGTTACTCCAGGTTTCCAGCAAATGAGCATAATCTTCTAACGAGGCAAAATGCCAGGACATATCTCTGCCAAATAGTGAAACTAAGAGCTTTTGTCATGTATCTGAATTTGTGTGCACGTTATCAGCACCTAGCCGAGGTACTCCCCTGACAGGCCTCCAGCCCCGTGCTGATCAGACTCACAAACCGATCAGCTCTACTATAGCTCTTAAAAAATGTTTTTTTTTTCATAACTGTACCATCTGCTGTGTGTCTAAAAAGCTGATTTGTGACACATCTGTATCACAGGAACGTGTACAGTGAGGGAAGTTGTTTGAGGCAAAGAGCAGTCCTTGGCTGCTTTTGGTTCTTTTTTTCCCTGCTTATCTACTTGTTCTCTTTTTTCCAAATGGTTTAAATAGCTGATAGTTGCTGTGGGGGGTTTCAGTATCATGAAAAATTACATATTTTATGTGCTTCTACTCAACTAATTTAGCAGAATAGTTGAGTGAAATTTCTATTATTCAGAATCAAAACGTTTTTCATAATGAATCAGATAAATAATTTTACTGTTAAAAATAAAATGTGATGTTGTTTTTTATTATAAAGTAGTGCATGTCCTGACATAAAAATGAACTTCTTTTTTCGAGGTGTAATTTTTCTTTAATCGCTGAAGGCTTCCTTAGGATTTACATATATGTAGTGGCCTGGTTCTCTTGAAAATGCATTGATCAAGTGATTATCATTGGGATGGAAATCATCAAAGCACTTAATATATAGCTAAGGTGGGGCAAACAAGTTTTTAGTATTAGATTAAGGTTTGGGGACTGCCTAGGCTACTCCAGAACCTTGAAATACTTTTTACATTGCCACTCCTTTGTTGCGATAGTGGTGTTTGTGGGATCATTGAAAAGGAAACCTGGCTGGACCGACCAACATGACTATGTTCTCAGTTGTCCTGTCCCCTCGGCAGAAAAGCAGCCCCAAAGCATAATGTTTCCACCCCCATGCTTCAGTCAGTATGGTTTTATTAAGATTCAACTCAGCATTCTTCTCCCACCAAATGTGGTGAGTGTTCTATTTTGGTCTCATATGACCACATGACATTCTCACAATCCTACTTTGCATCATCCAGATGGTATCTGGCAAACTGTAGATGGGCCTGGACATGTCCTGTCTTAAGCAGGGGTTTAATCCATGACTATGTAGTGTGTTACTAATGTATCCTTTGTTACTATGCTCCCAGATCTCTTCAGGTCATTGACCAGTTCCCCCTGTGTAGCTGTGGGCTATTTCTTCACCATTCTCAAGATCATCTTTTGCCCACACAGTGAGATCTTGCATGTTGCCCCAGGATGAGGGATATTGTCAGTGATCCATTTTCTAATAACTGCTGTAATAGTTGATCTCTTCTCACCAAGCTGCCTGCCTGTTGTTGATTGGCTCATCCCAGTCTTGTGCGGGTGTACAATCTCTTCCCTGGTGTCCTTGGACAGCTCTTTACTCCTGGCCATGGTGGAGGTTAGAGTCTGACTGTTGTCTTCTATATTCATAATGAGTTCAAATGGGTGCCATTAACCCAGGTAACTAGGGGAGGATAAAAAAAAGCTTCGTAAATAAGAATTAACAGGTCTGTGTGGGTCAGAATTCTTGCTTGATTGTAGTGGCTAAATACTTATTTTCTGCACCATTACCCAAAAAAAGTCTTAGAAAACCAAATGTATGATTGTGATTAAGAAAGGCAATGATTGGCGTATACATTTAATATTAAGGTAACAAGATTATCCATGCATACACAACCATTCCTCCAGCCAAGAATGTTCAGCTCAAAAAAACCAAAAGAAAAAAACGTTGGGCTTGAAAAAACTATAACATAATGAATCTTAGTTGTGGATCTCTGCGCATCCAATACAAACTCACTTAATTCAAAAGTGGATCATGAGTAAATATTACTCACTTAATATGAAACAAATTTTTTGTTGTTGTTATTTACCATTTCCCTGCTACATTCATATAAACCCTGATCATGTTTAGATGTGTGACTCTCGTTCACACCTCAGAAAATGCTCAGTTGTAGTGACTTAAGATTCCATGCCATCAGCTGCCCATGCATCACGTTAGAGCCATCTTGTGATCTTGTCACTTTCTGATGTTTGTAAAATAAGAGTGCTCTGTAGTGAAAGATCTGATTCTTTGCGACTTCCGATGGTGACAAATTATTTACATTAGAAATTGCATTCGGATTCTGACAGCCTTTAGAACGCTAGTGCTATGCTCTTCTGGTTTACAGTGACTGGGAGGATCACCTGTTTTACTTTAACCTGGTGGAGACTGTGGAATATGGGTGCATGTTTGTTGTGTTTCAAAATATTAACTCAATTTTTCACATCCTGCATTTGATGTTTTTCTTGTTAAAGCTATTTTTCATTTTGATGAGGAGGTTGCTGTATGCCAAATCCCCATATGAGTTCTGGCATTTGTTTGTAAAAAATTATAACATAATGGAATATGTTAATGGCATGAAAGTCATCCACGTACGCATCATTATTTTAGCAAATTTTATTTTATGCCCCAACCCCTGATCATAACCAGTGGGAGCATCTCAGTGCATGGGTCTTGGCAGTTTTCTGCTCTGCTGCACACAGGTGTCAACTAAACACAGCTCCTCAGACTGAGATAGGTTTCAATGTCAATGTCAACTTTATTCACAGAGCCAATATTAAACGATATTGATATTAAATACAATACACATGTAATACAATATTAAAAGTGCTGCATATGAAGACCAATGAAATGAAAATGTTAATGTCATACACCATTCCATTTACGCCAATTTAGTAGCAAACTAAATTTCCCTCAGAAAACTTCAGGAGCAATCGACTTTGGATAAATGGAACCCAACTATATGCACAAATACCTAATTCTGGCTGAAGTGTTGTGGTGGAGGGCTGATGATGTGGCCTTGTTGTGTAGCAACAGAACGTGGAATACTTTGGTCATTGAATGGAAAATTAACTTCTCTATAGGCCAAAGTATTCAAGAGTCAAAAGTAAAGCCTTCTGTCTTACAGCAGAAGATCTGCACAAAATAGGTCATCAACAGGTTAATCACAAACCGTTTTAAATCCACAGCAGAACGGTTGAAAATGAGGAGAATGAACCATATCTCATCCGGAATGAAATGACATCTGGACCCTCAGAGATCTGCAAGAGCAAGTATCAGCAAATCTCAATGTAGTGACTTAATGTTCAGAAAGCAGCAAAAATCCGAAAGACTAAAAAGTTGGAAGAAACATCAAATGTTGAGTTGTAGGGATAGATGAGCAGAGTTGTTTTTTAATCATACAGTTTTTATGTTGAAACTGATCTTAGTTTGTTTTTAAACAAAACGTGGTGTTTGCATGTTAGTAAAGTGCTTAAACTTATGTTTAATATGTCTTCCATTTAAGCCAAGTTTGAGCTATCTTTGATAGAAGTCTGAAAGTTGAGCAGAGGTCTGTCAGAAGGCTGGTATGTAGTTCTGATAGAAAAAGCCCAACAACAAAACAAAAAAGTTAAAAGGGATTATTAGATAGTGAAATGTCAGGCACTGTGGCATGAACTGCCTATCAAATTTTTAGAATGGATATTTCTCCATTTCATAAAGGTTTTATCAGATAAGCTCAATTAAAAATCCAGAGCTCTTTGTAATATTTTATCTGTGGTGACGGGCAGTTTGGAGGAGGTTTGGGTTTCAGCAGATGAACAGAAGCCACAGTCAAAGATTTGTTTAAGATAGAACTGACAGAAAACCATAGAAGTAGACTCTGACCTCAGTCTCTGATCAGGACAGTGAGGTGCTGCTCAGTGACTTTATTTTGTACACTTAAACAATCTCAGAGAAGCTCAGATGAAGGCGAAGAGGGAGGACAAGGAAGATGAAAGAGGAGAGTGTGAAAGCATCTGTCTCAGTCAAAGGATGATGATCTCCAGTGGAGAGATGGAGAAGTTCAGCAGGGGCAGAATAAAGTGAAGGAGTTGAATATAAGGCGTGAGAAATTTGCAGAAACTAGGGAAAAGAAGCTATCCATCTTGTATGAAAACCACCTTGACTTTCAGTCACACGTTACCAGTGATTTTTAATTCTCACTGCAAAACATCTCAGTAAATGTAACACAATAAATCCAGACGCCTCATCACACTGATGCAGGCATCCCATAAACTCAGAATTAAAGTGCCGCTGTTTGTTGATTTACTAGCCGTGTTCACATCATGAGGGAAATAAAACAGGTCAGCTTAGGTCTTAGACAGAGAGGCAGCTGCATAATGTCTTAAAACATTTGATCATTAAATTAGATGCTATTTGGAATTTAAAATGTCTCCACTTATGAAGCCTCAAAAATATCATTCTGTCCTGGGAACAATATGTGACTTGTTAAGGCAGCAGTGAGTTCTGCTGTGATCCACCACAGTAGATTCAGGATCACCTTCACTGTCTCTGACGAGTTGAAGCTCGCAACAGTCTTTGTTTTGTGGTCATCTGGTGGATCAATGTTTATATGTAGGGCTCATCCAGAGGCCTTCAGGTTTCATCTGATGCCATGGTGATAAATGTATAAAACAACAATTTATTGGTCTTAATCTAAATGATTTAGGAGGAAAAACAGCAGCTAGGTGCTGCAAATAAATGTATCTTTTAGCTCATTATCTTGGTGGCAACTCTATAAAACTAGGGGATTTGTTGCTTTACTGTTCTGGAGCATACTGTTGTTGGCTAGGTTTTAAAGTTATTGGTAGTTATCAGCTTGAAAAATGCTATAAGGTCATTTCCAAGCTGTCTTAATTGCATTAAGAACAATTCTTCACAATGCAAAACATTTAATATGGCTGCTTATCCTTGCTAAAGCAGATATCCCAGCACTGTCACCCCGAGACGGTAAACCAGATGGCTCTAATCTTAGATGCTTTGTTTAGCATGTTAGACATTAAATGACATCCGAGGACAAGGTCTCTATACTTTAGGTCAAATATGGCACATCAACTTCCAAAGTTAAATCCGAGTGGACCACAAGACTTTCATGCGCAGAAGTGGAGGTTTGATGATATGAATGTGAACAAAACAAAGGAGATGGTTGTAGATTTTAGAAGATAATGATGCAAAAAGGATTCTTCATAAAATTAAATGTTATGGACAATCCCGAGCATCCTCTACATGAGACTATCCTCCAGCAACAGAGTATCTTCAGTCGGAGGCTTCTTCAGTTTCGCTGCAACAGACTGCTACAGGAAATCCTTTCTCCCCACAGCCATCATGGTCTACAACAACTCCTTGAAAAAAATAAAATAGCAATGAGCTATGAACACTTAATTTCCCTCTGGGATCAATAAAGTGCTTTTGAATTTAACTGAATATGGGCTTGTTTTGTCAACAGAGAATCTGGTTCACTTGAAATTTTATTGTTGTGGTAATTTTATATTTTACATCTGTTATTTTGTCTCAGTTCTGTTTATTTTGTAAAGTCTGATGCCTTTAATCCCTGTGGCCAAGCAGCCCAGGGCACATGATCTAACGGAGCCATAGTGACAGGACCTGCACACTGTCAGAAATAGTATCGATTCGGTATCGGGTATCGACAGATACACAAAATACAGCCATCAGTATTGGGACTGAAAAAGTCGGATCGGTGCATCCCTAATTTGCATAAATAAATAAAAGGAATATGATCAATGAGGACTTAGCCAGCTTTGCAGTTGTGATGAGGATTTTGCTATTCTCCTTGGCAATCACCCACAGGTGATGTGAATCACGCGGTGTTTCTGCTTGTCTGACCTCCGTTTTTAGCACAGACACGGCTCTCTGTTTCGCAGAGATCAGCCCAACCCTCCTTGAAACGTCATCTCAGGCCTCAAGATTTTTGAAAGCCGTAAATGTTTTTATGAGTAGGGGTTGTGTATGCATGGAGAATCTTCTTACTTTTCTATTGAATAAGAATAAAGGTCTCCACAGTGATTTGTGGCCAGAACACCAGCGAATCAAACTGTTTTTCAAATATCTCAAAGGGACTTAAAATAACTTTGATTTCGCCATCAATATAGATTTTAAGTTTCTCTCTGACGCTCTCCCTGTCTTCAGAAGTTAAAGCGGTTATATATCAGGGATTTTGACTGCTAAGTGTTCGTTGTGTCTCTATAGCCATTCATTTTGTTTTTTTTTCTTGCCACCCAACCACTCAAGATGTCAACAAAGATCCTCCTATAGATAAACTTGTTAAATGGCTCATTACCAGAGAGGAAACATCTAGAAGGTGCATAGTGGGTAGTCTGTGGGGCCAGGATAGAGAAACTGTAGTGGTTACACTTGAATTTTTCCGTTTAATTTAAAGCTGGTAGGTGTGTGATCCAACAATACAAAGTTCTCTATAAGCACAACGAACAAAATGATTTCTCATTTTTTCATGGCAAACATTCATTTATGAAAAATACACTTAAGAAATAATTACTGTCATAGTCGGACCATCCCAGCTTTCCTTGCTCTGTAGGGGGACCTATGACTTGGGCAGGTGGATAAACTCCTCCTTTTTTGACTGCAGTTTCTCCATCACCAGTTCTTTAGCCTTCTCATCACATATATGTCTATATCCGCTGCAACAAAGAGCAGACGAGCAGGAAATCACCTTCCTAACAGAGCTGCAAGTCCAGACAAATGAATAAATGAGCCTTAAAATAGAAACAGAAGATTGTGATTATAGGCGCTCAGGGATGGTGAAAAAACGAACACATCTAAACCAGATGATAAAAATAACTCTGCCTGGAAATGTTTCAAAGGAAGTCAAAGATAAAGAGTGGTGAGAAGACAGAATTAGCTCAACTATATTATTGAATTTTAGAAACGGAGAAGATGGAGAGGCTGTGTTTTTTATTTTAAGTTGGAAAGTGATGAAAAGCTCAATGAAGCTGTACACCAGAACCATCAGACAGACAGAGAACCGCTGTCTCTTCCATAATAAAGCTCACCCATAAAAGCCGATCAGGCTGGACTCTCTGCAGTGACCAAATGAGCCATACAGGCGAGCAAGCGGTGGCCTGTTAGAAATCTGCTGCTCGCCTCAGAGGACAGACATGCTTGACAGTAAATCTACCTTTGTTTTTTATCTCTCCTCGGGGTCATGCAGCGTGGCTTTGGCGCAAACTGGGGAAGAAAATAAAACCGCTGCTGCTTTTATAACGCAAGAAACTGCAACCCCAAGGCAACAAGGACGGAGGCAGACAAGGCCGGACAGTTGGAGCACGGACGTTCCCAGATGGACTCCTGCTTCAAAACAAGATGAGCCTTAGCTGTGAAATGCTTCTTTTCTCTTCTACACAGCCTGAAGAACTTGGATTAATATTTAATGTGTGCTAGGCCTTAAAGACTGTTCAAAATTCAAAAAAAGAAAGAGAAAAAAAAAATCTTCGTTTATTTCAATGCATACTCTTGTTCTTACCATACTAACTTTAATCTGTGTATTGCTTTATCTAATTTCTTAATTAGGTCATGTGTGGAATACATATAGACCAGTAAATCAAAAGCTTCTTTGTACCTTAGCAGACTGAAGCAAGGTCCTCTTTTCTTCAAACATTATTCAAAACGCTAACATCTCAACTCCTTCACTTAAAGCCTAGATCAAATGATTATGGAGGCATCAGTCCAACTTTTTTTCTTAAGAATTAGTCCTGTTCAAACTTCTTGATGATTCAGACACATTTGTTTTGCACATACCCACCCTGCCACAGTCCTCTCCCACTCTGCATCAAGGACCTCCGTATGCTGCTACCAACCTTAATAGACTACGTTACTATTTCTGCACACGTATGGATACTCTTCTGGACATTCTTCTTCCTACTACTTATGCCTGCTGCTTGCTCAACAAGCTCCAGAAGACCTTTCTAAAAAAGTGCAAAAGCTGTCCATATTTTTATATTCTTTTATGCTTCAACATGGTCTTCATCCAGTTTGAATGTTTTTGTATTGTCAAATCTGGCAACATAGAGAAATAAATATATTTAGATAAAATATACAGCCTGAGGTACCACGGTGTATTTGCCCTCAGTCTGGCTTTCTTCTTTTTTTCCCCTCCTGACTTTGGCTGACTGGAGAAGCTGAAGTGGGTCACAGGAGACTTGCGCTCTACTTTACAAGTCAAAAGCTATCAAAGCAAATAAACGGACCTCTGAGACCAGAAAATCCTCAGGTGATGAATGAATATCTCTGCATGCTGTTAAGTCCTTTACGAACACACAGTAGCTGAAAGGGAGGCAATATGTCAACCTGCACTTGTTGCTTATATCTAAGTAACACAATTTGGTATTACTATTGAATATGTACTCAGACCTTTGGTTTAAAGCGAAGTCCTGAAAAGCAGTAAATCCGACGGAGGCTGTCATGTTGACATGAAACCGAACTGAAACAGTGTTATGGATCAATATGAAGCAACAGAGGAGAAAATGGCCTCAGCTAAAGTACATTTGTTTTCCAATTCAGGAGGCATCCCGCACGAGGCCGGAAGCACCAGGAGTCCGAGACGGACAGAGGGTAGTCGCCGTGTTTTAAAGGCAGTGTTTAATAATTCAGCGTGTGGCGTCTGGTCTGCCTCTGATGCAGCAGGTGGCTCCAGTGAAACCAGAGAGATCACAGAGAGAGGAGAATAAAGAGAAACCCTTCCTTTCCGAGAGCCCGGGATGAGATGAAACGGGGCGAGGCAGTGGGGATCCGTGTGGGCAAACGTCGACGTTGCAACCGAGACGCTTCATAGAATCAGGTTGCACAAAACTGAACCAGAACTAATGAGTTCTAACAATGCTGCTCTGACAAATCACCTTTATCCTGCTATTTCAGGAATTTAGCTGCTTTTGGGATGACCGGTAAATTAAATATGCTGCAAATTACATAAAAACACAGCAGGCCTGTGCTGTTCAACCTGCTGAGACATAATTGACAGATATTTATAATAATCTGCTGTTATCTTTAACTTTCAGTATCTATTTGCAAAGCAAAATATAAAGATTCAAAAAGTAACAGGCACGTGGGCTACAGCCACCCCAGAATATTTACACTCTAAAATATGTTGAACAATTTATTTAGTCAACAGAATAAAATTCCAATCACCTTTTATTGTCAATTTCTTCTGCAATCATCTCTAAACTAAAATATGTGCGCTGATGAAACGAGGCAGAAATGGGCAAATAAGATGTTTAGTGGTCTGAATAAATATACCTTGTAATGCATAACAATAAAGCCTGTGTTTGAGTGTGGGGCAGGATGAGAGCGCCTTCCTAGAGACGGGCAGACGCCGTCACTGTAAACTGCCGCGATGCACTCCATGAATACATCTGCATTCATCTACAGAAGATGCCTGTGAGGGAAAAATGAAATCAAACTCGCACACACTCGCACACAAACGAGCCAATAAGCATTTCCAGTAAGATGGATAATGGTTACTGAAGTGTGTTTACCTCAGGTGATGGACAGAAGCACTTTCTTTGTTATCAGCTCTGTGAGGAAAGAACACACACATACATTGACTGAAGAAGTTGTTATTTGATGCTCCATCCCGTTTGTTTCCATTTATTTGAAGAGGAACGTCACTGAGGTTGGTTTGTCCAAAGCCTGTACCGATGCTGGCTTTGTAGTCAGTGGCATCAGACGGACTGTATGGCATCTAGAATTGATGAAAACGATGAGTATAGTTTGGTGGGAGTGATTCCGAATTTTTTGCAGCAGGAAAAAAATGTATTCTTAGTCTCTTCCTACAGTAGGTGCTCCTGACCTGCCCTGATTGACGACCCTGACTAAGATGGCATTGCAGTGACGGAAAGTTCTCCAAGTCCTGCAACAAACTTCTGCATCAGTTCTGTTGCTCTTTCTGTGTCTCTGTTCTGTGTCTCTGTTCTGTATTCTCCAAACCACAGACGGTCTCGGCAGATGACCGCTTGTGCTGAGCCTGGTTCTGCCGGAGGTTTCTTCCTGTTAAAAGTGAGTTTTTTTCCATACTTTCACTCGTGGCTCAGTGTGAGGGATTGCTGAGAATTACACGACGCAATCTTCTGTGGTTCTCTAATTTCTAAATTAAACATTGTATTGTAATAACTCTTCTTGTAAAGTGCCTTGAGATGACATCTGTTGTGAAACGGCGCTATATAAATAAACTGAATTGAATTGAATATTATTAAGCAGATATTACAAATTTAAATTCTACCAGAGCCAAGATGAGCAGCAACATGTGCTCCTTGGCCAGGGATCAGAAGAAAAACATGAGGAAGAAGACACAGGATGCACAAGAAAAGCTGTTGAACTCATGCAGGACAAATTCCAGATGGTGCACAACAAATAATTTTTTTAATGCGCCTCTGACTGCTTTTAAGGTGTTTTTGTTGTTTGCAGACATATTATCCTCGTGTAACCTGAAACTCAAGCTTTAAAAAGGTTCATTTACGTTTTTTCTCTTCCAAAGTCGAACCAGATTTTCCAGCTGTGAAATTAGTCTGAACTAAAAGACTTGAGTAGGGATGCAACAATGCTACTTTTTCAAACCAACACAATGCCGATACTTGGATTTTAGTACTTGCCAATACCGAGTATGATACTTCTACCACACAAAAGTGAATTGGAAGACAGATTTTACTTTGTTCTCTGCTTGTTACTATAAGTTATGCTGAATTAGATAAAAAAAAAATATTTTTTTATATATATATATATATATATATATATATATATATATATGACCACAAAACTAAAATTTCAAGTGAAAAAGACACATTTTATGTGGAATAATTGCAGAGTTTACAGATCTTAAGTATCGGTTCATGGTATCTGTTAACTTTAACTGATAGCGATACAGTACATACGAACTGTACTGGCTCCATTACTTGATACCAGTATCGGTATCAGTGCATGTCTAGACTTGAGTAAAAGTTTGACTTATCTTAAACAAAAAAACCTGACTCTAAACCCTCTTGCTTACATTTAAAGACTAAATAGGTCAGTCATGTTCTAACACACGTTCTTAAAGAAGACCAAGTTGCACATGTTTCTGTTTCTATATTTTCCCTCCTCCCATTTCTCATATCACACCTACAGGAGGAATCTGATGTGAGAGATTAAAAGAAAAGCCTGGTGTTTTTGTGGCAGGAGCATGAAGCCCTGCTGCGAGGTGAAAAGGGGTCATGTAGCGTCATAGCAGTTTATGCAAAGCCACATTCATTGAATGTTCCAGTTTATTGCATTAGATGAGCATCCATTCACTTTGTGGTTGTGTGCTACCATTGATCTTCTATATGAAACATGACTTGTAGAATTAAATAAATACAACAAGTCTATTGTATATCCTACAAAACAAGTTAACAAAATTACAAAAATATGTTTAGTCAAAGTTAATTTCATTTTATTGATATTTTCTCCCTTCAACTGCTTTAATTTCCACCTGGAACTTCATATTTTGATGGATGTTTGGAAACAGCATGTGAACCAATCTGGTCAGTCATCTCATATTTCAAACATAAGAGGCATTGTGAATTAACTCAAAGTAGAAAGTAATTTGTTTTCTATGCCTTGCAGTTGAGTTGAATTCAATCTACAGTTGACTCCCACCTGTTCAGGGTTCAGTATCCACAGTAAATCCAAAAGGTTTGGTTGAAAATTTGCCCAAATGTGTTGGGTTTTTTTTTGTATTGCCTATCTAGAATATTCAATTTAAAATGCAGGTTGGCAAGCAAAAATGCCCAGCCACATTGCTGCTTAACACACTATTGGCTGGCTTTTGCAAAGCAAAGCAGCCAATCCAGACATCCGATTTCTTTTATTTGGCTCTATTTGGTTGTACTACCAAGACCAGAACATTGCCTTGTGCACTTAATAACTTAAATAACATTCTGCATGTGTTCAACTGTAAAGCATTGCTGTATTCACTCAGTACATGTTTGTTCAAAAACCAACAGGAATGTACCAGACATTTTCTGTACAAAGACATGTACAGTTACACTCCTACTAAATGGGCTTTTAAAACAGCTTTCCAAAAATACATGCCTTATCTAGCTAACAAATGATTACAGTTATAATGTAAAATGAATGTGACAAGTTTGTTCTACTCAGAGCTTCATGATTTTAGGCGTTTTCGAGATTAGTTCATGATTTGCTCAATGTGTGAAATTTTAACTCCAAGACATCATTGCAAAGAGCATCAAATGAACCATATCATGACATATATGCCGGTTTGTAGAATATATTTTCTCAGAAAACGACACATGCTTATGCTATTATGCTTTCATGCATAACATGAAAGTAGAGCAGCATTTGAATTTTCTCTCTTTTATCCCGAGTCAGACTTCCCGCTTTAGTTTTAGAGGGTTTGAGGAAATGGCAATGAAACATCTGATCACCAAAATTTTCATTCATTTATATTACTGAGCCAAACCTGGGCAGTTTTATAAAACACTAAAAATATGGTGTAAAGGCCGGCTGCCATCATTGTATCAGTTAGCTCTTTAGTTATAACACATCTTGGCTCGCCAGCCAAGATTTATATATGTTCAACTAAAAGATGTTTCCGAATATAAGAATTTTATTAAAATGTAATAATTAACTTAAGATCACAGAGTTTATAACCAAACTATAGATTTTCCAACCATCTATCCATCCATTTTCTGAACCGCTTAATCCTCAAGGGGTTGTGGGGGGGCTGGTGTCTATCTCCAGCTGTCAACGGGCGAGAGACTGGGTACACCCTGGACAGGTCGCCAGTCCATCACAGATGTTCCAACCAACAAAGCTTTGATAACATGTCTCAACAAACAGCCTTTTGGTCAAAATAATATTTTTTAGAACTCAAATGAGCTGCCGGTAAACTATGAAATGCTAATAATTTTTCAACAGAACACTTTTTTGTAAAACGCTAAACTGTCCTATACAAATCTGCCTCAAAATGCTTTCTGATTATTTTTTTTATTCTTCATAATTTAAATGTAACACATCTATATGTCTAAATTCCACTTTCTTAGATCATGCAGAATGATACTGGAGGCTCATCAGTGCTAAAATAAACCCATTCTGAATGTTTGATTGTGGAACAGGAGGTTCTGATTAGCTGTTTTTAAGGATTTGCATAAATTTGGTCTGTTGTTGTGTCAGTACTCCTCCAATCACTCCTCCTATCTCCTTCCTTCTTCATAAACCTCCTTCAGTTATGTGTATCCTCCAACCACCTATGATGATTAAATGGGGTGGTGATTTTCTCATTACAGCATAATGATGCTGCATCACCTGCTGAGTGGGGAAAGTGTGGGTGATGGTAGTGAGGTGAAGCGATGGAGTGATCAGAGGAAGAAAAGTTCTTGTTCATGAGCTGAAATGATGTAGAGCTGGATAATCAACACTTTTAGTCCAATATGAAATAAAATAATTTACATTTTTTCAATTATCTCCCCATGAGCATCTGGAGTCTTCATTCTAATCATCCTGTGAAACACAAAATGAAACCAGCCTAGTAGCTTGAATCTGGAAAAATATTTTTTTCTTTTTTTTTTTCTTATCAGCTACTTGAATGGAAATTTTAGAGCCAAAAACATATGATCTAAATTAGCTGAAGTTTGAAACATTGTAATTTATCAATTGGCTGTTAAATAAATGAGTATGAACATGTCTATTTGGTGCACCTTTAACCTGTTGTGTGAACACAGAAAAAAAGTCAGTCATAAAATTAGGCAGTTAAATTAGGCAGAATTGTTGTTTCTCAGAATTTATCAAATTGCAGGTGTTCATTAGACAATTTTTCCTCAGAGCTAAATACAGTTTAACTGTGATATAGTACTTAAAATCTGCTAAATGAGCTGAAACTTCACTGCAGTGTAGGTGGAGACAATATCTCAAGATACTGTTACAATTGCCTCACTTTCAGTTAGAGGCATCATTCTCATCGATTTGTGTGGAAAATAAGCACCAAATGGGAGCAATACATTTTCACACTTCTACCATTTCATGTTTGATTGGGTTTTATGGATCAGGTCAAGTTCTTTAGTTCTGGGTTTATAGATTGAAACTTAGTTTTAATTGCTCTATAGTACCCAGAAGCCAAGCTGGTTCTTGATTTTATTTTTTATATTTTTACATGGTGGTCAGTTTTTTTTGTGTGTGTGTGGGGCCCGGTTGGTCTCCAGAAAGCCACATTAATTATAAGCTGGAACTGTGAGCACCCCAGAGTGAACAGTTGACATAGTTAGAGAAGCCGGGATTCCAATATGGTGAAACACAGATGGCCATTGTTAATAGTACCTCTTTTACTCGGGAATAGGGTTATTTTCACATTTAATAGTAAAATGCAGAAAACATGTTTTAAATTGATACTTGTTATAAAATATAAAAATTAGGAAGAAATGTCAACCTGTTAACCCTTTTTTTTTTACAGAAAACCTGTAAATTATTTGGGTTAAAGTTTTCATTATTTTAAAAGGCACTGCCAAGTAAATGGTGGTTTACCACCTCATATTACTTTCTAATTGGGCCGGATGATTTTAAAAAAGAGCATATCGATAAAGAGAATATTCATATTGATCGATATAGATAATTATCGATAACTATCACACAATGTATAAAAATCTATTTTTAGAGCCTCCCTGGTTATTTTATTTCTCTCTGGGGAGTTGGAGAAGTCTGCTGTGCACTGGGTGAGGAGGAATGGTGCCAGTACAGTTTCTTACTCAATTTTAACAAGTAAACCTTTTGCCAAGGAATTAAATTCTTCCATCATTCCAGCTACTATTATGAGGTAATTTTAGCATAGTTTTGTTTTCACTGAAGTATTTCTGAAATATAAGGTTTTGCTCAAACTAAAGAGATAAAGTAAAGGTTTTATAAATAAGAATTTTCTTAACTGATTGTACGTAACCTCAGACTGGGGTTTCCTCCAACGTTCTCTTCAGAGTTGTGCTGGATAATGCAGAAAACTTATCCGCAATAGATCTGATGGTTGTTGCTAGCTGTACAAGCTGCTCTGATGCCCCATTTCCACTAGGGCCAGTACGGCCTGGAACGGGTAGGTTGTGTTTGCCATTACCATCTCAAAAGAACTGTAGTAGGCGAGGATGACGGTGGGCTTAGCGTAACAAAAACTCCAGCAAAATGCATCTCTCTTCGTTTGTTAAAGATAAACTTTTTGGAAAACAGAGATTTTTTTTAACCATTTTTTTACTACATAGATTTCCATAGCTCAGAGTGAATATTTGTGTCAATCTAGCCATCTTGCTTACAGGGATACTTTTGCAGCTTGTTTTTAGTTGGACACTAAATTCAAGTCAGCTCCAGGACAGGGTGATTGCAATAAAAGCAGGTATTTGAAAATATTTTTTATCACTTGCAATTTCTTCTTGCAATAAAAAATCAGGTAGGGAAAAAATTTATTAAAATCTGAAATTGGATATTATATAAAAACAAATCAGAGATCTAATTTTTAAGCTATATCGCCCAGCCCTACCTCTGCGTTTCTGTAAATATTCACCCTCTATTCCGAACCTTTAATCCTGTAAAATAAAAGGGGTTTGGTCCTTGTTTAATAATTTTAGTCAGGGAATCATATTTTGACAAAAGAATAAATAGAAAAAATACTGCATTGAAAAATCTCAAATTAAAAGTACTGCTCTGCCATTAAAATTGTGTTTTTGGTTTAATTTATTGAAATACAAAACCTAAAACAAACCTAAAGCAATTTAAAAATAAAATGTAAATATATTTTTTTAATCTAGAAAAAGTATTTTTCTGAAACCAGGAAGAATGTCTGTGAACTTGAAACTACTGTGAAAAAGACGTTAAGCACCGCTGTAGCGGGACGAGAACCTGGACCTATTGTGCGGGAGTCACCAACAGTCACCAACAATCAGCCAACGTGACAACATGGTGAAGTAAATGGATTCAATAATACATATGCGTACAAGATCCCCATATTGTTTAAAA
The DNA here is from genome assembly GCA_028564705.1 of Apricaphanius iberus. Classification (NCBI taxonomy): domain Eukaryota; kingdom Metazoa; phylum Chordata; class Actinopteri; order Cyprinodontiformes; family Aphaniidae; genus Apricaphanius; species Apricaphanius iberus. Next base: position 6,281,135 of record JAPXFQ010001878.1, on the reverse strand, counting down.
CTTATATAATTCACGAATCACATTCATTTTTATTTTTTTTATTTCGGGCTGCTTGCAATTAATTGCAGTGTCTGCTTATTTGAAACTTTAAACTATAGCTTACTCTGAAACAAACATGCAACTGGAGACCAATCAGCGGCTACCGCTGCTGCGTAGGAGTGAGAGGGATGTCATGTCACCAGACCAATTCAATTCAGTTTATTTATATAGCGCCATTTCACAACAGATGTAATCTCAAGGCACTTTACAAAAAGAGTTATTACAATACAATGTTTAGTGTAGAAATTACAGAACCACAGAAGATTGCGTCGTGGAATTCTCAGCAATCCCTCATACTGAGCAAGCATGCAGCGACAGTGGGAAGGAAAAACTCCCTTTTAACAGGAAGAAACCTCCGGCAGAACCAGGCTCAGCACAAGCGGTTATCTGCCGCGACCGTCTGTGGCTTGGAGAATACATAACAGAGACACAGAAAGAGCAATAGAACTGATGCAGAAGTTTGTTGCAGGACGTGGAGAATTTTCCGTCACTGCAATGCCATCTTAATCAGGGTCGTCAAGCAGGGCTAATCCGGAGCACCTACTATAATAGAAAACAGGTTAGTGCTTGAATTGACAGCACATCATGCAGTTGGGGAGAAGTAGGAGAGAAAGTAGGAACAGACCCTAATAATGTCCTCCAACAGCCTAGCCTAAAGCAGCATAGCTACTAACATTAACCTGTCTCCTAGCTACTAGGAGACCTGGCTACCAACACTCTGTCTGAGTCCTCCTGACCCGTGGACGGTGTAGGGCCGGTAACGGCCCCCGTCATGCCGGGGTCTTCTCGGAGTCGGGTTGTTTGAGAATGCAGCCCAAAGTGGGTGGTAAACTCCATCTAAGGCTAAATACCGGCACGAGACCGATAGTCGACAACTATCTTAAGGAAAAATAGACAGAACTGAGAGGACACTTCCATAAGTGGGCGTTTCGGGTCACTTCGGCACACTTGGAACCAAGGCACAAATTCTGAAATGAATAAGCCACTGGGGAAAAATATCATGAAATAAAAGATGGCTTTTTTTTTTTTTACATTTTTGAATAAAAACTGATGAAATAACATAAAAAATTCCTATTATTAGGGAAATTAAACAGTAAAATGTTCTATATTAAATATATTTTTAAGGGAAAAAAAGTGACACTGAGGTTAGAAATTTAAAAGAATTCAGTTTTTCACATTTTCATTTTCATATGATACATTTGTTGATTATTAATTCATTTAGATATTTATTTTTATTTATTTTTATCAGTTTGGAATTCCATAACTATAGTGGTACGTTGATTTTAAGTACCATATATTTGCGAACACGGTAAAAAGCTGCATGTTTGTAAAATTAATAAAAACATCTGGTTCTCAAAAGCACTAAAATATATTAAATAAAGCTGCTACTCTTCTTTAACTGACATTTTCATAATTCTTTTCTTTAAGCACCCCCCCCCCCCCCCACACACACACACACACAGACACACACACACACACACTCCTGACCCTGCCTTCCCACAGTCCTCTCCACTTCCTGTTGTTTGAAGCTCATAAATAAGCCAACAAAAAGGATAAAAGGCCAGATATATAATGAGGCAGAGGTCTGATCCTGGCCTTTAACACTTTTACTGCTCCTGCTGATAAGCAGAACTAAATGCTAAATGTTTCTCTGGCCATCTTTTTGGAAAACTCAACCTTTCACCTGTGAAGGAAGTCAAGTTAGTTGGTTTTGTCATTTTTTGTTTATTTCAAAGTTAGAAAAAAGAGCACTGTTATATAATTCATGGAATCCTAGAGGTATGTGAAAGATCCTCACAAAAGACTAAAATAACCAGCTTTAACTTCCTGCCTGTCATCTAGACAAAGATTCTAAGTATTTTAAGACTTCTTTTTTTAAGCGAAACAACAAAAGCTGAAAAAGTAGGTCCTTTTAAAGTTTCTTTTTGCACTTTTTTAAGGTTGAAAGGCCCAAAGGAACAGTGAGAGAAACGAAGTGTTGAGATTTTGATGTTAGGATGAAAAAGGAAGTCGTCCCGAAGCCTCTCGGTCAGCTCGTCTCTGCGCTCCTGCCAACATAAAAGTACAGATCATTCAGAAATGATCAGTGTGTTTTATTTATAGCAGCGCTGCTAAACTCACGGGTGGCAGCAGGGAGCGAGTTCTCACTTTAACACTCATAATAGATGACCAACGATTCAATTATTTATCACAAAAGTAGATTTTCAGGACGGAGAGGAATTTAAAACTCTCTTAGAAGTTATTTATACTGTGCTAAACCCCTTCATTAGCCATCTCAGACCAGGTAATGTATCACTCAGTTTGGAGCTAAAAGAAAAGCAGGTTGATTAACCAGTCCCAGGAGTGTTTATGATGAGCAAGATGCCTTTAGACAGTAGAATGAGTAAATGTCTCTGCTGACCAATATGATCCGTACACGCCGCCATTTTCTTGACAGGTAGCAAACGTTTAAATTTATTCAAAAACAAATTAGTCCAATTAAATGTTTTAAACTGAGACAAATTTAATTTGTATTACTGCATTTTAACAAAGTAAGATTATGTTTTGTGACTGAATATCTTCATTTAATAAAACCTTCTTTAATTGAAGTTATTTTATGAGCCTGCAACAAAATAAAAAAAATTCAAATCAACAAAAATACAGCTTTGGAACCTTTTCAGACGCATCTGTGAAAGTGGGTATACATGAGAAAATACCAACTTACATTTACACAATATAAAAAATAATATTTTAAAAATAATTGTAACAATTTTTCTATGGTAAGAAAAACATGTTTAGGCGCCTGTCTAGGGGGTACCCCGCCTCTCATCCATTGACAAAGTGGAGATGGGCAGCAGCTCCACCATTACCTTTCAAGTACAAGAGGGTGTTTACAATGGATGGAACTGTATTTGATTTAGATTTTGTCTTCATATTTTTCTCAGAATCCCTGTTAGACTTGCTCTGAGTTGTTACTTCATAAATAAACTTCTTGTACAGCCACCTTCAAACCTCCCTCAGCGGCTCCTGCTTGTGGAGTAATGCGACAGTCGTTCTGTACAAGCGTAGGTCAAAAAGATAACAAGGACAAAGAAGCAGGCAGTATTTTATCAGAGTGTCAGACACTTAATGTTTATGTGACACAGCATAGCATAAATCACTGACCACAGCCCAACCTGCTTTAATAATACACATAGAGCAGACAGTAGTTGATATGATGCAGAGGAACAGTGGCGTGTAGCATTATCAGACGGGACTTCAAACAAATGTTTTTTCCACATATTTGGGGAAGATTAATGAAAGTGAGGCTCAGCTGTGTCAGTGGCCTAAATCCTCTGCATCTGTTCTGAGGAGAGACCAACAGTAAAATGTATTCAAGCTGTTAAATGTGTTCTCCTCTTTACCTGTGCTCAGACTCCCCCACACAGGAAAGATGTCTCTATCGATTCCCTAAAATCAGCTGCTTAACGTCACGTTCATCTGTTTTCAGCCTAATTAACGGTCTCCCTCTCAACACACCACAGCCACAAAGTTTTAGAGAAGGATTTGATTGACAGTTAGTGCTGAACGAGTCTGTGTGATGTTTTATAAAAACAAGCATACCCATAAAAATCCAGATCTCTTATAAATCTGGGTCTAAATTTGAAATGTCCATACAGGGATGTAGTGTAGGATTATAACTACAGGATTATTACAGTGAGTAAAACAGCCCTATAAACCACTGATAGTTGCTTCTAAGCCATTTGTTTATTTATTTTTGTTTTGTTTTTTATGGAGCCTATATGATCAGAGGATAAACCTGATTCAGCGGGCGTGGTGTGTGCCAGAAAAGTAGCAAAATACCAGCATTTTATGCTGCATCATTGTATCTGTTCTTACAATCCAGTACTATCCGACCACTGAGAAAAATCCTTCGCTCGGCGCCAATCGGCAGTAGAACCACTGGACATCTGATGATGGTGTTCCTGTTTTATCCACCTCAGTACAGACGCTTAATCAGGTCAGAGTGCTTCTGTTGGTATCAGCTGCTGTGATCAGGTTATCAAAGGCCTCTGCAGATGGTCACAAGGCATCTGATATTGTCATACACACATATCGTACTCCACAGGTGTGTGTGTGTGTGTTGAGGGATTAAACAGAATTTTAGCTTTGATTTGGATTAAATAGAAACCATGATTAAATTGTCTGAGATTACAAAATACCACACAAATGTGTGAAGAGTCAATTGTGTGTGTGTGTGTGTGTGTGTGTGTGTGTACACAACACCTGCTGCAAGTATGGTGCTGGAAAAACACATACACACTTTAAAACATACTTTGCTTTTATATATTAAAACCTGATGTTAAGATGGTCCTATTTGAAATTAAGTATTAAAAATGTTCTTTTGAGGTGTCTGAAAAAATAGAATGGAGGGTTCAAGAATTTCCCCTTGTTTTAAAGAGATTCTGATTGTATAAAAACAATCTAGTCAAGGTCTGACCATATATACAATTCTGAACTAGAAATGATAAAATCCTGCTCAGTCTGGAAAAATCCCAAGCACATTGGACTAGTCCTTAAATGTAACAATGAATCATGTACTGCAAACATTGCTTTAACAATGGATGATGCCAACACAGCTCTGAGGGCATACGTTTTTTTCTATTTTCAACTGTCCACACGCAGATACTGAAAACGGAGAAAACGCAAATCTCCACTTTGGCCGGAGTTTTTAAAAAGATTTGTTTTTGGTGCCGAAAATCTCGTGTTACGTGTGGATGACAGGCCAAACCGTGGAAATATATCTCAGTTTTGTCAGAAACCCGGCTATGTGTGGACAAGGCCTTAAATTGCAATATACACCCCTGACCACTTGACATTCAGACAATTTTAACCTTACACACCGACTACAGGTAACTGAAAAAAATCCAAAAAGAATTCCCATGAGGACAGCCAAGCGTCACCACAGACCTGGACACCATACCCGATCAATCTCGCTATCCAACAACTGATGGCACAAAGAAGACTTAAGGAGGCAAGGAGAGCAAGTATGACTGCAACAGCCACAGAATGGTAGTGACGGATCGCTAGGGATGGGTACCGATATCCGGTGCCATTAAAAAAACCTGCTAAAAATAAGGGCTTTGGAAATTAACGTACCAACGCGGGTGGATTAATTCCTAGAATTGACTTTCTTGTGTGTGTGTGTTTGTTTAACGCATTGAACTCATACAAAGAACAGCGCTCTGTTTATAATTCAGCCCGCACCACATCAACTCTCCCTCCTAACCAACCAAACTACAGATTGTTGTGGATTGTTGTGCAGCAGCATGTGTTTGTGGTCCTAAATGACATGGGAGTATAATATTATTAGCGTATTGACTTTGTGGTGATATAAGTTTATAAGTTGTCTGTGGGAATTATTCATCCGTTTCGGTGTGTGTGTTTCAGTGTTTGCTGTGTGTGCAGCGCAGTCAGAGTTTGGGGTGTGCGGTGCTTAAGGTTTAAATACTTCGTATTTTTGTATATTTATGCATGTTGGCTCACTGTATAGTTTCAGTACATTTCATAGTGAGATACCGCTGCGTTAATAATACAAAATTAGAATCTGCTGTTTACTTTTGGAAAATGATAAAATGTGACATTTGATTACTAAGTCTATATTAAATTTTATTTGTGATATTTATCACAGACTGCTGATATCCAAATGTTATGTTTATTCATATATTTGGCTTAGTTCTGCCTCTATTTGTTATTATTCTAATGAGACCACAAATAATGAATGTGTCTGTGGAGTAAAAAAAAAGAAAAGTTAACTGATTTCTCATATATATATATATATATACATATATAAAAATTTTTAAAGATCAACTGCATCTAGATTTGTCCCTTATTTTACACGGTAAGTTCTACTTAGTATTTTTTTTGGGGTCATATTTAGCAATGGTGATTGATTCACAGCTACTGTGATTAATTGGATTAAAGATTTTTATTGTTGGACAGACAATAAAAGGGTATTTGGACCATGTTTGTATGTTTAACATTCTTTAGGCACCATTTCAAGCACCGTTTAAGCACCGGCACCATTTCAAAAGTACCGGTTTGGCACCGGTATCGGATAAAACCTAAACGATACCCATCCCTATGGATCGATGCCGCTTACTCGCTGATTAAAAGAGTGCATGCTCCGTTGTTTTCTTTTGCTGAAGCAGTCAGAAATGCCCTTGTTTTGAGAATTCTGATCAGAATTCTACCAAATTCAGATCACTACACATAGAGAAGTGTTCTGCGATTTCAAAACGTTGGCCGAAAACAGAAATGGATTCAGTCTCCTTTATGCGCAGGCGGAGCACGGCTCCATGCAGAGCGTTTAGGCTTCAGCAGGTAAAATGTTAATAATTAATACATATAGCTTAGTTTTAGTGGATTTAATATTAATAAAATGAATTAAAATGAAATATTACTTTGATTCACATTTTGAAAATTGATGAGGAAAAATTGATGATGACCCTTTTTTCAGCCAGATACCCATCAGCCTGATTGGCATTTCAAATATATTTTTAAACCAAAAGATTAAGGAATTTTAAGTTTGTATGATTTGTTGATTAAACTTATCTCAGCAGAGAAGGCTTCAAACCACCTCATGCTGGGCTTTTATTATCAGCGGACCTGGATAATGTAAAGATGGAATTTGAATTATATGGAATATAAATGTCCTTAATAGTTTATAAAATTGCCTTTGCTGATTGCTTACCCACTTGGTCCATGTCTGATTATCCTGGTGTCACCTTCTTCTCCTCTGCTTTCCTCTACACCAGCTGAGGTGAGGGATTTTTAGTCTCTTCTGATATCAAAGGTTGATCCTTCTCATGAACAGACAAATGAGCACAGAGGAGGAGGAGGGAAGTCGGGTAAACACAGGGATCTGAGACAGAGATTGAAATGCAAATGAAGCATCGGACCAGCCGCGCGGCCCCGTTGCAGCTCTTGTTGTTTACCAGCGTTAATGCATTCATGACCATCAATCCAAAAAGCTGCATTCATTTTGGAGAGTTTATCTCCGAGATGAGGCACGGCGAGGTTTGAAGGAAAAGTTGCACCTGGATTTATAAGAAGTGGATGAAATGAATATTAATGAAGACAGAAATACAGTTCAAAGATGGAACTGATGGAACAGCAAAATGGGGAATGGAAACTTTAGGTTTAGGTTTTAAAAATAAAGGAAGTTGAGTATTAAACCCTAAATTTTAACTAAGGGTTAAAGAAGTAAAGCTGACAGCTCTGCTAAATCAGTTTTTCCATTTAATTATTTCAAAAGATTTTTGATACAGTAAGCAGATGGATGCAATTAAAATCAATGTCACCAGACAGAAAGCCTATTGTTGGTGTCAAAAATCCTGATAATCCAAACGGCTAATCCTTTTGGGCCCCAGGTTTATCATTTATGTATTTGCTCATATTGGGATTTCCATTTTCCCTTCCTTATCTGCTTCAAATCTAGATTGCATCCACCTATCCTTCAATGCAACAAAGATTTAGTTGCCTGGAAAGTCTTCCCTCCCCCATGCCCAAAATACCTTAGCTGGATAGAGGTGAAGCAGCATTGTAATGCATGCCTCACAGAACTTTTGACCGAGCTTCCCTAATGACGAGTTATGAAGTTTGCCAATATTAAGATAATGCTGTTTTAACCGCAATGTTTATTTCTTGCTAAAAGTCCTCCATTCAAAGGTGTCATCTTTTACCTCTATATGGCATTCAGGGTCTGATAAGAATCAGTTGAGGTATTACCTATGACTACATAAATCTTTGCCAACTCACTAGTTTTAGAGATTCCTGCATACATCGTCTTTAAACCGTATAAGGCTGTTTTAATGAAGCAAAATCTTTCTTAAAAAAGCTTTCTCATTAAAAGCTTCTATTGAGCTTTTAATGCTGATATTTTTTTGATCTAATATCAAAAACAGGATAATACATTTTTGTAATCTTCACAAACATAAAAGTCCTATAGGTAATGGAGCTTTTGTGTCAAGTTGATAATCTATAGCACTGTTAAGTCTGTTTGAAAAATGCATGCCATTTACCTGGTTTTTCACTGAATCAGATTGAAATAAGCAGAGTGAGAACTTATACTTTGAGTCGTACAAGGAATTTCAATAGTTATTTAATATAAGTACCAAAATGGTAACTTTTTTTAATTACTTTAAAATATCCAAAAGGGAATTTTAAAGGATTTAGAATAAATCTCAACACTTAAAGTGCAGATAAAATACTTGAAGCGAACTTCATCACAGTTTGTTATTCATTTTTGTTGTGTTGAGCTGATCAATGTTTTATGCCTCTATAAAATATTAATACGTTTTTTGAAGCCTTTTTTTCAAATGTTCCTCTTAAAATTTATCTTGGTTTATAAAAAACGTTTATTTTCTAACCATATGGTGTTTGTTGCACCAGAGTAGTTTATCAGCTTTTGTTTTCACCCCCAAGCTTTGCAGCATCCTTCTGTATGAGTCACTGTTGTAAATTAGTCTTCTTTTATATAAAGATGGCAGCATGCTACAACCGTACAATAAGCCTACAAAGCATACTGTTTTTCATTTCATCCTCATAATTCTTTACTATATAGAAAACAATAGAAAAGTTAGTTTAATAGAGACTTTGCATACAAAGTCAACATCTAGGAAGAGAATGGTCTGAACTTTGTGTCCTGTGTATCTGTATCGGATAAAGGTAACCGATACTATCTGTAAATTCTGCAGTAATTTCACTGAAAGTGCTTATTTTTCTCTTAAAATGTTGGTTTTGTATTCATTTTTTAAATCTTTTTTTATGTAATTCACCATCATTTGTATTAACAAGGGAAGAACGAAATAAAACCTATATTACAATTCAATGCATTTGTGTGGTAGTATCTGTATTGGTACTTGGTATTGGCAAGTACTCAAATCCAAGTATCTGTGTCATATCTGTTTGAAAAAGATGATATCGTTGCGTAAAAAAAAAAAGTAACATATTTCAACCAAAGCAATTGAACTAAGATTTTTACAACGTTCAGCCCAATATAGATTCACTATAAAAAAAAGGTTCATCAAAAAAGACATTTAGTTTAGAATTTGATCTTTTTTTTGTGTGTGGTTCATTTCTTCACATTCAGACCAACGTATAGAGCCTTTTAAGATTCGTGCGGCAAGAGAAAGGAACTGACATTATTTTACAAGATTCACTGGAAACAAATCAGCACCTTAATCTTGGCATACATTATATATTTTTTCTTAAATTTTGTTCCTTTGTAATATAAGCTCTCAAGAATCTGAGCCATCGCAGTGGATGAACTGTTCTATGTAATGTTGGTCTCATTGACATGCTCCTTTAAAACATAAAAAAAACCAGTCATACTGGACTCTTTGATACCTTGCGCCAATGAGAGACAATGACGACGTCCCAATTTGACCCAGCAGTGCTCGTCTCTCAGGTCTTCCTTAAAAAATCAGCTGAAAATCACTTTTATTGACCTCTTTTTACCTCTAATATTATGAAACAAATTCAGGGAACTTGAGGATAATGTATTTTAGCTGGTTATACCTCCTATTTTTCACCATCTGTAACTGTTTTAAAATACTCTAACAATGACCTCAGGATGACTTGAGAAGATAATTAGAGGAATAATTTAGGAAACTCAGGTAATGAACTTGAATTCCTGGTGCAGAAAAATTGCAGATCAGCAAACTATCTGTTTCACTTTTCATCTGATTAAAGAGCAGTTGATGAACCACAGAAGCACTCTCAGGTTCATTAATAACATCTGGACAGACCTACAATAACATGATCAAAACATCCTGCAAGTGAACTCATTTAAGTCCTCGAACTGACTCAGCATGGTGAACACTCTGCACCCGCGTCTGTACAGAGAAATTAACGTCAGATTTAAACTAGGGCTGAACGATTTTCGAAAATAATCTAATTGCGATTTTCTTTTTTCTTCAATATTGCTATTGCGATTTATTATGCAAATATTTTGTGGGGCTTTTGTCATGCCTTTTTTAATTAATGCAAGAAAAAATATTGTGTATTATAAACAGATTTTAATACATAATTTATTCTATTCCATAAGATAGACTTAATCTAAGACAATGGCAAATATGAACAACTTTATCTACATTTAATCATCACACTCGAGGATCATCTGCGTCGTTCTGCAATCAAGGCTTTTTTCCTTTTGATCCCAGCTCATAATTCCCTCCGGCTGCAATGTTTTCCTCCTTGTGGTTATCCAGGAAGTAGGATGCTTGCAGGAACAAGCTCTGATTTTTAATTCTCCATCGATCTAATGCACTTTCAGACATTGGTATGGCGCCATAGAGTGGTTTGATCTCAGGTCAGTTGTTGCAAAATACTCCGCTGCTTTCGGTGCGGCTTTACCTTTCTGTCTGCATTTTTTATACAGCTCAGGTAAAATGTGGCTAAAATGTGTTTGTGAGATTGAATCCTAGCTTATTCATCATGCTTAACAAAGCATACTTTTGGCTATAAAACCCGTTATAGCACGAATTATTTCCGTGTGCCGTTTTTTAATGTTCGTAAGGAGCGATACTTTCAAACAGCTCGGTCAGCGATCCCTGTCGGGTAGAAGTTTGTTTATTGGAAATTTAAACACTGGTGGCGGTTAGTTTAGCTGTGCAACACTCATATACGGTGGTGTGATGTTTTTAGGTGTTTATAAAGGTTCGTACTGTAGCCTACCTCAGCCACAATACCAAGACGGGTTCTGTATAATACCTGCCATTGCGCAGCATCAAAGTTTTCATAGCAGATATAATTTCTCACAACTGATGTACTATTCCTCTTTGGTACCAAATATTGTGTAGTGTTGGATTCTGTTAAGCTTTAGGTAATTTTATAACGGGTTAAAGTGCAGCGTTTCCTTTGCTGCCTGCATTGTTTGAGCTGTTTGCAAGTCACGTGGCTTTACCAGATTCGTTTACATCAAGTCAAAATGCAGCCTTTGCGATTAGGAAATAGCATTTTACCAAATTGCGATTTAATTGCAAATGCAATTACTCGTTCAGCCCTAATTTAAACTAATTACAATGTCTTACACTTTCAAATAAAGTATTTGTTCTGTTTTTATCGAGGCTGATTCATTTTTATGAATTGCCAAAATTATTCAATGCATAAACATGTTTTGAAAACCTAAATTCAAGTCAACATGCAAATAATGGATACAATCTAAGTAAAACGGTTTAACTGGTTTCACATTAAACTTTTATAGAGATCTGAACCATTAAAACTTCTAAATTTTAGAGATACAAGCCTGAAAAATACTAAGCAGGCTCTATTTTTCTCATTTATGAAAACACAGTAAAAATTTCTTTATATTTGTACTTTTTTCATCGGCTTAATTAGACAAAATCACTTGAATTATGCATAACTTTCCGAATAAGTATTGAAGTTATATACATCTGTTTCTTAAGGCTATAAGGGCTGTTAGAATGTGTGTTGGGTCAGAAGTGAAATTTAAAGTACTAACAGGACATAAATGGCAGTCTTTGGAAAAATAAAACAGTTGGATATACACCAGAAGGTAAATATATGAAATTTGAAATACATCGCTAAAAGAAATGCATTAGTAATTGAAGCATAAAATAAAAGTTATGTGAGTATAAAATTAAAAAAATAACCTGATAATCCATTAATAAAAAGAACAAAGTGCAAGGAGCAATATAGGTAAGCTAAAAGAAACAAATTTATTTAATAGAATGTAGATTACAAACAGATAAAACACAATATTTTAAAAATAAAATAAGACTTTGAGAATCAGATTGATAAACGCAATTTAGGAGGACGATATCTACCCCACCAACTATTTTCTTTATTCAGTTGGACCTGGATAGACAGAGCTGCAGTGCGCCAACTGGCCATCTGCTGTAAGTGCTCACGGCCTACTCCTGCACCGCTGCTCAGTGTGAAGAGTAACAACAATACGTGATTTAAGTCAGTCTCCAAAGGTCTCGAGTTACACCATAAAAAGTCACTAGAAAATAATCACTAATTATAGCAACAAAGTCACTATGTCCCTTCTTGTTACAAACTAGATATGACTGATTCGCATGCTGGTGACTCCATCCCATTCTATCTATTGTAATAGTAGTAGTAGTAGTACACTTAGCATCTTAAAGAACATGAGCGTCACTGAACTAAATTGATGCAATTCCAATTTAATCTCAGCTGGCTCTGATGTCGCTCTGAACCAATTGGCGACCTCCTCTCTGATCTGCATGTGGTTTGATGAGGTTCAGCCTGACCTGGGCGGCTCTGATTCGCATCGTACGTGCAAGCTACACCCGCGCCACTGAAAGTCTTGATAAAGTTCCGGCTGAGGCAGAGCGGATGAGAGAATCCGTGTCAGCATCATTACGCAGAGCTCATGAATCCTCATGAATGTTTCATCAGGGCAGAGTTATTAGAGGCTGAGAGACCCAGGCTCAGATGGGAAATATGCACATATTTATCCATGTCTATACTGTATGTGCACATTAGTGTTGAATCCCATCTGCATTTTGATGGTTTCATAGTATCCTTTGTAACGAAGACTTGGTGAGAGTAACCTGTGGCTTTTCCTCCAAATCCCAACTACTTCCCTCCTATGCCAAGGCTCAAAATCAACTGAAATTGCTGATTATGAATGCCTTAAATGCTGAGATCTTTTATTTAACTCACATTATTAAACTGTAGCAGAAATGTTTCCAACATGTGCGCCACCTGTTTTGTATGTTCTCTGAACTATTCTTTGATCTGTATTAAATGGTTTACCCTAAATGATAAATGGACTGTAAATATCAGTGTACTGAGGACCCCAAAACGCTTCACACTACATTCATTCACCCATTCATGCACAGATTCAGAAGAGATTATAAGATACATGTAACATATAAGTTCCTCTTTAAGGTCTGGCTTCCAACCAAAAAGCTCAGTAAATAAATCACTGTATTGCTGATTCACTTTTGCGAAATGTTCCATTAGTTTTGTGTCCACAGCTGACCCATTAAAACCCTGATGAATGGATTTCTGTTGCTTCAAGACAGAAAGAAATATGACCGTAGCAGCTGACAGCAACAACAGTGTCGACAAAACCCAGTCGATTCGTTCCTGTTTTCCCCCTGAAATCAATCTGTTTACTTTATTCCACTTTGTGGAAACTTCTTTTGGACTTTTGGCTTCAATCGTGCAGTCATGATTTTGATAAAGGAGAAACTCAGCGATGCTGGAGAACCTTCGTCATCGCCTGTTAGATGCTTGCACCGGCACTCGGACGACCTCATCAGTATTTATTAATGCATTCCTTATGCAGCATTTAAAATGCTGTCTACGCAGCACTTAACCACAGCATCATTATACAGAGCCATGCTCCCCGGTATTAAAACAGCTGATAATGACGCAGCAGCTATTGGCCATTACTCTGAGTGACCCAAATGGCATTTCAAGTAAGGCTTTTAAAAGTCACCATCTTGCTCTGTAGCCCAAACACTGAGAAATACTCTCAGGAATTTGCATGTTTTTCACAGAAGAAAAAGTAACACTTAAGATTTTCAACTTGTTGTCTGATGGCAACTAGATTGTTACCATCAGTTTAATATTTTGATAAATGAAGTGAATACTTAGTTAAGGTTTAATACCTGCTGTAGACTATTTTTATATTCCCCAAGATTTGGAATTTAACAGTAAAATGCAGAAAAAATGCTTGATGAAGCTTTAAACAGTAATTTAAGCTCACTCATTGTTTTATGCATAACTGCTGCCTCCATCTGACTTCAGCAAATTAGTTCTTTAAACCACTGAACTTAGCCTATACAGTCTGGGAAATTTACAGGGTGTGTCAATGTCTAAATGTCTAAGCTCCAACAGCGAGAAAAAACAAAGACTGCATGATAATTTTACTTGGATCATTAGTCAACGTACAGATGAGGAAAGATGCACACAAGTCTCCCCCCCCCCCCACACACACACACAGACTGTTCTAGAAACAAATAGAAGCCTTAGGACGAGCCAAGCTAGAGGATGAAAAATGAGGTGGTGAAGAAGAGGCGGGAGTTGAAGATGGAAGTCGTTCGCTGTAATAGCTAGTCTGTGTCTCCCTGGGCAGTGTGTATTTGTAACTGTAGCCATATTTGTATAGTTTGGTTAGTTTCCTCAAACACTGCTTTAACATGTTCGTCAAGTTAATTGGGGAAAGTTTTGGACCAAGCAGTGCCCTTAGGTGAGCGTTTTTATGGTCTGCAAAATCATACCAATGATAAAACTACCATGGGTGTCAGCTCTCAGTTATAGCAATGCTGGATTCAAATTCAAGTGGAATCCAGAGTTTTAACCTGATGAGGGTCCTACATAGTTCAGCAAGGCCTAGAACGGGATGGTTGTGTTTCCATTACCATCTCAGGAAAACTGTAGAGGCTGAGGTTATAGGCGGGATTAGTTTAAGAAAAGTTCCAGGAAAAAGAAGTCAAAGTCATGACAACACACATCCTCTTAAAAGTTCAGACTTTTGACTCACCTCACATCTCTCAGACATTGATCCATTCATGCGTCCAGCTCCTGTTCCTAACGTCAGCACTGATCTAACCAGCGATAATCGAGTATGCTGAGACTTGATCTAGCCGACTACAGCTCTCTGATCACAGCAGAGACATCCTCCTTCTCTACATCCTCCTCTCAGACACCGCAGGCTCACAGCGCGTTCTACTGTCTAGGCCTTTCGCGATAATCAATAAATCAATTAATTGACCAATAATTAAAAATTCGCTCGGTAACTTTAACAGGCTTGATAATTTTTCATTGACTGAAGTCGCAGGATAATGAGTTAACGTCGCTGCATCCGTCTCGACTGGCTCCTCTCGGTTTAGCGTGAAGAGTGAACCCTCCTGTCAGCCGCTGTGTCTCTGTGTTTGTGGAGGCGGAGCACACGCTGCCAGTGTGATCATACCTGGCGCTGGAGCAGCGGAGAGCCCCGTGAGAAGGAGAGTAGAGGAGTCGATAACCATGGAGTTGGTTTCTAAGCCGGACGCAACAGCCGACGTGTGGGAACATTTTGGATTTAAACCAAATGAACGAGGTGAACCACAAAACATTAATGAGCCGACATTTCGCATTTGTTTTTAAACGGTTTATGTTAAACACGGCAACACGACGAATCTGCACGCTCACCTCAAACACAACCTACCTGCTCCAGTTTTCCCAGCTGGGTAAAAAAACATCTACCAAAGAGGCAGAGGGACCCTCAACTTCTTCGTCAGTCCATCATCACGGGGGCATTTATGAAACAAACAAAATATAAACGAGACAGTGCCAAATGGTGCGCGCTCACAGACGCCGTGGTTCGCTACATAGCCAGATGCAACCGTTTAACACAGTGGAAAAGACGGCTTTTCGATAAATGTTACACAGGATTGGAAGTGTTAAATGTCTGAACCTAATGTTTAACATATATTGAAGTGCAATTTTGTTTACAGAAATGTTATGTTATTTTTTCAATTGTTTTTATTTAAGTGCGTTTTTTCGTTCATATGTTTTTCTTGGTCATTATATTTATTTATTTTTGATATTTACAGTGTCTTTTCATAATACAATTCCAGTTTCAATTATTCTTTAAAAAAAAGTTAATTTATCTTTAATTTTTTGTACTTGCATTTTTATACCATTATTATTAGATTGGCTTAAAATGTATGTAAAAACGGCAATATTATCATTTATCGCAATAATTACTGGGGCAATTTATCGTCCAGCTAAATTTGTTATCGTGACAGGCCTACTACTGTCACACGCTGACTTAACCAGCTCAACCGTTACCCAACGGGAGCTTTCTCCTACCAATGTATGGAAGGCGATAACGTCCCTGATGACAGTTCCATTCCTCTTGACTAAGGCTGAACGATTTTGGAAAATAATCTAATGGCGATTTTTTTTTTTCTTCAATATTGCGATTGCGATTTAATGTGCAATTATTTTTGTGGGGCTTTTGTCATGCATTGTTTAATTAATGCAATCAAGAATATTGTGTATTATAAACAGATTTTTATACATAATTTATTCTATTCCATAAGATTGACTTATTTTAAGACAATGGAAAATATTAACAACTTTATCTGCTTTTAATCATCACACTCGATGATCATTGGTGTTGTTCTGCAATCAAGGTTTTCTTCCTTTTGATCCCAGCTAATAATTCCCTCCGGCTGCAATGTTTTCCTCCGTGTGGTTATCCAGGAAGTAGGATGCTTGAAGGAACAAGCTCTGATTTTTAATTCTCCATCGATCTAATGCACTTTCAGACTCTGGTATGGCTCCGTAGAGCGGTTTGATCTCAGGTCAGTTGTTGCTAAACACTCCACTATTTTCGGTGCGGCTTTAACTTTCTGTCGGCATTTTTTACACAGTGCAGGTAAAATGTGGCTAAAATGTGTGTGTGAGATTGAATCCTAGCTTATTCATCATGGTTAACAAAGCATACTTTTGGCTATAAAACCCGTTATAGCAGGAATTATTTCAGTGTGCCGTTTTTTTTTTGTGTTCATAAGGAGCAATTCTTTCAAACAGCTATCATGTCAGCTATATGTCAGCAATCCCTGTCGCCTCAAAGTTTGTTTACTGGAAATTTAAACACTGGTGGCGGTTAGTTTAGCCGTGCAACTCTCATATATGGTGGTGTGATGTTTTTAGGTGTTGTTAAAGGTTCGTACTGTAGCCTACCTCGTGAGGCAGCAACAATACCAAGACGCGTTCTGCATAATACCTGGCGTTGCGCAGCATCGTTTTCATAGCAGATATAGTTTCTCACAACTAATGTACTGTTCCTCTTTGGTACCAACTATTGTGTAGTGTTGGAATCTGTTAAGCTTTTGGTCAGTTTATAACTGGTTAAAGTGCAGCGTTTTCTTCTCTCCCTTCTTTGTTTGCAAGTCACGTGACTTTAACAGATATGTTTACATCAAGTCAAATCGCAGCCTTTGCGATTAGGAAATCGCATTTTACCAAATCGCGATTTAATTGCAAATAAAATTAATCGTTCAGCCCTACTCTTGACAGCTGATAAAAATCTGCCATTCAGTTGTTTGAGGTCCCAAATGTCGAAGCTGTGGCCGGTATCTCATCCTTGCTCTCCCCCACTGCTGACGAGGCTGCAGGAGGTATCAAGCCCATTCCTTCCCCCACAGCAAGCCATCTTTGCCCAGTAAGTGCATGATTAACATCCAGAACCGAATAAAAACTGAAGAATCAACTGATACTGAAGTTCAGAAACACAAAATGGCCAAATTCTTAGTGTGAGTCCCAGGCTGAAAGCATTCACTGGAGCAAGCTGGGGGGGAAAGCGGACTATGCCGCCAGCTGTTAGCTACTGTTAGCAACCAGGGTTAGCTCTGACAGACCTGTCAATCAAAATGACATGCCCCTAATTATTCATGATTTCAAGATTTAATTGCGTCTAAACAGATTAGTTAGAAAATATTCAATTTCTTCAGAGATGTCACGATCGTAAATCTGACCTATTAAGCCTAAAATTGTTTTTTGTAGCAGGCTGTAAACATGTCTTTTTAATCTGTGATGTTGGCCTTTTTTGAACATGGGAGTCAATGGGAAGTTGTTCATTTTTGGAGCCAGCCCTAGCGGGTGAGGGGGAAACTGAAATTTGTGTCTTTTTTTTTTTTTTTTTTTGCACCTTCCGGATTAGCTTCATGTTCTGCGGGCGTAGGTTGCCACTTGATCATATTGTATAACCTGAGTTTATTTTGTGCAAAAAGGTAAACAAAACGAACAACTTATTCTATAAAAAAAGTTTCCTTGTACACATGAGTGTAAAAGTCTGTTGTCTGTGTTTCTGTCATGCTACCCAAGTCCAAAACCAATTGAGGTTGGTAGCAACAGCAGATTCCAATCTGTCTCTTTGTTTGGTCTATGAAAAGCTTAATTTTACTAAAACTAACATTCAAGTGATGGCAGTATGTGAGCGATAAAGGAGCAGAGGTATGTTTGCCTTCACTTGTGTGACCGTCAATCTTGGAGGATGATGAGAGTTTTTGGAAGGCATCAGGGGTCATGGACTATTTGTCTGCTAGTGGCCAATAAATCCAACTCATGGCAAATTATCTTCCACTGTATAGGCCTAAACGGTCAATTGCTATCAGATGGACAAATGGTCAGTTGAGCTATTTCAGTTGCTTACTCCTTGCTGGGTCCTTGTGGATTTCCTCTCTCCACTTTGGGTGAGAATTACCCATATTTTGTCATGATATGGCTGGAATTTTAGCTTTTTGGAAGTCTTGGTGGAATTATTATTTAGTGCAAACAATGCAAACTTTCTTTGCTGTCCATCTATGTGTCTGTCTGTCTGGTCCAGTGTCAGGGCCCAAAACTTCACTCCTCCCCCGTCAACATGGGTCTTAAGTATGATGTGGAAACTGTTTCTCTAAGGAAGAAACGGCATGTAGGAAACCAGATGAAGATGAGTAAGGGGTTCCACTGATCCAGAGAGGCTGTCTCTGCATGGTTTACACGCTCTAATGCCGTTATGGGGACAAAAAACAGCTAGGGTAAATTCCGCTGAAGTGAATGGTGCATCCCTTTTCAAGTGCTGGGAATCCCATTGTCATTTTTCACAGTACGGAGTCAAACTAGATTCTTTCTGGCTCCTTGTCCTGTCCTATAATCCGTTCAATAAGATTGATCCACCGGAATCCTGAGCCCAGTCAGCATACTTCTTAGTCACTGGAACAACTCACCTAGAACATGGGTAAAATACACCTGGATATGTGGCTAGACGAAGGTGTGAACTTATCTTTGGGAGAGAGCAGTTGAGTGGGTTCAGATATTTAACTGTTACTCTTACTAGGAGCGGAGAACGTTGATCCTGCTTTTGAACAGGTGGGATCATCATTAGAAAAAGGAATGTATGTGTCCTTCCTTGGTCTTGCCTCTGCGATCTTATGTTGGGTAAAATAACAAAGACCACATGGACAGTTGGTTTTATCATAGTTCAGGGCGTTGCTTTATTCCCCCCAGGAAATAAAAAAATAAAACAAATGTCACTTTCTGAGATGTAAGTCACAGTTTTCTAAGACAAAGAATAAAAGTATAGTTTTTTTTTCTCAAAACAGCATCTAATCTTGTTTTTGGGATGTTTCATGACGTGGTTTGCAACATCAGCATTACTTGACACTCCATATGTGACCTTGTCAAGTTTTGTTCTTCCTATCCTGGTTCTTGCCCACTTGGTCAGCTTTAAAACGTCTCCCCAGTCAGCCATGTTTCTCTGAGATTATAATTGATTTTTGGCTCGGCGATGAAAAGCAGTATTAACTCGGGTGAAAATAGAAGGAAGGAGGACGTGTGTGTGACATTCTTGCTTTCCGCCCATCATTTTGGCTGTCGTTCTTTTTCACACAGCCACCAGGAGAATGGAGAGCGCAGAAAGAGCAGAAATAAGCCTTGCCTTTCAAGTTGGTTCTCTTGTGCTGCTTGTTTTCGTTGTTTGTTTTTTTTTCTTTCTCTCCCAGCCTCTTGGATATTTCCCCCTGGAGTTTATGGTGTGTTACTTAAGGGAGAGGTCCTGATAACAGTGTTAATATGCCTAAGGCTTTAATTATAATCATTGTAGTGCAGAGATGATTAAAGCCCGTCTTCTTTTAAGGTTAACTATACATTTGGAAACTTTTTACTTATTCTGTTTTTTGGCTATTAATGGATAAAAAAAAAATAAGGATGCAAATTTAAACTTTCTTGTTGCATTGCCCTATAGATTTTATTTAGGCTACATTGCTCTGTGTGTTTTTCAGCTTGATGTGTATCTTACATGGCCCTAAGGAGTTCAGCTGGTTAGGCAGAACTTTCAGTGACATCAGAGGATGAACAAACACAAGCTACAACTGACTCCATGTATTTGGTGTATAGAGATTTACAATTATACATGTTTTGCCTTGCAAATAAAAACCAAACAATATTTTGCACTAATGTAATTGACCAACACAAAGGTTGGTAAACTACTTTTTTGTGTGTAGCTAGTTGTATCTCTTCACAGCATAACAGTCATTATTTTGAGAACATATCTAGACTTGATTAATAGAGAACGAAAACTGATAGATGTAGACAAATTAGAAAAGAGAAGAAAATCTACCAAACCCTGGAGGAGAATCCAGACAGATGGCTACAGACAGTGTAGTTAAGATGCACCTTGCTAAGGGACATTTAACCACATGTTTTTTGGAGTGATTGTTTACATTTGAGTCTCCATTGTGCACCTACTTTCTGTTTTTCAAAAATAATTGCAGGTATTTAATTCATCCTCCGTATAAACAATGTCGAGCTAAAAGTGCATGAGATTTCTCCCCATGATGTGTGTATGAAAACCTTTGACTATAAATAAATACATTTGAGTATTACAGAAACATTATGTGTAGTAGGCAGACTTATGACATTCAATTTCCTGTTTTTATGCTTCCCTCCTTGACATTTTAATCACTTCGTCTGTGGGAGAGACAGATGCATTTAAAACATTTGTCTATGTCATCATCAACATTGTTCCTCAATTTTGATAATACATATCTTGGCCAAAAAACAACAAAGTAATTTAACTAAACAAATTGATGTCAGCCCTCCTATTGGATAATTGCAACATAGACTGTTATCTTTTAGCTGGCCAGACATTATTTAACCCCAGATGATGCAATGAATAGCTTCTCATTTCTTTAGTAACTATGTTAAAAGACATAAGGAAGATGTGAGCTGGCTGGTTTCTCTCTGGTCAATATATCAGAAAAATGGAAACATCTGATCCATGGTCACTACAGGGATAATTGAGCAGAAATGAGCCTATAATCTAAGTCGGAATTAGTTTTATACAATGACATGTCAGGAAGATCACAATAGTGGGGTAGTCCGTTATCAGTCTATGTAGGCTGTTTGTGCTCCATCCACATATCAGTAAAGGTAAGATGATTTCTACATGTTCAATGCAAAAGGAACTCAAGGGGTTGGAAATGAACCGCTGTGTAGACACAAGAAAACCTCTAAGTGGAGAAAAAAGCTTCAGTTTTCAAAGGAGCATAAGGATTGGACTTGGCAGCAATGGAAGAAGGTCATGTAGTCCGATGAGTCCAGTTTTATCATCTTCCAGAGTGAAGGGTGGATCAGGGTAAGAAGAGAAAGCAGATGAAGTGTTGCACCCCTTATCTCTATTGTGATACCAGTGCAATGGGTTGCCACTGGTTTTGTTGGTTCAGTCTAGGTTCAGGAACATAGGGTTCCCAAAGAATCAGGTCAGCAGACGACCTCAAGATACAGAATGACCAGGTTATTCCATCAATGGAATGTTTTTCTTTCCTGAGGAATGGGGTTATTCCAATGACAATACAGGGCTCCAATTAGGAAATATATAATTTTCACACATGGATTGGCCACCGCAGAGTCCAAACCTCAGCCCCATTGAGAATCTTTGGAGGGTTTGCGCAAAGGTTGTTACTGTTAAGGAAAACTAATAAGTAATGAAAAACAGAAGTTTAAAAAAAATGTCGGTAAGTGCAATAAAAATAAGAATTTCTCTATGCAAACAAAAGAAAAAATATATATGAAACTGTAAAGTGTTAAAAAAACTAACTAAAATTTAACTAGATTTTTGGAGAACATGCACTTATTTTTCATTTGTGTGTCATGTATTAGTATAAAGTCTAGAGGGATTATTGGTCTAAGTCACTCCCTGCTCTCCTGCAGAAAGAGATGCAATCATGTCTTGTTGTGGTTCTGGTTGCACAAATCACTTTGATAAAAACAAAGTGCATAAGACCTATACAATTCCATGAGCTGATCTGCCTTGGTGAAGGTCTGCGCTCTGAGTGCTTTTGTAGTATAGTCCTCTCAGATTGTGTCGCACATTTCTTTTTCTTTTTGTTCTTTTACTCTTACCCCTGGTGTGTACCTTGTATTACCAAAAAACAACAAAATACTAATACTATAACTGAAACTAAACGGAAATTAAGAATAACAAAATATAAAACTAAACTATCAAATGGTAAAACAAACTAAATTACAATTCTAAAGTTTAAACTGAATAAAAAAATTATGAAATCAAACTTTATTTATAAAGCGCTTTTCAAACTACAAAGCTTCTCAAAGTGCTTTACAGATTAAAATGAATTTTAAATGTGTAATTTAATGCCGTTTTTATGAATTTTTATGTGTTCTCTGGTATGAAAACATGCAGTCTGTGTCCATTTGTGTGTAAAAAAATCTTTCCGCTCACTATTTTCTTAGTGTTTTTCAGTGGGCAGGGACAAAGAACACGATTTGTGGGCTTGCTTATTAAGATTAATCGCATGCAAGTTTCTGTCCTCTTAATGGCTAACTGCAACTCTTATACTATCTCGATTTACTATAATCAGAAAAGTGTATTGTGAAACCAAAATCATGCCAGTGTTTAAGCTTAGATGGAGTTGACCAACCAGTTTAGGCTGCATTCCCAAACAAGACCGGACCTCAATGCGGCAGAGTCCAGAACAATGGTACTGTGGTTCAAATGGTTCTGTATGGCACACACCCGCAAGTCGGGCAGGGATTCGACGCTGCGCTCTTCCCTCTTCGCCGCTGAGGTAAACCTCATTTGTTTCTTTTTCTCTGCTTAGTAATATGCTTAAATTCGGTGGGCCGTCTCATCTGACCTGTGGTCATGATCCGTTTGTACCGAGCGTCGAGCAGTAACTTATACCGAGTAGTAAATTTAGTAACTCATACCGAGTAGTACATTTTATTCTCATGGCGCGTTTTAAAACAATGCTTAAAGTGAAACTGGGTGAACAATTTTTTTTACTTGGCCTGGGAGCTGGTGTACCACCTTTTGGTACAGATCCTGGTTTTAAATACAGCTTTGAGGCAAAACCAGTACTGTTAAGATACATAGCTATAAAGTCACTGTGCTCAAAATGACTGAATATATCAATATCTGAACATCGCACTTTCCAGATGACGCACCAAAACAAATTCCAACCATTTTTTCTTCAGCTCCTCATCTGTGGATACATTTAAAAAAAAAATTAGCATTGATGTATTATCTCTCCAAATACGCATTCTGTCACGCTGTAGAGTTGCTAAATGTTAGCTTCTTGTAACTAAAGCTCCCTGGCTAAAACGATGAAGCCTTACTGCTTTACTTTGGGTGTTACCATGCCAGATGAAGTTGTAAGGACAGGCTTTTTTAGATTAAGCGTTTTTCTAGTCTATTTTCTTTCACTAACCAATGCAGGGCATTGACTGACGTAAATATTCACATGCAGCATGCCTATACAACTCAGAATGACTGCATTGAAAACCAAACCAGTTTTTCATGATTTTCAGTAAAGGAGACATTTAAAGCTATCGAAATTAATTTTAAAGAACCTAAGGGAATACGTAAAGGAAATACATCTTGTAAGATTGCTGTAAGATTGCAGAAGGCTATTAAAACAATGCAAGAGCAAAGGTGTGACATAATTAAGGTTAAAGGTGGTCTAACAAAATATTAGTGTTTAGGACCTTTGTTTTGGTGGCAATTCTTTGGACCTGGCAGTTCATAACAATAATAATAATAATATATTTTATTTATAAGGCGCCTTTCAGACCCTCAAAGTCGCCGTACAGTGAAACAATCAAGGTTAAAAAAGCATAATAGTATAAACAAACTATTTCAAAATAAAAAACAAAACACAAGCAGGGGTAACAGATTTAATATGTATTATGAGTAGGAAAGCCTGAACAGATGTGTTTTGAGTTCTTTTGTTTTCTGAGTTCTCATAAATGATAAAGAATAAATTTGACCTTTTTTAAATTCAGTAGAGTAGAAGTCAACATTCTGCAGTAGGAGCTGTTCTAAAGAAAAACGAACAAAAAATTCTGGATGAGATCATGCTGCCAAACACTAGTTCTGGTGGAGCATAAAGCTGCAGGAAGAAAAGCTATTGACTTTCATCTTTTAATGACACTTTTAGGCACATTAAAACTGAGAAAAGATACTGAAGGACCCCTAAGATTCACCTGACTTCAATTTGAGACCTTCAGCAGTAACCTCCTGTTGCAGAGTTCCTCTTGAATCAACCATGTATATTTTTTCAAGCCAAATTCAACCAGTCTCACGGTTTACTGTCCAGTCAAACCCATTTCATTTTTGAAGACCCTCTGCAGCAGCTTCTCTCTCCGCTTCAAAAAAGTGTGGTTCCACAACAAGACGAGCTTAAAGCTGATATGAGGCAGGATGGTTTTGCCTTTCCCACTTTCTTTTTATGGATGCCATTAAGTATAGTCAGGACAAAGAAAAATGCTCAAAATTGACAACACAGAGGAACCTGAAACCCCAATCTACCCACTTCCATTTTAGATGTTAAACCAAATTCCGAACTCCGAACTTTTCTACTGAAGTTTCTGCTCTCTGCATGGCTGAACAGGCCTGATTATGTTTTGCTGCAGTCGTTTTAGCCATTATCTCTTCCGCCTCAGCTGTGAGTAGTGTGTATGTGTGTGGGATGCAGTGATGTGCCCTGCAGTATACAAATGTCCTACAGCTCTTTGGCCTGCTGATGGCTGCCAGCCAGACCATGCTGAGTACGAGTGTTTGTGTGGACTGGTTTATGATTCCCGTTTAGAATCTCTTCGGGTATATTCACTTCCCTTCTGATGGTCCATGTTCCTTTGGGGATCACACGGCAGTGCAAGACCCCCCTTCTTTTGGGTTGGGGGTTCAGGTTATTTTTATTTTTATTTTAGGGTTGAAATTAATCTTATTATTGTGGATTATTTATCTAGTAAAGCATTATTTTTTACTTGAACAAACACTCTTCATGAACACACACACAAAAAAAGGTTTCACAAACTAAGCAGTGGATTAACTGTAGATGTTCAGTGTAGAGTAATTGAGCTCAAGTTTTACGAGTTTTTTATATATATATATATATATATAAAAAGAATGAGTAAACAAAGTAATCCAGTTTTGATAAATGATGTAATAGTCCTGTACCGCAGTTCAGACTGAAACCACAATTTTTATTTACATATTAGCCATCATCTGTTAGCCCTAATTAAAGCCTAGATAAATGCTGTATAAACGAGGAGAATGTTGTGAACGCAACACATTCTGTTAACTTACTGAAGATTAAAGGAGAAGCATATTGGCTGTTTGCATATCAAAAAAATATGGCTGTATTAAAACAACTAACTCTAGAGGTGTTAGCTGTTGACCACGGCTCCAAGGCATGGTGAACAGTGATCCTTCTTATGTTCTTTTTATTAATAATTTCTAAGCAGCACAGATTCTCAATACATTCTGGTGTACTTTGTGTTGTTACTCAATACGATTCATCTATGTTTTTTACACAGCATCACTGTTCTTGCATTGATTATCATTCAAAGCTCTGTTTTGCAAAGTTTCTCATGAGCTTTCATTCGGACCATGCCAACAAAAACAATGGAAGCCAACAGAAGGTCCTAATATGGGTGGAAATGTGAACTTCTCTGTGTTGAAGGGATGGACAGGGCAAATGAGGTAATGCTGAGTTTAATGGGGGCTTTCAAACCCCGTTCCAGCAACAAAAAGGTGCTTAAGTTTCAGCCGATTGGTTCCACTGCAGCCAGGAGACAGGTTACTTCTTATTTCTATTCAACAAATACTCGACTGGAGTCATTTTTACCTAAGCCAATTGGTGCTGCTTTTCCATGCTCTGTGGAGTGTTTTTAGAAAGAACCCGGGCCGAGTTGGACAAAGCCAAACTAGTGAGAGTGGAAGATTTGGACTCACTCCAGGACTTCTTTTTCAGTTTTTTTTTGTTGTTGTTTTTTAGGCCAAGTATAGCACAGAGAATTTACATGCAGCAGTGCTAATGCTGTTTTATCATAGTCCTTTTCCTTCCTGTTAATGTTTCAGATAAACCCTGGAGGTGATGCTGCAATGTATTTTTGGAGAAGATCTTATCATTGGAGGGAGACTAGAGTTTTAATTTCTTTTTTGGCTTGGCTAGTCATTTCTTAGACTGACAGCCAAAGAACTCACCATGGAACAGTGTCTTCACACTAAGCAAATATTCACAGGGGGGTTCACACTTCAGATAGATATTATGGTCCTGAGGAAACTTTCTTCAGAGTTTGAGGGTTTTTAAGTGTTAACTTGCCAATCAGACTTGTCCCTTTGATAAAATGTTCTCATTTCAAGCTTCTGTTCTTATCTTCCCCATCTGCCGGAAAAGCAAGCACTAATCGCTTTACAGACCACTAATCAAAGGTTGCCTAGGTTTTTGGTAAATAAAATCTCTCATCCATCACAGCTTACTGATTATTAAGGGATGTAATAATAAAGCCCATTGTAGCATTTTTTAGGAGCTGGAAAATAACAGTATTCTGACCCACCAGTGATGCTTTTCATGTCTGAAATGTTACTCTAGACAAACACAGAACATTTCTTTAGATGTTCTTAATCCATATCAAAGAATTGTATTGGCTTTATATAAAAAATTACACCATAAAGACTTTTATGCAGGTAAAAAAAAAAAAAAAAAACTTTTAGTGACAGATGCTAAATTTCATGTCACGTGTCGGCTCTATTAAGACAAAGAAAAAATGGAACTGCTTTAAACCTCCTGCCTTCTATGTTAAATCAGGGCCAGGTTTATAAAAAAAAATCTCAAATCAGAAATGAAATAAGCCTGCCAATAAAAGACAATGTCGAGGAAATTAAAAAAAGGTCAAATTAAGTTCATTTTGTAGTTTGCTACAAGCCATGTGACAGTTACGGCCAACATTTACGAGATTGGAGGGTCTAGAAAGGGAAGTATGCAATCTAACAATTTGACCGAAATAAAAAATGCAGGTGGGCGAAGGAATATTAACAATGCACATACCCCTGAAAACATCGTCCTCATGAAGAAACCTGGGGGTGTTGGCAGTGTGATACTGCGAGGATGCTTTCCTTTAGCATAGTCAAAAAACATGCTTACAGTTTACAGATCTGAAGTTCATATGGTATGAAAACTTTTGGACGGATGCATTTGGGAATGTTTAATGTACCCAACTAGAGAACAGACCTTTTTATTTTTGTGTGTTTTTTACTAGCGCTTACATCATCCCTGCAGGTAATTTTAGCGTTCCCTCATTACAACATATTATAGAAATCTGGATGGTTAATCAGTGATCTTGCCACTCTAAAAGGTGCAGACACAGCTCTAATAAGCAAAATTAGTAATATTCTGATTTAAAGTTCCACCCAAATTGCTAAATAATTAGACAGCAAATGCATGAAGCTAAATTTGTAGCGGCTGATTATAGAGGATAGTCTTTGTTCAGAAAAATAAATTGCAGGAGAAGTGCTGCTTCTCATTTCAGTTTCTGTGCAAAAAGATGCTAATTTAATCTAGCTCTGCGTACTCTGTTCTCCAGCTCTGCAGAAAATCCTCTCTGGGAAAAAATATAATGACGTGAAGTTGTTGAGTATCAATAAAACTCTATCTCTGTATTTTATGACTTTTATGAAGCCATCGGAGAAGCGCTTGAGTTATCTGTGGCTCTGTAAATGAAATAAAAGTGACTCTAAATTAAAGTGTTATCAGCAGCAGAGACTTGCAGGTTGAGAGCCGAAGCTCCTCAAAATGTGCCGGCTCTAGCTATTTTTTTATTTTTTTTTCTTCCAAAGAAGGAATGCTGCAGATAAACCTGCGCAGAATGTCTCATGCTTTCTTTCTTTCGTGAGACAGATTGTGAGAAACTACAAGAGAAATTAAATGACTTGGACACTTGTATACAGCACTGCCGTGAAACATAAGTCCTCTGGTTTCTGATGTAATCGTTTCAGTCATGTATCTCAGTGCAATATAAACAACTTAAATCTAACCAAATGAGAAATAGTTTTCTTTTGTATCTTTTAAACAGAACGGAAAAAGAGCATTTGTTTTCAGTTATATCCAGAGAAGTGCTTATTATCTTACTGATATGTTTGAGTTTTAAAGTATCTGCAAGCTAATTAACTGAAGAAGGCAGTTTGTCAAAACGGCAGAGAAATCCTAGCTTTTAAGTAAAAACCCAGGAGAGTCTGTTATCTATGTGATGCTGAGTGGCTCAGCATGCTCTCAGGTGCTCCACAGAACGGGATTAGACGGCTTCATGCCTCTTAATTTCTGCCTCCTTTGTCATCATGTGGCCTCCCAACACGCTGATGGTCTGAAGTGACGGCTCCTCTCTTGGTATGATTACAGGCTATTAGCCTCTGTCAGAGGTGTGAGGTAGTGTGGCTCCATGTTGTGTGCATGCCACTTGTCATCAGAGCTATTTCCGTGTTATGTGTTTGTCTGAGGCCTGAAATGGGGCTGTTGAAGCTTGACAGCTCTCTGATGTAACCTCTACAGAGGGTCACAGAGAGGTCTGTGGATAAAGATTGTCAAGCAGGATTAAAGAGGGTATTTGTGCGCGTGTCTGGCTTGGTCTTTGCCACTTGCGCCATTGTTCTCCTCAGCTCTTTATCAGCCAGGGTATTATTCAGTTCTTCAAAGAATGACTGTTTGATACAGGCGTAAATAGAATTGTAGGCACCCGTGGTAAAGAAGTGTAGGAATACTTGAAATCAAATCTTACAGTCTAAAGTCTAATTCGTGGGGAGAATGTTGATCTTTAGAAATTAAATCACTGGTTTCACGTGTGTTGTTACCCCTGGAGTACATTTTCATCCAGTGTCTCTTTCTCAGTCTCCTTGGACTGAGTTGGCCATGAAAGTTGATTTTTAAATTTTTTTTCTTGTCTGCTGAACCATTTTGTGTGTTAATTTGGCCATGTGTTTAAAGTTCATTAACCTGATGCAAGGCCCCACGGTGACCCATTTTTAGTTTTCGACAATTAACATGTTTTTTTATGAACAATTCGCAAAACTATATAAGGTTCCCAGAGGTTTTGGTAAAGAAAACAACCTATGGCATCACAGATCCTTTACAACATTAGAACGGGCGTGAAGTATGTTTCTGCATATCTCATCCATTGTTTTATGTTAGATCCACCTTGCAATTTGCAGACTCGGCATGTTTAAATTTGTGTTTGTACCCACATACCCTTTTTTATGCCTCCCAACGAATCAGTTGACAAGTAGATGGCTTCTAATAGTTATTGGGGAGACCTGTTTATCCCAATAAGCATATCTTATTATAAGCTTTGGTTGTTTGTTTTATTTCCTTACCATCGCCTTTTCAATGCATCATGGCAAGATACATTTGGATTCTTATCCAGCCTTTTGGCCTGTGACTAAAAGAAAGTAGGCCTCTAAATTCATCATATTTTACCATCCAGGGGAACAAAGTCTTGAAATACCATTTAAGTTCTCATATACACTGATTAAATAAAGATCTAAACCCTCAATAGGATTCAAAAGAATGTTGGGGTATAGCAATGGGTTATGCATCATGAAGGTTACCAGTGATTTTGCTGCCACAGTGATTATTGTATTAATGAAGTAAAAGCTGAATTAATTTTGAGGCTTTTCAAACATCTTTCTCAGTGTGCGCTTTCTTCTTTTTACATTGCTACCAATTTTACTTTAACATATAAGCAGCTTCACTAACAGTCTATCCAAACTGAAATGTTTTTGTGGATTTCTGCAAAGAATTTAGATGCAAAACTGTTCAAGTGGGACAGTCTGGCAAGGCTAAGCTCTTAAAATGTTTCACAAAGGAATATTTTTTCAGGCACATTCTTTTTTAGATGTTTTTTAATTAAAATAGAATAAACTCTAAAATGGGGAATTAAAAGGATTTTTGCCCTTCAAGGGAGATGCTGTTCTGTGAATATTAGCAAATCCCTGGAGAATTTGTTCTATATTTGAAGAAACTATGTGATGTAACTAGTGTGTGACACGATCACTGTGAAAGGTCTTTGTGCTGGCATTGATTTTATTTCAATTAAGGTTGTGTATAGTTAGCATCTTCAGCTAAGTTTGTAGCAGAATTTGCTATGGTTATTTCAACAGGGTAATACATTTTTCTGGACTAAATATAGACCCCTGAGGGACTACCTAATACATTTTAAAACTGAAAGTTATTTTAAAACCAGTTCTTATCTAGTTGAATTCAGTAAATGCAATGAGTTGGAGCTCATTACCAGAGACAAATTATGAAGTTGATCTTGGCTTGTTGAACTGTCTGCTGCAACTGATATGGCTTACATTAATATTTATTAACTTTTACAACAGCCAAACATCCTAAATTAATTCTAGCTGACAGGTTGACTCCGAGTTGTGACGTCCTTTCCTAATACGCTGCATAACTATCATCTTCAGGCACATTTCAAACTCAAATTGTTATAGCATTGTTCAAGTCATATAATTGAATTTGGTTACAAACCAGGTTTTCTTTTCAGTTCTTTCGTTCAGACTTATTTAAACAATTCCTTCTTATCCAAAGCCAATTACACTCCTTTCCTCAATCCCTCTTTCCTTGTTCCACCCCTCCAACTGCACTGCCAACAGTCTGAGGGATCGGAAGCTATTATAATAGGCTTACAGTCCTGACAGCCTTATGACTGGGTTGTTGCTTATTATAATTGGATTAGGTTGGAGATAAGCTCAGTGCCAGTAAGACTCTTAAGTCTCAATCCGCCGGCCCTAGTTGGCTTCCGCTATTGACACTTTTCTTAGTCGGTGAGAATGACAAGTTCTGCCAGTGAAGTAAGGAATATATGTATCAATCTAAATATATGTATCTATCTAAAGATAGTGGTTGGTTTAAACCATTGATTCATGGAAACATCCGATATTTTCAGGATTTCCATAGGATTGTTAATATAGACTGAGTCTACACAAGTTTGGGTTTAGTTTAAAGTAACTGTGATTTTTATTTTTTTGTCGTAAACTTGCCAAATTAAGCAAGAAAGCTATCAACTCTCTGATATGTTTGACATCCTGTCATACATCACATTACTGATAGACTCTCCTCTGTCTGGATCTTAATGAACACCACAGAGCGTTAATTCATCACTGTTGGAGTTTGAATACTGCTGTGACCTCCCTCGCTGCAAACGCTGTCCCAGGGATTTGGATCAAATGAAGCAGTGCTGTGTGCAAGCTCTGGGGGTTTCTTATCAAAGCCTCACATTGGGAACCTATTGTCCAAATCCCACTGAGCAAACCAACAGACAAATGTACTTGTTCCTCTAGGGCTTGACAAGACAATTAAAGCTTTGATTCCACTTTCGGAATAATTATTCATCACAAGAATAAAAGAGCCATTCAGCCTTGATATTTTAAAGAGGCCCTCTTGAAAATTTGAATTGTCCAAGTTAACATCACCTTGAAATGTGTCATTTTCTTTGAATTGGTAAAGGTGTCTCTCAATATCCAGTACTCAGATATTTTGTTCTACCTAGGAATTAGAACATACATCTCTCAGAACCTTGCGAAACAATTTATTTTTCTTTTGATTTTTTACATCTTGCCTCAATACAACATACAAGCTCCACTTTTATTTTATTATCAAGACAATATTTCTGGAGTAAGAAAATATATTTAGGGTTGGTGAACTTCCACCTTAGTTACATCCTTTAGTTCTTACATTTTTGATTTTTTTTTTACCAGGATTGTCCTTTATCAGGCTCAGGGGTCTTTAACTCAAGAACTCGAAGGCTACTGAACTTAATCATCATTTTATCAAGTTCTGCAAAGGCTTGCTAAACAAGAGTTTATTTGATTTACGAGTGTTTGAAGATTGTATCTAAAATATGGACTTTTGACCTTGATGGTTGAAGTTGGATGACCCTGATATTTCTCCTTCTGGTTTACCATTAACTCTCTCCATCTTACCCGTGCTAGCTGAAGAAAAGCTTCCTTACAGCAGCATTCTTTCGCCATTTTTCACTATGGTGATGGAGCAAAAATGTATTGTGAGCTTTCTGCCACAAGTCATGCAGTAGACCTCATACACTTTCCAGAACCATTGGTCATTTTAAACAAACATGGATAAAGCTTCCACTCAGCAAATTAAAAACCAGAACATGTTCATTTAGGTTTGGAACCTGCCTTTGTGTAGGCATTTTCACAAGTGACACATTGTATCACTGACCAACACATCACTTTTCTCCTGCAGCATTCTGGGAGGTGAACTGCTCCATTAGAGTTATCTAAAATCACCAGCACACGCTTCCCCACACCGGCTCCTCATTTACTGCTCTATCGGCTTCTTTCGTACGCTGCTGGAGTTGCCGATGGTGATCTAAAATTAGCTTTTCCCGTCTGTAAATATGTCCACCATCAGTTCTAGTCTCACTGCAGAGAGAACAGGTGAGGGAGGGAAAAATTGCCAGCAGCTGGTTTTAAAAGGGTGAGAGATTTTGAAACACTTGAGAAAAAGCATAGAGAGAAAGAGAGAGAGAGATTGATGACCTGATGGCGGTGGTTCAGCAGTGGCCCTGATGGAAAACCCCGCTGTTAGTTCCTTGATGAAAATGAAGCTCATTCTTCTCTTGGCCTCTCGCTCATTGTATTTTTTACTTTCTTGCTGTCACTTTTTGGTTTTTATTCTGGGATCCTCATGCTGACTCACTATGGTCGCTGTTCCTGCTCAGTGAACAGCTATTTTACTTTTGCATTTTTCACACTGTACTGTATTTGAACAGAACAGTCTGACTTTATTTTTATTTTTTTTGGGTTGCCTGTTGGAGAAAAAAAAAGCTACTCAAAATCCCTAAAAGATGCTTTTCTGACAAACAAGGACTTCAGCTGCCTCGTAAATAAAGCAATGTTTATGATTCTCCAACCCCATTCCCACCAAGTGTAGTTAATTGCATTTCTGTATCTTTGGTAAATTTTGAATCATGCTAAGGTGAAGTTATTTAGTTATTGAAATAATCTTGTCTTTTTTCCATCCTTTAACCAGAGTGTTAGAAATTTTACATTGTGGTTCTTAACTCGGAATTCCTACTTGATACATCACTACTCACACTGTGGTCATACGTTAATGGTATTAATCCAATTTGATTTCGCTGAAGGGAACCACTGACTCAATGACCGTTGAGTCCTGCATAAAGTTTTCAAAGTAAAACCCTTTTTTTTTCCTCCAATTTTTGACAAAATACAGTGATCAGAATGACCGTTTGTACCTTCGAGCATCAAACGACAACATCCTACTGAGCTCCCTGTTGTATTTTACGGTTTGCCGACATTACTGTACTGCCGACATTAAAGCAAATTAGTTTACAATTGTTTGACCATTTCTCTTCTACCTCTCAAGCTCAAGGTTCCTGAACACTTTCACAGTTTCCCTTTTGAAAACGAAGTATTCCCTGCATATTAAGGAACACTTTTACCATTTTCCAGTAGAGAACCACTCTGTCAAATTTAAATCTGCCATGCATGGTGAATTTGGAATCTTGCTTTAGAAAAGTTGGCGTCTCGTAATCGGCTCCAAACTAGTTCCTCATCCTCTTAAAGTTGGTAATCCTATCAGCGCTCTGGAATACCAGAGCGTAATCAAAACTAATGCTGTGAACAAAACCTTTCACCAGCTGTAGTGCCATCACGTTACCGTGACAACAAACCAAACAGTTTAGAATGCCTCTATTGCATTTAAACGTAGAGTGATAGATCATTTTCTCTCTGCCTGCTTGTTATTCATAGTGTTTACATAAACTCATTAAAAGCAGCGTCCTTCATCATTTCTGACACTTTGACACTTTTTAAGACAGATAGGTTTAGTACAGGAGTTGAATTAAAATAAATGAATGAATAAGTGTGACTGTAATGGAGTCACCAACCAGATAGAAGGTTATGGACGCAGGGTGAAGCAATCTGCCATCAGTAATCGACAATCTAAACATGGCCAGAAGCTACAAGCCAGCTGTGCATTAACACTGAAGAGTCTGGGCCCCTGAGCAGGTCACTAAATGCAATGATTATTGAAGAAAATCATATCGGCGTCAGAGACGCTGTTTCACTGGTAGTGTTGGTTTGTAAATCAAAGCACATCGATATCGATCTCCACACAGCTGCTGTCACTGTAAGGGCCTGCGTGATGGATCTCCTTTAATTTATCCTCTGCGGTCGGCGAGGGAGATGGAGAACCTGCCGCCATTAACTTCTAACAAGCCGCATGAGGCTCGCAAACGAAAATGCTTTGCTAATTATAAAGTAAAGGTTGCGGATGTGCGCGTGCTGAGGTCAGCTCGCGAGGCTCTGCTGTGTCTGCTTCATGCCTCAGAGACTGTTTACATCTACATCATTTTTATTCTCATCCTCACAGGCTGTCGTTTGTGGAATTACTACTCACACAGCATAAAGGGGACTCACTCAGTGTGTTAACATGCAGCAAGAGAAAGCTGAATTATCGCCTTAGTACGCCTTAATTTGAACCAAACTACAGTAATTGGACTAAGGCACCCAGGTAAGGAGATTCAAAATCCAATTTTTCAGCAACCCCTCGGTAAATGATGAGACATGGAAGCACAAATCAATACTGTAGTTGAACAATATGGTAGCCAAGACAAACGTAAGCAGCCAATCAGTACATGTTTGGACTGACAGACTCTGCATTGTGAATGGGCATATCCTACTTTTACTATGTCTGTTTCACTCCCATCAGCATCTGTTTACTGTTAGTGTGCCGCTTGAGGCTAACCGGAAGAGGGCTAACAAGAGCCGGCGCATGCTGGCACCTATCATTGTGGAGTTGAACACACTTCATCCAATAATTGTTTTTTCTCTCTTACATGTAAACTGGGTTACAACACTCTCCCACTGAATAAGCTATTGGTCCAATTACAGCTAAAATCTCAAATTTGGATGCACATGTAAACAAACTGACTGACAGGGCCGTACGTAATGGAAAGTAGACCTGAGGCTGTGTGACTGACAGGAAGAGATCTGTCTAAAAAGGTCTGGGGAAAACAAAAAATATACCTGTTTTAATGCCATATGGTATAAAAATAATCAGCACTATGCTGAGTACTCTGAATTATAACAATGTGGTTATTGCATGAATATAATGATCGTTTCTCAATTCTGAATAGATTGAGTGGTCTTTTTTTATTTTATCCTATATGATCAGAGATTGTTTGGCCTGGTTCAGGCCAATAGACTCTTGTGATGCTAGTGTAAAGAAATGAAGCTTTTAAGGTGCATCCAGCAAAAGCATCAAACCTTTTTTCACAAATTTTTAAATTTTCCGTGAATAATTGTGATGTTCCGCAGTCACAGCAAAAATCTGCAAATATGTAAATCCATGATTAATGAACACTGCATAGGCAGCACCTACTGTTTTAACAAATCTTAATTTATTAAATGGCAAATATGTTGTTTATAATGATTACAATAGATTGATTATGTTTTGCTTATCTATTTAGAAAAATAGTAGAATTTGTCCTTTTTGTGTGAAGTGACCAGGCTAACTACTATTGGCATCCAAGCTGAAGATGTTTTTCTAAACACTTTATGCAAATACTAAATACTAAGTTTTTAAAGAAATAAATGTAGTACTGTGTATAGGACTTATTAAGACAAGACAACCTAAGACAACTATCAAAGTTGCAAATAAACTATTTCTGCAACTTGTGTGTAATCTCTGTTGTTTTTCCAACTTACGGGAGCTCTAAGAGTTTTTGGACAGGACAGGTTAAATGTAACCCACCAACATACACACTATGCAAGAAGTTCTCTATAAAGATGGAAATGTAATAAGTTGTTTAATTCAAATCCAGAAAAGGAAATAACACATTACAAAAACATCTGTGGCTTTTCTCACCTTACAATGCTTTGATGGTGTTCAAATGAGACTGTATGGAGACATACAGCAATGAGAGGATATTAATTACTCTTTGCAAAGTGCAGGGATTTACCAGCAGATGCTGCCTCCTGCTAGCTGGGACTTTGGCTTACAAGCTCTGATTCTGATGACTATTTCGTTTTTTTGGATGGCTGTAAAAACAGATTAGATGACCAGAACGACTTGTCATGACTCAGCTTTCTACATGCTGACAGTTCCAAAATATTACGCTCGGCCTTTTCCCAAATCCAGACCCAACAGATGGAGGAATGACCCGACTGAACGCTGTGTCTTTGGGAAGACGCGCAAAGATTGTGACTTTGAGATTTTTTGGGGGCTAATCATTTTTGCATACATGCTTAAAAATGTAAAATTCTAAGCGTTAATTTACGGCAGCCATCTGTCTAAACAAAGGTTGCCCAGATTACACTCAATGGGAAGAGTCATTCCAGCAAAAGGCTAATTAAGACTTTGAAAAGCAGTGCTCTGAATAATTCATTGTGCAGCACAGTTGGTGTACGACAGAGGCAGACATCATGACATTTGTAATGTCTCATCCTCTGAATGGTTGCATGGCTGTCAGAAGTGTGTTTGTGGTGAAGTGTGTTTGTGGTGTGTTGACAGACTGTGTGGACAAATCAATGGTGACACAGAAATTATCTATACACATGGGATTCTATTTGTTAGTCCCCTAGTTGTGAAAATCCTGAAACCTGGACCAGTCACAGTTTTGTTTACTTTCACAAAAGAGAATCTAAATAAGGGGAAAGGTGGCATTCTTGAAATAAACAAACCAGACTGTTGGTTTCTCAACATTAAAATGTGAGTTCTGTTGACTCAATAAAGGAATAAAGTGCTGCTTTTCACTGAAGTTGAAGCATAATATTGTCGAGGGAAAGCTTCCAAAGAAAACTCTGCATTCAGTTAGTCTTGGCATGTTTTTATTCACTTCTGCCTGATGGTGGAGAATGTAAAAACTTGTCACCTGTCACCTTTTTCCATAAGAAACAAAGAGAAATATAGAAATATGCCTCCAGTGACAGATTAAAAGGTTGACATTTTATGATTTAAAAAAAAATATGGCATTTTATATGAAAAGTGACACAAAAAAAAGACAGAACAGAATCCCAGCAAGTTATTTGTTGATTTCTGCTGATGTCTCTTTTTGAGAGCTCTTAGGATTTTAAGAGGCTGTGATGTTAGTTGCACTACTTTATGTCAAATTATCCTGTTTTCATTCAAACTAGAACTGATAATTTTTTTTTGATGTATTCATTATGCTTTGGGATTTAATACTTGTCATAACCAAATACAATAAAATAAAAATATCAGGGTTACAAAAAAAAATAAAAATAACCAACAATGAAATCACTCTTTATTTTTATGTAATAACATTTCTAAAACGCTTTATATAAATTTCTAGTTATTTTGTGATATCTACATTCAGCTGAAATGAAAGTCAAATGAGTTTTTACCAATATTTATTTTTACTCTGTTTTTACAAGCGGAGTGAAATGAATGAATGTAAAACAGTTGGCTCTGGGTCAATTTTCCCCTCTGCCAATTCCTGTATTTTATACAGGAATTGTCAGTAATACCTACAAATAGCTAGATATAGCCATCTTATGTCTTCTGATTTCCATGAAACAGTTCCTGCTGGTCATTACTCATCTGTTTACTGTACAATAGTTGAATAATTTCACAAATTAACGTGAATAATAATATTTTTGTACATTCATTTTAATGGATTTGTATGACAGATTGTAAAGATTTTGTTTTTCTACCCATATCCATTTATAAAAGTTGACTTTTTAATATTTATGACACCTTCTGATCCCATACAAAGGGATCATCAGCTAGCCAATGTTTGTTGGAGCTTGTTGGTACTTTTTTAATAATCAGACCCTTCCTACAGGCTTTATTAACTCTGCCTAGGAGGCTACATTTCTCTTAAGGGTTTTCTATTAGCAACAGAAAAAAAATAAAAAAATCATGGATGGATTTTGATGAAATTATTAGGAGATATCCACAGTGGCACCAGGAGGAAGATATTAGATATTGGGGGTAATCGGGATCACAGTGCGGCAGAGGGTGGGGTGTTTCGGGTTGTTGGAGCTGCCTCATTGGCAGAGGTCTGCGCTCTGAGTGTCTTTATATTTTCGTCCTTTTACTGACATTTTACATCAAAGTCGCCTTTTTGAAGTGCCAATTTATGCTGCTTTTATTCTAGCACAACAGAGGTTGATCCTTTTTTATGAGTGTGATGATTTTGCCTCCTGCTGGTTTCTAACTGATCTTTAGTTGTCTTGGTTTCATTAGCATGCCTTTATTTCTCACAACACATGGCTTATCCTGAAGTAGAGCTTTCTTCAACCCGTTTTTGGGACTTAATCCGCTCATTCGGAGGAATAAACGTCTGGTTATCCCCTTTGGTCTCCTTCCCTGCTTTTCTGAAAACAGTTTGAAGGTCACAGTAGCTCCTTGATGGCTGCTGTACTTTTGATTCCAGCTTCTTTGAGGCATTAGGATAAAGGCTTAGCACTAACACCACCAGAGGGTTGGGATTGGCTCCAGGAGGAGATGGGAGCTATAAGGCCCAACAAACAGCTTTGGGGATGACCGTTTGTTGGGTTATTCACAGGATAAGTGGACACTGAAACACAACATGGACTCTGATGCTTAGGAGTTGTTTTTGGGTGGATGAAAGCATCTTAAAGCAGTTACATACAGAATCATTTGAGCTCACTGGGCAGACTATGAACATCCTGCTATATAAAGAAAACAACAAAAGAGCTGCACGGATAATGTATTATATTATTTATGATTCCGACTAACCCGTTAAGGTAATTCAATTTGAATGCAGATATTATCGATTTGGTGCAGAATGAAAATAATGAATTGGTGTTGTGCATATATGCTCTAAGAGACTTAAATGCCACTAAAATTCAAAAACAAATTTTATTGGATCATGGGGCAAAAAGTAATTGGGCAACATTTTTCTCCTCAATACCAGGAAATATGTTTCTTATTCCCTTTTTTGTTTGTTTTCCCATGTGTTTGTTATATATGATGCGTCAACTTTAGTGGACACTGACACCTCATACAAGTGAAATTGGACTTTAAAGGTAAAGAATACCAAAAAGTAAAAATCCAAAAGTTAAACTTCTAAATAACTGTTTTTTATTTTGTTTATGGAATCTAAAAAAAAGCAAATTCAAGCACTTTGAGATACACTATAATAACCCTTTTGTGCATTTTTGCTGAAACATTGATCTACTTATTTATAGAAATGGATCCTAAGAAATAGATCCAAGTGCCTAAGTTTTAATTTTAAGTGTAATGAATGGTGATGTTCCTTCAATATTTCTATATAAAATTCTTTCCTCGTTATGCCATATTTTTAAGTGCACCAGTTCTATGAATATGTCTCCAAAAAACATTATTATTATTATTATTATTATTATTATTATTATTCTTTTATTTTGCTTTCCAATCATAGTTTTATTTGTTTCATGATGAATTGTAAAACTGTTTTTGACTTCGGCATCTTCAGATGGTCTTCTACTTTTGTTAATTTTACTCCAAAACATAACCCATCTCCTTCCTGTACAGATGTTTTCCTATTGTTATTCTTAAATATAATTGAGCATATGTACATCAATAAAAAAAACTGCTACCTGGTATCTTGACAAATTTATTTACATATTACCATGATTTCACAAAATGAAGTAATGTGTTTTAACTTCCATTCACAAATGTATGCAATTATTCAGAAGCTAACAACGCCCAACATTGTTTGCACTGGACATATTTGGTCAAATGTGCTGTAGTTTTTAAATGTAAACTTTTAGATTAGTCATGCGAAGTTGTTTTCACTATGCTGCAGTTACAGCTGAATTTCCCTCTGTGGTACAGTAAAGAATTATTACTGTATTCATACTGTATTAACCCTTCAGATACAAAAATTAAAATGGCCGGGATTGTTTTCTTTCTATTTTAGCTGTAAAAAGGGAAAACTAAATAAAATAAATTTTTGAACTTGTCAGTCGATTTGAGTTTTATAAGAATCAATTCTCCGATTTTTCTTTTCAACACTGCACTACAGATTGTGTGAGGAGCAGGCCAACAGATTACCCCTCAAAAAAAGGTCTGGTTAAATATCCACCATAGGAAAATCAGGGTAATGTGCCTGATACTTTGCACTGTGGAGTGGATGTGATGTGAAAAAAAGATTGATCAAATTCAGATAGTCATCATACCAAATCTTCTTGCAGTTAATCAGTTTGCATGAAAAAAGTTGTTTTACAGATATATATTTTTTCGTGCTGTCAAAGGCTCATTATTTTGAGAAGTGATCCAAATATTGGAACAGAAACAATCCCATACCAGGTTACATCAAAGAGCTCCATAGGTAAAATTTTACAACATTTTGTACTATAATATAAGGGAATAAATAATCAGTACAGCAGTGTAGCTACTGAGCAGTGCACAAGACCAATAGACAGAGAGATCAATTAAACCAGGGTTATGAAAAACTGCTTCAAATGAAGGTTCTGTTGAGTATCGAAGGCTGCGGTTAAGGAAATATAGTGTCTTCCTGTTGGAACAGCAGCACTAGATATCTGTGATCTTGAGTTGTGCTTTCGTCAGTCTCTTTGTCGGCCTTCTCCAATGCTCATCTTTGTGCTGCTGTCATGGCTTCACTCAGCCTCCTTTGAACAAGACATTAATCTCAGTAGGACGAGCCAGTTAAATAAAGGTTAAGTAGATAAAACAGATGTGTAATGTGTCCTTTGTGACATCTTTACCCATTAAGTCTAAATGGAAAATCAGCAACTCCTCACCTCCACCTACTCCTTATCGCTCCCCGAAATTATAGCAACTCTAACATGGAATATTTAAAAGTAATTTACTAGGTTAATAAAGTAATGGCAACTTTCAACCTTAAGCATATACTTCCAGTCTTACTTTTTTGTTTTATATAGAGTAGTTATGCTTCAGCTTTTTGTTAGGCTTGCTGATGTTGTATAAGTTCCTATGACTTTTCAGGGAACTGTTTTCTGTTCCAAAATCTGATCCAAATCTGATCCTTTCTCTCAGTTCAGGGTCTCCTCCCAGTGGGACATGTCCAAAATACCTCTAAAAGGAAAGCATCCTTATCACGAGCCTGCACCACTAGGGTCAACCCCTTTTCAGTGCAGAAAAGCAGTTGGGCTTTTCCATTTCCATTAATTCATTATATATACAGTATAGGCCAAATCTGATTTTAATCACTGGCTTGATCCACCAAGTTATAAAACTTGATGTTTGTTTACGGTTTAATTTGTTTTTACTTTTTCCCGTCCTAATGTCTTTGAATGTCTCAACGTAGACTTTAAAATGGGTTGAATTTACTCACCAACATTTCTCCTGGGGCCTCCGGAAGTCTACCATTTTGGTGGAATTTTTATGTACAGCATGCTGTCTCCATCCTCTCCTCCCCTGTAATCTGACTTTGGGATGTTCCTTTTGCACTGGGAACCCCGATGATTGCTGACTCAGAACCCAGATATGGTTGAGCTCCCTGTATGGCTCAGTGTGTTGCTGGTGAACTGGCAAACTCTAAATCACTGGCTGCCTTCAGGAGCTGACATACACAGTTGTAGGCTGGCTATGGTCCAGCAGTGACCCTGCTACAGAACCAGTGAACTCAGAAATCTTTATATGTCTTTAGTGCAGACACTGGCATCATCAATCTCCCACTGATTTTGCACAATGTGATATTACATTAAATGCCTTTTCTGGCTTCAACACTTAAGAAAATGTAACATAGATGATTTTTTATATGTTAGTGTTTATAACTTCCACAAAAGTAAATCACATTAAGTTTTGAATTTTTTCTGTGAAATTCTGTGAATTCCTTTAACAGATCAGTTTGGTAGTTTGCACAGGTGCAGAAGGAGAAGTTAGTTGCTGAAGTTTGTAGAGAATGTTCAGTGGACAGATCGTTCTTTGTGACATTAGTAAACAAATTTATATGCAAATAGCACAATAATTTGGGTTATAGTAGCATTTATTTTTTTCAAAACTTGCACCACAAACCTATATGGACAATCGAGACAAAAGGAAACCCAGGCTTTTATCAGGAGTTGTATTGCGACTGACCAGTTCACCAGTAGGCAGAACAAAATCCTTTAGATGATTAGTTTTTTTTTCCAGAAACTCCTGAATATCTTGATTTATCAAAGGACTTAAGTTTATGATTGTCTTTGTGACATGTTACTAGCTATGGTGTTTGGTCTCATTACCTCCTGTCTGATTAGCACCATCACCTCACTGCTCATTTTGTAGCAAGGAGCAATGAGGTGGGTAAAAATTGCAGGGGTGTGAAGAGGTCTGATGACATGAGACCTTGTGGTATTAAAACACCATCATATTCCTGATTAGAGAGATATCTGCTTTGGTTGAACCTGTCCACCTTCTGTCAGCTTAAGCCTTTGTATCGGAAATCAAGTTTAAATTATTATGAGTACCAGATAGGAGTATGAGTTCATTCAGCTTAAGTTAGATCTTGAGCTGTCATGTAGGGTTGACAGTCCGGCTTTTGGTAAGGGATTTTTTTCAGAGGGCCCATTGAATGGTTCAGGGTTTTTTAACCAGTTTTCCATTTTGTTTTTTAACGCTTTTGGGGGTGGAAGCGAAAACATTTTAGTCACTGATCACATATGAGCAAATTATAAGCACTCTTGACCACTACTGGAAAACAGTCATCCCTCTACCATAAAGGTAGTGAAATCAGATCAGAAGGCTTAAATCAGAAACTATTTACAATTTGTCAGACAGACCCAGTCGCTTTGGGTTTCTAAATACCAAAGAAAGATGTTGCAATTGTTTCTAGTTATCCAGTTTACTGTGCATTAGGTAGATATTATATTTGTAAAAGCAAAAGGTTATTCCTATTTTTTTTCTAAAATTGTGAAGATCTAACTTCAGTGCAGAATCGTGGACCATCTAATTTTACCATTAGTCTTAACAGTACCAGCACACTGGAGATTAAGTCGAATGAATGCCAAGTTGGTTTGATTAAAAATAACCTGATCTTTCAGTAGTACTTGTTACTCGTGTTTAGCATTTGGATATAAAAGCATAACTCAGAAGTCAACTTTTGCTCACCTTTCTTCAAAGATTGGTCACTATTTGTGTGTGTCTTACCTTCAGGCCACTGTTTCAGCCAATATAAAGCATTTTATTCCTATTATCTGTTCCCTTTTGGCTACTGACTCAAAATGACTTTGGTGGGATAAAGCTGGTGTCCATGTATAGAACCACTTCCAAAGGTGGTTTGGCATTAATTAGCATCTACCGCCAAGTTCCATGATTTACCCAGCTGACCAGGGTAATGTGTTTCAGGAGTGCTATTGATTCTTAAATTGCGGCTCTAATTTGTGTTCAGTTTGCCATGGACCCAGCACACCTTCTGTGAAAATGGTAATTATTTTAGTAATCACTGTTGCTTAGAGACAGTGCACTCATGTTTATTTTTGGTTTCCAAAACCAGGACTGTAAATAGTTTGTCTCTTGGGTACTGAACGCCCAGCTGCTTTTTAATATTTTTATAAAAAAAATATTAAAAAGCTCCTCCCTTCTCCTCCCTTCTCCACTCTGCCTTTTATCATGTGATTTTTAGAGAAAAGTGATAATATAATGGATGAAATCAGAATAAGTTGAACAGAAGTGGTTGTAAAATGATATCCGTGCACTCTTCCCTGAGAATGAACAACAGTACATCGGTGGCTCTCTGCACAACCTTTTCTGGCTTAAATGAACCGTAACGCCTCCACCAAATAATTAATTTCTGGTTCTCTCTCCTCATCCCTCCCCCTTCTCTGAACTCCGGGCTTGTGGCTTTCACAGTTCAGCGAAGTTACAGGGAATGAAACAGTAATGGATTCTTGCTGCCATTTGTTTTTTTCCAGAATATGGGAATAAAATCAAATTGTGACATAAAGAACATCTCTCTTTTTTCATTTCCAGCTTTATGTTCTTTCTTTATATGTTTTTATCCCGCTTCTATGTTCCTTTTCCTTGGTCTGTAATTGGTGACAGTTTAAATATCAGCAAATAAGAAAATTGGATCAATTCAGTCTTATTGTGCCATATCATAGCAGAGTATTAGATGCGTTGCACCATTGTAAACTCTGATTAATTGTTTACAAGAATACCCATTTCTCAG
Organism: Apricaphanius iberus; assembly: GCA_028564705.1. Classification (NCBI taxonomy): domain Eukaryota; kingdom Metazoa; phylum Chordata; class Actinopteri; order Cyprinodontiformes; family Aphaniidae; genus Apricaphanius; species Apricaphanius iberus. Next base: position 6,237,155 of record JAPXFQ010001878.1, on the reverse strand, counting down.
ATTGACCAACCTGCCATTTAATATTTATTTAGAACTGTACAAAAGTAAATGTTTTCTTGTGTTTTTATAAAGATGTAATTGCCATTTTGACTTTGTAAACACACATCTTGGTCGGATTGGTAGAATTAACCTAAATGTGTTGGTGTCCTGGTATAAAACTGGGCTCATGAAAATTCCACAAATCTCCAATATGAGATTTGGGCATTCAGAAAACCATTCCAGAAGGATTATTGTTAGCCTGCTGTATTAATTTCAAAACTAAATTGGAAGTTAACCATATAACTGTTGATTTGAGGTGAAATTTAAGAATATGGACTTAACTGTCATCCTTTTATTATTTCAACCAAATGTTTAATTTCCCAGAATCATTTCTACTGAAACATTCCCACACAAAAATATGTTTCAAAATTTCTGTGACTCCTGGGTGGTTTCCGAACACCCTTTCCCATTCACTTTTATTTCCCAATGGGGGACAGTTTGGGTAATCTTCCAAACAGACCTTGTCAAATTACCACACATGAACACCTTGTACTTGATTATAGTAGGTGCTCCTGACCCGCCCTGCTTTACGACCCTGACTAAGATGGCATTGCAGTGACAAACTTCTGTATCAGTTCTGTTGCGCTTTTTGTGTCTCTGTTCTGTATTCTCCAAACCACAGACGGTCTCGGCAGATGACCGCTTGTGCTGAGCCTGGTTCTGCCGGAGGTTTCTTCCTGTTAAAAGGGAGTTTTTCCTTTCCACTGTCGCTTCATGCTTGCTCATTGTGAGGGATTGCTGAGAATTACACGACGCAATCTTCTGTGGTTCTCTAAAGTCTACATTAAACATTGTATTGTAATAACTCTTCTTGTAAAGTGCCTTGAGATGACATCTGTTGTGAAACGGCGCTATATAAATAAACTGAATTGAATTGAATTGATTCCACAATTTTGAAATGAGGAACATGGAATCAGCATCTTTTCAAAATATGGATCCCAAAAATGTTGCCAGCATGTGTAACTCTTTAGTCATCCTCCTTAGAACGTCAGACTCTCAGGTTGAAGTGAAGGTCATTCCAGTAAATGCTCTTAAACAAATAAACGTCATGCTGGAAAGAAAATTTACATCAACACTCGATCATGATCACTAACCAGAGGTTAACATGGTTTGGCCTTACTTGGCTAAAAGCTGTCCTGGAAGCTTTTGTTAAATTTTTTAACAGATTTAGTTAAATTACTATGTATTGTAACCTGTGAGTGTGTGTAATTATGGAAATTAACAATACATTCAAACTTTTATTTTGTATTATATTCAACTCAAATCATTAATCTCCATACCAAAGGTGAATTGATATAATAATTTTTCTCTCTGTTTTGTGTTTTGTATCGGTTTACAATAAATAGACCTGACTGAGTCAGTCTTTCAGCAGGTCTATTCCTGCCTGTGCACGTACTTGGATGTCTGTTTCTTGTACTCTCAAACACTGAGTCATGTCTTGAGAAGCTGAAATGAAAGGTGGAAGAATGGATCGCCTTTTACTCAACAATGTAACGACCGTCCTCCTGAGGACGACCTTATCAGACGAACCGTCAGTTCGTCAGTTTACAAGCAGCAGAGTCAGGAAGGACAGGCCCGTCAGGTCTGTGATGTTAACGATTTACGGGCTGGGTTTATGGCCCTTCGCTGGTGAACCAGACAAACGGAATGAGATGAATCGGACTGGACAAGGTCAATAGAATTTCTTGTGAAGGTCAGAAGAATTGAAGTCATGGATGAAGTGAGGCCTAATCTGGAGTGTTAGGGAAAACAAAAGTCTTACATGAGTTAAGAACATGTCATAACTGAATAGACGGGTCTCTTTAAAATTTCTACCTGCAAATTTTTTTATTTCAAACAAACTATCTACTTCACTGTTTGCTATAACCATAAATCCCTCCCGAACTCAGAGGCTTGCATTTCATTTAGATTTCTGTGTACATGTGAGCTTTAACTTAACTGTTGGTAAGCAGGCCCAGCTGGAAATAAGTGGGATAAAAATCCAGCTGCAGATCTGTCGCCTAGGCTAATGCCACCATTAAATTATTTGATGTGCATCAGCTCACTCCATCCCCTTGATATTCAAAAGTAAATTTCAATTTGTGTGTGGGGGGGTTTATATTGTACTTAAAAATACAGTTAGCCAGACTGTTTACAGTCTCATCTCACGCTTTTGTGCATAGCCAGCCAGGGTTTTAATGTGTCTGACTAAGTTTTATAAAGTGAAAGAAATCAGATAATAAAGCTGAAACAATTACTTGTGTTGGGGTGTAGCGTTTCCAGCCACTCTCAGATTAAAAAGAAAATTAGTTTTGCTAAGCAGTTTGGCTGCTGTATATTAAATTTAATCTTAAAGCAAATTAAATAACTTGAACTTGTCACACAGAGCACAACCATCGGTCCCCAAGTGCATTTAGAATCTGTTTTATTCAGTGTGTCATACCAAAACCTTATAAACTCCACATGACAAAAGTAATTTCAGCTTTGCTCGGATTTTATAGACGAATTTTAAAATATTATATAAAGATTTCAAATAAACTCATAAGATGTAGTTTATTTCCGTACATATTATAAAACTCTTTTACTCTGTGAAGTGGCAGCTGGACTATAATCAGATTTTTTCTAAATGTGCTGCTGATTTGCTTTCCTGCAGCACAGGAGCATTGTAACACACCTGGTCATGAAGTTGTCGCTCCAGCTGAAGAAAGCCTTCTAACCTTCATAAATCTAACTGTGAAAATATATGGATTAAAAGTTATGCACACGTATGGTATGTGTACATTGTCAAAAAGGCCATTTTTGGAATTTATTATTTTATTTTTTGCATAAACCTCTCTGGGCGACATGAGGTTTTATTTCTCTATTATAAAAACAAAATGAAACCTTAGTATTCTAAAGATAATTGGGGTAAAATAAGGGTAAATTTAATAGAAAATACATTTTGATGAGAGTAATGTACTTTAAACAATAAAAGAAAACCATTCTTATCGATCTAGAAACCAAAGGATGCAATCTTTACTTTCATTAAATTTATCATCCAGAGCAAACAGTTGGTTACAGCAGAGAAATAAATAAATGCTTTACTATGAAAAGATCCTCAGTACAATCAAACGCGCAACCAGGAAAGATAGTCTTCTGTTTTAAACAGAGAACTTCATGGGGGACTAGTGCCAAAAAGAAACACAGATTTAAATGCACAGTGAATTACTGTGGTAATCTGAGTGGGAAATGAAGACACTTTAATAGCAGAAAATGAAAAAGAAAAGCCTACATGATGCATTGAGTGGCTTTAAATGCTTGACTACAATACATAATATATTAACCAGTGCCACATTTGAAAATGATTGAACAGGGTAGAAGGCTTTTCAAAGCATCAACAATTCTTAAACTGAACACTGAGATTTGCTGCCATTGCTGCAAAGTAGAAGTAGTCACCATTTCTACATCTCTCTGTAAATATATATTGAAGGAAAAATAATTTCCATACCAACCTGGACCAATTGGTAAAATAATGACCAACTGCAGGTGGTTGTGATGCCCTTGGCAGCAACTATAACGAGGTAACTGACACCGGGAGCAGAGCTGAGCCATATCACCAAACCTACCCTAAATACCTAATATGCGTCATACACTGCATTTGCTTTTATTCATAACTATAGTCCTTTTTGCATTGTATGTATAAAATGCGCCCTCCATTTAATTTTCTGTGTATCTGTGTGCTTCCATTTGGCTGTCACTGTGGTGATGGAGCTTTTGAATCTTCCTTCTGTGGGACAATGAAGGATATGTCTATGCTTTTCAAAAGCCAACCCACACCATTAGCACAATGTTTGATAGCTTGGTCAGTTTGCGTGATGTTCTGTTTCTCCTAAAGGCTGAGTTTTATACTACAATTAACTGGATACACACCTCTAAAAAGTGTGAAGACGTCACATTAAGCAAAGCAGTATGGTCAAAATATATACTTTTTTCTGTATTGGAACAGGATCGATGATTATCGTGAAACATTTGAAAGATGCTAGGTTTCAATTCAAACAAAGGAAAAAGCTAAAATAACCAAGAAAATAAATATTTTAAGAAATTGTCAAATCTTAAGTGATTAATTCACTTAAGAATTATTGTACTCCATGAATTAAAAATTACGTTTTCACTGTTTAACATATGCTTAACTTGGAAACGGCAAATAATGAGAACTATGTTTAGACGGATGTTATCACCACCTTATAAAACCTCTTGGATGTTAGTGGCCTTACAGTATGTACTGGCTTTCATATAAAACCGAGCATAACAGTTTTTCTTAACATTTCTGTATTCTTTTTGGACAGCTTTGGTTTTAAAACAACCGCATGACATTTTTGGTGAATTCTTAAACTCTGACCCAAACTGAGGATTGTGAGGCCTGTATTTCTTTAGTTTGTCTGATTTTATTTCTTATCAAATGAATGAGTCATTAAAGCACTGTAGGGGTATTTTTATTGCCCAGCCATTCCTGGGAAGCTACATTGTCAGTTAATATTTTCTCCTGTTGTGGATAGGGGCTTGGCCTGGTTTGCTGGAGTCAGAAACCCTGAAATGGAGGTGTAAGATTTCCAGATTGGTAGATGTCAATAACTTTTTCCCATCTGTTCTTTCCTTCCTTTAGATCAAGCATTGAAGTTTTGCATTTTGTTCTTTGACCATACTTCACATAGTCTAAACACCTCTATATGTGTTTTTTTCATTAAGTGGGTCCAGCACTTATGAGGTACTGTATGTATTGCAAGGTTAATTCATGATTTCACAAGAGAACAATGTGTATTTTCCCACAGGCCCAGGCTTTTCTGGATAAATGTATTAAACATGAATGAATGCACTGTTTTAAAACTACTCTTTGGGCCTTTAAGTGTTTGAGATCAAGCTAATATGAATAAAAGCAGTGTGTAACAAATTCGTCTGTTTATTAATAAAAGTCAAGTACTGCTTTCATAAATACGTATTTTACTGACGTCTAATCACAATCGCATTATCATGAAAGCGTTCTTGTCTTAGAATACGTTGTTTATAGATACGGAGGGTGCACCCCTGTCCCCTAAATGAGGCTGCCATATTGCTTCGCAATCTTTGAATATGTTAGCCGAAAGGTGTTAAACTTGTTTGCTTTACGCGTTTTAGCCAGTGACGTTGGGGGGAGGGGGAGAGGTGAAAAGAAGAAACGGGTATAGAGGACCGTGGATCATAGTTTTCAATTTCAGTAGTGGACCATCCATACTCTTTGCCCTGTGAGAGGGAGAAAAACCATACCACAGAAAAGAAAATAAAATAACTGGGAGAAAAATGGAATCTACATCAGTGGAGCATTTACCAGATGGAGACTATTCATGAGGGACACGAACTTGAAGACGGACGCGGAGGTTGCGGTCTTTCTGCTGGACAGGTAAGTTAATTATATGAAACAATGAAGTTTATATTAGCGTTATGTTTGACACAGGACAGGTTAGTCCAGCAAGTACCTAGATATCTTCCATTTAATTCGGACAATTTTCTCCACTGCTTCCGTAGTAGTAATGGCGTGTTATAACGACGAGAAGCCAGAAAACAATGCTCAGTTGCTTGCATTCATTGAGCGCACCACCAGTGGGAGGTAATTCTTTCTCACAGGGGCTTTAAACATGAGAAAAGAGCATAAACTAACAAAATTAAACTAACAAAACTTTTTCACAGCAATCAAAATGTCCAAATCATTATGAAATAAAGTGATTTCTTTTCCTTATCTTTTGGTACTCTTTAAGTTAACCCCTATAATGCCTAATTTATTCTTCTCTTACCACTTTAAATGAATCGAAACAATTCACTGAGTCACCATTGTTTACTGAAGTTCTTTTTTTATTTACGTTAAAGACATTAAGTATTAAATAGAATACATTTCTGGCTTTAAAACAGCCACGTAGTGGGTACAAAAATAGATGAAGGATGTCTGAATTCCATTAATGAGGATCTGAAGCTTTAAGATAAAGGGTTATTTAAACACCTCAAGCCTTATACGTTTGACCACAATTAAACATGACATTTAAATCCATCAATCACTTAAATTCTTTGAACAACTTGAAGAGCCAAAACTCCACAGTAAGACTGCATGATGGGAATTACCATACTGCTTTATTATTTAAGAGCAGCCTCGTCTACCCATCACTACAATTTTGAATCGATTCCTATAAAAATCGAACTGAATCGATTTGCAAATTAAAAATGTATTTAATTGTTGAACATGTTTTACCCTTTTAACAGCTACAATTGGAAGAAACAGTCCAAACAGCTCACCCAGTGTTGCGTCATTGAATTATAGGCATATAATTAAGGTAATGGCTAACAAAAATCAAAACATTTTTAACAGCAAAGACTCATCAATATCAAACTGAAAATAAATAAATTTAATTGGCAGAGATTGGATCAGATTGGTTGTGAGAAGTGATTCTCACTGTTGAATGTCGGCATTGAGTTGCGTATATCCCATAAGTGTGTGTGTGTGTGTGTATGTATATATATATATATATATAATATACACTACCGTTCAAAAGTTTGGGGTCACCCAAACAATTTTGTGTTTTCCATGAAAAGTCACACTTATTCATCACCATACATTGTGAAATGAATAAAAAATTGAGTCAAAACATTGACAAGGTTAGAAATAATGATTTTTATTTGAAATAAGATTGTTTTTACATCAAACTTTGCTTTCATCAAATAATCCTCCATTTGCAGCAATTACAGCATTGCAGACCTTTGGCATTCTAGCTGTGAATTTGTTGAGGTAATCTGGAGAAATTGCACCCCACGCTTCTAGAAGCAGCTCCCACAATTTGGATTGGTTGGATGGGCACTTCTTGCGTACCATACGGTCAAGCTGCTCCCACAACTGCTCAACGGGGTTCAAATCTGGTGACTGCACTGGCCACTCCATTACCGATAGAATACCAGCTGCCTGCTTCTTCTCTAAATAGTTCTTGCACAATTTCGAGGTGTGTTTTGGGTCATTGTCCTGTTGTAGGATGAAATTGGCTCCAATCAAGCGCTGTCCACTGGGTATGGCATGGCGTTGCAAAATGGAGTGATAGCCTTCCTTATTCAGAATCCCTTTTACCCTGTACAAATCTCCCACCTTACCAGCACCAAAGCAACCCCAGACCATCACATTACCTCCACCATGCTTAACAGATGGCGTCAGGCATTCTTCCAGCATCTTTTCAGTTGTTCTGCGTCTCACAAACGTTCTTCTTTGTGATCCAAACACCTCAAACTTGGATTCATCCGTCCACAGCACTTTTTTCCAGTCTTCCTCTGTCCAATGTCTGTGTTCTTTTGCCCATCTTAATCTTTTTCTTTTATTGGCCAGTCTCAGATATGGCTTTTTCTTTGCCACTCTGCCCTGAAGCCCAGAATCCCGCAGCCGCCTCTTCACTGTAGATGTTGACACTGGTGTTTTGCGGGTACTATTTAATGAAGATGCCAGTTGGGGACCTGTGAGGCGTCTGTTTCTCAAACTAGAGACTCTAATGTACTTATCTTCTTGCTCAGTTGTGCAACGCGGCCTCCCACTTCTTTTTCTACTCTGGTTAGAGCCTGTTTGTGCTGTCCTCTGAAGGGAGTAGTACACACCGTTGTAGGAAATCTTCAATTTCTTAGCAATTTCTCGCATGGAATAGCCTTCATTTCTAAGAACAAGAATAGACTGTCGAGTTTCAGATGAAAGTTCTCTTTTTCTGGCCATTTTGAGCGTTTAATTGACCCCACAAATGTGATGCTCCAGAAACTCAATCTGCTCAAAGGAAGGTCAGTTTTGTAGCTTCTGTACCGAGCTAAACTGTTTTCAGATGTGTGAACATGATTGCACAAGGGTTTTCTAATCATCAATTAGCCTTCTGAGCCAATGAGCAAACACATTGTACCATTAGAACAATGGAGTGATAGTTGCTGGAAATGGGCCTCTATACACCTATGTAGATATTGCAACAAAAACCAGACATTTGCAGCTAGAATAGTCTTTTACCACATTAGCAATGTATAGCGTGTGTTTCTTTAAAGTTAAGACTAGTTTAGAGTTATCTTAATTGAAAAGTACAGTGCTTTTCCTTTAAAAATAAGGACATTTCAATGTGACCCCAAACTTTTGAATGGTAGTGTATATATATATATATATATATATATATATATATATATCTCCCATAAATATAAATGATAAATTTCAAATTCATTTTCAAAATGAATATAAATCTAAATACCATTCAAGTCCTATCACAAATTTTGTTCACAGCCTACTAATGAATCTATCAAACAGTTTTGACTCATTGCTTCATAGATAGATAGATAGATAGTATCTGGTAAGTATAACTTTGGTAGTTGCTTCTATATGATTAAAAAAAGTCAAATGAACCATCCTTGCACGGTACTTTAGGTCAGACATGATACTAAAAAAAATCCTAAAAACCGAGTTTTTAAAATCAAATATTTACTGTTAGCTACCCATTAACTAATTATGGCAATAATTAGATGACAGGATTTAATTAGACTAAATCCATGATGCAGTCAGTTACAGAGATTGGTCTGTGATGAATAAATCCAGGCTGATTTATTCTTTGTCTTATTCTGGCTTCGCTTTTTTTTATACCTGTAAACATTCTACATATTTTGTACCAATCTACCTAACCTAGTGAAGAAGATTATTCATAATGAAATCCTCAGGTCTTACATATTATAAATCGTATTGCTTCATATGGATGGGATTTCACAATGGTTATGTTTGTGTAAAATTTTACTCAATGTGTTCCACTTATCTCAATGAGCCAGGATGTTTAGTACCAGAACTTAACTACAAAACACTTCAAGCTGTTACTTTGACACCTCCTGTTCTACTCTGTGTGACTTCTGAAAGTCTAACTCCCTCAGACCTGGAAGTGTCGCTAAACATGGAGTATGGAAAGAGCACATAAAGCTTCCAAACTAGTTCGAAACAAGAAAATTAGAACGCTGAACAAAAAAAGCTGTATTGTTCATTAGCATTATCTTTCCAAATAGTACAGCATACAAACGACTTCCTGAAGTTGATTAATGATGTTCTGCTGCAGCACAACATCTTATCCACTATTGTTGTTGTAGTTTTGTGACATTTTTTTGGCTGTCCACATGCATAAGCAGTTAAATTTGATGAATGTTTTAGAGTTTAGGATCCCCTAAAATGGCATTTTGTAGTGGACTAATAAACCATTACAACAGCAACAGCAAAAACTTGCCGCTTAGCTTTATGACAAACTTAAACTTAGCTTTATGTCAAAACTGTTTTATGAAGGACAGTCTATATTGCGTCTCTTCTATTTGTATGTTTTTTGCAGTGTTGGCTTAGGAGTATTTTTTTCAAACTTGCAACATTATTTTAGAAGCTTTAGAGTTGCATGTGCCACGAATGGAATCAATTAAGTGTTAAATGTTTTGACAAGTTTAACCACCTAATTTAAAACAAAAAGGGTTTTCCTCTTTTGTTCCAACTCCAGTTGGATCGCATTCATTGAAACTGTTTTAAGTTTTATAATCCTATGAGTAAGAGATTGTGTTTTAGGGCATTTTGTGCTGTTAGGGCAATGTTGATACCCTCCTGGGGGGTTAAAATATGTGAACAAAAGTGCCTTGCAAAAAAATATAAAATCTTTTTTTCCCATTATTTTTCTTTTCTCTGTATCAGAGTTGATTAAACCCCTGGCAGTAAAATATTTGTGAGCTGTAATAAATAAATAAAAACCTGTAGGAACTGAGACAGAATTCTGGGTACAGCAGAAAATATTAACTGATTTGTTTTTATGAGTTGTATTTTTTAAAAGAAATTTAGATGCAAAGCTGACATGTTTTGCGTTCTTGTTGGGTATTTTATTGCACACCTTGACATTGGTCTGAGGTAGCTCTTTCACATCATCTTCCTGCTCTTTGAGTCGTTTTAGCTTGCTTTATAAATAGCAGCGTTCGAGGCCTTTTGAAATGAGTCCAGCCTTGTTTGTTCTGTTTGTGCAGCAAACTCATTCATAATGTAGAGTTCATAGTCACGGTTCTTCTACAACACATACCAGCATATATTCTGCTTGTAAGCAGCCAGGAGTGCATGCAAACATAGGCATAACACTCGGTCCGCATGTGAGGACCGTGATCTGTTTTGTGATTTATTCTCAGTTGTACCGCTGCAGTGTTTGAAATACAGGGCTTGCACATTAATAGTTAATCTGTTAAAACAGTACATGTATATTAATATTTCCCTCCATAATTCCCTCCACCTCTGCAGACCTAGGGGCATATGAGCTGAATTTCTTGTCTACATGTCATGACATGCTACAAGCAGCCGAATTAATATATACAGAGCTCTGAGATCAGGGTTCAACATGTATTTACTCGCACATAAAATGAACCATAAAGCTTACCAGACGGGAGGCTGAAGAGTAAATACAAACATGGCCTGTGAGATAAAATGCTGGCGGGGCTTTAGAGGAACATCAGACCTCGGAGGTAACAAACATCAGGGGATTATTTCCAGTCCAGGCTGAGAAGAGGGGCATTTAGAGCTTTCTGGTCAAATGTAGTAGAGTGAAAGACTGCAGGCAACACAGAGCTTTGAATCTAAGAACATTTAGTCAGATGTTTTGTAAATTCTCAATTTAAAATAAAAAAGTTTATCTTGCATCAATTTAAAATAATTGCTACTGTCTTATAACTGTGATTTTCTTTAAAGGTTGTGATGATCTTTTCCTTCAATTTTCTACAGCTTTCTCATGACTACAGTGCAGCACTGGTTGCACAAAGATTTGCCTTGCGGGGACACTAAAGATTAATTGACTTGACTGGAATCTGGATATCATGATCTACTCATAATTTTTGTTTTATATCAGTGACGCTGCAAGTTTTAGTTGAGTGAAAACTGACAGTATGATGATGAAGATCTGAAATATTTCCACAGCACCAACATTGGCACAATTATTTCTCTAACTCTCATGAGATAGGATAGTCAAGTCAAAAAGAGTCTCAAAAAGATACTATCACTTGTCTGAAAATATATCTTAAGGAATGTATGACTTATTTCATGTATATTTTTTAACTGAAAAACAATATCAAATGGGAATTAAAATGTTAACCTGATCATTTATTTCTGAGTGTGAAGTTCCTTTGATACCAGTCTTACCATGTGCAGAAGTACATCCTTTTAAACTGAATGTTTAATTCATGGTAGCAGCAGCAAAAAATACATAAAACTATTGTTTTCGCTGCCCTTAAACTTAAATCCCACATTCAGTGGGAAAGTAGAAGCGGAAATGATCCATTAAGACTATTATTATGAAGACAATACAATATCTAAAGGTAAAACATTAGTGTTACCTTCCTTTCAGTCGGCTTTTGTCCACCACCTCATGCAATTTCATTTTGTGCTTAACATTTACAAACAGCAATGGAAAAGAAATGTGCTGGCTGTTAGCTAATGAATATTGGTCTTCATTGGCCTCCTTATTGCATTAACATTTACCATTTTCCATTTGTCTGATCATGTTACCCCACGGCACCTCAGGGTTCAATGAGCGGAGCCAAAGTCTGAGTGGATGTCCACGGTGCCTCCATGTCAGCGCTTCATATTCTTTTCTTGAACAAATTACATTATGTGAAACCTGTGGTTTCGTAAAAGTTTCTGTTGCAGTGTTTCTGAGCCGCCTTTCGAAAAGAAAAAAAAAATCCTAATAGCAGAAAGTTGAAAATCAGGAAATCTAACAGACAAAAAGCTTTCTGACAGGGTATCTTCATGAATTTGCTCCGATGAGCCCATGTGCAGTAGAAACCATGTATAATGCATTGTATTTTTGGTAACTTTGACTTTAACCGATCAATTTTTATACATGATGAATTTTAACTTAACACGGTTCCCTGCTGTAATGAGTGATGTTCTGATCAGGTGTGTGTGTGTGTGTGTGTGAGTGAGAGGGGGGCTTAAAATCTATGTTTTTCACATTATGCTTATAATTTATGTTATATTTAATTATCCATTATAATAATTATTAAAATGCCATATTGGATTATGTTTTATCATAAATCCAGCAATAAACTTGTATCATTAAAGAAAAAAAAAAGAAACGACCACAGCAAAAAAAAATAAAAAACATAACAGCTATTACCTCATCCATGTTTAAACCAACAGGCCCAGAACATGGTTATGATGATGAATTGGTGCTGATGGGGGATTGGTGCTTATGTGGGCGTGATTATGCATTGCAGGTGTTACATATATCTGACTTTGCTGATTTAACTTTTGCACACATTACGCATCTGTTTTGTTTTATCTGCAGCACTGACCATAAAATGTTTCCACAAAGAAGTTAAGTTAGGTTTTTTTTGGCAGGTGGAAGACCAAGAGATGGCTCAGCAGCAGGCACACTCTTTTCTATTTGGTTGTCCAAAGCCATCTGGGGACTTTCAGCTCGGTGAAGTTGATGAGTGACAGAAAGTTATGCTGGAGTTAACTAGCTTCCTGCCTATTTTTTGCTGTCTGCAAAAGCCTTGTATTAACCTTTTTACCCGATTATCAACGTTAATGTTGCTCTATAAATAGGCTATTGTCTAGATTACCGAGCAAACAGAAACATCACTCATCCAGGGGTTCACTGTAGTTAATGAGGAAACACAAATATTCAATATAAAGTCTCTCTTGTTCCAGTGTAAAAATATTTTTTGACATGTTTGTTCAGAATAAGGATTCATAATAAACACATTATTTGTGCCCTTCTAAATACCGTATTCAGGTTTAGGTCCACCCTTATTAGGCACCCTAAGATTGCTGGGTGCAATTTTGAGGTCTGGTTGATTCAGGTTAAAGTATTTTCTTATAACGCAGCTGTGTAGAATAACCGATTTCAGCAAACTTGAACTCCAGTCAGGCTAAATAAACATATTTTGCAGCTGTAGCTGCTGAACTGTAGGGTGACTGCGGGACTGAGGCTGCACTTACTTTAACCCCTGAATAACACCAGGCGCAGAATACAGCCCAGTGTCTGAACAGCGGCTACACGGACGGCAATTCAAAACTGCTGTAGTTTGTGCGTGGAACGTATCCGGAGGTTTGCGCAATGACATCTACGTATATAGAAGGGAGCTTGTAACCAAAAGTCACACTCATCTGTTCATACAGGTTTTATTTTGAAATGTACCAGATTATCTTGGCTGGCTCATATCTCACTTCCTGTACGGTTCATGCAATTTCTTTAACTTAATTAAAAAACGCATCCTGCGTCCGAGAAACATAGACTTAATCTGGAAAGTTGACGGAGCTCCGCATCAAACCCTTGACCGCATCACGGATGTTGTTATGTGGAGTCAATCACATAACACATCCGTATGCCCTCCAAGGGTATGATGCGGAGCTCCGTCAACTATCCAGAATTAAGTCTATTTCTCGGACGCAGGATGCTTTTTTTTTTAATTAAGTTTAAAGAAAGTTGCATGAACCGTACAGGAAGTTGAGATATGACCAGCCAGATAATCTGGTACATTTCAAAATAAAACCTTATGAACAGATGAGTGTGACTTTTGTTTCAAGCTCCCTTCTATAATCGTAGATGTCATTGCGCAAACCTCCGGATACGTTCCAAGGCGCAGAATACAGCCCAGTGTCTGAACAGCGGCTACACGGACGGCAATTCAAAACTGCTGTAGTTTGTGCGTGGAACGTATCCGGAGGTTTGCGCAATGACATCTACGTATATAGAAGGGAGCTTGTAACCAAAAGTCACACTCATCTGTTCATACAGGTTTTATTTTGAAATGTACCAGATTATCTTGGCTGGCTCATATCTCACTTCCTGTACGGTTCATGCAATTTCTTTAACTTAATTAAAAAACGCATCCTGCGTCCGAGAAACATAGACTTAATCTGGAAAGTTGACGGAGCTCCGCATCAAACCCTTGACCGCATCACGGATGTTGTTATGGTCTGATTGGACTCCCATAATTTTTTGTCCATGCAGCAGCCATACAGACACCAGTGAGTCGAGTTTTCTGAGAGAAGTTTGTGAAATTGGGTCATAAATAAAACTAGCTTGACTTTCACTGTCATATCAGTAGCTCACATTTTTAGAATATAGCACATTTAATCACTGCAGACCAGTGGCGTAGCCAGAAAAAAGACACTGGCTGTGCACCAGCAAACAATGGGTGTGCCAAATTTATTCTCAACAAATATATATAAATATTTTTTTTTTTACTGTGCGCCTGTAATGCCCATCTGAAGGGGGAACATGTTGCCAGTTGCAGCTTCACAAGGCAAGGCGGCGTGGGTTGGACTTAAACAGGTTTATGATTTTGTCAGTCCAGTTTGCCTGCAAGCTCTTTTTTGAACATGAGCAATAAGATGCTATTAAGTCTCTCAGTGAGAATTGTAGCTCTGCTGCTGTTTTTAACCCTGTTCACCACTGAAAAAAAGGCACTCAACAGAGCACCTTGTAACAGGCAGGACATTATCATCTTCGGGAAAACGTCATCCTGGTGGGGGGTTGGGGAGGATGCCTATCTCCAGCAATTGTCTGACGAGTTAATACCTATTAAGTAGTATCTGTTTAGTGGTATTCAGTCAAAACAACCTGACCAAAGAACTGCACATAAAAGTAAAATTCAACGCTTGCACTATTAAAATATCTGATGCAGTTCCTCCACGGCATGGAAGGAAAATAATCACTTCTTTTTTTTTTTCTTGTTTTTTTTTTTTCGTAATCTAATAGTCAGGTTTTTGCAGAAGTTATTGACATTAGTTTTTTTTTTTTTTTTTCACGGACAGTATAAATGATCATAGCTGTTCATCTGCAGGCAGAATCTGAGCCCTTTCCTGACCCATAACTACCTGCGGTATGCATAAGACTATATGACATGCACTAACCTGGTGCACTGGGATGGATGGACTGGCGACCTATCCAAGGTGCACCGTGCCTCTCACCTAATAACAGCTGGAAAAAGTGGATCCCTATAGCACTTTGGAAGAAGAAGCTGTAAGGCACAAAGTGTTTCCCCTCTGACTCACAGCTGGCAGTTGTTTCTACCAGGGGGGGGGTCCTGCCTGCCTGCCTGCCTGCCTGTCTGCTTTAAACCCTTGTTTTCAGTCATTATCTGAGAGGTAATTGAGTATTTTCTTCATAAAATTCCTTTTAATGGTTGAGCTGTATAATGTCTTTCTTTTTTTTAAATGAATTTGTGTTTTCTGCCGTTTAGCTTGGGGCAAACATGACTCATCACTATAGACTGCGCTCAGGGAAAATGGGGAAAAACAGCATTTTGTTCGTGTTCCCTGCTGAATTAGCAGTGTGTTTGCAGTTAAACTGAAAACGTTGAGTGAAATTTGTCCTGATTGTCACAACTTATTCAGTTTTAAATCTTTAAGCGCTTTACTCCAAAGTCAGGCATCCAACATGAACGCCACATCTATTTTAGAAAGCATGAGAATGGATCAATGTTTTTTGGGGTTTTTCAATGCCTGTTGTGCAGATAAATTTATTATTTAAAAATTCTAGGTTAAAAAATATTTTCCGAGCCAGTTTTTTCTGTACTAAAACAACTTATAAAACACTGGCCACTTTATTAGGCACTCCTGTCCAACTGCTCATTAATTCAAATTTCTTATCAGCCAATCGCATGGTGGAAGTTCAATGCATTTGGGCATGTAGACATAATCAAGATGATCTGCTGCAGCTCAAACCGTGCATCAGAATGGAGAAGAAAGGCTTTTTAAGTGACTTTGAACGTGACATGCTTATTGGTGCCAGACGGGTTGGTCTGAAAATTTCAGAAACTGCTGATCTATTTGGATTTTCACGCAAAACCATCTCTAGGGTTTAGAGAGAATGGTCCAAAAAAGGTAAAATATCCAGTGAGTGGCAGTTCTGTGGGCGGAAATGCCTTGTTGATGCCAGAGGTCAGAGGAGAATGACCAGACGCTTTGAGCTGATAGAAAGGCAACATTAACTCAAATAACCACTCGTTATTACCAGTGCATGCAGAAGAGCATCTCTCAACATACAACACATCGAACCTTGAAGCAGATGGGCTACAACAGCAGAAAACTACACTGGGTGCCACTCCTGTTAGCTAAGAACAGGAAACTGAGGCTACAATTCACACAGGCTCACCAATATTGGAATATACAAGATTGGGAAAAATGTTGCCTGATCTGATGAGTCTCGATTTCTGCTGCAACATTCAGATGGTAGGGTCAGAATTTAGCCCACATCCCACATTTTTTCAAGGGTTCAGGCTGTGGTGGTGGTGTAAGGGTGTGGGGGACATTTTCTTGGCCCCTTAGCGCCAATTGATCATTGCTACAATGCCACAGGCTACCTGAGTATTGTTGCTGACCATGTCAATCCCTTTATGACCACATTGTACTCTTCTTCTGATGGCTACTTCCAGCAGAATAATGTTCCATGTCATAAAGCTCTAATCATCTCATACTGGTTTTTTGAACATGACGAGTTCACTGTACTGAAATTGCCTACACAGTTACCAGATCTCAATCCAATAGAACCTTTGGAGTGCGGTGGAACGAGAGATTTGCATCATGGATGTGCAGCCAACAAATCTGCAGCAACTGCGTGATGCTATCATGTCTATATGGACCAAAATCTCTGAGGAATGTTTCCAGTACCTTGTTGAATCTATGCCAAAAATGATTAGGGCAGTGTTGAAGTGAAAAGGGGGTCCAAACCCCATACTAGCTGTTGCTGAGAACATCAGCTCATGACGCTAAATTAGATAGTCAGCTATGACATCTTAACAAAACAAGGGGAAACGTACTGCCTATTGTTCTTTATGGAACTTAAAATGTTAAAAGAAGTTTGATATTATGCCATCTCAGTCTGTGATTCTGTTGCAGGTTTTTTACATATTGCACTGCCTTTTTATGTCAACTACACAGTCTGTTTCCATGTCATCTTCCTTCCAACATGGTTTGGACATTAGATTTTTGTGTGATTAATTCCCTGTAGAAATTCTTAGATATTTTACCTTTAAGGTTCAACCCACAACTATGTGTTAAAGGTATGCAACACTGCATGTTGCTCTAATACAAGTCACGAATTGTCATGATGAAGATAAATGTCTAGCTCATAGAAAAAAACAAAATTTATTGTTGATCCATAATAAAACAGAGCTGCAAATTAAAAGCCAGATCTAGCAACAAGGCATATCACAATGAAATGGAACCATACTAATATTAGAATGGCACCTCAGCAAACATCTAATTTAAAAAAATTAGATGTCTGAATTAAATATGAATCATTTTTTGGAGAGATGGACAGTTTTCCACTTGGACTTACAAAGTCATATTTTTAAGAAATAATCTTCAGTTTATAGACTTTGACAAGTTTATTCTACAGAAGTCCCTGCTCCTAAAGAAATAGACATAACAGAACCAAGAAATGTATAATGTAATAAGACATTCTAGTCTGTATAGAAATTTTGTGAGGTAGAACTCAACTACTCACATCCAGAGATCTGTTTGCGTGACTGAGGCTCATTGTACAGTAGCTTGTAGTGATTCCTTGTACAGGCTCTCTAATCAGATGTGATTCAGCCCCTCAGCTACGATCATAGAAAGCAGCGCCAGCATTCATTTCAGACCTCAGTGGAGACATGTTGTTATTCTGCAAGAAAAACCTTCGAGACCAGTCCAATGTCTGGTGATTCACTTCATTATAGGAGAAAAAAACGAAATTGTGACCTCGCTGGCAGCTGACTGAGTCGGAGCCCCTTTGTTTTGTTGTTTAAATTTCCATACAATCAACATGTTTCAGGTTAGAGCATCAGTCTTGTTGCAAACAGACGTTCACCTCAGACAAGACCCATAAAAGGAAAAAATGGCTGACTTCCCTAAATTATTTGGTTTATTTTGCACAGAATTTAGTCGTTTATTAATTTATATTCCCATCTCCAATCATTGTTTCTTTCCAAGATATGAACAGAGTAAAACATTTTAAATGATGAAGCATGATTTAAAAAAAAGACCACTTGGATCAAACTGCAGCATCTCTGAAGGTCAGATCCAGAAGAATACCACTTGATGTTCCAGCTGCTGATCAGAACAAAACTCCGGCTCACACTTCCAACTGTTGGACTGTGTTTGTCAAGTTTCTGTCCCTGTTGGGCTGGACAGCTCTGCTTGTTGGGGTTCTGTCCTGCTTCTAGCAGTCCCAGCGTTCCCTGGCGCTTCCACTGTCAGAAGGATTAATAATTACACATTCATCCATTATTCATTTCAGACATAAGCTGCTCAGAGTGGTAAACATGGGCTCTTGTCAACATGCAGCTTGCTTGACTTTCTCTTTTTCTCCATGCTCGCTTATTTATGTGGGACACTACATTACTCTTTACAATGTTACATATCAGAGAATGACCTTCGCCCTGTAATCATGATGCTGGATAGAGATAAAAGCCAGTTTATTTACAGCAAATAAAATAAAAAAGTTTAGAAATCCAATGATCTTGTGATGATGAATATCAGGACTTCTGAATGACACATGATTACATTCATTCACTCCATTTAGAGAGATCCTGTTGGTGTTTTGGAATACATCTTTTTGGGATTTTATCTTTTTTTCCCCTCAAATTTACAAATATTAAATTATGCAGGCCTGAATTCCTGCTGAAACCATAACCAATTGCTGGCCTAGTGTCAGCTACATGCATGTTATATTAATTTTGCAGTGTCTCTTAGCTTGTTTCTATCTTGCTACCTATATAGTTAATTTCCCTTTGGTTTCACCGATCTTCAATATTCCTACCTAACATCTCAATTTCCTTTCCATATTTTCCACACTTTTTGTAGTACTTTAACACGCCAAACAAACATATCGGATGAAAAAAAGATAACTTGCCTCTCTTTTCTGCAAATTTGCAATTCTTCTGAAGCGGGTACCCAGTCATTCTCACTTTCCCTCAGGATGGATCAAACCTCCACAACCTGAGTGTGAAAAACGATCAGAGTTTCATCTCAGAGTTTGATCCAAAAGGAGTGGAATTTTCTCAATTACATTTCTGAATGAACACTTAATGAAGCACCAGAGAAAATCTGATTAGAATTATTGAAGCCAATGTGGTCCGAATTTAAAACCTTAAGAAAAAAAAATCCTTTTGCTGCAAGTCTGTAATATCATGTTAACTTTCTCCTTAAATAAAATTTTAGGTTGTAAACATTAACTTGAACAGTGCCTGTCAACACCTACTAAAACGTTTTCTATGTGCCACTCCAACAAGAACTAATAAAACTGTCAGGGTGATGAACTTGGCTCCGGAAATGATTTCAGTCAGAGGGGTGACAGTTGCATAGTTGTATTTTTATTTGTCATACTGTTTCAAACCCGCTGAAGCTGAAAGGATTTCCACCTTTCAACAGATCAGCAGATTAAGTTTGGTTAGATGTCCGTTACATTTTACTGAACGCACTTCAAACTACCAGTCAGATCAGAGTAAACTTTTTTATACTTTCAAATCCAGAAAAGTCACCTTTCCGGGCTGATTTTTGGAGGGATAAAACTAGTGGCCTTTTTAAACACCAATGCCCATAATGTCTGTGACTTGGTTTGTAATGGAGTAGCTCTTTGGTTGCAATGCCTTAGAACTACTTTTGCCTTTGAACTACTAGTTTGTATTGTTCTTTTTTTATTATTTGCTTCCATAAGCCTTTTGCAGTAGTTTGCTGGAATTCTGATCAATTTCTGTTGACATAACTATTATAACCAAATCAGGTTTTTAGGGTGTTTTGCCCACAAACACCTATTCAGCTCTGCTGACAAATTTTCTGTGGGACTGAGATCAGAGCGTTATGATGCTCGTCTGAAACATTAACTTTGTTAAATCCAGGCCTCCTTGTAACTAATTTGACAGCAAGTGTATGATCCCGGTTCTTACCTCATGCAGTCTACACCCTGCAGCAAAACACCCACACATGATGCTGCCACCCCTATACTTCATCTTCCCAAAATTAAAGTGTGTCTTCAAATATAATAATAAAAAAATAAATCTTTATTAGTTTTGTTTTCGGAGCAATGCCTTCTATCTCTGTATCCATTTAGCCTGTCTGTACAGGACTTAAGCCTAGTTTATACTTATCCGTCAGCAACTTTACACCCAGACACAGATGGAATTTCATTTATAATTCAGTTCTCTTTTATTTATATCTCAAATTCTCAACAAATGTCATCTCAGGTCACTTTCAAATTCTCAACAAATGTCATCTCAGGTCACTTTACAACAAAAGTTATTTCGATGCAATTATGCAAACATTCCAGTCAGTTGAAAGTTTTCTATGTAAGGAATCCCAGCAGATTGCATGAAGTCGTTGACATGGGGTGGAGTTCTCTGTTGGTTTTTCAGTGTTGCAAAGCACTTCCCCACCAGGAAAGAAGGGTGTGCTAGTTCTTCCCGCCATTGCAGTGTCGTTTCTGGTTAACTAGAGTTTATCTTCTTCACTTGTGAATGCATTCCCCCCCTCAAGGAGCAATGGACAACAGAAAGTAAGTTTTGATTGAGCTGTAAAGTATGGGCTTAAATTAAGGCCATTAATATTTTACAGCTGTACATGGAGGATGGCACATTATTTCACATTTCAGATTCAGAAATCAAGTTTCACAATCTCGTAGAAAATATCTGCCAGAAAATGTAGCATTTGCAAATGTGCAGAAAGAGGTTTGCATGGTTATAAATAGATTTGCATTTGAAAGAATAATATAGGTTCTTTTGCAAATATATTCATTTGAGATGCGCAGTTTAAAATTACGTGAGAGACTCTGAAGCTGCTGTTGCGAATTTTGGCCCGGTTTTGACATACTGATCTAATTGGATAGTGAGAGATCACATTGTCCAATCAGAGAGCAATCCACTTCCTTGTTTTGACCAGCGCTGGAGACTCTTAAAGGGGAGTAGAGTTTCAGCATGGACCAATACTAAAGTATGTTTCCCACTCGAGTGGGTAATTTCTGATTGATTCTGTCGGATTTAATGTTCATATTTAATGTCATGAGTTAACGGAAGCATTCACTTGATTTAATATCACCCTAAAAAATGTGTTTATTGTACCAAAAGGTCTATGGAAAGCAGCTTTTAATGGACTAGGCGCGACACGCCCCCAGCTGGATGATTGAACATTCGCTCCTCGAAACGTGTCCTCAGCAAAGTTGCCACAGCCGATTTCAGCGTTACCACCATCTGTCCCTTGTCCTGTTTGAAGAGCTCGTGTGCCGCATCGGTGCAAGCATTGCCCGTCTAGACACCAACTACAGGCCCTCAATCCCACCTGAAGAGCGCCTGTTCATCTGACTGCGGTTGTAAAAGTGTTTAATACCGCAATCTTTTCTATGTGCTAAGGCATGCTAGGCTATCAGTTTATACACTGATAACATGGACGTGGGATGCTATCATTGAATGCCGTCGGTGTTAACTGATAGCAAACTGTTATGGAAACGACTGTTTATGATATTTCTAGTCATACTCAAAAGGTCTATCTCATCAAATCCTGAATGAATTGGATTTATGCTATGTTATCAGTGTTTCATTAGTAAATGGACTGAACTTATATAGCACTTTTCTAGTCTTACTGACCACTCAAAGCGCTTTACATTGAAGCCACATTCACCCACTCACACTCTCATTCATACACCGACACCCAACATGGCTCGGTAGGACAATGTAGAATTTGGGGGTTAAGTGCCTTGCCCAGGGGCACATGTGACTGGAGGAAGCTGGAATCCAACCTACGACCCTCCGATTGCAAGCCAACTACTCTACCACTGAGCCACAGTCGCCCTATGTGTGATAGGTGTGGTGACATCAATCTATGCTCTCTGTGTTTGCTGATATCAAACTGTGGTATGAGGACCACTGTTGGTAATCTTTGCAGTGATACTCAAAAGGTTTGTTTTTTAAAGTCCTTATTTTCGTTTATGTAGACGTGGTTTAATTCTGGTATAGAACCATATGAATATTTGTATTTATAAACAAAACAGTATTGACTGTGTTACTTTTATGTAACATATACTATGTATTCTTGTAATTACAAAATGTTATATGTGAATCTATGTTGTGTAATTTAAATCTAACATCACAAAAGTATTTTAGAATTTTAATAATTTTTGTGACTGCAGAACACATATTTTAAACAATTTTTTATTTTCGGTATCCTCTCCTCACAGTGGAGGTTGTATCTGCACTCCACGGAGCTCCATCCTGAAGTGGCGTAGAAGTGTGTGAAGTCGACATGTGTTCTCCACAATTTTCTGCGCAGTTCAGATGAGTGGCACTGGCTGTGGTGGAGCTGTTGCAAGGCCTGGGTCATGCAGCAACCAACTCCTCCTCCTGCTGTCCTGGTGATGGAGAAGTTCATGGCTCAATTCTCGGCGGAGGGAGCAGTGCCTTGGCAGCCAAAATAGCCTGTTTGAAGTCCCAGTGACTTCCCCTAAAGGGCTCCTTTAAGAGCCACCCACAAACCTCTAAAGAGCGTTCGTGCCTTTTTTATTTTCTTAATAAACGGAGCGTGCCTCCAAAATAAACTAACCTCTCTTTATTTTCTTAAATGATTTTTCTTCACTGTTATATTCCTATATAGTAGTATATTTTGGTTTATAGTAAATTTAAAGAGTTCTATATAACATTTCAAGTTGTGTGGCAATATTTGCTGTGTAGTAGAATTAGCCGTCATTTACAAAATTTATTAGGAAAAAAAAATCTCAAACAGAATGTAGTGAACATGAATACAAAAACATATAGACAGGAATAAAAAGGACCAAGCTTGGGAAGCGTAAGAGCCTCACGACGAAGGAGAAGAAAAGTGTGTTGTTCGTGCCGTGCAGAGCCTGCTGCCTCATATTTTCAGTAAACTACTGACTACTAGGGTTTTCAATTCAACACTGCTGTGATGTTTTCAAAAACTACTTTTTGGCATTGAAATTTGACGAACTCTCTCGTCTGAGGCAGCATCCTCTCCACAGCAGGTACGAGGCTCAGGAAGAAGAGCTCAGTTGCAGATGGTCGTGGCCTCCTGAGCGACTCTAGAAGGGCCGACAACACCCTCGATTGGCCATCCTGGGACACGTCCCTCCTCCACTTCGGAGCCCTCCTCCTCTGTGTTTATTCACTTGTGGGGGCAGCAGCAGGAGCAGAGGGACCAGGGACTGGGGAGCCAGGAGAAGCAACAGGGGATGGCTCTACTGCAGAATCAGTTGACTCTGTCAAGACAATATTAAATGTTAACAGGTTGAAAAAAATAGTCAAATTATATACAGGGGTCCCTTGTTTATTGCAGGGGTTCTCAAAATAACTAGCCCCTCGTTAAACACTTTATAGACATTTTTTAGACATTAACATTTACTCACAGTTCTCACTAGTTTTACTCATCTCAAAGTTCGCACCTTTGTAGATTAGAAAACAAAAGTATGCCGCGTTTTTTCTCCGCCTGCGTGCCACTCTGGTGCACCTTTTTCCCACTAACGTTCTCGGTGCAGGTGTCTATTTCCGAGTGATTGTCATAGTTATGGTCGGGGTTTCTTTGTGCTAGTTTAATGGAACGCGAAGATGATCAAAACCAGACAAAATTGCAAAATGCAGGAGACAGGACACGGTAGAGATTGGCAATTGCCTCCAATCAACCATGAGAATTATGTACGTTAAAATTATACTGTGCAATAAATCTGAAAAAAAGAGAGGCCATAATGGGTGAACGTTATAGCGGGACCACTGTACACTGTTTATTATTAAACAATAACATATGTACCAATATAGCTGCCTACGTTAAATCATAGTAAACATACCTTCTGTCTGGGAATCCCCCGCTGCTTCTTCAGGGCTATCCCTGACCCTCGGGGAGGATTTTCTCCGCGGTCCGCATACTCCCCATGTTGCTGCTGGTCTCCCGTGGGTTGAGGAAGGGGTCCAGAAACCCCATGACCGCGTAGAACTTCCACCTCCTCCCCGATCCTGACCCACTCCGCTTCTCCTTCTCCATCCGCCTCTCCTTGCAGCAGCTGTCCCTGAAGCTCTTCCACTTTTTTCTGCAGTAGCCTACCCCTCTGAATAAACACATTATTTAGTTAGCAGAAAGGTCTTTAAACGTCGCCATAAAATAATAGTAAAATAGCGGGACAGTAGGCGGGCTTGCTGCCCTTTGCGCAGGTTCAGTCAAAATTTTAAAAGTGAAATGAACTTACCAGATTGCCCAATCTCCTCACTTATCTTCTTCCAAGCTAGGTCCTTTTTATTCCTGTCTTTGTACAGAAAACAACTGGTGTCATATAGCTCCGGGTTGTTAGCCACAACGTTTATTAATCCCTCCTCCATGTTGAATGAAGAATGAATGGCTTTGCCCCCTGTAAACTCGGTCAGAGCATCACGTCACCAGGCTACTGATTGGTTGACGCGGCACGAATTGAAGCTGGAGTTCGGAGATTTTCAACTTAAGCAGACTTTTTCATGTGCTGCAAAAGCCTCATTCGCACAAATCCTCCGCGCAAATCAGGCAGAAATGCGTTTTCGCGAAACAGATCTGCTTCTGGCTTGAAGAGGGACCCTCGGCCGCGCTTCATCGTGCTCCTCCATTGACACATGTACACCTGACTCGCCGCTTTCTTAATTCGCTTTTGGTGTGTACTTACTGTTAGTCCATTAAAAGCTGCTTTCCATAGACCTTTAGGTACAATAAAAACCTTTTTTAGGGTGATATTAAATCAAGTGAATACTTCCGTTAACTCATGACATTAAATATGATCATTAAATCCGACAGAATCAATCAGAAATTACCCACTCGAGTCGGAAACATACTTTAGTATTGGTCTGTGCTGAAACTCTACTCCCCTTTAAGAGTCTCCAGCGCTGGTCAAAACAAGGAAGTGGATTGCATGCCAACCTCTTTCTGCACGTTTGCAAACGTTTTCTGGCAGATATTTTCTATGAGATTGCAAAACTTGATTTCTGAATCTGAAATGTGAACAGCTGTAAAATATTAATGGCCTTAATTTAAGCCCATAGTAAAGCTTTTTACTAGAAGTGAAGATCATAGAATACTCTAAAAGCACTTGTAAGCAAATACAGCAGTATTTTTGTTTGTCTACACCTTCTTGTGTTGAAAATCGCCAAAAGACCATATAAGATAAATTGTCCTTTAAAATAAAGCAACAGTAGTGCCCATACAATGCATTGACCACTGATTACATCGACTATGGTTAGCCTAAGTCACAACCTTCTTCTTCCTGTCCATGGGTCCCCTACTGCCAAAACAAATGAATGAAAGTCAATGGAGCGATAAGTTATTTTCTGATCCCGTTTGAAATGCGCCGTGGATCGAACATATGAGGTCCGTAATTTTAAAGACTAATTTTGATGGAGAGAAAACACTGAATTTCGACTGACGGCAAAAGTTACTTTAGGCTTTGTGTAAAAACGTTTAGCGGACTACAACTGTAGAAGGAGAGTGAGGGTTGTAGCCTCCAAGATGAAGAAAGGAGCATTAAACATGGAGAAAACCACTATAAATCTGACCATGTGGAAAGTAGCAGCTATGTCGGGGATAAAGTAGTCGGTGGAGTGAGAGGCAGCATGTGGGAGAAGCTCTACAAGGTCTTGGTGAGTGTGTTTGGTGCTATAGCTAGTGTTAGCTCACGTATGCTGTATGCTGTCATGTATGCATGACAGCATACAGCATGCATTGTAGGCATTTTAATTTTGAATTTTTACAATCAAATAAGTCCCAAATCACTTGACAAACACAGTCGAAATATACATAATTAGTTATAATTTAAACTGGGGTACAACATATGTGTGATTCAGGATGTAAGACCAAGCGGACCAGAAAATAACTTTTATTGTGCCATTGACTTCCATTCATTATTTTTTCTTCCTGGGGACCCACGGGCAGACAGGAGGGGATCCGATGTGGGCTCCCCATAGAGCACTGTTCTGGTGAAACGATCTCTGGCTGTCGTCAAGCTGACCAATAACAGGCATACGCTCTAAATTACTGTACTCTGTCCGTCCTTATTTGCTGATAGAGAGGCCGTGCTTCAACGGATAATGGCGCCGTGTCTATCTGTTTCGATGTAGACGGAAAAGTATAAACTAGGCTTTATTTCACTTTATAAAGTCCTTCACTTTTGTTATGGCGTTGATATGTATGTTAATCTCTGAAACATAGAACCAATCTCCTTCCTGAAAAACCAGTTGGCTGTACATTTACATGCTCCTTCTACTTGCATGTACTTTACAAGCCATACATTTGTATCAAGATTTGTGGAAGTAATTTTTTTTTCTTTCTGATATCTTGGGGGGGGGGGGGTTGTTGTTCTTTCCATGACATCACAAAAGGAAACAGTGTGTAGTGTGTTTTGAGGTGTTGAAGCTTACAAGGATATATTGTTCCCTTAGCTTTTCTTTAAGGGCCTAATAATCTTAGTATATTTACATTTCTAAATTTGAACAAACTTATTCAGCATTCTCAAAAAACAGCTTTTACTATTCTGAAATTTAGCAAATAGAAACAGTTTTGTTATCGTAACTAGCAGCAGCATAAATTCAGTCTGACTCTGAAGAATAATTGTGTATTTATAGATAGCATGTAAATACTGTTGTCTTAGAAAGTAAAAGAAGCTTATTGTTGGGCTTTAGTGATTGTCGAACGTACCCTGACTTACTTTGTGTTCTGCAAAATGAGTGTGACTTAACTGAATATTCTTATTTGAGGTATAAAAGTGATGATCTGAGGCTTTCTAACAGTCTTGTTAAATGCACCTCTAAACCCCACAAGATCAGTAATATAACTGCACCTCCTTTCCTTAGTAAATTTTTATCCAGAAAATATTTGGAAGAAGATCCACCCGTAACACCTCAAATGTCCCCCGCTGTTGGACGAAGGCTGCGTGGAGGATGCTCACTGACACGCAGCCCCAACAGGCCTCATCACAGAGGATTAGCTCTTATTAAAGCTGAGTGCGGACCATAATGCACCACAGGTGGCTGGCTGAGCGACCCGCCAGCGTTTGGCTCGTTGGCTGAAGTGGATGGGAGGCCAATTATCACCACATTCACACCAAAGCCAGCAGAGCGCTGTAGGCGGTACTGGTCTTTCTGTTCCGCTCTGAGGGTGAACAAGGACATAGTGATGCTCGCTGTTACTAAAAATCTCAACAAACAAGTGGTTGACTCATTGGTAGTACTATGTGACTGCAGAATCACTGTGACTTTTAATTCAGATCCAAGTTTGTATCAAAAACAAATCAACGTTTTGGTTTTTCTTCCTGCATATTTAGAAATCCTTCTGATTAAAGTGAAAGGATTTGGTTTCTACAAAGTTTATTTCATTATAGACTCAAATTGTATTTTTTGGATAAGATATAGAATAGCTTTATAATTTTTAGAATGCTGGAAAAAAACACTGTATTTACATCTTTTGTAGAGCTGCTGAAATCAAAAAAATTCTCCCCTGTTCCATGTGTCGGAAATGAGGACTGTGCCTGTCATTTTTCTCCTGAGTCTGACAGAGCTCTCTGGGGAAGAAGTCTGAGCTTTGCTCTTTTAAACTCCTCCATCAGTTTAGCTGGAAATGCTCCACACGCTGCGGGGAGGGTATCATGGCTAAACGAGAGGTTGGAGGCACAGCGGGGGTCGTGTAATCCTGACCGGAACAAGGCACAGACGACTTTCAGTATCCTGCCGTGATGAATTAGTGTTTAATCACATAAATGCCAATGAGCCAGACAGACTTTTCTGACCTTACTTGGTGACAGGAGGTCTAACATGTACTGAAGCTGCACTATCTCCATGTGGAGGTCAGAGGGAAAAAAAATCTTGTCAGTTTCCACAAACCAGCAAGCTGTAATAACCTGGAGTTCTTCACTCACTTAAAGTGAAACACTGGCTGAAATTTTTTGGGATGCCGGTTTGATAAAAAATTGCAGTTCATGCGCCATGCAAAAATATTCTTCCCTCTTGAACGCTTTTACTTCGCTTTGTCTTCGGTTTCTTTGAGGAATAACTAAAAATAACAGATTTGGATCTTCTTTGCAGATCTTTGTTTGGGTTTAGACTTATTTTTATAACTAAGGTTCCAGGCTAACCTAAATTATGTTATCTTGAGCAGTATTTTTTCAACCATTGTGCTACAGTACACTAATGTGCCGTTAGAGATCAAGTGTGCTGTGGAAAATTATTCAGTTTTACCTAATTGTTCTAAACATTTTTTCTTGCTTGAGCCAAGTCTTGAGGTAATAAAGCGAAAGCCACATTTAATTTGGATTTACTTTCACCAGGGAGCAATGACACCAACTCTATCGTGCTTTGTGTTTATTGAAAAGCTAGGCAACAGCGCTATGGCCCAAGTAGGCTTCAGCTTAGTTGGTGGTGTACCTTGTGATGAACTGAGTCCCTGATTCTCTGAATTAAGCCTCATAACAATGATTACTCCAGACTGATCAGGTAGTTACCAAATTACCTGAAAACTAAGACAAACCATTGTTTTCCGTCCCTGGCATCAAGCTTACCTGGATAAGTGAATTTTCTCGAAAGCTGGTAAAAGTATTTACATTGCTGCAATACTTGAGTTACAGTTACATTAGTAACGTAGGTTCTGTTCAAGGATATGGGAGCTTTGGGGCCCACCCTGTTAAAATCTTTGATATGGTAATCAGATTGTGAATGCTGCACTGTGAAATGTGTTGTAAGGTAATCAGTTCATTAGTATTTATCCATGATGAAGAAGTGATCAACAGCTTTCAAACTGCTTCACTTTTTTTGGGAGTCGTCAGCTTCCCAGCAGACGCTATGGTTTGGCAGTAGGGTTACTGGCTCTGTCTCCCTGTAGCAAACTGGTCTCTTAGAAAATTGAAACATGTGTCTGTACCTGTAGCTGTTTCCGAAAAGGAACTCTGCATCTTATGAGTACAGAGCTATCTACACTAAAGACAGTTAATGGGCCCTCAGAGTAAAGCTGACTTAAATGATAGGTCATGTTTCATGTTTTCTACGATTATGAACCAGATTAATATAAGCAATTTGATAAGTTGTGCTGAAGACATTTTCTTCTTTCATATCTTTATTTTACTTTTTTATTTAGTCATTTAATCTTTTTGAAAATCTAAAGCACCCAAGTTTCCTGCATTCTACAAATGCACAGAACATCTTCAGATCAGTTCTCATGAAATTCAAAATGTGATCTATTCTTTTCAACAGAATCTCAGCTCTTGAACCACTGCAGCTGTCTCTTTTCTAATCCCATTCAGTAATAAAAAAATTTTCTTTATTTGATGCGAATCATTGTTCTAGTGTTGCTGCATATTTAGTTTTTGTTCCCGGTCTCCTCAAATCATATTAGTGTAAGTCAGTTGATGTTTCTGGTTCAGGAGAAACTGATCGATCAACGAGGACAAACATGTGTAGAGCTGATGTGAAACAAAGTTGATAAGAAATGAGAATTGCACACATCTGTTTCTGGACAAGATTCCTTCATCTTTAATTAATCACAAGATGCAGTTTTCTGATTTCTTAGAATAGCGACCTGCCGGAGTGAAGACAGAAGTGGTAAAATTTTAAATATGAAATTATAGATGAATATGACTATTAATATATGGGTCTGGTTCTTGTAGGCACACCTGTGTGAATATGTGCACATGTCAGTGACGGAAATCAACTGGTTGCTACATATGAGCTCTGTACAAGGGATGGTCAATGTTAGTGTTTCCAGATGTCTTGATGTATCTTAGGTTTCAGAAATTTTGCTCTAATCTTTCAATAGCATGCATAGGTATTACCCTCATTAAGCAGCAAATGTGACCATTAAAATATGATTTTTTTACTATTTCTTTCTGAGATAAATCTACTGTTAAATTTGGGAGAAAAAGTTTGGGTACAATTTCAAACTTTACTTTTCTCAGACATGTAGAACCCTTAAAATCCTGAGACACTGTAGGTGTAGAATTACTTATTGGAATCTAATCTGACATGTATTTATAATAGAAAAAATAAACTAGGCCAATCAACTGTAGTAACTTGGTTTACTGAGAACTAACAGACCTTCACCTTCTGATGATCTTCTTGCCTCATCTGCTTTCTAAACTAAAGGGATTTCCTACTGACACTCAAGATCTGTTTTTTTTTAAATAAAAAAAATTGCATTGCTGTTTGATTTTTGCAAACAGCAATGCACTGTCACTGGTTAAGCTTAGGCAAATTTCTTTTAAGAGCACTTTTCATGCAAGCAATTGTCTCAAAGTGTTTTAGACGCTCCACTAAAACCAGTTTAGCCAGGTTTTTAGCCATTCAATGACTCCCAATACAAAATAAGTAAGTTCATAAACTGCTCTGCATTACAATGTTATTGGGGAGTTTATAGTAAAGCACTGGTGTTATTGGATATTCTGTTGGAGGAACAGTGGCAAAAGGTGGGCTGCCACCTTAAGGTCAGGCATCAGCCTTTAAGAGAGGCTAACAATTTTTTCTCAAGAAATTATGAAAGAATGCAGTGAAGGAGGCGTAGATTTGGGCCTCGTCTGCTGTAATGTTGACTTTGCTGGCTCCGACCCTCACCTATAGTCTTAAAAACCATTATGCAGGTTACAACCATATACAATGAGTTTCCCTTTTAGGAAATCTGGGTTCAGGCTTGGAGATAGCACAAGGAACCTTGTATTTCCACGATTTTGAAGTAGAGTTGGTATCGATCACTCATTTTGAAGTTGAGGAGCAGCAACTCTACTCCAAAATCCTGGAAACACAAGGGTTCTCCTCACATCGAAATAAGTGTTTGATCAGTATGCCCTCTGGATACCTCCCTTCAGGTTTCTTCCAGGTATGTCCCAGTGGGATAAGACCAAGAAGCAGCCTCAGCACATGCTGGATGGACTGTATTGTCTTTTGACCCTGTAACACCTTTGGACCACCCACAAGTCAATTTTTGTTGAGTAAAAGACAACAGATGAATGGATGAATGGAAGGGTTTGTTTTCAGTTTTAGAAATGAGTAGGAATGGGCTCAGTTAAATATAAAAGCTTGACAACCCATCCACAGACTGATGTCTGAGATTAGGAATGATTTTCAATCAGAGCTAATGGATGTTAAAGATGTGGTGTGCTGTTGTAGGAAAAAGTGGATATGGGTTTATTTTTTTATTTATCACTTTAAATTATGGCCAGGACTTCCAAATGGGACCAAAAACAGGTAAAGTTGACACTAAAGTATGAATTGTGACCACTAAAAGGGAGAGGAGGCCTTTTCTGGTAGCATTTATCCACTTAACTAACCATTTAGTTTAAGGTCTTCTCGGCAGTTTGGAGCTTGTATATCTGTAATGTTTTCACATTTTCAACAGCAGAATGTTTTTTACTAGATTACACCACTAACGGAGCTTGCAGGCGTATTATGCTTGTTCCTTCAGAGGAAATTCACCTTACTTCACTGAAACCCGAATAGAAACACAACTTTAATCCCTGAAATGGAAATAAATTGGCAGGAAAACTAACAGTTTTGTTGAACGAATAAAGCTGAAAGCCGACACTGAAGAAATGTGTTGCAGGGGACTGTATAAGTAGCTGCCTTTAAGTAAGTGTTGAAAGGTGTCTCGACTGAGTGTTGGTGATGGGTGGAAAAACAACCATCAGACTGCAGTTCATCGCTTTTAAAAGCAAAGTGTTGCTCAGAGAGGCAAGATGCTGTTGCCTGAACAAAGTAACCCTGAAATCCCGACTGCTAAAATCTGCACTGTGAGATCCTCCTGCTGTGCAGCATGACAACTTCCTGTTCCATTTAAGAAGGCTTTGAAGACCCAACACATGTTAGGGATAAAGTTAGAGAAATAGTTGTAGGATTTTTCTCTAGATTATACACCATCAACGCTGTCTGAAAGGAAAATACTATAATTATTTTAAGTCTGAAGGTCATTTTTAGCCTTGAGAAAGTGTCACTATCAGAGCAATGTGTGCCTAAAAATAAAGGATATGTGTTTGGAAGAAGACAGCATGAGGTCAGCAGAGAAACATGGAGCTTTATTCCTGAAAATGCTGAATAACCAGGTTCGAAAAGCATTTTAACAGGTACCAAAATCAGACCATTTGAAGTCAGACTAAAATAAAGCATTAATAAGAATAGAGGAAAAAAAAAAAGCTCAACCTGTTCAAATTCAGATCTTTTTCTATAAGTCACCATGAGGATCTACATTTCCAGCAGAGCAGGTGAAGGTTGCTGTGACTCAGGTTAAGGAGCCATACACCGAGAACATTTCAGTGCATATCTAACACTCAAGATGATTCTGGATTAGACTAAAACTTCCTTTTGTTAGTACGTTTGAAAACTGAAGCAGTTGACAAAACAATCCAGGCATTCCAATTGCTCTAAACCTCAAGTGATTCTTGAGCTGATTCCCTTTATCTATTAATCCGAAATATTCACATTTCTTTTGAAGAAGACATAATTTAATATTTTTTCTTTAAACTTTGTAAGCAGAGTGTTTTCTTTGGATCTGATATTCTTAGCCAGCAAAAAAAAAAAAAAAAAGAAAAGAATTCTAGGATCCTGAAGCGGCTTCAGATCCTTTAATGTCAGAGTATTTTGAGTAATCATTAAATAATGGCTTTGATCTTCAGTTAAGCTCTCTTTTTTTAGTTTTTTTTTTTACCGCTCAGGTGTTATCCGAATATAATGACTGTGAACGCTCATAACCTACAATGCTCAGGAAGCCATCAGTCCTAACTCTGAAGATGTCCGTTTTAGGTAGACTTTCGTCCTTTATCTGGAATTACACTCTTATAATGATACCACAAGGATGTTCTCTTCACTAAACAAAAAGAAGAAAAAAAAGTATTTTCCAAGTTTTAAATTCAGATCTGAAGAAACCAAAACTAAGACCATCTCCCCGATGACCTCTGCAGGTTGTTCTCATGCCAAAAGAATATTATTAAAGATTTGATATTGTAACAAACAGATCGAAAGAGCCCTATATAGTTCATATCCAGTAGAAACTCACTGTCTGAATATAAATGCACTGTAGGTGCTAATAAAGTATCCATATTCCATTTTGTATAGTTAGAAATTCAAAAACCATTGAGTTAATTGGTCATTCTTAGAAAAACTCATAAATGATTCCCTGCTAACCCTGAGGTGCAGTTAAAATTTCCAGGCAGAACTCTTCACAGTGATTGTAAAATAGAATGGTTTCTTTTTCCAGCTTTAAGTTCAGGAAATGGTGGAGCAATATAGCCTGGACTTGGTTTTCTCGGATCTTAGTTTTGCCTGGTTGAACATGCCCTGTGAAAGATCCGGATGGCCGGTCTCAGCTTTGATTACATGTCATCATTGAAGTGAAACTAGAACTTGAAGCATACGAGTTCAGTAAAAACAGAGGTCCAGGTACATCTCTGCAATTGGATGTATGTGTTGTAATGGGGCTCATCTATCTGATTATAAGCACTTTTTCAAAATAACATTAAGGCAGGTATTAAAGATACTTTTCTTCAAGCTCACGTTCCTCTATCGAACTGTTTATTTGTCTTCGTAATATTCTAAGCTTCTAAAAATGTTTTTATGAGCTGTAATTTGATCATAATTAACAGAGATGAAAGCTTGAAAACATCTGTCTGTGTTTAACTTAGTTGAGTTACGGAAATGGGTTATTTCAATAATCTAACTTGAGATCACCTGTATGTTGAAAAAGTTTTTCTGCATCTTTTGGTCAAAATTAGATTTTGAGAGATGCAGGCTCCTGAGTATGCCATCGGTTATTTCAGAAGCAGCAAAACACCTTTATTCTGTTCTATCATTTAAAAATAGCAAATATAACTTAACTTAAATCTGACAATATTTATTAACACGTTCCCAGTGACTCAGTAACACTACCACATTTCCGCCCGCTGTAAAACCCATTCCTATGTTCTTATAATCTCCTTGTGTTTATCGATGCTGTTAAATTTCTCAGAATGTCAAAAAAGGAGCTTAAGAGAAAATATCAGATAATAATCAAAATAGGTTTGAACATGTCAGCTAACGGGCTTGAGGAGAGAGTACTGGACTGGAGGAAAATCTGAAATGACTTGTAACACACACAAAAGACTGCATAACTAAAAGCACTTAGTAATTTGAGGTGTTTAGTTGGAGTTTTAATCTAAAAGAAGGAAACTGAAGGTGTGTGGTGGTTGGGGGGGTTGTCAGATGTGAGTTTATCTTGGGTCAGATTCAGGAGATTATAGCAGGGAGACTGCCAGATAAGAGGAAAATACCTTTAGGGTCTCCAAGTGGTTTGGAGAGGATAAGAACATGAAATTAGTTAAGAGGATCCAAAAAGGGAAGGCTATAAAAGTTTGGACATCTGATGGTTCGGAGGGTTCAATCACCCTCAGCTGATCTCTTGCACATGCCTCTATTAGCCTGCTGCTGTAATTAACCTAAGCCAATCAAGTGCAAACTTCTTTCCAGACCCTGTCGCCTCTGTTAAATATCTTAATCACTCTGGGAAGAGACAGAGTGCTGCTTGAAGAGGCCGACTAAGGCTGAGATTTTTTCATTCTGTAAAAAAAACCCAACATATTAATATTTCAGTGCTTCTTTCATCTTTAGGATGTTTTATTTTGGCCATCTTGATCAAAGAAGAAACAATATTGTCACAAACCTTAATATCATATTATAATTAAAGTAAGAATAGAGATCCTACAGCTCTTAGTTTAAACTGATATAAAATCTTAGTCCTGAAAAATTATTGGACAATTTAGTAGATGGCGGTAAAAAGAAAATGTAAAAGTGCAAAATATTCTATACAAATTTTAAATGCATTCTGGGTATGTTTTTCAAATTGTACTTATGTCTTCTAATTATCATTACATGTGCTAGCAGTGCAACTCAAGTTTTATGGTATTTATCAAACTTATATTAGAATAGTTTAAAGATCCACAGACCTGGCTTGTCATAGCTGATGGTAATTTCTGGTTTCCCTTAAGCTCTGACTTGTTGTTTCCCTTTTTTTTTCCTTCCAAAAACTCGAACGTAAAACAAAAAATGTCCAGGTTCTTTGGTAGAGGTATTGGTTTTAATCTAAAGAAAACATATCGCTTACCAAAATATATAGTAACTCTTCAGAACTTGTCATCATAAAAAACTCTATGAAACAAACAAACAAAAATACACAAAAAAGGCTTGGTAATTGGTTCATGTTTATTTGTATATAGACCTGATTTTTCAGTTATTGAATTCAGTTGGATTTTTTTTTTTGGAGGTGGCCAATTCTGATCTCTGACTGATTGGAGTGCTTAATGTTCGGAGACAAGTCTGTGATGAGTTTCTTTTATAACTATCATACAATTAAACCCAATCTAATTCATTCATTGAACAGATTTAAATTTAAATTGTTTTCCATTCAAGTTTATTTTTATTATTATTAATATTTAACATTTTTTAAAGAGGAGTAGAGTTGTAGGAGTTTGATTCTGAAATGTATAACTTCTCTAAATATTCATATATCCTTAGTTATAAAAGGTGCTACCAAGATGATTTTATGACAGTTCCCCTGCAAAGCAATGTCCTACCTGCAGCTTATTTGTAGACTTTTCTATAAAAATCTTTGTTCTAACCTTCTGTTTAAAAGCAAACGATAGAAGGACGAGTTCCTGCAGCGTTCATGTCTTTTAATCTCTGATTTAATTATAGGGATTACTGGTAGCTGTCTGGTTTTGCTGGAGCAACCAATCAGCAGCTTAATAAAACCACTTGTTTGGTTTTGTGTAGCTATGTTTTTAAAGTTCCTACTCTGGCCTGCCAGACATTAAGGATGTTAAAATGTTGTAACTTTACAGAGTTGATGAGCCTTATTAATTTGTCCACCAGGGACAAGTTTCCCTGTCTTTATGAGCCCAGTCGGCAGTCCATTCAGATGACAGAACACACTTTAGTAGCAGCAGGAGGCCCTTTACACCTGAGACTAACAGGTGTACCATTGATAAGACAAATGGTTATTCTGACTCCTCCTTAGGCATTTAGAACGATTCATAAAACAGCAGGGAGGACAGGGATGAGGACACTCTCTGGAAAAGTTTAAAATGACGCTGTTTCACTTTTCCAGAAAGTGTCCCTGATGACTGACTATCTGACCTCCAGCTCACCCACTTTCTAGCTTTTGCATACGACCACCAGGAATTTGTATGTGTGTTTGTGTTGTGTGCATCAGTGGTGAACACCGAAACACTCACAGATAGTATTCTGTGCCAAGGAATAACAATTGACCTTAGAGCCGGACAATGTTTTCTCCATCCGTCTCTGTTGTCAGTGTTTCTTCTGTGTGGGAAGACAGCCCACCTCGGGACAGAGGGTATAATTTATCAACAGAATGCAACATTCTAACCTCAAACTTCCAGAAAATGCTGAAAAACACACTTGAAAGTGCTGAAAACCTTCGACTCTGCACTAGGGATTTCTGCTTTACCAAAATAAGAACTGTGAGGAGAAAAATTCATGGCCAGGAAGATGTTTCACATTTTACAGAAAAAAAATATGCAGTTTCAAAGACAGGCATTTGAACTTGCTGAACACAACAAGATTCATGATCCTGTGAGATTTATGGCTCTGTCAAAAAATGCTTATGTAATAGTGGAAATGAGTACCGGTATATTGTTCTAAAACTTTAGCATTGTTTTAGAAAAAAAAAAGTTACATTAGGTTCTTGTTAAAAACTAATTATATAATCAAAAGACTGAGAACGTGGCTGGACCACACCAAATTTGAGAAACATCCTCCATTGTGAGGGAAATAATGACATTGCTATGCTTCTTGTGAAGCACACAGTGAGCAAAGAGGGGTTTGCGGTTAATGAGTCACTAATCTGAACAGGTATGACTAAGAAAAAGTACTTAACCTTTTTAATGTAATCCTTGAAGTAAAAGTCATGTGCCAGCGAAGTTGTATTATTCAATAAAAACTACCTAGCCAGAATATGTAGTTCTAAAGCAACAAAGTTAAGTATCACCAAAGTAATTCAATTCAGTTACATTTAGCTAATACTGTTATGTAAATCTAACTTATCAGTATTGAGTTCATACTGAGTAACAAAGTATCTTAACAGTTACTCAGAACGATTGCATGGAACCACTTGACATAACACTTTTAAGTAAATCTAAGAGTTATTTTGAGTGCATGTGCAAATGTGTGTGTACATTTCTGCAAACTGGTTTGTATGGTAGAACTATGGCATTGGTACTCGCTATTGCCAAGTACTTGGATCCAAGTATTATTTTATGGGTTTGAAAAAGTGGTACTGTGGCATCCCCAATAATTATGATTGGTTGTTGTAGCTTATAGGAGAAACCGGAATAGCATGAACCTTATTTCCATCATCTGACAAGTGGAGGATTATAGAAGCCTCAGTATTCACCGCAACAACAGACAGGACTGGAGACTCAACTTGAAGCTGGTTGATGAGTGGACTGTTCTCCTTAAGCTAGTTCCCCCACAAAGTTTTGTTGTAAGAAGCTGCATATTCTAAGAGTCTCTGGTGAAAAGTGTGATCCAGAGGTGAACAAGCTTTCTCAGTGTATGCTCCACAATTTTGGAGCTTAAACTTGTTTTTTGTTTTTTTTCCCATAACTCCCCTTATTTTTATTTTTAGGTTCTGTCTATTGTATGTTCTGTCTTAGTGTGGTGTATGTTTTGACTTTCTCATTGTCTATCTCCATACTAATTGTTTTTATATTTTGTATGTGTATGAATGTGTCTTGTGTTGATACCTTGCCCTCTGTACAGTAGCACTTTGGTGAACTGCCGTGCAGTGTAGAGTGCTTCTATACTGGTAAGGTATGTATGGTAAGTTGGTTTAAAGTACTTTACTTAGGTGATGAGATTTGGCCATGTCTAAATAATTTCAGCTGAAATATTTCTTTGGTTTTGGTTTAAAATAATGGCCAGGTGTGAAGCTGCATCCTTTGTACCACCAGAATAGTAGATTCCCTGCAGTACTGATTTGCTCTGAGGATTACAAAGAAAGTTGTGAAAATGGCTCACAACTATTTTTAAATAACATGCTATCCTTGCTGGTTGCAGTGCCAACACTTGATGTACATGATCAGGAACTGATTATTTGGTTTTAATAGGGTCACTTTTTTACTTTGCAGGATTTGGGTATGGATTGGAAAAAAAGCCAAATAAAAATGTGTTATTACATGAAAAGACTATCCAATGTGTTGCATAATTTCTTTGTCATTGTTCAGTCTATATCCAGTGTGAAGGGGATATTTTCAAGAAACTGTGCAAAGAAGACGAGATAAAACCACCTTCACTGTGTTGCAAATTTGGTGAAATAATCAGTTGGCAAAGTTTTCTGTAAAATGGTTATTGCAAATAAACCTTTTACCTATTTTTTTTTTTTGGCTGTCTCATGGGATAACCTATGCCCTTCTATAAGAAACTGTCACACAGTATGATCAAAACCAACATAATACAATTATTTGTTTACATGTATTTTTTAAATCTGGTTGGCTTACAGAATTGTTGCTTTCTGTTTGCTGTACTTTACGGAGTGTATTGCTTCTAATGGCGTGCTAGGCACTTAGCATTGGTGTTAGCCTAACAAGTTGTATTATTTCAAGAGGCTGCATGACGTTTTATAAAGGGTAAACAGATTTTTTTTATCTTACCTTCATGTGTTCATCATCCAACAATGTTGTTTGCTGCATAATTTTTTGAACAACAAATGGAAGCATTTGCAACAAAAATGTATAAAGACTGTATTGTAAATGTACAATACAGACTGTACATGTATTATATTAACAGACTGAACTGTTAGGCAGAGTGTTTTCGATCACTTGTAAACTTGCTTTGGTGGTGACTTTGTTGATTTGTGATACCAGGCTTTTAAATAATAATAATTAATAATAATTTTTAATAAGTTTAGCTAAGTCTGTGTTATAGAACAGTTTGTTTGAAGCAGATTTAATTTATCTTGGATTCTTGTTGATAGCTGTCATATTTGTTGTTTTGACTTATAATTTACTGTTGCTGTATTCCCTGTTGACCATCAATTTCAATTTATGAAGAAACACATCAACCTTCCTGAAGACTTTTTCTGACATTAGTCTTTGTCCGCTAATGAGGATCTTGCTTAATACAGAAAAGCCCGAACGTGCTTCTGCCATGCTTTGGCATATTCATGGTCAGGTACATCTCTTACAGTGATACACCGAAGTGCTTTTATTCCTTGTGAATTTGATGAATTATTATTCAGCCGTGTTTGATGTCATCTTCTGTTTCCCAGGCAGCCTCTTCCAACCAAAAATAGTGTCTGCTTGAGGCTGACCTTTTGAAAAATGCCCTGGCTTCTCAGATTCATTGATTCCTTGCTGAAAAGTAAAGTTCAAAAGTGATGTCTGCTTCTGTGAAAATAGGTGAAGTTACTCTTAAAAATTCTCCTGCCCACTCACTGACTACAGAACATGTATATATAGTCACTTGAAAAAGTAAGAACACTCTGGCCTCCAAAGTTCTTAAGTAGAAGGCTAAGAGCTTTTTCTCTGCATCCTTTAAAGGTCACTGATGGAGCAATTAGGACATTTCAATCCCGCTCAATGTTCTGATCATTGATACTTGAAAATCCAAATCCAAAATGTTGTTTTCGTCCTATATCCCAAGGTTTTAATTGCTGTAAAAACAGCCTGGGGAGTCGAGTCAAAGCTGCAGAGTAGGTGTTAGGAAGATGAAATCTGAAGTTACATTCTTTGTTACATTCCACTCATGGTAAAAAAAAAGAAGCCTTTTGAATGGCAGTTGAGACTTCAAGAAACAAGAGAAAAAGTCCAGGTGCCTTCTGTTGAAGCACTTGGGATTGTCTTTTCCTGGGTGACTGAGGATCTACACCAGCATAACAGCCTAGTCTACATGTTTTTCTGACAAGTTTGGACAGCTATATTAAATCAAAT
The DNA here is from genome assembly GCA_028564705.1 of Apricaphanius iberus. Taxonomy (NCBI): domain Eukaryota; kingdom Metazoa; phylum Chordata; class Actinopteri; order Cyprinodontiformes; family Aphaniidae; genus Apricaphanius; species Apricaphanius iberus. Next base: position 6,197,199 of record JAPXFQ010001878.1, on the reverse strand, counting down.
TCTACCAGTGAATAATTAAAAGCTGTAGAACAGATTTTTGAAAAGTTTATGTAAATGTTGTAAAAATTTGTATTTTGATGAAAAGTAAATTACAACACCTCCACAAAAATTATCCACTGAACATAGCTAAAATTAAGATAAGAACATTATGTATAATTTTGAACAAATGTCCTATTTGAACATCACACATTTTATTTAGCCATGTTCCTGATTTTAATTCAAATCATTTTCTCAGGCTTCAGAAATATCTGGAAAGAAATAAGAAAATAATTTAAAGAGGCCTCAAAAGAACTTCAAACTCTACAGAAAATAGTAGAAAAATTAGAGAACATTTATAATTACTGCCAACATGCCTAGTTCCCCCTAGGGATAGACTCCAAGGTCCCTAGATAAGTAATTGTGCTTCTTACTACTGTAATGTGAAAGCTCATGCCTGTACAATTAGGAAAAGACATGATTTCACAACACTCATTTGGGGACAAAAACCTTATATCGGCTGTGAAGCACAGAGCTGGAGGTGTTACAGCTTAATCTACCTCCCTGAGCAGCAAGCATGAAAGAGGTAACTTGAGACACTGTGCCAATGCAGGATATACTATACACACACACACACACGCACACACACACATGTTGGGTTTCTATGTCTTGTGGGGACTTCTCATTGACATAATGTTTTCCGTAGCGCCTTACCCTAACCTTAACCATCAAAAATGAATGCCTAACCCTGACCCTTACCCCAACCTAACCATAACCTAAGTGTAACCCTGACACTAAAACCAAATTTTAAGCCTCAAAAATTGCTTCAAACTTGTGGGGACCGGGGTCCCCACAAGTTTGAAGCAATTTCTCCCCACAAGGGAGGTCGGTCCCCACTTGGATAGTAAACTTCCAATTTTTGGTCCCCACAAAGATAGTAATACCAGGTCCACACACACACACACACACACAACTGAAATATATATATATATATATATATGAATGTTTCCATCATCAATGGAGATCAGAGGCGGTAGTTTGATTAGCTTCATTAGCACTTGTATGCAAGAACATGACATTCTGGGCTCTTAGTTTTATAGATGGACACATTTTTTAACTCATGGAATGGATTCAAGCGTTGGATTGCCTCTTTTATGATTCTGCTGATCTGAAGGGCTGGTTTGTTTCAGAGAGTGTGACATAATTGTGACATGAATCTGGAATCAATTGAATTAAGAGTTGATAACATTCGAGGCACACAATTCTGATGGAAGTAGTCTGTTTCTGACAGGTTCTAAGTTGGAACTGCTTCTCAATTCACTACCCTACCTTAAACCCTGTGCGATTTTTGCTTGCCTCAGAATCGTGCATTATAGTCTGTTAGTTTATGTAGTTATGGGGTAAAAATTTCATTTTTTTTTTTTTTTTTTTTTTTTTTTTTGCAGCATGTGATCTGGTCATCCCTGATCATAGTCAGTCAAGGAAAACATAGCCTCCTCTGATCACAGCACAGTTGGTAGTTCCCTAGACATGTCTATAAAGTGATGTACCAGTCTGAGTTGCATGTTACAGGATGGGTTGTACTGGGGCCATTTTAAATATCTTTGCTAGGAGCGATGCTGAATATTTCATGGTGCTTTGGACAGATATTCTTTAGCATTTGCATCTCAGTTTAGCAAAAACTTTTCAAGGACATCCCTGTATAAAAAAATAAAAAAATAAAAACTAAGTCTTTTTAGCCATTGTTGGAAATCAATTGCTTGATACTACAAAGTTCATTTTGCAGGAACAGCAGAACTGTTTCATGATGCAGATTTGACCAACCTTCACCATAATGCTGAAATAAAGTGTTTCATTTTAACTTTCATTTCCTGAACTTGGAATACTTTTCAGTGTACACAGGCGTTTCTGCAAACAAGAGATTGACTGTTCAAACAAGAGTAGAGCTGCATGATCTATGTGACAACCTGCTCTCATGAAATGTTTGCAGGCGTTCCAGTTGAACTTCCCACAGAGTTTATCAGTAAATCCATCTTAAGACTTTTCACAAAGAAATGAAGCCCCTGTGGAGATGTTTGTCTGAATTATTAAACCCTGAGCAGAGGATGACACATCCCCCCCCCCCACCCCACCCCCCCAAGACATACACACACACATAACCCACCCCTCTGCAGGGACGCTGAATCAGTTCTGGCACCTATTGTATGTTCTTGTGTAACAGGTGGACATGCTCCTTTTTTTCCCACACTTACATTCCATGGTGTCATGTTAAGTGGGTGGTTTATTAACTTGTTACATTTTAGTGTAGCTAGGAAAATGGGAATCTGCTTTAAATACTTAAAATGACTCATTTTCTTCCCCCTTGGAAGCCTTTATCCAGCTGACTTTGCTGCTACGCCTCCAAAGCCTCCATGCAACAAGGATACAATCCACCTGCTGATGTCCTTAGCAAAGTCATTATATACAAAATGTACCCTTCCCACTCTTTTTAGTTCAATATTTTCAGCATACCAGTGTGGAAACCTTTAGTATGTACAACAGCTCCTATATTTACTCACTGCTTAATTTGGAAATGAATAATTTGCTATTAACCAGGGATTAAACTTTTGCCATATGGAGCCCCGTTAACACTAAAGAATAAAGTAAACTCTTTTAGGTGCATTTTCTTGGAGAGTTTGCTTAGAATGGCTTCATCCTGACCAATTTATGACTGCCTGCTGTGTTGTACTGAAGGAAAAGGTGACAAACTAACAGGTCTCCCCTCTCGAGATCAGACTCTTGGCACGGTGTGACTCTTGGAGACGATCTGTTCGAATCCCGATTTCCGATCCAAACTCCAATCAGTCAGGATGAAGGAGGAGGAACAGCAATGGTGGAAGTACACAGCTCATTTGTCTCCCATCGGCAGCAGCGTCGGCTATCATTATTAACCAGCAAACAGCGGCGTCACCTTTGGTGTCAACAGCCGAGCAGGGCGACATCATCCGTCAAAACGATAGCAGGCCAGACAGTGATGAGCAGAAATCATTAGCTTTGATAAACGATAGTTATTATATCACCTCTACTTACACAGGTCACTGTGGTGTGGCTGCACAGCCGCTCATCCGGTGCTCAACATGAGCAAATGGGAGCAGATAAAACCTGGAGTTCTGCTGCGTTTGGCAAGTTCCTGTGCAGCTAATTATCAATTAACTTAGAAATCTCTGGAGCTTTTGGATATAGTTAAAAAAATATATATTTGAAGAAAAACTGGAAAGATTGCAGCCAAGCTCTTACTGAAGGAGGAAAATTGTGGAACTCATTCAAAGTTAGCTAGATGAGAGCGGTTTCAATAATACAATTTTAAAATTGTATTTCAGCATTTTGTAATTAAGAAAAAGGCATTCATTTTAGTTCCAAGTTAATTTGCTAAAGCAGCTGTTAAACACCTTCTCTATGGCAGCTCATGTTTCTACCTATTCTGGTAGCTCTAAGCCTGAGGCAGCCAGTAGCTCCTGGTTTCTAAAGATGGGATCCAATCCTGATCCGAAGATGATCCACATATCAATCGCAGCCAAACTGGTGAATCCTTGTGCTTCTACAAGAGGTGGGAAAAATGTATCCGAAGCCTCAAAAAAATGCTGTTCGACTAAATAGAATACAACTAAGCTCACAATTGTTCATGCTTCAAACAGCTTTTAAGTTCAAAACCGTTCCTTTTTAAAGTTGAACTACCAAAATTATGATTTTTTTTTTAAGGTCTGGTTTTATGGGTCGCTAATATGTCATATTATGCCATCCTTTCTGTGATGTGCACCAATCTCTCCTAAGATAAAACACCCTGACAATATGATGCTGCATTCTTGGAATTACAGTACAAGCTCGGAAGCTGTCCCCCTTTTCCCCCTCCAAATCTAACAATGGCCATTGTGGTAACACTTTAATTTTAATTTAATCTGACGTCAGGAAATTGATCCAGAAATGTTTGGCTTCATCACTGTGAGCATTTGTAAAATGTAAGCTAACTTTTATTGCTGCTTTTAGAGTAATGAATCCTTCCTCACAGAGTGGCCTTGCAGCAGGACTTGTTTCAGTAAGCTTAGTGATGCTCTCTTACCAGCTTCGGTCATCATCCTTACAACTGTGCAAAACGTTGGGAATTAACGCAACACTATCTTACGAAGCAATATCCTCTACTTGGCTTTCTCAAAAAGTTTGAAGGTATAGTCATTATGGTTTATGTAAATTGTGATTTATGTGACCCAAATCACACTAAAACAGGAACAGCCTGGTCTGATTCAGTGTCAGGCCTTATCAGAAACAAGCATTTTCTTTTTTTAACATGGTGGAAGCAAACTTCATCTGTATGTGTCAGGCAAGCCTTGCTTTTTTAAAGTAATCTAATGCTACAGGTCATGCTGGGAAACATATAACAAAATCTAACCCGCTGCCCAGTTAGTTGATGTAAGGCAACATATACCAAACGGACAGTTTCTAGATTTGTTTTTATAAATAATAGTACGTAATAGTAATTTGTTACAGTGTAGTTAAACGGGGCTGTGGCACTAAAATCCACCTTTTAAAGCTTTTCATCACATTCTTGTTATTCTCTTCGTAAAATCATGCCTAAAGTGTTTCTTATGTTACTTTATGTATGTTTGAGTAATCTTTTAAAACTCGTGCAGCCGCCATGTTGAGTTCTGAATGCCAGTCCTCCTAGCTATGCTCTCACCTCCCAGCAACACCCCTACATTTTGAATACAGAGTGTTAATTTTCAGGTATGTCCTTGATATTTCTTCATTAACAGGACTATTTTTTTAAACGATTTGAATCTTAAACTGATTAACTCAGGGGCTACTTGAGTCAGCAGCAAAAATCAAACCCCTGCTGCTGGGTTAGAGAAGCACTGAAGCTTTTTGATAGCGGCATTCATCAGTTTGAGAAACATTAAACTTAGCATGTCTGTGTCCTTAACCAAAGTCATAGTAAGTTACCCCCCGAAACTTGTCACATTAACATCAGAACCATTGTTGTAATGCATATGATTTCTGAGAGGAGTTTAAAGCTTTATTAAACCTGATTACACAGATAAAGCCTGATTCTGGAGAATCTGCTCAGTCCTGCTTGTCTCTGCTCAGCCTCTCCGTTGATGTTTGTTGGTGCGCTCTATGAGCTCATCTCTGTTTCTCTTTCCTTCCCTCTGGAATCCTCTCGTCCTTTTGGTGCCTTTAATCTCACATTTTTCCGTGGCAAATGATCCTGACAAGCGTAACATTAGCTGCACAAATGGGTCGGCCTTGTCGGACTTCTTACATTTGAACGTTTGCATTAGCAAAAGCCATACTGTCACACTTGGCCTGATTATTATTGGCATCCACGGACTCCCTTCAGCCATATTTCAGTGTTATAAGCTGTCAGGGATAGTTTTTCTTTCCAGTCTACATTTGATTCCTCTGAGTTAGAGTGGTTTTGTTCAGCCACGCAAACAAATATGCAGGAATCATCTTCAGGAACACTGGAGACAAAACAGCCTCCAGTGGATGCAGCAGACAGCAGGAGCCCCACACTGAGCCCAGGAAGGGTTTAACATTCAGCTGCAATTGTCATGCTTCCAGGATTCAGGGGGTGTTTTGTATTCTGCAGCATCATGCTTTAGCAAGTGGAGAAGTCCAATAACTCGACTGAGCTGCTCCATATCTACTTTTGGTTTGGCTGCATTTTTGCTGAATAAACAGAGTCTGGGTGATGAATGCCGTTTAGGAATTCTGATGTCAGCTGGCTCCTAGATGCAGCTCCCCATGTTGAGTGATCTGTAGGGCTGAGTAATAAGAGCAGCTTGTTTTGCTGATTCTTTGTTTTATTTTATTCACATACTAATAAGTGTCTTTCCTTCTCTTTTCTCTCTGCTGCCCTGCTTTGCCGACTCTTCTGCCTCTCCTTTCTGAATACTGAAGGTAAGAAAGACAACGAATCATTGTTAAATGGCTGCAAGTGGTTTCCATTGGCCTTTTCCAAATCCATTGCATTGTCTACTGACCTAAATCCATTTTCCCTCCTTGCTACTGTTGCATTGAATGGAAACCTCAGTTGGGTCAATTCCATGGCTCAACTTGGACCACCTGCAAGGCCACATTTGGTCCAGAGCTGATCGGCAGCAGGTCCTCTAGTGGCAAAGCACAAAGACTCACTTTTCTTCAAGGCTCATGTTTAAATGTTGCTTATTTTGTGCAGTGTGGTTTAATGTGAAAGGATATGCTTCATATTTTAACAATTTCAAACGTTGCACATAGACAATGTGACATGGCAGAAAGTTTTAACCTTAACACCTTCTATTTGGACACTATTTGGACTGGAACAACTTGTCCTCATTAGACGCCATGCAAAACAAAATTTCAAAGAAAACGGAAACCAAAACATCATAGCCTGACAAATATTGTACCTCAACAGTCATTTGTGACTGTGGTGCTGTTCATATCCATTTCACAATGATTTTATTTAATATCTCCTACAGTTGATGCCTGGTATTTTTTGGGTTTAGGGACCACAAATACCAGCAAATAGCTTAAATCTGTGAATACTTCCACCTCTCTAAAAGAATACTTTTTAGCTGCCTACTTTATTTGTTCAAGCACAAAATATGCTTTAATAAACATACAGCAGAAACCGTGTTAGCACTACAGCCGACATTAATATCTGTAGTCTTTGTTTTTGGTTGTAAAGCGACTCTGCAGCAAGGAGCATAAATGGTGCTCCTGGATTGGCTGTTTTGCAAATGGCAGCCCATAATGTTTCAGGCAGCTTTGTGTCTAGGTATAGAACCTGTATTTTCTTACAAATATTATATATACTCTTCAGGAAAAAATAAAAGCAAATAGGCAAATTTGGATTATTATTCCACAGAAAAAATCTGTGCATACTGAACCCCCAAAAGGCAGGGGCTCACTGTACAGAAAAAAATGCAATTCCTTTTTTCACCTTGGCTCAGGTGGGAGGAATTTGTCCTGTAATCGGTGGGTTGCCGGTTTGAATCCCTGCTCTTTGTCTCGGTCGTTGTGTACTTGGGCAAGACACCTCATCCTGTTGAATGCTGCTGGTGGTGAGTGGGCCCGGTGGTGCCTGTGTCTGGCAGCCTCACCTCTGTCGGTGTGCCTTAGGGCAGCTGTGGCTACAATGTACTTGTAGCTTGGCACTATCGGCATGTGAATGTGAATGGGTGAATGACTGAATGTAGTGTAAAGTAACTTTGTGGTCCTCTGAATGAAAAAGAGCAGGCCATTTGTTACTTACCAATGATGTGTTTTTTTTGTTGGGCTTTCCCTTACATTGAGAGCGTAAAAAATAAAATAATGAATTCTGAACTGTTTTTTTATTGCATCAAGAATGAACGAGGATTAGGGCCACTGAAGAAAAAAATACATATTTCTGACTTTTTCTCAGAATTCTGATATTTTTCTCAGAACTCTGACTTTAATCTCAAAATTCCGACTTTTTTCCTCAGAATTCTCACTTTTTTTTATTAATGAATACCAGCTTGGGAGCCATAGCCTCAGTGATGGAGTGTAGATGTGCAGGGGGAGAAATTACTTGTAGGTCCAAAGTAGATCGGTTACGGTCATCTGTTAGCATGTTCATTGGTTTCTTTTTCACAACATATCACATTTGGCTAGCAGAACACAACCACTGATTTATGGAAATTGAGATCCTTAAAACAGAACAACGGTGAAATAAAATGCAACACACCCTTGCAGGTTCAGCAATAAATAACGGTCAGTTCGAATTCTGAGAAAAAAAGTTAGAATTCTGAGAAAAAAAGTCAGAAATATGTTTTTCTTCAGTTGCCCTAATCCCCTTCCATAATCCAGGAAGTTTAATCTACGAAAAGAAAAAAACTCATTAATCGGGTCATGAAGGATTTCTTCTAAAAATTGCTCATGACATAAAACTTAACTCAATAAAAAATAATAACTCGAGAAACAAAGTCTAACACAACCTCGATTGCAAAACTGACCTAAACAGGAAAACATTTGCACAACATAGAGGAAACTCAATTGACACTGTACTAACTAAAACAAAAATTAACATAATGTAACCTAAAAAAGACAGAATTCTTGTGAGTATATGGGTGATCATGAAGAGGTGAATTGGTCATCTTGTTCTTCACAATACAGTTGAAGCAAATGGCTAACAGCTGCCAACTCAAACCAAGGAACTCAGAAAACAGGAAATAAATTCAGCCCCACTGTGTTATTCCACAATGCAAGGTTTAAAAATGAAATTCAAAAGCAAATTTAAGAACTTGTAAAAGTTTCAAAAGAAACATAATATAGCAGAGTTTTACACTTAAATGTAAAATGTCTTCCTCATACATGCTTGAGCAATGCCCTTGTCAGTAGATTGAGCCCTGGCCTTTTCACCGCAGTTGCCTCAATATGCCTGTAAATTCACTTAAATAGCGAGACTTCGGGTCGAAGAAGCAGATTTCCTGAGTGCTATCCAGGCCAGCCTGTCATGCCCATTCACATTCAGGTGTAGCATGCACTCTCTCCATCATAAACAACCACGGAGCAGAGGCAACTGAAGGATGGCTTCAGCAGAGCCGAGAGCAGCTTGAGCATCAACAAAACTCCAGCCTAGACCCCATCTTAACTTACACAACAGTAACATTGCTTACTTCAGTTGAAGTCATGGCTGCAAATCTGTAAATTGTCCAGAACAGCACTGACTGAGCTGTTGTTTCTGTGCGTTCGGGAGTGAGCTCTAACACAGCATGTCTGCCTCATGCATGAGCTTACCATTCAGAAAGCAGTTATGCCTTACTCCAAACTCCAAAACTTGGCTCCAAAAATAAGCCCATTTAGGCTACAGTATTTATTTATTTGACACTATAACCTGACCCACTATAAGAACATCTTTGCGTTTTTGTGTTGTTTTTTTTTGGTGCTACAGTCCCAGACCGACCCTGGGCCCTTTTAGCCCCTCTTTATTCATCTCCTGGATACGCCACTGCTCAGCTCAACGTTTAGGAATAATCACTTATTAATCATTCTAAACACTCATAGTAGTCTCTGTGTCAGGAGAGACTGAGAAAGTATTTTTTTTCCTTATTTTGGTCTCAGTGCAGCATCAAGTCTGTTGATTTTAAATGTGATGTTGGAGATTTTTTTTTGTTGCAGATAGTGAGATTACGGAACTTAAAACTCTGTTTACATCCGTCCGCATGCAGATACTGAAAACAGAGGAAACGCAGATCTCCACTTTGGCCAGAGATTTTTTTTAAGATTGGTTTATCATCTGCATTTACATGCCAAAGTGTAGAAAAATATTTCAGTTTTGTGAGCAGCTACGTGTGGGCAAGGCTCTCTTGCAATTGAACGTGAATAAGTTTACTACTGAAAAACATCAAAGTTAAACATCGAATCTAAACAAACAGCATCATGACATCGCTACAAATACAGTATTAAAACTAGCAAACGTTAATGTATACAGGCTTGGGTTACGTTGCCTTGTTTGAGCAACACTTGGTGAAACAGCATTTGGATGGTTTCTGATGCTGGATCATTGAGCTCGTACTGTTGTGGTAGGCAAGCTGTACTTTGCAGTAAATACACTATACTTTGTTCTCTTCTTTTTTTGGAACGAAACGATGCAAAACTTTGAACGTTTTCTGCCGTTTATTGGCATCCTTACTCCCCGCCATCGCGGCAATTAAATTAGAAAAGTATCGCGCTAGTGGTGTGCTTCGAATAGGTGCGTCCAAAACGGTCCATGTGGAACAAGATCTCTGCACGTACAGTGCGGGTCATAGGAAGTTAAGCAATTTTTGGAATCGAGTAACTCAACAAATTGTTTCAGCCCTACTCAAAATACAATCAAGTGCTATATAAGAAGCATCCTCTGAGCCCTCTGACCTTTAATCACTGTTTCTACTGACGGGTGGATGCTATGGTGACAGCCTGATCAATAAAACATCACTACTGATGCCACCCCTTATATATTCTCTGGTGGTATTCTGTATCTGTCTGCTAATTGATAATGGAGTCATTTACACCCACACCACGGCTCTGCGGATGAATCAAATTAGTTTCAGAGTTGAGCATTCGATCTGGATGCTTTGCTATATTTTTCACTAAGATTGGAACGACCAAACTATTCTGTCACTCCAGACAGAATCCTCCTTAAACGTGTGCTTCATTTTTTGTCACATTAACATAAGTGTATATTTTTTTGGGCTTATTCAGTGAATGTTTGTCATGTGTTGGAATGAGAATAGTGTCTTTTTAACTGGCTGCTGCACACAGCTTCTCTTTATCTTTCTGCTTCGTATTATCTCAAAGTTATTGTTTCTTTGTGAATTATCCTTATGCGCATTTAATAGTGTAGAAATTGATTAAGCAATTAGTGGCAAGCCAGTGTATTTAGATGAAAACAGATCATCATATTAGTTTGGTGAGATTAACACAGCCCAGGACCAAAATTAGTATATCTGCTTCAGTAATTGAAAAGAGGTTATGCTCCTGAAAGGAGGAATTATCTGCATTTTATCCCCAGCCACGCTATTCACTGAGATATCATCTGATGGAAGTCACTTGGAGTATGTATGAACTGTTAATGGTTTTGTAGTTTATACTGTATGTGGAAAAAGAAATAAAATAAACCTTTCACTTATTTTATATAACTGCAGCATTGTTAGTCATGCAGAACCTATAGAATGATGAATACTGATCCATTCCACAATTCACCTATAACAGCATATGTCAATTTATTTTTCAAATGTTTTTAGTAGTTGATTTAAACATTGGGATGTGATACAGTGGTTGTACCATTATGCAGTAAATAAAAAAGGTATGTAATAAGATCCACAAATGCAAATCACGACTCCTAGTAAGATGTTGTAGGAATGTTTGAGATGCTTAAGATTTGCAGTGAAACATACCCTGGTAGTTTGAATTGTAATGTCTTTTTATTTGGCTAAAGGCACTATATGTTTAGGAACACAGTTTCTTTTGTTACTTGTGAATATTTAAAGTGATTTTTGTTCAAAATCCTATGCAGCTACTGAGCAGTGTACATTCTCACAAAGGTGCATTGCTGTATATAATAGTCTCTCCACTTGATGGTATCGGATTTATTTTCATTTCACATATTCTGATTATCATTAATTTCATCAGTTTTTGATAGATTACATTACACATTTTGTTTGAAATGTACTGATGTTCATTTTTCATCCTTGATCTGTGGAATCTTTTTCACTTTAGATGAGCTTCTGTGCCGTGTTTAACATGTCATTATAATATTGTGCCAACTTCACATTTGAGACAGTTTAGCATTTTAAAATGTTTTTCACAAAATCCTTATGGGAAAGTCTACTTACACTTTTCCAACTCAATTTGTTACAATTTTTAACACCTGCATAGACATAGCAGAACAGCTGAATCTGGTTCTGAAATAGACAGCTTAACACCTGAACAAACATAACAACTAAAGCAACATATCTAAAGGAAAAAAACAGACTGACAGTTAGTATAATCATCCACATTACTCAGAAATCCTTCAGGCCATGCCAACCTATTCCGACTGTCATTCACAGTGATGCCAGTAATGCATTACTTTGTAGCATTTGAATTTATTACGGCCACTTTTTCTGTAACAACTATTCTAACGTCTTACTATTTTGATACCAGTAATCAAATGAATCTTGTTCAAGCCGCTGTGTGTTACTTTTTTTGTAATTTTCTTCTCTAAAAAGATATATTTGGTACATGGGGTCAACGGTGGCAAAAGCAGTATGAAAACTTGCAACAACAGCGGTAAATATGGTCTTACATATCTTCTATGACGCTGCTGCTGTCTTTTTCCGTTGAAATCTGAAAATTAAACAGCTGATTATCACTTCCATGGTCGCCATGTTTGTTTTGTTCCTACCCTACAAGTCTGGTCTGAGTTGTAGTTCTGTACTCTGCCCCCTAGTGGAACTCTACAGAAGTATGAGCAATGCGCAAGTAGGTACGTGGCCAAGACACAGCTTGTTGCTGGTGTCAATGCAAAGTTAAAAAGCAAGTACATTTCCAGCCTTATAAAGTGAGTACTGGCAAAACCTGTTATTGTTTTTATGTTGAGGCATTGGGAAGTGTTACTGTCAGCCGCTGAAATTAATTTATAAAGTAGCTTGTAATCTAACATAGTTACTTTTAAAATAAAGTAGTCAGTAAAGTAACTAAGTTATGTTTGGGAGGAGTAATCAGTAGTCAGTAACCAGATTACTATTTCAAAGTATCTGCGGCAACACTGGTCATTCAGTATATACAAGGGTTTACTATACTCCAAATATATATTAAGGATGTCTCTCGATCTTTCTCTGCGTGTGCATCACTCTTTCATTGCAGCTATTTGCTAAAATAAAAATAGCATTTTATTTCCTTTTAATGTACACTCAGCACCCTGCCTTGACTGAAAAAACAACAGAAATGTAGAAATGTTTAAAAAATTTACTAATAGAAAAAAACCCTGAAATAGCACATGGTCATAAGTATTAAGACACTTTGCTCAGTATTGAGTAGGATCACGCTTTTGAGCTAGTCCTGCCTTGAGTCTTCTTGTGAATGATGCAACAAGGCTGTTTACACTTGGATTTGGATATCCTCTGCCATTCTTCCTTGCAGATTCTCTGAAGAACCAGTCAAGAACGGTCACAGAGATGTTTGGAAGCCATTTCTTTCATTTTTGATTTTAGCATATGGCTGCAATGAAACAAAAGTGCAAAATTTAAAGGGGTCTGAATATTTTCAGTTTCAATTGTGTGTGTGTGTGTGTGTGTGTGTGTGTGTGTGTATGTATATATAATTCTGAGAGTAATTATAGGGAGAAATTCATAGACACTTTTTATTGTAATAGTGGCTGTGTCTAAATGGCTCTATCAATCTCTAAAGCTATTTGCTTGTGGTGTTTGTAGGGGTGTTGGTGTACCTTTTATGCTCATCTGGCACATTATTAATGAATCTCTGCCAACAAACTATGCACTTTACTCTTACATTATCTCGTAGATCTGTAATTGCATTCACTAAAGACCTAATCAACAGCATTTATTTTCACCATTATTTGTTGGAATACATGTTCCAGGCAGAAAAGTATTGTCTCCCAGATAGAGTTGTGTTATTTGTCTGATGTCACTCTTAAACATCGATAATTGAAACATCGATCAAAAAAATATTTCAGTTATTGGGCCAAAAATATAAACTAAAAGGACATATTTGTTTAAGTTCCTGAAAAGTCTTCATATTTTTAACTTTTTGAAGAGATGAACATCCCTGTGTTGTAGGAAATTATTTATGACAATATTAATGATATTTTATAAATGGTTTTATCAGGATTAGGCACAGTGATGGATCCATTTGGCCTGCTTTTTTAGTCTGCTTTTAATTGGCTTCATCCACTGAGAAAAAGCTACAGAATGAAGAATGAGAAAGAATGATCATAAATTTGAAACAAGAGATAGCGATAAAGACAGAGGTTAAATAATACAGTAAGTAAGAAGTGTAAATTTGTAGAAATCCATAAACTGTTTTCTACAATAAAAATAAGATTTTTTTAGTGTACTTTGACATTGTCTAAGTTTCATGTTGCTATTTGTTTAAAGAAAGATTGTCTCATAGGGTCAAAATAATTAAAAGTAAATGAAAATAATGTTCTTTTTTTAAATCAATACAACATGGAAAGTAATGTTTATAACATATACTGAAGTCCACAGCAGTAACACGACAGGAAGGTGAGGAGAAGAATTTCAAACCTAGTTTTTAAATGATTCAGTTAATTATAAGGTAGCTTGGACCAAAATATTTCATTAGACAAGGACTTTGTTCTCAGTCTGTTAAAGTTTTGTTTAACAGGAGATTTCTCTCTTTACAGCCTGAAACGCAAAAACGCATTAACGTTGTTAACGGGTGGTTAAGGTGTTTTGCTTATTCTAAAAATAACATTGAAATATTTATGTGATATTCGCATTGGGTGAAACTGTTTTGTTGCACACAGAACTTTGTTATAAAAGGGAATACAGCATTCTCCATAAGGAAATGATCTCTTCATAAAGAGATTAACAAGCAGATGCACTGTGACTGGAAAAAAAGACAAATTTAGAGCAACTCAAGAAAAGTTTAGAGAACATAAAGTCTAGAAGCTGAAAAGTAATGCACACTAGTGGTGTCAGAAGTGTGTCAAAAAATACAGCTTTACCATTTTCTATGAAACAACCCATATTGGTGGGGTTTTCATGGTGTGGCAGAAGCTATTTCTTTCAAACCTGTTCTGTTCAGGAGAGAATCACTGTTTCTGATAGCCAGGAATAAAAAAAAAAGGATATTAAAGGTGCTAGTTGTACAGCAAATATGTGATTTAGATTTGTTTAAAGGGGGAGCTATAATCGTATATTCAGGTCTAGTCCAAATGTTAGAATATTTACTGCCGGGTTTATTATTATTATTATTTTATTATTGTTATTAATGATAAAGAAGGTAATAGAAAGTATAAATAGAAAGTCATAGCAAATTAAATCAGTTAAGAAAGGAAGAAAAAAGAAAAGAACAGTTACGGGGCATCTCTATTGTCGATGTGCCCCTGGGCAAGGCACCTAAACCCCAAATTCTACATTCTCCTACCATGTTGGGTGTTGGTGGCTTCATGTGGTCAGTAAGACTAGAAAAGCGCTATATAAGTTCATTTCAGTCCATTTATTGTCCCAGTCAAGTTTCTGCAGCCCGTCATAAACCGGGTTTTACCCTTTTGATCATACAGACCTAAAGCCACCCCTGTGTTCAAGCATACAATGACTTATCACATGGAGAACCTTCTGACAAAATCTGTTTACAAAAACACCAACCAGGATCACTTCCCAATAAACATCAGCTCACAAAATGGAGCCAGAAAATGGACACACAATGAGAAGCACTCGGTGGTGCCGCATTGCTTCAGCGATGGCCATTTGTCCTCAGTTAGATCCCTTTGTATGGGGATCAGGGATAATTCCTACTCTGTGTTCATCACCTAGAAAAAAGTCAAACCATAACCGTTTCTTTCAGCAGAAGCATCAGATGAATTCGGAGAGATGTATTTCACTGATTTACCCTTGAACAGCTGTTCAGGTGTGATTGGAGAAAAAAAGGCAAGAACAAGTTAACATTAGGCTATTTTTCCTATCTTCATTTAGCAGTGCTAACGTTTTAAAAACACGGGCATTGACTAAATATGTCTAAAAATAATATCCAATCATCTAACTAGAATAACAGACACAAAAGTTTTGCTTATCAGCCAATGCAGAAACTCTAGGCAAACAAAATGTTTGTCCCACTGTCTGAAAAAAACAACATAACATGTCTTAAGCTGCCTCATTTGTGAGTACCTGATTTGTTCACAATGGTTTTCCAGCTAAGATTACATATTCCCTTCAATTCTGGTACATTGAACATGCAAGCAGATTATTTTTTTCCCTCTCGAGGAACTAAATAGCTTAAATTTTGTTGTATGATTTGGCACTTGATTCCAAGTGGTTTCTCTACTTTACTAAAAAAAAACGCTAAAAAATAAAACAGTGAATGCAATATGTAGTGTTGTTTGACCTAGGAAATTGTAACACAGACCTAACAAATTATTTTCTTTTTTGGGTTTCGTGTTAAAGTGTTATTCAATTCAATTCACTTTTATTTATATAACGCTAATTCACAACAAATGTCATCTCAAGGCACTTTGCAACAAAAGTAATTTCAATACAATTATACAAACATTCCAATCAGTTAAAAGTTTTCCATGTAAGGAATCCCAGCAGATTGTGATGAGTCATCGACGTGAGGTTGTGCTCGGATCATGCAGACTCCGACCACAGCAATTCCTCAGCATCCTTCATTCTGAGCAAGCATGTGGCGACAGTAGAGAGGAAAAACTCCCCTTTAACAGGAAGAAACCTCCGGCAGAACCTGGCTCAGTACAAGCGGTCATCTGCCACGACCGTCTGAGGGTCTGAGAAGACTGAGAAGAGACAGCATGGAAGATGCTCAGTCACTTTAAGCATCATCTGTTCCCCATCCAGCAGGGGGCATTGTAAGAGTCTAAACCTATAGCAGCATAACTACAAAAATAGCTCAGGATAACCTAAGCCACTCTAACTATAATATCTATCAAAAAGGAAGGTTTTAAGCCTAGTCTTGAAAACAGACAGAGTATCTGCCTCACTGACTAAAACTGGGTGCTGGTTCCACAGGAGAGGAGCCGGTAACTAAAAAATCTGCTTTTAGAAATCCTAGGAACTACCAGTAGACCTGCATTCTGAGAACGAAGTGCTCTGTTAGAAACATGTGGAACAATCAGATCTCTGATGCACAATGGATCTTTATTATTAAGCATTAAAACATTAAGCATTTTGTAGACTTTCGGATAATAAGAAATTACAGGAAATACAAAGTGTAAAACAAAATACGAAAAAGGCAATCATGGATTTTATCTCACCCCTGTTTTACAGCCTTAACAATGAGCAATGTAAAAAGGCTGTATGGTATGTACTCGATGTGTAACTATTCAGAAGCTCATAGATTATATTATTTGTTAAACGTTTTTGATTCCATATTACAAATATATTAAATAGGTCTTAAAATACTTCTTTTTTTAAAGAGAAGTCAATAAATATGATGCAAGGGATTTTCAGTTCAAGAAAAAAAAAATCCTCCATCAGTAAATATTATCCTTTGGCTGTTCTGATGTCAGTTAGCTCCGATGATCGACATTTTTGTAAGCTGAAAGCTAAAACTGATGGGGAACCAGTACTTGGACATAATTTCTGTAAACCAGTTTAGAAGTGTAAATAAGCCACTGTTGTTGGTCATATTAATATTCAAGAGTTGTGCAGTAACTGCTGCAGTGTTGATCAAACAATGCTCTTTGGACCTTTTGTTGAAACTTCAAAGGTCCGCCTAAGTGTCAAACAGCTTGTTTCTCTCTCACTGGATGTTTTAGCTCAGCTAGACACATTTGATGTTAAACAATTATTGACTCAATACAAATTCAAATGGTTCCTGAGTGTTAAAATAGGAGATGTTTAACTCCTTTAATATTCCTTTAGTTTTCCTCTGCAGAATATCAACTGGAAACATAATCTGCAACATTTGTTGTCATTGAGAAGTTCAAACGACTTAAATGTAATCTTTAAAATGAAGATGAGCCACAGATGAAGAGTAAACTTGATTTGGTTAATCTTTGAGAAAGAGTACTAACACAAATTTCAGTTTTCCCTCTAACCATTCCAGTTCGTGATGAAACCTGAAAGGCTGACCTGCCTTTGAGAAGCGCTGCTGGATTTTAATGATGCGGACTCACTGCTGTTTCTTCCTTGTGTATTTAACTGCAATTACAGAGCAGCACTTTGACTCTGATGCCGTTTTCTATGTAAATTTATTTTTAAGGCAAAATTCCTCCACAGCGTGAAAACCAAGTAATTGGAAGAGCAGAGAACTTGTCGAATGAAAAGTAGTTCATGGACAAATGAAGTGTGAGAGGAGAAAAGGAGAATCATAAATTGTTTTGGACCAGAAGAACAAAGAAAAATGCAGTTTTTAAGTACCACACAGTCGCTGTGGTTCCTAATGACTTATTTATATCACATATCCTGTGCTCTGATAACAGGAATATGCTTCAGCATTGGTCATTTGCTGAAAAACTTCAAACAGACCATCAGAGACAAACAGAAGTAGAAAAAAATCAAAATCTCAGAAAATGTATTCAAAACAACCATTTATGACGATCATTAATAAAACTGAAACAGAAAATCAACACTGTGTTTTAGTCTATATTCACAATGCCTTGCATAAATATTCTGAATACTCTGAAGTTTTTCACAACTTTTTACAGTACAGCCACAAACTTAGCTGTATTTATAATAATAATAATACTAATAATTATATTTGATAGACTAATAAGGAGGACATGAGGGTTTTTAAAAATTGAAAGTGTGGTGCTCAATTATATTAAGCCCACCTGAGTCATGACTTTGTAGAACCAATGTTTTCTATAAGTTCACCATAGGTTTTGAATAACTAAAGCTATGTGAGAATAGATGGAGTGTGTGAAAATCAGTAAAAGTCTTACATTCTAAATTGGATTTAGGTCAAGGCTTTTACTGGACCATTCTATCACAAAACATCCTTTGATATAAACTATTTCAGATTAGCTTTGGTTGTATAGTTTGTTGTATTGCTGAAAGGTGACTCTATATCTGTTTTCGAGGCGTTTCTTTCCAGGGAAGATTTCTTCCTGTTCCATCAATCTCCCACCCTTAATAGGTTTCCTGTCCTACTGAAGGGAAGTATCCGCATAGCATTAGGCCATCATAATGTTTTAAAGTCCAGATGGACTGTTCAGTGATAGTGTTTTTCCAACCTTTTGGAAGTTAGCTAAAAAGTTACACGAACCCCTCGTGCGACGAGAACACATCTTTCCCACATCATTTGTGGCAAACCGCAAATTTTTCTGGCCTTTGTTTCGACAATGTTTTTTTTCTTGCCTACATCCATTAAGGACAGATTTGTGGAGTACGAGTTACGGTGCGTTCACACCAAAGCATCACAAATGTGCCGCATTCTCCTAGTTGGACGCTTGATCATTAACAATTGAGGGGTGTCGAAAGTTGTAATGCGCAACTCTGTCCCCGTCTGCATGCTGCCTCTTCCTTTCCCTCTTACTCTCCTGGGCCGAGAGTGTGGCGCCTTCTCTGTCGGGCCCCACAAGTGCAGCCGTGGCTGCCAACGGACTCTGGTCTCTGAGCTGAACGCGTTACATGTGTAGGCTGGCGGATTTCAGATTTTCAACAGACGCAAAAACTCTCAAGATGCGCAAATGCACATTATACACCACATATAATGACACGTCAAACCCCTCATTCGTGTTAATCCTATGCGCAAATGAGGCAGAAAGGCCTTTTGGCGACACAAATCTGCTTCTGACGCAACACACGTTTGAGCTAGTACAGCTATGAATGATCACAAGTTATTTACATCTGGATTTTCAGTTCTGCCAGGTTGGAAGGTGAACGCATGTGAACACCCCTTTTCAGGTCTATTCAGACATGGCCAATTGGGTTTAAGTCAGGACTCTAGCTAGACCAGTCAAGAACGGTCACAGAGTGGTTCCGAAGCCACTCGTATTTTATACTTATTGTTATTGTCCTGTTGAATGGTGAACATTTGGCCCAGTTTGAGGTCCTGAGCACTCTGCAAGAGGTTAACTTCCAGAATATCTCTGCTGTCCGTAGAGCTGAACGCCCCCCCCCCCCCCCCCCCCCACCCACCCCCAAACATGATGCTCCTAGCATCCTGTTTCATTGTAAGGATTTTATTGGGCAGGTGGTGAGTAGTGCCTGGTTTTTTATTTTTTATTTTGACAATTATTTTGCTGTCAAGATGGGATGCTCATTAATGAGAAATAAAATGAACTTTTGTTGATTTATTAAACGAGTGAAAAATATAAAGGGGTCTGACTACTTTCCGTACCCACTGTATTTGTGATTTTTATTTTTACTCTGTATTGTTTCACTTCCATCTACCAATTATCCTAGGGCTGGACGATAATTCGAAAGCAGTTTGTATCGATCGAGAGACGTGTGGCGCGATATAAAAAAAAGGATAGATAAAAAACTTTTTAATTATAGCCTATCAGGCAGCTTAATACAACAATTATTACTTACTCCAAACGAATCATTAACGCAGACCCACGCGGCTCTGTCAGCCACCCCACCTCCTTTCAAACCATAAAAATGATGAAATGGTTTTAGCTGAAACAGAATTTTTTTGATAGTCCCTAAGCAAACCATCGCCATAACTTCGCCGTGGTCAGATGTCACAGCAAGGGAGCAGCAGAGGAAGTTGTTCTGGATAAATGTTAGTGGCTCAGGTAAAAGTTGCGTCCAGTTTTATACCAATCCTCGACGCACTAAAACACTAAACGAAGCAACTATAAACAAAATATAATACTACGATCAGCTAACTTAAGCAGGAATCGTCTCCTCCGGCTCGCTGTGATGCGGATCTGTTACAGAGAGACACAGGTAACGTACCCAGGTCGTGCTGCTGACAACACCTGTTTAAAATGTCCCCTCGTTTCTGCCCCAGGTCCTCAGAAATGAAAAATTCTTTAAAAAACACAACAGGGTTGGCTAGACCAGCTGGCTTCAGCTCTCAGTGACTGGGCTGCAGTGTTCTGGGCTCTGTCTACACTCTGATGACTAGCTGGTTAGCTTCAGCCAACAGCTGAATAAGAGCTGAAGTGAATTAGAAAACGCTTTATTGACCAACTATACCAAAGGTTTCAGCCATTAACATTATAAAGTGTCATAGAACGTTTAAAAGATTCAATGGCATCAAGATGATTCTTTAATTTAAATTACTAACACTTAAAAATATGTATGGTAAATGGTAAATAATATTACTTTTCTTTGTACTTACTGATGTTACTCAAGTCTCTTGATATGTTTCTGTTATGATAAAAAGAAGTGCTTGAAAAATGTATAAATTTAATTCTTAGTTAAAATTAGTTAATTAAAGAATAATAAAATGACCAGGGAGCCACTTAAAATATACACTACCGTTCCAAAGTTTGGGGTCACCCAAACAATTTTGTGTTTTCCATGAAAAGTCAGACTTATTCACCACCATACGTTGTGAAATGAATAAAAAATAGAGTCAAGACATTGACAAGGTTAGAAATAATGATTTTTATTTGAAATAAGATTGTTTTTACATCAAACTTTGCTTTCATCAAAGAATCCTCCATTTGCAGCAATTACAGCATTGCAGACCTTTGGCATTCTAGCTGTTAATTTGTTGAGGTAATCTGGAGAAATTGCACCCCACGCTTCTAGAAGCAGCTCCCACAATTTGGATTGGTTGGATGGGCACTTCTTGCGTACCATACAGTCAAGCTGCTCCCACAACAGCTCAACGGGGTTCAAATCTGGTGACTGCGCTGGCCACTCCATTACCGATAGAATACCAGCTGCCTGCTTCTTCTCTAAATAGTTCTTGCACAATTTCGAGGTGTGTTTTGGGTCATTGTCCTGTTGTAGGATGAAATTGGCTCCAATCAAGCGCTGTCCACTGGGTATGGCATGGCGTTGCAAAATGGAGTGATAGCCTTCCTTATTCAGAATCCCTTTTACCCTGTACAAATCTCCCACCTTACCAGCACCAAAGCAACCCCAGACCATCACATTACCTCCACCATGCTTAACAGATGGCGTCAGGCATTCTTCCAGCATCTTTTCAGTTGTTCTGCGTCTCACAAACGTTCTTCTTTGTGATCCAAACACCTCAAACTTGGATTCATCCGTCCACAGCACTTTTTTCCAGTCTTCCTCTGTCCAATGTCTGTGTTCTTTTGCCCATCTTAATCTTTTTCTTTTATTGGCCAGTCTCAGATATGGCTTTTTCTTTGCCACTCTGCCCTGAAGCCCAGAATCCCGCAGCCGCCTCTTCACTGTAGATGTTGACACTGGTGTTTTGCGGGTACTATTTAATGAAGATGCCAGTTGGGGACCTGTGAGGCGTCTGTTTCTCAAACTAGAGACTCTAATGTACTTATCTTCTTGCTCAGTTGTGCAACGCGGCCTCCCACTTCTTTTTCTACTCTGGTTAGAGCCTGTTTGTGCTGTCCTCTGAAGGGAGTAGTACACACCGTTGTAGGAAATCTTCAATTTCTTAGCAATTTCTCGCATGGAATAGCCTTCATTTCTAAGAACAAGAATAGACTGTCGAGTTTCAGATGAAAGTTATCTTTTTCTGGCCATTTTGAGCGTTTAATTGACCCCACAAATGTGATGCTCCAGAAACTCAATCTGCTCAAAGGAAGGTCAGTTTTGTAGCTTCTGTACCGAGCTAAACTGTTTTCAGATGTGTGAACATGATTGCACAAGGGTTTTCTAATCATCAATTAGCCTTCTGAGCCAATGAGCAAACACATTGTACCATTAGAACACTGGAGTGATAGTTGCTGGAAATGGGCCTCTATACACCTATGTAGATATTGCACCAAAAACCAGACATTTGCAGCTAGAATAGTAATTTACCACATTAGCAATGTATAGCGTGTGTTTCTTTAAAGTTAAGACTAGTTTAAAGTTATCTTCATTGAAAATGTATATTTTACATTGTGTGATATTTGATGATGATCTATCGATCAATATGACTATTCCTTTATCGATATGCTCTTTTTCTATATCACCCAGCCCTAAATTATCCACAATTATGCATTTCACCATCACATAAAAACCAAAATTAATAAATCAAGGTTTATTTGCAACAAAATACAATACATGTGACTTCACATGGCTAGTGTCAACTTTGATTTGAGGTTGAATATAATCATGTTCATGAAGAATTGCCTACCAATATATAGAGCTTCTAAAAATAGTCATTTTTTTGTCTCCTTCAATAGTGCCTCCTATTTCTGGATACAGCTCTGTTTTTTTTTCCATGCAGCCTTTCCTTATGTATAAAAAAACCTTTTGAAATCTTAGTGTTTGTGTTTTAATAAAGCACTGCAGCAACAGACTAAAGATATGCTGGTACAATTGCTGAAACCGTGCTCCAGAAGTTCAGGAACATATTTGTGTCACTCGGCAGCATTTTGAAAAACCCTGACACATCTATGAACAAATGATTAATAGCACATGGATGCAAGCAAAGCAGGAAAAATATTCTTACATTAGAATATATTCAATAACAAAAGGGATTTTTTTATTATTATTAATGTTCATTTCTGCTTCTTCCTGCAGCTGATAGCTGGGATAATGTAGAATTTCCCAGTAAAGCAGACTCACTGCCCGTCAGGAACATGAGGTCCAATTAAACGTATCACCACCATTCATCATCCTTTATCTTTTACTTTAGTTTAAAAGACAGTAAAACTGAAAGCTTTTTGAACTGAACTTGGGTAATCACATTTGTGTTATATATATATATATATATATATATATATATATATATAGTAAGAATGAAATTAATGGGATATCCTTTGAAAAGCAGAAGTGGTGACTCGATGCACCCCTAGTGTAAATAAACCTTTCAGTGAGCTGCTGCTTTCACTGTCTCTGTTTAGACCTGTTTACAAAAAAAAAGCCTTCAGCAAGAAAACAAATACTTTATTTTATTTACGTTAGACTGATTTTGATAACAGTTTCAGGAAATGTCTGCTATGGGACTAGGAACAACCCGCCTTGGTGGAGGTCTCCACTCTCCAAACATTAAACAGATTTTCCCCTTCTTCCAGTGCTCTCAAACAACCTACAGCAAAAGTCTTCTTTTAATTGTCCCGAGAGAAATAACAGTCAGAAACTCGTCAAATAAGTAGGTTGGTATGGAATGCCAAAATGTTCAAAATGAAATAAATATATACATGAATAAGTAATAGATACATATCCAATGTATCAATAAAATTCTGGAAAAAAAAGTTGAATGCCTGTAAAATTCTAAGCTGTAGATCATTATTTCAGGCTGATTGGGTTAGAATGGCAGACTTGACATGTTAAAAGAAGGGTGATGCTTGAAATCATTGTTCTTCCATTGTTTACCATGTTGACCCGCAAAGAAACGTGTGCAGCCATCATTGTGTTGCATAAAAGTGGCTTCACAGGCAAGGATATTGTTGTTACTAAGATTGCACCTAAATCAACAATTTATAGGATTATCAAGAATTTCAAGGAAAGAGGTTCAATTCTTGTTAAGAAGGCTTCAGGGAGTCCAAAAAGCACCAGGATCGTCTCCTAAAGAGGATGCAGCTGCAGGACCGGAGTGTCACCAGTGCAGAGCTTGCTCAGGAATGGCAGCAGGCAGGTGTGAGCGCGTCTACACGCACTGTGAGGCGAAGACTTTTGGAAGATGGCAGCAAAGAAGCCAATTCTCTCCAAAAATACACCAGGGACAGATTGATCTTCTGCAGAAAGTATGGTGAATGGACTGCTGAGGACTGGGCCAAAGTCATATTCTCCGATGAAACCTCTTTCTGATTGTTTGGGGCATCTGGAAAAAGGCTTGTCCGGAGAAGAAAAGGTGAACGCTACCATCAGCCCTGTGTCATGCCAACTCTAAAGCATCCTGAGATCATTCATGTGTGGGGTTGCTTCTCATCCAAGGTAGTGAGCTCACTTACAATTTTGTCCATAAAACACAGCCATGCATAAAGAATGGTACCAAAACACCCTCCAACAGAAACTTCTTCCAACAATCCAACAACAGTTTGGTGAAGAACAATGCATTTTCCAGCATGATGGAGCACCGTGCCATGAGGCAAAAGTGATAACTAAGTGGCTTGGGGACCAAAATGTTGAAATTGTGGGTCCATGGCCTGGAAATTCTCAGATCTTAATCCAATTGAGAACTTGTGCTCAATCCTCAATGGTGGACAAACAAAAACCCACTAATTCCGACAAACTCCAAAAAGGGATTATGAAAGAATGGGTTGCTATCAGTCAGGATTTGGCCCATAAATTGATTGAGAGCATGCCCAGTCGAATTGCAGAGGTCCTGAAAAAGAAGGGCCAACAATGCAAAAACTGACCCTTTGCATAAATGTCATGTAATTGTTAAAAAAAGCCTTTGAAAAGTATAAAGTGCTTGTAATTATATTTCAGTACATCACAGAAACAACTGAAACAAAGATCTAAAAGCAGTTTAGCAGCAAACTTTGTGAAAACTAATATTTGTGTCATTCTCAAAACTTTTGGCCACAACTGTACATTATTATTCCTAATAAAAATAATCTTTATTCATATTGAATTTCATCAATTTTATTCCAAAACATAAAGCAAGCTGGTCTTTTTTTCCTGTGGCATTTTGGTTCTCTTTTAAAATGAAATAATGAATTTGCCAATCATAGTCAGTAGTTTGCACTTGAAGGCTCATTGGTCGATCATCAAACATCTCTCTTCTCTATTTTTACCCTTTTCTCACTAACAGAGAGCACCCAACTTGTACAGCTAGAAACATCATGCAAAGTTGGAGTTGCATAACCTTTGTACTAGGGTTGGGCGGTATACTGAAAATTTACAGACATAATTTTTGCTTGTGTCGGTAAATTCTGTATTAAAAAAAATAATATTAAGACGTTTTAGTTTGGCACTGCTTATGCCCCTTTAAGAAAGAGTGCTCTGCTTGAGTCACATGACTACGTACAGTCACCACTTCGCCACCAGAAGGGAACAGCGCTGCCAGTGCAGCAAATGTCTTGCTATATTTAGTGAGTGTTTAGACTTCTCTAGCAACACTTTTTTTTAAAAAGCGACTAGCGAAAAATAAAGTGACTTTTTAGGCTATTATTAAATACTTTGAGACTGTAACATGGAGTAACTTGATTACCTCCATTACATATTGATATAAATTATTCTTGATATGTCAAGGTGCTTCCTTCGGTCACGTGACTCATCACTGCTAAAAACAACCCCAGAAGTTAGCAAAAGGATTAAAAAACAGAGGTCAGTAAAAAGTATGAAAAAGTTGACGAAAAGACATAACAGCCTACTACTTCCTAAAAAACATACCTACATTTCACAGACTATACCAGGAGTAATACTAATGGCTGATCCAGACGATCAAATATGGATTTGTTGCAACAGCCCGATCTGCTTAATATGTGGCAATTAGCTTTCTAATGAGGCAAAGAAACCTTTAACACAACGGCAGACAGGGAAACAGTCACTGATTCAGGGTTGTAGTGAGTTGAATTTTTTATGCACTTTATATTTGTTTTTGTGGTCTTGTGTCTTGTTTCCATGGTGACAAGAGAGCATCAGGGGCAGACAGGATGTTACTCAAGTTGTTGGTGTATGATCTGCTCGAGTAACCAGTGTTGAACAAATTCCCTGCAACTCCAGAGGGCAGTCATCAGACAGCTCTGATGTCTGATGACAAAACAAAGACAGAGACCTGTCATCGGCAGAAATACTCAGACGACTCTGGAATTGTCAGGTGTATCAGAGATGGAGAAGAAGCTGAATACAGAGAGCTGGTGGACCGCGCCTCAAATGCAAGCACCTCAAATGCAAGCGCCTCAAACGCCTGATTCGCACTAATTTTTTGCTTCAACCGCGATCAGTGTGAACGCATGGTGAGGATAAGTCAGCAACTCATAAAAAGTAAAAGAAATTGTATGTTTTAATTTCTGTTTTGAACTAACTTTAATGAGTTTTAAACTAGTTCCAGAAAACAATTCCAAGAATTCTAGTTTTAACAATTAGCCAGCCAATCAGATTACACACCTCCTTTCAAATATTTAGGATATGGAATTGTTTACGAAATGAAATGACTCTAATACAGTGGATTGCACCCTATGAATTCTGAAGTGCCATAGTGAAATTGAGATTGGGACAATCTGAAATGTATAAACCTCGAACTGATCTGTTGTCGAAACTGAAAATCAAGTCAAAGGTCTGACTGTTGAGTCTGACAAAAGATGGAGATAGTATTTCTTTAATTTAACCAATATATATTTAAAAGAGAGCAGCAGCAGTGGTTTAAAAAGAGGAAGTCTAGGACATTGAATGTGAACCCTACAAAGTTGTTTTGGTTCAATTGTTTATTGCGGCATATCATTAGAATCTCTCTGGCTCCCTGATTTCCCTCCTCTCCAGCAACCCAATTATGGCAAAAAAACATGTTTTTCTTTAATTTTACCTGAGCAACATATTCAGGTGCAGATGGATGATTGTTTTGATGCAAGGAATAATTGTGTCGGGTGTGTGTGTGCGTGAAAGGAGATATTGCCCTGTCTTGTAGAGGAATCTGTTTTGTGTCACTGATGCTGAGAATCCAAAGCTTGCTGTGCACTATGGTGGTGTTTGAATACCACTCAGCTCGGCTCATTTTCGGCACATTAAGTGGGATTTCCGTTCTCTGTCTGAGGGCTAATTATGGCAGCCTTCGGAGGATGGCTTTAGGTGACATTGCTGCATATGGGAGACTCACAGCCCATGCTCACTGCTGTTTATTCC
Source organism: Apricaphanius iberus (assembly GCA_028564705.1). Classification (NCBI taxonomy): domain Eukaryota; kingdom Metazoa; phylum Chordata; class Actinopteri; order Cyprinodontiformes; family Aphaniidae; genus Apricaphanius; species Apricaphanius iberus. Next base: position 6,170,236 of record JAPXFQ010001878.1, on the reverse strand, counting down.
TCAGAGAACAAAAATACGGTGGACCTGCTGTCTACCTTTAAATCCTGATTATAAAAAAAAGAAATTAAGAAAAATAGACTGATTAAAAACTTAATTCTCTGGAAGATGTGTAGAAATTCCGACTTCATCTTTTATTACAGCAGCATATACTTAATTGAGACATTCATTTGAATTCCACTTAAAAAAAAAAGTAATTAAAAAACAAACATAAGTGGCACAGTTATTGGTAGCCCTGATTCTATTATTTTACACAAGGACATTGTGCTGAAAAAGTACTTTAACATTTATTAGGTTGGCCAGTATAGACAGAACTCTGGTCAGTCCCCTTTACCAAGTCTCTAGATTATCCAGACTATGATCATTTTTCTGCTGCTCAGCCCTCAGGATTCTGGTCCTTGTCCAGCATAGTATGCAGTGGTTAAAATAATTGTGCCTTTTGAAAAATGGGACACATAAAAACTGACCAAAAACACTAATCTCACAATGTGTTTTTGTCTATTCATTTTTGGAAGGTTATGTATTATCAGAGGTGGAAAGTAACAAATTACATATACTTCTGTTACTCTAATTGAATATTTTTTTGTATAATTGTACTCTGGTTAAAAATCAGTTAAATGTTTAAAATTGACTAGAGAAATTAGTGAAATTTTGGAAATATAACTTTCAGAATATAACTGATAAATAGATGAGCTGATAATGATATAAAAAAGAAAATTAACTTACATTTATATATCACTTTATAATCATATTGTATAATATGCTTTGGATTCTGTGGTTTCTTTCTTGAAGTGTGATGTTAGTGTGTGAATTCAGTTTTGAAAAGAGGTTTACCTGTTTGATTTGATCCTTATTCGATAAAGGAACATATCATTACACTGTAATGTGCATTAATATTTATTGGAATTAGTATTTTCTACGACTATTAAGAAAAAGTCCTAACTTCATGCAAATGGTTCTTAATGCAGAAAATGTTTTTTCTTGCGTATTCTTTTATCATACTTATGACAATGTGATTCAATTCAAATCAAAAACATTTAATTGATCCTAGAGGGAAATTCTGTGTTGTTGTAGTTAATATTTATTAATTCCATAAGGATGTTAATTTACCAAAAGATTACATACCTATCTTGTTGTTTGTGAAACCTAAACTGAAGTAGAATTCCACAGACTGCTCCACAGCCATCATTTTAATAACCCTCCTCTTCTTCATAAAGCTGGGACCATACTGTCTAATTTCATCCTTCTTAGAACTTTTCTCACGAAAACTATCGTGATGAAAAATGGTTTGCATGCATGTGATTTGCAGTTCTGTTGCTGTGCCGTGTCACGTGTGATTTGGCAGTGAAATAATTGATTTCAGTTTTTGGTGACTACTGATGACTGACATGAGGAAAGAGATTAAATAGATCCTGAAACTTAGTTTTGTGTGGAAGAGGCAAACTCTACTGAGTGACTCTCCATGTTAACCTAAACCATAACATGTCCGACTACCCCGTATGCCATTTTTGCGCAGTGGACCAAGATATCCTGACTTAATCCCTTAACCTAGTTTTTTGCAATAGACCTCAGAATAACATTTCTATGATTAGAGGACAAATGTCTCAACGGGACCTTGGAAATCTCATCAATCTGGTTATCTTTAGTCGGATTGATGACTGCAACAGTGTCCTCACAGGTCTTCTTAAAAGTAAACAACTGCAGCTAATCCAGATTGCTGCTGGTCGTGCCCTCTAGAACCAGGAAGATAGAGCACATCGTCCCCGTTCTTAAGTCCTCGTAGCTGAGGGAATAAACATCAATATATTTTTACTAGTATATTATAAATCACTGAATGGCTAAGCACCAAAGTATGTTGATCATCTGTTGACGCTTTATTAATCCCCGAGACCACTCAGGTCTTCCAACCCTTGTCCATTTATCATCCCTAGAACAAAACCAAACAGTTTTCAGATAGATTCTGTGCTCCCCTTATCAGGAAAAAACTTACAGACCACTGCAAAGCTGCTAAAACACAGAGCCTATAAATCAAAGCTAAAAAGCCAAAGAGTAAGACATTGCTAATAGCTGAAATTTCATGTTTTAAAGTGCCATATGTTATGCTGTTTTTTATGCTTGTATTGCAGGTTTATAGCTGCTTTTATTTTAAAAGTCTGCATTTTGTCAATTTTCATTACTTTATGTAAAAATGTAGTATCGGGAGATTTTTTTTTTCTATTGAGTCAGACTCCTCTTAGAAGTGGGAGTAAAAGCATAATCCGCTCATGGTCAGTAACCTAACTCTCAGCTTTTAGGAGAGCTGTTGTTTGTAATGAGAACATGTGATGAGACAACTGTGCCTCCTCATCTATTTGTCTCAGTTCAAATGTGTTTTCCTGACTACATCCACCTTAACAGCCTCATTTTGTTATCACCTCACTCTACAGATCTAATTTGTCGTGATGCCCTTGAGGGCAACATCCATTGCTTTTCTCTGTATCCATGCCTTTGTTTTCATAATTTAAGAGGAATTTTGATGAAACCAGAGCAACACTTATTTTAGTGTAAAGGTGTTCCATCTTAGGTTTCTATGCCTTCTAGGTATAACCAAGTAAAACATTCAGAATAACAGATCTTTGCACTACATTATTTTTTTTGGAGTTTGTGTTTCAATTCTGCTTTGCTATAAGAATTTTCTGGCTTTGAATGTAACTCTATTTTTTTCTTCACTATAATTTTGCAGATTAATGTGGGACAAATTAGGCAATTTAGGATGAGATTAACTCTAATCTGTACAGATGCATTGGGTAGAAAATGATTTGATAGGCTCCCCTGTACTAGTTTGTTGCTGACAAATTATTTTAGATTTTTTTTTAACATGTTAAATCTATGAGTCTGTAATATGTTTGGAATACATTTGGTAAATAAATAGAACACTATCAATATCTCTCATTAAGATTGTATAGGTTAACTAGGACAATGTTTCCCTGAATATTCAATGCGATTTGAGCACATTTAAGTATAGATAATTAATCTCACAACAGAATTAAATGTCAAGTACCCGTATTAGTCTGCCTACTTAAGATGGTAAAGGAGGTTTAAAAAAAAGAAAACTAACTCCCCAGTAGAAGTATGGAGACCTGTATGGAGGCTTCAACTAGAATTTTCTGTTCTGAATAAATGACGCCTTTAGCTTTTCAGAAAAACACTTCACATCTACTTTTGGCATGTTAGCATAGGGAAAGATTTGTGGTGCTGTAAGCGAGTTTGTCCCTGGAAATCGTAAGATTGCCATTCATTATTTATTGACCTCAAAATATTAAAAATATGTTGTGATGGAGTCTTTCAGCAGGATATTGATATAAACCATATGGCCAAAAGAACAAAAAAAAAGTTCTCAACCTTCCTTCATGGGTATTTTAATCTTCAGATTAAATATTGTAGAAAATCTTAAAATGAGCTAGCAAAAGGTAGTGTATTAACAGCATTACGCTTCATTGACAACAATTGTAACTTTAATTTTAAAGATATGGAAAAATTACTTGAGTTGAGTTATATAGACAATTCAATATACAGTATGCTGCAGCAACAAAATGGAGATAAATGTGGAGAGCCCTGTAAAGTACATAGATATAAAACATACAGATCAAGTAATGTCCAGACACAGATTTTGTTCAATAGCCAGGTACTTGCTCTGGGTATCATGTGATAAATTAACTCTGATAACTAAACAGTGAAACATGTTGAGACATGTACACACCAGAATGAGTTTATGGGTTTAGACTCTAGAGTCTAGAGCCATTGGTTCATCACAGTCTAAGAGAAACCCCGGATAGTTTATTGTGGACAAAAAAAAAAAGGCTAAGGTCACAACCTGAATCAAGCATTGGACATTTATTTTCTTTATGTCCTATTATTAGTTTCTTGGTTGTGTGATTTTTAAAAATGATTTTTTTTTTTCAGAAATCCAATCTTGCTTTGTAACATTTTGTGGAGATGTGGATCAATCGAAAGTTTTATCGGCTTCAGATCAATAAAGGTCCCAGGTTCATAGGCGTTGGCAATTAAACGAGTCAAACTACAGCAAGTGGAACAATTTTCATTTTTTTACCTCATGAATGACACACACTACATTCTGCATTCGCAGTTTGCTAAACATCAGTTGTTTGAAGTGAATGTGAAAGAAAACGTACTGGTTCCTTGATGTCCTTCTTAAGTTACATGTCTGACTACAACTGGCTACCAAATATTTAACAGTACAGAACAACATTCAAAATCTGTTTTCAAGAATAAAGTTTAATTATTGAGAAAAAAAGTTAAGTCAAAATTGTATTTTGTAAATAAGTCAAAACATTAAGAATGAAGTGGAAATGTTTAAACTGGAAAAATGAGCCCCTTTTTAGTAGGAGAAAAAAATGGGCATCATTTCAAAAACTGAGTCTGTTAAAACGGCACCGCAATTTTGAATATACCTGTCCGTATCGATCTGCTCCAACTGCTTAAGCCGCTGTCCTAACTACAGTGGGGAGAGTAAGTATTTGATACATCCATGATTTTTGAAGTTTTCCCACTTAAAAAGCACCTGGACGTGTCTAATTTGTATTAAAGGTACTCTTAAACTGTGAGGGACAGAATCTGCAAGAAAGAAATGCAGAAAATCACAGTGGATGATTTTTAGATAATTTTGATTTTTATTGCATGACATAAGTATGTCATTAGATAAACAGAACTCAATATTTGGTACAAAAAACTTTGTTTGCAGTTACAGAGATCAGATGTTTTCTGTAGTTCTTCACCATTTTTGCACACACTGCAGCAGGCATTTTGGCCCACTCCTCCATACCAATCTACTCCAGAGCGTTCAGGTTTTGGGGCTGTATCTGGGCAACACGGACCTTCAGCTCTCTCCAAAGATGTTCTATTGGATTCAGGTCTGGAGACCGGCTAGGCCACTCCAAGACCTTGAAATGCTTCCAACGGAGCAACTCCTTATTTACCCTGGCTGTGTCTTTGACCTCGGGTGATTGTCATGCTGGAGGCCCAGCCACGATCCATCTTCAATGCTTTTACTGAGGGAATGAGATTGTTGGCCAAGATCTCACAATTCCCATTTATCTTCCCCTCAATACGGTGCAGTCGCCCCGTCTCCTTTGCAGAAAAGCATCCCCAAAGAATGATGTTTCCACCTCCATGCTTAGGCGGGTTTAGGTGGAGTTTAGACCAAAAAGCTCCACTTTTGTCTCATCAGACCACATGACCTTCTCCCATTCCTCCTCTGGATCAGCCAGATGGTCATTGGCGAACTTCAGACGGCCTTGACATGCACTGGCCTGAGCAGGGGACCTTGTGCACACTGTATGATTTTAATCCATGAGGGCGGAGTGTGTTACTGATAATTTTCTTTGAAACTGTTGTCAGAGCTCTATTCAGTTCATTGATCAGGTCCATCAGGCTCATCATCAGGCTCATCACTCACTGTCCTTGTGATCATTGATGCCCCATAAGGAGAAATCTTGCATGGCGCTCCACACCAAGGGAGATCGACCGTCCCCTTGAACACCCTCCATTTTCTTAATATTGCACCAACAGTTGTTAAGTTCTAACCAAGCTGCTTGCCTTTTGTCTTGTAGCCCATCCCAGCCTTGTGTTGGTCTATAATTTCCCCATGATGTTCTTGCATAGCTCTCTGGTCTTGGCCATTATGTAGAGGTTGGAGTTTGTTTGAGTGTGTGGACAGGTGTTTTTTATACAGGTAACGAGTTCAAACAGGTGCAGTTAATACAGATTATGAGTGGAGAACAGGAGGGCTTCTTAAAGAAGAACTAACATGTCTTTGGGAGCCTAAATTGTTACGTGGTGATAGGCAAACAAATACGTCACACAATAAAATGTAAATTACTTAAAGATCATCAACTGTGATTTTCTTTGCATTTTTATTTTAGATCCTGTCCCTCACAGTTGAAGAGTACCTTTGATACAAATTACAGACCTTTACATGCTTTGTAAATGGGAAAACTTCAAAAATAATCAGTCTATCAAATACTTGTTCTACTCACTGTGTCGGGCCCATTGGTGGCACTGTAAGGCTGCCAGAAAAAAAAAAAACATAATAAAGACAGTGACCATGTGCAATAAACCCAGTGGCAAAAAAAAAAAATAGTTTTAATGACAGCTTTTTTCAAAGGTATATGGTGTCTGTTTTTTTTTCTGGATTCATTTTCTGCTGCTGGTGATAGAGTAGGATCCAGAATAAGGTCAGTATTTACTTTATTAGGACTTATCCGCCATGCTTGTTTCCTTCTTCACAGAGCTGCGCATGGGCGCCACGTAATCCGCTCAGAAAAAATGCTGGCAGGCTCCCACTAAGACAACTGATCTGGCATTTTCAGATTTCTTCACTTTCTTCAAAAATGATCGTTTACAGTGTCCTGAAATGCCGGCTCTGTGTGGATGAAGCACATATTCGATGAAATATCTTTGCTGCTACATCTGTTTTCGTCTCCCTGTAGATAGGGCCTAAAACTGTTTTCCCAAACAGGTTTGGTATATGTCAAATTTTAAAGTTTAAAAACTCTAGTTTAAGTTAATATTTGCTGAAGAATTTATTCAATGGTTTCTAGTTTCATCGTTATCATTTACGTTTTCCTTTGCTCCATTGTGTACATGTAGAATAAATGCCTTAACAATTAGCTGACACATTTCTCATTTCTCTTTTTGTGAGTAATCTTGGACACATTTTGCCCATGATTAATGTTGGAAGGGTTCCTGGCCGCATGCATGATAAATGCGGTCTAAAATTCAAGCTTCCTTAATTGTTTATTGAAAATGCTTGATGCATTAAGGAAGAGATGGAAGATTATGTAACCTAAGAAAAAGACCTAGTTTAACATCAGTAACTTTAAAAATCACTTCTCTCATGGAAGCATAGGAAGGTATCTGCCTGGATGTAATCTGATCAATCATATCTTGGGAGTATTGGATTTGAGATGTTTGAAAATCTGATACAGATAACCTGATTAAATACAGAGGACATCTAAACATTTTATTAAGAGAAAAAGCTTTCCAAGCCAACCTGGCCCTATAGGTGAAAATTTGATTGCACACTATGCCTAATAACTGGTTCTGCAACCATTGGCAGCAACCAATGCCATCAAGAATGAAAACATGCTATGATTCTTTTACATCGCTCACTTTCGTTTTGTTTTATGTATTGTTTTTTTTGTATAATTGCTTTTATTCAGCCATTGGATGGTGTATGAGTATGAAGGGCCTATTTAAAATTATACCATAGCATCAAAGAAGGGCTAATGGAGAAGTAGACCTTCACACGCTCTAATAATGATGGTCTTTGCTGTTAGTTTCACACAAGATGTGGTTTTGGCCCTGGTACTCTTAGTGCCCTTGTTGCCTAGTTTGGTTGTTAATGTATTTTCTGTAAGCACCAGGTTACTATAAATAGATGAATCATATTTGCCGATAAACTGTTGATTTGATACATATAGATATGAAACAAACAGAATAAATCTATATTGGTGCAAATCATTTACTTGCTACTTTATTTCTAGAACAGTGAACAGTGATGTTTAAACCATCATAGTATAAATGTTTACTGCATAATGGCTGCTGAAAGCCCACGTCAGGATCACAGAGGGCTAAATGGAAGAAAAAAGATCCAGGAAAGAAAAATCAGAGGAGACGTAACGAATCATTGGCTTACAGATGACATTCTTATATTCCTATTTAGTTTAATTAGTAATGTATTAGGCCATTCCAAAAATATATAAATATATAAAAAGTAAAATAATTAATACAATATTACTCCAGATACACCAATCCATTTCCCCAGAAACCTTGAAATGTAAAATTGTTTCTGTGGTTGGTTTTGTCTGAGGAATCACGTCATCCTGTCCTCAGTTATTTGTCCTGAAAAGCTTATAAATGGATGAAGTTTAAGCGACCGCAGCTCTCGACACATTTCAGTGAACCTCATCTTCTGGAGCTGTCCATCAAACTCTTCAGCCGAAGCAGTTTCCTACTTCCCATTTTTAAAATGTCTGCTTCATTCTCCCCTTTTTCTCACCGATTACCATGGTCTCTCTGCTCGTTTGGAAGTTGGAGGTATTTCAGTTGCGAGCACAGGCACATGCAAGCATTTGGTAAGAAAACTGCCAAGTTTTGAATATAAAAAAAATAACTACTTCACATTTGGTTAAAATCCTTTTAAAATTTTGTATGAACCCAAATCTCCCCGAGCTGTGAATCCATATGTCCAACAGAGGGAGAGGCAAACAATTCTTGGAAGGAAAAATGAATGCAGAGAATTTTTTCTCATGTGGGTTTGATGTGAACCATTACTTTTTCCGTTGCTTTTAGAATCCTTTAAGAACAAGCCCTGGCTAAGCACTAGACCTGCTTTACTGAAACAACCTTCTTAGTCCTTTAGCTTAATCTCTTTTTGTCAGATGTCCAAATTTTTTATTTCTCCTATTTGAACAGCTAGACGAATTACCTTTACTGGCTTAAAGATGTTACTGAGGGATATCCTCCTCTTTTCCTTGAGAAAAAAAGCTGCTTCCTTTTCTGACCTCACCCTTGAAATTTAGTGTTTTGTTTTTAAACTGGTGCAACAACCTAAATGATGGTCTTGTTACCCCATCAGAAGCTTTAACTGTTATTTTAGAAAACATTTTAACACCCTCTTTTGAAGATTTAAATGAGTGGATGAAATCCTCTGACAGATTTTTGATTCCACACCTCTTTGGTCAGTCAGTTAGCCTCTCCAGTGTGTTTTTATAGAATAAATAAAATATAGGATAATCTAATTGCTAGTCTGACACAATGAATAGGTTTATTCTGCATCAGAATCACAAAATGGACTCAGAAACCTGTTTAAAATCACCCACCTTCACTTGACTTTAAATATGTTTTAGAGCAATAGTCAATGAAATCATTTTTTATTGTGTTGATTTTTTTTTTATCTTTTAATGACTTATATTCATATTCATAGTCACACACCTTGAATGATTTTCTTTTCAGATTGTTTTTATGACAGTTTGAAATGAAATGGATATTGACCTTGAAGAAATGTTTTAGTGTTACTCTATACTATTTAGCATAAGTTAGAGTGAAAATATGTCTTTATTTAAATCTACTCACTGCACCACCACCACAGGGGAATAAGATGTCTTAAAAGTTGTCTGTTTATATACATAGATTTTAGTCTTGAAGTAAAGTGACAGCAAATCTCATGGTTTTTTCTAAGTCTAATTTACACCACTCTGTCACTAAGTGTTGCTGCAGGGTGAAATTAAGTATTACCAACATGTATTTGGATAAAATCTGATGGAGAGAACCAGAGTTTGGTCATTGTTCAGCCCTGCAGTCATCAGGCAGACAGAGGTCAGGAGGTGAGGAGCTCTGATTGGCTGATTTCTGTTATTTAATATGGAGCCCACCCTGCTGTGATCATCTCAGCCTCTGTGTAAGTGGGTCAAGACTGCTGCACTTCAATTATGCATGAGGTTAGCGTTGTTAATGCTACAGCCAGACAGCTCGGTGAATGCGGAGGAGAGCTACTCACGGGCTCACACGATCCTCTGCTGCTGTGTTCCACCACATTTACATGGACTCTGAGTTTGTAGTGGCTGTGTTTGCACGAATCCCTTTCCCTCTCATTAGAATCAGATCTCTGTTTTGTTTTAGAGAGAAGAATTTATATCTGCATGTGTGTAGCTGTATATGTCAAGATAGTTGTATTGTTAAAAGAAGAAGTAAGAATCAGTGAATAGCATGTTGACTCTTGTTCTAGTTAGCATGTGCAAAATATTTTCCCTGTACTACAACAATTAATAATAAAAAAATATATATATATTGGTACAGTAATTCTTGAGGAATTTTTTTATGACTAAAATGTACTGCCTGAAAAAGGTCAACCCAACCGTCTGATCTTGTGACTAGGGCAAGCGGTTTTTACTCACTGATGTGGAGCATTACTGGTCTTCCTCCTGTGTGGACAAGATTTTGCTTTGACTAAGTCCATAGTTTAGATGCCAATTGAAGTGAATTGCAAACCACATCGTTCTGTTACTGCTAATACCCAATGTGTCTTTTTCGACAGTGTGAGGTAAAATTATCTTAAAAATAATCTTATAATTCAGCGGATTGTAGGAACCTCTTTAAAAGTCTCATATTATTCTTGGGGAACTCTACAAGAATTTCAGTGCTTCAATGTGTGTGTAAATATATACCTCAGCCTAATGTTAGGGACCGGCCATTGAGTGCGCCATTGCCTTAGCTTGTTTTTCTTTTTTAGCCATCAAAATGTTTATTTGAGGCTTTTTTTTGGGTTGGGGGAAATCATTGTCGTCTTGATGAACCAGTTTGTTCCGATCTTCAGTTGTCAGATAGATGGCCAAGTATTTTATTTTGACGTACTTTAGTATACAGCCAGATACCTAGGTGCTGTTGGCCGGAAAACAACCATTAATCATCAGTTCTCCAATACTTTGCTTGGGAGATGGTATAAGGTGTTTAGTTTTCTCTAAACCATGTGATTTATATAATTGGTTTACAAATTGTGTATGACCCATTGACTTTAAAGACATTGTACCAGAAGTTTTTGCAAACTTAGCAAACCTTTATTGTCATTAAAGGTAGCATTCAGCATCCTTGAGCCAGATTGGAAGACCAGGCATTTGCCTTAAACATTCACCAATTGTTCACAATGTTTGTTGCTATTAGATGGTAAGATTTAGATAGTTGGAAATGGCATTGCAATGGTTAGATTGATGGGCTACAACAGTTGTTTCTCTCAGGTCAGTCTTTATGCTTTTCTGCCCTGACATTGTGTTGGCACACATCTGCAAGCTCCGGATCCGCAAACTGGAAATGTTTTGACCTCAGTGGTTTATAACCCAGTGATGATCAGTCAATGCAGCTAATGATCAGCTCCTGACATCTACATTCTCTTAATTCTTTTGGAGACAATAATTTGATTCTGATTGTACTGACAATCATATTACACTAACTTTGTAATATCTGGGGGTTTGGAACTCAGGAGTCTTCCTTCGCTGCTTTGAGATGGTTCTTAAGCATCAGTCGGTTGTATAATGCCTGTCAGCCCGTCAGATATTTCTCGCTGCTGCAGGAAACAATATTGAAGAAACCATATGTTTTTATAACATTCAAAATAATTAGCCAAAGGAGCTTAAAATCTCAGCAGAACTCCAGTCATTCCATTAAAACTGAATATTAAAATAGCCTTTCTTCTCACAAGATTGTTGATTAAAGCATTCTGATCTGGTCCCCCTGCCTTAGTGATGGCTCTGAGGCAAACTCTCCCCCACATTACCTCTGGCTTCTGACAGTCCAGCTGATTCCGCCCGATCTCAGGGGGAACACCTGATGAAAAGTTATCTGGTGGGTCGACTCTGTTCTTCCTGGATGCAGTGTGTGTTCACCAGGGTTAAATAATTGTGTGTGTGTGTTTGAAGATGATTGGCAGCTATGTGCCTGTGATGGAGGTAGTGATTGCAGGTGGGAGTCAGCAGATGGGTATCTTTGTGTGAGTGTTTAGCTCAGAGAGTTTCTATACCAGCATGTCTATCAGGTTCAACGCACCTTTTTATCTTCCTCTCACTGTGTGTGTGTGTGTGTGCGTGTGTGTGTATGTGTTGCTTCTGTCATAGCCCTGGCTCAGAGCTAGACAAAAATGGGAGACCACACACATTTAAAGCAGTTAAAGAATGAGCTTTATTTAGTAAGTGAAGGTGTGATGATACTAACCAAAAGAAACCAAAATAAACCACAAACCAAACAGGCAGCAAATGGTCAGAGAGAGATTGTGGGAATGAGGAGCCAGCTAAATAACCTAGGCTCAGGCTGCCCAGGTGAATCCCATTCTCATTAGCAGCTCCACCCATCTACCTGAGAAATGAGTCCTGCAAGAAAACAAGCAAAAAGGACGACCAGGAGAGGGCGGGGTCGTCACACTTCTCTGGGGGTTCTGGACTATAAGCAGTAATGGGTCAGCTCATTTACCTCTCCAACTTAACAAACCTCCTAACTCTGCTCTGAATAATTGTTACAGTCATTCAGCTGATACTTAATACATTTTTACACTTATTAGTAAGGCTAATTCGCTACTTGTGCATGTGTGAGTAGGAGTGTTTTCTGCCTGTCTCCTCTGCTATCCAAGGATTTCTCATGCATTGCTCTTAGAGGGCTTTCGGCTTTCCCTGTAGAATCTAATAGATGTGTAATCCTTTAAACTCCTAAATGAGTTTCTGTCGCTCGTGTCAGTTAAGCAATGTGTCTAATAGGACTCAGCAAAACCTTAAGGAGTTTCGTTTGGCTCTACAGAAGTGCTGTAGATATTTGTTTGGCCTTTAGGAGGGTCACAGAGGAATCTGTTCTCAAGGTAAATGGTGCGAGACGAGCCAGTGCTGCAAGAAGCAGCTGTTTAAGTGGTAAAAGGCTCCATGCTGACTCTTCAGCTTGAGTTGAATGGCCACTGAGGGGCTAAGGGAAACAAGGTGATGTGACATGATACAATATTATATGGTAAAGCACATTATCCTGCCGGGAAATTTGTGTCAGGCCTAAATGGTGGGTGTACACAAAACTTGATGATCAAAATGCAGTCTAAAGTTGTGCAGGTTTTGGCAGAAGTTCTATTGCAACTTGACACATGGATGAAAAACATTAAATTAGTAAAACTTCAGAGGTGTTCTTTCATGTTTACTGCATACTTGATCTGTTTCACTAGAACGTCAAGCATAAGGTTACCACAGGTTGCACATCCAGTGTCTTGCAAAAGTTTTTCTACTTAGTAAATGTAAGTTTTTTAATTTGACAAAAAAAATTTGTCATTCTTCTTTGCGAAACAGTTTGAACTCAGTCATATCAGATGGGAAGTCTGTAAAAATCAGTTTCATTTCCTTCCACAAATTAATAAATTGGATTTAGGTCTGTATGTGACTCTACCATTCTAACAGAGGTATATGCTTCTAACTAGCGATGCACAGATACGAATACTGTCATTGGGTATCGGGGCCATTCTCGTGTACTGTATTGGATACATTTAACTGATTCCATGATCCAATACTTAAATTGGGAAAACTGCAATCATTTCAAAGAAAATATTTATTTTTCACTTGAAATTTTAGTTTTGCTGTTTTTATTGATATTTTATTCTCTATCTAATTAATCCGTCACATTTGTTGTTACAAGCAGAGCAGAAAATAAAACCAGTCTTTCAATTCTTTGCATTTTTGTGTGTGGTAGAAGTATCGTTATTGATACTCAGTGTTGGAAAGTCATCAAATCCAAGTATTGTATCATGTCGGTTTGAAAAAAAAATGGTAATGTTGCATCCCTACTTTTATCTAAATCAGTGAAATATATCTCTAGGTGTATATTTAGGGTTGTGGCTCTACTAATGCCTTGTCCACACGTAGTTGGGTCACTCACAAAACGGAGATATTTGTCTGCAGTTTGACCTGTCATCCACACGTGAATGCAGACTGTCGGCACCAAAAACAAATCTTTGTAAAAACTCAGACCAAAGTTAACATCTGCAATTTCTCAATTTTCAGTGTTTGTATGTGGATGGATGAAACGAGAGTTTTAAGTGCCGTAAAGTCACTATCCACAACAATAAAATGCTCCAACATCACTTGTGCAACATGTGTTTCCACTCAGAAACAGCCTTTATGCCCACAAAGCTGGGTTGGCATTATCAATTGTCTAAGTGCTTTTTGCTAGCTTGTCTTTACCAGCTCCATCACTGCGGTACGCAGAACATAGAGAATATAAAGATACTCTGAACAGATCTGGGAGAACTACTGCCCCGTATGGGTTTGCCACATCTGTGAATGTGTTGAAAAATGCACTTATCCAGATATGTGTGGATGGAGACTCAACATTTTTACAAAAAACCTGGCTATGTGTTGACACTAACTGAAAGGTGAACTTCTTCCCCATTTGTAAGTCTTTTGGGCCCTCTAATAGGTTTTGTTCCATTATTGTTTTATTTAAAACCCACCATCCTCACACAACGGTATGCTAAACACATCTTATTGCGTTTACAATTCTAACAATTTGTTCTTTCTCCTTTTCATGTTGACCTGCTCGCCATTGCTGCTTTTCCTTCTCTTGGTCTTGCTTGGAAAACTAAAGGTAGGCAAATCAAACCTACCTTTTCCCCAACAGTTGTCCACAGTATGCGTGTGTGTGTGTGTGTTGTTAAAAATATAGTGGAGAATTATTAACTTTATTTTTGAAAAGACTGATCCGTTGAGAGCAGAGAAGCAGCTCATTATCAAATGAGTTATGAAGGACATACTCTGGGTTAAGGTTAAGCCCTGAGAAGGGGCCAGCAGGTTAATTTAAAAGGGTGAGCCAGAGCATGAGTTACAGAATATTTAAGTTGTTTCAAGTAGTAATTAAAAACTATAAATTTTGTCAAATATTTGGTCAAACAAAGAGTGAACCCTGTTGAGACGTTAATTTGTTGGCTTCTGCTGAAGAATTGATGCATGCTGTGCTGGGACTTTTTGACAAATTAGTAAAATGTATTAATTTCCAATGAATAGCTGCTGAATAGTTAATTTTAATAACTCAGCTTCTTGTGGTTTTAGTGATTTTTAATGAACACATTTTTCTTCTGATTGATTTTCAACTTCACCTTTTTCCTCTTCATTTTCGAAGCATGAATATGAACTCATATACTGACAGAATAACTTTCAATTTCCTCACTTTGCAAGATAATTACCAAAATTCTATTAATCACAAAAATGTATCACAAAAAAAAATTTTTTTTAGCCTGAATCTAGACAGGACTTAAAGCTTTAAAAATGATTATATAAACGTTTTTTTATCATGAAAAACTTGGTGCATTAACTGCTTTATCATATATTCTCTTGCAGTGTTGGTGTATCTAAGTAATGAGTTATGTGAGTACAAACGACAGCTAATGACATTTTGGGATATGGAGTCCTGTCGTCCTCTGAGTTATGTGTACTGTTTCGGACACAACTTTGATTTCTATAGCCCATGTATTAGAATGAGGATGGGAGATTTACACTATGGAACTTTGTTGGGGGTTTATCGTATACAGAAGTTGTGTTAGACATGTTTTCCATCATTTTGACCAACAGGGTTAAAAAAAATCAGGTCATAATATAATTTTTACCTGCCAGATTTTAAATAAGATATTTTTTAATATTCATTAGTATTCATTTTTTTATTCGTTTTAAATAATATTCAACCCAAAAAAGATGATGGGTTAAATAAACATAAAAAAAAATTAAATGAAAAAAATTGGCCTTAAATGGACTAACGAGCTGTGGCTCTGCATGGAACTGAAATGCGCACCCATTTGTGCATAGCCAAATAGTGACATTGCTGTGGAGGTTATTGTAATTACGTTTTGGATTTTTGCCACCGATAGATGACTCCTCATGGGGTTTAGATGTTGTTCTAAGGTGTGCATTAGCAGCCGTCATCACAATGCAAAAACAAATGTGTCAAAAATGACATGTCCTGAGTGTGATCAGGGACTAGACATGTTGTGTAGATTTTCACACAGTTTGTAATCCTCCAATCAATTGATTGGCACAGTGAAAATGTTATCTTCTGTGCCTGACGATTTGTCACAGGAAATGTTAAGAATTTCAAATAAAATGAACAGAAAAACCAAATATACATTAAGCGATAAAAAGAATATATATCAATATGTGCATACAAATAAATTAACATCTTTACGGGAGCAGTTATTTAAAATGTCTCACACATGCAATGCGTTAAAATTAACTCAGCATGTGTAGTCCCTGATCACACTCAGGACATGTCATTTTTGACACATTTGTTTTTTGGCACACATTATGCTCAGTGGAGTGCGTCTAACCAGCCGCACCGACAACAGTCGCACTCCAAAACCTCAGTGACTTTTCAACGTGCAGTCAACTCCCAGTTAGCAACTCTCTTGAATACAGTGTTTAAGATGATGCTCAGAATGTCTGATGGGAATCTTTTAACTGATTTCGTTACCTGTACCCCATACGTAAAGTTTAAATATCTTTGCATATGTAACAAATAGTCAGAGATGTGGGTACTTATCATAAATGATATTTCACCGCTCTGTACCAGTGTTTCCAAACATTTTTCTTAGATTCCTACCTTCTTGAACTCATTTAAAAGCATTCCTCCCCAGTCGTAGCCCTCAAGGTCATGTGTACTACTGTGTAATAATGTGATGGTACATACAATGCTACATGTACATAGAATGCTGGGGTGTATTTTACAGTCTAAAGCATAAATAATACATTCTAACTGCAATCTAAAAAAAGATTTTTCCAGCAACAAGCACAGCCACTAATTTATAGATGTGTGTTCCTCTCCCCTAATCTAAGTCCACCACAGACTAACTTGGTGAACAATGAGCCCAACATGGCTCCGTGAATTAGTGTGTAGAGCATTAACCGTTTGTTCTAATATGAGACCATTTCTGATAAAGTCAAATGAGCAGCAAGGAGATAATGCATGAATCAGCCTTGGTTGCAGGAGTGGGGCTTGTTTGGTGTGAATGCAATGAAGCCAGTGGTTTTGTTGGTGGTTTTTGAAAACATCTGTGCTTTTTGAAAACATCTTGGTCTCATTGCTGTCACTCTCATTCTAGCTCTCTCTGTTAGCTTCAATATTTCTGTCATCTAATTTTAGTTTCTTCACCATCTTTCTCTGTTTTTTCCTTGGCCCTGCATTCTAAATGACACATGCTGTGATGAAAACGAGTAGATTAAAATGAAAGCCAGCCAGAAGAGCTGCTCACCGTGCCAACCACACTGACTCTTGGAAGAAATAACAGTCTCAGTCATTTTGGCAACGATCAGAAGCTGCATGTGTTTGCTTTGGATGGATCTTTAATCATGCCAATCATTCCAATATAAAAATAAAATAACAAATATTTAACTGTGTGAAAAGTTGTCAAAATAATTTTTTTGAAAAAGTAGTTTTGATAGAAACCTTTATACATTATTTTTATTTTATTTTAGAGCTGATTTGCTTGAAGATTGCAAACCTTGCCGTTTAATAATTTATCCAAACTTTCGCTTTAAGGGGCGAGTGATCATTGAGATGGTTTTAAGAAGCAAATGGGTAAATCAGTTTCAATTTGTTGTTGAAATCCTCTAATCCACACTGTCATACATTTACGTACAGACTAAAACACATAGTCAGATGCTTGTTTGTGAGTTTGAAAGTTCCTTTTGAAAATTAAATTAAAGCAACGATTGAAATTATTTAAAGTACTTATGAAGCTCAACTGTTTTGTAAATGGTTTGATGTAAAATTGTATTCATAAATTGTCTTTTTATTAGCTTTAAGTGGAAATATATATTAAACAGAAATAATGGCTTGCAAACATCAATCTGCGTAATTAGTTCATTTAATGTTTTATTTAATGAATGTAGTTACTTATCTGTTTTCTACTTCATTCAATATGACTGCACGGAAATGCAATAATAACCTAACCGTGGTGACCGAAAATGACCAACTGTACAGGGAATATGATCCAGGAATTCAATAAAAAGAAAAAGAAAAATGGTGGAATTTCAGGAATTGCAGTGAAGAAAGACTACAAAGCAGAATGGAAAGTTAGTTAGTTATAAACATGGGAGACTTGATTTAGAGTGATTTAGAGATCACTAACCTCCATAAAGATTTTTCTGGTGCATTGAAGATGACAATGGGCATCTCCATAGAAGTCAAGGATAAGGCGGTGACACTGTTGAGGGAAAGCCCTCTTTCCAGGTGATATCACAGATGATGAGAGTATATCCAAGATGTGGAAATACTTGCCACTCCGGGTTCAGTACAAAGAAAATCCACAAAGATTGACAAAGCCAATCCAGAACACTCAATTGGAGGACAGATCAGGATTGTTATCAGGACAGCAGATGAAGGATAATCAAAAAGACAAGTCTTTAATCCAGCCCAGAATCAAAAACCTGCAAGTCTTGGTGAGGGTGCTATCTGGGAGGGGCAAGGGAAGATATCGAAAACCAAGAACAACATTTTCAAATATTTAGTATTATAAGCAAGGTACACAATTGTTATAAGTTTTCAAAACATTTTGCTGTTTTTCAGTGCCCCCTGGAGATGGTAACATAAAACTGAGAACAAAAATCCATCAATCAATGAATCAATTGATTGCAAGTGCATGTGGCAAAAGGGGAAAAAATCAGCAAAGAAATCCCACAACCAAACATGAATAGACATCAGGGGGGTATTCCACGAAGCGAGGTAACTCAAAAAGCCAGGCTAACTTTGACAATTCTGGCTCCATTTCCAAGATTCGGTTCTACGAAGGAGGATAACCTGAAGCCCCCCTTTACCCACTATGGCAACTTATGCCCTTTTTTGAGCCTGCTCCGTGGCAGGCTAACTGCAAGGCTTATTTTAGCTTGATCGAATTATTGGACAATCCAGGATGATGTCACACTGCAGGGCTGGTATTCTGCTGCTGTTCTCTCCCTCACCACATCCACCCTCCAATATAAAGTTAGTAACTCGTTTGCAGCAGGTGCGTTTTTCTTTTTGGTTGTTATATTATACAATGAATCTTTTAAAATGTATTTTTGATTATTTAATCATTTATTTAATCTAAAGATTTTACTTTTACAATTTTGAAGAACATTATTGTATTTAATATTGCTACCAGAAGCTTTTTCTTCCACCAATAGCGCTTCTGACACCAAGCTATTGATTATTACAAATAAAACACATTTTGTCTAAGATGGAGCCATACAATCATCCTACATTTCATCTTACTGTGTGACAATAGCTTTATAGTCCACTGAATTGGTTTTAAAAAAGAACAGACACATGTAAATCTAAATACTATATTAATATAAAAGACTTGAAACTGTTCTTTTATATTTTGGTTTTAATAATTCACAACATACACCAGATTATCTTGCCCTACCCAACAAGGTAATGTGATTTATGCGGTGGATTTAGAAGTTTACGGTTAGAAGTGCTTCTCAGTGTTACACTCTAAACCGTCGATAAGGAACGTCCCCTAATTTACATTATACCACATAGCAGCCTGACAAGCTTTTATATGCAGCTGGTGGTCCCCATATTGATTATGATGCATTTGTGACGCTCATAGGCTGCATTAAAAAGTATTTCTCAGACTGGTAGAAGAAAGGGAATTTATACTTTCCATCTATACACACTTATCTAGCATCGATTGACAGGAGCTGCCCGTTGACACACATGAGCCCCGCTTGTTAAGCCTCACCTGAATCGGCACAGATTTGATTCACCTAAGTTTCATTCGTGGAACCAAAAACATGTGAACTTTGACGCTAATTCAAGTGAAGATATTTCAAATGAGCCTTGATTTGTTGAGGTCAGTTCGTGGAATATTCCCTAGGTCCCTGGTAATTGGGTCATATTGCTGCCTCAGAAACATAAAAACAAACCCCAAAATCCCAAACCCACCCAAAAGCTTACCCCCCGGACTGCAAGAAAGCTAAATTTCCTCAAGGTTGCTAAATTGGAGCACAATCATTCACAGCGTCATTCATGTGGTATCTTATATTTTAAAGGTGAAGTGTTTTCATTAGCTCTCTGAGCCTCTTCTTTAATACAAGAACATCTTTGTGCTTTCAGAGCTGCAGGATCAGTTTCTTTGCAATGATCAGTGCATGCAATGTAAGGAATTTTTGAAGATCTTGTTGGTGTTGCATTTCTTTAGATGTCATATAGATGTTGGATTTGGTCAATGTTCATTTTTAAAACATTAGTCAAATATGTTAAAAAGACTTAATTACCGCTCTGGCTTCAGCCAAAAAAGCCTTGTGGTACACCTTGATAACGCATCCACAGTCTAAGTTTATTATGAGCATAAATATTCAGATGAGTCTGTTTTAAAAAGGCATTGTCTGCTTTAAAAGATTTCAAATGAGATAGCACCTTGACTTTTTTTGACAGGCAAAAAGTAACAAAAAGTTAGATCTACCTTTCTTAATTTATGTTTGTATTGACTTACACTGAACTAATTTAAGGCAGTTTAAATCTTTTGTTCTATGTATTTGAGCAGTCAGGGTATAAGGCCCAACCCACATAAAACCCCATCAAAACAAAAAAAATTTTTGAACACGTGAACAGTGTAATCAGTCCCTATCAGTCTCAACCAAAAGTAAAAACAAACAAGCTAAAAGGATGCAAAGATGCCATTGCAAAAACTAAAGGTACCAAAGTAATGTATCTCAATCTTCCTCTTTTTAAATATACCTCCATATCAAATTGTAACCTCTCTGGATAAAAGGAGCACTGATTAAGCTCTAGCAATTTCAACAGAAGCAAAGCCTATACAAATAAGATAACTTTACCCCAAATTGTTGTATTTGTGTTCACCTTACCTTAATAAGTTCTGAGCAATCTTTGTGTATTAAACAAAGGTGTTCGTAATTCAAGACTAGGCATCCATAAAGTCATCTCTTTACAGTAGAGGAAATAATTATTGAACCCTAACCTTTAAATTAAAGATAGAAACTGATTTGCATTTCATTGAGTGAAATAAGTATTTTAACCCCTACCAGCCATTAAGAGTTTTGGCTACCGCGGAGTGGTTAGACACTCCTACTCAATTAGTCCCTCTCTTTAAAGACACCTGTCTTAACTAGACACCTGTCCACAGAATCAAGCATAGTCCAAACTCTCGAACATGGGAAATATCAAAGAGCTGTCAGAGACAACATTGTAGACCTGCACAGAGTGGAATGGGCTACAAAACCATTAGGAAGAAGCTGGGAGAGAAGGTAACAACTGTTGGTGCAATTGTTCGAAAATGGAAGGAGCACATAATGACCATCAATCGACCTTGGTCTGGGGCTCCACGCAAGATCTCACCTCGTGGGGTGTAAATGATTCAGAGAAAGGTGAGAAATCATCCTAGAACTACACGGGAGGATTTAATGACCTCAAATTAGCTGGGACTTCAGTCACCAAGAAAACCATTGGAAACACATTACACAGCAATTGATTTCAATCTTCCAGAGCTCGCAAGGTCCCCATGCTCAAGAAGGGACATGTGGTGGCCCTTCTGAAGTTTGCCAGTGAACACCTGAATGATTCGGAGTGTGACTGGGAGAATGTGCTGTGGTCAGATGAGACCAAAATTGAGTTCTTTGGCATTAATTCAACTCGCTGTATTTGGAGGAAGAAAAATTCTACCTATGACCCTCAAAACACCATCTCCACTGTCAAGCATGGAATGGAAACATTTTGCTTTGGGGGTGTTGACTGCTAAGAGCACAGGATTATTTCACTGCATTAATGGGAAAATAGACAAAGCCATGTATCGTAAAAATCCTAAGCGACAAACTCCTTCCTTCTCCCAGGAAACTGAAAATGGGTTGTAAATGGGTGTTCCAGCACGACAATGACCTAAAACATACAGCAAAGGCAAGAAAAGGCTCAAGAAGAAGCACATTAAGGTCATGGAGTGACCTAGTCAGTCTCTGGACCAATAATCCAATAGAAAACCTATGGAGGGAGCTGAAGCTCAAAGTTGCACACAGACAGCCTTGAAACCTTAGTAATTTAGAGACCATCTGCAAAGAGGAGTGGACCAAAATTCCTCCTAAACTGTACGCAAACTTGGTCATCAATTACAAGAAACATTTGATCTCAGTGCTTACAAAAAACAGTTTTCCCAGTAAGTATTAGGTATGTTTTTGTTAGAGGGTTCAAATACTTATTTCACTCAATGAAATGCCAATCAGTTTCTATTTTTTATTTAAAGTTATTTTTTTAATTTTCTTTTGATGTGCTATTTGTCACTATTAAAATAAACCTAAAATTAAATGATAATGTTCTGAGACTTTTCATTTCTTTGTCATTGAACAAACTTACAAAATCAGCGAAAAGTCAAATAATTATTTCACCCACTGTAGAGTTGGAAAAAAAAATCTGTGCATGATGTAAATGGGTCATAGGGAGGTGTGAAAACAAATATATTTAGTGCCTGTTCACAAAATATCAGTGCAAAAAAATCGATTTTAACTGAATGTAAACTTTCTCAATAGATTTCTTGATGTGACTGTCTTTAGTTACCATGGTTGTGACAGGGCAACACGTATTGATTCAAGCAGTCTGGTTTGTGCCTCTTCTAGTTTTGTTTTATATTTTTTTGCTTTGATTATTAAATTAACTGAACTGTATTTTTGGTGCAAGCGTTTCTGACTGGTCTTAGTAATCTTAATAATTTTAGTATTCTGTATCAGTGTTTATCTCTGTATATGGGTGTTAAGGTGGGTAATTGTTCCTGCAGACCTGTCGATATTCGCCTGTATGTAGCATCTTGAAGGGTCTTCTGTGAATCTACACAGCTACTCTGACTCTGAATGTTCTCCTTCTGTGTCTCAGATAAACAGTGGGGACTCTTCAATCATTTAGCCGGCCAACTGAATCATTTACAAGGTTAATATAAACTCAGATCGTTCACCCGTGGCCTGTTCCTCCCAGCTTCTTTCTTCTCGCTTTTCGTTCTGCCTCGTTAGGGTTTTCCTTTAAGAATCTCTATCATCAGGGACAGAAAAGCAGCTGTGCTTTACATGGGAGTTGAAACATTTTTACATGCAAACATCTGTGTCGAAAATGCTGTGACGGTCTGTTTTCTGTTTCATTAACTGATCCACATTGTGCAGTAACGCTTATGAAATGCTTCTCTCAGGCTATGTGGTTTATTTACAGAGCTAAAAATGTGCTTTATGATTTTTTTTTTCTTTTTCAATGCTATTAAAGCAGCTTTCCACAATCAAAACTTGAGGGTAATTTTACTAGACTTGAATCTGTTGGCTCGCTTGTCTCAGTCATCGTTTCTTCATAAGAAATTGGCCCTTTTAGAAATTTGCTAAGAAGTCTGCATATCACGACCGTTTTGGCAGTGAGTCGCTGATCAGTGACAAAAGGTTCCCACTGCACCAGAGAATAACAAGAGATTGACTTGGAAAAACCAGTGATGGTTGCCATGTTTCAGTTTGCAATTTTGTTATAAATTGCTTTGCCAGCAACTCTTCTTATTTTACAAAGTGGCTTGTTTGGCGATGTCTGCTCATTTCCCACTACTTAAAACCAGTTAGTTACCAGTTAGTACTTAACCACAGCTCCCATCCAGCAACTCTACTGGGCCATTTCCGATTACATATCACAAGACTGGTACTTTGTTATTTCCTGAAATGGCCCCCAAAATTGGCCCAGTCACAGTGGCCAGGTAAAGTGGAGTCATAAGCATACAGTGTAGTTCCAATATTATTACCCTTAAGTTCTGAAGTTTCCCTGAAGTTGATATTAACCTAGAGAAGCAAGGCAATGTAATTTTATTTGTATTGCACACTTTCAGCGAGGCAATTCAAGGTAATTTGGGTGACTAGGGGATAGAGTAAAAACAGCAATAAAAGCATAAAACAAAAAAATATTTAACTCATTAATACTTTACTCAGACGCAGCTCTAAACGAATGGGTTTTTAGTCTTGATTTAAAACAGCCTCGGTTTTCAGGAGCTTTACAGTGGTCTCAATTTTTGTTCCAGATAAGGGGAGCATATAAGCAGATAGTTGCTTCTCCATGTTTTGTTCTAATTCTAGGGACGATTAGTGGTCTGGAGGGTTGGTATAGTGACAATAGATCTTTAAAGTGATACAGGGAGCTAGTTTAAGGTCTCATCACCACAGTTATGAAGCTTTCAGACCACAAGCTTTGTCAGCGTCAAGCAACGCTCATAAAGCCACGAGTTCGACGCATATACACAGAAGATACGTTTTTAAGATGAAGCATGAAAAGCTTGTGGGCGGGCCTGTCTCTGCTGGATGTATTAAACACTTGAGGATAGTGGTTGGCTAGGCAGCATTGATGTCGAGCAACGTCACTACAGTGAGAGCATTAAAGGGGCTATATCATGCAAAATCACGTTTTTTGATTTTTCAACCATCTGGTAATGCAATTTTCTCATATAATCCCCACCAGAGTGGTTTGTGGCTTAATTCATGCATGTCTGAGTAATCCTCCTGAATTCTGCTCTCTGAGCAGCTGCCCCTCCCTCTCCTAGAAATTGAATGTGTTCAACTAGTGACATCAGTGGTTGAAAGTTGAGTGCTAGAGGTGTCTGCACCGCCTCTGCAGGCAGAGCGGCTTACCTCTGCTAGAGTTCCAAACACACCCTCTTCCTTCTTACAGTTCATAGCAGCTTTGGTTTTTTTTGGCAGCTTAAAACACTTTTATTTGTTGGATTTTTTTACTTTCTCTGTGAAAATGTCTGGTTGGCTGCATGGATTATAGGATTTTATTCTACATTCCTAAAGAACAGCAGCTGGATCAAAGAACAAAGAAGTCTGATGGACAGAAAAGTAGCTACATGCTAATGCTAATGTCGGAGGTAGGTTTATAGAGAAACAAGCCGTTTCACTTTGTGGTGTAACATTAACAAAAGGATACAAGTTAAATTTCAGGACAAGTTAATACCGTATAACACCAAAGGTAACATTTTATCATATATATGTCTATCTCAGAAGTTGAAAGCTGTAAAATAGCATCATATTGCCCCTTTAAGACCGTTTAAACTTCAATTAGCTGAACTTTTGTGTTGCTTGCGTAATGCGTTTTGAAGCTTGAAACGCAGGAAAAGCTTCGAAAGTTGACTGAGCCAACGCTCACAAAGCGCTGCAGAAACTGCGATGTTCCTCCAACGGCCTCAACCATAGACTCAACATGTAATCTTGACGCTGCCTGCTGACAAAGCCTGCTGTCTGAACGCACCATTAGTGCTTCACTTTCCTGGTTCTAGTAAGGAACTGAGGACCCTAAGCAAATATTCAGCAGAAATTGTTACTGGTTTGACATCTCTTTACTCTGTGGACCCCAATAAATCTCATTCCCTCTGTTTGAAACAATTCAAGGTGCTTTACATAATTAGGGGATACAATTAAATAAAACTGTGATAAACTTGACAAAAAATTATTGATTGAGTAGGTAAAACTGTATTTTTTGTGTGATTTTAGTTAAAAAAGATATATTTTTTCCCCCATGTGACAAAACGTTTGGACACCAATGGCTTAAGGCCCGCTATGAGTAGTATTTTAGTAATACATCTTGTTTGCATATTATTTCAGATATGAGAAACTACACTAATTGCTTTTTAAAAATATTTAGAGCCTGCAAATTGCTCCATCAACATTTTCTAACATGGTGTGAGTTCCAACTAGGCATTATGTTCTGTGCAGAGTGGCGTCTTCTGTAGGGAAGGGTTTGGAAGCACAACAGAGGGAGAGCGCGTTTTCTGTCTAATTTTGATCAAGCTCTGCCCCTCTAAGTATTTATATAATTGGAAATCTTTCAGCCGGAGTATAATAGTATTTTTCTATATATATGATTTTGCATCGTAGCAACTTATTGAAATTAAGGTTGCCAAAAGAGAATTTTAATGGCCAAGTTATGTAATATTAGCTCTATGTCTGCTTTGGTTTGGTAGCTCAACTGTGTTATAAACCTTGTGAATTGCATTATGTTCCTTTTTGAACATGAGGCACATCAATGTGCTGGTACACAGTGGGTCTGACAGGCAAGAATTGGACTAAGCATGCATGTGCACATTTTTTTATTCGTTTTGCAAAGTTTTTTAACCTGTATGCACGTCTTTTTTTACCCCACTTGTCTCTTTAGAGATGACTGTGAGAATATTCCCAACCATTGGTCATGTATGTTATTTGTTGAGCTATGCCTAAGAGGCTGCAGGGCTTCCCAGGCCATTATGAGCCCCATGGTGGCTCGACATGAGTAAATTGCATGTGGAAATTCACCCTTTCACTTGCCAGCAGGACTCACGTTCTATCAAGCCTGCAAGCTATGAAATAAATATGAGAGAAGCGGAAAGACCATAATGAAGCCTCAGTGCCAGTCCACACAGAGAGTGCTGATTGATGCTGAGGCGAAGGCAGCAGAACAGAATGAATTGAGAAGAGATAAATGGATGAGTGGCCAGAGGAGTTAAAATATTTGAAGATCCACCAAAATAACGAAAATAGAAATAAAATGGCTTAGTAGGAAGAGAGGATTGATTGAGAATTTGGAGGGGCATGGAATAGGATGGACTGAGCTAAGGGGTGAACTAGCGCTGGTTTAAAAATAAAATGAAATAATCTGGAATGAAGAGCAAAAAGGTAACATCACATCTATTCATGAATTCATCAGTTAGGGCTTTTAATTTAATATTTCAGTTTCAAACTTTGAAATGGCATCAACAGAATTTCAGATTAATTTACAAAACAATTTTAGAATCCTGTACACCTCATGTTAATTATCACAGGTGTAAAAAAACAGGTGTAAAAACAGGTGTAAAAACATTTAAGTTCTGTTCTGTAAAATTGAATTAAATCTTTAAGGATTTAATTTATTTTTTCAGGGACAGTTTCGGTCCCTGAAAGTCAGCCTTTGTTTTTTCCTTTCTGCTGTAAAGGTATTTTAATTGAAAAGGATTAGTGTCGGCTCGCCCTCAGCTCTGTGTTGGGCAGCAGCATGCAGGAGAAAGTCATGGTGGGATGGGATTTTCAGTGTGTGAGAAGGGTACAAGGCTGCCAGTTAATTTCTTCACTCTGCGTGTGCGTGTGTGGGTGGGTGTGTGTGTGTGTGTGTGAGGAAGCTAAATGGCAATCACACTGGCACTAATAGTTCCTTTAAGGCGTGAACTCTGCAGAACTGACATTGGCGCTCAAACACTCACAAACATTCATCAAAGCCTTATTAAGCAGAAGCTCCATTTAAAAAAAAAAAGGCCCACACTGATGACTCCCATGGAAGCCCAATTTAAAAATGTCTGTTTTGAGATAATTAAGTGACTGAATCATCTCTTTCTCCTCCTCCTGCTCCTTGTTGTTTTCTTATCTTGTTGGTGAGGTGCTTTTTCTTGATCCCTGGAGGCTCCTTTCAGCTCTTTTTCTTGACAGATGAGCTCTGACTCTGACACTTTGCTCAGCATCCTCCCCATAGCTCAGTGACTCTGTGTCATACGATCATCATATCATATTAAATAAATTGTCTGTTGTTGTGAGTGATACTAAATAGATAGATGTTAATGTGATGATGCAAAATGGGATGTTATTTTTCTAAATGGATTTCAGCCACATTACCAACTGCTGCTGTAATAAAATAACAGCGTGCTCTCACTAATGTTCCTGTAATTAAACACAAATCTACAGGACTCATTAAAGTTAGAGTGAACTCCGCTGCACGAGCCTGCAGGTCGTTTTTAGATTGTAAGTGATACAACTAGAGGATGAAAGTTGACCTACAAAATGAAAAGGTGCTCCTAGTCTGTTTATCTGCATCATAGGCTCAATGCTCGACAGTATTCCGTCTTGAGTTTTCGCTCAATTTTAACATGTCTTAGTGTAAAATTTTCCACTTGGAGATACTCTGGATAATTCTGAGCATGTCCGCTGTTCCTGGTGAGGAACCTTATCACCATGATTTTGCAACCACAACGTTTGATCATTTATTTTGTCTCTGAAGTTTCTTATCTTACAATTACCCTTGTTCCGTACTATCTGAATGTCCGTATTCTGTAGAGTATCAGTGTAGCACCATTCATCACAGTGAAAAAATATTTTTTTCATATTCTCTATTTTCATATTCATAAACTCATAAATGTAGTAACTTTAGTCTGGTTAAATCAAACACAGTGAGCACTGTGAACCCTCTTGTGTGGTTTAGGGACCATTTAATTGTTAATACTCCAAATATACCATCATGTGCACAGTGGAAACCATCTTAGGACTACTGCAAAAGCTAACATCTACACACTTATTTTTATTCTTTGGGCGCGGGTAACCAATTAGCGCCAAATAAAATTAATGGATCTCCAGGATTGGCTGCCTTGCAAATGCCAGGCATCGGCGTGGGGGTCCATTGTATGACAAAAAGTAAGAACAGTTTACTAATGCTGCTAATGCAGCAATAAAAGTCAATTTCAACACTGAGCCAGTACAGAACAGAACATATGGTCCTGCCCTATACAGTATAAAAGGAACGCTGATCTCAGTGTTACATTGTCATAGTCAATTTTATTGATTAGAGTTAAATTCAGTTATAGTTTAAAGCTTCATTAACACTCTCAATTTTTAATATACATTTCCTCAATTGGATAACTAACACTGTCTTATTTCAGTATGAAACTGTTACTTTTCAAGTGTTATTCCTACAAGTGTAAAATCTATATAACACTAGCTGTTAATGCAATTATTATTCTAAACAGTGTTAAAATGTAAATAATCTGGTAAGGGTCACACAAAAAAATGAATTATTCATAAATCTGTTATTGATAGACACGTATACCGTTATTGAAACTCACTGATACATAAAACTTGTCGAAAGTATGTCTACGATACATAAACCATTATCTTCTATGTCTTTACCAGTTTATTAGATTTTGGATAAACAAAATTCACTTGCAGAATTCTTTACATTTGCAGTTTGCTTACAAAGAAAAAAAAACATGTCTAAGTAGTATGTCACGATTCTCCAAATCCTCGATTTGATTTGGATTCAATTCACAATTTCCTTTCCCCTAGCAGTACAGAGCCCTATGCCATTTTTAGACTAGACTACGATCACTGGTTTTATTAATTAAATTTTGTTTGGTAAATCCTTTTTCAAAAGACAATTGTGATGCAATTTCCATTTTTGTTGTGTAATGTATCACATTAGGCATTAATGGTCAAATGGAAATAAATTATTTTAAAATATTATATTTATAATAAGTTGTTACAGTTATAAGTGTAAATATCTTGTTTAAATATATAACAGAAATTATAAGTAACATGGGGTGGCTGCCATCTAGTGGCTCTTTTAGTTACTGCAGCGCAACAACTCTCAGCTCCTGTTAGCTCAGAGAAACGAGCTAAGCAAACAGTGATCCTCTCTTTACAACGACAATGTCGATTTAATTCACTTGGAACTCAAAATTTCCTCACAGGTGATTTGAGATTAGAAGGTTTGACTTTAGCTCTGGTCCCTCTGCTTCTTTCTTCATCTGTCCTAGCCATGATCTAACTGTAGTTCAGCTAATAGCTGCTTGCTAGCATCAGCTAATAGGCTCTGTAGAGCTGTGTGTGCTGCGAGCGGGCAATAATATTACCTGGTAGGGTTGTGCCGATGAACGATGTCATCCATCGTGATACCACGCCCCCAACCCTGTAACGCACTAATCCTGTAGTCTCTTCTATAGTTTAACTTAAAACTTTGCAGGGACTGCTCTGTAAACATTGAGAATATAGGCTAAGTAATGTAAGTGTTTCAAAGTGAGAAATATGTATATATTTATTTTTTATTTATTATACATGGTTTGTGTGTGTGGATTTGGTGCGTATTGTTTGCATTTGTTTCACTCTGTGAAGCTCCAAGAGAAAAATTTAACTTATCTGAATGAGTCAGGAGGAGGAGCGCAGCAATCAGCTGCTTTGTTACAGGTGCACAAACCTGTTAAGATGTACATAAAAAGAGCTGAGGCAGGACAGCAAAGACTGAAGACTACGAGCGATTACTACTGGCACTAATAGTGCGGCAGAAGGCAGATTAGTACAGCTTCACCTGTTTTGAGAAGCGAGCGAAGATCGCCGCACAACTTACACTATGGCCACTATGAGTCAAGGGGTGCACAGATATCGGTGCCTGCCTTTTGATTTCCAGCTGCTTTCTTGGCTTAAGGGGGGGGGGGGGAACTTAGCTGTTATGTGGGAGGAGAACGACCTGCAGTGAGTTTATTAAGTATAGCTTAGTTGTCTTATTTAGAAGGTAAAGGAATAATGTCCTTTTTTCAGTTTAAAGCTTTGAAAAGGTCCTGCATGATGCCGAAATCCGCGCACACATAAAAACGTGGATTATAAATTCATACGCATGTTTTTATTAAACTTAGAGTACATATTCTTACACCCCAAAATTATGTTTGCATCTGATCCCCGCCGAGCTCCTTACTAACCTGAAGGGAAGATTGAGTGTTTTTATCATTCTATTC
The DNA here is from genome assembly GCA_028564705.1 of Apricaphanius iberus. Classification (NCBI taxonomy): domain Eukaryota; kingdom Metazoa; phylum Chordata; class Actinopteri; order Cyprinodontiformes; family Aphaniidae; genus Apricaphanius; species Apricaphanius iberus. Next base: position 6,140,187 of record JAPXFQ010001878.1, on the reverse strand, counting down.
CTCTCGTCTGTGATTGCGCAGAGTCCCCTCTCCCACTGAAGCGTATACGCTGCAGCCATCAACTTTTGAAGCTGTTCGCCTATGTTGTTTGAATCTGTTCAGCAGAAGTACAGGGGTTGAACAATTCACGTGAAGGGAAATATTATTCTGTTGGACCAGCGGGAGAAAAAAATCCCCCCCCCCCCCACAAAAAAAAAAAAAAGAAGAAATGAATAAACAGAAAAGGCACATCACATGCAGAAGGTGGGGAAATCCCCCTTTCCCCCAGCAAATCGCACACTGCTTATAATGTATAAGTATAGTAAAACAATGAAAGTACAGTTTACAGAATTGCCTTTTTCCCTATATTTTAAGTAGAACATTTTTATCCCAACAGCAAGTATACATGGCTGAGTAGTGGAGTTGATGGAATCGGCGTCTTCTTGGATGTTTGTTTCACTCTAAAAAGAAGAATAAAGATAAAAAAGGAAAATAAGTTTTTTTTTACAAGTCAAAGTTTCCATAGAAACATAATTGTTACAAGCTATCCCTCTCAAACTTGAAAAACACCAACACCCCCGACAACAATTGTTAGAATACTGTACATGGCAATGAGTTATATTCTAAATTATTTTATTGATCCCACAAAGAATCAAGTAAAAGTAACATAAAAAAGAAAATAACTAAAATAAGTGTAAAATATTAAAAAAAAAACGAATCTATTTTATTTAGGAACAGAATCCTAGAAATCATAGGGAGACAAATAATAGCTGTTGCGAAAAAACAGAACAAAATTCCTGCAGGACCACAAGGTGCTTCTCAGCTTAAGATTCTGGAATCTTGAGAGGTCTTTTTTGGCTGAGACAGGAAGGAGTAATTAGGTGGAACAGAAGAATGTTGGTGGAAAGATAACTGTCTCCACCTATGGTAAGAACTTTACAGTTTTGCAATATAAATCATTAACACCGACTGAGAGAAGAAACGGTTAAATTTTTAATACTGAAAACACATTCGACTTGATTTGACTTTTCTCATTTAAAAAAAACCATAGTTGCTTTTTCATCTGAGGACCATTTCACATACGTTGAACGTCTGGGAGTACCAAGCGTAACTTTAATAAGCTTCCATTAAAAAGTAGAAATTACTGAGATTTTAATATTCAACTTTTTGATCAACCTGGATGCGTCTTATACAGTTTAAGAGAAACCGTGTTTTGCTATAAGCTCCCGGCGACAGTTTCGGCCAAATTAAATCATGTCCCAGGGTTTGTGCATACAACTTGGGTTGCAGTGGATGTAAAGGCAGGTGCCTATAAAGCCAATCAACTAAGGAAGCGCGGTGACCATTCTAATTCATTGTTTGCCACAAGTTAGGTCCTTATTAAATGCTAAATAGGATAACATTGTAAATGTTTATGCTAGCTAACAAGTTGTCACATTTGGTATGTGAAAAACACATTTTTGACTAAAACAATTTGTTTGAAGCAAAATGTTATTTTAACAAGTTCCTTAGACAATAACAGCAGTAAGAATTTGAGGTAGGGCAAATATAAATTGAGGAATCTTAGTGTGTTTTTTTTCAGAGAAGAGAAAATGGCGCTGAGAAAATTCTGGTAGGTCTGGCAGGAAGAAGTGAAAGAAGAGGGTTAATCCGATTACATTTTACACTTTGAAGAAATGTAATCAACACTGGATTAGAGTTATACTAACTCTGGAAGAGTACTATTCCTTTTAAACCTGAAAGATAGCACTGTACAGAATGATGAAAAAAAATTGATTTTGACACTGAATATTAACACCAACACTGTGGGGCATGAGCGGCATTTAACACTTACTATGAGGGCTGGGCGATATGAGCTAAAATGAATATCACAGTATATTGAGTTTTTAACCTCGATAACGGGAAGTGGACGATAACAATGACCACATCATCCCCCGTCTTTTTCTTTAAAAAAAAGAAGTGTGTTCTGTATTCAATCCAGTAGTGGCCAAATTAACTTAATGTTCTTTAAAATATTATGGCCTCTTGCTATTGAACGGCTTCAAACTGCCTTTTATTCAGTGTTTGATTCCCAGTCTTTCCTGTATTTCTTAAAGAGTCCAGTTTAAACTCAGACAGACCAGATGAGGAGAGGAGGTGACAGGGGATGGGTGAAATCGGTGATTTTAGTGTGCAGTTGTCTATTTTAGAAAATATTTTACATCGGAGCATAGGTGTTAATAGGCGGCAGCTTTAAGCAGCTACATGGTGGCGTTACTATCTGCTCCGCCTGAGCCAGTCCTGTGTGGGCAGAGCTGTTGGGCTGGAAACGCTCCGGTTCGGTAGCAACAGCCGCTGCAGCAACAAACATACGTGCTCCACTGTAGAGTCTAAGTATCCAATAACACCATAAAAGGTCCCTTTAGTTGTCGCTCGTCGCATTTTTCTGAAAAAAAGTAGATGAGTCTGAACTCTTGCTAAATATAGCTGCACATCAGCATCACTAGCAGCGCTTCCCTGCTCTAGATGTCACACGACTGTGCGTAGTCATGTGACTCATACGAAACACGGGCAAGAGCACTGCTAAACTAAAACAAAACGTTTCTTTTTTCATACATACCGGATTTACCGGCACAGGCAAAATTACATTGGCAACAGTCCTGAATTTCAGTATCGGTAAATTTTCGGCATACCGCCCATTCCTACTTACTATTGTCGAATTGACACTGATAGAGTTCTTATACTTTGACACTGCTTTTTGGACACTTGGGATTTTAATGTGTACTTCAGAAAGACTTACAGTAGAATGTGCTTTGAAGGGTATAGATAAAAAAGTATTTAGACTGGCAACACTAAAACTACGCTGGTTGATATAGTATCTCCTCATAAAATGTTGTGTGGTCATTTGGGTTATTCTTTAGACTGCTCTGGAATCTGACTAAATTCTGTTTCAGAAAACATTAAAGACCTGCAGCTCCATTACTGCATCTACATGTTATTTGTTAAATTTCTACTTTACAGACACACAACAGTAGTTGGAATCAGAGTTTAAGTCCTCCTGGGGTTTCTCTTTCCATCAGTTTAAAATACAATCTTCCTGAATTATTTATGGCTGCTTTCTTTTCTACCCGTTTATATTATTGGGATGTAATAACACACTCTCCAAAAAGAAGTCAATTGGAAATGTAATCATAAAAAGTATACACTATGATATTAATATCACTGTGGTCATTAATGTTCCATTCTAATCCTATACAGACGTGGACAAAATTGTTGGTACCCTTCATTAAATCAAAGAAAAACTCATAATGGTCACAGAAATAACTTTAATCTGACAAAAGTAATAATAAATAAAAATTATATAAATGTTGACCAATGAAAGTCAGACATTGCTTTTCATCCATGCTTCAACGGAATTATTTAAAAAATAAATGCATGAAACAGGCCTGGACAAAAATGATGGTACCCACAACTTAATATTTGGTTGCACAACCTTTTGAGGCAATCACTGCAATCAAATGATTCCTGTAACTGTCAATGAGACTTCTGCACCTCTCAGCAGGTATTTTGGCCCACTCCTCATGAGCAAACTGTTCTAGTTGTTTCCGGTTTGAAGGGCGCCTTTTCCAGACAGCACGTTTCAGCTCCTTCCAAAGATGCTCAATAGGATTGAGATCAGGGCTCATAGAAGGCCAGTGTTTTCCTCTTAGCCCTTCTTGGGTGTTTTTAGCTGTGTGTTTTGGGTCATTTTCCTGTTGTAAGACCCGTGACCTGCGACTGAGACCATGCTTTCTGACACTGGCCAGCACATTTCTCTCTAGAATCCCCTGATAGTCTTGAGATTTCATTGTACCCTGCACAGATTCAAGACACCCTGTGTCAGATGCAGCAAATCAGCCCCAGAACATAACCGAGCCTCCCCCATGTTTCACAGTAGGGACCGTGTTCTTTTCTAGATATGCTTCATTTTTCCGTCTGTGAACATAGAGCTGATGTGCCTTGGCAAAAAGTTACATTTTTGTCTCATCTGTCCACAGGACATTCTCCCAGAAGCTTTGTGGCTCGTCAGCATGTAGTTTGGCATACTCCAGTCTGTTTTTTTTAATGATTTGTCCTCTGGCTCAAACAGCGAAGGATGTTCCGATCTGACACTGATGTTCCTTGAGCATAAAGTTCAGCTTGGATCTATTTTGAAGTCTTTCTAGGCTCTTTTGTTACCATTTGGATTATCCGTCTCTTTGATCTGTCATCAATTTTCCTCCTGCAGCCACGTCCAGGGAGGTTGGCTACAGTCCCATGGATCGTACATTACTGAATGACATGTGCAGCTGTAGTCACAGAAACATCTAGCTGCTTGGAGATGGTCTTATAGCCTTTACAGTTAACATGCTTGTCTATGATTTTCTTTCTCATCTCCTGAGACAACTCTTACCTTTGCTTCCTCTGGTTTATATTGAGTGTGGTCACATTATTTTCATTCTTTTCTAGGGGTACCATCATTTTTGTCCAGGCCTGTTTCATGCATTTATTTTTTAAATAATTCTGTTGAAGCATGGATGAAAAGCAATGTCTGACTTTCATTGGTCAACATTTATATAATTTATATTTATTATTACGTTTGTCAGATTAAAGTTATTTCTGTGACCATTATGAGTTTTTCTTTTATTTAATGAAGGGTACCAACAATTTTGTCCACGTCTGTAGGATACAGATTTGACATATATTAATTATGTGGCCCATTTACTTGAAACACTTCATTAATTGGATTTTATGTTTGTGCTGTTGAAAATCAATGGAAAGTGTTTCGTTCTTGTTTAGTAGAGCATTGTGCTGCCTAAAAGACTGTAATTCATATTTTTGTCACTTAGTCATCTTATATCAGATGAGCTTTTGAATGAAACATGAGGGATCTTCTTGAATCAGAAGATTTATTGTAGCAGAAATGATTCCCTCTCCCGTTGAATGTATTTTACTGCCTTTGAGTGAAAGCAGAATGGTTTAATAATGTTTTGAGTATTCGGTGTTGGTTCAAGTCCATCTCCAAGGCTCCTCATACAGCTTTACCTACTCCTTCTGTCAAGAGCACTGGTTTGCATTGTAAATGTGCCTCTCCATCCTTTAATACTCTTGGAGGGTGGAGGTCTGTGTTCACTTTGGGAGATAAAAGGAGTTTGTCAGGATTACAGAGCTGTAATCTTGACAGATGAGGAGCAGCTAGCTGTCCAGATTTCCTTTTGCCTTCTCTTTTATTCCGTCACTCGGCTATCAGGAGAATTATGGAAATGACGAGCACTACCGCTCCCAAAGAGTAAAGCTGAGCACTTCAACAAAAGTATTGTTGCCATTTCATGATCCCTGTGTATCCGTGTATCCTTTAAAAAGAAGAATTTTCATGCATTTCTCTGCACCGTTTTTTTTGTTTCCTCTTCATTGTCTTCACCTCTCATTCTTCATTACCTGCTTTACCTTCCATTGTGTTTTAGTATTCCCTTTTGCCCACAACAACTATTGCCAGGACATAACTCCATTTCATTTGATCTTTGCTGAGAATGTACAGCACTTCTAGAGTGCATATGACATATTCCCAACAGTTTACATGTTGTTTGAGTCTGGCATATTTTCCCAACTTGCTCAGCTCTGTTTACTAGCTCTGCCAGTAAACCACATTAACAAGTTGACTGCTTTTAGTGAAAGCAAATCTGAGAAATCCCCATTTTAAATGCATATGATGTCTTATAACCCATAAGTATTCTATCATATTTAGGTCCCTGGGGGGGATATCATTCATAAAGTCTACAAAAGTGCTACAGAAAAGTCAGACGGTCAAGTATTTGATTTTGAAAACTTCACCTCTCAGTGTTGGAACCAGTTTGCCTGACCAGTCTTCATCAATTTCCAACTTCCATCCCTTAACAAAATTATGATTTTTGTTCATAGTGTTACTACTTCATTACATTTAGTAGTAGACAATGGAGCCCTTAGAAAAAAAATAATGTTATTAGTCATAAGAGGCTGGCTTCCTAGTTTAATTCAGAGCTTTGTACTTTGAAACATACTTTTTGGAAATTGGAGTCAAAATGAAGGATCTAGAGAAGTCCTACGTAATCTTGGAAAACAGTCTAGTGTTGTATTGAAAAAAACAAAAAAACATGGCCAAGATTGAACAGCACTTTTTTTTTCATTCTTACTTCATACTTCCGAAGTTTAAGTAAGTTAAGTTGAAGTGCTTTATATTCAAATACACTGATGTGCTTTAGATGAAAGAAGTTGATTCACTTTACTAATCAATTGCAAATATCTTACAACATATCTTATATTCCAGCCTTGTTTTTTGACTGCTGATCGCTTTCTTGTTGCCTGGCTGTAAAATTACCTGAAATCAGCTTCGGTCCACAAAGAAACAAGCAGGAATTGACTACCGCAACCTGTGTTGCTTCATTTGTTTGGTTCAAACACAGAGAATTACTCTCTTACACCTACATTATCTGTTTGCCAGTTGGCATGTGCAATATAAGCCACTTACACAGCAAACTGTCTATATTTTTTATCTTTAAGGATGCTATTTTTTTTTTTTGTAGCGGTCATTAACCGGTTTTAACCTTAACTGTTTGTGTGATCCTGGTCATGGTAGCTGATGGTAGATGAGAACAATCTGTAAAAAAAAAAAATACATTACTGCAATTGTAATGCTGGGAAAAAAGTTTCTATATTACTAAAATCTTTTCAATTAAAAACTTTCAGTTTTGTTAATTTTAATTATAAAATGAAAGCTCCTATTTCATTGATATCTTTTCTTTTCAGTCTTGTGTGTAACTGTAAATCTTATGGCCTGAACAAGTCTCTGTGTTGAGCTTTTCCTTGAGGCCTTGACTATATTTACCCCAACTCAGGAAAAAACAAACAAACAGCATACCTTAATCTTATAGCCTGGAGCACCTCAATATTTAGAGTCAGCAGACAGAAACATGATGACAGACACTGAGGTGGACAGATTAACGCTCTGAATCTACAGTGACCAAATCTCAAAGGGGACGGTCATCTCAACGAGCTGTCTGCTGTCATCGTATACGATGCAAGAAAATGAAGTTATCCAAAGTGACAGCTACAGAAATGAACAGAAAAGTAGGCCATCCAGGACAGGATAATTCATTTTGGTAGCAGGGCTATTACACCTAGATCAGTCATCTATTTATTGTACTATTAGTCAATCTGCATGACATCATATTCTGTCAGTTTCTGTCCTACTTCAGTCCACACAGAAGCTCTACACAGCAAAGAGGGAACTGATTGTACTTCAGCTTCTTCTTGCTCTGTGCTGTCAGAACAGAAACTAGAATAATTTATGCACATTTGTATTCTATCAAATACGGACTGTCCATTAAAGATAATTAGGTACACAACAATGTTAGTCATGGCAGATGTCTGAAGTAGGACTGTCCTGATCTGATTCCAGTTATTTGGGAAGTGTCTATTTAAGTAACTCAACCCAAAATCAACTTTTGTTTGTTAATAAACTGTATAACCGAGTCTGTAATAGCAATATCTACATTTACAGTAGTCATTTTATGTGTTTTAATACATTTTAGTGAAAATATTAATTTTGTACCCAAAACTGTTCGTTTAGTGCCTCAAGTGGTTAAACAATTACACTGCACTGCAATTCACTGGAATTCAAATCCTGCATTCCTGCTGTAGACAATGACGTACAGTGGCTGCAGGTGCGCCTGTCGAGGCAGAATCACACAAAATTACTCGAGCTAATCGATATTTAGCATTAGATTGGTAACAACAATGTACCACTCTGAGAAGGCGCTCATTGCTGCGATGCCGCTACAGGTTCGGCACCTGCTGCTGCTTCGGGCAGAGAACGAGACATCGGCCCGAAATGATATGACTCGGAGCCACTCAACTACTCCACAGAACTGGAGACGGAAGTGGAGAAAAACTCAACCTACAGATTATTTCCCTTTGAGGCAAAGGAGCTCGCGTTGCTGTGGCTCTCTCCACCTTTCTGGCCGTCTCTGACCGCGCCGCATCAACATGTCAGTTACAGCCCAGACCACGCACAGCCCTTCATCCCCAAGTATTTTTCCTGGTCCGCCAGGCAACGCCTTCTTTTGAGCCGTTTTTCAAAAATAAATGAGGGCGGGGTTATACTCTGGTAGGGGGATGAGTTGCTCTTTAAAGTTTTGTTAAATATATATTAGAATAGCCAACTGCTTTCATAACCAACCTTTGTTGTCACCATTCACTTAATATAGCTTCTTTAAAACATTGTATTAAAGCATTTTAGTTAGGATTAGTGACACTTGTGCGGTTTGAAACCATTTTATAAAATCAAATAAAAGCAGTCCAGTTTCTACGTTTGGGTATTTTTTCAGGCAGTAACGAAAAGGAGAGCTTTTTTAAGCTAGGGATTCCAACACCTGGACTTAATAGCCACTGTTCTTGTTATAGATGTTATATTACCTCTGTTGCAACACAACTTCATCAAATGGTTGAGTTAACTTCTTAGCCTGACATAATATTCTGCTAATAAGTCTATATTGTAATGTAGATGTGCAGATTTACTATACCATTTAAAAACATGCAGGCTATTTTTCCTGGATGACTGATTTTATACACTACTGCTTTTGAGGAACCTTTAAGGACAAGTTTGGAAGTAATAGCAATAGTTAAATCATTACATTGTAGTTTTATGTTGACTCCAGCACTTCAATTAATCACAGTATGTTCCTTTGACTTGTTGTATCCAACAAAATGCAGCTCGAGCTGGAGAAAAAACGTCCCCTCCATCTGTGGCATTTTACTTGATCTGTCCACAATCGGCTTTACAAGAGACTTTTGAAGTTCAGAGGTTTGCCTGATGTTGCTGCTTAGCCTAGATTCCTGACATCATCAAATATGTGCTATGCTGCATGCTAAGCAGTTTTTTGATTCCTATGCTTGACAATGTATAAGCAAACATTTATGGTTTCATTATTTGGATCAGTATTGCGGACTGACTATCCTGATCAGGGCATACCTAAATAACTCGTGGTCTAAGAAGTCATTTAACACCAGTTGGGTGTTTTTGAAAAACTGACAAAAGGTAGAGAAAAGAAAGCTCATCATACCTTGTATACAGTGCCTATTTAGAGATCAATTGTTGAAAGCTTGACACACTGCCAGTTTAATACTTGGTATCAAAGGAACATTCACTAATATCATTAGCAGATTAAAATTTAAAGGCAATGTATAATCCCCATTTTTTTCTTTTAGAAATTTAAAAGTTCTAATGTTCAGCATTAAAAGTTATTAAAGCATTCTTTGACACTCAGACATCTGGTTAAATGTATAGTTTGTCATGTGAAAAGGATAATTTAATTATTTAAATGAAAACTTGTCCTGTGCAATCACAGCAGTAAACACATTACAGGCAAAATGATAAAAAAAAGCTGCAAAAGTCCTGCATAACTGTGCACCCTTAGCTAATACTTAAACATCTACATTCAGGTTCAACCTTCAGTCATCCTGTATCAATGCCTCCCATCATTGGGAGTTTTCTTGAATTCTGCTTATTTTCATCCTTTAGTTAATGCCATAGTTTGCAAATAAAAAAGAAAAAAAGATGAGGCTGACAGTAACAGTGAAAGAGCTGCATTACTGGCCAGTACTCGCTGTGTTACTGTAATCGAAAATTTAATGTTATGGAAAATCTGCTCTGTGTATTCTTGAATACTAATAGTTTCTGTGTGCTCTTCTTTGATATGGTAACCTATTTGATAATATGACACTGTATGATTATAGGTCAGGTCAATTGTACTGATTTTTGTTGCTACATCTCGGGTCGTTATGGGAACCGTCAGATCTAAGGGCTGTCTGACATAAGCAAGATGATCCTTTCTCTATCAAGCCAGTTGACGACCGCAAGTCTTAGTTTTTCATCTTGAAGAAATGTATTTGATGTAATGCTGATAGCTCTTAGGATTACTGAATCTATATAAAGCTGTGTCAGATGTTGGAAGGCAGGTAAATATGCATATGTTTCTGTATAATGCTGTCCTCCCTGTTTGATCAACAAGTCTTTAATTAAAACCCCCTAAAACTACTGAATTAATTCTCTCTCATCCCTTTGTTTAAGAAAATATCTACAACAGTTACACATATGATCAATGGTTCTTCTGTTATTCGAATTACTGTATTAAGTAGAAGGGCTAATTGACAGAATTAGTTTCCTCAAAAGTAAAGATTGAAGTCTAGCTAAAATCTTCCAATAACTTTAGAGATGTAGAGTTCAAATTTACATTCAACTGAACAAAGAAATCACTTCAGAACATTATACATATGGAATGGATGTCTGGGATCTCCGAAAGAAGACCAAAGAAAAAAAAAGTTGTTCAATCTGAAATCTGAAGATCTTTGGCTGGACACAATGTTTAAAATATTACACGGTCTATGCTGAAACTAAAGCCTAGTTTATACTACTCTATTTTGACGGAGACTGATTGATGTGGTGCCATTATCCGTCGACACAAGGGCTGTCCGTCACCTAAACAACGATCGACAGAGTAGAGTTCTATTTTTTTACTATCCGTCTGTCACGTAGAGAATATGCCTGTGATTGGTCAGTTTAGCAACAGCCAGAGATCGTTTCACCAGAACGGGGCTCTATAGAAATTGTAATAAATAGTTAATGCAGTGTTTGGGCACTACATGCTTTATATTGAAAGGATAATTTATCTAATCTGGTCTTCTGGTGATTTTGAACAGAGAAAGGTGTAGGAAAACAACCAAAAATGCTGCTGTTTGTTTCCATGTGTTTTAGAGTATTCTATAAGCTGCACTTCTAGTAAAAAGCTTTACAGTTTAATCAAAACTTATTAAGCATTTACTTTTACAATCACTTAAACATTATTTTACAAGTATTTTTTTGCTGTCTGTTGCATATTGTTTTTCAAGTTGGAAAATCTACCAAATGCATAAAGAGTTGATACAGAGGTGCTGTGGAGACATCTTAGACATACTTTCCCTCACAAAAATGGCCCATTTCCATCCTGCTTTAGCTCCGAAGTTCTATTAACAGCTTCTAATTGGAAAACCAAACTCCATTTACTCCACAAATGGAAATATCATCTACTGGTGGTGCAATTAGGAGGCGCTGTAACGTTACACAATTGTAATCTTATCTATTACAGAAGGCAGGGGATGCAGTATTGTGGTGGTGTGATTTGCTTTCTTTGGCTAAAAACATTTACATTACAGCAAGTTTCTACACACTCACATGAGACTGTAGTAAAAGATGTGCACCGATGTTTCACATTGAGAGTAAGCGGATGTGACATGTTTTTCTGCTCTGTTGCTCTCGTTTCCACAAACTAGCTGTCGTATGTTCATCTGATATTTAGTACATGACAATTATCACTACCTTTGTGCTAATGTAATGACACTGTGACTAATTGTAGAGTATTACAGATTTCGATTTAAAAAAAATAAAGCTGAATAGTAGATGTTCTGGAATTAGTGGCAACAGTTAAATTAATAATCTCAGCCACGTAGAAGAATTTCTTTCCTCACAGATCACCTCTCATCTAATCACACAAATAAGAGGATTGTTGCTTAAAAAGTTGTTTTCTCCACTAAATCTTTGCTCCAGTGTCCTTATTCTCTCTTTTACCTCTCTGTAGCTCATTCTAAAACTCTCAGATCTCATGTTACATTATCCTATCCTTTTGCTTCTTTTTTTTGCATGATCATCTCGAGAGTGCTGGTATTTGAAATGTTCTCAGAGGAACTAGAGCTTCTTTTTCTGCTGCACTTATTCCAACTCCCTTTGGAAACAGCATCAGCTAAGTGGTTGAAATGGTGAAATGCAAGTTAAACTCCAGGTTGCTGCGCCTCTAAGGAGCGACAACATATCATTATGAGGAAGTCAACCTACAACTTCTCACTTCTCAGCAATGTTCTTTTCACTTTAGCTACTAAGTGCTTGCATCTGCACAGTTGGAGCTACTTTTGGAAGTGTTTACCTTTTTCATCATTTCAACCTCCTTTTACAGAAAAGCTTAAATTTTTCAGCAAATCAGCAACGTTGATATTTATTTCGGTATTTTGCTTCCTTGTTCCTGAGTATGAAAAAAAAGAAGCAATTTTAGTATTCTTTTAAGGAGACTTATCTTTTGGGGGGAATTTATTAAATAGCCTTTTTTAACAGATATATTTAAGGGGATTTCAGTTTAGTGTGTGTTAGAAAAAATGAGGACTACTCGACTGCTCCAAATTAAAATTGTAAAATGAGATGCCACAACATCAGCACAGCTGGATTGAGTTCAATTTAGGTCTTGGGTTTATGTTTTTGTCCATCTTCAAAGACAGAGGAAATTAACTCCAGATCTGGGTTTTTGTCTTGTTTTATGGGTGATTCTTACATGATTCTCCAACAATTGCTCAGTTTGACTGGACAGCCAGGTCTTGGAAGAGTTCTGGTCATCCCAAACTTCTTCCATTTGAGAATTATGGAGGCCACTATGCTCTTAGGAATCTTGACTGCTGCAGAAATTATTTTGTTACCCTGGCCAGATCTGTTCCATGCAACAATTCTGTTTCTGAGCTCTTTGGGCAGTTCCTTTAACATGATTAATATTTGCTCTGACATGCAGTGTGAGCTGTTATGTCTTATATAGACAGGTGTGTGCCTTTCCTAATCAAGTCCAATCAGTTTAATTAAACACAGCTAAACTCCAATGAAGGAGCAGAATCATCTCAAGAAATCAGAAGAAATGGACAGTGTTTGACTTAAATATGAGTGTCACTGAAAATTGTTTGAATACTTATGACCATAAGATATTCTAGTTTTTCTTTGTTTAATTCCCAAAATGTTAACATTTATGGGATTCTTTCTGTCAAGATGGGACACTGATTGTACATTCAGATACTACATGAACTTTTTTGATTTTGGCAAATGGCAACAGTGAAATAAAGAATTAAAATGTTAAAGGGGTCTGAACACTTTCCTTAACTGCTGTATCTGAAAAGTAGAGAAAATCAATCATTATTAGTTTAACTTTGGTCCTTAAAAGACAAAGTTGTTGTCTCTGCTTTTCAGTCAGTGAAGCAACATACATATTAAAATGTGCATCACGTAGTTGTCTACACATGCAAACTTCTGTGGTCAGGTTTACATGTTTGCGTTGGCTTCTCTAGAATAATTAGCAGCATTCTCTGCAACAGACCAGTTGTTTAGGAGTCACTGAAGGTTTTATACTTGATTAAAAAAAGGTAGGACCTAATGTTTAGTCAGGTGTTTTGAAGGGTTTCTGTTTTTTCGGAAAGAAATGTAACCAAAGATTGTGATTCTGCTCTGGATACTCTGGATCATGGGTCTCACTGGCCCCTATATCTGTGACTGATCCCCATTACAGTTTTTGTTTTATTTAATTTAATTTACCTGTTTACCCACGGGTTTACCACAAACAGTCATGTTTGCAGTGTTGATCTGAAATTATTCAGTGAAGTTTAGGATTAAATGTTGCCTTCACCTTTTGGTGCTGCTTCGTATCTGGTAAACCAGCTGAGCAGATTGTGTTATTGGATGAGGTAAAAAATAAATAAAACCTCAGGTCAACCTTTAATAAGTGCTCATGTTTTAAAAACGGCAGTGCTCTTCACAAAGTTTCAACACACCATCTGATATATATAAAAAATATGATTTGACCAGTGATTTTTACTTTGAGTGACAGGTTTGTTAACTGAAGCTATGAAAATTGCTGAAAAGCAGGAACAGCTTCCCTTGCTTCCAGAAAAGTATATGCATTCTTTTTAACTTCCTGCCCTGGAATTTTTTTTTGTCATCTATGATGTTTGACCTTCAATGATTTATGAAAGATGGCAGATGGCTTGTAATAGAAGAGAATCTGCTGTGGGGGGAGCCTACTGATCTGTGGCATGAAATGTGGTGCGCTGTAAGAGGCGCCCAGGCCGGATATGGATTAGCTAAGCATGGTCTGAAAAGATTTGTATGAAACAACTACACCACATTTTCCAGTCATCCCTTTCTACATTTGACACATTTCTTATATTTGATCTAGACAGTGGAAATACACTTTTGTTTCACTATATGTTTAATATGCTGAAGTGTTGGTGTGACCTAATCTTTGAGGTGGCGCAAGAAAGTAGCAAGTGACTACAAGTGGGCAATTTTCAGCTTGATTCAACCTGGCCTGATTAGGTTAGAATAGCAATCCTCTTTGTAAGCACTAATATGAAGTGCAGTTGTTATTTTCAGTATGTGCAGTGTTGCAATAACAAATTACTTTTTAGTTGGCCATTATATTTTAGGCCCCTCCTTTATCCAGTCTGTCAGAGATGGAGAGAGAGCAAGTCTTTTTACTGATAACAGGAAGGTTGAATGCTGTTCTGCACAGTTGCTCTGTCTTCTTTTTTTTTTGAGCGTTGAACCTGTGATTGTAATGGAACAGGCTGGATTCTGGATTTTTAAATAGCGACATCCTTTAGGAAACGTAACAGTTATGGTGCATTCAGACCACAAGCTTTGTCATTGTCAAGCTTCATAAAGCGACTAGTTCGTTGCATATACATTGAAGATACATTTTTAAGATGAAGCTTGTAGGCGGGCCTTTCTCTGCTGGATGTGTTAAACACTTGCGGATCGTGGTTGGCTAGGCAGCGTCGACGTCGGGCAATGTCACTACAGTGAGATGCTCTGATTGGTTGCCGTGCTGTGTCGAGAGCGTTAATACCATCAAAATTTCAACTAGCTAAAATTTTGCGTTGCTAGCGTTATGCACTTTGAAGCATGAAACGCAGGAAAGGCTTGAAAAGTTGATGGAGCGAGTGTTGAGCGCTATTTGACCGTCTGTAGGTAAATGTGGTCAACGGCGGCAAAAATCAGTATGAAAGAAATCAAAAATAGTGGTAAATATGATTTACATACCATCAACAATACTTCTCCTGTCTTTTTTTCTGTTGTTATCTGAATATTAACCAGCTAATAATCTCCTATGGTCACCCTGTTTATTTTACTTCTTCTTTGGCAAAATCCAGTCTGAGTCTGTACTCTGCCCCTTAGCAGGATTCTTCAGTACTACATGCAAAGCCAGTACAAGATGCAATATGCTGCTTGGTTCAACGTGAGGTTAAAAAACAAGTATACAAGAACTAAGATACTTAGAACATCAAGAATGTCTACTAGAATAATAATCATTTTAATTATTTTCATATCATTCACCTGTGTCTGGAAAAACAACAACGTGATGCAGTCCCTATGACACTAAAACGGGCTATTTAAAGCCCATTTTTAATTATTCATTCTTATAAAATAATCTGGATATGAACAGTCTTGTATGAAAAAAAAAGTACAGTTAAATACCGTAATACCGATATGTTTCTTAAAAATACCGACATATAAATAATGTTCCATACTGCCCAGCCCTAATTCATTCTTTTTATTGGGGTATTTTGTTCCCCAAGAAAAAAAACAGGATCACAGTCCCAAGAGACTGGAGTCATTATTCTGCAGTCCAAACACATCAACTGTCACTCTGTCTCTGGATAGCTGACAGTAGAACTCAGGACACATCCTCACATCGTCAAACTCACACATGCACACACAGTATTATTTTTATCCTCCAGGGCTTCAATGTGAAGAGATGGAGAGGATATCCAAGGTTGAGAGTCTGTCGTTCACTCACATCTGCCTGTGTGTTGTTGTGTCGACACAGTCGCTCTCAGACACCACTAGCTGCAGTACATTTGTGCATCAGTGCGCCCATCACGGATGTGTGAAGTCGGGATATTATTGTCACGTTGCTGGCAGCACCGTCCTCATAACTCTCCTCCTGCTCAGGCTCTAGGCGCTGCTGTTTTATCTGAGAGCACAGGGGCATCCCGAGGTCTGCAAACTCGCTTCACTTTCAAACTTTCACTCATGTGGAAGTTGTTCCCGGGAGCTACAGCTCAGTTTCCAAGCGCGGGTCTGGGATAATGAAGCAGTCATTCAGCAAGATGAGTTGACAAACAGGGGAAGAGAGAGACACTTTTTTTTCCCTGCAAGGTCAGACAGAAATGTGTTTGTTGCATGTTTTGAATGGAGAGATGTTTTTTTTCTCCAAATATTCAAACAGTTTGCTTTGTTAAACACTTTTTAAAAAATATGACAAGGATTAGATTCTTAAGGACAAGTAAAACACCATATTTGCTTCCAGGGGGTCTTAAATGTGACCAGATTAGATTAGAGTACATATCTGTAAAGGCTCAAAGTTTCATTTCTGACAGTCAGGGTTGTGATCTGTATATCAGGTGATGGAGTGAATTTCAAATGACTTGTCTTGGAATCTAAAATAAATATCTCAAAGCTTTACTGCTGTTACAAAATCTACAAAGGAATAAATCTGAACTTTTCTTCATCACTGCCTATGCATTCTTATTCAGTAAATTAGAAGGAGTTCCAATTTGGTTTGTCAGAGTATAAACAACTTTTGAAAAGATGCCTTTAAGCAATTATTAATTAAATTAAATGATTTATACCCATGTACTTATTTTTACAGATCATTTTACCATTTGCAAATATAATGGGAAAATGATTTCACAATATTTTTTTAAGATTAGTTCTGTTTAGTAATTAGTAATTGATGGTGAAAGCAGCCGGGGAATGTTCCATAATGCTGGAGAATCATGGACCTTTTACCTACACTAATGTAGATGTTGTTTTTTTTTTGTTTTTTTTTGGGTCTCTTCACCATATTACCATATAGTGGACATGAGTATTATTTATACTTAAGTCAGTTGTCAAAGAAAGAACAAAGCGTCCAAAAACATTTGGTTACATGGAATAAAAAGCACCTGCTAAATATACTGAGGAATTACAAACTCTTTTCAAACTATTAAGGCACTACCCGATATAGGCAGTTCTTTTCCCTGTCTCATTAAGAATCAGTCCTGCTTGGTTCATGCTGACTGCTCTACACATGTGACACATGTAACTTGATGCTAAATGGTCCCCTTGTCAGCTTTACAAATTGAAAACTGTTCTCCTCAATGAAAGGCAAAGTCACTGCTTTGACCTGTGCATTGATTACATTTATGTGCCATGACATAAATTTACTTACATTTGTTCCTTGGAAAATACTCATTTCCACCCCTGACTGAAATCCAGATCTATAAAAAGATACAATAAGAACAAAACCAAAACTAATTTTTATTTCCAGTTCCCTTGAAAACTGTTAACAAGGAAGATATTTATACGGTGAAACTAGATATTTTCCTCTGATCGAATCTAAAAATGTTCATATTGCCTCTTTTGGGGCTGTGGTTTATATCGACTACTGGAACTCGGTCGACTGTAGAAGTCCGGTCAGCGAGCAGCCATATGCTGCTGCGGGCAAGATATGACATGTTCTGACATAGAGGCTGAAATCTTACACATGTCCCATTAGAGTGGCAGCATGTCTGTGTGTGTTTCTGTGTTGTTGTAGAGTTTATGCATGACCGGAGTAAGAGAGACTGAATGGACGTCTGGCAATCCAGTCACAAGGGACTGAAAAAGTGTCAACACACACTGGTGTTGGTCACCTCAGGCCTCTTTTTGGACATGTGTTATGGGACCTTGTTTTTTCATTTTAAAGATTTGTTAATACAGTTTGGAAAGGAAGCCCCATTCCAGAACTAGATACACTCCTTCTGGCTTAATAACTGTGGTTTAATTGAATTAATTAATTCATTCATTAGTACATTTTTAAGGGAAGTAGCATCAAAATGTCAGAACAGGATGTCAAGAAGCCACCTGGCTCAACTCAGAACAGCCATGTCTGATGGTGTCCTCACCAGCCACTGGCTAGATAATTTTGCTCAAGGATTTAAAAGCCACTTCTCATTTCATCCTTGCTCAGTCATCATACTTATCGATGACAAAACACTCTAGAACCCGGGTTTTACGCACCTACTCACCAATCCGGTCCAGACCAGAAATCCAGTGTCGTCCTGACCACCATCAGTCCCCCAACATCCTCTCTGTCTGCGCTTGAAACACTACAAACTCCAGTTTAGACGGCCTCCCATCCCCTCCTGCCTGACACAGGATCTCATTTTTCTCTCAGATTTTCTTTATTATTTAAGATCTCCCTTTTAGATCTGTGGATGTTGTTTGTATTGGTTGACACTTCTAGCAATACAGAAATATTGAAACGGTAAGGGAAGAAGTAATTCCTAAATGTGTTTTTTTTTTATTTTTGGTCCTCTTTGTGTTGCTTTACCCAATCTTAATTTAGTTCATTTGTCTCATTAAATGTCTGAGCGCTCAGTCAGTACACCAAACAAGGAGTTGTGTGGCTTAGTTTAGTATGAACAAGTCTACTACACATGGATCCAAAAATAACTTCCCTAACACTCTTATGTGATGTTTCAGGAGGTTGAGATCTGATTGCTGTTGGGCTCTGAATGTGAAAGGAAAAGGTGTTGTGTGATTCAGCTCAGCTGCCTTAAGATGTTTGATGTCTGGCTTCCTTCCTCAGCCATCTTAACATCCAGAAATTATCCTGTGTGCCTCACTTTGTGTGTGACTTATGAATGCTTGTTGGAGGTATGGATGCTCCAGGGCCAGCAGTAATTAATGTGACTGTCCCATTCTGTTATTAGCTGGAGAAAATGCTGAATTAGCAGGCCTGATGCAAAAGAGGTAGAATCAGATGGTACTGAAAGAGAAGGAAGAGTACTGAAGTTTAGATTTTGAAAATAAATGACTGGCATGTTCAAATGTATGTGTAGTACTACTTCTGGTTTTTTTTTCATAAGCGGTTTTACACATCCTCCAGTTGCTGTAAAAAAATAAAGCCCAGGTTTGATTAGTTCTTATGTTAAGGATTTCTGTTGCCTAAATCAATATGTTCAATTAAAGCTTAATTGAACTCCAAGCTGCAAACATTAAATCAGCAGTCATCTTTTGCTGTTTTCCAGATATCCCATTAATAAAGGCAAATTTTACCTGTCATTTGGCTGCACACCCGGGGTTCTTTGCAAAATAAGCCATAACTCATGGTCTAAGACCAATGTAAATCCCTCTGGCCAATACAGATGTTAAGCAGTGACAGGATCCCCAAAATATCTGCCAAGCACAGAATATTACCCTGAAAACACTCAGAGTATGATGCAGCAACAGATACATGTTCAGGAATCAATGTCTGAAAGGGCAGCCATTTTACCTCATGCCTCTTTTAATTAGAAAATAGAAAAATCGGTTTATGAAATGTTTAAATACAGACGTTATAGGCAGTTTTTTAATTTATATCGCCCCAAAATGTCATTCTTCTGCTGACACCAGGCAGTTTATTATTCATTGTGTGTCCTAACAGCGGTTTTAAAGAAACCCACACACAAGCAAGAAAAAAATCAGTCAAAAGAATAAACTAAAAGCATTAAAAACAATATTAAAGTGATAGTCAAATAGAAAATGTATAAATTTCATATGCTGGCAATAATAAAGCACAACCGTGTACATTTAAAAAGGTTCAGAGGTGTGCATAAAAAAGAACTATACAATGTTATTTTTGCTGCAAAAAGCTTTACACTTTAGGTAGCCTAGGTCATATATTTCGCTGTTTCAAATCAACTAAAAAAGCAGCTAAAAAACACAGCAGACCAAAGATGAGAATAAAATTTGTTATACACGACTGAACATGTTACAAACGGCTACTACCACAAAACCACTGACCCTTTGACAAACCTAAGTTCATCATCCGTTTCTCTGGTATTAAGCTTCTCCCAAATGAGAGATGAAATCTCCTTTCCAGACTGACTTTGTACTTAAAGTATCCTTTGTTTAACTTCTCTCCTTAAACCCTTAATTGATCCAGAGCTTTTTCATATCCAGTAATCCAACATCTGGCATTGAAAACTCAGAAAGTCTTCATGGTCCCTCTACATTTCTGTGTCCTTACCTCAACTCACCTCAGAAACTAAAGGTAACCTGGGAGAGGGCAAAGGAAAAAGTAAAACAAAACCATTTTGAAACTAGAAGAGAGGGCATGTTTGGCATAAAGCAAATGTAATATGTAGCAAACATAAGAACTGCTCTCACTAAACTGTGAGTATTTCTAGTCCTTAAAAATTTGAGGGGCAAATGAAAACCTTTAAACTTAGGGCAACAAACGATAGGGGAGCTGTAGGCCAGCCATAGCTCAGTGGTAGAGTTGTCTGCCTGTTACCCAGAAACCGAATTCATTCCTGCTGCTGCCTACCTATCTTGCATACAGGCGTTGGGCCCATGTTGCAAAATGGCAACCCTGTTTCTGTCTGCGTGCCCCAGGGCAGCTGTGGCTACAGTCCAAGCTTGCTTCTACTAGTGTGAGAATGAATGAATAATTGTAAATTACTTTGAGGTTCTTGAAAAGCGATATCTAAACACAGTCGGTTATAAATTTCTCACAAGCTTGATAAAAGAAAGTTGCGTTGGTTTTTACTGGAATTGCCATTGCCCCTTTTAAAATTTTTTATCGGAAATATTCCACCTTTCACCCTTTTCTTCAGGTGTCAGCAGTTTGGTTTCTTTTATCTAGATTCCTTTTTCCTTTTTTTTTCTATTGTTGTGTGACACGGAGCCAAAAACAACAGTTTCCGTCTCAGTGGATATATTGAGAAGTAAAACAGAAATACAGTGATTCTGTTCATGATTGCTGTTTTTAGCACCTGATGTTTTATGTTTACAGGCTTGTCAGAGACGTTCTGTGTTCCTGTATTTGATCCTGTTAGCATCAAGGAACCACACAGAGTCATTTGTCTCCCGTATTTAGATAATCAGTCATAGGTTTAAATATATGAGTTATGGAGTTCATAACTCATCATAGCGGCTCTGTATCAAAGATGACTCCAAGGCCAAACTGATGCATATACCAATGTAAATCTACCTTGCCTGCTATAACGGCTAAATTGCCATCATTATCCGGCATATGTTGGTGTAACATGGGGTCAAAATCAAGGACAATGATCTCCAAACACCCATCTGAGTGTATTTATTTTCTCCTTTAAAGGTGTCTGTATAAAATATGCTCTGTAGAGATTCACATATGCTCAGCTTTAATTTTCACAAACACTAGTGTTGGAGGTGTAAAATGCAAAGTGTAGTCCAAAAGTGCTGGTGTTGGGCACACTCTAAAGCTATTGTTAAAGCTTTTAAAGCTGCTGAGAGTCTTATCTAAATAGAAGAAAAAAATGGAAAACAGTCCAAACTCAGAGTGTAGGCCACAAACGCTGTTATCGAACCGATACTGATAACCAGCGGAAGAGGACTGAAAAGCTGCTCTCGTGAGATCGGAACTCTGAAGGTTTCAATGCATTTATAATAAAGATTTGCATGTAGGCCATATTGAGGAGCTAAATTAAAAGTCTGCACACTTTTCAAGCCCAGCTGATGGCTTCTCAGTCTTGGTATGGAGAGAGATGCCTCTGAGGTCTAAGGAACAGCTGCATACAAATTTGCAAATTTCCCAAGTGTTGGAGCGTCTTAATCACTGGACAGGTTCAGCAAAGGGCTGTAGATCTTGGGGGGATAGGGATAGTTTCCATCATTGTCTGTGCAGAGCTGAGCTAAATGTTACTTATATTCAATCTGTTGTAAAAAGATTGATTAATGTAATTGGTGGTGTTTTTTTATGAAAATGATGACTCTAAGATAACACAAAACAGGCTTTTTTATTTGCTAAAACTGTATTTATTGTAGTGTTCATTTTCATGACCTCTTTATCGATCTTCCATGTTTCTCAAAACTACATTTATTTCAATTATGAGCAGAACAAAACAATGTTTTTTTAATGTATAAGCTGTCAGACACAGAAAAATTAAAACAATTAAATTTGACTGACTTAGACCAAAATGGCTCTATCAGAGGTGTAGCTGTCATTCCAGTTTGTCAAGTATTTAAGATTCTGTGTTTTATCTTTGTGATTTGTGTATGTGTGCAGTTGAGTTGAGTTGCACTTGTTTTCATCCCTCACCTCTAAAAGTACACGCGAGTTGCAGCAATGAAACGGCTGTCTCCTCTGCTTTGAATCAGGAGAATCTTGTGCATAAATGTGACAGTTCATAAAAAAAGACTTCTGCAAATTAAAACCATTCTTTTGTAGCAGATCTAGAATATTTTGGACATTTTTTAACAAATAAAATTTAGGTATGTTGCTAATACGATAAACCAGGATTATTTTCTATTGTGTATTTTTGTTCATTCTAGATAATGCTGAAGATCTGATTTTGTGGAAAGCTAATGTTTATGATTCACCTTTGATACATCCAAGTCAGCCACAATAAAGTGTTTTTTGGACCAGAAATGGTCAAAATGGTCAGCAGATGAGCCTGATATGGTTCAGAGTGCCTTTGAGCCTAAAAGTGAAAAGCTGCATTCTTAGTAAGGGGGTGTGAAAATACCATTGGTGGTCAGCTTTATATTTCCAAGGCGGCATTGTCGTATTTCATGTTCTTTTAAAATAGGACAGTAGGACTTGAATCAAAGGCCGCTTACGAAGAAACCTTAACGGTTTTTTAACAAGTTATCAACAAGTTAACATGAAGCTGGGTAGTAACAAAAAGTAATGATAAACTTATCTTCAACTATATCAAACTTTTAAAATTAATTAAAAACATGTTTGCATACTGCATGCTACATTGTGCTAAAAACCTATCTGTTTACATCTGATTGAGCCATTTCTATTTTAAACACTCTGCCTGCAGCAATCATTTCAAAAGAATTACCTCATCCACCTTGAAAACATATGGATGATTACACCCTTTTACTTTCCCTCTGGACCCATTTGAAAGGAATAGTCTTCTGAATCCAGCTGTTATTTCCCCATGCAGTGAAATAACCAAAGCAAACACTTTTGTTATATAAATAAATAGGAGCAAAACATACTTAAAGAATGAAGATGCATATTTTAAATTTTTTGTGTCCAAAGATGACAGTGAATGCATCGGCGCAAGCTATTATGGGACCAGACGAAAAGCACAATAAAAAACGATAAAGCGGGATAAGTGCATGTTTTCTGTTTGACTTCCTATTTGTGTCTGTCACAACAACTGAAATATAATATTTAGCACAGACTTTGTGAGCTACATTTAGAGGGTGGCGATGTTTGCTATGCCTTAGATGGCATTGAATTCTAAGGTGCATTGCCCAGCTTTGTATTATAAGATGTAGTCCCCGAATGCTGTATTGTTGTAAATTAGGCCATTTGACAATCTCAAATGTTAAGAATGGGGCAAAAAAGAAGTAAAACTCCTTAAGGAATAAAAAATTAATATCAGCAGGGAAGTACTTACAACAATTGCACGCATCCACAGGGAGAAAATGCAAACCCTTTGAAAAAAGACCCAAGTGAAGTTAATATTCTGTTTTTTATACAGGTTTTCTTTGAGTATAACCTTTTATGGACAGCTTGCTTTTTATATAATAATTCAAATTAAAGATGATCATTTTCGGGGAGAAATATAGTTGGTTTCTAAATTGAGCACGTTAAAGATGCAATGAACTTTATATAGTCTACCTTATTTAAGTCTTAATATCTTTTCAACCTTTTTAAATTTTTATACTAACTCAACTTTTAATGTACAGTGCTGTGAGAGGGATGCTCACACTTGACCAAATGATATTATCGCAAAGGCTAAATGTCAGAGTGTAGGAAGTGCAGTCGAGAAGTACATGTGTTTACCAATAATATCACCATTACAATATTTTCTAATATTTTGCAGCCCTACCGCATAAACCTGAACTCACATGGGTTGGGTGTCAGTGTGAGGTTCTCTTTCTGAAATGCGATTAAATGCAGATGTAATGAGACCCACAACTTTCTGAAAAATCTACTTGTCTACAGTCCACAGAATATTTGATCATATGTTTTTTTGGCAATTGTGTTTTTGTGGGTCAGCAGTGCTGGTGGTATTGGAACTTTTCCATGTATGCCATTTCCCCCCAGCCCTTCTCCTATTACTATTGTTCTGATTGTTAAATATAGTCTCAGATAAGGTCCGTGTTCAAGTGAGGACTGCAATTCTTTCAATGTTATTCTTGGTTGTTTTGTAGTCTTCTTGTTGAATCATCAATGAGCTCTAGGCGTGATTTTTGTTGCTCGTCTCTTCTTACAAGGTTCACCACTGCTGCATGTTTTTTTTGTTTGAGGCTAATGGCTCTTACTGTGGTTCTTCCTGAGGTCTTTTAACTGTCAGAGATGTTCTTTTTTGATGTTTGTTGTATCTGTAGGTGAAGCAATAAACTAGTCATTGACTTAGGGTTGGGTGTTATGGCCAAATGCTTGTATCCCGATATAGCTCAGTTTATATCCCGATAACAATATACTTCGCTATATAGCAATTTTTCTGTTAATTTATTTCTTGAATAGTTTATAAAAGTTTACAATATGCAATTGCAGTTTTAAATGATAGCTGGCAATGAAACCACCCAAACTCATCATGTAGTGATCTCTTTCCATCTGTGGGAGCTATGGATATCAGTGATCTTTTAAAAGAGCGGCTCAGCTCTACACTCTGCCTTTAAATTAAACATATTATTTGAAAAGCATCCAAATTTAGCCGCGATACCTGCTGTCATTAATTTTCTGAATTTTACAGCAAGTTTTGGCAGTAGAGTTTTTTTTCTCTCTCCTCATGAACCCTCTCGTTTTTTTTTTTTTCACTAATTGAGTCGATATGTGTTCCCCCCCTCAAAATGTGTTCCGACTCCACCCAGCCACACACGAAGCGACTGCTGCTCGTAAATGTTAAACATATGGATCATGTTAGGTTTAGGCACTGGTTCCCGAAAGTAGGATTAGTAAAAAAGGCAAGTTATGGTTATCGATGCCATTTGAATATAAGAAGACCGACGCAGATTAGACAGCAGTTGTTTGTAAAGTTTACCAGCTCCCGGTCCGACCAACGGACTCCAAAACTACACATTTATTGTACCAGCTGCTTAAGAACCACAACAACAAATAAAGAGAAAGTCAATGAGCAAAAGCTGCATCGAGTCGTAGCGTAAGCTCTGATAAACTCCACATACAGATGCTGTATTACGCCACTGCTTTTAGAGCCGGTGTCTATTAGAGAGGGAGCCTTTGACGCTTTTTTTCTGCTCAAGCTGCGTCTCGGGAGGGGAGGCGAGACACGCAGGGAAACCAACTTTGGGTTGTCTCATAATCTTGTTAAGATCCCTGGTCTGAAACATGTTTATTACTGTCTTCCTTCCTGTTTTTTCATGTATTGCAGCATGCACAGGAATGCCGAAGGTGCATCTTGACATAATTTACTGCCGTAAAACCCTATTGCTGTTTAAACGATAGAGATTCATATAAAACGATAGTTTTCTATCGTACTGATGATATATGTTGTCATATTGCCTTGACTGGTAAAATTGAACTTGTTAAATAAACTGTCTTCTCCTACTCCTGCTAGTTGGTCATTCCCCCACTCCAGCTCCATCTTCTCTCCGTAGTTTTATTGTTTCGCCATACAATGAAACTAGCAAATTCAGAACAGGTATGCTTAGTGCGCACTGCTGGAACTCCCTCCTCGTTGATGCCGCTAAGAGGATTCTCCCATAGTTTATTAAAAAAAAACACTGAATAGCTTTCTACAAGGACTCAGTTCTCATCGTTGACAGTGAAGAGACATTCAAAAGATTTGATTGGTTTATGAACATCACATCAACTGATTGCCCTGGGGAGCTGGGGATCTCTGTATCACTGAATCCTTGGATTTTGTTTTGTTGCCTTATTATTTTCATACCAGTTTAAGATTAATCCCTGAGTGGTCTGCTGTGTTCTTTGGTCTTTTTGATGCTGTTTGTTCAGCTGTATTATCTAACAGTTTATATTGAGAATACAGTAAACATACATGGACTCTTTTCACTTATTAAGTGACTTAATGCTAATTTTTTTTCGTTCTGGGGTAGTAAAAAGGGCAACGTATAAACGTATGCCATAATTAATTTGCTTTTTTTTTTTTTCTCTAAAGATTTTGGATCCTGTACCATTTAGCTTCTGCTTCACAATTATGTGCTTCTTTCTGTTCGTCTCTCATATAAAACCATACTAAAATCTACTAATTTGTATTTTTAACACGGGGAACATGGAACATGGTCATGGGGTATTTTTGCTGGACGTACTTACCTAAAGATCCCATCTAATCAACACGCCTTCTATGTTTCAGCTGAATAAAATTCAAAATTGTCCAATCAAAATCAACTGTAGAAAACCTCTTCATAACCAGCGAATACATTTGCACTTCCATTTCCAATTATATGTTAATAATAACGCTTTGGCTGTTTTCTGCAGACAGTATTGTTTCATTAGCAAGCAAATGCTACAGCTTAGTAGGCTTTTCCTCCTATATGATAGTTTTATTAATCTGACAAGGCAGCCAAAGCGTTGGAACCATTTTTATACATACGATTACTCTCATTGCTTCAGAACATTTCTTTGGTGGAAGATGAAGAGGTTTCTGTGAAACTTGAGGGTGAAAAAGGCACCAGACACCCGCTCATTATTTAGAGCTTAAACAGCACCAGGAGATGGCTGCATGTTTCTTTCAGCAATCTCGACGGCGTTTGGGAAGTGTACTGTTTGCTACAACCAGAGTTTTTATTGCATGTGTTCTGCTCTGCTCTTTACATAGAAAGGCAGCGTTGATGAAAAGGATGATTGGTGTTGTAACCCAAAGTTTCAATGTGATACACACATGTACTGATGACTTTGTTTATTTGGGTATATTGCTTCTTGACACTCTTAGATCTATGGCCCTGTTTATAACTGGCATTACCATTTATCTTGGATGATCTAGATAAAAGTAGGCCTCATTAGGCATGCTCATTCATAAACGGTAATAACATCTATCCTAAGTGATGAGATCTCCGTTTACCTGCTTTACATGCAAATAGGTACATAGAAATGTAACACAGAGGGCTGAGCAACAAACAGGACATCAACAGATCTATTAATCTTCCTGTGATATGACCAATGTATTTAACAAAACAAACTGATTTATTATTCAGACATTAATGGTACTGTTGTTCACCATGGTTACAGTTTAATTAGAGTCATATGCAGCAAAGCTCTTCATAAACAAACTGAAGGTTTAAAGTTATAAAAACCCCAAAGCAGAAAACCTAGCGCATACTGACAGCATTCAGCTGTGCTATATACCTTTATATGGCACAGAGCGACAGGTGACTGAAAAGTACAACACAGAGCTAGGGCAAATTTACAGTAAAACTACTAAGAGAGAAGCCCGGCGCTGAAAACGTTTAGAATTGGTGTCAAACAACAGTTAAATTCACCCATTATTTGTGCTTTAAGGGACTGATTAACTGCATTATTTTTTTATATTAATTAAATGTAACTTTTGCACAATCTCTGCACAATGCGTTGCTCCTGGACTTTGTTAAATGAAACAAAAATGACCTCAGACGTGCACAAAGTGGGAGTACAATTGTGCTAAATTAGAAGTCTTTGTCAGGGTTTATTAAGAAAAAGAAGTGGTTTGTTACGATTTTCCAGGTTTACTTAAAGTATTTTTTTCTACTTGTATTTCTTCTTTTTTTTTTAAAGGTTTTGTTACCATAGTAGCCATTTCTTGAAAGGGGATATCAGAGAAAGGCGACAGATGCGGGGGAAGACATGCGGCAAAGGTTGCTGAAAACGGGACTTGAACAAACTACAACCACGTCGAGGGCTGAGGCCTCTGTACATACGTGCCGTGGTGGTTAGTGTGGGAGACATGAGCTGAAGAGAGCAGTGGAAGCAACTAGGAAGATGGATGAAGAGTCTGGTATTGGAAATATCCCACCTAAAGATATGGAGGTCCCATTGGTATGACTATTGTACTTGGTAGGGGGGCCCAGCAAGATGGTTTGTACCCAGGGCCCAAAAGTTGGTGCTACGCCCATGCTACTTGTATTCTTTATTAGACCCTGACAACTCCTGGCATGATGATGTCTATTCTTCTTCAAGTCATTTATACATTTAGCAAAGTTCAAAGCTTGCTGCCTATTTTCGTGGTGTTTAATTAACTTGGATTTTTCCATGTTTATTTTATTTTTGTGCCTGTAATCAAAGGGCAAAGATGATAGTTCTCTGAAGGAGACATTGAAGAGGCAACACATTTCAGGACTTTATGAGAAGTTCGCCGTGGAAATGTCATCCATCCATAGTCACAATATTAACGAGATGTGGTATTATACAGTTCTGTAATATTTTAGGATATTAAATAACTTGCCCTTGGACATTACTCATGGATTATAATTAAGGCTGCACAATATTAAAACAAATGTTTTGATGGTGATCATATTGCAATCATATCTGTTGCAATATGTGCCTATGTTCTTCTTCCCTCTCTTATGTGTTTTCTGTATTGTGTCACCTTTAACATTTTGGGTAATGTGTCTAATAATAATAATAATAATAATAATAATAACAACAAATCCAACTTATAAACACTTATAGACACTCAAAAATGCTTCACAAATTCCATTATTCATTCACTCTCGAATTCACACACTGGTTGAAGCAAGCTATGATTGTAGCCACAGCTTCCCTGGGGCATTGGCCCCTCTGGCCAGCACATTAGGTGAACAACGGAGACAGATGGATCTAGGGATCGAACCGGCAACCCTCCGGTTGCAACCTCTGAACCCCTGAGCAACAGTCGCCCTAAGTGTGAGTATCTGTTGGTGTAAGACTGGCTGATACTTAAAATTATAGTTAATTAACTTGGAATATATTGGTAAATATATAATAGAACAGATAATTGCTCTTCAGTCCTTTATAAGATAAATATTGGACACGATGATACTGTGATGGTCATATATTTGCAATATAGTTTGCAACCTTTATTTTAACTTCTCTTTTCTCATTATCCCTTCTATCTATTTCTTTGTTCTTGTAAATAACCTGTTTAGAATGCATTATTTATATTGTTTCGGGCATAGTGAACACTCTTGTGCTTCTTAGCCCTATTTCCAGCACTGACTTTTCCTCCTTCCTGTTTTATCTGTTCCACATGCCCCCACCCTCCATCCACTGTTCGCTTTTTTCTATCCCCTCTTCCCTCTCCAACCTCCCCTCCCTGCCTCTAGCCTCTAAATTCACCTCCATAACATTTCAATTCCATTTCCCATCGTCACCGCCTTGCCTGTCTGAGGTGCTTCACTTTTCATTTCAAGCCCTGAGATGGGGTATTGGGGTGGAAGGAGACACAGAAAAGGGAAAGCAGACAAATAAAGACGGAGGAATATGGATGGAAGCAAACTTCTGCCAGCAGCATGATTAAAAAAACGTTTTTTATGTTGAGAGAAGGAGCAGTAGAATACTTGTATTCACTAGGTCTTATTCAAACGCTTTAGGGAATCCAGCTCCAAAACTCATCAGGTTTGTGTTAGGGAATGGATTAAAAACATTCCCTAGAATTTAGAATCCATGTTGAAAGTTGTTGAACAACTCGCAAATTAAAAATATTAATCTTTCTATATCTGGCTAAACTGCATTTTAACTGTAGAATTATATTCTCATTTTAAAAGCGGCCATGTTTTAATTACAATATTTTATATAATTATCTGTTTTTATTGCGGTTTGGTAGTCAGAACAGGTTTGGATACATAGGGGATGGGATTTTTTTGTACTAAGCTCTTAAAAGAGAATAGTATAAAATTTATGGGGGCGCACTTATCAGTAATTATCGATATTGATCAATATGACTATTCCCTATATCAAGATGCTCTTGTTCTATATTGTCATTCCATAGCCCTCACCCAAACGTTTATAGTACATGGCATTGTCAATGCCGTGAGAATGGAGGTTTTATTGAGTTCCATCTCTAGACTGGTTAGCCTTTTCTTGATTAAAATCTTAGCTGCAACAAGTAGAGTAAAGGTAGTACGTACAATGATGATGTATTCCACCATTGCTTCTTTGCATTTTGGTTGGTTGGTAGAATTTATGTAAAAAGAGGACTTTTTGCAAGAATTTTGATATTGACATCAATAGTAGCGTTCAACTGGTCATGTAACTGGAAACTTTTAAAACCATTGTCAGCAATCTGGATCAGGGTTATCGTTAACAAAAACGAACAAAACAGCGAAGACTAGAAGTGAAAAAAAAACATGTTTGTAAACTAAAGTAAAAAATAAAAAACAACAATTTGAAACAAAACAAACTGAAATTACTGTTCACAAAACTAACTAAAACAAACTGAATTTATTGAGAAAATTTGCTTAGTTTTTGTTTCATTAAGTGTCTCATAAAGTCTAGAAGAATTATTTGTATGTCACTCTCTGCCTACTGTGCGCTGTCACCAGAAACAGGTGATTATCTGTGCCTTCTTGGCTGCACAAATCGCGTTGAATAAAACAATAGAATGGGAAAGTTGGCTACAATTCCATCGAAGACACCTCTGGATTGCAAGCCATCGGAAGAAGCGTTGGAAACTATCATTAAACACGCCACAGTCTACAAAAAGAACTTCATAACAGGTGAGCTATGGCTTACAAACAAGCTAACATTGCTAACGAACATTGCGACTGTAACACTGCTCATGGTAGCTTGGCTTGTGTTATGTTGTGTTTCCAGTCAGTGTTTTTATAGAACTGTAGCACCTGCATTAATTGCCGGGCTTTTTAATGCACAGGTGCTGTTGTTGTGTTTACAGAACTTTGAGTGTTACGCTGCCATATATATTTTATACTTGCCTGATTTGTATGGTTCTTAATCTGGCCCATGGCAATTCATTTTTTTAAAAAGCATCATCATTTTCTGAGCTTTTTTATACATGTCTTGTTTTTTTATAGACTTGTACACAACTTTCTTAACGAAAAAACTAAAACTGAAACTAATAAAAATAAATTGAAACAAAGAATTTTCAAAAAACAAAACTACCTTGCAAATGTTAATTAAATTTTAATCTTAAGTCAAAACTATATAAAACGAAAACTAATGACATTTTTTAAACTATCATAACCCTTTTCTGTATTACATAAAACAAAAAAAAAACAAAAAAACAGTTCACGGCTAAGTACTTGCACTGTTGTGGTAAAAATTACAGTGTAAGGCGTCATTAAAATCCATAATAATAATAAACTAAAAGGGAATCTAAATAACCATCCCCGGTGTTGGATGGGATGTTTGATTTTTGCCGAAAACAAAACAAATTGAGGATATATGATGCAATCACTTAAGATGACTTTAAATTCTTGACCGTGAGGAAGTGACAGATCTTGCAGTTGTTCTCATTGCATTGGCCGGGACGCAAAAGCAAAGCAAATGCTGGCATGAAAATAACTCATTAACATGCTGAAAAGTGACACAGCTCTGGTCCTCATTTATCACACTTAACCTCTTAACATTCACCTCATTTAGGAAAGACTCAAGCATATCGTTTATTAAATAAGTTTCATAAAAAACAGTTTGCAGGAAGTTTGTTAGTTTGTTGCTATTGCAGTTTTGCTTTTTATTGTGTACTTTTCCTGCTCTTTAAAATATTCAGCTTCTTTGTTAATTTTTTGGTATATGCAATTGTGTTATACCTACGTTCGCTTCATGCTACTTCTCCATTTTCAGAAAACATTCATGGTAAAAATGTTGTATCTCAGGTAACTAACTAAGATTAAAAAAATATGTACAGGCCTATTGTGTAATTTTATCATTTCCACAATGGAGTGGAGTACCTATGACAAATATTTTTGAAGATATTTGACAATTTTAGTGTGATGCTAATTAGCTACATTCAGCCACACTGGGTAAACTCCGTCAGCTGGTGCCGTATTTAGATGGTGTTCACCTTTTAAACTCTACACCATAGTTCATGCGAACAATAAATAAGATAGCATGCTGGATGTGAGAGGAGAGCTGGAGCCACAGCAATAGCTTTTTCCACATCATCCTGTTGTAGAGCAAAACTGTTGTAACAGTGCTAGGCATCCAGATTTTGTGCCTAAACTGCTGAACAGGACAGAAAAACTAATGTGGTGGGATATAAATGTGATTTCTGTCCATTAGTCATTCTATGGTAACCCAGCAGGGTGGACGTTGTTCCAGGGATCCACATGTGGACAATGACAACAGCTATCTCGGTTTTATAGTTCATTGTAGTGTTTTATGATAGTTAAGCAGTCATGAGAGTTGAAAATACTGAAAATAACTTTGTTGCATGAATGAAAGACTTGTCATACTTGAGATAGGAACTTCTTTACCCCTTTCTTACCATAGGTACCTGTTATTGCTATACCCAAAATATATGTTTTATGTGCTATAGTAAAATTAACTTTAACTTAATCTAGCATCTACTTGAAAGCAAAAACAAGTGACTTCTTTCATAATTAAAAAATAAATTCAGGCGTTAAGGGATTAAGGTACATATCCATTTATCATCTATCAGAAGGTTTTTTCGGGGAGGAACTTCAGCCTTCATCGGGCGAGAGGCGGGTACATCCTGGAACAACACAGACAGACACGACAAAATCATGCTCGCACAACCTCACAACTAAGGTTTTAAAACACGATAAGTTGGCATAAATCAGTCTGTAAAGACTGGACCTTTACTGGAGACCCTTAGTTAGTCTAAAAGTCTCTTCAGACCTTTGAAAAATGTTTGACCAAATAGGTTAGATATTTCAGAAAAAACATTTTAGTGAGAAGAAGTTAAGTCCATTCAAATTAACAATCATATGAAGGGATATTTGAAATCCTTCAACTTTTGCCTGCAGCAGCTATTTCCATCTCATATACATTTTAATAGGTAAAATTGAAAAATTAATCTGTTTCAAACAGGCACTAAAGTCAATTTAGAAAATAACAGCTATCATCCATTATTACAGGAAGCAAAAATGCTTCTGAGCAACTGAATGGATAAAGGGTGATTATTAAATTGTGTGTTGCAGGTTAGAGCCCTCCTTAAACCATTGTTTAAAAACATATTTAAACATTAAATATTTAAAAAATACTCATGCATAAATTATTTTAGCTTTGAGTCATTTTTTTTTGAGAAGATCTAACCTCTGCCAAACCAGAAATGTCGAAACAGAAGGGAGTCCTGTCAGCTGGATCGACAGAAAACTATGGATTTTAATGTCAACTCTGACACTGTTAAAACTTGAAACTTCTACAACTTCACATATGATAGATCACAACCATACAGCTATGAGCCTACTGCATGCTCCAGAGAGCAGAGAGAGACCACAGGAAGGATTAATAGCCAAAACAAAAAATAACTAAATGTTACTAGCCAGGGTGCTGCAAGCTAGCTTAAACCTTGTGAGTCACACCTCACCATTGTTTCGATATCCCATGTTAAACTCCATCACATCTTTGGGATTTTAATCCTCTGTTCTAAAGTGATCGCCCCTAGAAACTGTGTTTTTCATAGCCAAGGCAGTCTTTTCATGCTTTTATTTAGCACACAATTGTTGCTGAGTAAATAACATTTCTTTTTTTAATTTAAAATAAAGTGTAAAAGGCTGGTGTTGCCATAGCACAAAATCATGACAAAAAAAGTCAATTTGATTTTACCTTGATTTTACTGTCACAAACTAAGCCTTCGTGGAAAATGTAGGTGCCCTGCAAAATGCAGTCATTGGTAAAACAAACTACATCAGCTTAAAAATGATTTAAGAGGGAAGCAGCTGTTAATAATATATATAATGATTAACTTTCTAGTTAACAGTTTTTGCAGTTTGCTGTGATGAACCACACAATTGTGTGTTGATGGAATATCGGGGCAGGAAGACATTAGTAATGGCCTTAACGAAGTAACTGTTTCTGCCCATTCATCAGGAAAGTATTTTAAGGCCATTGACAGACATGTTTTAGGATGCAATCTGGACCCACACCAAGACGTAGGTATGAGCAAGGTTCTTTATTAATGATGATAATGATGGCAGAAATGGTGAGACAGGACATCAGGCTGACACGAACGACCAGGAGTGAGACAGTAGGGTGAGACAGAGCATATGAAGACATTATGGAATAAATTATATTGAGAAGTTTATATTGAGAAATATATATTTAGAATGATCTTTTCTGTGTATTCTTACATACTGAGAGAACTGTGTGCCATTTCTTCATGATATAGTGATAGTCTGATTGTGTGACACTGTGTAATATTAGGTTAGGTCAAATTAACTGATATTAGAATCCCTACGTCTTGTATTGCCATGGAAATGACCATTGGATGCCCTGACGTGTCCTAAGTTTGGGCGTGTCCTATCAGGCGAAGACGCCTGAGAGTCTGGAAACTTCAACATGGAGAAATGTTTACTGATAGGGTAGAGACAGTAGCAAGATTGTCTAAATCTGTAAAAAAGCTTTTTTAGTTGTTGGGAGCAGATCAGCTGTTACATGGATCCTGGCAATACTGTGAGATGCCGTTCCTCCTTGCTTGTACAAATAAGTTCAAATTAAACCTCCAAGAACTGAAAGAATCGTTCTCACCTCTTTATTTAAAATGTTTTTTCGACCACAACGTCAATGATCCAACAGGGAGTGAAAGTAGGTAAAAGGTTTAAATAGACAGTAGGACTGAGGAACAGGTGTAACTGAGATTGGAGACAGGTGCAGACAATGATTAGACAGGGAGTGAGCAGGACGCTCAATGCCGTTGGCTCTGACAGGACCCCTCCCTCAAAGGACAGATGCCCGATGACCAGGACAAGAAGAAAACAAACAGAAGCAGCTTTCTTACGGTGCTTGCACACCGAACATTGTACATCTGACCAAAAAGCGTTGCACGCCCCTAGCTGGTCGCTTGCATATTCATACCTTGAAGTGTGTCCAAAGCAAACTGGTTGCACTTTAAAATATTCAATTTTCACGCGCGTGAAGCGCAAATGTGGAAGGATCCTGATCGAGACCGCTCTACTTATTTTTGTTATGATATGAATTTATAATATACCCCTATACCGGTGAATAGCTCGGGCAACTTCTGGAACGTTTAATGTGGGAAAGTGTTTCAGACAAGACCGATTTCACTGTTACACGCTCTTCACCACAGTGTTAAAATTTTTTTTTTAACTAAGTACAGCTGCTGGCAGAAGCTGTCAGAGCAAAGCACACAATTCTGATTAATTCCAAAAAAGGAGCCTCGTCTATAGTTTAAAAAGTTTATCAACTTTAAAAGGTCAAACGAGAACCGAACAGCATACCTTTTACAAAGCTATTGTGAGTAACCAATAGGGGGAAGTCTTGAATGCTATTTGACAGTCTGTAGGTAAACACGGTCAACAGCGACAAAACCAGTAGGAAAAAAAATCATTAATAGCGGTAAATATGTTTTACATACCATCTACGATACTTCTGTTGTCTTTTTTATGTTATCTAAATATTAACCAGGTAATATTGACCTACCGTCTTCAAGTTTATTTTTTTTTCTTCTTTGGCAAAATCCGATCGGAATCTATACTCTGCCCCCTAGTGGGATTCTTCAGTACTACATGCAAAGCAATTAGAAGATCCAATTTGTTGCTTGCGCCAACGTGAGGTTTAAAAAAATAATAAAATACTTTCAGCCTTAGAACATCAACAATGTCCACTAGAATCATAATCATTTAAATTATTTTCAGATCATTCTGTGTCTGGAAAAAAATATGATGCAGCCCATATGGCAGTAAAATTGGCTATTTAAACCACATTTTTATATTCTTCATTCTTATAAGATAATGTGGATGTAATTGGTCTCGTATGGAAGAAAAAAAATACCGTTAAACACAGTTATACCAATATGTTTAAAAAACCCCACTGTGATATGAAAATGTTGCCATACCACCCACTCCTAGTTTAAGTTTTAAAACAAATGACCAGATGTGGTACTAATTGATGTTTGTGCCTGTTACATACCCTATGCATTTATTTTCTTTGAGTAAAGCTTTTATTTTGTTTCTGAGAACATTTCAAAGTATTGTGGGATTGGATTCCCCTGCTGAGAGGAACCACTGTCACTGTCAAGCTGTTTAGGGTAATGTTTCTTCTGCATTGTTTGGAGCTTTAATGCTTACTGAACACTAGTGGGAAGAATATGATCCTTGTTGTTCACCCAATTCATCTGTTTTCTTAATGTGTTGGCAGATAAGAGCCACAATGAAGGTTGACTACGCACACTATTTGTCATTGTGGCAATACTTGGAAAATTTTGACTGGAACACGGTAAAAAAAAGATATAATTCTATTAAGATATACCATATATTGTCCTCTCTTCTTAGGAGCTAGTTTAAACAAGGTTAGTTATATGGTATCAATGCTGCATTGGTTTAGTTTTTGTAATAAGCCTTTTTCACTAAAGGGAAGACTCTAGTCTTGTTCTTGGCAGCTTGTTGCAGCATTTTAGCTGTTGGTTTTTGTGGAACCACAACTTGGATGAATGAGGTAGATAAACTATGTTGAAAACATTGTGGTAACACTTGTTTACTGACCAGACACTGTTAAAATTTGAAGAAATGTAGAATGATTAAATGAAAGAAGGTAAAAAGTATATAATGTATACTATGGTGAAAAGGATATAGATATTAAGAGATTTAGTAAATACTAGGGGTGTCCCCGACTAAACATTTACACATTCAAATCCGAACTGTCAAATTTTTCTATAGTCTACCGATGGTCGACTGATCTATGAGTTCAGGCTGCACTTGGGACGGTTGTACGCCAAAAAAGACTTATGGGTAATGTGTTCATGTTAATTGTAGAAATTCCTTATTTTACATTATAGTTTGTGTTCCAAATGTAGTCATGTTCTTTAGTTGTCCTTTGAGTTAT
The DNA here is from genome assembly GCA_028564705.1 of Apricaphanius iberus. Lineage (NCBI taxonomy): Eukaryota > Metazoa > Chordata > Actinopteri > Cyprinodontiformes > Aphaniidae > Apricaphanius > Apricaphanius iberus. The sequence continues at coordinate 6,103,468 of JAPXFQ010001878.1, read as the reverse complement.
GTTGTTATCAGAGATAACCATGACTTGGATGAATGAGAATATTCACAGGCTTGTTGTTATCAATGTTTTGTGGTGCTTGTCCATGCACCATCTCATAGACAGTAGTGCACAGGAATGACATGTCTGCCCTGACAGTTACGTTGTCATCCATATCTCTCTGCTCACAGAGCAGTTGTTGAGGAAACTGCCTCCTAATGGTTGAGTGGCTTAAAGGAAGAGAGTATTGCAACTTCAATTCTCTTTTCAGTGACTTGGTACTTAGTACTCACAATGTGAACAAAACTCTAGGTTGTTGTTTTTTACATTTGACTTACTAGGTCTATCATGTAAGAATGCAGTGTATAAGTAACAATTTTGTGTGCAATTAGACATTAATCAACCCCATTATGGCAAAATGGAATAATGCTTGTTTCCTATGCAAAGATTTTACCTGAGATTGGTGGTTGGATCAGGCTCCACCTATTGATGCATTGAATCTTCGACTACTCAGGGTCACCCCTATTAAATACATGATGGAAGTATGGATGATATGCATCAATGACAGCGATCTCAATGGCTTATTGGCAACTTCTGTTGGAAAGGCTACATGGTCACAGAAAGAAGTATTGGATGAGAAAGAGTTAAAAGCAATACAGTGAAAGAAATTTACAACATAACAGAAATATGTGAAATTCAAATATATGGTTAGAAACTTCTTTAGATGTGATAAGTCGCATCTCAGTGGAGGGCTTTAAAATGAAAACAAAAGGTTAAAAATTTTTTTTTTATATCTTGGAGAAAAAAAAGCTCTTATTTATAAAGCACAATTGCATCTTCAAGTGCAAAGGTCAAAATGACCCGATATAAACCACATCCCCAGCCTTCCTCCACATATTTAAAAGCATGATTACAGTTTTAGCTTCTTTGCCCAACCCTACTCCCATGTACACAAACAGTTAAAAGCAATAGTAAAAATGACGTTGCGGCGAGTACAGATAAAATGACCACCATTAAACACCATTAAAGGGAGCCATCTGCATTGGCAGCAGCAGATCAACAGCAGCAGCCGAGGCACTGACCTAGGGGGCTAAGAGGATGCAAGGCCGAGCCCCCCACCTCCACACAACCACTTTCTGGAGAGCACGCAAGCAGCCACAGCCGATCACTGCTTCCGAGGCATAGTGTTCAATCAGAGGAAACAATGAAAGCAAGACTAAAATAACAGGTTAACATATGATAAAAGTAATTGAGAAGATAGGAAGGCCCTAGACCATTAAGACACTTAAAAACCATTAAAATGACCTTAAAATCGATCCTAAAACGTATGGGGAACCAATGCAATGAGTTTAAAACATGTGTAATGTTCTACTGTCTCTTGGGCAAGAGATGTGCTGCTAAATTTTGCAGAAGGTATAAAAACTACTTATACTCTTTTTTTTGGAAGACCAGAAAGTAGGGCATTACAGTAATCAATTCTGCTGATGATAAAAGCATACATCATTGTCTGGGTATGGGCCCGAGAACGAATGGGGCGGACTCTGGTAATATTCTTCAGGTGATTAAAAACCTATTTTAGTAATGTTTTTATTGTGAGGGATGAAAGTCAGCTCAGAGTCAAAAAACACACCCACGTTCTTTATTTGTAAAGGATTAAAACACAGTGATTGTGGTTTTGGTAAAAATTATTTCCTACCTGCTGCTGAGTTCCTTGTTGTTTCTCTCCGAGTCTCAGGACTGATGACTAAAACTTCAGTTTTGTCCAGGTTTAGCAAGAGAAATGTTTCTGCCATCCAGCATTTGATGTTAAAAATGCAGTTAAAAAGTGCATCCATTGTCTATGTGTCATCAGGAGACAGAGATATATCCAACTGTGCATCGTCAGCATAACTGTGAAAGTTGACTTCATGTCTTTTTAAGACATTGCCTAGAGAGAGCATATAAAGGTGAAAAAAAACGGGGCCTAAAATTGAACCCTGGGGCACATCACATGTAAACTTGTGGACCTTTGAGGAACAGGTATCTAAACTTGCCATAAAAGTCCCATCTGTGAGATAGGATGTGAACCATTTGTGAACAGCACCAGAAAGGCCAATGTGTTTAAAACGGGATAAAAGAATAGTGTGGTCCACTGCTTTAAAGGCAGCACTTGGATCCAGTAGAACCAATGCTTTCACCTTCTGAGCATCTTAGTTTAAGCTAAGATCATATTAAATCTTCAAAAGGACTGTCTCTGTGCCGTGGTTCACCCTGAAACCAGACTGAAATTTCTCTAAGACATCATCATCGTTAATAAGATAATTCAGTTGAATTAAAAAAAAACTTTTCTTAAATTTAGCTTAAAAATGACAACTTAGATACAGGTTGGAAGTTGTTAAAATAATTAAAATCTAAATTGGTCTTCAGCATGGGCCTCACCACTGGACTTTAAAGGCAACAGGGGGAAAAAACTCTGAAGGGCACAATTTATCAGGAATAAAATCTAATTTCTAAAAGACCCATACAATTGCTTAAAGATTTTGTGGATATCATGTCCAAAATACATGTGGTGGGCTTCACTAAGGAGAAAAAATTATCAAGAGTCCCAGCTTTGACCAGGCCAATACTGTCCAGTGTTTCCTCTGGTAAAGACTCAGAGTTGTCTAAAACCATGTTACTTTGAGAAGATAAAATACTACATCTGATGGTGTCTAAATTCCTCACATAGTGTTGGAGAGGGTTTCTGAGATGCAGTAGTATGGTTAAAAATGTCTATGGTGGAAAATAAAATTTTAGGATTATTTTTATGTTCTGAGATGATTCTGGAAAAGTTAATTTATGGAATTCCTTAACAAGTTATTGCATGATTTGATAAGTTCTTTGTATATTTCAATGTTTATTTTATTTTTCCTCCATTTTCTCCCTGCAACCCTCTTTAGTATTTTTTAGGTCTTCATTTCTCCATGGTGTTAGCAAGTCTTAAGTTTGTGCTTACAACTTTAAGTAGAGCCAGCAGGTCAAGAGCAGAATTGAGCATACTGTTAAAATTATTCACAACTAAATCACAGGGGCATGTAAAGGTATTGGAGGAATCTTTTGAACAACTTCAAGAAAACGCGCAGCCACTTCAGGGGTTTGATGACAGTTTTTTACAGAGATATTCCGCTGGTGATGTTAAAAAACTCACAGTAATGATCAGAGAAAGCCAAGTCAACAACAGAGGACACACTGTTGGACAGGCCATACGTGATGACCAGGTTCAGGGAGTATCCTCTGTTGCGTGTCTGCTGCACGACATATTGACTAAAATCCATTTAAGTCGATGTATTAAAAAAAGTCAACTGATAAAGGATCTAAAATGTTATCTACATGTAGATTAAAATCACAAGCTGAAATTATCCTTTCAAATGAGTTTTTCAGAATTGATAAAAAAAATTCTGAAAATTCTTGAATAAGTAGTGTGCTTTTTTTGGAACCCCATAAACTGTGATACATAAAATCTGAGGAGTGTTTAAAACAGTCACATTATATTCAAAATAACTATAGTTATCACATATAACAGGTTTGGCAGAAAATGTTGATGAGCTTAGAAAAGCGGTACAGTCTCCCCTTTTACTACTCATCATCGAATAAGTGAAGTTAACATTTCGCGGGGAGGCCTCTGTAAAAGCAGCAGGGGCATCTACACTCAGCCATGTTTCCTTTAAAAATATACAATGAAGATTATGGTCTAATAGTAGATCGTTGAAAATAAAAGTTTTACTCAGCAAAACAGGAACATTTAAAAACGGCATATTAACAGTGATCAGAGATGGAGTGACTTCGATTTACTGAAAGAGGGACTTTAGGTAACTGTTTGAAATAATTGGGATTGCATTTGTTCAATTGATGTTTGTTTGTCTGCTTTCTGCTGATGACAGGTAAGAATGATGTAGGGCAAGGTCCTAGTCCGATATGTGACTTACTGTTAGACTGTGTCATAAACCTGTTGGGAAAAATATTGGGTTTCTCTAAAAGTGAGCAGTGATATACATAGCAGTTGATATTCATAGCAGTCGATGCTTGGACACCAGTGGTTTAAAAAAAGGTTTCTATAGAAATTTAAAATGCATGTGGTTGATGTGAAGAGGTGTCATATGTTTGATGAAAAGCAGGAAATCTTTTATTCTACTTATTTTATCCCAAATTATTTTCAATCCATTGCCTAGAGTACGTCTACAGAGTTTAAGTTAACTTTTATGTAGATGCCACCATACTTTATTCAGCTGACTGTACTCTAAGCAGGTCTTTGTGTAGTCTGTAGAAACAGAAGATGTTGTGCAGTTAGTTGCATAAATCACTTTGATAAAAACAGCAAAAACCAGCAATTTCAATTCAGCTCCATCAACTATCACCCCTATCAAGGCAAACAAAATACATTATTGGTTGTAAATGATCAGAAGAAGCCGATTGGAACAAGCAGATAATTAAAAATACAACGATCTCCAGCGATGAGTTCATATCAAGTAAACCAATTATATATAACCAATTATACCTCTATTGTTCAGAAGAACAGTCGGCTTTACATTCAGAAAATCTTAACCAGTTAGTTTAACTTACCATTTTTTTAAAAGATTAAAGTTAAAAGGAACACATGTTAATATAAAAGTGGGATTCAGAATAAAATTTATATTCATCTCGTGTATTTTCTTAAAAAAAAAAAGGCAACTGCAGACTCTTTTGTCCAGTTGCACTGAAAATTGCAAGTAGTGCTCGCTGCAGAACCACAGAGGTGGATCTGCACCAGAGTCAGCCCGCCCATTCCAGCAGAGTCAGACCCAGGTTAGCCCAAGCCCCAGTGATTTATTTTTTCTTTTATTTAACTTTGTTGAAAAACAAATTAATTTAAAAGAAAATCCTTATTTAAAAAAAAAAAAAAAACTTTAATGGAAACACAAGAATTTACAAGCAAATCACTGAATAGTTTAATCATTAAATAGTTTATTCTTTATATTCTAAATACCTCTATTCTTGAAGGGCTAACGTCATAAAATACCTAAATCACCCACCCAACGGCCTGTTTCCCCTTCTTTTTTCTGGATAAAACATAAGCCCAAAATTCGATAAATATCTCAAGGTATCAGTCTTATTCTGGTAACTGTATTAGTTTGTGAATGTGAAACGTAATTTTCTTTAACTGACTCTTGTATCTTATGGTATTGAATGAATGAATTGTTCAAACATTGTTTTATATAAAGAGAGATATAAAAACAAGGGGAAAGGATCCACTCAAAAAGGAGCAGGAAGAAGTACAGACTTATTAAATCTGCATATATATAAAATATATAAACCCATGTTACTAAAAATGAGATTTCTGAGACCACAATATAAATACTATGACACAATGAAGATCTAAACTTACTGTATGATCCACCAGAATTTAAGGTTTAGAAATAAATAAAAACTTAATTTATATATATATATATATATATATATATATATATATATATATATATATATATATATATATATATATATAAAGTTAAAGTACACATAAGATGCTGTGTTACATTCAGCTAAACCTCAAAACCCCATTTGTTGGGCCTCTACTTCAACTGTGTTCCCTTCTGTTCAGTGAAAATAAGCTTGTCTGCACTGATGGCTTATTTAAGGTTTCTCCTCTGACTCTGGTTCAGCAGGGCGGCTGTTCATTTACAGAAAGAGCGAAACAAGAGATCTCATTAAAGCCTCTGACAGGGAGGGAACAGTGCTGGAGAGGAGTGATGAGAAGATGAGGGAGGGCAGCTACAGAAGAAAGGAGGATAGTGGAGAGGAAAAAAAAGCGATACAACAAAAGAATAATAAAAAGGAAGGTAGAGACTGTCAACTAGAAAATACGTTACTGAAGGATGAATCAGGCTGAAAATGAATGTTTCTTCTCGTAAGAGCTGTAAATATGCTCAAATTTCTTCTGCTTGCTATGAGTAACCCTGTTTATTTTCTTTAAAATATTCATAGCATGCTGATTTCAGACATATCCAATTCCCCTCATGCTTTGATTTACTGATTCAAACATATAATTCTGTGTTGTTCTCATTGACAGCCATTGTATTTGCTGTGTTGTGACACTAACAAATCTGACTTGAACAGAAACATCTTTGCTTAAAAAACATGAACAAAGGATTCAGGCCCAGCAAGATGTTAACGGAAAATGGATGAGTAGTTGTGGGCAACTAAAATATCAAAAGGGACAAAGAAACTGGGAGAAAATTAAAGAGGGAAGCTGAGGGAGCCTCCGAGGATGAACAGGAATTGCAGATTAAACTCAAATGTCAGACTCGAATCAATAAGACTCAGCGGAGGCAGAGAGGTGAGAGTCTGGCTCTGTATTGTTCTAGGGTTTAACAGCAGCGGTGCTGTCCTGAGCATTTGGATTCAGTAATTAGTTCTTAATCAGTCAGAGCAGGAAATTACACTCTGTGTTTTTGGAATTGGTTTTGTAAATTACTCGATGAGTCAGGCTGGCAGGTGATACCTTCTAACCCCATCTTCAATTTACATGTCAAACTCACTGGTGGAGGTTAGTTGGCTCTCCAAAGAAAACGTCGACTTTGTGAAGTTGTTAAATCAAAACATGAATTGGACGACAGAATTTCCTTTGTTTCCGGTATTTAATCATTATTTATTCATGAAGAAGACGTGTTGAGATTAGAAAATGTCTTTTGCTAGGATGTCCTGGCCAAGATTAAATACAGCACAGTATGCAAAGTGGATAACAGGCCAATAGATTTACATGTAAATAAATGCATTATTCACAATTACCAGAAAATACAAAACGGCAAACTATAGCAAATTCATTAAACTTTTGAAATTCCAGGCATTTTTATTTTGCAGGTATAGTTGGTGACCTGTCAGTTTTCATATAAAACTAGATGAATGAAAAAAGAGATTCCAACTTCGACTTGAGCTGCAGATCCTTCAAACAACATGGGCCAGTAAGACAAATGTAACTTTCATCTCCTTGTGCTTGCAAAAGGCACTTTAGACTAACACTGTTTGGAAATCATTTAGGTTAGTCTTTTCTGGCATTTCCTTAACAGAAAAAATAAACTTATCAGGCTTACATATTCATGTGTGAGAGTGGATCAGTAAAGGTGTGCCTAGCTGGTTGGGACACCTCAAAAGACGGCTCTTAAATCCTGAGAAAAATGCACTTTTCCTTTCTTCTCCCAGTTACACAATACTTTGGTCTACCAATTAAAAGCTAAATAAAATAGATTTCACATTGTGGTTGTAATGTAACAATATATGACCAGCTTCAAGAGCTATCAATGTTCACTCTGAAGAAAATACTCTGCAACAGACAAATGGAGTTAAAATTGTGTGTTTTATAGGACACAATAATAAAGAAAAATCCATCATGGATTTACACACCTGAGTTCATCCTTCTTCCTCTGATCGGGGGTGAAGTATCAAATGGTCGGGTGCAGGAATTGCCTTGATGAGTGAAAACGTAGTCAATTATAACCCATGTTAGAAAATACTTGGACAACCAACTGAGACAATAAATACGTTCAACTGATAAATGAATAGAAATATCGGCAGTTTATTCAGTGGTAAATAAAGTTAATTTTTTGGAGTTAATAGGAGTAAATCAGGTGAATGTTATTTTATTTGTCTCCATGTTGGAGCTAAGCATTTTTTTAAAATCTTGCACTGATAATATGGTAACACCTTTTTGTCAAATGCTCTTACATTTTGTTTTTTCCCTGTTTAATAATTTTTCCCTAGAAAGAGTAGAATTGTAATTTCTTTAAATTAGTCTTCCCACTAAGTTAACCTATTCACCCCCGTCTTTCATACGTTTATGATGATCTTTTAAATGTTAAGTGTTTCCACTTCTTCAACAGCAGATGAAGGTTCAAAAGGTTTAATCTGAGATGTTAATGAACCTGTCGTAAATGATTGAAAGACCCACTAAATGTTGCCATGGCACCTGTTTTCGCCACAGATTTATTAATGAGAGCTGTTGATATTTCAGTGCACTGTCGCAATTTACACCTAACGAAACTGCTTAAGATAGCATTATAACAAGTACAGCAATGAAGTAGCTTCTTCTTATCCTTTAAAAGTTGCTCATAAAACCTGATTGATGTGCAGTTAATAACTAAGGACATAGGGACTTAACCACGATTTAAGAGGGAAAGCAGTGGAGCTAATTAAATACAATGAGAGTAACTGATGATCATGGTTGTGAGCACCTCTTTAAAACAGGAGTTTGGACAGTTTTCTGACCTAGAGCAGACCGTATTAACCCAATGTCTGGATGGAATGAAATCAGCAATAATTGTATAAAACCAACTTTGGCAGCCTATCAATCTGATTTTGACAATCATCTTTCAGAAATAAATATTATTCTGCAATGAAAACATTTAAGACCAGTGTTCTTATGAGTGGACATCCCAGCTGACAAAAAAACCTAGAAAATAGTCCTTTTGACAGATGAGACCAAAGCAGAATTGTGACCATAATTCAATGGAAGTCAGTGCAGTTTCTTTATATTCCTAAGTTTGACCTCCACAAAGAATAATTTATCATGGCAGATATGCATTTGAACTGTTAGATATACTGTATGTTGTCATCAGCTTATATTGTTCTTCTCAGAGCAACTCTAAATTTCTGCTCACATAATCAGGAATTTAAAGCACTACCTTCTGACTGCAGAACAGACAGCGACATTTATCACGCCAAGGATTTCTGGCCCAACTATGAGGCAATGATTTATTAGCAATCATCCTTGATCCTCCCAGTTTCAAAAGGGTTCAATTATTCCTTCCACATAGTAAAATATATGTCATGTAATATCTGGTACCTTTTCAGTGTGCTATTTGTCTGTGTATTTTTTTATTATTTTCATTATTTTTTTCCATTTTAAAATAGAAAACATATTTGTCAACACAAATATGTTTTCATTATCTGCTGTAGAAATCAGATTTGATAAACATCTCCTGTTGGTCACTTTCTGAACCTCATATGAAACAGAAAGCAGCCTCCATCTGCTCTGTTTGTTGTAGTGCTAATAAAATCTGTCCTGATGGTTGCTCTGTGCTGTTGAATTCTACACCAAAGTCTAGCCAGGCAGGAGGAGAGGGAATATACTGGCTGTTTGTCACAAGAAAGATGTCAGATCAGTTAAAGAGGCTGTGTTGTAATTATCCTAATGGCTTCTCTAATGGAATATTTAAAACAGCCTGATGGGTCTCATTGCTGGCTGAGTGCTCATATCTGTATGTGGTGTGTTATCTGATCAGAAGAGGTCAGGATGTCAGTCTATCGTGACTTGTTTCGAGTCTCTGCAGTATTAAACCGTAGGACCAAGAGACTGATTTTAGGATCTTTTAGTTAATGTCTATATATATATATATATATATATATATATATATATTATAAGGATTTTGGAGGATTACAATCAAACCTCACAAGCGTGAATACTGTTGTAAGGTTTCTTAATGTTTGAAAAATGCAGTTAATGGTTTGTCAATTCAGAAGGGTAGTAAAATGTATTTCCTTTGCAAAAACTGAACAGCCCTAAAACCAGTGTCAATTTAAGTAAATTTTCAGAACGATGATATTAACAAACAAGATTCTTTTTTTAGGGTGACCATATTTTAATGTTTAATGGACAATTGGCTTTTTACAGTGGATACTTTTCCCACTCCTGAACGACTTGGCGTAGACTTTTGAGTTAATTATTTTAAAGCATGTATTCTCTGTGGTTAGAAAGAATAGTTAAACAATAAACTTCCAAAAGGCTTTCATTACAGCTTGTGTTTTGACCTAATGTAAACAGGCCAACACAGCAAGGGGAACTCATACCGACGTAAAAGTGGATATGGATAGTGTACTTATAGTGGATTTCTCCGCTTTTAATTCTCCTTCCTTCGTCCTGGTGGTTATGGCTATGTCTGCTAAGTTGTTTTTTTTACACAAAGCACTTACTAAAGTTAACAAAGTAACTTTTGCTGCTGATTTTGTCTTCAAAAGAATTTGTTTTTAAAATTTGCAGACCTCAGATGTTCGATCCATGGCACATTTCCAATGGGATCAGAAAATATCTTTTATTTGACTCTTGTTAATTTTTTTGGGACCGGGAATAGAAAGGTGTGGGTTGGGCTCCCCATTAATGTTTCAGCCAGATGCTAAGGCAAACTAACTGGTTAACATTTTCTGAATGTAAAGCTGACAATTTCTTCTGAAAAAAAAGGAGGGGGGGGGGGTTATTTGTTAATCAACACAGCTGATGCACACACAAATGGTTTGACACAAGCCCTTATCTTCCTGTTTCAGTACTGATTAGCAATGTTAGCTTGTTTGTTAGCCATTAAAATACTTTCTAAGCGCTTTTTCTGTTACCTTCAGCCAAACACATCTTTAGTTTGCCTTGAAAGGGTTACAGGTCAATGCAATTCTATAGAACTTGCACTGTTTGTTTTCATTAAAACAATTTGTGCAAAAAAAACCAGCAAAAAAATCAATGATTGTGTCTTTTTCTGCTGATGACACTTAGTAGAATGCGGAGTGACTTAGACCGATGTCACTTTATGGCCTGTGACTAAAGCCTAGTTTATACTTCGCTACTTGACTGAGACAGAATGACACTGTGCCATTAATGTCGACACAAGACCTGTCTGTCACCTACACAAGGAAAGAGTCAAGCCCCATTTTCTAACTATCTGTCTCCATGAACAGAGATCATATGCCTGTGATTGGTCAGTTCAGCAACAACCAGATAGTTTTTCACCAGAACGGTGCTCAATAGTCACTGTAATCAATAGTTAATGCAGGGTTTAGGCACTACATGCTTTATATTGAAGGGGAAAATTAATTCACAACCTGAACAAAAATAAATATTTTTTTTTTTACCAGAATGTTGATTAAATTAACCAGACAATGCAACTGTAGGCAGACCCGCCATGAAAACTTAGTACACTCTGCTGTCCTGGCCGGTAGTTGTAAATGTACTGTAAATGAAAAAAACAATGTCTCCATCAGTAAGTCTGCGTCTGGGTGCAAAGTTGCTGTCGGAGAAATATAAACTAGGCTTTAGAGAAGACGTTTGCGTAGAACGGTGGATGCAGTTGCATGCTGTTTACATGAAAAGTACTGAATGTGGCACAGGTTGAATTGTGGAATAAACAGTCATATACAGGTCATTTTTTTACATCTGTCAATGTGTTAAGAAAATTAATATGAGGCATAACACACACAAAAAAACTGTCAACACTCCTGTTCTTTGTGGGGTTGGACTGCAAAACTGAAGTCAAGGATAAAGGTTTGGGTACAGGGCTGTCAGTTATGTTGGTTAGAAAATCCCAGCAAGTAAAACTCTGAGCTGTAAACTGGAAGATACAGGGTGGCAGATTTGTTTGTTTGTGCAGGTGCACAGGTGCACAGATTATGCAGATGAGTATTTACATAGTTAATCATAAATTTTCCCCTCTTGTGCAAGTGTGGATGCATGCACAGGTTCACACACAGTTTGTGTGAAAAATATGCTGCTGCTTCTCTCATTTATGGTGCCACGCACTTAGTGGGAAGATAAATCTCCCCTAATCACAAAGACAATTTGAAGATAAGGGGTTTATTTATCCTTGTGCAATGTATTTCTATGGACTGCAGATTAATGAAATAAATCTTGAAATTTCTACTTATATCCAGCAGCTTTATTACATTACAAGTAGAAATATTCAGCCATCAACTCAAGACATTATAAAGACCCATATCAAAATGAGAAGAAACCTCATTCCAATCACTTTAAAAAAATAAATAAATATATATATATATATATATATATATATATATATATATATATATATATATATATATATATATATACTAGGGGTGTCTCGATTTTCCAAATCTTCGATTGATTTTCGATTTTAGGGTCACAGTTCGATTATAAAAAAAAAGGAATAAAATAATTACAGTACAGAGCCCCATGTCATTTTTTCGACTAGTCTACAATCGTTGATTTTATTCATTATTTTGTACAGTAAATCTTAATTTTTATTATTCTTGTGTAATGTATCACATTAGGCATTAATGGTCAAAATGAAATAATGTATTTATAATAAAAGTGTAACAGTCTTGTTTAAATAACAAATGATTAGAAACAGAGTGGCTGCCATCTAGTGAGTCTTTATAGTTACTGCAGAACGACTGCCGCTATGCTCCAAGTAGCTCATTGGACAGAGCAAAATGCAGCTAACAGCGAAATTCCAATTCATCTATAACAAGCTGACTGTCAAATTTCTTGAGGGGATGCCGAACGAACGTATATAAACGACAATGTTAGACCTATTAAAGAAAATCCTGTAATTTCAAAAGTTTTAAATTTTTCATGGGTATTCTCCTGGAAGCGCTAGGCAGTGTTGCTAACAGCAAGGGATTGCCTATACAGATACAGCTGCTGACCACACAGGCGTTTCTATAGAAATGTAGGCCTTTCAGAGGTAAGTTGAGAGACCATTTGGGATATTGCCATTCAAGTCTGAGTTGAACCATGGTGTTTGAGTGAGATGAAAATATCCATGTTTTTCATCACGCAGAATGAAATATGCAAGGCATATTTTAATCTGTTTCAATGTTTAAGTAGGAGTATGTCGAAACTGAAATGGCCATTCTTTCCTGTGTGCTCAATTTCAAGTTTAGGATGGACAAAAGGAAATGTGCTTGGAGTCATGAATGAGATGGGAAATTACACAATGGGATGTAAGTGGGCCTCTAACATTTCATGATTTTTCAGGTGGTTGGCTATAGTTTAGAAAAAAAAAGCTGCTTGAGATTACGGACTATGGGGGACAATGCAAGCAGTTTATTTTCTTTATTATTATTTTTCTTTATTACCTGCTTTGTAGTTCTGACAACCCTTGAGCTAAATATTAAAAACTAAAAAAAACAACATTGCATGCCTTCTAAAAATAGTTTTTTGTATGCGTTTATTATTGCTGTACTCATCAAGCTGCAATATGCATTGGGACATTACTATCACCCTTCAGCTAAGCTTTTTTTTTTTACTTTGAGGCTGAGATGAAATAAGAGGTAGTTGGATTGAGGAGCAGATCCAATCCAGAAGGTATGCTGAACCGAAAGAAGCCCCTTGTGGCAGCTAGTATGTCTATTTGTCCTTCAGGTTATTTGCTCTCCTTCTCTTCTGCCTCCTGCAGCTTGTTGCTTTTATTTACATGACTCTGTGTTTGTGTGAACTGATAGTTTGGCAAGTTGTTTCCCAATTATCACTGACGCAGCAGCCTGGTGGCAGTGACAAGTCTTCCGTGAAGGAGATCGGAATTTCAGTGAGATGGGATAATCATTGGAATCATGCATTACACAGACAGCCACACAATGAACAAACATTTTGAACACGCAACATTGAGCTACTGTCAAACTGTCCTTCACTTTGTTCTTTCGGTCTGCATTGGAGCTATAAATCTATCTGTGGATTCAACTAAATAATGTTTTCGTTGCTACATTTTTAATGATTAGTTTAAAATGACAAATATTTTATCAAGAATGATAATTCCTATACTGTGTTACAATAAGTTTTCTTTCCAGCCCACGCATACATCATATTTAAACTAAAACAGAGCTGAAAGGAAAAGCTTTGTTCCAAAAAATTAAATCTGCCCTTCATAAATTTATTTTATACTTACTTAGTTTTCATAGTTGCACATTTTCTTTATTATTATCAAGCACTGCATTTTGCATTTTTACCTCACAGCTTTGATGCTTCTGGATGCAGGCACACACTGAAACACACCCAGTGAAATGTGTGCAGAGGAGCTGTGACAGTTCATCGCTCCTCGCTCTATACACTGATATTGGAGTTATATAGGGAGACACGCTTACTCTGGGCTCTTTTCCAATCACTTAAATGTATTTTTCTGTCTTTATTTACTTTTTTAAAATGTCAGATCAGATGATAAATGGTGAGTTATTTTCTATAACTCAGTAGCTGCTGTGGAAATATCTAGGCTATAAATATCTTTGTTAAATCAGGTAATATCTTTGACCATGGCCAGGGACAAAAAGACACAATGATAGCAATGAACCTATACATATTATATATGATTTGAAAGCTAAGAGTCTTCTGATTACAATTATTTTGGCAAATCAAGGATAAAATTATAACTGTACGCACAGCGAGCGCTTTTACAAACACCCTGTCTCCCATTGATTGATGAAAAGTCATGTTTTCTCTTTACTTGTAAGTACCCAAACTAATCCCGGCCCACAATTCTGATGATTGACACATCGAATTGCCAACAAAATGCAGTTAATGCAGATTTTTGACATGACTTGGTTACGTATGTTTTTTGCAGCGTAAGTGTAAAATTACTTATCCAGAAAATCTCAGAGGGGTGTACGAGTAATATGCTGCTTCAGAAAAGTGTATAAGCATCCATTTTTGTCAAAATACAACTTAGATGGAAGTTGTGGATGTTCATGTGAAAAGAGAAAGTAATGATTCTGACAATGTTTATTTTTTTTTATGCAGTGAAGACTAACGCATGTAAATAGACATGGTGAAAATGGCATGATTTTGGGTACCTTTGAAATTTACTTTGAAAAATATGACCAGAATATGTATTTTTTTTTGGTATATTGCTGTCAAATTTGGTGTTGATAAAGGTAATAATTCATGCTTTAGTCAACAGTATATTTTAAGTCACCATCTTCATATAAAACCAAATTTAAAGCATGAATTCTTAAAAAATAAATAGGTGGCCATAAAATGTGGTGTTTGTCAGTGTATTAACAACTGTATTGTTTGGTGACAATATCACTCAGACATATTATCACAGTTCTGGAAGAGATAATTCTTCAAGGAGTTGTTGTAGATCATGATCGCTGTGGGGAGAAAGGATTTCCTGTAGCGCTCTGTGTTGTAGCGAAACTGAAGAAACCTATGACTGAAGATACTCTGTTGCTGTAGGATAGTCTCACGAAGATGTTCAAGGTTATCCATATTTTATTTTATGATGAATCATTCTTTGCATCATTATCTCCAGTTGTTCCACAGTCGTCCCCAGAACAGAACCAGCCATCTTTATTAGGTTGTTGAGCTGTTTTAAGTCCCTGGTTCTGATGCTGCTACCCCAAGAGATGATGGATGAAGAAATAACACTCTCCATAACAGACTTGTATAAGATTTGCAGAATCTTGCTGCAAACCTTGAAGGACCTCAGCTACTTTTAAAAGTACAGTCTACTCTGTCCCTTCTTGTAGATGGCTTTATTGTTCATTGTCCAGTCCAGCCTGTTGTCCTGGTGAACTCCAAGGTATTTATACTCCTCAACCACCTCTGCTTCTTCTCCTATGATGGAAACAGTCTGACTTATCCCTGTTTCTTCTGAAGTCTACAATCATCTCTTTTGTTTTGTTCACATTCAAGGTAAGATGATTGCTTCCACACCATGCCACAGAGTGGCTCACCAGCTCTCTGTATTCAGCTTCTTCTCCATCTCTAATACACCCAACAATTGCAAAGTCAACTGAGTATTTCTGCAGATGACAGGTCTCTGTCTTATACTGGAAGTCTGAGGTGTACAGAGTGAAAAGGAATGGTTAGAGTACAGTCCCTTGTGGTGCTCCCGTGCTGCTGACCAGCGGGTTTGACACACAATTCTTCAGTCTCAAAACTGTGGTCTGTTTGTCAGGTCTGGTCATTGATCCAGCTGATTGTTGAGGCCTCCACCTGTGTCTTTAGGAGGTTCTGACAAAGCAAATCAGGCTGAATTGTGCTAAATGCAGAGAAATCAAACATGATTCTCACAGTACTGCCTGCTTTGTCCAGATGACAGTGGGTTGGTTGAAGCAGGTTGATGATGGAATCTTCAACACCAACTCAATGGCGATAAGCAAACTGCAGGGGGTCCTGATAAGTTATAGTTTGCATGCTCAGGTGGGATGGCAGGGCGACAAGTCTATAGTAATTGATGACTGATGGGTGCGTTTTCTTTGGAACTGGAAGAAGGCAGAATGTCTTGTGATTTGAAAGATGGTGGTTTAAACAGATCTTATGAGGCATCTAACATCTTAAAAATGCAGCAAAAACACATTGAAACAGTTTATTCTTAGCTAAAGTATCTCTGTCCAGACACAACTTTACTTGAAAGATTCTTAGATATCCGTAGAAGGGTGAATTTGTTGTCTGATCTGGACTCTCAGCATTAACTGGATGGGAATCAGCTTTGGGTTAGCTGATTGGCTAGCAACAGCTGCAAAGGTGTGCTGTTAACAGCAGGCCTTGTGTATAAGGGTCTAACAGCGGTTCGGGCTGGTGCCGGTTGCGGCTAGCAGCAGGCCTCTGATCCTCTTATCCTGGAACAAACGGGGAGCTATCGGCTCGGCACATTCATCAAAGCAGATTTCTCCGAAAGCAGAGCTCCCTAGAAGATGTCTGTATCTCAAAGATTCCCCCTGCAGAGTTTTAAATAAGTCAGGTTTAGGATTTATTGTAGTGGCCGTAATGCATTTACCAGATACATGATCAGCAGACGGTATACACAATTTTTGGATCCAAAGAACGTCTTTCACAAAAACTTGCTCCAGCTCACTCCAGCAATTTAATGATGTTTGCATGCTGGTGGATGTCTTTCTGTATAGCAACCTACGGACAAGAGGCTGAGTTCAGATCGGCACACATTTTTATTCTTCTGTAACACATTCATGCATTGAAATTCCTCCTCTTCCTGTTGAAACTGAAGGTGTGTTTATTGCAGTGCATTGTGGCATTAGTGCTCGCACCAGTCAGTTTAGACTCGTTCTGTCATTATGGCTGATGGCATAACATTTAATACATTTGGCTGACCTGATGACTGTAAGGTGCCTACCTCTTGTGGCAGTCAAACAGGTTTTTGTTGGTATTCTGTTTAGTTTCCTCCAAGAGATAATAGCTCTTAATTTCAACTTATCAAAACAGGCATATTTATTTATTTATTTATTTATTTTTCATCGTCCTTCCATGATCTTTGGATTTGACATACTGTCTAATTCATGCTGAGTATGAGATGGATATCATGGCTTTTTGCATTTCTCTGAGTCTTGTTCACATTTGACCTTACGGTGAATCTGCCTGGATGTCCACTCCTCTGAAAGTTTGCCGCTTACTTAAATGTTTCATGCTTGTATGGGGTTTCTCTATAAAATTATGGACTTTAGATAGTTTGGAAAGGTTCTTTAACTGTTCCAAAAATTGATGTCCAGCAACAGCTACATTTATAAGGCCGTTACTGATCTCTTTCCACCTTAGCATATTGTTAAAACCCACCATGATTGGCCAGAGCATCAAGCTGACTGTCAAACCAAAACACTACAACAGGGTGCTCTTTTTACCATTTGTTACCAGGCAACTGCTGTTCACATAAATGGGTCTGTAATCTTGTGCTTTATTTTTTAAAATCAATATTCTTTCTCTGCAATTTTTCTCACCCTAACACCCCCTACAACATTGGACACACATTAAAGTCAAAGCTTTTAAATTTATACTATATCAAAGCTGGAAGCATGATTGAGAAGATATATTATATTACATAGATGCCACCTAAATGTGAAACAGCATCTTTTTATGAGGTATTTTTCAGTGCTTGAAATCAAAGAGACATTTTCTCTTCAAAGCTCCATTGTTTTTTTAATTGGTAAAGGTCATTCTAACATGCTCAGACTGCACTGAGCAAAGAAAGAGCTCAGAAAACCGATTATAACATATTCAGCAAAGTCTAATTAACTCTTGTGAAGATGAAATTGGGAAGGTATTATGGAATAACACCTAAATGGTCACTCTTTGACCTTTATCTCTAAACTTCTATCCATGCTCTAAAACTTTCTTTTGAGTGCTGGAAGAAGGAATATGTCAGTACCCTTCAGAATTTTATTCCAGGACTTTAAAAATATGAGCGCAACCCTTGGACACTCTGTGTACACATCTTTAAATCACAGCTCTCCAAGCTGCATATCTGTTTGTCATAATAATGTACATATCAAAAGAAGTGCAATATATATTGGCAAAAGAAACGTCATGTTCTTTAGATGTTTCTAATCTCTTACAAGACTTATTGTTGACATACATACTGACATTCACATACACCCTGTTGAAGGTGATTTGGCAATATGCTCATTTAGTTTTGTTGCCTGGCAATGTTGATACGCTAGCTTGTTTGCTGCTGTTCAGATCCTGGTTATAGATATATGTAATTAGATGCAGGGTCTTGTTATAAACTGATGCTGTTTAAATATTTCTTTACTCTCCCGTGGGTTGCTTGTGGAAAACGCCTTCCCAACACTGTATAATCTATGAGGTCTGAGTCAGAGAAATCTCTCCAGATGGGAGGGAATTGTCCTGACAGGTGTGCATGCTGCATTCTGGTGCAGTTGGGATGGTAGGTGGTCAAAAACCCCAACAGGATGGCGCCAAAGTGATAGGAACATATTAGATTTTCAATCAAGTATTATCTAAAAATACATTAATATAAATGTGAACATCTTGACTTTATTTATTTGGTTTTATATGGGCTATTGTTATGATGTATTATTTTTGTTGTGTTTCCTGTCTCTGTCAGTCTGTGTGTCTCCAGTTACCCCACCGGCCCATTGTTTTGCTGCTTGTCCAGCCTGTGTATATGTATATATACCTCTTGGTTCCCCTTGTTCTTTGTCGTTTTTTCCTCTTCTTTCCGTCTGGTCTATTTAGCTGTCGGCCTTTATCCTTCACCAGTTCCCTGGCATCATGGTCCAAATATTCCTTTGATATTTTTCAAAAGTTCATCTAACAAATGACCATCCGACATCCAATACTCCACTCTGTGTGTATCTTCATCTGACCACATGACAGAACGAACCAAATAAATGGAACCAGGAGGAGGAGAAATGTTGACTCTGCTTGAGTTTTGTCGTGATGTTGATCAAGATGTGATCAACTACCCACTTTTTCAAAATATAACATTTTTTATCTTACTGTAAATGTCAAATAAATATGCTAGTCCATTAAATGAAGTACACAATCTAAATAATCAGAAAATCCACTTCATATGATTAGCGTTATGTGAAAAAGAATTCCATGCAGTAGTTCCTACATTTCTGAGGTAATGATCACTATAACAAAAGGTCAAGTTTGATTAGAAATGGCAGTTTTCTTGTTTAGTAACTAATACAATAAAGCTACCGCTGCACAAAATCATCCAAACAGGGTGATCCAATCAAGATCTAAAACAAAGCAAAGTATAGACTGAAAAACACATTTTATTGTATCTACTTCCAACAAATACAATATATTATTCAACTTTATCTTTTGTCTTTAATGTCCAATACCTTGAGGCGATGCTGGTGGGGCATCTGTGGGGAAGGGACTAACAATTAGGAAATCTGAAGTTAAACATCCTTTTCCTCAGACATGCAGAATAAATAAAACCTATTTATCATTAAAAAAATGTAATGTTATATTGATAAAAATAGTTTTGATTAACAATTGATTACCTATGCAGATTAACTAGTATATCTCAGTTCTGGTGCTTAAATGAATATTGAAAGATGCGCACATCGAGCTGAATTGACGCTTCTGGAATGTTTGTTCTTCAAAAAAAACTGTTTTGTTTAGATTTAATGATACATAATTTAGTGTCTTGACAATTACTTAACTTTATGTACAAACACAATCTCCAGCTTAGATGAGTGTTCCTCGAATGTAGTGAAATTAATATTTAACATTGTTGAATGAGCAACCAGTAGTTGACAAAACTGTTCCTCTTCAATTTTATGATGTATTTCTATGATTTAATTCAATAGACTAAAGGATGATTGGTAAATGGCAACATTGTCTGTCTTATCCTGTACTTTTATTAATCATATGTAATAATTTTACATTGTAATTTATTAGGGGTAGATTAACTGCGATTTTACATAAATTAATAGAAAAACATACAACAGTGAAACAGTTTGGTTGGATATACTATAGGTTCGTTAGAGAGGGTAATTTTATGTCTTCATTACTCCCACTTCTTCCTTCTTCATTTCAGGTTATGTACATACAGTGGAAATGTGCCGATTTGCTTGTTCCTATTATTACATATCTTTTCAAAGAAAATGTCTTCCATACTCTTTTTCAATTAAATAGTGCAAGCAGTGTTCTTTGTGTTATTGACTCCTATTCAAAATACATTTTTATTCCTATTAATGTTTCTATTTTAACTTCATTTTTCGCATACAGTGGTTGGAAACCTATTCAAAATGTCCCATTTGTATTGATTTTTGACATTTTTTTAAAGATACTACGAAATGTATAAGTTTGCATTTGAAGGATACATTTAAAAATGTATATTTTTGAGAATTTCTGATGATTTTTACACTTCCAGGCTGGGTTTATAGTAGAGGCTGAGCGATATATTGGCAGGACGATATTGTACATAATATTAGATATTACATTGGCTAATGTTTGTTTAGAAAAAGCTGATACATAAAAAAAAATAATAATATTAGGTACCTGTGTGGCCAGCTGCAACCACAACTTGACTGAAGGAAGGATCCAAAGTCAGAACCACCATGAGCCAGCCCACTCATATTTTACTCTTAAGTTTGGTGTTTAATCTTTGACTGCACTATTTAATATATATTTTAGATCAATCTCCAAATGTCTTATAGTTTAATATCTCCATTGTCTTTACCATCTTCAAGGAGAGATCTGGACTTGAGTATTATGCTGTGTATCTATAATATGGAGTTAATCAGCCATATACTGGATCTTGAAAGGATGTATATAGAGCAATTTGGCTGCCTTGAACCAGATGATGCTTTTTAGAATACATGGTTAAAGTTTGTTCAGATAACTTCTAAATTTACAGCAGACATTCATGCACAGATGGAACATGTTTTCAGATCACCGCAGTTAGTGGCAAATTAACTTTGCTCAGTCTATGTATGCCTCATTAATAAAAGTACAACCAGGTAATGAAATATGAATAACTTCTGCATGTTTTCGGCTGGAATGTGGATATAGGCATAGTGAGGCTTATTAGTGGGTACTGCCCTCATTATACTACTTCTTGAAAATTTGTCTGTTGTAATGCTGACTAACCCAGGAGTCCTGCATCTCCCAGCTGGATATTTCTTTGAAAGTTTATTTCTTTTAAACAGTTTTGCTCGAAATGTTCTCTACAGACCTTGGATGAACACTGTACATTCCTGCTAGTGTTACTTTTCTTCACAAGCCACATGCATGTGTTTAAATTATCCTAAAATCAATCCAGTGTCCTCAGAAATCACTAAGGGATTTTGGAGCTTTACAGCTTTTTTGCAGTTTTATAGAGTAAGTTCTTGAGGGAAACCAATCTAAAGTGATTATAATTTTGTTTCAGAATAATGTCACTAAATATTAGACTATCAGAGCCGGTGTTTTGTCTGAGTGAGTTCATTTAACGATCATTCATGAACTTGTTCATATTTTTGGTGATCGTAAACTAACCTCTGTATTTTGTCTAAATGTTATAGTGAGTACACTTGTTCTGGCATTTGTGAAAGCCGTTCTCTCGCAGTATATTTTGTTCAAGAGTGCCAGATTTTCATAAAGCCTTTCAGACAAAAGCTTGGCTAAAGCCATAGCTAAAACAGGAGTCAGTAGCAGTCAGTGCGCCATTTGCCGGTGAAACATTTACCGGGGAAACATAAAATCTTGCAGAACTAGTCATCGGGCTGCGTAGTGCATGCATCATCAAATTGCGAAGCATGGAGGCTAATTCTAATGAGCAGCAGCTGCATTTTTGGTTGTTTTGCAATTTGAATCGGTGTTGCCAACTTAGTGACTTTGTTGCTATGTTTTGCAAGTTTTTAGATCCCTCTTCTGACTCTTTTTCAAATACAAATCTTATCACTTCTTTTGGTGTTATTGGAAACATTTAGGGCTGAGGTGAAGCACTTATTATGCGTTCACACCACCCCAAAACTGAATGTCAAGAGCAGCAAGATTACATGTAAAGTCTATGGTTGAGGCCGTCAGACGGGTGTAAGATTCTCTGCAGCGCTTTGTGTGCATTGGCCCAGCAATTTTTGAAACGTTTCCTGCGTTTGAAGTGGCAAAAGCCAGCAACGCAGAAGTACAGCTAGGTGAACTTTTGATGCTCTTGACGCAGCACACAAACCAATCACAGCGTCCCACTGTAGTGATATTGCCCCACGTCAACTTTGTCTAGCCAACCACGATCCGCTAGTGTTGAAAACATCTGCCAGAGAAAGGCCCACCCATGCGCTTTGCAAGCTTCAGCCTACAAATGTACAAGTATCAAAGGAGTCACTTTGTAAGTCACTTTGTTTAAAAGCTGACAAAGTGTTCGGTGTGAACAAACCATCATCCTTCTTAGTCCTTACACTGAGCAGCAGTGCTTCCTTTCCCGCTCCTCTCCCAGAGCGCCCACAGTAAGGAGGCAGTCCTTTTGCTGCACCCCCACCCACCCAGGACATGAGCAGATGTCGGTAAGAGTGTAGACTGAATGGTTGGCAAATATAGGAAAATTTCAGTATTCTGAGGGTGATGGTTCTCTGCAATATATTGGGGGGTTAAAACAGAGAAAATAACTATTAACTAGTTATTTTGTGGAACTGCGAACTTAGTTAAAAAAAAATAATTTTGGAATTTGAGCAGAACTAGTTCATTTTAAATGTTTGAACAGTACTCTGAACAAGTTCATATAGAAAATGAACTTTTGAGTTCAACCTTCTTTCCATATTTTCTGATTAGTGTGAATAGTGGCTTCAATCAGACATGTTTGTGCTTCGCATTTTTTTGTCCTATTCTGAAAGTTTGAAGATATCACCAGCATTAAAGCTCCTATTGGACCACACACAGTGGGATCTATTTGGTTCCTGCAGGATTTTGCGGCGTCTTCATGTTCTTTAGGCATTTCAACGTCTTTAGGATTGCATGGCCTTTTCATCTTCCTTCTCAAACTTGGTTTTAATGCTCTGTTCTTTAGACTTCTTTTCTTATCAATAATAAATGCAGCACTCCCTCCTCCTCCGACATGCTAATCTAACTGCTCCTCCTTACACAGATATTAATCCCTAGAGACATTTAAAGAACGTTTACCAAGTTGCCTTTACCGTGGTCTCTTATCCTGCTCCTCTAATCTCTCCAATTCATATTCCTGTTTCACTCTTCTGTTCTTCTATTTTTACATTTTTTGTTCTCATCAGTTTTCTTTCTTTTTAAATACCTACAGTATTTTATCTTGTTAGTCTTCCTCCTCCACTCTTATACTTTCCTTGCAATTTTTTTATCTTTTTCCCTCTCCTTTGTATTTTTCTTAAATCCTCTGTTTTGTCACTCTCTTCATGCCTCCCATCTTTTCTGTGATCTGCCACCCTATAGCCTATATTTTTACTTTCTTTGCTGTTCTCATCATCATCTTTCCCTCCAACATTTGTCATCTTTCCCACTGTTTCTGTCACGGATAGATGAGTGTGTCCTTGATCTGCCGGCTGTCCACTGGGCGGTGCGTTCCCCCTGGTGGTGATCTGTTTTTGGGATGAGGCGGTGACCCCTGAACCCCTTCAGGCTGCTTTTGAAGGCTGATAGGAACCAGTGGGCTGTTCATCTCTTCTGGGATGTCAATGAAACCAGAGAGGGAGGATTTCATCGGAAGAGGTTGAACACGGCAAGCAGAGATATTTTGGAGTTGTATTTTGTCGGCTTTTCCACTCTGGTCACAGCAGGTCCTGTTTTGTTATTCATCAGCTCAGCTTTGTGTTTCTTGGTTTTAGATGAGTCTATGAGAGATAAGGAGTTTAGAGGGTCATTCATTGTAATTGATTGGTAGAGGGGTGTCAAAAATACCATCAGCGAGGCCCAAAATTCACTTGTTGATTTACCGCCAGACACTGATAAAGGGAAGTACCTGCCAACAGCATCCTGAAGCAGTCAGGTTAATTTTTCTATCAAGTCCTATTTGAAATTGGTGATGATAAGATAATTAGAAACATTTGCTCATTTCAAACAAATCCTGATTTATTTTTTTATGTTTCTGCAGACAGAATTCAAGCTTCTGTTTTAGAAAGCTGATTGAAAAAAATATTTTAAAGAAATCTGTATTTTAAGTGCTTTAGTTAATGAGTTACACATCCATTAATCTAAAAGCTAGAAACACATGAATTATGAAGTTCCAGGAACAAGTTTATTTTTTCCTCTTTAGGTCTAATATTGGATGATTAGATCCAGTGTACACCCTTACTGACCAAATGAGTTAGACACCCATATAGAGGGGTTACTATAGCTCAGAAAGTAGGAGCTTGTCCTGTAAGCGAAAGGTTGTCGGCTCAATTCCCAAGGTCTGCTTGGTCTTTTTTGTCCTTTCGAAAGACACTTTACCCAACTTGACTACTGGTGGTGGTCAGAGAGCCTGCTGGCGCCTGTGTCTGGCAGCCTCACTTCTGTCGGTGTGAAACATGGCAGCTGTGACTACAATGTAGTAGCTTGCCATCATCAGTACATGAATGACTGATTGTAGTGTGAAGTGCTCTGGGGTCTTCTGAAGTAGGCCTGGGCAATTATGAAAATAAAATGATTGTGATTATTTTCACTAAATTGAACAGTCTCGATTTATTTAATAATGATAAAGACAATTAAATGTCACATTTCATGTCACATTCAGAGTGTTGATCCTGCTACTGTTGTATTGCTAACAACATCACATCACTTAAAAACTGCTTATGTCTCTTTGTACTCAGAGGGATAATAGATTGGTTGTATTACCAACTTTGTTGTAACGGTCTGTCGGCAGATTTTACAGATCGGTGCAGTTTGGCGGCTGTCCTCTCTGAAATATCCAAACTATTGAGTTTACGATGCCTCTTCTCTCCACGATGTCATTCCCATGTTCTCTTCTGTGATCGGTGTCGACAATTTGGTCATCTTTATCATGTTCCCTGTTGTCCATTTTACTTCAGAATTCTTTAACAGTTTGACACTGCACTTTCATTTTACCTACCAGCATTGTTTTTAAGTACCACAAACAAGGCAGTAATTCAACTGGATAGGTCTGTAAGAATAACGATTAAAACACACCACGCAATAATCAGGCTTTTTTAATATCGCAATTTCGATTCAAATTCAATCAATTGCCCAGCCCAACTCTGAAGTAGATAGAATACTATACAAGTGCAGACCATTTAGCAATTTTAGAGTTGTGGAAATGAAAGGTCATCTGGCTGAATTTCAAGGATTCCTGATGATTGAGACTCATCCGAACGAACACACCAATGGTGCCACTTAGGTTGGTTGTAGTTTGGATATAGTTGTGTTGCAGTGCAGAGCACAGTTATATATGGCTAATGTACTCTCACATGTGAGGAACTGGTTTATACATTTTTAAACTAGTACTCATCTGATGTTTTTCTTTTTTTTTTTTTTGTATTGTAAATATTACCCAAGCTTACTCCGCAGTTTTGACTGAAGACAATGGTCTGACTTTAACATTATACCAGCAGTCCATTGTTGATATTGGCTGGTCTCTAGTAGCATGTTAAACCCATCATTCTGAACAGTTTTTTTAACAGCTAAAGTTATACATAATCCCATTAGGATAGCTTAACTTTTACTGAGACCTTAGAAAGTCCTAGAAAGTGTGCTTGAGTGGCTTTGATTATCATTATCATGACTATAATAATGAATATATTAATCTGTTTTTGCAGTTTGAATAATTTGATTAAATGTTCCAGTCTCTGTTTCAGTTACATAAATTTTTTTAGATCATGTTATGGATTGTATCATCATGCTCAAAAAAATATGGTATTTATTACTCAGTAGCATATTGTGAGATTTAAGTCCCAACCTAATCCTTAAACACAAATCTCAAGTGACAGTTGTTATCTGACTAAAACACAATACTACAGTACTGGTTGGTCTCTACTGCAGTATATAAATGATATGGAAGTCAGTGGTATAATAAAACTGACATAAAAATGATCATAGTTGATAAAAAGTATTAATTAAAAAGCAGTCAGGTTTTATGGTGGATCAGAAATAATCATTTGCAGATGTTATCTATGTATGACGCTAGCAAGGAACTTAGCAAGGTTTAAAAAATCATAAAGCATAAGAGGAAATTGGTAAAACCATCTCTGTACCAACTAAATAGCAACATAGTAACATAAAAACTTTTTCCTGAAAATCCATTCATTCTATACACAAAGTGGCATAAACACTTGGGACTTTCAGAAAGGCTGAACTATGGATCATTGTGGTTTTAATAGCTTACAGGGGAAGTATGACTACATGGAGGCAGAAGACTTAGAAAGTAGTGGTGGTAATGCTGCAGTTTTAAAGCTGAAACATTCTTTGACTTTATGATTTATTATATCTTGTATTGTGTAAAAACACCATCTGGAGGTATTAACAAGGTTAAAATGTTGATCTTCATTCAACACACCGCCTGCTAATTAGATTTGCACCTCAATCCTAAAGTTGGAAACTTGCAGTTTGTACAGTAGATCCAGAGACAGCTGATCTGATAGTCTCCTCCTCTGTTCCTCATATTTTGCACACGGTCCTTGGAGATGGCAGGTTGAGATTAGCTGGCCCAAACGGGAAGAAGATTAAACTCCAGCCAGTATGTTGGAATGTTCCTCTGGCTTCCATCATGTGCAGCGTTCACACACACTCAACCTTAGTTTAACACATTGTGTTGCCAAGGCTGAGGTCTGTGTATTTGAAAGGAGACTGATGATGGTAAAGAGGCTGCTGTTTGTTGGCACACAGGAGTCATAATCCACCAAGCAAATGGGATCTGAGAGGTTTGGCCAAACAAAACCAAAGCTTGCGCAATTACAACCGGGCTCATATCTTTGCCTGCTCAACACCGAGCTTAGCCTAGAGTCAGTAAACACCATGTTTGAGGAGTTGCTGCACATTTAATGTTTGTTTTTTAAAGATAAACAAGTGCTTGAATTGAGAATGATTCACAGCCTAAGCCATCTGCCCCCCAAAATTAAACTTCTTACTGCAGACTCCGTGTACCACGTCTACACATTGAGCACTGATCCAAACTCTCCGTCTGGGCTCATGCACTTAAATAATTTAGGTTTAATTTGTCCACATCTGATTCAGAAATCCTGTGAGCAGAATGAAAGATCTTCTTTAGTAATAAAGGATTTAAATAATCAAAGACCGGGCAATGATTTTATCTAACTGCACTGAAAGTCCTTAATCCCATGTCTTCAGAAAACATAGCTGTTTAGTGTGGTCTCTCACCACAAACTCTCCTAGAGAATTATGTAAGGACAACAAAAACTTCACTTCTTGAAATACAAATACGGCACCCAAAGATGAATGATTAAAGAACTGAGCTGCCTCCTCTCTGTATTTTATGCGTCCAGAAATGTAATTGTCTCAATAGGTTTCTCTCTCACGGATTCTAAGGATGCTGTTGCTTTTGGTAAATCACCAGAGGTGACATTTGTCCCTTTTTACTCTCTGGAGCGTTTGTCCTGTTGTTATAGTGATATTATCCGAAGAAAAACAGTTGTTTGTTAGCAAAGACACTCAGTGTAAGTTTCTAATAATTCAACTCACTAAAATGTTTTTTGGCATGCAAAGCAGGTTTAACATTAGTCAAATGTGGCTAATGTGTTGGGGTGAGTGCTGCTGAAAAAAATAAATAAATATCAGACTATAGACTAACTGCGGGAACTCTGTACCAAGTTATTTAACTTCCATTAAGTAATTAATCGATTTTTTACTGGAGGATATCCATTGGCTGATTTTTACTTTTGGAGGTGATTCCTTAATTTGTTGACCTCGTTACTGACAACAGTACAGCTGACCTGCGAAATATCCTTCCTAAAAGCAAGCTCACAATCTAATAATTCAGTGTACATACTAGTGTACCTGCTAGCTTGCCCTCTGCCAATTCAAATGGTGCATTTTATTCATCAAAGGTAAAAACTTGAGTCAACACAAATGTGTTGAGTAAAAATGTTTAGTCCTGTTTATAACCCATGACTGATTTGTGTCATGGTCCCAATGAGAAGCTATCAAATATAACCACGTAAAGTTTAAAATCCCAATTTTTTTTGATGAATTTATAATTATCTATATTACCTTTTGTGATCATAGGACGGGGTAAAGATTGAAGCTGTATCTTCATGCCTCATTTGTTGAACTGTTATAATAGATATGAGGCAGTAATATTCCACATTTCTTCCTGGTCTCTTGCATTTTGTTTGAACAGTTTCACTTGAAGCTTTACTGCTTTGATAAGTCTAAATATATATCTTATTGCATGTTGAGTTATTTATATGTATATATAATTTATATATAAACCCGACTGAGTGGGAGAAAGAAGACCGTGCTCGGAAAATAACACTGTTCATCATGTCACCTGTCCACCTCCACTTGTCTGTCCATCTCTTTGCCTTGTTGGCTATTTTCTGCATCCTCAGACCATCTTCTAACATGGATTTCACTTTACATTTACTTTTTCATCAGATATTCTGCCTGCTCTGTTTTCCCAGCAGCAAGGTTTTTTTTTGGGGGGGGGGGTCCACGT
Organism: Apricaphanius iberus; assembly: GCA_028564705.1. Taxonomy (NCBI): domain Eukaryota; kingdom Metazoa; phylum Chordata; class Actinopteri; order Cyprinodontiformes; family Aphaniidae; genus Apricaphanius; species Apricaphanius iberus. The sequence continues at coordinate 6,074,948 of JAPXFQ010001878.1, read as the reverse complement.
AGAAGTTGACTGATGTGCTCGGCCATCAGCCATCTATCTGTGATGAATGAGGCTCAGGAACCATTCTGCTCTGTCTAATATATCATTAGCTGCTGCCCCAACACGTTTCCTCTCATTTTCCACTTACATGTGCACATACATTCAGATATGCCTGCTGGTTTCTTACTGAATATTAAGCTAATAGCTTAAATGCTTCAATTGTGGCTTTAAATAACTTTAAAAATATAATTTGTACTGTGAGCTCCCTAAATACATCTGTTTAATTACTAATTAGATCTTTTATGCTTACTTTGGACAACAGACCGTGCAACAAGGACGGATGGACAAATACTTTAGAGCTATTTTTAGGGACTTTTGGAATGCAGGTAAAAGTTCTGACCAATGATCTGAACCTTTAGTTGTGTCAATGTGTGCATATTGAGGATTGTGCCAACACAATTCCTAGTCACCTTAATCCAAGTGTTTCTTTTTAAGGTTTTGAAATTTGCTTCAGCTGTCTTTTTAGAGAAATTCCGAGTTGTTGTTTTTTCCAGATCTTGTTTTTATGCTGCTGCTGCTTTTGATCTAAGTTACAGTCTGTTGTTTTATGTGCCACAATTTGAGTTGGGAATTTGTGGTGTTGGTGTGTACATACCAGGTTGTCACAAGAACCAGACGTGTGCCGGGATTCTTGCGGCACAGAGGACAAATGTTATGTCACATGCCATCACATGGACTATAAAATGAGGCTCCTATTGAGAGGCAAAATATCTGGCAATGGCACTTGACCCTTGTACAGGTGGCTGGATTTTAGTCACCTGTTTACTGGACTGGTATGTCATAGTCTAACAGATGCAGTGGGAAAATGTTGAAACAAATCTGGAGTATGACCTCAAACCTAACTGTTGTTGCCATCTCTGAGCTTGTGTTAAAGGGTTTGGATTTTTAAAAGATTATCTGGAACCTACGTTTGCCAGGGGTATGAGCAATTATGGGCTTAGCTGTTGAGTACCCCCAAAGGGGGATGTTATTAAGATATCCTGATTCAGGACCCCGCAAAAACCACACTCCTCTGGCAGTGTATAAGCAAACTTTGAACATAGATGCAACTCTTGCATCTGTGAAGTGGAACTCATAATCCACTAAGTGCCCCAGTAAATGTTTGTGTCCTACTCAAGTAAATGTTTCTCATCATTCTCTTGACAATATCTTGGTATTCTTCATGTTTCCAGGTACAGTAAGAATAACTTCCTGTCTGCAACTTTTGGATCATTTCTTCTGTGCATTCTCATTAACAAACCAATACTCACATTCAGAGCATTAGCTGGTGACAAACTAAATACAGGGGATTTTTTAGCCATAATGAAGTTGGGAGATGCAGCAATGTTAGCTTTACAGGCCATTCTTTATATGTGTTTATTACTAAAAATATTGTCAGGTAGCAGACCAATGCTGTGATCTTTGGTTTGAGTTTAAATTGAAATGGTTTGATTTGTGTGTGTGTGTGTGTATGTATATATATATATATATATATATATATATATATATATATATATATTCTTTGCTTAACTTTAGTGTTTTTGAATAAGTTCAAGACAGAAACTCTTAAGAAAATATCCCAAAATAAGTACTTAGTGCAGAGGTGGACTGCAGCTCCCCTTGTGGTGACTGGTGGTAAAACTCAATTTACTTGACTTTTAGTCAGATGTATCAAAACATAACTGATGAAAGACAGAAAAGTTGAGAAAATGAAGTGAAGGACAGATAATAGATGAGGAATTTTAAGTTTTAGATGAGGAGAAGGAAGGTGCACTGTGACAAGATGAAAAGACTGCTCAAAGGAGTGTAATTACAAAAGAAATCAAGAAAGCAGACCAATTTAGATGCCATAATGACGAGAACAATTGAAGAAATGAAGGCAGGCAGAATAAATGTAAATATATTTTGTCAATTGTTAGGTTATTAAGGAGAGAAGTAGTAGTAGCAGATAAATTATGTCATTGTTGGCTCAATCTTACAATTAAAAATCTACATTCACTTCACCAGCTTGATGACAATATTTCCATGAACTCATTGCAAAGTTTCACTTCACTTCTTTTTACATTTTTAGTTTCCATTTGATGTGAGTTCCAACCTTCCAGCTGAGTCCCTGCTCTTTAACAAACTTCTGCTGGTCCTATCTGTCATAATTCATCCTGCTGAAAGCTTCTCTTGGCAGACACAAATGCCTGAAATTAGGATGAATTTTTCTAATCTAAAGCAGCTAAACAAATCCTCATAGTAAGGAAATAATATACACTGAAGTAAATCTATATAAGTGTGTTAATAATAAAAGGGAGCCGTGTCTCTTATCATCTTCCTGCTTTATCTCATGCTGCTGATCTGTTGAAGAAGGTGTTGCCTGGCAGCTTTAATCCTTTTGTTTTCTTCTGACGGGCCATCGGCTGTATCTGTTTTCATTACTTATTGATTATGTGTGATCCTGCCCTCTGTGTGGGACATCTGAAATCTCATTTCCTGCCTATTGTGTTGCATAGCCTACAGAGATACAAACAGGGAAACTTAGGAGTTGAAATTAACCACCACAGTTGGATACTTTATACCCCATAATCAAATGATAAATTGACTTCATTTTCAACATTTAGTTCGAATAAGACAGTTTTTTAACCTTACAATACCAGGTCCCCGCACTTAAGTTACTGATTTGACTGACTAGATTTTTAAGGCGAGGCAAGGCAATTTTATTCCTATAGCAAAATTTCCACAACCAAAATGCTTTACATGAAACAGCAATAAAGTAAAAAACACATGGAACACTTGTGACATATTAAAACTTTACTTAAAGGCAGCTCTAAACAGATGGGTTTTTAGCCTTGATTTAATGAAGCTCAATTTTTCTGCAGTTTTGCAGTCATCTGGAAGTTTTCTCCGGATAAGGGGGGCATATAAGCTGAAAGCTGCTTCTCCATGTTTGGTTCTAATTTAGGGATGCAGAGATGCCTGTAAATGCCCTTTTGCCAGCCCCACCCCATAAATGGCCATTGTCCAATCACACGTTATAGCAGCCCTTACTTTGTGAGCAGGTCCGACAGACATTGACTTCAAGCCAAATGGTGAACCGCTGTTCCTACGGCTTTTGAAAATCGGACACTAGATACTCCCAAGAGATTGTCTGGAGGAGTTGATTTTTCCATGCGTTTTTCCATTCCCAAAGCTGAAAACACAATATGAACGATGCCTACAATGAATAAAAAAAGGATGGACGGCCTCACTCCCTCTCTTATTTTATAGTAACATATGTCGAGCAACTATTAATATTTTCATATTAATTTGTTGGTAGATCTCACACGTGTTTTTCTGGGATATATGGAGATTTATTGAAAACCAAACCCACCGCCTTCAGGAGCGAGTGGCGATATAGGCGCTTTAGTAACGCATTTCTGGGTGAAACATTGGAGAGAGTGTCCGCTTTAATGAACGAATGTCCGCCTAAAAAACAATTTAAAACTAAGTTCACAACCATTTTAATTACAGCATAAAGACAGCAACAGCCCTCACAGTATCTGCCCACTCACCAAATCATCATCATATTTTCAGCGGCGCTCTCTCCCGCAACCAATACCAACATTGTATTAACGGCGCTTTACATCCCCGGTAATGGCGTTGTAACGCTAGTCGTGTTTGACCATTTGTTTGCCGGACATAGCAACAGTAACTAAGGGGGGCCGGGCTCGGCGAAACTTCAGTTGGAGAAACTGAGTGGTCTAGGGGTGTTGGTATAGTGACAGCAAGTTTTCAGCACATTTTTGGTGCCGTGTATAGGGATGTTTTTATTTTGGGTTTTGAGAAGGGGGCGGGGTGGAGGCATGTCGGTTCATTTTAATCTGTAAAGCACATTGAGATGCTTTGTAGTTTGAAAAGCTCTTTATAAATACAGTTTTATTTGATTTGATCTTCCTCCGGTACACCGTAAACCAGAATAAGGTCAGGTAACTCAAAATTTAAGAGAAAACTGATTACCTAATAATTTGAGTTAGCTTACTTATAAAATATAAGTTCATCACATCTTAAAAATGTGAATTGATTAAAATTACAGCATTTAACTACTTCCAACTCAAAACTTAGTAGTTAACTAACTTATACAATTTTATGTAACTAAACTAGTGTATTCTGATTTCTCATTAATAATTATTTAAACATTTTGGCTCAGGAGGGTTGAACACAACATCTGGCAGCAATGTTTTTAAAAGCATAGGAGTTGAGGATGCAAACACATTTCTTGATGACTAATGTGGTTACGGTCATCATCCTAGTATTAGGATGCATTATGGGACATATCAACCATGTCTCTTTTGTCAGTATAACCATCATACTTCATGGTTCCTCTGAGCACATTTGGTTTGACCTTTGTTTTTTTTTTAAATAATTTTTATACCATGGTTTTTCCCCATTATTTATCAACTAGTATTCCTACCTAATTCCAGCTCTTGGCATTGCTCTCCGTCTGCCAACTGTGGGAGGGCCCTGCACTGAAGTTCAAGCTTCCTTCCTGCTTGAGGAGTGAGCAGGCCCTTCTTGTCACCTGAGGGGGCAGGGTTTCCCACATAGCACATGGAAGGATCACATTATTCCAGCCAAGTCCTCCCCAACCCTTCAGGCGCCCCAGTCAGCCAGGAGGAGTTTGTGTGGGAGTAGCTCACATTAGCTACTAAAGGGAACACAGGGGGAACATGCAAACTCCACACTGAGTGTGGGTGCCGATGATATGGAGGAACAAACACACCCTGAGCATCCACAGCGTCCCCAGCAGGAATCGAACCCAATATCTTCTAATTCTTAGGTGAGCTGCACTACCAGCTGCGCCACCGTGCTCCCTTGGTTTGACCTGTGTTGACAGTTCTTCCCATCACATCATAGCTTAATAATGATTGGTGTAATTTCAAATTTAAAAAGACAGAATAATAAAGACATTTTGCAAATGATAATGAATACTAATAAAGAAATTATAATTAAATAGATTCATCCCTAGGCCTATACATCTAAATAAAATGGCAGACGTGGCATACTTAGCATGCTCTCAAGTTCTGTTGAGGTCTAATAAGCCAGATATTTGGTCCTGGCGTTTTGGAACAGTTATGCTTCTAAATGTTACAGGACAATGGCCCTCGATGACTAGAGTGCCCAAAACCCTCAAATGAAATGTAGACCTAAGCTTTGAGGTACAATTAAATATTTTGGCCATGAGGGGGCCAATACCGTTAGTTAGAATTAGGGATGTGAATCTTAGAACAACTCACGATTCGATTCCGATTCGTGGAGTGACGATTCGTTTCAGAATTGATTCTCGATTCAAAACTTATCACAATCGATTATATTAGTAATATTTGTAGGGCTGAGACAATATGCTTTTCTCCCGATTCAATTCTTTTACGATTTTTTTAAGGGCAGATTACATTTCATTTGAGATTCTTCAATATTGCAGATTTTTTCTTCACTATAGTATTGAAGATATATAATTTTCTGAATGTTCTGCTTCCCACATCTTAAACCTTTACAACAGAAGGAATGAAAAGTAAAGACTTCCTGAAGTAAACTGTTACATACTTAAATATACTTCATAATAAAGTGAACTTAAACTTTTTTTCCAAGCCTGGGCTGCATGTAAAAAAAATAAATACATTTGAAAATTGATTTTTAAATTTTTAATATTTGAGCAAAGAATCGAGATTATTATGTGAATTGATTTTTTTTTTCTCCCTCCCCTAGTTAGAATATTGATAAAGTGCTTCATCAGGTTAGTATCCCCCTTCAAAGGTGTGTGTGTGTGTGGGGGGGGGTTCAACCCCTCAAAAGTTTTCATTAATATCACCTTGCGTTATTCTTACAATTTTATCTAGTAGTTCTGCAATTATGCTCTTGAGCAATTTAGGTCTTGCCTTTCCCAATAAAATCTCTTCCAACAAGATCTTAGATTTTCATTCACGGAGCAAAACATCATATTCTATTCAATGTATTTAAAGATCACTAGCCCTCCTCTGTCTTATCCTTCAAACCACACTTGACACGAGAGGGTAGAGAAAACTAGGCAACCCTTTCGAGTTTATTATTTAGTGTGGCAACCCAGCTCAAAACCTGTTCCTCTTGTACAGGTCTGCAAACCAACCTGAGCGTGCATTACTGTACCTTTCCTGTTGTCCAAGATCTGACCTGACACAAATCTGAAATTTTGCTCCGTGTTTTTAATGATGTCTACGTGAGGTGCAAGACTGTTTGGATGTGATAGACAGGTCGGACCTTAGAGACCTGTTTTATTTTTTATTTTTTTTCTCACCAAATGATTACCTTCTCAGTACCTTGGCAAAATACTTGATGTCCTACCCTGCTTCCCGTTGTCTATTCTTTGGACCTTAGAAAAGTAATTCCCTTATTTTTGTTTCTTCCCATTTGGTCAACTGGCCCTGAGAGACAATTGCAAAGAGGGGGTTTATCTGTCTACAAGGGTAGATGGTGGAAATACAAAATATGTCTCTGGCAGAAAAACAATGGCTAAAATTAATATAGAGGATAGAGCAGCTTTATCCAATGTTTGTTCCCAGCAGTAGAATAATAAAGTTCCTATTTGATGCATCGCTCGCTTTAGAGTTCCTACACCATTATGTCTCATTTATTACCATATTATGGAAATATATTTTAGAAATTAACCAGTTCCTTTTTTAATAGTAATCTTTATTTATACATGTCTTGACTACAATAATACAGATGGAAAATCCGAAAGCCTAAATAAAGTATCTGCACTTCGATTATCCATTTGGTATTTTGATGTAATGTCAAATGCTGACCCCTCATCTATAATGAGCATGTTAAAATTGCCTGGGAGGACTTAATACAAAGAAAATGCATTTTATTTGACTTCATAACCCCACTGCTCAAAGAAAAGAGGAGTTTATTTATGTTTTCTAATTTAGGAGCAAGATATTGACCCGAGATCCCAGTAATGAGGAGCACGGTGGAGGGAGTGGGATCTTTGTCTTCTTCAAGCTCTAATGGTCTTTGTCTCCCGCCGTCTGGTCCAAGTCACTCTGTAAGTGTCATTAGGATGCGCAGGGAGTCGCTTCGGCTAAATATTGTGCAGGCTTCATTTAGCACAGATGAAACCATGACTCACTGCGTACTCATAGAGCAACTGAGTCACGTTGCAACCCAAATCATTTTAGCTGGTTGCTGGGAGTTATCTTAGCAGCTACCAGCACTGTGCATTTGAAGCCTCAGAACCTATTAGTCCCATACTGGTGTGCTATGTTAATTTGGTGCTCAGTGATTTCAGAGCCGGTCGGACTGCTAGTTGGAGTCTCTGCTGCGCCTAGCCTCATTAACCAGGTGATTGTTCTTCTCATGTGGAGAGACAAATGAAAGTCATGATCTCTCCTGGAGCTTTTTTAAAGTCAAACAGAGGTAGTGAAAGAATGTCGAAATTATATATCATACCTCTAAAGCTAAGCTGTTCACCCTCCTATTCTCTATAGGATCTCTAGCTCTAACTGGTTTGGGTTAAAGTCTGATGGTCTTTGTTTAGTTTTTGTTAAAATACATATATGGTTTATTTTTCTTGTTTATGCACTCTGTTGTTCTTAGAGAAACTTCACTCCTAATGTTAAAGCTGTTTCTTGTAACAAACTCGGGCATAATTAGCTTTCTATCCCATTTAGTCGATTTTATCAGCGTGTTTAAATTCATACCCACAGCCATCATAAACCTAATTTCCTTAAGCTGCAGGGAGGCAATGTGAAGATGTAAAGGAGCAACAATAGTTCATCGTACATTACCTGTTCTGCCCTGAGTGGTAGGCATGCAAATAGTCTTTGACAGGCTGCTAAGGAAGGAGAGGAGGAAGATCACTTCCTCCATTTACTGAAGAAGTGATCTTACTTTTTGGTTTAAAGAATGTCCTTGATATATTTGGGATGTTACTATCAGTGAGTGTATGGCTGCCATTTCAAATTTATAGTTTAGAATGACTTTTGCAAACAAGGACATTCTACATTTAATTTATGGTTTCCAGTGGTGTGCAGTCAGGGTGGGCAGGGTAGGCACTGCTTACCCAGGGCAGACAGGAATAAATTAAATAATTCCATTTCAACACTTAGTTTTCGTAATATTTTCTATAGCTTTAAAGAGTTATTTTCACACATGATTTTTCAAATATAATTTCCTAAGGCTTCTAGTACTAATCATTTTGAAAGCGAGGCATTTTAGGGCTTTTCATAGTTCAATAAAAATTACTCAACGCCGCCTCCTACTGGTCAGAAAGAGTAACTCACACTTGTAGTACATTCCATGGCCAAGGCAACATTCAAAGGCACAGGGCGGCTCTGCCTTCACCTCCCATACGCTCCCATATAATCGCAAATATGCGTTTTCGCGCATGCGCTGTCAGTTTACCTATCAAAAATCATTTAAGTGAAAAGGCAGATTGCTGCGCTGCCTTTTTACGTAACTGTGGTACGCCATCATACGCCAGTCATCTATTTACGTTAACGTCAAATTAGTGAATAGGCACTGATTGCGGTGTTCGTTGTATTGTTTAAGCAATGTGGTAATTTTGGTCAATCATTGTGTTGTTTGTGGTTTATGGATTTAAAATACTTGTTCTTCAAAATGGTTATCAACCTGATAACTGCGTGGATGGATTGAATTAGGGGCAAGAGGAGCTGCACATGCACGCAGTAGAGCGTTTACACATAATCCTATTTGTTGTTTCTGGTTGCTGCTTTCAGGTATTCTTTAATTTAATGTATCTGTATGAACCCTGGAGAGCTACGTCTTTAGCGCCGCAGACAGCTCCGCATCCAAGTTGTCATTTTCTTCTCGCGTCTCAAACAGAAACGAGGAATGCGCTGTGTTGTCACGACATGTAAAAGTAATTGGAAGAGACTGGGGACTGCATTTTAAACCATTGTTTTAATTTTAATGGTGTCTTGTGATTTTCATTTTGTTAGATTAAGCAGGCACTTACCTGCCTACACTATAATCAGAATCGGAATCAGAATTACTTTATTTATCCAGAGGAGAAATTATTTTTATTACAGTTTAGAGTATAATAATTTGATGCTGACAGGCATGAATGATTTCCGTTGCATTTTGGGATTAGGAGTCTATTGCTTAAAGAGCTCCTTTAAATAAATAAGTAAAAGGTGATTGATCTGTTTGTTGCAATTTGCGACAGCCTGCCTACCTATCCCTGGAGCTCACTGCACGTGCCTGATGGTTTCCATAAAAATAAAAAAAACGATGTTCTACATTTCAGAATTTAACTATAATGTTTACATTTACAAATAATCCAAGCAGTGTACTATGGTTACTCAATTACAATTTAATATTGAAAAGATGTAATAAGCAAAAAAGAAAACATTCTTTGTCCTCTCTGTAACAGATAAGTTGCCGATAAAGGTAAACAAAAACTGTCTTGGAAATGAAGTCCTGTTCATAGTTTCTCAGATTTTTAAAAAGATTGTTCTTATCGGACCAATAGACAGAATGAGAAATGCATAAAGACAAAGTGTAAACCAAAGCGCACAAAACTCAAAGCAGCCTTTCTTCCCTTTTCAGATCCAGGTGTTTTAGAGTTCAGAGTTCAATCACAATGGTTTCTTTTATATGGAGCATTGCCCAACATAAATATATATAATATATATAATATATTATATATATATATAATATACTTTGGAAATGCAACAGATTGCAACTTGACAAAGACACCACTGTGACAGAATGGATATGCTTAAAGCAGGCATGAAAACACCTGGAAGCCTCTTCTGTGTATGACTTGGTCCAAATAGTAAATACAAGTAACCCAGATGCTTACACCAACATCAACAGGGTGGTTAAGCTGTCTGTTACACTGCCTTAAAGCAGTGCAGCTTGTGAGAGGGGATTATCACATTTAAACATAATAAAAACCAAGTACAGATCTCGTCTGTCACATGCTCGTCTCTCTGCCCTGATGCAGATACGCCTGTCAAAGCAGACCACAGAGACGTATGAACCAAAGCATGCTGTTGACCTGTGGACAGAGATAGCTAATCAGAGGCTCAACCAAGGACAGGGAGTTGCATCTGCATCATCTTCATCTACCATGCAGGGAGCTAAAGCAGAGGACAGTGGGGGTGACTTTGAAGAGAACAGTGGTATCAACACTGAGTAAGACAGTGAGGAAGACTGCACTTAAGACCACGCTAAATTTGGGTCAGTACCAAACACCATCTCCTGGTACTCGTGGCTGGCATGGTATACAGAAATATCTGTGTGGAGTATAATCTGGAAACCTCCAGGTCAAAGTGGGAAACACCTCCAAAGGTCGTGGAGATCCTGTGGGACGTCCAGATTCAGACAGGCAGGATGGTAATCGCGAACCAACCAGACATGGTCGTGGTTGATAAAGAGCTGAGGAACGCCGTTGTGGTGGATGTGGCAAGACCAATTGATGGTAAGAAGGAGGAACATGAGAAACTTGAGAAATACCAAGGGCTCAGAGAGGAGCTAGATAAGGTTTGGAAGGTGAATGTGACAGTAGTAGCCGTGTTAATCGGAGCACTTGGGGCAGTGACCCCCAAACTAGAATATTGGCTCCAGCAGATTCCTGGAAGAACTTCAGACATCTCAGTCCAGAAAAAAGATGCAGTAATTGGAACAGCAAAAATACTGTAGAGGACCCTCTAGCTCCCAGGACTCTTTTAGAGGACCCGAGCTTGGAATGGATCGGAAAATTCCATCGGAGGGTGAGAGGGGATTTAATTTTTTTAATTTTTTTTATATATTATTGTCAAGTACCTGTACTGTCTCATTTACAGCACTCTGTCCTTTACTATTGACATGACATCAGCATTAGGAGTTTCAGGTGTCTGATGGGTACATTTTTAGTTGTGTTTTTGTTTTTTTGTAAGTGTTAATTACCTCATGTACAAATACCAGCATAGTCTTTACTGCTTCGAGGCTTTAATTGGCTTTCCCCTCTTAGCTATCCACTTAACACAAAAGGGTGCGTCTAGGTCTCCTTTAGGATGTATATGACCGTAATATGGTAGTACAGGTTTTACAGGTTGTGAGGTCCAATCAAACTCTACATTTTTGCAGACATGTCTTGTGATTCCTCAGGAATGTTGGTGCAGAATGTCTGGCGTTTTTTCAAGTAATGCCCCCGTGCATTTGACTCTTTAAACAGTCAATACCTTTACATGCACATCTAAATTGAATTTGGCAATAGTCAGACTAATGGCTTATCAAGACAGGGAACCTTTATCCCAGTTTACATGTCACTCAGAAAATCGAATTATTGAACAAAATGGGTTGGACTCCACGACACTAGTTGGCGACGTATGCCATTTTAGACTGACTTTCTTTCCGTTGGCCTAGAGTTACAGATGGTAAACGGGATGTTTCTCAGTGTCAAGGCGCCTCGCCTACCCAGGCACTGCCCTTCCTTGGTCAAAAAAACGGTTTGGAACAGACTTGCCTTACGTGACCCCGGCTGCTGGCTTACGTGCTCTGTTTACGTCTCGCCCATCGTAGTAGCATTGTAGCGTAGTAATATTACTTCAGCCATAGAACTGGAAGCCACGAAGCTGCAACTACTAAGCAACTAACCAACCGAGTTTATATAACTGCTTTGGATCTTAAAAATAATAATTAAAAAAAATTAAAAAAACATTTTAGATATAAGCCCGATGGTTAAAATTAGTTGACTTACATTTAAAATAGAAATTTACCCCCGAAGTAGCTGCTGCCGGCTCCTACCGCGCTGTATTCTGGGAAATTTTTGACCGAGAGAAGGCATCAAGGAACGTCTGATGTATCCTTGGTTAGTTAGCTAAACGGCTAACAAACAGAGGACAGATTCCTTGGTAGAACATGAACATTGGAACACGCCTTGGCGGCCCCTGATGACGTTCCTCCTAGGCAACCGGGGCGGGACCAAGGCATTAAGGCGAGATTCCTGGGCATTGACAAACACCCATATACTGGCAGCAGACGGAGCATTAGCAGGATACGAGAGGAGCAATGAGTGAAGAAATGGACGACAACAGTTATAATTCATGTTGTTAAGAGACATCATTATAATCATTTTAATTATAATAACATAATTTTAAGCCTAAGTACAGAATGTTTCATTATTTAAAGCTAGTGTTGGAGTTAAAGCAAAAGTTTTAGTTGAGCTAGTCCGTTGCTCAAAGCTGGATCATAAAGACTTTTCTCTTTTTGTTTAATATCTAACTGGTGTAAAGACATTACAAGAATTTAAAGTCAGCCATCAAGACTTTAAATCCTGATGTCATCTTTTAGATTATTGTTCATCACACCAAATTAATATTTGATTAGTAGGCCTCTGCAGAACATGATATGCTGAGAAGGGAATTCAACCACTTGAATTGTCTGTTGAGCACGAAAAATCGAAACATGCATGAAACCAGTCCTTGATGACTGAGAATAGGCGCGGCCGCTCCAGTGTAAATTATTGGAATAAACCAGATCTTATGGAGCATGAGTTGACGGTCATGTCAGCCATTTTATGTTCATGTTTATTCTTCTGTAAGCAGGTAGCTCAAGACATTAACATTATTTTTGAAATCCACACATTTATTTAATTCAAGGTGTCTCGAGATCATTTTAAGGTTTGCTCTTAATTCCTGTTGCTGCCGAAACAATTTTAACCAAACTGATCAAAACAGTTCTTTACCCAGAAGGGATGGTCTGATTTGGAGGCAAGTAATTCAAGATGCAAACCACTGATTAGGATGCAAACTAACAGATTTTTAGAACAGACCACATGGCTTAAGTTCTGGCATCATGAGGGAGATGTTTCCTATTTATTATGCCAGGCTTCTAGTTCTCTGCAAATTGTATAATTTACATACAAAGTTTTGGTCAACAAGTGGACAAAACTGCATTCATATTGTATCCTTTCTTCTGCGTCCCTCGCTTCCTTTTTTCAGCATGGTACATTTTTCATCTTTAATAACACACTACCGCTTTCACAGATGTAGGAACTTCTTGGCATATTTGCAGAAATATAGTTCTCAAATATTTATTTTGCCTCCGGGGAAAGCTTTTGAATCTAGGAGAACAGTTCTTTAATTTGTGGAAGGAACTAGCCTTCACCTTTTTATGAACTCATTCGAAACATATTTTTTATAAACTTATATGAAATCGGAGCTACAAACTGTTTTATTAGTTTAATCAGGGCACTGATATTTATTAAAACACACTCCTCAGAGACTCTTAACCTAGATAATAAACTCCCAGACAGTGATGTAGCATCTTCAGACCTAATTTGAAGACTTCCTGAAGCTTTTACAGATCCTGATGTCGGTCTTCTGCAGCAGCTTTGACCTCAGAGTCTAATATTAATCTAATTCAGGATAGCATTTTTTCCCCCCTTTTGTGATCAAATTTTTTAAAATGTCACATGCTGACAAAGCTGATCCAAACAAAATCTTTGCCATAGCAAAGATGGATTCAGTGCACTTAAGCGTCTCACTGTTGATCGTGTGTCCTCAGTTTGTTCTTAGCTCTGAGAGAGTCAGCCTGAGTTCAGCCAAGTTTGGCTCATCAAACATTAAGCAGCAGGATTCCTGCGACCTGCCAGCTGTTCTGCTGCTGCTGTTTTTAGCCTTTTCCTTGAAGGCGAGTTGCCTTCGCTTTATGCTGTTCTGCCTCAGCATGAATGTCTTTTTTTTTCTCAATTTCATCTTTTCCCCTGGTGGAAACTCAGTCATAACACGTCTACTGTCCTTTGAAGCATTTCTTGACCTTTTAGTCTGGACAGATCTTCTCCCGCAGAGAATCCTGGGCTCTAACTGGAGATGAAAGGTGTCTAAAAGGCTTAAACTACAGCTTTTTGTCTAAACACGGCAGGTGAGAGAGTCTTCATGGGGCTCCAGTTTGATGTTGGGAACTTGAACTTGTTTGAAAGTAGTTTTCCTAAGGTGAAACCAAAACCAATGATGGGTATCAAATCTGTGTGCTGATGAAGTGTTTACTCTTTCTGAGAAATATATTTAAAGGATTCATTTTGTTATAAAAAGATAAGTATCTTAAGTTTTTATTTATTTATAGTAAATGTATCATATCATTTTGTGAAATTCAATGTACATAATCTGTACTTAACCTTAATAGCTGTACAGTACTCTGATTTTGTAACTATTTTACATGATATAATTATTATGGGATTCATATATTCTATCTATTCTAAAAGTGAACACCTTTAAAGTGATAGATGATAATTGTATTTTAGCGCAGGAGTCTGTTACTGAACCTCTCTTACTGTGAGATCATCACATCTGTGTGGTATCCTTTTCAGATTGGCTCAAATAATTTCATTTGGGATTAGTCCTGGGCTCTGACCATTTGAATAATTAAATTTAAATTCAATTACTTAATTCAAAATTAAAAAAATACTTTATTGATCCCAGAGGGAAATTAAGTGTTGTTGTAGCTCATGACTAATTCTTTTTCAAGGAGTTGTTGTAGACCATGATGGTTGTGGGGAGAAATGATTGTCTGTAGCGGTCTGTGTTGCAGCAAAACGGAAGAAGCCTCCGACTGAAGATACTCTGTTGCGGTAGAATAGTCTCATGAAGAGGATGCTCAGGGTTGTACATAATCTTTTTTAATTTTTATGAAGAATCTGCTTTGTTTTTGTGTTGATCTAGATTCTTTGGGTTGTTAATATGCCAAAAGATGAATTTCCTCTTCCACTTTGGGTTTATCATTAAACACTGAAGATGATTTGCCAACTGATATTTGGGAAAAACTCATTATCTCTTCCAGTTTCACTAAGGTGATCAGCTCCATGATACTGCCACCCCCATGATTTACTCTTGGTAGGGTGTTCTTTCAGTTATCTGTGGCATTGATTTCATCACCAAACATACTTTTGCGTTTTATCAGACCATAGCAAATTTTTCAACATGCTTTTGAGCGATTTCAAATGAATTTGGATGAATTTCAAACTTAGCATTGCTAATGTTACATACCGCATTCCTTTCCTGAATGAATAACACAACCTGGATGGATTTGATTTATTTAAAACAATGTTAAATTCTGCTAATGTTTAATGCAATTTGATAGAACCATGTGTATGAGTGAAAATGTGACACATGCCGTTTTTACCACCTCCTCTGCCATACTATGGTACCTGCTTAAAAGGAAGAGGTCTTGTTAAGATTAAGCTGAGAAGGGAGTTCTGTGCTTCCTCAGCTGTCTGTGGGCAGAGAAAGTCATGTTCATGCTTTTTGTTAACTTGAACTGGGATTGTTAATGTACAGAGGTGAGCGATGATCTTGTGGTGTCGGGAAGTAGAAAAATAGTGTAGATGAAAGTGTATGTAGCTCTGTGGACTGTGTCTTACTGTAGGAAAGGAGCAGCTAGGGCTCTTGAGTAGCTATGTGTCCCAATATCAATAACTTTTTTTTCTTAATAGCAAGTCAGTTTCGGATGTTTTGTTTATGTTGTATGTTAAATTTGAGCTGCCAATCTAAACAGAGGTGTACGAGTTGGGTGAACACTTTTTAACTCTAAAGTATTTTTATTTATTTATTTTTTAGAACAGTACTTTCACCTGTCTTTAATAGGAACGCTTCCATTATCTGAACGTCCGGGTCATTTGACCAGAACCTCCCGATATACGCGCGTCTCCATTGCATCAGGCCGGGCCGATAGGGCCGTTTTTATTTCAGGAACCACTGGATTTCCTTTATGGGGTACTTGGAAATGACCCGATAGAGTTGCTCAGCGGAAGCTGTGATTAACTTAGAACAATTGGTTTTAATTCAGAGGGAAATGAGACCTCTCTATAAAATAACAAGAGTTGCTGGCAAAGCAGTTTATAAACAGAAACACAGCAACAATCCAAAAAGTATAAACATAGAATCTTGAAGCAAAAAGTAGGTAATGTAGTAGGTAATGAGTTTGATAAGTATTAAACACCGAAAGGTTTTGTCTAAATAGTAGTAACTAAAACCTGATGTATAAATTATGAGAATTGTCCAAGGACTTAGCTGTAGACAATAGCTGTATCTGTCTGGTGTTCAGATGGTGGGTTTAAATGTTGTCTTCTATTCTTATCCTATTACTTAAAAACAGGTGAATTTTATGGTTAAATATAAATAATATTGCACATTTTATTTAGAGGTGTCCTGTTCTTTTAACACCTGCTTGACTTTGTGCATTTTAGTTCCTTGTTTGAGTGAAGAGTAAATGCAGGATCAATTGCCCTTTTCTGTCTTTGGATCCTCTGTTTGCAGCAATAAACTTAACACTGCACACCTTAAGTGTAATTTTCTTCCTGTTAGTTTGTTCAAACTATTTAAAAATGCCTAATTTAAATCTGATAGAATGAGAAGGGAATGGATTCCACTTCACTTGTGAACCATCTTTGAGTGGGATTGGCAGCTTGCAAGTAAAAAATGTCATGGCAAACAGAAAGATTAATTTCTGCTTTTATTGTGATCTGCTCTATCTCTTTTTCCCAGAAAATTGGAATCTTATATGTAATTTATCAAACACTATTTTTCTCCTCTCCCTTTGCAGCGTGTGAGCTGATGAATCAGGGCATCCTGGCGTTGGTCACCTCAACTGGTTGCGCCTCGGCCAGCGCCCTGCAGTCCTTGACGGACGCCATGCACATCCCGCACCTGTACATCCAGAGAAACAGCGACGGCTCTCCTAGGACTGCTTGCCAGTTCAACCCGAGCCCCGGTGGTCAGCGCTACACGCTAGCAGCCCGGCCGCCCGTACTCCTTAACAACGTCATGCTGACGCTGGTGGAAGAGCTGCGCTGGCAGAAGTTAATTGTGTTCTACGACATAGAGTACGGTAAGTGATGACCCATATTTTTTCTTGCTCTGCTGGATTCTTGGAGGCGTAATATCAAATAATGTGATTTAGCAGACCAGTCTAAGCCAGAATTAGTTTTGTCAATCAGAGATTTTACATTTTAATCAACTTTATCCAAAAAATATTAAAAAAAATACAACTGGTATCACTTTACAATTAGGGTTTTCCTCATAAGTGACTAATATTTTATAAATGTGCAATCAATTAACCTGTAAACACTTTACAGATATGTGTTTATTATGCATTATGTAAATGGAAGCAAGAGAATACACCTACTGGTGTTTTGTCAGACAATCTACTTCATCTAAAGTTCCAAAGTTTATCATTTCAGACTAAGTTACTACTTTTTAGGCACAATTAGTATTTGTAAACACAATTCTTTAGCATCTAGTATTGTGCTTTATCACTCCAATATAGATATGCACCATCAAAGGGAGCCTTACTGCAAAGTTGTGAAGCTACATATTACAATTCGGCAAGAAACTGGTTAGTTTTGTCCATTTTTACCTTTAATTAATGAATTATAAACACTCCGTATTGATGTAGTGTTTGCAGATGAATTAACATATCTACTAACTAATAATATATTACTATTTTATTAATTAACCTTTACCTATTGTTCATGCTATTATACGGGGAGCCTCATTGTCTAAGTCTGTAAAACATGCGGGAAGCATGTCCTGTTTGCAGACCACCTGTCTGTGCCGGTCTGTTGAAATAAAAAAACTGACTGAAGGGATTGTTCAGATTTTTATTTGACCGTCCTTTTGAGATGTTCACCACTTTACCAATTTTTGTCTCTTTTTTATGTGTAAAAATTGCAATGTTTCCCCCACATTTCTTATATACTAAAACATCAAATACCAGTTTATTTTTATGGATAGTTATTCTTTTTATGAAATTATTTTAGATCCTAAAAAATGCTCAAATCGCAATTTGAGTTTTTGTATATTATTTTTGGAACAATTGAAATGTTTCCAATAGTTTTGTTTCTAATCCCACTATAGACCAGCGGACAGTATCATTTTACCATAAATCATGAGTTGCTGAGATGTCTGACTGACAAACTGACACGATGGGTATGAAATGTCTTTGTGAAGACTGATGCATTTTGAAAGAATTGAGATGGAAATGGTTAAGGGACTAAAAGAGCAGGGCTTTTTTTGTTACAACTCTTTCTGAAACCTCAACAGGACTGACCTCAGCATTCGCTCATGACAAAGTAAAAGCCTCGCCATGAAGAAAAAAGAGAGAGCTGGTATCTTTTTATCCTGAAGGTGTAGACTCACAAATTGTGAACAGTCGACCTAAAATGTTGACGTTTTTTCTTGTTTTGTTTGTTGTTTACAACAGTGATTTTAACCTTTTTTCTGATAGTTTCACACACAAAAAAAAACATGTAAGTATGGATCTTTTGATGCATATGTGCATAATCTCTCTATTTAGCCACTGATAAGACACCATTCTTTATACCTGTGTCAAGATGTGCAGATACTTTCAGACTTGTTGAAATACAGACTTGACTGAAATACTTCTGACTGACAGAATGTCTTCCAAGATTTTCACTTTCTCTCTAAATCTATATGTCCTCAGTGTGACGCTTGAACAAGTAAACTTGTGAAGCTTCACTAAAACACAATGAATATTCACTTTGAATTTGTGCAGAAACACTGGTATCGGAAATTGTGGATTTTTCTTTTTTCTCTCCAGTTCTTACAATAAGGTTGTAAAGGTTGCTGGATCTGCTTGTTTCTCATTTTAAAGGTTAAATGCTGTGCTAATCAGTTCGCCCAATACAGTAAGAAGAATACATTATATTTAGCATAACTCCATTTGTGACACAACTGTGGATGTGTATTGGCAAGAATCCAGTGATACAATATGTATCAGAATACGGGGTGGGATGATATGAGTAAGACTTGGTAATATTATTGTTAAAACTGGTTTTAACTGTAGAAAAGCTGTCAAGTCATTCTAAAACAGATTTAAAACATCCATTTTGTTAATAGGTCTAGTTGATCCTCTGGAATGAAGAAGTTGAAAACAGCCATAAACTACGAGTTATACTTTTAATTTTTTTTACAAAAAATATTGTAATCAATAATGCTTCCCTTCAAATAAAAATAACAAAAAAATACACTGCTTTTGAATATTGATACGATTCATGGCATAATATCTTAATACATCGGCATATTTATTTTTTCTTACATCCCTAGAAACAACAATATAAGAAAAGCACCAAGTAGTGTAGTTATATTTTTATTTTGTGATGTGCAAAGGGCTTCAGCAGTCTTTCTGCTCCTCACCCAGCTCCCTAGCGTCCCTTTAGAGTGCAGGGTTGTGTTTTAGAAGACATTTTCAACACATCTCCAAATTAAAATTTCGTTCCAGTATGAAAAAAAAACAACAAATAAAATCCAGAAAAAGCTAACAGTGGACAATGTATTATGGAGGCGGAAAAGTATCAAAAATTCAACCTCAGGTTTTTAAGTGGTGGGGACAAAAGTATGATTTGTAATAAATGGCGGTGAAATGTCCCCTTTTTAAACAACGATTTTGGTTCCTGTTGGCATCCAAAAAAGGCTTTGCTTGGAAATGGATTAGCAATTCATCCCAACTGTTTAATAAACTGAGGAAATGGATTAGTAATTATTGCCGGGTTCCGTACGTTCGGCCCACAATGAGGGTGAAACATGTTAGGAGCCATACGATTGGCTGAAAGCGAATCCGGCTGGGTAGTGATGAATTTAATTGACAGATTCCTTAGCCAATGGTGACATTTGTTGTCTCTTCACGCTAGGCAAGTCTCAGAAATCACCACACGGAATTCTCTCACGAATGCAGAGGTTCACAAATGAGAAGTGGTCAGTTCATGCACATTCAGGGATTTATATGATCTGTGAGTATATATTTGAAGCTTCTCTCAAAATTATATTTGTGAAACAGCTTGTGTGCATTTGTGAAACAGATCGTGTGCATTTTTGAAACAGATTGTGTGTATTTTTTAAAGAGATTGTGTGCATTTTTAAAACAGATTGTGAAACAGACCGTGTGCATTTCCGAATGAGCATGTGCATTTGTGAAAAGCCCTGCTTGAGTTTATTACTTATGATACATTTCTGCCTCGATAATATATAGTCATTGCGTTGGTCTTAATAAAATAATCAATATCCATACGCATAATATTAGAATTATTCATATCCCTGGCCAATATGTGGTTAATGTAATATTCTAATTTTGCTAACATGTTTCGTCTCACTTGTAGGAATATATACATTAGAGTGACAAAGCCAGATGCCCAACTTGAATCTGTGAGAATCTGTTAAAGGAGCTGAAGATTAGGGTGATTGCAATGATGGCCTCCAACCTTAAAGACTCTGAGCTCATCACCAAAGCTGAATTGTCAAAATACCTGACGAAACAGCCATTAAGATGCTTAGCGATTTTAAGAAAAGTGAAATTTTTAATAGCAGCTCATTGATATTTTTAAACTGATTGAGTGGGGTATGAATAAATTTTGATATTCCATCTGTTAAATTGATGATTTTGAATATGTTGAAAAATTCATGTATAACTTACTTTAAGAAACCAAACTTATTGTTCGAATTTAAATCCTAGAGTGCCAGGGGCGTTGAGTACTTTTGACTCAACTATAAATTTGCTTAAAAGAAAATTAAAAAAAGTGCACTATTAATACACAGCAAGAGTATTTTATCATAAGCCTTAAAGAATATCCCAAATTCATATACAACAGCAACAGGTATTTCGAGACATCTTGAAAAGCATTTAAATTGAAATTAAATTCATTTAAAATGAATTTAATTTTACAAATGAGTTATGATGTAAACCACTCCCATTTCCTAAACAACTGAATCCAGCTAAATTATATATTTAAAAAGTTGATCTTTTAATTTGTCACACTCTGTTTACCCAGCAGCTGCATTTTTTCTTTTTTTTCTTTGAACGGTCTTCTCTCCGGTGTTTGATGGAACACTTCTGCAGCTGCTAGCAGGGATGAGGCATATACAGATGTTTGCTTTCTGCTGCACCTCCTGCCGAGTTTTTCCCCCCCCATTTAGTCTGAGGAATCCTTTGGTTTGATGAAACACGTTTTGCTTGCTTGTGAAGGATGCCTGTTCCCTTGTTCAGTCTCAGCAGTTATGTTACTGTACCTTTGCCTCCTTTTGATGACGCACCAGCTTTTGTAGACAGATGATGCACCTCTGCTTGCAGAAACACACAAGAGTGTTTTACCTCTGGCTGTGGAAGCCAGCTCCTCTTTTATTTTGAGTTTCTTGAATATACTCTATAGTCTCTGTAACCAGTCTTCGTTATTTTGATATAATAATGTATCCTGTCATTTTGCAGAAAGCTTTATATCTGAAACCTTGGATCCCACCGTATTTGCTTGCCATTTTTCTTAACTTTTTGTGAATTTACCTTATGTGAACTCAGGGATTAGCTGAAAGCAAAATAATTGAAAAGCCATTAGGAAAAAGCCCTAAGTGCCTCAACGATTTCCACTGTTTTCAGGCTGAGAGAGGTTGTTGCAGTGGAATTTCAGAGCCTGGTTCTCCTGTGTTTGTTTGGAATAGCTCACTTTGAGTGCATTTTAATGAAATCACGCCTTCATGGGCTCTTCAGTGTGATCAATAAGGGATGGTGGCAATTACAATATAGGGATATAGAGTGATGCAGGCGTTTAGCCTCTATGATACTCTTATACAGGCTGGGGAATTTAAAATTAATGCATCAGAGCTGAATCAGAAATCTTAAAGCAATAAAATAAGCAAATATTGAGAGTGTGTTGGTGCTCTAAAATAATGAATGAAATGAGCACCTTGACATACCCACATGAAAAATGGAGTAGAGCATTTAATTTTATAGATTTTCTTTTCAAATTCATAATGAGTATTCAACAATTTATTTTGTTGGCACATACTGTTGCTATAGGCACCTTCATTTTCACAAAGAAAATGTAGGCAAGGACAAACAAATTCTTTTTTTTTTCTGTGAGTTCTAAAATGACTGTTTTCACTCATACCTACAGTGATTCTAACTGTAATGAGTCAAACTAGATGGTGTCACCTATACAAAGAGCCCAAACATGCTTTTACACTCCATAGGGTTCAATACCACCAATAATTCTGATTTGGAGAGGACTTGTTCCATGTGATTAGCCAAATGATCCCAGTTGAATCAGAAGCTTCAAACTAGATGTCAACTATTGGCTTTCATCCTAAAAAGGAAAGAAATCTTTTTTAATCAAGATGAAAACTTTTTAAAAATGTTTTGTGGCCTTTAGGTGACAGAAAAGTCTAGGTGTCTCTCAAATGGTAATTTATGTGTAATAAAAAAAATAAAAAAAATTATAGTTATTGATGTTGATTACTATTGGTCATTTCTTACAAAAAATAAGTCAAAAAATTGTGGCCCCTGAACCTCTCGCCCTTATAGTGTGTTTACCTCCTAAACTTGCAGGTAGTTTAATTTAGAAATCTTTGCACCACTTGAGAGCAAATGTTTATTCTGTACTTTTAGATGGTTTTAGTAGGTATACAACAATAAGACTTATTTGTTATGTGGATAATAAATTGTTGGTAAATATTTTCAATTTAAGGAAAGAACGCTGCTGTTATGCACCTAAAAAGGTTAGGAATCAGCCAATCAGTGAACTCACATAGAACACAATGACACAGATTTAAAAGTGCTATATACATTGCTCTGCATAAATGAGTACCCCCCCTTTAAAAAGTATGAATTTAATCAGTAGCTCAATGAACAAAAGAACTATTTCCAAACTTTCCACAGGGCCGAGTTTTATTGAACACTTATTTAACTCCATAACATGAAATTAAGGTTAATAATCTAATTTAGATCACAAAATCTTCAGTATTACTCAAATTGGTTGAAGCAAAAATACACCCTGCAACAAAAACTACAACATCTAGTATTTTGTATGATTACCATGATTTTTAAGGACAGCACCAAGCCTTCCAGGCATGGTCTACACAATCTAAGAAACATCTATCTTTTTCCATTCTTCAAGAATAACCTAATTTAGAGCATGGATGCTGGATGGGGAGGGATTCTCAACTTGTCGCTTCAGAATTCTTCACAGGTGTTCGATTGGGTTCAGATCAAGAGACAAACTCGGCCATTCAATCACCTTCACCCTGTTCCGCTTCAGAAATGCAACAGTAGCTTTAGATGTGTGTTTTGGATCATTGTCATGTTGGAAAAGTGCACGACGACAAGTGCACGGAGTGATGGCAGCATCTTCTCCTTCAGTATAGAGCAGTACATTGTTGAGTTCATGATACCATCAATGAAATGCAGTTCCCCAACACCAGCAGCACTCATACAGCCCCACATAATGACACTGCAACCACGATGTTTCACTGTAGGCACCATGCTTTTTTCTCTGAATTCCTCACCTTTACGACACCATACAGTTTTTAAACCAGTAGTCACAGTGATCTTTGTCTCATCACTCCAGAGTATAGAGTCCCAGTAGTCTTCATTTTTTCACCATGGGCCCTAGCAAATTCTAGGCATGCTTTTTTGTGCATGGGTTTTAGGAGAGGCGTTCTTCATGGACGATACCCATGCATGCCATTCCTCTGCAGTGCGCATCGTATGGTGTCCCGGAAAACGTTCACTCCAGTTTGGCTTTCTACTGCTTTAGCTAAGTGCAGTGAACTTGCATGGCGATTTTCTTCAACCCTTCTACTCAGAAGACGCTACTGTCGAGATGTTAACTTCGTTGGACGGCCTTGTAAGATGGTTGCACTTCCATCTTTCTCAAATTTCTTGATCACTTTTGCTACAGTATTTTGACTGATATGTATAGCTTTGCTGATCTTCTTGTAGCCCTCACCTTTTTTGTGTAAAGAAATGATTTACTATCTCAGATTTCTCTTCCAAGGGAGAGCCATTACTGACAGCATGAAATGGGTTTCTCTTTGTAAAGTAATGCCCTTTTATTGTCACCTGTCTGCTGGACACCTCTTAAATGAATCATTAGACTCACCTGTGGTTGAATGCCTGTTAATTAGAAGTTTGTAGTCTTAAGTGTGGCTTTTCTCCTAGGACTATAATTGGGGTTTACTCATTTTTGCAGCATGGGCTTGAATGAATTTATTAGGCAAATCACTTTTTTGTGTGTGCAAATGAACAAATCTTGTTTGCAATCAATGGCCAACATTTGTGGGAGTATTTTGTCGTATAGTATATCATACAAAATGTTGATTCTGAAAGGAAGCTAAAGGTTTTCTGACAAACGCAGTGGGGTGTACTCATTTATGCAGAGCACTGTAGTTGTTGATTTTCTTCCTGCACCCTCTGCAAATGGTTAATTATGAAGCAATGAATGTCAGTAAGATTTTATGGTATTTAGTTCAAATTAGGCCTTAAGCTTTGAAAAATAATAACTTTTAATAGTCTCCCTTTCGTTTAACCTAATGTTGATAATGTTTGAGGAAATGCTTTGTAAAGTTGAAACTGTTCATGTTTTTATTTGATAAACAGGTTTATCTTAATGGAAATAATGTATGCTTTTATTTATCTCTCCGTCTTAGGAATTTAATAGCAGAAATTCACATGTAAAGTTTTAAACTAAATACCCTCAGCTCATGCAGGAGTCCAAAGAATAAAGTTTTTAGGATGTTCCCATGCTTTCACTGGTAAAGTGCTTAGCTGTGTGTGTGTGTTTGGGGGGGGGGGGGGGGGTGTTGCAGCAGCAGCTGCAGGATCAATTTTCCTTATGAGTGTTATGTTTCTAGTATCCCTGCTGAGCTGAGGTTTGTTACAGTCCTTTTTTTTTTTTTTTTCAAATAATGTTCACCCCATTTTCTCTGATGCTCAGTTTAAAACAACAATTGTGTTTTTGCTGTCAGATTATTGTGCAAATAATGTATCCTGCAACTTTGATGTAATAAGCAAGCATCAAACGGCTATCAGTGGTGATACACAGCCTATGAGACACAATCTTCCAAATTTTCATAAGAACAAAGCACTTCTGTGAAGGTGCTTAAAATTTTATTTTTCATAATGTTGCTCTCTGCTGATTTATTTAAAATGTTATCTTTCTGGAAAGTGTTCTGCCAGCAGATAGCATTTATGATGTTTATGTGGTTTAACCATGGGGGGGGTGATTTCGTCTTGCAATCGGGAGTTGCCAGTTGCCAACTGGTGGGGCCACTGTCTGGCAGCCTTGCGTCTGTCAGTGTACCCCAGGGTAGGCTGCCCTCATCAGTGCGTGAATGGGTAAATGACTGAATGTAGTATAAAGCGCTTTGGGGTCCAACTAAGTACAACGCTACAAGCCATTTACCACTTTTTACCATTGAATCCTTGACCTGAAACCTATTTTGAAGATTTGATTTAGTCAAAAAATAAACTGAGGAGAGGCTACAATGTGATTAAAAACCATATATTTTTCTGTTGGAAATTGTCACATCAGTGTGAAACCAGAGTCTTTGGACAGATTTACCAAACGGTGTGCTCTGATGGCAGGCTGCCCTCCAGCTCTGATAGGAACAAGTGTCAGTCAGCATGATGAGAGCTTTGAGAAAACCTCTGATCCTGCTGGGTCAGCAGGGACACTGTGCTGAAAATGCACCAGAGTGAGCATGAAGCTCATAATTTTATTTTGTAGGCAGGTGGGGAACAAATGGACTAAACTGTCAGCTATCTGGGCAACTGATGGAATGTTAAAGGATACAATACAATCATACAAAATTTCCTTGAAATATCTTATTAGGATATAAAATATTAAATTAGTTTTAAATATGTTTGATGATCTCTTGCTGGATGAATTTATAGTAAATCCTGACTTAGTTATAATTTGGATGAGACGTTTTGAACATGAATCAATTTAACAAATATCACCAATGTAATTGGTCAACACTTGAATGCATGAATGGGTAAAACATACTGCATATCCCATAATGTATGGGTTACAACAATGTGTTATTTTTGGTACTGATTGTTTGCCATACGCCCAGCCACAGGTGTTGTCTGACCAAGGTATGTGCCCCAGGTGAACCAAAGCCAGGCAGGACTGTGAGAGAAGGTGATGACACAGGGACAGAACACGGTTACGCTTAATCTAAGACTGATCAGCAAAGTCAAATAAGGCCGTTTAAGGGGTGTGGATGATGAAATTACCATTTTTATTAATATCTTAAAATCTATATGTGGAAGCCATGCAAGATTTAATGGGTTTCCTTTCAAAGTAGAAGAGAGCTACTGCTGTCTGCTAGCAGCTAGAAAACAATATCAAACTAGTTAGCAAAACAACATTCAATCAGCTGCAGGTGCAACAGCATCAATAACACAAAGATCTTGTATAGAGGACGATTCCTTACTCACTTAAACAAGCTGAGACACAGCAGGATCATGCTCGGCCTCAGCTTTGGAGTAAATGACAAACATCTGGGCGACCGGTCTGATACAGACAAAGGAGTTGGATAAAAAAAAAAACAATTGAACTAAATACCTCTAGCTCTCAGTCTGCTATAAACATGAAAAAATTTTTTGGAAAAAATCACTTAATTTACTGCCAAGGAGTTAATGTTTTCAAGCCCGCCTGCCTGTCCTTTAGAAACGGATGGATTTAGATGCAATTTTCTGGGAATGTCCGCAGTGAGAACAGGGACAACTGATTAAAATTTTTGGTTGATCCAACATCAAGCTTGTTTCCACCCACCGACCAGCGGGGCTCCCGGCATGCACTGGCTGGTTACATACATACACTTATCTAACTCGGGGGTATATGCCAACAGGCACATTTTATCTGTTGCAGAGATCAGCAATGGGTAAAAATGTTTTAGTAAAATGTCCTCCACATTGGTATGGAACAAATGTTCTTTTTTCTCTAGTTTGGAAGGAATAAATCATACAGAACTGATGAACAATTACAGGGGAGCCTGGTCAACACTCTTTGTTCTTTTCTCTTCTGTGGTGTGTCTGGCTTGCCACCCTGCAATAAAAAAACAAAACACAAAAAAAAAACTGTATTCTATGATCCATATGACATCAGCAAAGGGAGCACATCAGCAGCCATCACTTATTGTATTGGAGTGTGGCATCATGGATTTGGAGTTTTCCAGTCACCACGTCTAACATCATCACAATAATGACACGTCTGAAACGGAGCCAATGGGAAAACCTCCTGTTTTTGAAAACATGAAAAAATAGCACAATCAAACCAATTACCACAGCAAATAAGTATTATTACATGTGGATTTCTATCAGAATCACATCATAAAATAAAGCATCATAATAATTACCCTTTGCAAATTAAGCTTATTTTTTTCATACATAATCATTGTATTTTTTTTTTCAGCTGGAAAAATAAAGCATCTTATCTCTCTCTTCATGGTCTCACTCTGAGTCTACAGAGAAATCAAAGTAATTCTGTAAACATACAAAATAATACTGGCGACGGTGTGCATGACATGTATTATTTTTAATCATCTCAAGATATCTCATCCATATTCCTCCAACTGAGATTTTAAAAATCCTCCACTTTTTGTCTCACAAAAACATTTAAATATTGAAAACAGCTGCAAACTCCTCAGAAAATCTTTGAAGTTTTGGTCAGGGCACAAAAAAGGGAGTGCCGGAAAGCCGAACGGAAATGGCGCAATTCAAAGCTCCAGGTTCATTATGAGGTTTACAAAGAAGTGCTTTGTCTGTTTAACCCGATTTTACGTTGCGCAAGGGAGAAGTATTTCTCTGAAATAATCACAAACTGCAGAAACAATTCTCGTGTTCTGTTTGCCACAGTGAACAGATTAACTATTCCTCAAGTTTCACCCCCCTTAGAACAAATTTCTGCATCTAAGTGCAATGAGTTTGCAATATTTTTTATTGACAAAGTTCAAGGCATTAAAAATGTCATAATTACCACAAAACAAATAGAAAAACTGTTTCCAGATAAACACCTTGAGCTGACATAGTGACAAAACAATGACAAACAATTGAAGAGGTTATCTCTGGTCTGAGTTCATGTACATGCTGCCTTGATGAATTACCGACTCGATTTCTAAAGTCTATGCTGACTAGCTTGTTACCACAACTTGGTCAGTTAGTTAACATTTCACTTGAGACTGGAACATTCCCAAATGCCTTAAAGACTGCGGTCAATAAGCCTCTTCTAAAGAACAGCAGCCTTGATGGCACAACTGAGAAACTACCGGCCCATATCAAACCTACCATTCATAGGAAAAGTCCTAGAGAAAGTAGTATATCAACAGCTCACTTATTTTCTCCTGTCTAACAATGTGTTTGATACTTTACAGTCAGGCTTTAGGCCTCATCACAGTACTGAGACAGCTCTGATCAAGGTGACAAATGATATCCACATGAACACCAACGCAGGCAAAGTCTCAGTTTTAGTTCTGTTGGACCTGAGCGCTGCCTTTGACACAGTGGACCATGGGATTTTACTTCACAGTTTAGAAAACTGGGAGGGAATCTCTGGTACTGCACTAAACTGGTTCAAGTCCTAGGACAGGACGTACTTTATCGAAATTGGCAACTGTGTCTCAAACAAAATTCCCATGACCTGTGGAGTCCCCCAGGGGTCAATCTTGGGACCACTTTTATTCAACTTGTACATGCTTCCATTGGGTCAGCTAATTAGCAGCAATAATGTGTCTTACCATAACTATGCAGATGACACACACATCTACGTGTCACTGACGGCAGGTGAACATGGGCCTATAGATACTCCGTCACTGTATTGAACAGATCAGTTTGAGGATGCAAAACAACTTTCTCCAGTTAAACTCAGACAAAACTGAGACCAATATTTTTTGCCCCCAGACACAAAGAGAACGTGTTATCAGTATTCTTGAGTCTCTCTGTCTTCAACCAAAAACCACATCAAAGCAAAAACATCAACAGCTTTTTACGATCTGAAAAACATTGCTAAGATCAGAGGAATAGTGTCAAAACCAGACTTAGAGAGGGTTATCCATGCATTTGTCTCCGGCAGGTTAGACTATTGTAACGGCCTGCTCACTGGCCTCTCTAAACGAGCTGTTAGACAACTGCAGTACATCCAGAATGCTGCTGCTCCAGTCCTGACAAGAACCAGGAAATACGACCATATTAGTCCAGTGCTCCGGTCTCTGCACTGGCTTCCTGTCGCTCAGAGAATAGAATTTAAAACAGCTCTGCTTGAGTACAAGTCTTTTCATGGTTTGGCACCAAAGTACATCTCTGACATGTTAGAGACATGTGAACCATCTCGGGCCCTGAGAACTTCAGGGAGGGGTCTCCTGGTGGTTCCCAGAGTCAACAATAAACACGGTGAGGCTGCATTTCAGTTTCTGGCAGCTAAAATATGGAACAGTCTTCATGAGGATGTGGGACAAGCCTCAACTCTAACGTTTAAATCCGGGCTAAAAACTGTTATTTTTACCCGTGCAAATGACAATTGAAATGATTTTATCTGCAGTCTTGCTTTTTATTGTAATTACTTAATTTTTAAGTTGATGTGTTTTTGTTTGTTTTTTCCTGTTTATCTGTTTTCTTAATTTATGTAACTGTAAAGCACTTTGAATTGCCTTGTGTATGAATTGTGCTCTACAAATAAACTTGCCTTGCCTTGCTTCAATTCAGTTGGTGTGGACAGCACGTAAAACATTTATTTTTTCACCAAAGTGACACAAATGCTTATCCATAACTTGTGCTGGAGACCGTTGTCAACCGGTTCTATAAAAGAATAGATTTTTTTCCTCAATCAATGTACCATCATTACCAACATCATTTTAGTAAATGTTTGGTCCTGTTTCTGTTCTTTTCTGTGATTTTGTGGAAAATACCTTTTTGCTCAATCAGTCTCTCACCATTTTATAAAAGCTGGAAAAGAACACAGTGTGTTGACAATGGATACAAACAGTGTTTTTGAACCAAGTCAGAAATATGAGATGAAATATAAGATGGCTCAACTGTCAAACGTGGGGTCTTGACCTTAGCAGTCTGTCTCAGCAATGTGGAAACACAGATCCTAAACAGGCGACAAAAGAGCAGCGGAGAAACATTAGAATATCTGCTCGATTTCAGAGTTCCATTTTATAATTGCAACAACATATTTACAGTTCTTTGACAACAGGGGGTTTTCCATCTGTAGAGACTTTCCCTTCTTCCTTACCTGTGGGAAAAAATCATCATGGAGTTTGGCTTGAGACTTAATAATGAAGCTCAATAGTAATGCTTCAAACTGCTTATATTTGCTCATCATTGAGCCGGTGAAAGTTAATTTTCACAAACAAGTTAAATTGGAAAACAAGCCTGGGTTGAGACATCTGTTTGGGTCCTCTCTAATAAACAGACATTTAAAATCCAGCAGCATGTGACACCAGATTTAAATAATTGATATTTCTGTTTAATTACTCTCTGTATCTGTGTGTTTTTAGACTTTGTGACAGAGATGTACAGAGTAATGAGCCAAAACTTCCTAAGTCTCAGACTCTACATCCAGCCAACTCTATGCCATTGAGTTCCCTTTAATTATTCCCACCCCACAGCAGTCACAGTAGGTTTTTATGGGCTTCTGCGTCTGTTTTTTTCTTAAATTGTAAAATGGACCTGAAGCACACACTTTAAAGCTGATTTAGATTATTCTATTGAGAATCATTTTTTAAGTGGAAAAATTGATGTTTTCCCTGTCTAGTGTGGGGGAGACATGCTGCGCTGTGTGATCCCACTGCAGCACTCAGCAATTAACTGAAGCTACATCAGAGTGTGTGTGTGGAGAAAATGCATTTAGTCTCAGTTTGTTTTCTCTGAAGCAACACTCTAATGCTTTATTTTAATCATCCTAACAGCAGGAGAGGGCCTGAGCATTCAAGTGCTCAGATTTTAACTAATTTGACCCTTTAAATTGGACTTTGGATGAGTTCAAGGATCAGGGAGTTCAAACTATCATTCACAACATATTTATCGGAAATAAATATAATTTTTTTATTTTTTTGTAAATAGAGAGTATGGCCATGTCATTCTTGGTAGCATTGGTTGTTTTGAGCCCAGCAGTTTTGGTTATGAAATTGAGCGTTGCGCTGAGATGATCTGTCAACTAATGATGTAAACTAGTGTTCCATAATCTGCTCCAAGACTTCAAAATAAACTCTACCACCGGAAATATATATATTTTTTTTTTGATGGAAAACAATAGAACATTTGAATATTAGATTATGATTTTTAATCACTACTTTACTAAATATTCATGAAAATACTTAATTACATGAACAAATTAATTTCACACAGTAATTATTTGGTACATGGGTATGAAATTGGTCTTGGTACAACACAGAAGTAGGAAGGGGCGAAACAACCAAGAGTTAAGCCCCTGGAGCCTTTTTAAATCAAAGAATATCAACAGAGGAACTCACATCTTCATGAGCACCAGCATAGCCAGTAAGGTGTGGTAGGAAAGACTGATTACATTAACGAGGAGCAGCTTGAGGATAGCTTTGAGTTGTCTGGGTGTGCTCTGGAGATGAGAGAATTCAAGTCGGGTAGAAGGAATATGTGTGATTCGAAGTAAGACAGGGAGTACTTCAGAAAGGGGCAGGATGTTTGATATATTAGACAAACTGTTCTGAATAGGGAGCAACATCAAGGACAACCTGGCTACATCCAAACTCACAATGTGAGCCATGTCAAACTCTTTCAGCTGCTATTGCCGCTGACTGAGGAACCAATCCTCTAAGTCCTCTGACCTTCGCTCACCACACTATTTAGACATCCATCGCTGGTCTGCAAATGTCCAAAAGGAACGTCTTGATCCCAAAATGTTTCTTTCTGAAAGTGGCTTACATATCATCTAGGGTATTTTGGAATATCTCTGATACTAGGATACATACCTCTATTAAGTATATTAGAAACAGTTTATATTTATTTTTAAAAATCAGTAGCTACACATTTGAGATATTTAGAAGTTCTTTCAACCAGCAAGGCTTCTGTGTTTTAACTTCTCTTTTTTCTCTTCTCTGTACAAAGATTCCTCATCAGCATCCAGCCTTTATTGGTTTTCCATTTGAAACCTAATTGTCCCTTCAGAGGGCAAATTCACTTTGTTAAAGCATGCATTGTAAAAGCTAAAACTCCTCTCGGGGACTTAATCACACAAGTTTATTGATTTGCTACTTCTTTATTTCTTTTGCTCAGAGATTTCTTCTCTGTACTGGTTAAAAAAAGCTTTTATTTATTTTACTTTTACCCATTGAATTTCTGCTTGTTTAAGCAGTTAACGTGACAGGTGCTCAACTGATTAGAAATGCAAACTCATATTCTAATACAGTTAAAAGTGTGTTGGAAAAGAGTGAAGAGTTTGCAACCCAACTTTTTGCCCAAAGTTAACCAACACCAACTTTGAACGCAGACACATTCAATACATCTTCCTCTTATCGTTTGTCGTCCCCATTTCCCTGCTCTTCATCTTCATCCCCTCTTCACTGTGTGAGATGAGCAAAGCCATTATAAGTGTGAGTGGAGCAGCAGGCCCATTTATTCAGATTAGAGCCACATTGTTGAGGGGCACGAGCAGCAGATGGGCTTTCTGCTTTGGCTGTCTGGCCGAGTCTTTACGGACCTGTTCTGACTGTCAGCCGACCATGATGATGATTAAAGAAACAATTTCTTTCTACCTTTTCCTTCATTATCTTTATCTTTTACAAAATTATGTCTGCAAATTTAGTGCTTTATTTCCTTAAAGATCTAAAAAAATCTTTACACTCTGTGGAATAAATGCATTCCTCTGGTGTAACTGATTATATTTTAATTCTTCCACTGTTACATGATCATTAAGCTTCTCATGGGGTTTAGTCCAGCACATATACACTGTTTCTAGATGGTAGTAGGCCTTAGAAAAGGCTAACAAAGGTCAGTAAAGGTTTTCACTTCCCTGATGGCCTTTTAATAATCTCTTTCTCTGTTCAGACAGCATCCTGTCTTCCTGCTCTCCTACTGTGACCAACCCCCCACACTTCCTAACATCTTTCTATTTCTTCCAGCCTCCTCTGTAATTATTGCCTCCACTGTCTCCTACTGATTCTGCTACCTTCTTTTTGCATTTTTGTTTGCCCTGAACCCTACTGAGCCAACAAAATCTGTTACAAAAATGTGGGTGGTTGGGATTAATATAGTAGATATATGACGTGCTGAAAAAAGAATTGAATCAAACCGTTAGAAAATCTTTCAAAATTATTTCTCTAGGTGACATCTCTTCTTTAAACTGCACAGCCCACTCATGTAATTTTGTATCTTTCACACGATTTATTTTCTCTGCAGTCACTGATTTTTACAGCATTTCTACATCTCTAGTTGGAACATTTAATTAAAATAAAACAGGTGTGTTTGACTGTTTAAAACCTTGACTGAACTATATAGTAAAGGCTTAGCTGTGGCTTTTTTATGATTTATTTTTAAAATGTAATATTTGTAACTATTCTTCTAAGGGCAATTTCTTCAGAAACCAGTTAATATTATCAAACAATTTTTTATTGACTTGATTCTTTAAATACAGCTGCTTGTTTAGAAATCATGTTCGTATTAATATGCTTCCTTTTGAAGTGCGTTAATCTTTCTCTGAGTGCTGGTTATCAGCCTTAAAAACCAAGCTGAGAGGGATCAACCTGAAAGTACCTCAGTCAAAATGTGACCACTGTAGTTAGACTGATGCATCCTGAAGCTCTGCTAAGGTTTAAATGTTTAAAAACATCCTTTAATTAAAAATGTAGACTTATAACTTCCTGCTACAGCCCTGTAATACAGAGTAGCTAACTGACTACTTTTGTCATTTTAAAAATCTGAAAATATTCAAGGTTCATATTACAATATTTTTACCAGACGTGCTCAGTTACTACTATGCAATAACATGGTATTTTAGGTAGCAATTGAATGTCCCTATCCATTACCTTTGTTACATATTATTACTAGCTGTTACCACCAGGTAACTGTAAGGTGCTAGTGTTTTTTTCTATAAACTTTTGCATCAGATAGGCTTACTCATTTGCTATTTTTGCCATGCAATTACTAAGTGGCTACTAAATATCCAGAAAACGTGTGTGAGATTTAAACTTCTTAATCCAAATGTAAACCATGATTGATGTTGTTTTATTTTTGATATGAATTTCTCTCCTGTTACTTCTGTAGCTTGCATCATCATTCATAATACTTTTGACTTTTTATTTATGCTTTAAGCTTGATGCCTTTGCCTACTATTTAGCGGTATTTACCACCAAAGATGGATCAATTTGTAACTTACGGTAAATATATCACTGCCTTCGGGGAAGCATTGTTGAATGCATCCTCTGTAATTAATTCAGCAGTTCTCCCAGATGAAAACATCAACAGGACCAAATGCATTAGGAAGTGAGAGCAAGTCAGCAGCAAAGATGTAACAATACATGACCTCTGAAAGATGGAAAATGATCACAGATTTTTCACCTTTATTCGTTGTTTTGTTCCAGTGCCCTTAGGGAGAGAACATACAGTACAGACCAAAAGTTGCGACACACCTTCTCATTCAGTGTGTTTTCTTTATTTTCACGGCTATTTACATTGTAGATTCTCACTGAAGGCATCAAAACTGTAAATTAACACATATGGAATTATGTAGTAATTTTACAAAGAATTGTGAAATAACCTGGTCTCCAAAGTCACCGGACCTGAACCCAATCGAGATGATTTGGGGTGAGCTGAACCGCAGAGTGAAGGCAAAAGGGCCAACAAGTACTAAGCATCTCTGGGAACTCCTTCAAGACTGTTGGAAAGTTAAATAAAAATTATGTTTTTCAGTTGACAGAATTTTTTTTACATTTCTTAAAAAGTTTGAGGTTTGTATGATGGAAAATTTTTGGAGAACTGATACTCCTTGAGATAGGATACAAGAAACCTTAATTAGTAGTATTAATTTAAGCATTTATGTATCTGTTATCTAGTTTTAGTTTGAAAGAATATATAAAAATGTCATATGTAAAATTTTTCTTAATATGTTTTGCATTGTGTGAGATTAACACTTCAAATATGTTTACCGGAGATTTAGATTGAGGATTGACCATCAAAACTATCATCTTAGATGAAAACACAACTTTATAACTTTTTTTCAATGTAAAACCAGTTCTTTATTTAAAATAACTGAAAAAAGTCATTGAAACTTTTTTATTTCTTTAGTTTGTTCAGTTTAGCTAACGAGCATAATTGAAATAAAACTTGCTTAGCCATTTAAGAACTGAAGTATTCTTAAGTTGATGTCTAAACAGATGATCAATAACAAGGTAAAAGGAAATGGAACTGAAGGTTTCAAAAAAACTACCTAAAACCGGATTTTTTAGATTTCCAAACTTCTCTGATGGCAGATCTCAAAAAAGAGAAAAATCAAATGTCTTTTTACTTTGAGAAAATATATCTTGTTATTTAATGCTTGAGTGACAAACTCTCTTACTAAACATCATTTTTCTTGCGC
Source organism: Apricaphanius iberus (assembly GCA_028564705.1). Taxonomy (NCBI): domain Eukaryota; kingdom Metazoa; phylum Chordata; class Actinopteri; order Cyprinodontiformes; family Aphaniidae; genus Apricaphanius; species Apricaphanius iberus. The sequence goes on along the minus strand of JAPXFQ010001878.1, from coordinate 6,039,595 downwards.
CTTGCCACTGAAAGGAGGAAGTGGGGGAAAAGGAATTTCTCTGGCAGCTCACACAATCACAGGCAAGTGGAGGATTGATTTCTGCCCTTCAGTAAGGGTATCAATGTTGCCGTTGTTTTGTGGCTCCACTGAGCGTGACACAGCAGCTCAGCAAACCTCGAAATGTCACGCTGGCCACACACCGGCCAGCTGAATGCATGGATGGAGAGTCTGTCAAAGCTGCAGTGCATTCTGGGCAAAAGGTTCTTCATCAATACCCAATCAAAGATCGCCTTCAGGCCAAACATAGGAACATCCTTTGGGGAAATACTTGTAAATATATTGATTCAAAGAGATAAAGATGTGTATGTAAGAGAAACATTCACTTCGTATTTTTTTATCATTTTGTTTTCAACATAACTTAACATTTATTTAGATTCGTACAAAAGCAGCTGTCTCTACTGACTTTGATGTCAGAGGGAGGAATAAAGACACTTTGATTTTCTGCTGATATGCTCAAAAAGCTAAACGCTAATCTTAAGACTGGTTTTTACCAAAAGAGATGGCAAGGGACCTTTATTTGTATAACACACTTTCAACAAGGAAATTCAGTGTTTTACATCATTAAGGGATCAAATACAATAAAAGTTGCAGTAAAAGCATAAAAAACATTAGAAACACATGGCACATTAAAACATATTACATTCCAGCTATTATTAAACATTTTCTCCAAGGCAGTTCCAAATGAATAGTTTTTTTTAGCTTTGATTTAAATGGGACCGTTTTAGCAGCTTTACAGTGGTCTGCAAGTTTGTTCGAGATAAGGGGAGCATAGAAACTTAAAGCTGCTTCTCCATCTTTGGTTGTAATTCGAGGGATAAGTAGACTTGAAAGACCCGAGTGGTCTGGGGAGTTGGTATAGTTACAACAAGTCTTCAGAAGTATGTTGTGCTAAGCCATTTAACAAGCAGGACCTTAGAAACCGGGTGAATCAATCAAACTAAAGATAAACACATGGATTGAGTTTTTTTTAAGTCCTATTGTGACAACAGTTCTTTAATCCTAGAAATGTTCATCAGAAGTTAGAAAACTTGATCTTGTTATTGCCTTTATGTGATGCTGGAGATTCAGATCTGAGTCCTTGACTACACCTATATTTTAGGCCTGATCAGTAATTTCTAGCTTTATTAAGTGAAGCTGTGTGCTGACAGTTAATTGTTGCTCTTTAGGTCCAGAGATTATTTATTTTATTTTTTATTTTAATTCAGATGGAGAAAATGATATATATATATATATATATATAATTTTCTCCATCTGAATTAAAATTAAAAATAAAATAAATAATCTTTGGACCTAAAGAGCAACAATTAACTGTATGTATATATATATATGTATGGGAAATCCATCCATTAGTGTGCTCACTTGAGGTTTTGAAGAGTTCAAAATCACCTTGTGATTGTAATGTAAAGCTGTGTATCGTATGCATAGTTATGGTAACTGCTATTGGTTGCTTTATTCTTGGCTAGCAGGTAATGTAGATATTAAATTGGAGAGGCCCCAGGATGGAGCACTTGGGGACCCTACATGTGATTTCTGTCTGTTCAGATGTTCTGTCCTGTCACATGATGATTAGTTAGTATTTCAACTGTTGCAAATAAAGTCCATGGATTAATGTTTTTGTTGATGATTTCCAAGAGAACTGTTCCCTTGCATTACCTTGCATTAAATACTTTTTTTCTGTCTAAAGAAGTCCACTATTGGCGGAAATAGTGCTTAAAATATTGCGTAAAAAAAAAAAAAAAAAAAAACGATTGGATGACATGGTATCAAACACTGGGATGTTTGAGATATTTAAACCCTTGCTGATAGTAAACCACTGCATTTCACCAGATACATAAGCAGCACCTAAGAAGGTTTAGGCTTGTATCCCTCACAAAAGTGTTACATCCAGCTGGTCCCTGGAGATCAGAAAATCACAGAAGAATTGCAAAAAATAAAGGGTAGTATGCGGGGAAAAATGGAATTCTAAGTCTATAAGTAGCATTACAAATCTCTGACTGTAGCTCAGTGGTAGAGTAGTTGGCTTGCAATCTGAGGGTCGTAGGTTCGATTCCAACATGTCGATGCCCCTGGGCAAGGCACTTAACCCCAAAAAGTCAACATCGTCCTCCCGAGCCATGTTGGCTATCGGTGTATGAATGTGAGTGTGAAACGGTGAATGTGGCTTCAATGTAAAGTGCTTTGAGTTGTCAGTATGACTATAAAGGCGCTATATAAGTTCAGTGCATTTACCATCCAACAGAGGTAAATAGAGACTTTTTGGAGAGGAGTGGGCAAACGCTGTATCAGTTTAATCCGTTGGCTCAGGGCCCTGAGCCAGCAGCATAGTAGCAAGCAAGCACAGCGAGCCTAGTGCTAGCAGCGATGCTAAGTTCATGAGGGAATCATGGTGTCAGCTTTATTTCGTTATTCACGTCGTATTTAAAACATATAGGTTATAACTTATGGCTTTACACCACTTCAACGTTGTGGTCCTCCAAAGTGCAATATACAGATTTCAGCGTTCTCTGTTCCTCTTAGCACTTCTTCGGTTTGCATGTAGCACACAAAATAAGAAATTTCAACTCGCCGCGGGGCGATTTTGTCTGAGAGAGGTAGGGCGTGCCTGTGATGTAGACTATAGAAAAGATGTACCGCTATCAGCCAACCACAAATTTCAAATGCAGCAGCCACATATTGACAATGAGCAACAGCACTAAGATTTTTCTAAACATTTTTTGAATTTAACTATTTTACATGAAAATGTAAAAAGAAAATGCCTTGAAACTGAAAGATTGCATCGGTAAAGATCCATCAAAAAAAAGTTGTTTTGGGGTTTAGTTACTCTTGAAGTCCAGCATTTGTCCTTGTTTACGTGATGGTTCTTTGACATGCTGGGTCAGTTATGAAGAGGAAGAGTATCACATGATGTTTTTGCTTGTCTGTCTTGGGTGTTCCCACAGTGATTAATTGGTCATGATTTATACAAATTACAGAAAGACGATCACTCAGTTTTATAAGTCCCAGAGGCCTGGTGTAGTCCAAGTTTAGGTGTTAAATTTGTTACAATTCTAATTCTGTTACATTCAGTCTTTCAGACAACATTTTGATGGGAGATTCATTTGGTAATGATGACGAGTAGGATATAATTGGAGAATGCTGGGATGAAAACTGTATGTTTCTGCTTGCTGCTCTTTGTGCTGGTGTTGTTATCATTGTTTGGTGTGCTGGTGGACAGGCAGGGTGCACTTGTTCTCTCGTAATTACTGTGGGCTGTGTCATGGTCACCCCTTAATACTTTCAGACGGAGTACTTTCTCTTACTGTGTTGGAATTTCTTCTGCATTTTCTTCCTCAGAGAGGGGGTCAACATGTTGATGCACTGCAGAGTGAGTCATTCATCATCACACTGCAAATGCAAGGTCCTTTAAGTTAAATGGCTTGTTATGGCTGGGGGATTATTATGGAAAATGCCTTTAATTGTAACATTGCTAACAGGTTCTTTCTCAATGTAAGCAATCATCAATAAGGTCATCTTATTTGCATATCCAGTGTTTACTTCGCCATTGATTTCGAAATGACAAATCTTCTTTTCCATATTAAATCTGGAGAACTTTATCAAATTTCACAGCTTAGCAATGTTACATCGTTTTCCCACAGTCCTTCAAAAAAGTAAGAGCAATAGAAAGCTATAAAAAAGTTTAAAAAAAGAAAAGAAGGCAACCGAACAAGAGAAATGAGAGACCGATCCTCCTTAAGCAGCCATACACAGAGTCAGCACAAATACTTCAAAGATATGTCCAAAATTTTTAAATAGGGACCGTATTTTAGCATTAAAAATGCAGTGATAGGTCATATCTTTAGTGCTGAAAATACTACTAAGCACTACAATTAGAATATACAGCAAAGATCCAGGACTGATTTGCTCATTAAAATATGGTTCAACTAATAAGAAGTACTTAAAATGAACAAAACCATTGAGGGGCATGCATGATCATTTGTGAGGCAAAAACTGATGGTGGCATGTAATGCATCACCTTCTTTAAAAGTTGGTATGAGGTGAGTGGGTTTGCTGTGTTACAGTTTATTTAGGCATGCAGGCCCAGTAAGTTTACAACAAACTTGATTGCTCTTGTTAGCTCATGTACCATTTAGATGTGCAAGCCTAAGTTTTGCCAACATCTTTTTACAGAAAGAAAAAGCTGTGTTTTATGAGACTCAGCAAATTACTGGTTTTGATTTCAAGACACAAAAATATTAGCAAGCTTCTAAGAAGCGCTTACGTTTTTTTTCTTTTTTTTCACTTAAACAAATTTTGCATTATTTCTCTTTCTCTCCGCTTTGAGCCTGAAGCACGCTGTGTACTTGTGTTTACATCTTAACAATGTATAATCATAAATCAGCTTAATCAGGCGTAGCTAAACTCTCAACAGTGAAAAGATCTCTATCCAACCAAGGCAACCAGAAAAACAATGGATTAAAAGGAAAATGGTTAATATAGGAGATTAATATTTAGAGGTTCCAGAGGGAAACCAAATACAAAGGGTGCAGTTAAGTAGTAAGAGGTGAGAGAGCAGAAAGGGTGGATTAGTCCCAGACAATGAGAGGCTCGTGAGCCCCCTCACTAGAATGATGTTCGCTCTCTTGTGGAGCTTGTTTCTCTTTAATGTGAATGATCTGTAGCCCATATCCAAAATATTCAGAAAAAATGCTCTTGGCTGGCATTGGTAAAACAATCAATCCAGAAACTGCATTAACTTTACCTGGCACTGATTCGCTTTACCCCGAACAGCAGAAATAACGAAGACTTGACGTTTCTGCAGTAGTGCTAAGATGGCTTCAGCTATATTATTAATGCATATTAAGGTAGATTTTGTTTCATACATTAAAATAGACAAATATGAGCTTTGGGGGGAGGTTTTTTAAGTATTTGTGGATTCAGTTATTTGCAGGCAGTTGTGGCCACCAACCCCAATGAATACTGGGAGGGTCACTGTACTTAATACTTCAACGTCCAAACACAACTTCGAATAACTGTAGAAAATTACAAAGCCACTGAAGTTTGCTGCGACTTGGCTTTAGGGACATTTGAAGGTCAGAAGGTTTTGCATATTACATTGATTTTAGCACTATTCTTACATTTAAAATTGTAGTGCTTGAATTGTTGCACTTTGAGTTTCTTTGACAACTTTACATTTCACCATGGCAGTGGTGAGAAAATAAGATGATCAATCAGTGGAGTGACTCACGTAAAGAAAAACGAACAGAAAACAAAAGTAATAAAATCATCTTGCCTATCAAAGTAAAAAAAAAAAATTCAATGTACCATTTTGTGTGCATGTATGTTCATAAGTGAAGCAATATAAAAATGTTTTCTGGTTATTATTTTATGACTTATTTATTTATTTATTTATTAATTTGAGCAGTGTTCATTCTGCTCAAAAGGAGTGGGCAGAAGCAAAAGCTTATGAGCACCCGCCCCAAAACATACTACACTTATAATTGGAATGTACGTAAACAGATCAAAACCCAAACTCTGTTATATAAATAGTTATTTATTTATGTGAGATGAACATTGTGAAGATATTTAGTTGCAATTAATCTACTGTGGTGTCCTTAATGTTGATAACTCATAAGTATTTTTATTAATTTTTATAGAACATGTTAATGTAAACAAGAATCACCCAAGCAGCAAGAGTATTCTTAGCATGCTCTTAAACTCTGTCCTTCATTTTTAGAAAACCACAGAGAATGGCCTGAAAATGGTCCATTATCATTTCTTGTAATAGCACTTAATAAATGGATTGTAAACAAATTTATTCAATAACATAACCATTAGACAGACAGTTAAGCACACTGAACTGCTTTTTTCCTAATAATGTGGCTTTGTATCACTCGCCCTTCTGTCCCTTTCTGCTTATTTGTTTCAGAGACAAAATAACAAGTTATTTGTCTATATTCCCATATGTTTGTCTGCTTGACATCAATTTGTGGTGCAGCTCTTAGACAAACAACTACACCCAAACAACCAAGCAAACTAAAACAAAATACTTTTGTTGTGGATAGTAATCCAAAAATCACAAATATAATATATTAGCAATATGTGATGTGATATGTGGAAACAGCATAGCTGATGTTTAAGCAAAGCATCCATTATTCCCCTACTGATACACCAGGAGTAAACAGTATTGGTGAAGAAATGTAGATCAGTAAATCACAAATTGCACAGATAATTTCAGGCAGACTGTGGGTGACTGAAGTTTTAAGTGGTTACAAAACCCTAAAACCTAATTTCTAAAACAATGACAGAAATGTATTTTTAGGCTTTTTAACCCCTAAAACTTTAATCATAAGTTAGCATAAACCACCACTCAGTCAAGGTGGTGTATACACATCAATAATGCCACTTTTAAAAACATGTAATAAGTAAAGTAATATGATTACTTTCTTGGGAAGTGATCATTAATTAGTAATTGATTACTATTTCAAATAACGTGACCAACCCTGGTTGAGACTCTTATGTCCACAGGTGGATGTAGTGGTACATGTGTGCATTTGTTTTTGTATTTCACTCTGATTATAGATCCTGGTTTGACAGAAGGATGTTTAATGTGAGTACTCACAAAAGCTAGGCCTTTCCTCTGTAACTGTAATAACTGTATGCTAATAAATGAAGATTCCGGGTACAATTTAAGTTCCAACATTAATTTATTCTTTTTTATCAAGTATTTGTTTAGGAAGAATATGTAGACAAAGCTAGATCCTAAAACAATTTATTTTCATCTTAACATGTTTAATTTAATATTTGTAGTATCCACCTAAAACTAACCCAAAATATCTAATGCGTAAAACTAGTTTTTTGCAGCTATTTTGGCTAGAATCTTCTTTTGAAAATAAAAGTATTTCAAGGAGGATTTTCAGACAAATGTCAATGTGAATTGCTCTCAGCCCCTCTGTTCTTGTCAGTAGATTCATGTAAAGCCATGTTGAGGGCAGGATCTGAGCAGGAGGCAGTGAAATGTCAGTGTCTTTTATTCAGATAGCTACAGGTTGTCTCCATGGATTTCTGCAAGAGAGAAATGTGATTTTAGAAAACAGAAAAGCTGACCTTAGTGATTTCAACTATGGGTCTATTATCACCAATTCTCTCTAACAATAACTGGTTTTGTGTTCAGTTTTTACGGATTAAACATGGAATCATGCAGTTTAATTGTTCACAAGTTAGTGTCTCATTAGGCCTCTTTTTTAGAAGGGGATCTTCCACCCCTAAGTAAAAATGTGTCTGTTGCGATGTACCCAGAGTTATATAAGTGAGCATTTTGTAACAAGTCCAGTGATTCTCCTCATCTAGCAGCAGTCTGTTTCTTTTAGCTTAGCTTAAAGCAATGTATTGAAAGCAACTACTATTATTGTTAGTAGTTCCCGTTCACTTACATTGTTTTATGCTAAGCTAAAGCAAACAGACTGGAACTATCAGGGGAGTCAGTGGGCTTGTCACTTATCTAACTCTGGTGAATATGGCAGAAGACAAATTTTTGCTAGGGGGTGGAACATCCCTTTAACTTGCAAACACTATTAGAAACTATCTGGATTGAACCTTATATATTTACATAGGTTAAAAAGGACCCCACAAAGTTGCTAGTGCTGCAGCACCAAACCATTACCTGGACACAGTCCCTGCCTACAGCTTGGTCTTTTTGTGGTGTCAACCCCCCCCAATCTATTTAGATTTTTCTGTCACAAAGGGAAAATATGTTCCACTTTAAGGAATAATTTCTTTTAACAAAATAGCCAAAGGGGCTGCACATTTGGTTGCATTTTTTTACAGCAAGAAGGTCCTGGGTTTGGATCCTGGCCTAAGGTCTTTCTGCATGGAGTTTGCATATTCTCTCTGTACTTGTGTGGGTTCCTTCGGGCTACTCCGGCTTCCACCCACAATAAAAAACCCCCCCCAAACATTTAGATTAATTGGTCTCTCTAAATTGTCCATGGGTGTGTGCGTGCGTATGTTTGTCTGTCCTGTCAGTCTGTGCGTTGATGCACCGGTGACCATCGCCTCTCACCTAATGACTGCTCTAGATAGACTCAAGCCCCGCTGTGACCCTTCAAGGATAAACTGGGTTTTTTGAAAAAATCTAGTTTTAGGTCCTTTCAGATTTGTATTTGACCAAGTCCATAGCTTGAGAAGGATGAATTGTACGTATGAAATGCCCATGGAAGATGGTTGATTTTATGTCTGATGAAGACATTTCTGTGGGCATTTTTTCCCAATCCTCCTGATGAAAAGACCAAGTGACAAACCATCTTAAATGTTTTGACAGAGGCCACTAGCTTTTTATTGAAAATGAGAAACCGGCCTACAATATCACAGAATCGCTACTGTACTAAACAGTGAGCATTAAGGAGCTTACACATTTACATTCTTTGTTTCACAGCGTTACCATCTGCAGTGTCCACAGTTCTCTGTAAAGACCACAGAGGGACCAATTGCCCAAGTTTGCTGTAAACTAAGTTTGTGAATCTGTCGATGCTGAATAAATCACATAATTGACATTTACTTTAAAACAGCCATCATTTATGACAGACGGGTCTTTTCTGTTTTAGAATTAAAATATTTCATCTTGATTCAGGTCATTCTCCCCCGCTGAATACAAGGTGTATTTTCATTTTTTTTTTCTCTTTCTATATTCACAACATATATTTCTGATTTCCCAGGAAACGACTGAACTTGCTGTGAGTCATTGACGCTTGATTATGTGAAAAGTGCATTTATAGTATATCAAATTTAATTCAAAGCTTTCTGCTTCATTAATTGCAGCATGCAACAATGTCCTGTAGTGTCATGTTTTGTATCGGATGTCATTATTCCAAATCCGTGCAAAATGAGAATGATTTTCTGCCTCTAAGGGAAGATCCTTAAGTAAAAACCCCTGAACTGCTTCTGGATGCAGTGGCCAACAGTCTATTGAGATGATTGACAAGCTTTAAAATCCTTATTTACATTGATCGGTTTCCACCTCAGGTGGGACTTCCATAGATTTTCTGCCAAAGCTCAAAGAAGTATCATCTCTGAAATGTTTCAGGTATTACAGACTCCCAAATTCTGAAGCACCGTCAAGAATCCTTTTATGCATGAATGCACACCGATCCCCGATAGCGTGACACAATTCAGGGGGACAAGATGACAAAAACGAACAAGAATAGAGCAAAGAAACAGATGGCAGAAGTGCTTTCATGCCTGATTTCACCTTCTTCCTTTCTCCTCCAATTTATTTTGTTATGTTTGCAGACTGCTGCGGACACACCGGCATTTTCCAAGTGAGAGTACACTCTAGGTTTCTTTGTTTAATGTGATTATTTATAAATCAGGTTTCGTTTTGTAGTTGTGACTGCTCTATGACTTAAATTTTTGAGAGCCTCTGCACCTCTGGATAACTGCTGGTTAGCTGCCAATGCTGCTGCTCAGGAGGAAGATGGGCCGAATACATTCTGAATCTGTTTATTTCAGGCAGAAAATTAATTTAAGGTTAGCTTAAGATCACTTAGATAATTTACACTAAAATATAAGAATGAAGCTTTTAACCAACACAAATTATTTTTTAAACATTTTGTCTTTTTTCCTCTTTTATTCTGGTTCAAATGAAATATAATTTTTATTGCCACTGCTTTTGAACTATTAACTCATTAAGATCTTGGGACCAGAGAAGAAATTAAAACAATTTAAATTTCAGGCTGCTGGAACATAATCGGGTTGTAGCCGGAGCTTTAAACGCCCCAATGAAGAGAGAAAGACAGACAAATTAAAAAGGCAAATAATTGAAAATTACATTCATATATAACAAGCATTTATTCTACTAAGCAAAGGTTTAGAACTATTATCCTTCAGAATTAAAAGTTTGAACATAAATCTTAATTTTTATGTTTTCTCTCAGGCATTCATACTCCCTCATTGCAAAAGAAAAAACACTTTTTCTTAGAACCTTACAGGATTGCTGAGCTGCAAAAGCACCCCCTCTCACAGCCATCCATTGCTGCAGAGGTTGGATATAGACTGTCAAAAATATTTCAGTTGCATTCAGGCTACTGTCTATGAAGACACAGAAGGGCAGAGACGAGACCCAAATTAAAACCCTCTGCAAACAAGAGCTGTTGAAAGAGGGGAATTTATTTCTTTTCTCTAACTTAAAACGTTTTAAAGGCTCATGAACACAATTCCAGCAAGCATTTCTAAACAAGTAAATGGGATCTTATTTAATTTTCCAACTAAGTTTCTTCTCCTTTTCTTTTTTTTCTTATGTTGCATCTTGGTTACAACCCAGATGTGCTAAAAGCTAATAGTTGCCGTCCTGCAAGTCCTGCAAGACCTCGTTGCTGTTGTTTTAGAACTTTGGCCACGGCAAACCGAACCCACCATCATCTAAATGTATGTCAAAGTCTATGTAAAAATCTAATTTAAAACCAGAAATGACACCAAGTGCAGTGGAAAAACAGTTTCTTTCCTGATTCTAAATGATGGGCTTACTCCTTTTGTTTAAATAATGAGTCACATAATTGACCATAATTTGCTGGATTTCAGTTCCAGGGATATTGTTAGTGAGTTGGTAAATGGCGACTCTTGAAACTCCATTAAACTACTTGTTGGTCCTTGCATGTAGGTATTTGCATGTCTCTGTAACGTTTGTCTGAAGCTCCACCCTTCCGTTACCCTCAAGGGAAGCAGAAGCAGAGTTGGGTGGGGATGGATATATAGGGTATTCAAATTGTTAGAAAGTTTAAGGTTACTTTTCAGCCAACACAAGCTTCAACCAGCAGTGAACTTCATGATAAAGTACTCTGTGTCCCAAGTTGTTCTGGGGGCTTAAAAAGGACATGAAAACAAACGGCTAAAAAATTTTTTTCATTAGCTCCATTGTGCCTCTTTTCACATAAATTTGCGTGCGTTGATATAAATGATTAATGCACAGACATGACCTTAATGTGGAAGCATTTGGCTTTACCTCCACAAAAAAAAATAGGAAGCAATAAATAGATTTAATACAATCCTCTTGTATTAAAACAAACAGAAACAGGATAAACAACGGCCCTTTTCCTTCCAGATTCTGATCCAAACAATCCTTGCAAACATATTCACACTCCTGGAACTATTAATAATATAACCATATATATAACCACAATCCTGAATGTATTTCATTATGATTTTATCTAATAGACAAACACAAAGTAGTTAATCAATAGATATTGAATATTTTTCTCTATATAATAATTCAAATGAGTGCCATTTGTTTGTTTGTGTAAAGTCCCTTCTACTCTTAAAACCTCTAACGAAAATCCAGTGCAACCAATTTTCTTAGAAAATCTTTTGTGTAAGAAAAGTTGACATGTCTGCTTTAAGAGTTGTGTTGAAGAATAAAAGTGAACAAAAAAAAATAATTCAAAAGAATTGTTGATGGATTTTTCTGGGGGTGTCCCTGACTAAGGATTTACTAATTCGAAGTAGAATGTTGAATCTTTCTATAGTCAACCGATGTTTGAATGATCTATGTGTGTGTGAATGGGTTTGGAAGGGTTATGAAACTAGGTAGTCAGCAGGAGGGTAAAACTATTCTTATTTTATTTTACACACTGCCCACATCACATAGGCGTTATTTTAACCGGGGATTATAATTGACGGGTTTGTCCCCACCAAAGCCGATGCGGAAATTCATCAACAGAACCGATCTAACATCCGCTTGTGTTCCCAACATAGTTGATTTAAACACACTATTATTTAAATCATGTCAATCAACTTTCTTATGCAGCTATCTTTTCCCTCTGTGCAGATGCTGATGTCAAAATCTTTAAATACTCCTAATCCGCCCTGAATTCGTTCAGCGCAGAGTCCTGCAATGCTCTGGTACTGTTTTAAGATGCAAAAAATACGTAATCTAAATGTCATGGGTCTAGCAGAAGTTTAATCACTGCGGGTGTATATCCTTGTAATATTTTTGTTTAAGACTCCCAAATAGTTTTTCCAGTCTGCAGTGTGTGACCAGAACTCATTCATTTTTTTTGATTCAGGTATCACTGCAGAAACCAAATATTGTTCACAGTCCCCAGTTTTGACTTAATTCTGTTCCTTAAGTACACATCCAGTGCTCTCTCTGGTGATCTCTGAAACAGCGGATTAGCCGCTGGTACCCGTTCTATTCCAGGACTCTAAAATGTAAAATAAAGTGGAACTTTATCAGCAAAGAACGGGCAACAATGGCAAAGGTTGCAAAGAGAACCTTGTCGATCCCTGCCGCCAAGATGCTTCGCCAAGATTCGTCTGTCAACAATTAAGGAAAGTGAAACTTAAACCTTTCACCTGGTTGGATTCATTCACAGACACATGATTATATATATATATATATATATATATATATATATATATATATATATATATATATATATATATATATATATATATATACACTCAACACAAATATAGACGCAACACCTTTGTTTCTGCTCTCATTTTTCATGAGATGGACTTGAAAATCTAAAATTCATTCCAGATACACAATATTACCATTTCTCTCAAACATTGTTCACAAATCAGTCTGTGTGATAGTGAGCACTTCTGCTTTGCTGAGATAATCCATCCCACCTCACAGGTGTGCCACATCAAGATGCTGATCTGACATCATGATTAGTGCACAGGTGTACCTTATACTGCCCACAATAATAGGCCACCTTGAGTCTTTTGCTTCCAAATAAACTTTTACACCCATCACTGTGGTGATGGGTGTATATGTTGTTTGTGAGGCTGTTTGCCGTACAAAACTAACTAAAATGATCTGAACTTATTGATAAAATGTGCTTAGTTTTGGTTTCGAAAGTGTCTCATAAAATCTAAAATAATTATTTCTATTTTGCTCTCTGCCTACTGCGAGCTCTCACCAGAAAAGGATGCTATCATCTGTGTTGTGCTTTTTTGGTTTCACAAATCGCTTTGACAATAACAACTGAACGGGAAAGGTGGATACAATCCCATTGTCTCGCCCCCTTTCAAGGCAAAAGAAAGACGTCTAAGGATTGCAAGCTATCAGAAGAAGCGATTGAAACAATGATTAAACAATCTGCAGCAAAAACTTCATAAAAGGTGAGCTACTGTTTACAAACAAGCTAACATTGCTAACTAACACTGCTAACTGCAAATAATAGCAATGGGATCCGGAGCTGTTTAGCTGGTATAGGTTGTGCTTGTATCCGCTGTGTTGACGGACAAATAATCCCTCTGTAGTTTCTGGTTGTTGTTGGTTTTTCATTGGCTGTGCTGCATTATCCCAACATGTAAGTCAAGTCGTCTGTGTTACTGCGATACGCCTAGCGTCATATAAGCAAAGGTTGAGAGAAGCACCAGAGTCCAATTTGGGATTAATTGCTACTATATTATGCACAATATGATCAAAAGCATCATAGTACTCATGATGGCTTGGCTTTTGTTTTGTTGTGTCGCCACTCAGTATCAGTGTTTACCGCCTGCATTAATTGTTGGGCTTTTTAATGCATAGGTGCTGTTATTGTGTTTAGAGAACTTAGAGCATTACTCTGCCATACGTATTTTATACTTACCTGATTTGTATAGTTAATCTTGCCCATATGTATGTATGTTTATCTGGTCTATGTCAATGCATCGTTAAAAAAGTTTTACTGTTTTCTGAGATTTTGTTATACACTTCTTTTTTTCGCATTGCTACGGTGCAGAACTAAAGACTAAAACTGAAACAAATAAAAACTAAACTGAAACTTAGCATTTTCAAAAAAACTAAACTACTTTATAAATGTTAAAATCTTAAATCAAAACTAAACAAAAAATAAAACTGACATTTTTAAAATATTATAACCCTGGTTCTCTCAAACAGATATTTTCCTTAGATTTCATCATCTCTCTTGTTCCTGACCCACCACTATGATGGGTGTATATGTTGTTTGTGAGGCTGTTTGCCTGCTGAATACTTTGGAGGTGGCAGAGAAAAGAAGCAGCAGCAGGAGGAGCAAGGTTGAGTTTGACAGCTGATTGAAGATGGTTTACTTTCAGCAGGATGGACAGATGTGTGAGACAGTGAGTGAATCGCTAATTCACAAACTAACAATACAGAGGAAAAGATTTGAAACACTTTTGTCAGATAAAGTTACAGGAACCACACTTGAGCATGGAATCAGGTGGACATGAGTCAGAACCAGCTTTGTTTCACAAAAAAAAAATGGTCACCCCCTGTCCTAACAAAGTGCATGAAAAATTGTGAGTTAAACCTTTTCATCACTCTGTTTATTCATCAGCAAATATAGAATATATTTATGTTGCAGTGGAAACGGTAAGACTGTTAAAAGCATTTGATAAACCTTTGTGTAGCTTGCAGTTGTCTCGAAATGGGGCTGTAGAGTGAGATAGAGGCCTCTGTCGGGTCTGCTGCCAAACACAACTAACGCTAAATGGGAAAAAGAAATATTTAAAATATATAATTTGTGCTTGACATATTTATCTCAATACCATAAACACTAGGTCACGACTAGATTATGTTGATGACTGTGTTAGCATCTAGCTGTGTGCTCCAGAGTAGAAAATGGGGAGAACTCCATTATTTTTTCTTTGTTTTTTGGGGTTTTTGAACCATCAAACAGTTTCCCTATCACTGTATCGCATCATCGTACCCAAATAACCCCCGAGCAAGAATTTATTACTCGCCAATTTAGTAGCGACACGGCTAGTTCCGCATCCATACATCCTGCTGTGTCTCTAACATATTACTCATAGTGGCTGACCACAAAAAAACCCATAAAAGTTGTATCACTGGGTTTTAGAAGCTGATCCAACTTGGACTTAAACTGAGTAACCATTTCACAGAAAAGATTATGGATGTCATGATTCTCCAAATCCTCAATTTGATTTTCGATTTCAGGGTCACATTTCAATTCTTTCTTGATTTAAAAAAAAAGAAAAAAAAATATTTTATTACAGTACAGAGCCCTATGCCATTTTTAGACTAGTAAATGATCATTAGTTTCATTCATTAAATTTGTACAGTAAATCTTATTTCAAAAGAAATATAAGTAATTCAGTTTTCATTATTCTTGTGTAATTTATCACATTAGGCATTAATGGTCAATTGAAATAATTTATTTACAATATAATTGTAACAATCTTGTTTAAATAAATAACAAAAAGTATTAGTCACTTTTTTTAGTTACTGCAGTCCAAAAACTGTTAAATAAATTAGACGCCTCCGGCTGGCTCAGAGGAACGAGTTGATGTGAAGCAAACATTGATCCTCTTGTTTAAAATGCAAATGTAGACTTAGCTTACTGAAACTCAATATTTCCTCCAATGATTTGAGAGTAGAAGTAACGGCTTTAGCTCTTGTTCCTGCTGCTTCTTTCTTTATCTGTCCTAGTCATGGTTTACCTGTAGTTTAGCTACTAGCTACTAGCTGGCATCAGCTAATGTGCTCTGTTCACGGGGGATGCTGTTAATGTTATAGAGCAGTTGATGTTACCAGGTGTTGTGAGTTTTATGAGAACTGGTGAGAGTTGCCTGTTAGGGAAAATGGAATGTATGGTTCCTTGTGCTGCGGAGTCAGCGTGGGACGCTAGTCACGCTAAAGTATGTAAACAAGGAAGGAAGTGATCGTGATCTTCTTTTGGATTTTGATGCGTAAGGTTGAAAGGTAATTTCGATTGATTATGATAAAAAATAAGAAATTGTGACATCCCTAGAAAAAAATCTTTCACAGCAGTGCAGGGAAGGAAATGTTATCTGACCTGTATTTTCTATGGTTTTCTCCCATCTTCCAGCTGCGTGGCAGGCATGTTACAACTTTCCTTACGCCCGATTCATGCCGTGTCACAGAACAGGTTTGCCCTAGTATGAGTCAGACGTTAACAAGCCTTCAGCAGCAGTGAAGCTCGGGCAGCTCTCAGCTGCTTTTGTGGCCCAGTTTATTTTCCTGACTTCTTTCGATAGTGTCTTCTTTGGGGTAGAGAAGCTGGCTCAACTGCAGCGTCCAGCTCCATGGCGAGCACATCTGTTGGCCGCCGGTGTGTAGAGCTGAACAAGCCTCCAGCAGTAAAACTCCAGCAGCTTTCAGCTCCAGAAGCCCAGTTCATTTTCCTGATTTCTTCTGATAACTTTTTAGTTTCTTAGTGGATCTGCCATGGCTCAAGTCTAAAACCGCGGGTTTGTTTATATCATTAGGTAGTACTGCCATAAAATGAAACTCAGTCAGTACATCCGGAGAAGCGTTCTACGAGTGAAAAGTTCTGTAGTGCAGTAAACAGCAGGATGACCCTACCATGCAGTGACAGATCTGAAAACAGACATCAAAATTGGTGTTGTGTCACATAAATGTTTCGAAAACCCATTTTTTTAATGGTGTATACATTAAGGAATGTTTCTTTAAGCAAATTAATCTGCAGTACTTTACACAGACTGAGAAGATTGGGTTCTGGCTCTTTTATTGCTATGAAGTCTTGATGATCATAAAAACAAGCCGATAAATTAAATAATTGATTAACAAATTAATGCAAATCTCAACATCTTACTTATATCTAGTGAACGGACAGAGGTCTAAAAGTTTTATTGGTGGAAGTGAACCATTTCAAAATTTCTCATGGTCAGCTGGGTTCATACTAAGCCATTCTGTATCACGAATCAAAAATATTGTCAGGAAGAATGTTTGAATCTCTCCATTTGCCTTTCACGCTTGCTATAAACTACCTAGTGCAGACAAAAGCATAGTTCCCTAACGAGAGTAGCTGAGAGGGAACACAGGCAAGGGAGATCATGGTCCTGCTGCGGTGACAGAGTGTGTCACATCGGTAATAGGACCACCTGGTGTTCATCCATATCCTGTGTGGCTGACTGTGTTCCTGTCAGCTGTACTCTGATTCAGCACACAGTCTGTGATGCTGAACACCTGCTAACAAAACACAAACAGCAACAATCTGCTTCACAGGAACGCAGGAAGGTGAGACTTACTTATGTCTGACAGTACTAAAGCAGTTCGGGGTAAAACGTACACAGGTTAATATCAAATCCACGATCACAACATCTGTCTGTTCTTAGTACTTTTTTATACAGTAATGTTTGAACCTACTGTACGATGTATGCTGTTAACATATTTCCTGTTCTGTATGCTCAGACTAAAAAGTAACTCAGACTAAAAATACAAAATATTTGAATTGCAAGCCACTGTGAGGCGTAGTGCTTCTCTTTGAAGGAAATCCAGATTCTGTACATTTCAGCTTTCAAAATTGTCTTTTAAAACCAAAAACAGCAACTGAGCAGTTATGTTTGTTTAATATGCATGCAGGATAGCCCAAAAGATGAACTAGAAGTGGGAGAAAGATTTACTCCTCCGTTACTTTCAGCTGTGCCTGCAAACTCACATCTGGAGTCACTGCTGCCTGCAGTTGATTCCTTCTATAATTATTTGTTGAATAGTTTTTTTGTTCTCATTTATATCTATAGATATCTATCTATCTATCTATCTATCTATCTATCTATCTATCTATCTATCTATCTATCTATCTATCTATCTATCTATCTATCTATCTATCTATATTATATATACACTACCGTTCAAAAGTTTGAGGTCACATTGAAATGTCCTTATTTTTTAAGGAAAAGCACTGTACTTTTCAATGAAGATAACTTTAAACTTTCTAGCTGCAAATGTCTGGTTTTTGGTGCAATATCTACATAGGTGTATAGAGACCCATTTCCAGCAATTATCACTCCAGTGTTCTAATGGTACAATGTGTTTGCTCATTGGCTCAGAAGGCTAATTGATGATTAGAAAACCCTTGTGGAATCATGTTCACACATCTGAAAACAGTTTAGCTCGGTACAGAAGCTACAAAACTGACCTTCCTTTGAGCAGATTGAGTTTCTGGAGCATCACATTTGTGGGGTCAATTAAACGTTCAAAATGGCCAGAAAAAGAGAACTTTCATCTGAAAACTCGACAGTCTATTCTTGTTCTTAGAAATGAAGGCTATTCCATGCGAGAAATTGCTAAGAAATTGAAGATTTCCTACAACGGTGTGTACTACTCCCTTCAGAGGACAGCACAAACAGGCTCTAACCAGAGTAGAAAAAGAAGTGGGAGGCCGCGTTGCACAACTGAGCAAGAAGATAAGTACATTAGAGTCTCTAGTTTGAGAAACAGACGCCTCACAGGTCCCCAACTGGCATCTTCATTAAATAGTACCCGCAAAACACCAGTGTCAACATCTACAGTGAAGAGGCGGCTGCGGGATTCTGGGCTTCAGGGCAGAGTGGCAAAGAAAAAGCCATATCTGAGACTGGCCAATAAAAGAAAAAGATTAAGATGGGCAAAAGAACACAGACATTGGACAGAGGAAGACTGGAAAAAAGTGCTGTGGACGGATGAATCCAAGTTTGAGGTGTTTGGATCACAAAGAAGAACGTTTGTGAGACGCAGAACAACTGAAAAGATGCTGGAAGAATGCCTGACGCCATCTGTTAAGCATGGTGGAGGTAATGTGATGGTCTGGGGTTGCTTTGGTGCTGGTAAGGTGGGAGATTTGTACAGGGTAAAAGGGATTCTGAATAAGGAAGGCTATCACTCCATTTTGCAACGCCATGCCATACCCAGTGGACAGCGCTTGATTGGAGCCAATTTCATCCTACAACAGGACAATGACCCAAAACACACCTCGAAATTGTGCAAGAACTATTTAGAGAAGAAGCAGGCAGCTGGTATTCTATCGGTAATGGAGTGGCCAGCGCAGTCACCAGATTTGAACCCCGTTGAGCTGTTGTGGGAGCAGCTTGACCGTATGGTACGCAAGAAGTGCCCATCCAACCAATCCAAATTGTGGGAGCTGCTTCTAGAAGCGTGGGGTGCAATTTCTCCAGATTACCTCAACAAATTAACAGCTAGAATGCCAAAGGTCTGCAATGCTGTAATTGCTGCAAATGGAGGATTCTTTGATGAAAGCAAAGTTTGATGTAAAAACAATCTTATTTCAAATAAAAATCATTATTTCTAACCTTGTCAATGTCTTGACTCTATTTTTTATTCATTTCACAACGTATGGTGGTGAATAAGTGTGACTTTTCATGGAAAACACAAAATTGTTTGGGTGACCCCAAACTTTTGAACGGTAGTGTATATATATATATATATATATATATATATATATATATATATAATATATATAGATATATAAAAGCAGAGGAACGCCGTTGTGGTGGATATGGCAATACCAAGTGATGGTAACATCAGTAAGAAGGAACAGAAGAAACTAACAAGGGCTCAGAGCTGGAGAAAGCTTGGATGATGAAGGAGACAGTAGTACCCGTGGTAATCTGATACTGTACAGGACCCTCAAGCTCCCAGGCCTCTGGTAGAGGACCTGAGCTTGGACATTCAAATCTTTCAATGAATCGTAAGAGTCCCAAATCAAACTCTGTCGGTTATTTCCAAAAAGATTGGTTGCTGTTCAGCAGGTAAATATTATATTGATTTGGAATGATAACTTAGCCCCTAGTTAAACAACAAGACGGCATGTTTGCATAACAATGAAAGCAAGTTTTTTGTTTTCTGCTTCATTGCACACGTGTATAATGGAATGAGTGGGAAGTAACAGCTGAACACAGGGTAGAATAACCAATCAATGGAAGACAAATCACTCAGGTTTCTGTCCATTAATTTTCCAGCATGGATCGCTGTGAAACAGTCCAGGAGCTGCTTGTTTCCTTTGTGTACAAGCTCAGAGCTCATGGTTTGGTTTCTCTTAGGAGTAAAGTCTCACAATCCTCTTTGAAGAGCTCTTTTAATGCTCCTCTCTGCTTTCTCATTGGGATGGGCCCTAAATGAGATTTATGATCTTGCAATGCTCAACAGTAACAGCCTGAAAACAAGTTAGGTTGGGAAGCTTCATTTACAAGGCAAGGTATGAATGCCTCTATGTTGAGAGAAGGGAACTGGTTCAAAAGTAACAAGACATGAAATTGAAACTGGACATCCAAGACCTTTTAAACAAAATTTCTAGTCTTGAAAAAAAAATGCTGATATATTTTAAGAAGGAAAAAAATATAATATGTATTTTGTTTGTTCTTTGGTAGGTAGTAGAAAATACATTGAAAATATTTAGTATGCACCAAATGTTGCTTATCAACCATCATTAAACAGAAATTTATGGCTTATGTTATTATTGTCATTGTTTTTGTTAGAAATTTTAAAAGTCCTAACGTTATTGAACTCAGTATATATATTGGACTTCCCTGAAAGCGCAACAGGTGTGTAGCGCTGCTTGATGTTTATGTGTAGCTTATAAAGAAAGATCGCTCTTATATACTTGAAGATTTATAAAAATAAAAATAAAAACTTCAGACAAGGGTGTCATTAGCATGGAGAAGACCTTTTAGACGGCCCAAACATTTGCCTTCAGCAAAGACGGGGCGGGCTGGATTTCTCTTTCGTCTTTCATGCTGAAGCTTTAGCCTAACGGCCACAGCTAGCTAGCGCTAGCCAACGGCGCATCAGACCTGTCAATGCGACGGTGGCCGTTGCATGACAAACACTAGGCGAAGCGAAAATGGAAAAAGGTTCAGAAAACATATTTTTTGAGAATCGATTCTCAAACATTTCGGATCGATTCTGAATCTTGTTAAACAGGAATCGAGATTCAGACGTGAATCGATTTTTCCTCACACCCCTAATGTTAATCCCTCCAAGGAACGTTTCAGACGTGGAACTCAATCTCTAGAGTTAAGGATCGAGACTTAATATTTCAAGCACCCGCCCCATCCTCACAGACCCTTTGTCAAAGGAAACTGGACCAATAATGTGTCTTACCATAACTATGCAGATGACACTCAGATCTACATGTCACTGACGGCAGGTGAACATGGGCCTATAGATACACTCTGTCACTTTATTGAACAGATCAGTTTGTGGATGCAAAACAACTTTCTCCAGTTAAGCTCAGACAAAACTGAGATCATTGTTTTTGGCCCACAGACACAAGGAGAAAGTGTTATCAGTTATCTTGAGTCTCTCTGTCTTCAACCAAAAATTCAGGTTAGAAATCTAGGGGTAATCATGGACTCGGACCTGAACTTAAACAGCCACATCAAAGCAATATCATCAGCAACTTTTTACCATCTGAAAAACATTGCTAAGATCAGAGGAATAGTGTCGAAACCAGACTTAGAGAGACTACAAGTCTTTTCATGGTTTGGCACCAAAGGACATCTCTGACATGTTAGAGACATATCAACCATCTCGGGCCCTGAGAACTTCAGGGAGGGGTCTCCTGGTGGTTCCCAGAGTCAACAATAAACATGGTGAGGCTGCATTTCAGTTTCAGGCAGCTAAAATATGGAACAGTCTTCATGAGGATGTGGGACAAGCCTCAACTCTAACTATGTTATCCAGGCTGAAAACAGTTATTTTTACCCGTGCATATGACAATTGAAATTATTTTATCTGCACTCTTGCTTTTTATTGTAATTAATAATTTTTTTAAGTTGATGTTTTTTTTTGTTTTGTTTTTCCTGTTTATCTGTTTTCTTAATTTATGCAACTCTGAAGCACTTTGAATTGCCTTGTGTATGAACTGTGCTCTACAAATTAACTTGCCTTGCCTTTGTTAAAGCTTCTTAATTACTTTTTAAAAGTAAAATTACACATAACTGATTCAATTAGTTTTTTTGTAAAAACTGGATATTGATCTGCAAATGAGTAATTCCATAAACAAAATATGCAACATTTTTGTAAATAATTAAATAGCATGAACTATTTTCTGTGAATTCATGTCATTTGAATAAAATTAAACGTATTTTAATAGATATCACTACAGGACTCTGTAATGACTGCTGCCATAAAAATGTATTCTTTTTTTTTTAACTCACCTTCCATTTACAGTACATGTGTCGTGTTAGATTGGACAGCAGTGACAGGTTCTTGCAGTATTAAGGATTGACAGTTTTGTTGCCACCACTTTTAAAACTTGATGCAGATTATCTACATCTAACGGCTTATTCACACTGGATACGGTCTGGGCTCTGTACTGCGTTCCTAAAGAACAAAAAAACATTGAGTCAATGAAGGCATTCTCACCAGTTGTGATGCAGTGCTCTGGAAAGCCTTTTGAAGTCTATTGTTTCTGGATGCCGCATGCTTTTTCTTTGATAATACAGATACAGGTTGATGGTTGCTACTTGTCGCACCTCCACCAGTGCCTTTTAATAGGTGTACTTTCTTAACCGCCTCATTGGGAATAGACGGGTCATCAGCTGGGGACCACCTATCATCGATGTTTCGCTCCTTTTACTCCATTATTATTGCCATGATTATCTGGCCATAGTGTGTGATAATTCCATCATTTTTACAGGCTTATTTTATATAGGTATAATAGATTAGTGTTATAAGATGCAACCGGTTATCCCAAGAAAATTTTAATGTTAACATGTCTGAAGCACAGTTTATACCTGGGGAAACACTGGAGAGTTTTCATTAGAGATGAGTATCGATAATTCGGTGCCATAATGGCACGGTAGTAACCAGACCAAAAAGCATTACACCTTATTTCGTTTCTTTTTCTTTTCATTTTTTTTCTTTTTTTTAATGAGATTTCAAACTGTATGGATTTTGGGCATGCCATCAGCCAAGAGCCATGCCCTGTATCACCAGAAAAGGCTAACATGGCTATCTTTACACACAAAAAAAACAACCTGAAAAAACCTGTCAAAATTAACACATGCGATTTAAATAATTACTATAATTAACTAATTTTTTAACACATGCTCTTTGTTCTTTCCAAAAAGAGTATTTCAAGTCTACAACTACTCCAGAGCTTCGGTGCACATGTGCTGACCAGGGGGCAGGATCACATTACACCAGTTGCTTCATTTATTAGTCTATAAATGTCGTAACAGTCTTGGTCATTCTTATTTATTCAAGCTTCTTTCAGAGTATGAGCATTTATGGTCCCTGAGGTCTTCTGGCACTGGCCTTTTAGTTGTTCCAAAGGTCAGAAATGAGACACATGGTGAAGCCTTGTTCTACCACTACAGCCCTCACCTGTGGAACAGCCCGCCTTAGAACCCCAGGGCCGCAGAAAATGTTAAAGTTTTCAAAAAGAGGCTTAAGACCTTTTTCTCACAGGAGAAAATCTGTGAGAAAGAAGCATTAAATCTGATTTGGAAAACAAATTGTTCAGGGAAAATGCTGTTTTGAAAGAGGACAGAAGGTTTGAGATAAGCATCACAGGTTTTGAAAGCAGAAACTTAATCATGTTCTCAAATCATATAAATTTAGGCTCTTGATTATTGACAGTTAAATTGTTCCATAATAGAAAAAAAAGAACATTTTTGAAAACTGCTTGAATAAACACACCAAAAATTTTTGTGCTAGCTAGCTCAAAAGTTAATTTGGTATATCTCTCCCCTATTTTATAACTAAACAAGAATTTACTGTGTTTTAAGTTTTGTACAGTTTTGCTGAAAGAGGGAGCTATAGAGACTAATAGTTTATATCTGCTAAATGGCTTGACAAATTTAAACCACACCTATTTTATTTATCTAATTTCAATTTCTTATATTATTTTATCTTAGTTTTTATTTTCAACTTCTAATATTATTTTTTAGATGAAAGTGATCTATTATTATTTATATAATTATATATATTATATAATTATTTCTGTGCTACCAAAGTGTTTTTACAAAGTTTTTATATTTGTTTTATATAGAATAACTCCAGTGTTTCCTTCATGGGAATTCTTCGCGCTAGGAGACCTGCCAGTTTAGCAGGAGGTCCCTCCTATTGGGACTGCTTTTATCGTGGTTGGTCGTGGGGTCTCTGTACTGCAGCCATATGGCTGTGCTGTTAATACCTGCCTGTCCTGATCATGGCAGTCCCTATGGTAAATCTTCTGGGGCAGTGGGATGGTTTCCAATATGGATGAATCTTCAGCAGTGAAGGTGTGGGGGACGGGGTTTGTGTATGTGTCTTCTGTGTGCTTAGATTTTAATTGGTTGAGTATGATTGATTTAACTTTAAATGTGTTTTGTTTACTTTTTAATGTGTTCATATTTTGTTGTCATGTATAGCACTTTGTGCTGACATAATCATGAAAGGTGCTTTACAAAATCTTTTCTCAATGTTTTGCAAACTACTGTTAAAATTCATTGCTTTCACTCCGTGCTTTTCACAGACATTCCACACACAGACTATAGACTCTGTTAATGGCAGTCCATATGGAAACTGGACTGCATCTGTTCCACAATCTGTGAACGAGGCACAACATCATGCTGTGTTCCCAGCAACATTTCCATATAATCAGTATCTGAGCTACTGTAACATCACTCTATTCCACTATAGGCTATAGTCATGTTTATTAATATATTTTTTTCTGTATATATGCAGTAGTGTTATTTGCAGAGGGTGATGATAAAAATTTAGATAAAGACACGGTCCACTGCACACACTTACTTACGTTCAAAAGTGGATACAAGATCAAAAGGTGACTGTTAACTCGTGGGCTGTCTCTTTAATTCAAGCTGTTTTAGAAATTCTGTGTCGCTGTTTCATGCATGTATGCACAGGTCTGTGCACACCTTTAAAAATGATGAGTAGTGTAATATGTAATTTTGTTATTCTCCACTGCAGGGATAAAAGCCTTGTTGTTTATGGTTAAAAAAAATGCAGCTGATTTCCTCAAAAGATGTAGGATGCAAACGGGCCCTTTAGTCACCAGTAACACCATAGTGTTATATAGTTTAGCTATCACAAATCTGTGTCTTTTATTTTGAAATTTGCAGGATGTTTTACACTGATATTGTGGGTACTTTTCTGTTTAACCCAATTTTATCTGTGGAGCTTGACACATTTTGGAAGCATGTCCTGTCAAAAATACAATCTAATCCTATCTTTAGCTGAACCTTCTGGTAACACACATCTAAAACATGCGTGGCACATTAGGTGTAAACCCAGGCATAGACTATATTGGTTTGCTTTTGCCTTGGAGACCACTCTGCTGCTATAACGTGCCACTGTTCATGCTGTGTAAATTGGGGGTAACAGTGCTTAAAGACTCATCTGTAGCCCTCCGACGGTGGTAATGATTGATTAAGCCTAGTTTATACTTCCCTGTCGGTATAGGAACGGAGACACGCAATGCCATTATCCGTCAATGCAGGGGTTGTCCATCACTCACGTAAGGACACATGGAATAGAGACTAGATTTTTTTTATTTTTTTTTATTATCTTCTGAATGCAACACAGTACACACACTTGTGATTGGTCAGCTCAACATCAGCGCCGGAATTATTTAACCAGAACGCTGCTCTAAAGTCGATGTAATTAGGAGTCAATGCAGCTTTAGGCAGCTCCGCCAGAAGCAATCCACACCCCCTGCTGCCCTGGTGGGGAATTGCCTTGCAACGCTGACATACAGCACATAAAAATGAAATCAAATGCTTTCGCTTATTATAAGAATACCTGATGCGGTTTGTGCACAGCATATAACACATTTTTATTTTCTTTTTTGTGTAAACTAATAGTCAGATCGTTGCAGTAGTTATTGATGAGAGGTTTTAGATTTTTGCTTGGACAGAACCCCCCTCATAGAGCACTTTGCTCCCGCACTGGAGACTACAATTACATTAATCACTTCAGACAGAAAGTTCTAACATGAGTCGAAGACTTTTGAAACAAGCTGTTTCCTGACCCATAAACTGCCGGAGGAAATCATATTTATGGAATAATAATACTTATCAGAGGATGGCATCTTAAATCATTTAGATCATATTTTTTAAATGATCCCAGGCTCAGTACACAGGACTTAAGCTTGGTTTATGCTTGACGCATCTGCGAGGTCCGCACGGCTTTATGCAACCAAATTATGTAATCTCAGCAACCAAGCCCCTCCACGCGGCATCTGAGAAGCCCAAACTGTCCGCACCACGCACTTAGAAACTGTTCTAACCACGCAGACGGTTCCATAGGGATTCTTAATGATTCGCCCTAAAAAGATCACTGTGATCAAAATATTGTTTGACAAGCGGACCATCTCCTTTTTTGTCTTTTTTCCTAAAAGTAGTAAAAGTTCTTCCTCTCTGTTTAAGTCCTCTTTGTTTACAACATGGGTGTCGCCATGTTGTAAACAACAGTGATTTCTATTTCTACTTTCTAGATCACTATGCCGCCCCCTACAGTCTGCCCCCTACAGTCTTCAAGAATATTGGCTCACATTAGGGACAAGCCGCAAAAGGTATAAATGCTGCTAGAAGGTATCTCGGCCGGTTCCGCACGTCTCATTTCCACACGGGATGTACATGCGTCAATCATAAACGAAGCTTTAATGTCCAACACAACTACTGGAGCTATTGCTGCTGTAACTGTGTCACCCAGGACACATCGGAGGAGAATTGGGTAAGAAGCCCTGGTTGGTGGTTAGATACAGATATTTATGAATCATTTTATTGATTGTATCTAAACTCCGACTGGGGCTTCTTTCAGCAGTCTCATCATAGGCATGGAGCCCTGGGTAGCTTTACTCTCAGAACACTGATGCAGGTCCAGCCGAGATAGCCACATTAAAAAGTTGTGAATCATTATGAGCATCTGGATAAAGCCATATACAAAATACAACTATTATTAAATTCAATAACAGTGTTAAACAACTTTTAATTCTTCTTCTTCTTCTTTCTTCTTCTTCCTATTATTATTCCATAAATATGATCATTCCTCTCCATTTATCAGCGAGAGTAACTGGAGCCGGAGAAAGTTCCTTGCAGGTCTGAGCCATGTTAAGTTACAGCAGGCTGCCAGTAGTGAGTAACAACATTCAAAGAAGAGCAATGTTGAAGCACCAGCCAAGAGTATGTAGGTCCCCTACAGTGATTCTTATTGGCTGAGGATCTCGTTCAGTGTATAAATTCTGGGGTAAACATGATAAAAAAAATAAAAAAAGACATTGTGCAATAAAACCTGACAACAATAAATAAAAATGACCGGAAAATAAAATCTATTATATTGATCTTAAACTTTGATATGAATTGATGTTTTTTTTTTCATTATTTCGCTGTCACAATATTTTTGTCTAATATTTATTAATGTAAATACTTATATCATAAGGTTTTATTTGTTTATTTAATTTTGAGCAGTTTGGAGCTCCTTATGTTCAGCATGTCAGTCTAGCAAGCAATCTAGCGACAAGGAGAAAGTTGGGGAGCAGATTTGTATCGGTAACATAAACACTAAGTCCTCATTCAGGCTCACCTGCATGGCTACAGGTTACTAGTTGGAGAGTGGACGTTGCTGAGCGTGTAGCTTCTGGGTTGCTTGTGTATAGTAGACTAAAACCTCATGTACTCTCTGGTTACTTATCACTTAAAGACAGACATCTGAGTAAGAAACCCTATCATTTACCATCATCCAACTTGCGATCTGTTTTCAGCGTGCAATTTTGGTGGCAGACCTCTAATTTTTATACACTGTTTTGGTAAAATGGTGGAAAACAGAAAAAAAAGCTTTGGTTGCATCATTCTTATCATCAGATTAAGACTGAAGGCACCAACAGGAACTGAAAGTGAACTGAAAAGCTTTCCTCCAATCTTTGGTCTGGGGTTGCTGCATTTATTTTACATTTTCCTGAAACTGTGATTAAATTTTACTGCAAAATCTTACTTTAAAACTGAACTGTTGTATGCTGATAGATAAATTGTGGCTGAGATTTTGTACTGAGTGTAAGGAGAAATAAAAATCTGAATGCAAAAAGGGAAGATAACGTATAGCTCTCTGTTGGATAGATGGTATGTTTCCTTCATTGATTGAAAGCTTGAAGTACGTTTTTTGGCACTAAGTGATGCGTTACAAAGTTGGGTTTTTACAGCACTACCTTATTAATGCTAAAAGTAAGAGGCTGAGAAAGAGGCTTAAAGTCTGAGCTGAGGCTACATCAGTCAAAGAGTTGGTTTGGTGTCAAAATCAGAAACTCTGAGGAAGTTTATGAAACCACTTTACTGGTATGAGCAGTAAAATATTTACAGACCTGGAATTTAAAAAAAATAAAACCTATTCCATAATTTTTCATGTATTTTTGAGTGCATATATCTGAATTATAAATATTGTAAGTAAGGAATTCTTGGAGTTGTTTTCTAAAGTGCAAATGAATGATTTTTTGTGTGCATATTTTATATCCATGAATGGATCTTGAGATGTTGGATTTGACCTACTTTAACACATTAAAGTAAAGGGACTAACGGTAACACTAGAATTTTGTTTGTTTTTAATTGGTAGATTATTATTCAGTTTTCTGATCAAATAAAATGTTTAAAAAAATACAGGCAAACACACAGACACCTGAGTGTTATTTCCTATCGGTTTTACACATGTGGAATATTTGTGTCCCAAAAACCTATTACTTAATTGAGTATTTTCTGTGCTTAGATTTGTTAGCATATACTGTTTGGGCTTTGCGCAGATAAATGTTGAACACATCATTACCTCTAGGCTCAAAAAATGTCAGTATAATGTCAAATATCAGTAAAAACTCAAATATCCACTCGTCTCAGCAGCACAAAATTATAGAAACCTTGATGGAATTCATGAGTAGTCAAAACAAAAATGATTAAAATAATCTTAAATAAGAAGATATGCATTTTTGTGATATAACTTTACCAATTGTTTTTGGTGCTAAAACTTACATTTTACAGCACCATCCTTTTTAATTTCCTGTGTTTTGTTCACTCACTCCTGCAACACTCCCATATCACATAAGTAATATTAAAAAAAGTGAAATCACTTTTTACTTTTTCTAATTTTACTTGTGTCTGCCTGCTTAGTGTCCCTTTTCCCTGTCTGACCCAAAGCCACCACAGTTTCTTCAGATTGTTTGAGTTCACATGGTGAAACCAATCATTTAGTCTTAGGGCTGTTCACACCTGCCTCCTTTAGTTTGCTTAAAACAAGTTCAAATTTGTTTCTTCCCATGGTCTTGACCTTTTATGCTGGTATGAATAGCAGGAAACTCTGGTGCACACCAAACAAGCGAACCGAGTCCTGGTTAAAGAGGTGGTCTCGGAGCGATTCCAAACAAACCCTGGTGTGGAGCAAATCAGGTTTTGAAAGTGATCAAACTTTATCTTACCCAGGAAAAACGAAAAACATACCTTTTTATTATCGGCAGGCACCTGTCTTTGTGGATCATGATAAAAAGTAATTGTTTTTTATTCATTTTTTCTTTTTTTTGCATACTTTTTTTTTGCCTGTGCTGGATATCTACACTGTGATGTCAGTAAAGTCTATTCATATTCTTTTCATATATGTAATATGTTAAGTCTACACAACCCATCTCTCTGCATTCTATTTTACACCTCATGTTGCATCAAACAGTCTTGATGCTCAAATGTTTTTAGTTATCTGTAGCTGCATTAGAGGTCACGGTAGAATTGTTGGTTGTCGATTAATTTTACCTGACTGGGCCAAAATAAATCTGATCATAATCAGTTTTTTTCCCAAAAAATGTTCCAATAGTTCATTTTCATTCATTTTAGTTCATATTAAATCCCAAAAAACTAAATACAGAATCCACATTGTGTCATCACATATCATGCAGATTAATATGCTACATGTATTATGAACATTTCCCCCGCTGTGAAATTCAGAACTCTCTGAGCAAAGTGATTTTTTTATTTTGCTTTAGTAGGAGGAAATCTCCCTGGATGTGCTCTTTCTTTTGCATAAGTAGTTAAGCTAAAGTGTTCTGTCACCACCAGTCTGTGTCCAGTGTTGTGGCCTTTGTGCAGCCACAGTTATGCTCCCAAGTCTTGGTAACTCTTTAACGTGCTGTCAGTTATCGAGATGCATTGAGTACGGTGTCCAGGTTTGAGATGATGCTTGCACAGTAATCTTTTTTTGATTGATTTACTTACCTATACTCTGTGCATAAAATTTAAAATGTCAGCCCATTTTCACCAAGTGGTCAGGGCTCTGGGTGAATACTAATCTGTCCAAATGATAACCATCAGATTTTTCCATCATTCTTTAAAAACCCAGAAGAGAGCTCAGAGTCACAGGAAGTCAACCCAACATATCATTTCTTTTTTGTTATAAGACCCCTCAGGCCTGAAATGAAAGTGGTTTTGGTGCTTAATATCTGAAAGAAGATCATTTATTGGTTGAGATAGATATCTCTCAATAAATAGTCATTATTGGATATTCCCGTAGCATAATAGTCATACAAACACGCTTGGTCCTAGTAGCCTCTGCTACATTATTCAATTTTCTTTATATCCAAAAGTTTGAATCTTAAAAAAAAAAAAAATTATGCATGCCTGAAGAATCTCAAATCTCTTCCTGAAAGCTCCAAAGGTATTTAATATTAAAGCATTAGCTTACATTTGATCATTTATAGAAGATTCAACAATAGGTTTTACAAAAAAAGGTTCTGGGCTTAATTCACACCGTGTTAACTGCAGCGTGAAAATAGTTTAAATAACCTCAAAATTTCTGAATTCAAACATGGCAGCTTCGTTTCACGTTTTCCACACAATCTTTTCCAGGCTCCAAAGAACATTGGAACAGAATATATTCCTTGATTTTTTTTTTTTCCTTTCTTTGTTTTATTCACCATGGTAGGTTTCCAGATCTCTGATCCTGCAAAAAACAACAAAAAAAACAACAACAAAAAACAGATAAATTCAGTTTTTTTTTATTCTTCATTTGTTATCAAATAAAGAAGTTTCACAGAGGAAGAGGAGTCAAAAAGATGGGATAATCCCTGACAGCAAACAGACCAGAACCTGAGCTCTTTTTTTTGTTTTTCTGCTCACTGAGCCGAAGCGAGTGTTTTCATATCACTGTGGCTTCATGTTCCGCTCTGCTTCCTGATGAACTTCCCTTCACTCAAGATTCTTTCAGAAAACTTTTATTGCTTCATCCATGTCCCCCTTTATTTATATATATATATATATATATATATATAAGTATAAACTTTTGGGCTTGTTTTGTTTTGGCAACACAAATAAATGTAATGAAAAAAATAACACTCAAAACTTCATCTTAATAAGCTGGCAAAATACAGACTGCTGGTGAGAATAATAAAAAAAATTTTTAAATGTGTTTTTCAACTTAGAACGAAGAGTTTGAGTCATTGCTCAATTTTTATTTTTTTCTGTTAATCAAAAGGTGCGTGGAAGAAATGGTAATGGACCCATGTTGTTTTTACACTGACTTAATGCAGTTTTAGTAAGATTTGTTTTTTAGCATACACTGGGTAGGTTTAGTATATTCTGCTTAGCATAGGAGAAAACTATGAACAACATTCTGGTTAACCACACTATTTCAGTTAGTTAGGATATATCAGATAATGGAAGTTGGAAATATATTCAAGTTTTCACTTCAATATTTCTCATTTTATGCATCTGTTGAAATAAAACACTTTAATGTTTAATGTGTGGTATTTAATAAAATGTTTAATGTGTGGTATCGAGTTAATACATAGACGTTTTGATTGTATT
Source organism: Apricaphanius iberus (assembly GCA_028564705.1). Taxonomy (NCBI): domain Eukaryota; kingdom Metazoa; phylum Chordata; class Actinopteri; order Cyprinodontiformes; family Aphaniidae; genus Apricaphanius; species Apricaphanius iberus. Next base: position 6,008,059 of record JAPXFQ010001878.1, on the reverse strand, counting down.
GTTAATAAAATGATAAAATATATACATATATTTATTCATTTTTCTCTGGATCTCTCATGTTTGAAATGTTTTGCTCGGAATTTTTAAATTTCTAAACTAAATCTAAAGGCTATACATGCATCAGAACGACATTAAGTTAAAGGAATAATAACCTCTCACTAACACCAGTATACATGAACCAGACTTGCTTCCCAAGATGTGGGTGTATAATGCATCTTTATATCAGTTAATAAATTGATTCATCAGATGTCTGGAGACCATATTAGATTGTAATTGCTAAAATCTAGCACAGTTGAGCCGTCACGAAGCCTTATCAGCAGACTAAAGCCAGATGCATTGATTATGATTAGTAGAGACAAATAGCTACCTCTGAGTGTATGGGAAACAGCTTTAATTGTGACTCTATGAATTTCTGAGGAAAAAAACTTTAGTGGAGTGATTTGCAAGGATAATGAATGCTAAAAAAGTCAACAGAAAGGGACGAATCAGACTTCGGTCACTAACAAAATATGAGTTTAAAAGAAATCAAGTGTTACATGTCTTCATCTGCAGATTCAGGACAACAAATGTTTTTTTTTGTTGTTTTTTTTGGGAACCAAAACATCCTAATTTGCAGGAAGGATCATCAGTTTGTCACTGGAGAAGGGTTCTTTCCAGTGCACAAAGCTTAGGTCAGCAGGTTGCTTTCATTGTCTCTCTAGTCCCTATACAACCAAAGATAGAACTTTCTCATGTATAGTAGGAGTCTTCCAGGGTTGCCACTTGTAACCAGTCCTATTTGTGTCATTTAGATGTCTAAACATCACGAAGGTTCACATCTTTGATTTTCTTTAGTGATGAATTCTGTTTACCTTTTCAAGCCTGTGTCGTAAAAGGTTGCGATGAGTTAGCTCTTTCAAGTCTTAAGGTTTCCAATGAGAAAAGGGAAAACCTTCCCTATAGGTCAGGGGTGAGTCTCTACTGTATAAAGTATGTTATTCAGTTAGTTTGGTGTCTCATTCGTAATTGAGGGCACAACAAAGCTGGAAACAGAGAGATGTATCAAGACTTCTTCTTCAGTAACATGAATATTTCACTGACCTGTTTTGGTGAAGACTCAGTTGGTCCAAAAAACAAAGCACTGACCTTACTGCTCCATTTTCAATACCTGGTTGGACCTGGATGGTGACCAAAATCACAAAATTCTGCTCCCAAGAGGCTGATATTACTCCTCACTTAAATGGCCATTTGGTTGAGCTTGTTGGATAGCTACTGCTTCTTTGCATAACAGTCTGTCTAATCAGGCTGTTAATCTAACTAGGATGGTTCCTGAATGTCTGCTATCAAAAGTTTTCAGGCTATGTCACACTGGAAGCAGACCAAGTTACAGACTAAGAACTTCCTGGAGAGACAAGTCCATATATTCTGATCAAATAACCTTAAAGACACACTCAGTAAGTTTGCAGATATTTGCTCTCTGTCGCCCTCTCAAGGCTTGCGGTGTAATATCCCTGTCGTAAAAACAAACCTCTATGAGGTTTTTAAAGCCTAGTTTATGCTTCTCCGACCGCAAATTTGTAGTCAGACGCAGACGTACTTATGGACGTTTTCTCTCTATAGTAGGCTACTCCGCTCTTCCACTCCACTGTCTATTGTTTTTTCAGCGTTGCTTGACCAGGACAGCAGGGGGTGCTAAGTTTTCATGGCGTCTCTGCCTACTGCCTACACAGCGCGGTTTCTGTTTTTTTCTAAACTTGCGAACGCATTTCTTCCTCAAGGAGCAATGAATAAGAAAGTAATTTTTGGTTAAGCTGTAAAGCTTTTTACTAGAAGGGCAGCTCATTGAATCCTCTAGAAACTTATGGAAACAAACACAGCAGCCTTTTTTTTCCCCCTACACCTACTTGTGTTCAAAATCGCCAAAAGAACAGTATGATAATTAATCCTTTCAATATAAAGTGTGTAGTGGCCAAACACTGCATTAACTACTGATTACAGCGACTATAGAGCCCCGTTGTGGTGAAGCCATTTCTGGCTGTTACTGATCTGACCAGATGCATACGCTCACCGTTGATGGAGACGGATAGTTAAAAATTGGGCCCCTACTCCGTGCGTCCTTGCGTAGGTGACGGAGAGCCCTTGCGTTGACAGATAAAGGCGTTGCGTCTATCCGGCTCTGTCAAAACGCAGAAGCATAAACTAGGATCAAGTCTCCTCCCCTTCCCGTTGGTCTGTGAGTCCCCCGGCCGAAACGAATAATGAATGGAAATCAGTGGAGCGATAAAATATATTTTCTGGTCCGCCGTGTCTTACGTCCTTAATGACACGTATGATACACCTCAATTTAAATACATAATGATGTGCATTCTGACTGTGGTTTTCAAGTGATTTGAGATTCATTTGATTGTAAAAATTCACAATTGAAATGCCTTCAAATCAGAAGTCAGAAGTTGCATATATGACGTCACGCACCTGACCCGAGCAAGCACTCACTACAGCACACAAAACACTCAATGAGACCTTGTAGTGCTTATCCCGCATGCTGGCTCTCACTCGATCCATGTTGCATTTCAAACAGGATCAGAAAATATAGGGGGATCCCTGTGACTAAGGCTCCCCACGGAGTGGTTCTGAACAAGTGTACTGACGGTTTTGCAAGCTCACCAGCCAAAACAACATAACATAAAACTAACTGTATGCCAGTAAATACACCATCAAACAGTTTTCCTGGCACTGTATCACATCACCATGACCTAATAACAACAGAAAAAGTATATATTGATTACCAATCCAGTAACACAGCTAGTTCTGTATCCATAGTACATCCTATTGCATCTCTAATGCCTCATTCACACTGGCTGTGTGCACCAGGGTTCGCGTTAACGGAATATTATCTGTATTTGACCGGCTTTTTAGGACGGTGATGGAAAAATCTGAAGGCTGGCCATCATTTTTACTGATTATTTTTCACACCTCCCATTGAGCGGTTTACGTGATGCACAGATTTTTTTTTTCTACTCCATGCACGGATTCCAGGTAAATATAAATTCCATCCATTATTTATCCTGCTTCTCCTTGAAGTGTCACGGGGGGTCTGGTACATTTTTCCAGTGGATATCAGATGAAAGGCGCAGTGCACCATGAACAGGTCGCCAGTCCATCCATCCCAGTGTGCCCGGTAAGACGAACACCGTAGAGCCCGATGTGCGCCACAGATGTTGTGCGGCACCTGCTGCAGCTCAGACCGCAGGCTTTCCTCCGGTAGTTTATAGGTCAGGAAATTGCTCGTTCTGAGAATCTTCGACTTATGGTCACTTCAATGGGAGAAATGTTTCCTCATGTTAAACTTTTTGTCTTAAGTGAATGAATAACATACATTTGTTGCTTTGGTAAAGCGTGGATTCTGCCAGCCATGGGGGTAATCTGTTCTCTCCGTGGAAATGAAATTACAAAAACCTAATGTCAATAACTTCTGCAACAATCTGATTATTAGATTAAAGTGAGCATTTTATTTCCATGCCGTGCAGCAACCACATCTTCTCCAGTGGTGAAGTTCCGGCAGCTTTCAGCTCTTGCAGCCCAGTTTCTTTTCCTTTCTTCCTTTGAAAGCATCTTCTTTGGTAGATCTGCCGTGGCTCAAGTCTCAAAACCGTGGGTTTGTTTATATCATTAGGTAGCACATAGCATAGTGTCGTAAAGCAAAACTCAGTCAGTACTTCTGGGAAAGCGGTCCCCCGGTTCTATAGTGCAGTATTCAGCTGTGGGACCTTCTCATGCAGTGACAGTTCCGAAAATAAACACCATAAACTGTGGTGTGTCACCAAAACATTTAAAAAACGTTACGTTAAGGTGTAAACATTACGGTGTGTCTATAAAACCAAGACAGTGCAGAAGACTTTAGACTTCTGGGGAGAAACTTGGTACTCCCTCACCCTACCATCCTCAACAACTACTGTGATATGCTCCAGATCACTTACAGTTCTTGGAATCACCATTCCACAAGACCTAAAATGGTCCGCACAGACATTCACTGTTCATAAAAAGGCCCAGAAGAGACTGAAGTTCCTTTGGCAACTCGAGTGGTACAAATTTCTACAGGTGTCTCTACTCTACACATCCATCATCGTGTGGTTTGGCTCAGGTCCGAACTACAATAAACAATTTATTTGTCAAAGCGGATAGTTGAGGTTGGCCTTTAATCCATTTAGGACTTTTACACGCCAAAGGTCTAGAAAAAGGCAGCTAACATCTTTGCAGACCCAACTTATTCTGGACACCAACTGTGTGGACTTTCAGCCTCAGGTCAGTACTGCACAGCACTATTGCAGAAATAAGTGACACAGTTTCTTTCCCCAGGATCTCTCTCTAATGAACATCTGACAGTAAGAGTACCCAGATCAATACCATTCATATCGGCACTAATTGAAACTTGTTTCCCTCGTTTGTAAAAAAAAAAATAATACTGTGTACATACAGATTTGTGAGGAGAAACAGTATTTTAGATTAGCCTTTTCTATATATTTACATTTTAGCTTTCTCCATTGAGAGCACAGTGAAACCAAAGTCAAATTCTTTGTTTTTGTGCACAACCTTAGGGGGTAAAGCTGATTCTGATTTTACTTCAACTTTATCCGATTGAAATTTTCCCTTGGTGATGGTCATGTTAAAATAATGCAGCTGCAGGGTTATCCAGAGCATTAAGTCAGAATGCTGTTTTTTGTGCATGACAGGATGGAAAAAGATATTGTCAGCGGCGCTTCCATTTAGATGGTTTGTTTACACCAATGTGAACTGGCCTTATAATGGCTCTGATTCTGTTTACTCCCATAAAATATTGAATGCAGCATCCATAGTTGTCATTGCATGGTATAAAGTGTACCAATGTTTGTACATGAATACCATTACACTGAATTAAAGTGCAGATGTTTCAGTCTGTTTGCAAGATTTCCGTCAAAGTCGACAAGTTCTAATTATTTTACCATAGCTGAAAATACTATTATAACTAAATGCTGTCCATTCTAATTAGTTTGGGATTGACAGTATTTTAAATTCTTCCTTCTGCTTTTACTTGTATAGGTTTATCTATAAAAAGCTCTAAAGTGACAGCTGGTTGTCCACTAACAAATAAAATACAGAAAAAAGGGGATCTCACTGAGCGTTAAAACCAATTTATGTCCTTTTAATTCGGCTCTGAGCTGTTAAACTATCAGCAAGTTGCCTCTTAATGAGCAGATCAACAGAAAGCTGTAATTGAATACTGTCATTCTTATTTAACATGACAGGTCAGCTGGTTTCATCCGACAGGAAATGGCTTATTAATCGTAATTGGTTGATTTTTCGAAATGATTTTACTACATTGACCTTTATCTGAAGGTTATGCTTTATGAGCCATCTGCTCTCGGTTCAACAACAAGCTCTACTTAAAGTTCAGGCAGTTAATTAATGATTGTTTGTGATTCTTGATAGTTTAATTATTTGCTCGAGGAGATTTTCACAGCTATCGGTGCCGCCACCTGATGTGATGCTTTCCATGCCAACATGGCTGCCGTTGGATGATGAATATACTAGGGATGTGGGGTGGGGCCAGTAAATCTGTCTCCAGCTTGGCCAGGCAGAACTCCTCTTTGCTGATTGTTCTTTTTCCCCCTCTACATTCAACAGCTGTTTTTTTTGTTTTTTTTCCTGGTTGGCTCTTTTTCCCCTGATATTATCCCTGTCGACCCAATGAGGAACAGATGTTATTTCAATGTCATCATCCTCATTTTTGTCCCTGACTAAATTTGTTTGCACGAATTGCAGGTTAAACAGCACTCAGACAGACTTTTAATGGTCTTACATATAGTGGTGCTGCTCAGTTTTGGTGCTGATTAGCCCACCAAGATGTGAGAACTGCTTTCATTTGAAAGGTGATGAATCCAAATGCGACATATGCAACCATAGCTGTTTCATGATGAAAAAAATACATATTATCAGGACTACTTTGGTCATAATAGATATTGTGATTAAGGCCTTGTTCACACAGATGGATTTTTAAGCCATTTTTGCCCTGATTCTCCCTTCCAGACATATTCAGGTTATCGGAATGGTTCTTAAGATAATCCTAACAGACATCCCTTCCGTGTGTGGTGTGTTCAGAGCACTCTAGCCTGCTTGGAAGGACGTTTGGACTACTCTGCTCACAAATAGGGGATATCAAACATGTTGGAATTTCTTGGCCTGATATTGCAGTTTGTATGATGTGTTGTGAGAACAAACCAGAAAACAAGATCACAGACAACAACACACCTTGGAGCATCTGTTATTCTTTCCATGTCTTGGCTCTCTTGACCGCCTTCCACGAATCCATAGAAAAATAGATCATTTAGAGATAAGTGTAATGTTCCCCAATTAAAAAAAAGAAAAGTGATCTTTCTATACATACCTTTGTTATAAAAATATATTGATTTATTTGTTTAATTTTACCCTTATTTACTTATTTATTTTATGATATACAATATTGCTTTATGTAATTAATGTAATGTAATTAATAAATACATACATACATACATACATAAATCAATTAATAAATAATATGTGATCTGAATGTTTTGCAACAATTTTTAAATTCTGTAATGTCAACCAGGCCAAAAAATATATTACAATCACTGAAAAACGCATTGCACCCATGAGACGTGCGGAATATTATATCTGGAAGAAAGTTTGGTGTTTTTTCAGAGTTGATGTGAATGCGGTGAGAGCTCCAATCCTTGGATAGACTACAAAAACACATGAGGCTCTGACAGCAAATCATCTTACAGCTAAACAACTGCCAAAAACATCTTGCCAGGGCTAAAATGTACATTTTCAAAGCATATTCATGTGTTAAGATGGTCAAAATCCAGATCTATATCTAAATGGAGTCTGTGGGAAAACTTGAAAAACGATGTTAACAGATGCACTCCAACAAATCAAACTGAGCCTGAGCTGGACTATGTCACCAGATGTATTGAGGCCCCCATCCAAACCACTGAGTTCATGTTTTCAAAGCTCTTCCAAGCCTCCAAGTGCATAAAATCCAGAAGGTAGACATGCAAAGTGCTTCTACTAACATGTGAAAAAGCAATGGGTCACTCTCTGACGCTCAGCAAAATCCATCATGTTACAACATACAGCATCCCAAGGAAATACTTTGTAGCTAGTTGATTCCAATGGGTCAGAATATATAAAAGTTGAAGCAGTAAAATTACATTTGTATTCTGTAAATATATATTTTGTGACATTTTCACATGTTGTGCAAGTATGAGAGGCTGTTTTGTGCAATGTATTTGCTGTCAATTTAGACTGGTATTATTCATGTGGGTTTAGAAAATTCTTAGCAAGACACAGTTTGAATCACTTTTGCTGTTTTGTCCTTCAGAGAGACAAAAAGGCCAGAAAAATGAAGCATACTTCTGGAGGAAAATGAAGTAAACCTTTGTCATGATGTTGTCCAACAGACTTAGTCGCTAAGTGGCTGACTGGCAGAAAGCCTAAAACTCTGACTAAAACCTTGCACATAATCAAAGATTCTCTTTAAATTGTGAAGGTTTTGCACATTAACCATTACGATTTTTTTTCTGGCTGTAGCAGTTTTTCAGACCCTGTTTTGTCTATAAACTCTCCCTTAATTGCTTCATTTTGATTTCATCCTGTTCATCGCCAAATCATCCTAGATCTAAAACATGCTGAAAATCAGCAGAAACTCTGCACATTGTGCAGTTAGTATCTCATAATGTGGCCCCTCTTTTTGCTTTAAGTCCTTATTGGCCTTGGAGGCATATTAAATCTTGTTGCTAAGATTTGGCCGCCGTTCCTCAGCGGCTCTCCGGCTGTGATGGGGATTTGCTGCCGATGAAGCTGCGTTCAGACACCGCCGCCTGGCTTGTACACAGTGGCGGTGTGAAAGGAGCTAATAAAAATGTTTATTAAACAGTTCTCTGAGGCACGGGATGCAATTCATCTCCTTCTGCTTCACCTGCCAAATAAATACACACACACATTCCCACATAGATCCGAACGCGGCTGTGATGCTGCAGCGGGCAAGCGTGCCCTCTCTCACACACACTCATGTGATGAGTCATCTCTGCTGCATTTAAAGCAGATTTATCCAGTGAAGCCGCCGGGAACTCAGACTCCGCTAACACCCTCAGTAAATAACTCCCACACACTGACGGGGTACGTGGCAGATCTCATTCTGAAACACCAGCGAGTCAGCTGAGCAGATGGTCGGCAGCTTTGTTGGTCAGTTCTTTGCTTAATGAGCTGTGTGGTCCGCCGCTTGTCTGCTAATGTGGAAAAGTTACATTAATTGAGCTTACACGTCAGAGTTTCCCATTTATCTGCTACAACGTAGTTCATTCAACAGATGGAGGGAGGTCCTGTCTATGTTTATGCACTAGAACATGCAATGGTATTTTACACGTGATGTTCCACCTAACTTACCTGCATGCTTTGAAGCGCACCTTACCTAAGCTTAAACTTTTACGTTTATTTTTTTTCAAAATGATTCATTGTTTGCAAAAGTTTTTTATTTTTCTATCCCAAGTCAGTCAGGCATTATTGGTGCTGAGAGCACAGACCCGGTGAGTGAAACAGAATTTCTGAATTAGGAAAATTGAATCCAGAACCTGTTGTGCAGGAGTGGAAGTCCCGTTCATAGGCATCTAAAATTTAGGCCAACTTTCTGAAATTATATGATACAATACGCAAATTCAGCTGATCATATAATTCTTATCAACTAAACTTCAATTTTTATGGGGAAAAAACAGTCTATTTCACTTTGATACTGTTCGGATGACTTGTGCCAAATTCCCCAGATTAGAATGCTTGATTCTCTCTCATCTCTCTCCAAAAATATATTCTCTTTTTTATGTTTAGTCAAGGCTCACCCAACCAAGCAACATCTGCAGCACCATCAAAGCCTTGCAATAAAGAGGAGCGGAAGCGATGAGACAATGATTTATTCTTTGCTGACACAGACCCTTGGTTTCATACCTACCTGCTTCCAGAACTTCTTTTTGAGTCAGCAGAATTTGAGCAGAAAACTGGGATTGTGACATTAAACAGCTGACCAAACACAGATGAGTTGTCTGTCGAGACCTATAGGCTGCATACAGTGCTTGCTTTGTTCGCACTTATTTTTGCAGCTTCCTAACATCTGTTGCCCTACTCAATGCAATTTGTGCTTTTAAAAACACCTATCCATTGTTAAGGCAATAAGTCACTTTTTGTGGGACGTCCCTGTATTTAAAAAGATCTTCGTGATTATTCACTCCGAGGGTCCTGAGAATCCTCAAGATAGGGTTGAGCAATGATCACCTAAATGGGTTGTGGTCAATGTTTGACAAATTAAAACCATGCAATTTACCTTTTATGTTCTGTTTAAACAGTAATCTTTTAAGACATGTTTGCATTACTTTGCAAATAACCTTTATTTTTCTTGGGTATTCCTTGGGATTTTTTTTGCACCTAAAGTGTCTGATCAAATTTAAGCAAAATTCAGTTTGTGTCAAGGAACACAACACTACTCCTAGAGTGTGGACCAAAATAAAAACCAGGACCAGCTCCTACAAAGGTAGTCTATTGGTATTGCTCCAATTAAAGACTGTAGCAGTTTGCTTATAGTGTGAACGTGATCCAGCCTTGATCCTACACCGCTACAAGGCATATGCTATGGCCGTGATCCAAACTCTTTCCTGTAGTCAGGTTTGCAAATTTAAAAAAACATGTCCTCTTCAATCAGTGCTTCATCCATAAAAAAGTAAATAATTAACACCTAAAGCAGTGGCTTAAGCCCACACACATGCAGACATTATACATAGAGGCAGTGTGTTCTTCTGGAAATATGATTCCAAGATGATTTTGACTGGTCCCTGATCCAAAAAACACCATACCTTTTCCCAATCACCCTAACCTGCTACTGTATGTTGCATCACCTGTGCTCTACAGCTGAGGTACAACCACACGCCAACACCACAAAAATTAAAGATTTAAATTCTTTCTTCCGTGAAGTCAGCAGAGATTTCAGCTTACTGATTCAGAATGTGACAAAAATAATGAAAACGGAACAAAAGAGCACTAAAGTGTTCGTCAACAATCCCAATCTGAAAAATGAGTAAAACAATTTCTTTTGTGACAGTTAGAACATGATTTTCAATAAATTCTGCTACTGCTGACTTTGACACCCACTTAAAGGAGAAAAAGGAAAAAAAAACAGTTCATAAAATTATAATGGATGATTCTTTCACATCTTCACTCTAACTTATTGGAAGTTACACTAAACTCTGTGCAAATGTGTTACTTATTTTTTAATTGGATTTCTCGAATGTAGGATTCCTTCCCTCATATTTGATCTGTTACAACCCAGACTCTTTACAGCAGCTAAAGCTCAAAATGAAAATGGTAATTTTTCCAAAATGTCTTAACAGAAGCTCAACACAAAATTCATGCTGGATATATGCCTAAATGTTATTTCATACAAGCAGCAGTGGAATGCCTTGTTACTTTGAAGGATAAAATCACAATCTACCCTCCTAGAGGGGGTGGCGGGGGGCATGGTCATTTGAAATTGTGCATGTGATCATAATGGCTGTAAAACATTCAAACAAAGATAATTTAAAACCCTAAACGGTTAGATTGACCTGACCGGTGGCTGAAAGGAGAAGTCAGTTACACATGTACATAGACTGAAAAATATAAACCGTAAAAGAGAGGGATGTTTGAAGATTAATGCTTAATATATATATATATATATATATATATATATTTAATCAAATCTTTTGCTCACCTTCTCAATCTTCAAGAATAAGGTTAAATACAAATTTTAAAAAACTACTATATCCCTACATGTTTGTTTTACTGGGCAAAATGTCTACCTTTTTAATCTAATTGTGCCTGCGTAAGGCAGTAGAAAAAGAGGAGGGTAAACTACCATGAACCTTAAAATAGTTCCTAAATTGGAAACGTGTTTAAATACCAAGATCAAACTACAAAATAAAACATGGTATGGTTAAGTTCTGGTTATCAGCGTTTTGGAGATGTCTATGTTTGGGTTTCACGAACAAAGCCCCAGGATGAGTTTTGCTGTGTTTGGGAAGCAGTTTTTTCTTGGTCATTCCTGAAGATTGATCTCTTAAGTGTCGCAAAGTTGTCCCATCATGGCACAACAAACACTGTAAAAACGCGTCAACGGTATTCAGATGGGATCTGCTTGTTTGATGCACCTAGATGAGTTTGTCATATTGCCAGAGAGTCAGTTCATTAGCCACGTTATGGCTGATTTAATATGGATTGGTTTGATTGTTTCATTAACACTTTGCTGTGTTTTTCAGTTACCTGCTTTCTCTGATCATTAATGAGCTGCTCAGTGATCTTATTATCCCCTGTTTAAAAGCTCATATAGTGTTGAAAAGCAAAGCAAGCTAACAAATCTCTGGGAGGTTTTGCTGCATTTTTCATAAAATAATTAAAGAAGTGTATAGTGCTTTGGCATGGTTGTTCACACACAGAAAAGTTTTATTTTCCTTAACACTGCATTTGCCTGTTTCATAAAACTACTAATGGGCATCATATATTTTTGATTATACAAAAAACTTTTTTGTTGTTATTAATTGTGTATAATTGTAAGTGTGCCACTTTGTAAAAAGTTGGCAGCAGTGTATGTCATGGAAAGTTAAATGTGTTCATCAGAAATTTCGTCGTTTCAAGTACAGCTCAGTTTTTTTTCTGGGAGCTTGGAAAGAAATTGACTGTGCCCTGATGACTAGGTTTAAAGATAAATACAGTATTTGGGGCCACAGGTCCATTATTGCCCTGAACTCTGCCAACCTTTTCAGTAACCAATTTTAAACCTGTATTTTAAAGTTGTTGTCAAATGCTGTCTCTAACTCTGACTCTTAAGGTTATGTGTCACTTTCAGATAAAGGTTTACTTATGGTCCCCTAAAAGAAGCAGGCCAGATTTTGTGGGATCTATAAGTTATATGATCTCTGTAGAGAAAACAAAGTGCTTTAAAATGCTTTTTGGTGTTTCTGTCACAGAAATGTTGCTAAACAAACACATTTTAATAAAACACAATACAAAATTTAATGATACAATGAAATTAAATGCATATTTTAATAAAATTCAAAAAAATAGTTTCAAATTTCATTGAAAATTATATTCAAGAACAACTGAGAAACAACGTCACTAACATCTGTCACTCCAGAAGAGGGTTAAAACTTTTCAAGACTTTTGGACATCAGTGAACCACATTAACCAAACTTAACCAAACTAGTAAAAAGGTAATAAAAAAATGAAAATCCTATTAAAGTTACTCAAAGAGCACATCGATGACTAATAAAAGACATAAAAATCACCCACAATAACATCTAGAAATTGGGAGGCTTTACTTGCATCAGCTAAACTTCAAATTCATTATTCAACTGTTGGCAAATTAAATAAAAGGTTATTGTCTATCTGGTTATATTGGGAATATTACATGAATAATTAATGAATTATTATTTATTATTCCTTTGTATTTATTTAAACAGACCAACAACCGGGTTTTAAACCGTTAAAAAAAAAAAAAAAGAAAAAAAATGTATATATATATATATATATATATATATATATATATCTCAGAGTTAACTCTATCAAACAGCAGTTTATAGCTAATTGTTATGATTTACCAGATAAGAAGACTTAATTCAGTTTAACAAATATATTAACTATCACACAAAAAACAACCCGAACCCACTCTCAGCTAATTTGGTTCTGCTAACTGCTAAGCTAAATGCTAAAGCTACCTGCTACATAAAGAAACTCCAAAAATGCGGACAACTGACGTCATGAAGGCCACGTGACCGGGAACTTCCTGAATGTCCGTACGTCGTAACACGCATGCACGCATTGGTGGCATTTGTAGCTGCCATTGGTGTCACATCCAGTTATATGACTTGGGTGGAGGGGTTCTTTTTCACATTGGGCCGGGTTAGTTTGGATAACCTTTTGTCTGTTTCCAAATTAAGTCATCATTTAAAACGTTTCTCTCTATATACTTAGCTTGTCTTTGGCTGATGTTTAAATTTATACAATCCGAGAGGTTTAAAAGTATGGAGGACTACGGGGGTCATTGGAAAAGCAATACAGCATTTTGACGATAACTGCTTAATTGTGAATTAAAAATATAGATTGCTAAATATAATTTCAAATTCAACAATTAATCCATACAAAAAAGAGACAAATTTGAAAAACATTTTGTAATTACACATTTTAAATTTAAATACTAAAGAGGAATTGAAAATTGTATTTATTATTTGATTATTAAATACTGTGATTTGAAAATGTTTTTCAAATCCTATTTCAAAATGGAGAATTAAATAACACAATTAATAAATGACATTGTAAATATCTTTCCTTTTCATACATTTAAAAAAGTTATTCCCTTTTCTAAATCCGTTTTCTCTTACCAGTTCTCATTTTCAAATCCTTTTTGCAATCGCATTTCCTAAATGGTTTACCCTCTCCTTTTAGCATTCGTGTGACCCTCCTGGTCCCTACACTGCAATTTGAAAATGTATTTTTAAATCTGATTTCAAAATGGAGAATTAAATGACATAATTAATAAATGAGATTGTAATTATCTTTCCTTTTCATACATTTAAAAAACGTATTCCCTTTTCTACATCCGTTTTCTCTTTCCATCTCTCATTTTCAAATCCTTTTTGCAATCGCATTTCCCAAATGGTTTACCCTCCCCTTTTAGCATTCGTGTGACCCTCCTGGTCCCTGAGAACACTGAAAACCAAGTTCAACCAATCACAGCTGCTCCTCGAAGGTAACCAGCTCTCTCATTGGTTAGACAGCCACATTTGAGTGGAGCTTGCCGAGCTGTGCGCGCGCCAGTGCAAACAGAGTTTTAACTGCTTCAAAGTTTCGCCTTATCCGCTTCAGTCTCCTTAAAGTACTTGCATTATCGGCATCTGCACTGTCGACATACATTGCCAAATTGATTAAATCATTTATAGTGCGGCTCCAGATGTTGCCAGCTCCTTCGTTCTCCATTTTCGAGTTTTAGCTATGATATGTCTCCTTCAAACCGTCTGCACATAGCAAGGTTTGATGACCAATCAAAACCATTTGGCGGAGATTTGAACCACAGAAACCCAAAGGACCCCCAGAACACAGGTGCCCCAGGCAGACCATTACAGGACCAATCCTAAAACCCTCAGAAAGGAGCAGAGGAGAACCCTAGTAGAACCACCTAACGCTACAACACAGAAGCACCAGGTGGCTCCAACAACCAGGCCATAGGCCCACTATTGCCAAACCAAGCCTAACCAGCACATTAACACCTTTTTCAACCAACTCCCAAGTCCAAATCCCGCACAGCGCAGAGGACCAAGGCTAAACATCCAACTAAAGTCAATCAAATCCACCAAAAAAACATCCAAGCATTAAACATACAAAACAGTCAAATTAATTGAAATTCCGGACATAAAACCCGTCGTGCCACCCAATAGCGACCACCAAACAATAAACCCCAGCGTCCCAGAGAACACTAAGCAGAATGAAGACCCCAGAAAGACCTGAGCTACCACAACCATGTATGCAGAACTGAAGGACACCAAAACCACCCACCAGTGCATCCCCTCAAAGGTCTCTCCCATCAACAATCCGCTCACAGATTACAACCCAAACTGACATGGACGGACCACAAAACAACCCCCATGACACACACTCAAGTATAGCTTCACATCATCTGCTAATGCCTGACAGATCCAGCCCAGAAACTCATACAATTCCATATAAAATAGAGCACGGAAAAAAAAGCAAATGTAGTTTACAAAACAAGATTGTCACTACTCCTCCTTAAACTGCTTTTAGTCTCAATATATATATGATGTACATTAATTCAGAGTGTACACATGCCAAAGATCGTATTAGAAGTGGTGTACGGGATATTTGCATGAGAGCTTAATTTATCTCTGTCTTGAATTCTGAAATAATTAATTTGATTACCAAGTCCCACCTGTGTTTCATACCTAGATTTATATCTGTTGAATGTGGTATATTTAAATTAATCTCTTCATCTTAATTGTATCTTACTTTCGGGGGCATTTAATCTGTAGGTATACTGAAAGCTTCACCCTAGGCAAGAGGCCTACTTTTCTGATCAATCACAGTTTCAGTAAGTAAGGTATTGTACCCACCTAGAGCCTCTAAGTCACGGATGAAATCCAAGTTGGCCTGGAACATGATGATCAGCAACAATCAGTAGGATGATTGTAGTTTGAAGAGGTATCTAATGTAAAATGGCTAATGGGAAAGCTAAACTGAAGAGAAGCAAGGATAAGCTAGATGTGGCAAGAGGGAGGCATGCAGGAGTAGCAAATAAGTACAAAGTGATTCTGAAGGCTTTGCAACTTAAAACAATACCTATGTCTTTAGGGTATGTTTGATCAATTTAGCAACAGTGTTGGAAAGTTAAAGTGTGAAGCAACAACTAAGCTCAAATTGACTTCCTTTAATGTGCTATCAGGCTTTTGCTCTTATGTATATCTATTGGGTTAGTTTAAACTGTCAAATTGGAAGAAAACAAAGGTGATGCGTTCCTAATTTTCCTGGCTTGTAAGAGGAGTTTAGAATTGAGACTTCATCTTCCCACAGTGGAAGGATAAAGCATCAGCATTCAAATTGATTGCAGAATATTATTTTTCTCCTTGTCTCTGATGGAGGACTCTGCCTGGAGCAATGAATTTGCCAGCAGAGGCCTCTTAAATCTGTCTCTATCTCTCCCTTGCCACCCAACCACCACCCTCTGTTCCGTCCTGGGTGAGTGCTTCAGCCGACCAGCTGATTGATGGGTGTAATGGACTGTCCGTAGACACAGCCGGCCTCCATTCCAAACCGGCTATTCTGACCTGGTTAGTGAACTGCCTGCTCACCTGCTTGTTTGACTCATCAACTTGAAATCTGAGAAGAAAACTGGGCAGAAATAAAACCAACTGGAGAAAGGAAGTAAATATGGTGTGCAATCTTACCAACTTTAGTTGGTATTCGTTACTTAAGAAGAATTTAAAAAATATATATCATAGTGTTTTGTAATTCCAGATGGTATTTAGGTCAAATATTCTTTTGCATATATGTTAATGTCCTTTAGGGTTTTAAGACAACTTGTGAATCAAATTATAAAATATTAGGATCGTTTGGTGTGTCTTGCCAAATTTGATTTTATTAAATCAGGACAACAAAAAAACCCTCCTTTTGTGGTGGCCTGTATTGCCTTTTATATCTGTATTTTACCATCATGTAACTGTTTATATCAGTGTTTAACAAATGTTTCACGATCATCTTGTACCATCAGCTGGTAATGAAAGGTAATTTGGTACCATAAGAGAGATCAGAGAGCATAGCTGTCCATCTTAGGCTGCTCTCTAAAGCTCCTCCAGATTCCCTAAGTGGTTTTATGATATTCCAAACTGAAAGGAAACAATCGTTCCATTGTTTTCTTAGGAACATTATTTTGATTCAGCTCAATGATTTCCATGTACTGTGGTTGACAAAGTCTTTTCTCCTTTAAGAATCAGGCTTTGGAATCCAATCAGCTACAGTCAGTCACAATCCTTTTGTGTCTTACAGAAGATAATGCATGTGTGTTGATAGATGCATTTAGTCTGAAGAAAAATAAGCATTTTTATGCCTGTCTTTAATTAAATGAGTACCTGAAGAATTGCATAGACATAATGCACCAGCAAGTACAGTAGATCAGAGAACAGAAGTGTAGATCCTGGTCATCCTGACTAAACTGATTAGAAAGAACGATTTTAGAATCTTTTTGACCC
Source organism: Apricaphanius iberus (assembly GCA_028564705.1). Taxonomy (NCBI): domain Eukaryota; kingdom Metazoa; phylum Chordata; class Actinopteri; order Cyprinodontiformes; family Aphaniidae; genus Apricaphanius; species Apricaphanius iberus. Next base: position 5,991,239 of record JAPXFQ010001878.1, on the reverse strand, counting down.
AGAGATCATGACGTTTTAAGAGCTTCTGCGTGGTGAAATGGGTTTCGTCCTGATAAATCAGATGCAGTGCAGCTGTTGTAGTGCGTCATGCTGCCACTATTTACTTGTTTGTCTCTGCATCTGCTCAGGCTTTAGCGTTATTTTTCCATTAACACTGGAACACATACACAAAAGCATTCTTAAAGTACATCTCTGGAGTATCCCAGCGTTCGTTAGTGAGACGTCGCCCTCTGTGTCTCTTCCTCACTCCTTATTTTAATGCCTTCCCAATCTCATTTGAGCCTTGTAGTTTGGCAGGCAACAAACAGATCGATCACCAGCCCTGGGTTTGCCTTTTAAAATGTAACAATGTTTTGAACTGGAATAAAAATGGCTGGTAGAATTTTTGGGAAGTGTTGGTCTTCCTTTGTTTTTATTGATTTTGTTTTGTCTTTTTTTATCCAGTGGTTAATTTTGGATGTGGAGGGGGAAAAAACAAGGAGAGCAAGAAATATTTAACATTACCAACCTACATTTATAATCAGCACCGGCATCATGAGCAGCTCTACGCATCTCATATCTTAAATATTAAGCTTTTCTGTTAAAAGATCCAAAGCTATACTAATCCAACCGACTTTTATGCTTTTTCTGAGGTGGAAAAACAGTGACTTACACCTTTTCTGTTTATAAGGGTGTTTAACGATAGTTTGTTCATCCATTTTAAAGCAGTTTGATTGCAGTTGGTGTTCATGCTAAAGGCCACTAGATGTCATGAAAGAGGATTGTGTTAGAAAGCTTCTGGTAATGAGCAGTTTTTTTTGGTTGGTTGTTACAAGCTTTATTTGCTTCATAAAGTTTCATTTGGCATTCACTATAAACATGGATAATGTCTACACTCAGCCATTTGTCAGTAGCTTGTTAGCGTTAGTAGCTGTGCTTAAATCAGAATCATTTTAACCCTCCTGGTATTTTACGGGTCAACTTGACCCGTTTTAAAGTTTGAAGATCCAGGAAAAATACTTTTTTAGTTTGTTTTTTTTCAGTATGAAACTTCTTCTTATTGCCTTTATTAGTGTAATCAACATATAATATAAAAATGGTTCATCTCAAGAATTTACAACCACCCCTGCAATGTAGGTCGTTCCTGTGCATGTCTGTTAAGTCATGAGATGACGTCTTAAAAGTCAGCCTAAACAAATTAATGGGTGAGGTTTGTAATTTGATTGTGTACATATTAATGAAGGCTTTTGGATAAAAAAAACCATGACCAGAAAAAATAAATAAAAGCACGCTCTGAAGAACATCGTAGTCCTCCATTTCAAATGGCCGCAGCCATGTTCTTTTACAACGGAAGTCTATTTCTTAAACGTTTCTCGCCCTCTTCAACTCTGTTCTCTCAGTTCTGTCTATTTTTCCTTAAGATAGTTGTTGACTATCGGTCTCGTGCCGGTATTTAGCCTTAGATGGAGTTTACCACCCACTTTGGGCTGCATTCTCAAACAACCCGACTCCGAGAAGACCCCGGCATGACGGGGGCCGTTACCGGCCCTACACCGTCCACGGGTCAGGAGGACTCAGACAGAGTGTTGGTAGCCAGGTCTCCTAGTAGCTAGGAGACAGGTTAATGTTAGTAGCTATGCTGCTTTAGGCTAGGCTGTTGGAGGACATTATTAGGGTCTGTTCCTACTTTCTCTCCTACTTCTCCCCAACTGCATGATGTGCTGTCAATTCAAGCACTAACCTGTTTTCTATAATAGTAGGTACTCCGGATTAGCCCTGCTTGACGACCCTGACTAAGATGGCATTGCAGTGACGGAAAATTCTCCACGTCCTGCAACAAACTTCTGCATCAGTTCTATTGCTCTTTCTGTGTCTCTGTTATGTATTCTCCAAGCCACAGACGGTCGCGGCAGATAACCGCTTGTGCTGAGCCTGGTTCTGCCGGAGGTTTCTTCCTGTTAAAAGGGAGTTTTTCCTTCCCACTGTCGCTGCATGCTTGCTCAGTATGAGGGATTGCTGAGAATTACACGACACAATCTTCTGTGGTTCTGTAATTTCTACACTAAACATTGTATTGTAATAACTCTTTTTGTAAAGTGCCTTGAGATGACATCTGTTGTGAAATGGCGCTATATAAATAAACTGAATTGAATTGAATTGAATTTTGTCTTCTACGGCCGTTTCAGGTGTTTTAAGTAGTTCCGCGCATGTCAAAATGATTTAATCCGTTCAGACATGTAGTAGATGTAAACGCTTGTCATAATTACATAGATGTGAAATTCCAATCTGAACTATGATCGAATTAAAAATATTTTGCCATAGACTACCGGTCAAAAATTTTAGAGCACCATGATTTTTTTCCCAGTTTCACATTAAAAATTATGCAGTTTGACTCATTACACTTTGAAATGACAGCATGGGATAATTTTATGGAATAAAATTTATTCTAAACCTTTGTCTCATCGAAGTAGCCACCTTCTGCAAATATAACAGCTAAACACACTCTGGCATTCTTTCTACAGTAAAAAGCAAATATTCTTCAGTAAGTTCTTCCCACATCTGTTGCAGAAGTTTCTATAAATGCGTGACACTTGTAGGTTGCTGTCCTTCAACTCTTCTGTCCAGTTCATCCTAAACCAGCTCCATAGGGTTTAAGTCTGGAGACTGTGCTGGCCACTCCATGTATTCAAGCTCACCATCTTGTTTTTTTAAATTTTTTTCTGAGGTAGTTCTGGCACAGCTTTGACTTGTGTTTTCGGTCATTATCTTGCTGAAGGATGAACCCCTGACCAACCAGGTGCATACCAGAGGGTATTGCATGGCGCTGCAGAATACTGTGATACCCGTTTTGGTTCAAGGGGCCCCTCACTCTGTGCAAGTCACTGACCCTGGTTCGAGCTAAACAGCCTCAAACCATCACTCTTTCCCCTCCATGGTTGACAGTTAATGCCGCACACTGTGGAACCATCCTTTCGCCGACTCGTCGCTGTACAAAGATCCTGCGTCATGAACCAAACATTTTCAACTCTTCAGTAGTCCAAAGGCAGTGTTTCATGGCCCAGACAAGCCTCTTTTTCTTGTTCTGAGGTCTCAACAATGGCTTTCTTGCTGCAGTTCAACTCGTCAAACCTGCATCCTGAAATCTTCTCTTCACAGTTGAAACTGAGACTTGCTTCTCTGAGTTTCTGAGTGCCTTTTGATGGTGAAGGACACTGTACTCACTGACACCTTGACTGTCGTTGCTATTTCTCTGTAGAAAAGACCTACCTACTTAAGTGTTATGATGGTCTGTCTCTCTTCTATTGATAATTGCCTTTTTCTCGCCATTTTTGTGGCAACACACTACTTGCTGCAGTACAATACGAGTTCAACTGATGCTAACGAGGGTATGGTACCACAGTGTGACCCAGCAATGTTTTTATGCAGACAGAGGGGTGTTTGGTAAGTAATTCAGCAAATTCAAAACACCTGTAGGAAATCGTAGCACCTGCTTTCTAGGCTTGATCACCCCCGATTGCTGCAGGACAGCTTTAAATTGTTAACCCATTTTGTGTTGCCGGAAAAGGGCCTTTTAGTGTTTTTGGGAAAACCACCCACATATGGTGAACACACAATAAAGGAGGGGCAAAACATATAAAATATCCTCTGCATGGGAGTCCTACCAACATTACATTCTTGTTTAAGGGAGGCCTTTATACAATTAGCAGCCGAAGCAAAAGGATGACGGTACAGAAGGCTCTGGAGGTCATCATTGATCATGACTGTGAAACAGAGGGGGATGTGTCTGAAGAAGGCCCTTTTGAGCTAATTTCTGATTCTAATGATTCTGATTTTGAACCAAATGAGGGAATTGTTATTCCTATTCCTCCAAGCAGGTCATACATATCAAAACGGTGAAATACAGTGGTCTTCATCCCCAAATACACATTACACAAAACTGTCTGCAAAGCGCATACTAGAGACAGTGCCTGGGCCCACTACGATGGCAGTGAGTCGCGTGACTGAAATCCAGTCAGCTTTTGAGCTGGTCATACCAGATTTAGTACAACAAAATCAATCTGGAAATGACTAATCTAGAAAGGAGGTGTGTTTTGGGGGAGAAGTGGACAAACTGTGGACAGAACAAATTTAGATGTGCATTCTGTGGCTTCTTAACCTGGCTGGGGTCTACAAGTCGAAGCCCAAATCCTGCCAAGGACCCCAGCTGCTGGAACCACGGTGAGGGAGATACAGGAGAGGACTACACCAAGTACTACACTACTGCGTGGGTAGGTACAGTAAGTAAATCTGTGTGGGTGTGTGTATAATTGTATGAGAGTGTGTTGTGTGTATCTTGGTATCATCAAAAAGACACTACAGAAAAGTAATCATGGTCCTCTTGTTTCTAGAGTCCTCCTAAGGGTAAAAAAAAAGAGAAATAGGTGAAAGGTCTCTGGGCCATCTGACAAGACAAGCATGGCGTGTGTGAAATGCGCAATATTCATTTGCACAAAGCACAGTGTGATCACTTGTGCGCTACGCACCTGTGCACACACACGTGCAAACACACACCTTCATACTGCAATTGCTTGATTGTTGTATGGTACTGAAATTTAGTTAATTTCTGGTGATTATGTTCAATTTGTTTTGCGATAATTATCAATAACTCTTGAAATCAATTGCTACTTGACTATTCTTTGTATCAATATGCTCTTTTTTAGATCATATTGCCCTAATTTGTAATAAAACTCTGTCAAGCCAAATGTGATAATTATCCAAACCCATATGTCTTTCATGTTGAAATGACAAACATATTTACATCCCTAGAGCTCTTTCACTTTTTTTTTTATCATGCCTTAAAACCTCAGTCATATCCATATATTCTGCATATGTATCAATCCCGTGTTACTATAGCTCCATCTTAGTCAGATTAGATGGAGAGCATCTGTGAACATTTTCCAGTCCTTTAACATTTTCAATTAGATTTGATATAGAAGAAAAAGTTTAATTTGGGTTTCATCTGACCAGGGCGCCTATTGTTACTCGTTGGCTGTGTTTCCTGCCTGGCTTGTGGCAAACTTTAAACAGGACATCTTATAGCTTTCCTCTTACCATGCTTCCTTAAAGGCCATATTTGTAGTGTGTGGTAACAAGTATTGTCCTGAGGACAGATCCTCCGGCTTGAGTTGTGAAATCTGCAGCTCCTCCAGAGTGAACATGAATTTTGTTGTAGCAAATATATTTTAATGTGACAAAATCCAAGGCACTGCAAGCCTGTTGTTGGTCACTTTTTCTTTTTTTTTTATAAACTTGCATTCACTGTTTATAAATTTATCTGAAACATTCATTGTTGAAAATCAAATCACATCTTGAGCCATATTTCAGAGTCAAACCCTGTCGTAAGGTCATGGTGAATAAGCTTGCCTCTTAGTATTTTTATGGATCAGTTCTTATTATAGTTTGTCCTGATATTTCCTTCTTTCTTTCATCACATCATTTCCTTTTCTTTAAAGGTTATATCTTTCATGATTTCGGCCCTTTTATGTTAAATGTTGGCACTCGGTGTGTCTCTTCCACCTCCAAAGCTCAGATTTTGCCCTCTGTGATTGTTCTGCTGGAAAGGGCGGCAGTGTTTTCTGGTTTTTATGCGAGCGTGTTCACTTGTCTGCACGGATGCATGGAGGTCTCAGCCACCCTGCTTTTATCCGCCGAGCAAACTCAAGGCTTTATCAACAATCAGTGACTCTGCAGAACGTTCTGAGAGCTGAAAGTCTGGTTCAGAACAAAATGCGGAGTGGTGCTGAGATACATGGATTTAAAGCTAACTCTCAGGAAAGCAGCTTTGGCGGTCATGAGTCATGCAGGAAAAATAAAAGTCTGAAAAGTATTGGGTCCTTCAGGTTTCAAAAGTAGCACAGAATTTCACAGGGTCAAAGCAGTGCTGATTTTTTTCATGTGGTTTTTATGTCCATTTTTTAGCTATGTGGGCTTCGTGGTTGTGACACTACCACAATATTTAATCAGTAAAAGCAATGCTGATCCCCAGTATTATATAAAAATATAAATGAAAATATAGAACTTACTCTGCTTTTATTGGTAACAGATTAAACTGGACAGAAACGACACGTTAATATTGTTTTTTGGGGGTTTTTCTCATTTAAAAAAAATAAAGTTTCTTGTATAACCCCTGTACCAGTTAAATGTGACATAATTGGGATTGAATTGGACGGTATACAACTGCATTTGGATATTACTGTAGGATAAAATTGCAGTGAACTGGATTGATTGGAATTAGGGGTTTCCTGATCTCGAGACTGGATCGGGACAATATTTTCATATTTTTCAGTGATCGGAGGTTGACTATATTAGCTGACGAGTTGTGCCAATTTTTGAAAGTACCTCTTAGTAACCTTTGACCGTAACTGCACAATAGTTCAAACCTCAATAGCAGTGCAAACAAGGACTCTTAATTACCACAAATCAGCACAGATGATTAAACACAATTCTAAAATGGGTAAACTTCAACAAGTATGCTTAATCGTACTTTAAACTATATAATAATAATGCAGTGCAGCGAGTGTTATCAGTGCACAACAGAGAACACTTGCTACATTGTTTACAATTTGCCCTGTGTTTGCCTTCACTGACAGTGTCCAGGCAAGGATTGACCTGTTCCCACTCGTCTATCCTATATCTCTGTAAGCGTTTTGGTGAATTTGCGGTCCCTTTTGATCCCACTGTCAGAACAGTTTTCCTGAATGTAGGGTTATATTTACCGACACACATAATAGACATTTATGAAAATACGGAACAAATAGTGTCCCTTTATTAGTTCAAAACGGGACAGCACATTTAATAGTCAAATATGGGACGATTACATATTTTAAGGGATAGTTGGCAACCCGAGTTAAGGGTAGCATTGCACACGCCACCATATAGCCTGTCGGAAATACTTTTTAAAAATGTTTTTTTAAGAAAAAACATGAGCGGCCGATTAGTGCATCTTTGCACTGACAAAAAGACTGTGGATTATGATTGTGCATATCCTGCTTTTACTCCATCTGCTTCACTCTCTCCAGCCTCTGTTTACCGCCTGAGTGCAGATTAAAGCTAATAGCTATAAGGCTAAAACGTAGGGGCGCATATCACCTTCAATCGTCACGGAGTCGAACGTACTGCATTTAATAATTCGATTTTCTGAGTGACATGTAAACTAAGACTCAACTCTCAACAGGGGAAAAGTCCTTAGTTCGATTACTCCAAAAAGCTTGATTTAGATGTTCATTCAAACATACTGAGTGTGGAGCTACCATTAAGGGAATAGTAGAACTGCCCTACTCTGTGCTTGGAACAGAAATAACATACTCTCTCTGGGCATGTCAAAAAAATCCTTACAGCCTTTGTTTACTCTAGTACCAGTAACTGGGTGTTGTCTACTAGCGTCTTCGTTTAGTTTTCTAGGTAGGTTGGAGGTAGTGGAGCTTGTTCACCACGATGACCTGTCGTGAGTGTGAACAAATGTGTATGTGTTTGTATGATACATCAGTCTAATCTAGACAAATGAATCATTTGATGATAATCCTGTGATATTTAGCTGTTCTTTGTCAACCTTAAAAAAATAGTTAAATGGACTATGTGTGTTTAAAAATATTTCCCCCTGGAAATATTACCTAGAACAAAAAACTAAATTAAAGTATTATTTATATTTTGGGGAAGTTTAAAAATCATATCTATGTGGGAATTTGTAAAGGAAACTGAAGCTAAAAAAGGCATGCGGACAACATTAAGAGAATGAACATTTTAGTCAATTTTTCAAAAAGAATTTAACAAACTTTTTTTTATTTCCCAAGCTGAAGAGATCATAAAAACTTCTTTTCTCAAACTAAGTGGTTTTCTTATTTTAGTCTGTGCACACCTCATGGGACAATCATAGAAGCGAAAACAGTCTTGTTACTACAGTAAATAGCATTGGATTTTTTATGTAGCATAACACAAACACGATTCCTGTGGGTTTTTATTAGATTTGCTTCAGTTACACTAAATAAGTGTGTAGCATTGCTTTGTAATGAGTTTCTCATGTTTTACTGTGTGCAATGAATCTTCTTTCAGGCTGGCTACCTTGCGTTTTCAGAACTTTCTAAATTAATGACATCAGCTTGTTATGTGCACCTTCTGCATTTAAAAGCTGCATTGTTTGTGTCAGAGCCTTGATGCACCACGTAATTTCTTTTACAGAATGAATCTAATATTACATTCATTTGAAAATAGGAGAGAGAAAATCTTTCTAGAGTATTTTTTTCTTTTGGTCTGCAACAACCTTCAGGTAAAATCCCTAACATGTAAGAGCTCAGCAGGGGAGCTTCTTGTATAAATTAAAAAGATGAGAAAGTCGAACTTCACAGCAGAGTCACAGAAAAACAATGTGGTAGCAAGCTGAGCCTGGCAGCACTGTCTGTTCTGAGCGTAGTTTGAAAAGGGCACTGCTCTTCATCTGCTGCGACCAATTACAGCTGCATTCTCTCCTTAGGTTACAACTTCTAGCGTTGGCAGAGCAGGTGACAGGAGCCTTACAGCTTGAACACACAGGAGCAAAACAGATGGGAAATAAGCAGATATTTTTAAAAATAGATTTTGAAATATTTCATTTGAGTACATTCAGTTAAAAAGAAAAAAGTCTGTTGAGGAATAATTGTCTATGCTATACTTCAATTCACCATAGTATGCTAAACTATACGATTGTACATTTTCCACTGCTTTCTTCAATGATTTGCTTATTTTTCAAATGTATCTTTTATAAGTTAGATAACCCAAAGACAACACCAACTCTAAATTCTCTGCAATAACTATCTGTGAATATGAGGTGGTTTTTCACATATTCATTGTTTTTTTCACAAAAGACTCAGACGTATTTGTTGCTGAAAACTGAAGCTTAATGTCATTTCACCGAAGCATAGTTCTAGATAAAGTCCCAGATGAAATTAGTTAACTCCACATGTTGGCATTTGTGGTGGTAGGACATAAAAGGCTTTTCGTGGTATAACACCCAAACAACAAGCTAAGAATATAGATGACATATAAAGGTTGTTATGTAGACCTGCAGACCCAAGATGCCACTATTTGCTGCAGTTCTGTAAGAGTGAATTGGAGCTAGCTAACATTTCACCTCACTGTGTGGTGGCAAAATAAGCCTAGGTTTCCCCTAATCCTCACTCATGGGCAAGTTTAGTCAGATTTTTATTTCCTGACTTTTAAAGATCAACGCGCATCTGCCTTGATTGAATGGAATGTTCCTTTGTCTTTACATTGTGAATAGAGTCGAATGCTGCATTCACACCACCTATTCGTCAGCGTCAGTTGCGGCAAGATTACACGTAAAGTCTTTGGTCGAGTACGTCAGAATTCCGTCAAAGTCTCTGCGGTGCGTTGTGTACGTTGGCTCCGTCAACTTTACTTGCGTTACATACGGCAACGTACCAATGCAAGCAACGCAGAAGTTCAGCTAGTTTAACTTTTGACGGACCCAACGCAGTTAACGCAGTGCGGCAACTAATCAGAGCGTCTCACTGTATGTCACTATACACTTATCTTGAATGAAGCGCCGGTCCAGTGAAAACAGGTTCCAAAAAAAACACATTTCAAAAATCTGAAATAACACTTACTGTACCGAAAACAGATGGGCAGGAGCTCCTAAGAAGGGAACAGAGCACCTGTAGTTGGTGTCGTGGTAGGATATTTGAGCTCCGATACGACCCAGGAGGTCGTAAAATTAGGCGCAGGTCAGAAGGAAGTAGCACTGAAAGCGAACCTCATCGATAAGCAGCTCCTGGAGCAAATGGTTAAACTCCCCAAACTCAGAACGCATCTGAAGAATGGGCGCTGATGCACCCGATGTCAACGTTGTCTAGCTTTATCTAGCAAATAAAGCCAAGCCACTCTCTCGTTACGATCCGCCATAGTTCAGAACGTGCGGCAACAGAGGAAGCCCCGCCCACGTGCTCCTTTTTGCTCAGAAGCAAGCTTTGGAAGCCAAGAAGTGGACAAGGTTTTTTGCTCTGAGAATAAGTGACAAATGGATCCAAAAGTCTGTCAAAGTAGTAAAATATAATATTATAAAATTAGAAAAACGGTTGGCATCTTTGTGAGCAGCTCAGGGAACCAATCAAATTGGTGTATCTGATGTAGGTGGGCCAGAGGCGAGCTAAGCTGACTTCGACAGTGCTGCGACGTCCGGAATCATTAAGTAAATATCAAAAGATGGGGACAGATGAACGCCAGTTGTTTGAAATGGCTTTGGTCACTTTAATGAATGAGTTACATTTGGCTTTTAATCTAAAAGACGAACATAAAAGCGCACGTGAATCGTTCCTTTGCAAGAAGGATGTTTTTGCAGTTTTGCTGACTGGATACGGCAAGAGTTTAATCTACCATTTAGCTCCACAGGTAGCTCTGGATACGTCGCACTGTGTATTGTTGTGATTGGTTGTGATGTTATCCAATTGTGTGCAGTGAGAGTTTCAAATGCAAGCTTGGTTCTGCCCCTCGATTTGGCCCTTTTCATTACTCCTTGCCAGACCCTTTATCTTAATAGATTAGGATCTGGATTTATCCAGACTGCAATATTTCAGCTTTTATATGAACTAAAAGCCAAATCATAATGTTCCGACAACCACAGCATTCTCTTTTTCTTTTTTTTGGTCAAAGCTCAGAACACTTTTACCAATAGATAATCTGTGACATGTCAATTCTTAGATTGTGCATCTCTTGTTTGTGGAAACCTCTGCAGACAACAACCCAACATCTCCAAGGTGTTTGGAACTCACAAGGGAATAGTGATAGGGATTCATAACAAAACATTGGTGCAATGAAGGAGGTTTGTGGCACAAAATGTCTTATTTATAGAGGCTGCACATCCGTTGCCCCAATAACTCCCATTATATGGATATAAGCTGATTGCTTATGTATATTAACGTCTCCGGAAGGACTCCAAGTGGCTCCAAACTTGGTGAGTAGATGAACGTAATGCATGCAAAAATAAGGTCCAGATGAACCCCCCCCTCCAAAAAAAACAACCAAAAAAACAACCCAAAACCGTTTAGGTGCAGCCATTGCTGACCTTTCTCTTTCAAACTTACTCTACATTGTGTAGGTTTGTCGCAAAAAGTCAGAACAAAGCCATTTGACTTTAAAGTTGCAATGTGACAACCATGAAGAAGCTTTGGAAGGCACGTAATGCTGGGTCATCTATGAAATCTCTCTGTCTGCTGCTAGTAATATAATTTCAATCAGTTGCAATACAAAGCTGAACTCCTATATAGTGCATCAACCATACCCCAGCAGCATTATAATAAGCCTTATGAGTCATAAAAAGTAATAGTTTCAGATTCATCAGACTAAACTGTATTTGACCAGCAGGAGGGGCTTAATTTCTCAATAATGATACATTTCTGCTGCTTGATATTTAGAACCATATGTGCTTTATGTTCTCAGAAGGATTAATATCATCTGAAGAACGTAGTAAATTGTTTAGTATGAATAATGTATTGGGCATATTTAATTCATCTAACTCTGCCTTCGTGCTGTTTTTGGATGTAAAAAGAAACGGGCTGGAATGACGGCCCGGCTCACAGATGCTTCCAAAGTACATGATCACTGAGTGCGGCTTCTTAATAAAATATCAGAGCTCTTAAACATTAATATATGGAATATGAACAAAGTCTATCTTTTATTCCTCCTCTGAATGCGGAACTGCCCTTATCCTGGTCTCCTCAGATGACGGTTGATAGGTTCGTGATGGCGGCTGTAAAGTGCATCTCCGGTCTTTGATTGGCTTCATTTACATAGCACCTTGGCAGGGGAGCAGAAGCCGAGCAGCGAGGGGTGTTCGTGAGACTCATATTAGCATTTTATACGCTCCATGCATCAGCATCACATTCTGATCACGAGCCGCACCCTGGCAGTTAAATTATACATCATCCTGGTTAGTGAGAGACTTGTTGATGTGCAGGTTGTCTGCATGGGTGTTGAGATTCTGACGGTAACATGCTGGGACAAGCTGCATGTATGTGAGAGGTGCATGGAGACAGAATGAATTATCCAGCACATCATCACATCACTCTTTTTCTTTTTTTCCACAAGAGAAATGAATTTATAGGCCCCAAAGCTCAGGGCATGATATCAACTTTTCTGCAGGTGTAAGTGGCTGGATATAGACTGAAAATGTCACTCATGAAAAAATAAATCTTTTCATCGAGCAGAAACCAAATTATGTATTTGTACCAACATCTGCTACATCATATCACGTGATCCTGTAGCTCCCTATGGAAGGTTTTTCAGGTTGGAAAGTTGCCCTACTGCCAACAGGGAGTGTTTTTTTTGTTGTTGTTTTTTCTGTGAAATGTAGATGTTGTTAAAAGGAATGAAGAAATGTCTCTCTGAAGTTAGATAACTGCAAACCCCATGGCTGCGTGAATTTAGTTTTACTACCACCTCTTTAAAGACGATTTGGCTCAATTAATCTTTACGGAAAAGAATGTTACTGAACCAGTATAATTTTCTAATGGTTACCCAGGAGAAGAATATTTTCAGTGTTTGACCTTTTTTTTTTTTTATGGGACGGTGACAGAAAAATCTGACCACTTGGTGCAAATGCACAGATATTTTCAATGTTATGTGCGGACTCCAGGTAAATAAATTGATTGAAGATTCACAGACGCTACATTCAATGCATCTGACTAACCGGGAGCTGAGTACAAGTTGGAAAGTTACTGAGGCTTTGTAGTGCGAATATGGCCGGTGCTGCTGGTTAGGCGCTCTTCTAAGAACCCGAAATGTGCCAAACACTGGTTTCCTGCTGCTGCTTTCCTCCCGCGGACCTTCCTGTCACCTAAGCATAGTTTACGGATCAGAAACGGTTAGTTCAGAGAGGTTTTTCTTTCAATTTCTGATTGGTTTCATTAGAGAAACGATTCCTCATTTAAAACTTAAAGTGATGCAGAATTTCGGTCTCTAGTGCAACAGCGAAGCGCTGATTCAGACTCCAGAACAACATCAAAACCCCAATGAGAAATCATCTGTCTGAGGCAAAAATCCAAAACATCATGACAATGACCTCTGCAGCAATCCCAAAATTTGATTACTCACAAGTGAGCGTGTATTTTCCTTCAATGTGGACCCGGAACTGCAGCAGGTATTGTATTTTAAGAGCAACCGCTTCATTCCAATCTAGTTATTTATTAAGCTGTTTTAAATAAATACTATTGAATAACTGACAACTCGTTGGAACAGTGCTGGAGATAGGTACTAAAGTGTTAAACAAATCAGTGTTGTTTTTAGGCAAATATATTTCTAATGTGGCTGTTGAAAGATTCACGCCAGATGTTGCTAGCAACACAAGAAATTAACAGTGCAAAGAAATAAAAGGAAATGATTCAGTAAATTATGTTTTGTGCAATGAATGCTTTGATGTATGGAATAAGTACTTAACACTTTTACTAGAATTTTTAAAATGATTGGTTGAAGTAACCTTCTTTATAAAGAATCTTTAAAATATTTCCTGGATGTAGGAATAGGCCTGCGACAGGAACAGATTTTGCTGTACGTTGAGAAACTTCCTCTAATGTACTAATTAACACGTGTGCACGCTTTGAACCATCAATGCAAAAAAATATTTCTAAAAAAACACATTTACCACAACAACTGGGAGACATTTTTAATATCCAATATAAATTAACAAAACAACTTAAACATAAAAAAATGGACGAACTTTGTAAGCAAAACTGCTCTTCCAAAAAAAAAAAAAATTATTGGCTAAGACAAGAAAAATTATAGAAAATTACCAGTTAGGAGTTAAATAACAACAAAAATGCAGTTTGAATTAAAAAGAAATTTTACTCTGCCACTCAGAATATATAGAAAACTATTGTGGCTGGAAATACTGTTGAACTGATTGAATTTATCATGCAATGACTTGATTTATTGTTTATTGTAACAGGCATATGTAAAAACTGTGGCAATAAGGATTGCTGAAGTGATTGTGATTCATTCTTTCATACAAAATGTATTGGAATCTTTAAAGTTCTTCAGGTCTCGTACTTTTCATCCCATCTTAGTCAGATGATTGAACAGGCCATTTTCTTTTTCTGAAGCTATCGTATAGTTTTCTCTGCTGCATGTTTGGGACCCACAAAATATTCCATCCTCTAAACCTTACTGGGATTTTGAGGCCGATCAATATTTCAATTTTTTTCTATATCGGCCATCGGCCAAAACTTAAAGAAAAATGCAATATTTAAAAAAAAAATGATTAGGTACCTGTGTAGCCAGCTGGCACCCCTACTTGAGTGAAGAAAGGACCCCAGACACTCATAATCAGCATGAGCCAGCCCACTCATATTTTATTCTTAAATTTGACTGGACTATTTTTATATATATTTTAGATTTTATTATTTACTACCATCTGGTAGTGTGCTTTACTTTGTGGAGATTTTTCTTTGATAGTTGAAGTCAAGATTCTACCTAAACCAGCTATTTGCACCATTATTCTGGTTACTTTTTGAATTTATTTTATTTTGTATACTTAAAGAGACTTGAATCGATTTTATTCTGTTGTTCTGAATCCATATGCACTGAGGCTACTGTTTAGAGTTCGTTTTTATATTGTCTTATACTTGAAGTTCAGTAAATATTGAAAGAGTTTCAGTGACTTTTTAATTTATGTCGCACACAGTGAACATTCAGTTGTCTTTCAGAATCAATGTGCCGCCAAAAGGTATATATATATCGGCCATGGATATTGGCCTTATTAATCGGCTTTAGCTATCATCCATCGGCGACCAATTTTTTTTTTACATAGTTATCGGTATTGGCCTTAAAAAACCCATATCGGTCGGCTTCAACTGTGATTGCACTTTTCTCAGCATTTTCATGTTTTTTTTTTGTTTTTTTTTGTTTTTTGTTAACGTGTCCTGTCTAGCAGTATGCTACTCAGAATTGGTGTCTGAGTACCAAGTACAAGCCCAACAGTTTTACTTTCCCAAGCAGAGTATTACAGCTTCGCTGTAGTACGCCACTTGATGTATATGTATGAAAAATCTTTATTAGTGATTACTGTGGGTTCAATTTCCTGACGTCATGGACATTAAACTGAGACAAGAAGGGAGAAAGGAAGAAGGTGAAGAAAAGAAACCGGACCAACAGAGGCGCGAACCGATGACACAAGACAGGGAGGCAAACAAAGAACACAAGAAAACATCCCAGTCCTCCACCTCTGCCGGACGGCAGAGAAACAGTAATACAAAACAAAAACAACAAACTGTACAGAACCAAACCAATAGTTCGGATCTAGTAGAATAAACTAAGAATTATACATTCACTACACACAAGCATTGATTAATGAACATAATACAAATGTTTCTGGTAAGCTCCTGTGAACAACTAACTAATGATGATAACCTCAGCTTAAGATATGTCCGTCCTCACCAATGTCCCCACACCTATGTGTGTGCGAGCATGCAGGTCTGAATAAGGTTTCCCCATGCAAGTGATTGATAGCTGGTGTAAGGAACCGTCAATCCGTCCTACAGGAATCGGCACAGACATGGAGGAGGCAAGAGATGTATGCATCCAGGGTCCCACAGAGTACAGAGTCCACAGGCGGATCAGCGCAGGGTCGATCACCCACCAAGAGAGGAACAGATGGAAGCCCCAGGGGAGCACCCATCAGCCGCAATGCTGGGGCCCGAGAGATCGCAGTGACGAGCCCACGGGCTCCGCCGGTAACCGGCTACGCCAGGGCGGGCCCGGATCAGGAACCGGAGGCCACGGGGACCAGGGCAACCCCGCCCCCCAGCGGGGCCCCAACCAGGGACCAGCCGACAAGGGCCCCCCGCCGCCGCCACAGGCAAGGAGGATCCGCAGCCAACCGACGGACAACACATGCCGCCGCCACCCCAGGCCGCGCCCAGCCGGCACCTGGACATCCAGATCTTCCAGCTCCAGGGTCCAGATCCCGCCCCACGTAGGGCGCCAAGATCAGGGGCCCAGCCAATGCCGGACAGCCCCACCAGGTGAACAGACCAGCCAGCAGAAGTCCTGGAACCGGCAGGAGGACTGGGCGCCAGGCACGGTCCCCACCGATCCACCGGACGGCACCAACCTATTCTACAACCCCGGCACCCCCATAAGAGGTGCCCCAGTCAATCCAAGGAGGACGTCGGCCCGAAACAGCGGCCGCCCGACACACCGGACCACCCAGGACCCGCCCGACATGCACCAGGACCGAGCCGGGCCGCAACCGGGACCCCCAGCCCCATGCATCGAGAGTCATCATCAACCAGCGGGCAGGAGCAACCATCACCGACGGGGAGTGACGGGGAGGGAAGAAGATGCATCAGGCCAGAGAGCAGCCAAACACCCAACCTGACAGGTAGACATAGACAGACAGAGACACTCATACGTACCCTCCCTCTCATGCGTACACATTCTTACAAATACAGGACATACGAAAAAAGGACGCTATACACTCATTCATACCCCCCATACGTACACTATACTCCATACTCCCAGGCCCAGGGACAGACGCCCCAATAGAGAACTCTGCCCCTGCACCCAGGAGACAGACCCCTTTGCCCACCAGGACGGGGACAAGCAGACCGCCAAGGCCCCCACACCGCCAAGAGCAGCCCACCAGCCCAGGACCCCGACCAGACGGCGTGATGTTCTATCCGGGCTCCGACCCCTGATGGTCCAACGAACAGGGGTGTGGAAAGACCCCCCAGCCTCTCTCCCCCAGCTCAATGTGGTGTTGTTGCGTGTTGTTCTAATGTGCACTTAAAACAGAGGGGGGGGACATGGGAATACTGCCGGGTACCCCCATCTCCCCCCCCGGGCCCTCAGTGTCTAGATGCGTTTAACCAGTGGGTGCCGGCACCACAGGCGAGGCCCCCACAACGGGCCCCTATAGGGGGCCCCCCATGAGGGGTCCCGCCCCCAGCGCCAATGCGCCACACCGCCAGGTCCCTACATGTGCGTTCCATGTAAATGTTGCAAGTGTAAGTGTCTAAGTTGCAGGTGGACAGAGGCATGGGGATGGGGAGAAAATAACTGGGGTGACCATTGCCAACCCCAGGGAGCCAGCTCCCCTGCTGACTCCAATAGGCACCCCCGTTCGGCCCGATCCACCAGGGGTGGGAGGCCCCAGCACGTCAAGTCGGGGCCCACGGCAGCGGCACCCCCGAGCCCCATGGGGGCCCCGGCAATCCACCAGCCCCCATGCCAGGGGCATACCTAAATCCTTCCCAACATTCACACTGCTAACAAAACACATGTCACTAGACACCCAGGTTGAGTTTAGCCCCCCCTCGCCCTCAACGCCCTCCCCCCTCCCGTCCCAAGCGCACCCCGTTAAAAAAGGCGCCTGTGCTAGATGGTAAAAAGCCTCCCCGCCAATAAGAGACGCCCCAGGCACCGCCAGCGTACGAGGGCTTCCACTTTTTTTAAAAGTGGGACGTAGTTTAGCTTAGATAAGTCTGCTAGTCTTGGTGAGATATGGATACCTAGATATGTAATATTTCCCGACCGGAGCTGTAAAGCAACAGGACTCTGGTAAGAACAGTTGATTGGAAGGACTGTAGATTTTAACCAATTTATGGAATAGTCTGAAACTCTTGAGTAAGATTTTATTAACTCAATTACCTGATACAAGGAAGTTTGTGAATGCTGTAGAAAAAGTAGTACATCATCTGCGTATAAACTGATTTTATGTTCTATTTTGTTGCATTGTATACCTTTAACATTATTATTTTGCCTGATTGCTGCTGCTAATGGTTCAATAAAAATAGCAAAGAGGGAGGGAGAAAGTGGAAATCCCTGCCTGGTACCTCTCTGAAGAAAGAACCTTGACGATGTTTGATTATTGGTCCTAATACATGCTGTTGGTGAGCTGTATAATATTTTTAACCAGTTCACAAAAGAATTACTGAATCCGAATTTATTTAAGGCTGCAAATAAAAATTTCCAGTTAACTCTATCAAATGCTTTTTCTGCATCTAAAGATAATATATTGGTTTGGACGTTTTTACAGTGGGAATAATCTATTAAATCTATTAATCTACGTAAATTTGTGGAAGAGAGCCTACCTTTTATAAAACCTGTTTGATCAGGGTGGATTATTAGAGGTGTTATTTTCTCTATCTTTCTTGCAAGAGCTTTGCAAATTATTTTCAGATCCACATTGATAAGAGAAATGGGACGATAACTGGTAGGAGACATAGGGTCTTTTCCTGGTTTTAATAGAAGATTGATGTAGGCAGAATTCCTGTTTGGTGGTATTCGACCATTTTCCTTTGTTTCCTGTAACATTTTGTAAAATGTTGGTGCCAGAATATTCCATACTCTACTGGAAATCTGTCCGGACCTGGAGCTTTATTATTAGGCATGGATTGGAGGGCCTAAGTAGGTCAATGTGTATATATATTCAATATATATATATATATATATATATATATATATATATTGAATAAGTGAAAAATGTATTGCAATTACCTGAAGGCAGTTATTTTGTAAGCAATTAGAAATCCATGAACAATTAAAAACCACAGATTGTTGATACAAAGTTAATAAATTAGAATGGTGATGTAACATCTGGGATGTCCACTCCTAATCCTCATGGGTTGGTATCTTCCGTGTTTCAGATGAGTTTCTGCCAGAATACAGCTGATTAAAGTGTCTCTATATTAGCCCCTTTAAGCAAATAATCAATTACTGCGGGAACATGCTAATGACCCATTTACCTGATTCAGGTGTGCTGAACCACATAACCACCAAAAACATGGAAAATATGAAACCTTAACGATTGATATTAAAGATATCTACCTAATATACATTCACCTGTGGCTGTCTTGAGAAATCTTAGGTGTTGTAATGTGACACAAATGTTGCTCTCTGGATGTTGAGAACCACAAAAGTTCATTTCAAACCACTGTAGGTAAAGAGTCTTTCTAGATGAAGTAATGCAATCTCTATGGTGGAAAATCCCTTAATTTTTAAGTTGGAGTCCACTGTGGATAAATTGAGATCAAGAAATGTTTCATTTTAAATTCATTCCTCACATATACAGTAGATGAGACTACACCAGACAGAAAAATGATTTCCTGTGTGTGTGTGTGTTCTGTGGATATCCAATACAGAGAGGGAGAGTGTGCTTTCCAAAGCTAAATGCCACACCTGTCATTGGCTGTGTGGATAAGAAGGCTCAATTATCCCTTTTCATAAACCCACCACTCGCTCCTTTCTTCCTTTTATCCTTAGTGTTTGTTCTGTTTTCTCCACTTTCTGTCATCATTCCCCCCCTTTCAGTATTCTTTCGATGTGTACAGTTAATTAAAAAGATCTCTCCCCAACGTCTGATGATACATGAGCTTAGATAGCAGGTAGACACCTTCCACTACAGATCTTCATATATTTGGCATCACAGTTGGAACAATTGTTGTCATTCATGTCGCCAGCCGTAAGAACTAAACTCAAACAAGAAAACAGAAGAAAAAATACAGTATATCAGTGCTTCACTAAACCTTATAGAGAACCTTATCCAGCAGAGTAGGATATGATGCATTATGGGTACATTTTTCTAACTTAGAAGTGTTTCCTCTGTGAATTTCACAGCCTTTTCAGTTTCTGCATCAAAAGGTTCAGTTACAAAATCAAATTGTAAAAGAAATAACACATTTCTGGATATTTGATCTACAGGAAAACTTTGTTCCATACTTAAGTAGGTTTGTCTTTACCCTTTGGGTTTAATGACTTCTTGTGCAATTTTACAGTTTCTGACCAGGAAGCTATTCATTTAACAGGATTTTTTGCAATAGATTTTACCAGAGAAACATGACCAGCTGTTCATTTAACATTTTACACATCAGGTTGCAACACTAGTTGCTTGAATTTAACAATTAGAAATTGATGTAATTGGAAATAAAAAAATGCAATTTAATCTCTGCTGGGACTATTGATTAAATAATGTGAGAGATAACTAAACAAGCTCTTATTATAGAAATACTTCTAATTCTTCTAATTTCGTTTAAAAACTCTGCCAGCCTCAGCTGCCAATAATTCCTATTTTACCAGATAAAAATTCATGCTGACAATTTATCGACATTCCTTTTGCAAGCATTGCAAATATCAGCAGTGTTTGCTGCTTCTGGTCATCATGCAAATATTAGGCATCGCTGGCCTTTAGATATTTGCCGGATACATAAAAGACAACAGTTGTGTGTGAATCTAAATTAAATCTTCAAGTCGAAGGTTTACTGCCAGCTTCGACTGGCTTCAGCAGGAGAGATCGGTGTGACGCTGATGAGCAGAGATAAGTGTTGGCATTTCTGCTGAGAGAGCAGCACGTCCCCCACCGTGCCTTGCTCAAAGTGGCTACGCCGAAATTGAACTGTGGCTGGCGAGCTGCACTGTAAATTGCTTTCAAGCCCTTTTGCTCGTGGTTTTCCAGTGCTTAAGCTCAAGAAAAGGTCGGATTTACTTGTCCATCTCTCTTTCCAGCTGCAATTTTTTGAAACATGGAGGGCAAAAACTCAAGAGAGTAGAATTACAGTGCAACCACAAAGTATTTAGATCCTTTCAAGTTTTCCACATTTTGTCATATTCCAGACTCATTTTGAAATGGATTCAATTTGTTTGTTTTTCTCATTAATCTACACACAATACTCCAACACTCCACAAAAAAAAATAATAAAACAGGTGTTTGGAGTGTTGCGCTAGACTACAGCATCTTTACAAAGATGTACTAAAATGGCGAAATAATGACTAGACAGAACTATTAGACATTCGTTTATAGTTTATAAGCAAAAAAGTTGATTTGGGGTTGAGTTCTTTAAGTTGTGCTGTCATTTTGTGTTTCAGAGAGAAGACATTTTCTCATTTAACCCTTCCAAACAAGTCAAACCTTTACAGTGTTTTTGATTATTGATCTTCTGCTGCAAACTTTACCTTTTAACACTTTACCTGCATTTAACCGAATTACTGCAGTTTCACAAAAAAAAAATAGAAGGAATGGAAAACATACCCAATATTTGCATCTGTTTGGTTCTTTCTTTTCATAGAATAACAAAAAAAATGTATAGCATGTTGAACCACTTATGGGATAAGAGATACAAAACTTCTAAAGTTAGATAAAATATGACTTTCCACATGGCCTGCCTTCAGGTATTGCCTTTGTAATCAGTGGGGAAGGGTGAGTCACAGAGCTGACTTTCAAATTTCATAAAACAGTTTCTCGTTTGTTCTCCTGGAGTAAATGTCCCTGCTGATTTTCTGGGAAAGAGTGGGAGGCAGGCTCTGAGTGACGGATGGATCGATAGAAAGAAAATTTAAAGGAGAACAAAAATGCTGGTTATTGTTGGGATTGAGGGTGGTGAAGCGGTGTAGATGAAATGGCCTGGCTGAAGAAAAAAAATGTTTACAGTGGTAGAGAGTGGCGGTGGGTGCTCAGAACATGCTGGCTGTCAGTGGTAATGGACAAATAAAAATGGAAAAATTGAAAGATACGCATGCCAAACAACATGAGAGCACAGCTCAGCTGCCATTTTCTTGGCGGAAGTGAAAGAAACATATCTGGGAAAGAGTGTAGGTGCATTCTGACGAATGTAAAAAAACAAAACTTAACTGCTTTCTTAGAGTGCTCCAGGGGACTCAAACTGGGGGCCCAGTTTTTATTTATCCTATTTACACATTTACATCCTGTTGGCATTACGTCACATACTTCCAGGTCAAAAAAACTACATGGCTGCCTGGCTAGCTGGTGATCATATGATAAATGCTAATTAAGCCTATGCTGGTAAACTTTTCAACTAAGGCAGTTAATCTTTTTGACACTGCAACAACAGGGGGATCTGCAGAGAACATTCATAGAATACAGTCTAAGTTTGTGTCTTTGTGAAATTATCAGTTAATTTATCTAAACGCCAAATAATCTGAAAGATGATAGAGTTAAGGATGCAGTTGTTTTTTTTGCAACATTTTTGTGTATTTTTTAAAATACTTTTTTTCACCTTTATTTTACTGCAGAAAAAAACATTCAACCATAGCTAAATTAAAATATGACATTTTAGAAAAAAATGAAACAAATATATATCCATTTGAAGTGGTATTTCTTTCAATCATATTAAATGTAGAGATCCCAATAGCAGAGTTTTAAAGTTGTTACTCAGAAAGTTTTCATTTTGAATGTGCAAAGAATTTTCTCAAATGTTTTAAAACCTTATTAAAGCACTTTAAAGATATAATGAATTTATATCCATTCACTACATTTATACAATACAACAACAACAAAAAATTCCCAAAAAATAGACAGTTACTGGTCATCTTAATGTTTGCTATTATAAATATCACTACTGAAGGCGAATGTCTTTATTTTCAAATCTACGTGGTTAGAAATAGGGTTTTTATGACAAGGCACCTCTAACATACATCTTTATTAAGCTTTAAAGTGTTGATGTAAAGTTTATTGTGAGTTATAAACCACTTTCTAACTCACTTCTGGACTCATAAGGTTTGTTATTGATATTGATTTTTTTTATATCCCAGGTTCGTCCTGAAAATATGTATAGTAACTCCTGTACATTTTGGTTTCGGAGTTCGGATGAATGTGTGCAGGGAATTGTTTGTAGTTAAAACTTTTTTCTATCTTCTCTCTTTGTATAGTTTGACACTCCTAAAGTTTTTACTTTGTTTGACTCCTTGTTGTCTCCGCAGATATTCGCGGCCTGCAGAGTTTCCTCGATCAGACATCCCGCCAAGGTGTTGATGTTGCGCTACAGAGGGTGGACAGGAACATCAGTAAAGTCTTCACTAACTTGTTCACCACCATGAGGACTGAGGAGCTGAATCGGTACCGGGACACCTTACGCAGGGCCATCCTTCTGCTAAGCCCGCAGGGTGCGCATACGTTCATCCAACAGGTCAGTCACTTTTAGTACTGTTTTTATATTTTTCCTTGAATTCAGTCTCTGTAAAAACAGCTTAATAGTTGCTCACAGTGCAATTGTTTTACTCTTTTTTTTTTTTTTCTTTGCATTTTCTTTGAGCTTATAGCTGGAATTTCATGCCCATGTATGTGTGGAAAAATCATTTCTTATTTTCTAGTTTTCTAATATGTTAGCTAGCTTAGAGGAAAGTGTCTGCAAAGTGTTGATATCTGCAACCCTAATAAAGATTATTTAGTGTGTTAGAGAATTATGCATAATGGGGAACTAATAAATGCTTGTAAAGGTTTTCTCACAGCTTTTCTTTTTGGCAAACACAAATATTCATAAATAAAAAGAAACACAAACAAGACATATCACATTTTTACAAGTCTGGACTTTGACAAATATTTCCTAAACACATTTTATCTGCATTTTGAGCCTGATAGTAAAAGTCTGATCCCTGTTATGACAAATTGCATTATAAGATGATGAAACCTACCTTGCGAGAGCTGGTGATCTATGGCGGAGTTGTGAGATATATATTTTTTTTCATTACCAACCACAAAAATGTGATTTGTCGTCTTGCTTTCTTGTTTTATTGGAAATACAATATGTTGTGCTACAGAGTAGTGTGGCTGCATAACAGAATAGAGAGAATATTGTGAATATACATGAACCAATCAGTATCTGTCACATCTCTTGCATGCAGTAACCCTCTGCTTCCAGTGTTCATTCAGATTTTAGTGCAGCGATGCACCACCAGGCCATGTCAAGCAGTCCAACATGCTGTGCAGATATTTTGCCGGCAGAAACAATCCATCCAGTTCTCAGAATGAACATTAAATATTAAATAGGAAGAGGCAAAAGGGTGAGCTGAAATAGAGCCGTGCAAGGACCAAAAAACAGTGCTATAGTCCTAAGCTCCTAACAGCCCTGGGTAACAGCTGTCATCCAGCAGATTTGTTTTACGATCACTCCAATCATTCTATTATAATCAACTAAGAACAATAATCAATCTTAGCTCATTCCTGTTAATTTGTGTTAATAAAGGACAGAGTTTAGGAACATGCAGTAAAAACCACAGATAATTGTATTCTAGTTTTGCACAAGGAAAAAGTATGAAAAACAGCATGAGCAACCATATATGCACAGTAAGAACAAAAGATGAGAACTTATCAGTTAAGATAAGTCAGGTCTAAACATGGAGACTACAGCAAATGTAACAACTTACAACAATTTAAAACTTTCATGTGGCATAAAAAACAAAATTGCTACAAACACACACAAAAAAAAAACAATCTGGGTCACCCAGACTGTGGGTTATCTGATCAGTCATATTGATCATCGCATAGCTCATACAGGTATTATTACTACACTCTTGTATGTGTTTAAACAACATCATTAATATTTTTTTTTTGCTTTCAGTTAGTTCTTGTAAGAATTCACCTGCAGTATTCTAGCTGTAATTCTTGATCTTGCTATTTGTGTCGCAGAAGTTATTACGCACTACACTGCCCTCCGTTTTCAACCCTAGGCAAGTGCTCATTTCACATTTTTGGTTAACTCTTTAACTATCGTCGAAATATTATTCTTAACCAATAAATACACAAGCATTGAAGAGAAGCGTATAGTTATGAGCAAAATCATTTAAGGTCTAAACTGTAATTAAGGAAGGGGCAGAAAAGTGAGATTAACAGATGAATTGATCCTGTGTTAGTGAATAATAAAGACGTGAAACAAACTGGTTCTCTTTAGGAAAAAAATGTCAATAGACAGATTTTTTTCTGCAGGACAAACGGTGCCAAAATTAAAAGTGGAACAGAATTAAATAAATAGCTTAGTCCATTAATCGGTATTCAAAAAAATAAAGAAAGAAAGAAAATCCAAAAAATAAATATGAAGTAATATTTGTAATAATTTACAAAAGGTGTTACTTTTCCTATCTATTGGGGTATCTCTTTCCTTCTAATTAATACCAGATTATTTAGTGTAGTATTTCTTTATCCCCTAAATAATGTTTTTGCC
Organism: Apricaphanius iberus; assembly: GCA_028564705.1. Taxonomy (NCBI): domain Eukaryota; kingdom Metazoa; phylum Chordata; class Actinopteri; order Cyprinodontiformes; family Aphaniidae; genus Apricaphanius; species Apricaphanius iberus. The sequence continues at coordinate 5,966,289 of JAPXFQ010001878.1, read as the reverse complement.
TATCTTATTTTTTTAATGTTTAGAAATTTGTTGTCTGTTATTTATTATAGAGTCATATTCATCTAAAAAATGTACTACTTTGCATTAACCCCCCCATTATTTTTGTTTTTTTATTTCAGTTATTCCAACATGTATTTATGTATTTTTTTAACTTATTCTTTACTAATTCTTTATAATGAAAATATAATTTAAGACCAATACGTCATATTTTGTCATTTTTATGCATCTGCTTGTTGTTTTTGTGGCTTATTTTATAAGTTAAAAATAACAGATTGCATTTTTTAATTTAATCATTTTTGTTGAACTTTTTTGGATAATAAATTCATGAGTTATGATAATGGTTTCTCTAATATTGGTAGTTTTGGTCACAACTTGCACCTTTTTAGATGAAAGTATTGACCTAAAATGAAGGTGAGCTAATTGGGGATTTATTGTGGTTGTAATAAGCTGGTTATTAGCAATCCAGTCTATATTTGTCTCATTAAATCAGTTTCAATTATTGTTCTGTTGAGTGTCTGTGAGTACACCCAAGGCTTCAATCAGACAATATGATGATGTCGTAATGCTGTCATTTTTGGGGATGCGTTGGATAGGATTAGGGGGATACTTAGACATTCTTTAATAAAAACTTTGAACATTCAACCTGCTCTTGAGCCGTGATACTGAAAACCTTGCTTTATGTAGAAGGAAATAGTTACAATCAGAAATCAACTATTTTTATTGGTAACATAGGTGAGACTGAAAAGGGGACTTGGATGTTTTAAACGAACATGAATAGATCTATAAAAAAGAAGCAAAAGTATACATTCACAACTAAAAGTAGCCCCATTAATGAACCAAAGGGGAATGCTGAAACAAGAAACCCTCAGCTCGGAACAAATGAGTGTTTGAGGAGATCAAATGAGCATGCATGAATTTTTTTTTTTTTTTTTGTCTAGCATATCCTTCCATGTTCTTTCTGCTTTGCTCATCTCGGATCAGTGATCATTTGTTCATTTGCCCAGTTTGTATGCCTGGTTATGTGTGAGCATGGCCACCGGCAGTGACAGATGGCCCTGGTTTTGCCACAGACACCTTTCCAGAAGCTTTTGCAAATGAGTTGCTGTGTTTTGCTCAACATTTATGACCTGTTTCATTTTTCAGTGGAACTTCTATTCATGGATCAAACTGAAGTGTGTGAAGAATTTAATTATTTACACTGTTATTGTAGGAATCTCAGAGCACTGCTTCGTAGGAGAGCAAAATTTCTGTTGGTTTACAAGTGTGTGGTGTGATGGAAGCTAATTAATGTAATGGTCTTCCTTAATATTGTGCTGAAACTGAAGTTTGAATTTTAAAAGCAATCCTTGACTCTCCTTGTAAAAGTCACTGGTAAAGCCACTGATAAATATGAAAACACTAAGATTTACTTTCATTAAATAGGTAATAGAAAGCTTCTTCTCTCTCAAAAGAAAATGTGTGTGAATAAAATTTTTTGTTTGTCAATAATGGACTTATGTTGAATGTGGTAGCTCAAAATTAAGACATGCTTTTCAGAAGTGCTAAAAATAAACTCTAAATTGGCCGTTGCACACAATTTTATGCTTAGTAAATCACACTGCGCCTGGAACACCTACTTATTTGCCTATTCTCCTCACAATATTTTGCGTCCTCTTACAGAAAAGCCCAGATTGCATAATCGCTAAATGGATTCCGTGTGTCTTGCTGCGGGTTTAACAGATGGAAAGCGCTCTGTGCCGTGTTGATACATCAGCCTCAGACAGTTTTTGTGAAGCTGTGCTGTTTGCACGGGTTTTAACAAAGTCAAACTGTTGATAAATCAGGCCATGACTGTTTATGAGGCTTACAATACTTTTTATTTATTTAGTTTCTCTTTGTGAGGCTGAAAATACGTTTTATTTAGCATCTCTTTTTGAGGCTGAAAATACTTTGTTTGCTAGTTCAGCGGTTTTCAGTTAAGTTGACAAAGAATGGTTAAACCTCCATGTTTATGTTGAGTCACTTATGAACTATTATTGATTCCTTTAGCCACTGTATGATCTGAGGCATAGATTAATGTTTGCACTGCTAAAAGTATACTTTCTACCCATTTCAATCGCCAAAATAGACATATACAAAATTTTAATGTACTGTATGCTATGTTGTGTTAACCACTGCTTCTTCCTAGTGATACTACTGTAGGTAAAATTATTAGATTTTTAGCACTGTGCTGCATCAACCCAAAAATTATATGTTTGCATTTGTAGAGGGTTGAAACTACAGAAATTCTCCAACTTTTGTCCTACCGTACCATCTCTTGTATTCCAGGCACAATACTGTAGCATCGAAAAAAGGAGGACTGAGGAAGCTGCTTTATCCAGATAAAAGAAAAACACCCCCGAATAATTTTTCATGTTGCCAGCCACTTTCTTAAAAACAACCAGCACCTTGATAAAACTGTTGTTACTTAAGTAGACCCAAACTGCATTGGCTTTAGGCTTCAAAACCCCATAAGTAACCTAGAACAATGTATTTGTAATAATGAGTCTTAAAAGACAAGACTTTTATTTGGCTCATACATATAGCATTAGAATATGGCCGTCGATGGAAAACATGATTCCATTAAACATGTCTATCAAGTGGAATATCATGCTTGCATTAGATAGTATACTAGTTTTAGCTGAAAAGTCGATACACTAGTATCCAAAATTCTAACATTACCATCTTGGTAAGGATTTCTTGATTTCCCAAGAAGCTCACAGTGATACTGCATCTTTATACTTCAAGTAAGAAAAGTTTAGCAGGAAAAACTTTACAAGTAAGTTGTATTTAATATTTTAACAGCATTTTATATTGAATAATTCGCAAAAAATCTTACACTAGGCTTAGATGCACAATGAACTAAAAAATCCCGCTGAAAGCACCTATTAGCTGTGTTAAAGCAATAATGGTGTCATGTTGGTACAGAGAAAAAAAACATTGTTTTGTGATGCAGAAATGTCACAGACAGGAAGCAGACAAATGGTGAATTGGAAAGCTTTTTGAAAAGTCATTTTATTATTATAAAAAATATATATAGAATGAGGACGGAGTCTTTTTATTTTACTTATTGAGGACTAAAATCCTTTGCCTAACACCTCCAATACTTTTTCTGTGTGCACACTTAGATGCTCTTAGCACTTACACTTTTTCTAATAGTGTTAATGCCCTGAATGCAAGTCTCTACTACAGAGTGGGAGGCTTTAGCACAGAGACAATCAACTTCTGTGTGCGTTTCTTTTTCTCCAAGCTGAGACATTCATTAGCACCAGGACATGTCGGGCGTGGGAGGGTGACATCAGGCTCATTGAAAGTTGCACTCCTTAGTAATGTCATGGAAACCTGTTAAAAGCTTTGCCAAGTTTTCACAACCACAAAATCTTATATAAACACTGACACACACACACACAAACACACCAGTGGCGGTTGGTGAAATTTTCTCCCGGGGGGGCTATGACTATGATGGATAGATATTATGGCTATCAAACAATTACATTTTAAAATCTAATTAATCACAGGGTAGCTGTGAAATAATCACGACAAATTAACATTCTTAAATATTTATAACAAGTGAAATAAAAGGGAGATTAATATAATTTTTGTTTTGAACTCCACAATCACATTCACAAGTCCCTTTCAAATTAGTTATGTTAGCCAGTTGCTAAGGCAAACTAACTGGCTAACATTTTCTGTATGTAAAGCTCACTGTTTGTTATGTTGGACATCCCTGAGTGTCTTCTTAATGGCACTATCCTACAACAACCGTGTGATTTCAGTCAGAGGTTTCAAAAGTTTTGGTGCAACATAGACTGCTACTGTAGTGGATGAAACACTGAGCTGTCCATTGAGGTACTGATTCAGGCTGGGATAACTCTGGGAGTACCTCCCAGAGCTCCACCCAAGGCCATTCAGACTATGACAAGATATGGGTTGGAGAAAAGGATTGTATATTTCTTCTGTTCTTTATTATTTCTATACAGCTGCTAATACAACTTTGGGTGATATAAATGTGAGGAGGGAGATGAATGTATCTGTGATCTCATATGAAAAAATATAACAAATGCAAATAAGCTAGAAATAGCCAAAATATATGAATACATAACATTTTGATATTAGCCGTTGTGTCAAACATCACATAAATCAAATATAAAACAGACTTGGTAAGCAAATGCCACAATTGACTAATTTCCGATAACTAAACACTTAGCAGATAAAAGTCTCTGGTCATCAGTGTAAACATTAGGAATAAATGCTTTTATTGTGAAGTAGCTCTTTATACAGAGCTACTTCCGCTAATCAGTTAGCACTAATTTAAGTCTGAAAAAGTCACTTTAATGGGATAATGTGCATTTTAATGCAGTGATAAGTCAGTATGAAATGTAATAAAGCTATACAATGAGCCAACATGCATAAATCAACATGAATATATTGTTTTTTCTTCTCTCGTATTACTGCTGATTGATCTTGATATTTGGCTTAGGGTCAGGTCCTATTTTACCTCAAGCTTTTCCTGCTGTTTTTCTCCCAAACTGTATTGTTTTGAGTGGTATAACTGAAGTATTGTTTTTTCTCTTTCTACATTTTGCGTCTCTTTTCATTTGTTTCCAATTCCCGCGGTTAGACCTGTCTGTCAGCTACACTGTATAACAGACGTCTGTGACGTTGGTTTGATGTCAGCCCCACTGTGGGATAGGGGCGATATGTAAACCTCGCTACCTCAGGACGCCAGTTTACTGCATCCCAAATCGTCCTTTCTCTTGTATTGAAGAGGAGCGACTTTGCATGTACAACTTTTAAAGAGAGTCTATGGGCAAAGATATTTGCGCCTCAAGGCGCCAATATGCCGATGAGCGTAACAACTCAGTTCACACCTTAAAGAAAACACACAAATATTTCAAAATATTTTTTTTGTTGTTATACTTTTTTTTCCGTGTTGTATTCAAGGTAATATGGAAAGTTTTGCAAGGTGGGGTGGTGCCCTAGCGCCCTCTATTGGCCAGCTGCCACTGACACACACACACACACACACACACACACACCCACACACACACCTACACACGCAGGCACATAAACATACAGGTGTGTTTTACTGTATTTGTGTGGACTTCTCATTGACATAATGCTTTCCTTGGCCCCTAACCCTAACCATCAGAAATTAATGCCTGACCCTTACCATAACCATAAAATAATTGTAACCCTGACACTAAAACCACATTTTTAGCCTCAAAAATGCCTTCAAAGTTGTGGGGCCCGGGATTTTGTTCCGCCACAATGGCTGTCGGTCCCCACGAGGATAGTAAATCCTGATTTTTGTTGGTCCCCACGAATATATTAAAACATGTAAAAACACACACACAAATCTCTGGTCTTAATTTATTCAGAACAATATTAGGTTGATTTTCCTTATGACTCTCTAGACCTCTTGATTTATTTTTTTTCATTCAAATCATAGAAACATTTTCAAAATTGGAGATCATTAAAACATGGCGTCTTAATCAAATTACTTTTTCAACAGAGATCATTTTGATCCAGTGTTAATATTACAAAGCCACAAAAAAGTTGAGAATTACTTCCATCTGCTGTGCACGGAATCACCTGTGTATTGGCTTTTTATTACCCCTGGAAAATTATGCATTTCTTTGTGTGTTTTCCATGATGAGGGTGTGTGCATGAAAACTACCAGTAATGTCTTCTTCGGTGCATAATCTTTATGCAAGTGTCTGTCTGTCTTTTTCGCTTCCTACTATAATGCCCCCCTGTGGCCTTTAGCCAGTAAAAATCTGTAAATTAAGTGCATCGTCATACAGGACGCATGGTCCAAAGGCTATGAAAAAAGTTACGGCCTATAGTCTTAAAGTTACGGTACCGTATTGATTGAACTTTAATTTTAAACTATAGACTGATACATTTCTTGTCACAGTAATTTTTGAGGCACTATATGGCCAATTGTTTAATTTATATTAACTCTTTAGGCGCCGGGTTTTTTTCGATAAAATAATACATTTTGATATCACTAGTTCAAAGTTTTGTAGTTTTAATATGGTTATAGATAAAGGTATACTGTAAATGAGAAAAATCTTCTGCATGATCCAAAGTTTGTAATGGGAACAAATTCACACATCTAATTTGCATATTATGACATCATCAGGCATTGGCAATTTTGGTTTGCAATAATTTTACGGGCCTTTATCTTTTTTACATAGTTTAAAATATACTTTATTTATCATATTTTTTCAAGAACAGGTGGACATATCTGTTTATTTCCTTTATGAGCCACCATTAGTCCATTCACTACATGAAAAAGAATCTAAATTATTGGGCTCAGAATTTTACAGAGCCATCTCCAAAATAACCAACAGGCTCATCAAATTGTAAAGTGAACTTTACTGCCGTTTACCAGCTTATCAGCAGTCTGATTTCTCTCACTCTTTTTCTACCGCGTCTGTTACCATTTCTACGGATTTTTACATTCCTGCTTCTTCTGGATTAGCGCTGTTATGACCATCCTGCTACCTTCCTGGACCGGCCGGCCGGCTGCTGCTGTGCGCTGCTTGAGTTTTGCTTTCTTTCTCCTTGGACAACTGAACATCTTGATCAGAGGGTAGGCTAAATATTTCTCTTCAGAATCTGAAAAAGCCAATACTTTCCGGTGGGGAACTCGGACGTCTCGGCATCACAAGTTTTATCTTTCTAAAAATCGCTCGCTCTATGCTGTGACCGCAGCAGCTGCACGCTATCTCTCTCACTCGCGGAGGTGCATAAAAAGGTGATTTACTCCAAAGGTTTCCATGGTAACACACCCAAAAATGTGTCCTAGATTAAAGGTACACGTGTCGACCATCTCCTGATGTAAAGTAGTAATTAACTTAGTCGTCATATTTGCAGCTGTGGCTCGTTAAAGTCAGCAATGTTGCTTGTCGCAATATTGCGACTGTGGCGCTTAGGGGGTTAAGATCTTACATCTCAAGTAGGCTACTTTGTGCTACATGTGGGGGTGCTGTTTTAGTAGTACCCCCTCTATGATTTTAACAAAAATAATTTCAAATCAAAGCATTTATAACTGGTGTTAATATGTTGTAAAACCTTCATCTTGAAGTAGTTATGTTTTACTCTGTAAACTTTTACTTTGCTCAGTTATCTGCAAGGACATAAAATTGGAAGTGAATGGGCTTTATGAAGAACAAATTTTGACATATGTTGTGATACAAGGAGTGAAATAGTATCTGGTTTACATAACCATCAATAATTATGATCAGTATAATTGTTGATGAAGATTAGGTGTTAATTTCTTAACCATTCGGGGGTATATCTGAAGCAGTGAGTTCAATCGTGGTGGAACATAATAATTGCACACATACACCAGAAAGACCACAAACGAATTTAATCTAAGGTAAGGTAATAGATCATCTTTACAGCAAAAACATTTAATCAATAAATGTCATCTATTCTACAAGCATGTAAACTAAAACTACTAAATCAATAATAGAAAATGGATGATATGTGAATGAAACAAACAAATCAACATTAGAGAGTCACTTCAAAAACCATGTTATTATATGATGGGGGAGGTTTTAACAAAAGGGAAGCTTGTTCGGCACGTGAGCAATGCCACATAGTTAGCTTTTTCACCTGTGAAGGAGCTAAGGCTTAACATTGATAGCTAGAACAAAGGGAGCTGATATGCAGAAGCAATGGGGCATGCACGCTAAAAGGGGCTTGCTAATCCCTAGCTCCAGGATCTTGAAGTTAAAAGCATATGGAAAACAAAGAGTAACAGAGTTAGTCTGGGAGCTAACAATGGAAGGCGTATTGCTCAGACGTTGGGGGTGGGGGGGCTGGAAAGAATCCAAATTACTGCAGTATAATACACATATGAATATGTAAAGGTATGGGGGAAGAAAATTATAAATTGAGAGAGAGCGTAATAAAAGGTGATCCACAAATCCAGCAGTTCATAAAAAATATGCGTTTGGTGACACTAGTGGACAAAACGGTTTCAGCATTTAAATACCCTTCATACCAGCACTGAACGATATCAAATAATTTTTATGCCCAGAAAAATAGAAGGAGAATAAAATGAACAGGTGTGGTCCTACTTCCAAAAACCTTGCCATGTCCATGGCTACAGGGCCGAATGTCCATGCCGGATGAGGACACTTACCACTTCTTAAACAACTGTCTTAGAACAGTTCTACTGTCAGCAAAACTTTCCCTTGATGCACATCCAGGAGCCTTGATGCTGTTCATCTTGTCCATCAAAGGTTTAAATGAGAGCTTTTTCTTATAGTGCGTTCACTCCGCACGCTTTGTCAGCATCAAACAACACAAAGCGACGAATTTGACGCCTATAAATCTTTAGGCTGAAGCTTTCAAAGCATGTGGTGCGGGCCTTTCTCTACTGGATCTTTTAAACATTAGCAGATCGTGGTTGGCAACGTCACTACAGTGAGATACTCTGATTGGTTGATGCGCTGCGTCATGAGCGTTAAGAGCATCACAAGTTCAGCAATCTGAAAGTCTGTGTTGATTGCTTTTGGTGCTTTGACTCTTGAAACGCAGGAAAAGTTTCAAAAATTGGTGCAGTCAACACACACAAAGCAATGCATACACTCTGACGCCCCTCTGACAGCCTCAACCATAGACTTAAAGTAAAGTAAATGTGGCATCAGGGGGTATCATTCATTAAGTTAGCCGCTGGTGGCAATGTGGTGCAATCACAGTTTTTTTTCCACAAAAGATTACAGGATGGCGGGATAAATGGCTGTGGGTGTGGTGTCAAGGCTATCAACATGCAGGGTTGTATACACAGTGAGACCGATGAGTCCGTGGTAAACAGAAGGTACAAAATCTCTGCATCGATCCAGTTTGCCATGTCGGCGATGGTTTGTAAAGGTGAACTTAACTATACTGTGACATCATGACACCACCCTCTGTTGCAAAAAGGTGTGATCTTCTTTAAAAAGTAGATTCTTGCGGTAAAATTACTATCAAGCTTGCCTCACTGTGCAGCCACAGTGTATTCAAAGGACACACTTTGGCTGCATTATTATAAGGGATGCACAGATACTGATAATGGTATCGGGACCAATACCGTTATTATGTACTGTATTGGTTAAAGTTAACCAATACCATGAACTGATACTTAAAATTTGGAAAATGGTATAATTTAAAAGAAAATGTTTAGTTTTCATTTTAAATTTTTTCTCTACTTCACCATCTTCTGTTGTAACAAGCAGAGAAGAAAATAAAACCTGTCTTCCAATTCATTGCATTGTTGTGTGTGGTAGAAGTATTGGGATTGATACTTGGTACAGGCAAGTACTCAGATCCAAGTAGTGTATTGTATCTGTTTGAAAAAAAGTGGTATTGTTGCATCCCTTGCACTTTTTTCCTCACGGCACATAGTATTTGTAATTGTAACATTGTAATTCAGTACTGTTTGGATGGGTATCGGATCTGTATCAGCAGGTTATGAACCTCCGATATGTATATTGGTATCGTAAATGAAAAAAATGGATTAGTGCATCCCTAATTATTACAATGACCCTTACGACTATGCCACTATGGTATGTCTTTTGAACTAGCCTAGAGAGAGACAGACAATAGCAACTGAATTTTCTTTTAGAAAATGGACCCATAGGATGTACTGGTAAGTGCGGGTGCACCATGTGGGGAGGCCTCAGTCCTCGACGCTGCTGTCCCCAGGCCGAGTCCCTTCCCGGACCACTCAGCATGTCTTCTGTCACTTCTTTCCCATTTCAAAAATCAGTCCACTGTCAAGTAAAGCCACTGTGGCCCAAAAAATCTGAAAAATAAAGAAAAGGAAACTGGAACCAAAACAAATATATGTTTAGGTGTCTATCAAAACAAGTAACTCAAATTAAATTAGCATCAGAGCATTATGTCAACCATGACTTCAGAAAAGGGTAAGTTTCAAGATTTCACAGTGAAAGCAGCCCTCAGTGTGGATATTTCAACCCAGGAGTGCCTATGGAGCTGGTACCAGTGGTGCTGTGCTTTGTTCATTCACACAATGTACTGCATATTGAAGGCAGTATTTTCTAAATAAAGTGTAGATGATGGATATTTTTATTCTGCAGAGCAAACAAAGACAAAAAGGGAGAGAAAAATTATACAAATTTGAACAGGCATGTGGTACAACAGAAGTATGTTGATTAGCTGTCTTCTTGTCGGACTGGAGACATTTAATAGACATCTTCTGGCTGCACTTGGATCAACTACAGCACACAAATTTCAGTTTTGGCCTGAATTAAGAACATTCTCCACCCTGCTGTTTGTAATGAATGCATTTCAGGGAGCAACATTTGATGTGGAAGTCTCTAAACCTTTTTAATCATCAGTGTTGGTTCATTATATTATTGTTTTACATTTAAGATATATTCTTCAAGTCCAAATGTGTGGACTGCTGATATCCAACTTGTTTGGTTCCACCATCAGGACATGATTTAAGATTTTCTCCCAGGTTAGAGTTTTTCACTGTAATAGTGCTAGCTAGTATTGAGCATTTAGGCTGTTCCACCTGTTTTTTAATGTGTTGGCGCCTCTAGATGAATCACAGTCAGCTGTCAGTGACTGTGTGAATCATTATTAGGTGTGTGTGAATCCATACTGGGAATTAACACTAGACACAAACACACACAGACACTTGCATGGTCGGTATCTTCACACTTTGCCGACAAGAGTATTTCTGTCATCAGTCACTGATATCAGACTCTCTGCTTCCTCCCGTACCATTTCATGTGTCCCTAAATTCCACTTATCTTATTGCAGGTGTCCTGGCTGGCTTTGGGATTTTTTTCTCCCCTTTTTCCTCTCCACACTTCTTTCTCCTCATATTTCCTTTATAAACTACTCTTGCATTATGAATGTTCCTTTACAGTTGTAACATCCATTTATTCATAGTTCTCACAAATCAGAATTCTCATTGGATGATTTTTTTAATATCTGGTCATATCTATGTGTTTTATTATGTAAGAGTTTGCGTTTGATATTTAGTTAGGTTTTTTTTCCCTTTAGCTTAAGTTATAATTTTATTTTATTAGTCTTTGTTTTCTTTAAGACTTTATTGTTTTTGATTTTGGAACTTCTTTTCTTCCAAATTTTCCTCTCATATATGTTTTTCACCTTTCAGTTTTGTTTTTCCTTTTAATTGTGCCTCCCTAGATAATCAGTGTTTGTTAGTTCCCCTTATATATATTATCCTTAGTGAAGTTTCTACTGTCTTGTTTAGGATTGTTTTCTGTTTAGCTCCTGTTTCCTCTCTGCAATTCTGCTCTCTGACCCAGATAAATGTATTCTACCTACTCTGTCCCTCTAACCTGCATCTACTCCCACTAATTAGGCCTCAGGTTTCTCAGTCAATTCCTCACTCCTCCTGAGTATATTTAAGCTCCCTAGTTCCTTCAGTTCCCTCCCAGTTTGTTTCATTGCTTGCTGTTCTTTGGTTCTCTGGTTTGACCTCCTGTTTATTTTTAAGTTCTGTTACTTTTCCTTCAATCAGGATATCATCTACTCATGAAATAAATTAACTACACATGATCATGAGAATTCCATTTTTTTTGTCCTTTTTTACACGTTTCAATCGAGAAAAAACTAAACTCTTAGCTTAGACTATTGATATAAATGAAATAAAAGTCTAAATCGGCCATGCGAATAATTGGGAACAATATTAAACCTCTAAGCCTTATAATGCGATCATGGAACTGTGGGTTTTTCCTTTTACTTTAAATGGTAAAGAAATCAAAGTTGGGTGCAATCAATCAAACTAAGAATATGTCATTTACATGTTATTACCTCTCTCATCCAGATATGGATGCCAACCTAGGATTTTATTGCTTTTTGTTAGGTGCCATAAGTCATTTGCATTAAGTACTGCTCTTAGTCTCAGAAAGTGGAGTTATTATTTCACTTATGGTACTACCAGGGGGAAAAAAGTTGTGTGAACTGGTACATAGGTGTGTAGATAAAGTCAGTGTTTCAGTCTTGAGGCACCAAGTAAACATATTGTGCAAAGTGCATAAAAATGCATAAATACATGAACATGGACTGTATTTTGTTGCACATGCAATCTCATAGTATATAGTAAAGAAAGTTTAATTTCAACAAACAGTTATTTCGAGCTGCTCTGTGGATTTTGCTGAGAGTGCTGACAACAGTGCACCATGTGGCCATTGGAAGAACCGTCAGCAAAATCCACACTTAAATAAAGGTGAAGTACGTTCTCATTAGTCCAAGTTCTGCAATGGTCAGAGACCATTTTTGCTCTTTTTGTAGCATCGTACAAAAGTCTTCTCTTCCTTGACTCGCATGGATTTTGTGTGGGTGTCTGGGGTTGCTTCAGGATTTCCAGAGAATGCCGCCTTCTTGTAAACACTCATACGTGGGTACCTATGTGCGTCATTGTGTTAAAGCCTGCACTCTCACAAGGTAGTACAGACACAAACCACTTCAACTGCAACCTTTAAGTGCAAAGGCGGCAAACAGTTTTAGAATCAATTGGATCAGAGGACATAAAAAAAGTTCTATAGATACATCAGCCATTTATATTTAATCTCCCTATATTAGTCAAGCTTTTTTGCTTTGTTTTTTTCATTGCATGCCTTTTTCTGAATCAGGTAACTTCTATTTGCGTTTGATAATAGAGGATATATTTCTGTTCTATTCTTTTTTTGTCTGTTCTATTTTTCTTTTTTGTTGTGTATCGCTTAAAAATGTTTGCAGCAAAGAGGCTAACTGTGTGTCCACACCAAAAGCGTCAAAACGCGCCACATGCCCCCTGCTGGATGCTTGAACGTTCTCACCTTGAAGCGTGTACAACGCGAACTGGTCGCACTTCAAATATTGTACTTTCACGCGCGAACTGGCCTTCAGCGGAGCTGGGGCTACAGTGCAGTTGGCGGTGGATTATGGACCGAGCTGATGGAGGACAGAGTGGATTACGTTTTCGGCCTGGCCTCCGGTAGAGCTGGGACCGCTGCACTGGGGGTTTGGTGAGCTACGGATACGTGGTGCGGGAGCTGCTTCCAGGAAACCAGGTGAGGAGGCTGTTTCAAGGCTCAGTTCTTGGCCGAGAGGTGCATTCCTGTCTAAATATTTTTCCAACTCGAGCGATAGACGCCATGAGCGCCAATGCACAAAATGCACCACATAAAATGAAGCGCGAATTTTCCATCACATCTGTAGCGCAAATTGTTCGCGCAAATCATGCAGCTTTTTCGCGACGCAAATCTGCTTCTGAAGTGTCGCGGGACACCAAGTCGCGCTTCATCGCGCTCCACCATTGATTTTACATGTTAACCTGAAGCTCTAGTCGGTCCTATTGCGTTTGGTCTGATAAAACAGTATCAATGTAAAGTTTGAGTTTCTTGCTGATTCTGATATTATATTAAACTGTGTATGCAATAAACTTGTTGTTGCCGTTTTCCATATCTAAATACACTCAAGCATGACCTGTTTCATTTTAGGAAAAAATTAGAAATTGATTGGTTAATTTTACCTATCTGTCTGTCTGATAAAGTTTCTTTTTTAAGTGTAAATTACAACAGAATTAATTTCCTCATCCTTCTGTTTAAAGTCTCTTCAGAGGTGCTCAACAGTGACCTGATCTCTATCGCTTTCCACTGTTATATTTCCTAACAAACACCAATCCTCATCAACCCTCCCTCTCTCCAAACTTTTTGACTTTTATATGACATTAAATAGCAAAGGAAGGTCAGAACAAAAGTCACCATAGGAGTGAAGTTGAGGTTTAGTTCTGTCTGTACAAGATGCCCTGAGTGACTTGATCCCACAAGTCCACTGAGCAGTAATGATTGGCAGCTCCAGAATCATGTGTGTGCACCTTTATCATGGCCGTGGGGCAAAAAAGAACGTCCAACAGCAAATTGAAAATGATCCCAGTAATCACAAATTCAGAGGCTCCCTCCACTCATAGCTCCTATTTATTGAAATGGGCTAGGTTTTGCTATCAGATTTGAAAAAAAACATCTCAGAATGTTTTTTTTTTCACAGGTAGAAACTGGTTCCTCTCAGGGTGAAAATGTGAACTACGAACCATCATCCCAGAGTTACATTAGAGGCACAATGCTATCTTTGCTATGTTAACACCATAAAGTTCAATGGTTTTACTGATTGTATGTAGCCCACACAAAGTATTCCATTATTGTAAAGTGGAAGCCAAAAAGTTCGGTTTTAGCCTCGCCGGAACACCTACAGTATCTGAACTTCCTTCCATCCTGCCTCTCTTCCATCATTGTCAGAGTTGTGTACCTTATTGATTGTCATCTTGACCGCAGATTTTCCCATCTTAGCTGATGTTTGCAGCTCAGAAATGATATGAGCTTCCTTCTTGCTTCCATAGCCCATTTTCATCATAGTTCCATCGTAGACATGCTGCTATGAACTCCCCATTACAGATAATGTTGACCTTTCACAACATGCAAGGTGAGTTCCAGGATCTGGGCCGTGTGAGCCTTCAGTTTCATGGTACCCTTTGAGGGACAGCGTTGAAAATATTTGTAACTTCAGATTGCATGACTTTAAAACCTGTTTGTAAGACAGATCCTCAAGCAAAAAACTAACCACATTTATCCTTGGCTGATCTACTCATATGATTGAGGTATAACTTTCATAGAGTAACTATATAATTCTCACTTTAAGTTCAGTAATAAATGTAACATGAGCCACTGTTGGAGACAAGTGAATGTCATGTTAAATTTTTAATAGAATAAGGCCATCTATTTCACTGTAGAGACCAGATCAGAATAAATAGCACCGTATTGTCTTTTAGTTGAGAATATGTGTGAAATGAAGCAGAAAGATGGATGGAGGAAGAGAACTGGTCTGCATACATGAGAGTCCCGTTTCCTTTTTTTAATTGTTTTATTTTGGTACAAAAGAATTCCATGTCCTTGCAGCTTATACTTTTCTCTATTTGCATTTTCAGCCTTAATGCCACCATGACACTGCATGTTAGATCCAGGGTTTACCCATTATTAGCCTACTGCCTATGTTATAGGACCTTTTTGAGTCTGAAATAAATAAATACACAAAGAGGTTATTATTTGATAATGAGTTAAGCCAAATTCTGACCCCATGTTTGCAAACTTCATCTCAAAAGATTTTGAGATTGCTAGTGTGACTTCTTAGAGAAGCTCAGTTAAAGTGAGGATGGGATGTAACATTATTGTCTCTTTCATTTTATGACTTATTGAAAAGACATTATGGATGTTTCAAGTTTTCATACAATGATGGTACTGTATGAATGAATGTACTTAAGGTAACAATGCCATGGGAAATCATATAAATGGTCAAAATTAGGGATGCAATGATACTGATACTGGTATCGGGTATCGGCTCTGATACAGTCTAATGTACATGTATCGGTATCGGTTAAACTTAAACGATACTATGAACAGAGATTCAAAATGTGGAACACCTGCAATAAATTCACAAAAAAGATTATTTTTTCACTTGAAATGTTATTTTTGTGGTAATTTTATACTTTACATCTGTTATTTTGTCTTAAATATGTTTAGTTAGTAAAGTCTGGTGCCTTTAGTCTCTTCAAGAAAGATGTGGAAGTTATACAGTTTCAACATTCAACTATAGTATCGAATCATATTTGATATCGACAGATACACAAAATCCAGGCATCCGTATCGGGACTGATAAAGTCGGATCGGTCAAAATTATTTGGCACCCCTGACAATGAAGAGTTTGAGCAAGTTTAAAGACTAAAATATGTCAATTAATATCAAGAAGATGAAATCAGGATTTTAGTGTGCTTGTTGTTAAAGGTTGCATTAACTATTTGCATGAATGTGTATGCTTCAAATATCTCTATGGCTGACATTATTGGTGTTTCAGAAAGGCTTTTGGCTTTCTCATTTCCTTTGCTGAAAAAAAACATTATTACAGTAATCTGCATAAATAATAACATATTAACATTGTATTTACTTTGATTCCTTCCTTCTAAAGGTACCTTCAATTAAGATTAAATGTGTCCAATGCACAGATGTTTTTATATCTTAATGGCCAAGTTGTTCCTAATTACTTTGACTTTTAAACAGAAAGCTAAAAGGTTTGTGACAAAAAAACATTTTTCCATCTGATGAGGCTCTTCCAGCTTCAGTTTGACCTTTAAAGTTGGAGTCGGAGGAAAATCGGTGCACTTTAATGGCTTTTCTTGGGATAAATCAGCTTTGGACATGATTCGGATTTAAATGCCACCCCATCTGTTGGGCTTGTAAATTCTTTGACCTCAGAGACTATAAAGATGAGATTCATGGTCCCACATGGATACGTCACACTTTGGCAGCATGTTTTCTTAATCATTGTTAATCACCCTCTGATGTTTGTTTCATGAATAAAGTACTTTATGTGTGTTTAAGGGCTGTGTTAGTGGATGGAAGGACAGCAAATAGACTCATGAGAAACAACAAATTAAAAATGTGTTCAAAAATAAGACAAAAATATTTAAAAGTAAAACATAGTATATGAATAAAATACAGAACTACATAAAACATCCCTAAAATTGTGTGGGTTTTATTTTCAATAATAGGACATTCTCAACATCTTTCCTGACAGAGCTACAATTCCTAGCCTGATGTAGCCATGCTCAATTCTAATCAGAATGTGAGTCTGATACTACTCCATTGGGCCGTGATAATGGGGCATGTTTTAACCAAACCAGGAAAAAAATGCCTTTGCACTCAATTGGGTAGACCTATAACCAATCAGAGCAACGGACGTTATATGTTCCTCTCTTAAAATTCCTCTTTTAAAATTAATGCACTGTCAATATATTCTAGAACAGACTCGATGGTCCAAACAGATCCTGTTCGGGCATAATTGCACCTCAACGGAGGAATACCAGACCGAACTTCCAGACCATGTTGTGGGTGGAACTTTGGCTGGCAACCAGGCTATACATTTTCAGCATTAACGGATATCATGTAAGTGATCCAGATCTTTTGTAAACTTTCAAAAATGTTTTGATTAGGGATGTAACAATATATATATATATATATATATATATATATATATATATATATATACATATACACACACACACATATATATATATATATATACATATACACACACACACATATATATATATATATATATATATATATATATATATATATATACACATATACACACACACACACATATATATATAGTCAAAATACTGTAGCAAGAGTGATCAAAAAATTTGAGAAAGATGGAAGTGCAACCATCTTACAAGGGCGTCCAGGCCGTGCACCGAAGTTAACATCTCGCCAGGAGCGTCTTCTGATGAGAAGGGTTGAAGAAAATTGCCATGCAAGTTCACTGCCGTTAGCTAAAGCACTAGAAAGCCAAACTGGAGTGAACGTTTTCCGGGACACCATATGGCGCATACTGCAGAGGAATGGCATGCATGGGTATCGTCCACAAAGGAAGCCTCTCCTAAAGCCCATGCACAAAAAAGCACGCCTAGAATTTGCTAGGGCCCATGCTGAAAAAATGAAGACTACTGGGACTCAATACTCTGGAGTGATGAGACAAAGATCACTGTTTTTGGAACTAATGGTTTAAAAACTATATGGTGTCATAAAGGTGAGGATTTCAAAGAAAACTGCATGGCACCTACAGTGAAGCATGATGGTTGCAGTGTCCTTATGTGGGGCTGCATGAGTGCTGCTGGTGTTGGGGAACTGCATTTCATTGATGGCATCATGAACTCAACAATGTACTGCTCTATACTGAAGGAGAAGATGCTGCCATCACTCCGTGCACTTGTCGTCGTGCACTTTTCCAACATGACAATGATCCAAAACACACATCTAAAGCTACTGTTGCATTTCTGAAGCAGAACAGGGTTAAGGTGATTGAATGGCCAAGTTTGTCTCTTGATCTGAACCCAATCGAACACCTGTGAAGAATTCTGAAGCGACAAGTTGAGAATCCCTCTCCATCCAGCACCCAGGCTCTAAAATAGGTTATTCTTGAAGAATGGAAAAAGATAGATTTTGCCTAGATTGTGTAGACCATGCCTAGAAGACTTGGTGCTGTCCTTAAAAATCGTGGTTCTCATACAAAATACTAGATGTAGTAGTTTTTGTTGCAGGGTGTATTCATTATTGCTTCAACGAATTTGAGTAAAACTGAAGATTTTGTGATCTAAATTAGATTATTAACCTTAATTTCATGTTATAGAATTAAATAAGTGTTTAATAAAACTCTGCCCTGTGGAAAGTTTGGAAATTGTTCTTTTGTTCATTGAGCTACTGATTAAATTCATACTTTTTAAAGGGGGTGTACTCATTTATGCAGAGTACTGTAGTTCTTAAATTAGGATATCTCACTGTTTTTGGAACTAGGAACTACAACACAGTTAAGTTGGATTGATGTCATTCACAACTCTTAGGATCTACATCAGCGATAAGTAAGACCTAGATACCAGACAGCTATAGACATACATTTACTGTTCTGCCAGGAGGGTGCTACAGGTCCAGTTTTACTGTAAACGCCTGTACCCAAACCGAGACCCGCACACTGGCGATGTACACTATAGACCTGTCATGATCTTTGCTTCTGTCTGTTTGTGTTAATGAGTGATGCATCCTTTATAATAGAGCTTTGAGAGCATTGCTGCTGCTATTCAATGTCCATATATTAAATATACTCAATATTACTCAATACTAAAACGTAATATTTCTCTTCCTGAAACAAAAAAGAAATCGTATTGATGCCAGAGACCTTTACTTTACTCTTCTCTGAGAGCAGCACCTTTCCCAAAATCATCTCTGAATAATTAATCTGTTCACAAGAAAACCTAAAAAAACAGGCTAAAAATGTACCTTGTGGTCCATAAGATTTCCATCCATCATAGTGTATAGTTGCAGTAGTGCTCTTGGTGACTGAAAACCCAAACACTTGCTTCAGTCATTACCATTCAAATAAAATGTTGTCAGTTTTGTGTGTGTTTTTTTTTTTTCATTTTTATAAACTATCTGAAAGAAATAGACAGATTTCATCTCCAAAATCAGCTAAGGATTAAATAAGACTTTCACCCTAAAGATGATTTACACTGTGGGACATTTTTTCCACTTTAATAAATGGAAAAAAAGCACAAATCGTAACCCAGAATAGAGATATGTTTTCTCCTTCAACCGGTTTTTACCATCTACCGAGATTTCACCTTGTTGGATCCAAAACTACATTTTCTGTCAACTGTGGAACTTTTGTGAATTTTTACAGACTCAGTTGAAGAAATATTAACATGTTTTGTCTTAGTGACACTTAGGTCTTCTTCTTGGCATCTGTATTGCACCCATGAATGCCTCTGACATTGTGGAGTGAGCATGAGGTGATTCCTGTTTGAAATTCTTAGTTTCAAAACTGTAAATGTTTTCCTTCATACCATTTCTGCAACTTATTCATTTTAATGAGATGCTACAGAATGTGCCAGCGAGATTGGAGCTTTCTGGAAGAACTTTGTAACACCAAAATGAAACAGATAATACAAAAATATTTGTATGGCTTAAGAAGTGTTAAACCATGTTTTTGTTTTTACTCTTCATGAGCCTATACATGATGTTGATCTATAGTCGTTACAGACGATAAAAAATATGTTTTTAGTCCACTTATAATGTTGTAGGACTACTAGAATAAATTAACCTTTCAAAACTTTGATTTATCCTCTTTTGTGGTTCCAATTTTTTCTCACATTTTCACACACTAAGGCCTGGTTTACACTGCAGGATTTTAAACATGTTGCAAAAGCTTCAGAAATTACACAGCAATAATGAAAAAAAAAAAATCATGTTTTGGTCCTCATGTTTTGTGTGGACACATGGCAGTGGTGAGACACAACACAGAAATGGATTTTACAGACAAGCATTCCAAGCTTAGACAGGAAATCTCACAAAATGTCATGATAAAAAATGTGACTAGAGTCAAAGGAGAAAATAAATATAGATACCAAAAATGAGACATTGGCGATAGTTTTTGTAGTAGTTTTAACAGACAGAAAAAAAGATAATCCTGGTGTTGTATAAAGGAGTGAACACTGTAGGAGGAGATGTCTACTTTTTTTGCCAAGGCTATGGGTGATGATTTTTAATTTTTTTTCACTAGGAAACGTCGTTATAGACTTTGCTGTGACTGATCTCGGTTTCTATGCATTTGTGGACAGCTGACAAGTAAACAAACACTTTTAAATTATAATAGATACTTCAAAGGAGCATCACTGCCTTTACCTTGTTTTCTGATTGGCTACACACTGCATTCAACGGGCTGCATGCTCTTTTCTTGCGCAAAACACACAGCATGGTGTGAAATCAGGCCAAGACAATCCAAAATGTTTAATACCCCAAGTTGCAATCGGAGTGTTCCCAACGTCCTCCTGAGCACTCCGAACACACCACACGCAGGAATATCTGTTAGGACAATTTAAAGAGCCATCCTGTTAATCGGTGCATGTTTCAAAGGGAGAATCAGAGCAAAATCGATTTAAAAAATACTGCCTTGTGAACCAGGCCTAAACTGTGCACTGATCACACATCAGGGATTAAAGTGTCCCTATAACTGAGCACAAAACATGAGACCCCAGAATGTGAGGATGTTCTAGCATTGAAGTAGCTTGACGTCCTCCATGGTATATAATAATTGATCTCACCCCCAGCCCTCTTCTGCTGTAATTGTAGCTCTTTAGTGTAAATAGTGTATATGCAGTCTAATTGCCTGGAAGGAGGCGGGGATGGAGAGCACTTGATGAGCATTAATGCTGATTGGAGATCAGCAACGGAGACGTCACCTTTAACTGATCGGGTCAGCATCTTCGTGCCAACACAGATTACAGAGCAGAGTTCAAACATTTATTGCTGTATTTTTTTTGTTTCTTTCATGATAATTTAAAGTGCGCAAACAAGAGGTAAATTCTGTTATCAGGAAAGCATCTTATATTTCATGAGCATTTAGTTTGCAAGCCGGAGAATCTAGTTTTGGTCCTGAAATACCAGTAGGTCTTAAGAAGCCGCAGCTGCAATGACCTGCTGTCTCAATGTTCCCGGCAGCTGGTGGAAGGGCATCCGTGTGGCAGTCTCCCCTCCTGGCACCAATATGAGGTGGATCAGAGATGGATAGGAGATGGGCTGACGTGTCGTTTGTCACAGGGGGAGAGGCAGTGGAGGGTGTGGAGGTGCTGCTGTCATTTGCTTGGCTGGCGGACAGCGTGGCTGATAAAGCAGCAGTCTGACAGGGCTAATCTGATATCGGACCAGAGAGCCGAAGAGAAACAATGCGGCGCCCAGGGCATTGACGCACAAGAGAAATATCAAATCATCTTTTAGGAACGAACTGTGAGCACACACCTCTGCAGCAACCAGAGCCTAGAGGATCTGTGTCAAAAGCAACTGCTGACTACTATTTCATAAAACAAATTTAATCGTTTTTGTAACTTTATTCATCATTTATCCTGGCTCCAGTAAAGTCTCAAACAGCTGCAGGAGAAGGAAACATGCAGGGCCTACTGTTGCATGGACTAACTTGAGGTTAATTAATTCACATACAATGCTTACCTGAGTGCAGAAAACCATCAGTACCCTCCATAAGGAGGGAAAGCCTCAAAAGGTAATCACAAAAGAAGTTGGATTTTCCTAAAGTGCCTTATCAAAGCATATTGATAGAAAGTTGTGTGGAAGGGAAAAGTGTGGGAGGAGAAAGGTGCACAAGCAGCTGGGATGACCGCATTCTGAAGAGGATTGTCAGGAAAAGACCATTCAAAAACGTTGGGAACCTTCACAAGGAGTGAACTGAGGTTGGAGTTGGCGCATCAAGAAGCCTTGTCAACCCGTTGCTGGTCTGTGTCTTATCAAAGCAAATTTTGCATCTCATTTGGAAACCGAGGTCCAAAAGTCTGGATGAACAATGGATAGGCATACATTCCATGATGCTTAAAGTCCAGTGTGAAGTTTCCACAGTCTGTGTTGATTTGGGGAGCCAAGTCATTTGCTGGTGTTGGTCCACTGGGGTTTATCAAGTCCAGAGTCAACGCATACATCTTCCAGGACATTTTAGAGCACTTTATTCTTCCTTCGACAGACGAGCTTCATGGAGATGCTGACCTCATTTTCCAACATAACTTGGCACTTGAACACACTGCTAAAAGTTGGTTCAAGTTGGGTTATGGTTGGTTGGTTGATTCATGGTTCAATGACCATGGGATTAGTGTGGTTGATTGGCCAATTTCCCTTACCTGAACCCCAGAGAGAATCTATGGGGCATTGCCAAGAGAAAGATGAACGACATGAGACAGAACATTGCAGAATAGCTGAAGGCCGCTATTAAATAATCGTGGTTTACCATAACACCTCAGCAGTGCCAAAGGCTGATAGCATCTATGCCACAGTGCAAAATATTGAAATGACAGAAAAGGGTCACAAAGGTATTTCTGAAAATATGAGACTTATCAGAGGCCACCCGTTTCACATGTATTTAACACTAAATACATTATTTTGCACAACAGTTCGATTCAGTTTAATCCAGTGTGTTCTAGTTTACCTCATCCCCTGTCATGTTGGAAGACCTGTACATAAATGAAAAAAAAAATGAAAAAAATAATTTTTAAAGGATTATCTTTTTGTTCTGATTGTTGTTATGATTATGGAATTGGCAAGTGAAAGGTCTACTTTTTTAATAGAAGGATTGAGGTGTTGACATTCAGGTCTCTAGAGATTGTTGGACCTAATTTGGGTTTTCTGAAAAAAAAAAGGAACAGTTTCCTCCTGCACCCCTGTGTTTCTCTCAGCTGTTTCTTCATATTTTCTCCAGCAGAACGCCTCAACCATCCATCTCTGTCTCACTGCGTATATCAGCCCCCTAACAAACACATTCGGATTTTTTTTGTTTTTTTTACCGAATTTGCCCACTTTGTGCCTCGTTGTGTTATACTCTATCTGGCCCACTCCACCTTCTCTCTCTTTTCTCCTGCTCTCCTCTGTCATGATCCATCTGTCATGTTGCCCAGAAGAGCACAGACAACCACTGTGCAGCTTATTTTTTTCCCATCCATCTATAGCAGAGAGCAGCTGAGTCACACTGTTCACACACCAACATGAATACTCCAAACTGGAATAGTGACTTGAATGGTGGATTTTTTAATAATTTTTTTTATACCAAGCTAACGTTTCTGTCCGACAACGTGAATTTATGATTTTGGTCGGAAGCGGTCAAATTGATCTTGGAAGACTGGATAATTTCTTTCTCAGCAAAGTCCATTTCAATTTATTTTTAGATTGTATTTTGTCTTCAATTTATTATCAATAATTAAGTTGAGATGAATTGCTCACAAAAAAATAGATTTTTAAAAATTATCTTCTCCATGTCTGTTTATGTGGTTTCTGATGAGAGAACTTTAGATGATATGAGATCATTGGGGTTAGCATTAATGTATTTCCCAAGGTTTGTTTGTCTGTTAACAACATAACTGCAAAAGTTATAGATGATTTTTGATTAAATTCTCAGCAAACGTCTGTTTTTTGTTGGGTTTTTTCGTGTGTTTTTGGTTGAGATATTTAAATCAAACCTAATCTGTTATGATCCTAACCAAGGGAATGTGGCAACATGTACTATATGTCACTATGTCACTCTGACAGGCAATATCAGAACTTCACAAAGTGTCACTCAGGAGACAACAGATTAGTGTAACATACATTTTGAAATACATTCATGTCCGACATTGGAAATTCTTGTCTTGTCTTGTCCTCCTTTACCTTTGATTTGATTCAGGCCTAAACTATCCTGCAACAGTCTGTGTAGGAAGTAAGTGTCTTCCTCTTCACAATGTAATCTCATTAGACAACATAAAACTGCAGAGAGAATACTGAAAGGGACGGACTAAATTGGCTTTAAGTGCAATATCAGTGCTGCATCTCATCTGATCATTGACCTGATGGTTTAATAACTCTCCAAATACTTTGCATACATTATTATCCTGCAGCAGTCCCAAAGCTGTATTCATCTGTTTCTTATATCCAAACACATACATTTGTGTATAAAACCTTTGATCATAATAAAGTTTTCAGTGCTGTTCCGCTGATCGTTTTTGAGGTTGAACTTAGTTAAACTTCAGGCCAGTTTCACTGCACAGCTCTGACTGGTAAAAACTGACGAGTCTTCAAACTGAAAAATCACTCCATTAACCACAGCTTTAATGTCTTCTATGAATAAACTACTGCTTTACGGGAACAAGTGCAGAGTGAAAGTATTTGCCGCCATGCTCTTTTGCATTTGCGTTTGTCACACGTGCATTTGTCAAATCACCAAATTTCCATATTGAACAAAGATAAACTAGGCCTGTAAGGTTGCGCAGTGATTAACACTGCTGCCTTGCAGCAAGAAGGTTGTGGGTTTGTATCTTTCTGCACGGCGTTTGCATGTTCTCCCTGTTCATGCATGGGTTCCCTCCGGGTACTCCGGCTTCCTCCCACAGTCCCAAAACATGAATCTCAGGTTAATTGATCAATCTAAATTTCCTTAGGTATGAGTGTGTGCATGATTGTTTGTCCTGTCTGTCTCTATGTGGTCCTGTGATGGACTAGCGACCTGTTCAAGGTGTACCCCGCCTCTCGCCCATTGACATCTGGAGATCGATACCAGCCCCCCCTCGACCCCTTAAGGATTAAGCGGTTCAGAAAATGGATGGATGGATGAAGATATACTAAGCAAATTGTGGTGACTCAGCTGTTTTAGTTTTAAAATGTGTCAGTCTTATAGTGTAATGCTATAATATTTATTTATTTATTTATTTCAGTCACTTAGTGTTTGTCATTGTTCTGTTGCATAAGCCAAGTTGACTTTAGTTTGCCGTTTGAAATCTATGGCTGGACATTCTCCTACAGAATTATCCGGCAGAGAACAGAATTCATGGTTCTATCAATTGCTGCATGCCGTGATGGTCCTAAATCAACAGAGATGTCCTGGATCATCATCTCTCTCTGAGCCAGCAGATTTAAAACCAATAAAAGCATGTGCTGCCCAAAGAAGAGAGAGGACTTTTTTTAGTTTAAATTCCATCTTCAAAACAAATTTTAATTTGTCTTGTGCAGTAAATTCCATTCAAACTTGGACCTTTTTTTCCCCACAATAGCAGCTCAGGTAAAATGTTTTAGTTGATAACAGATGTTTAGACAACGGACTTCAAATTTGTTGACTTTTATCGATTTAGTAATCTCTGCTGCTTTTCTTCAGAATGATGAATTCTTTTTTTTTTTTTTGTAGAATCAGAGAAGGCAGCTGCAGCTTCTTGTTGTCTTTTCTCATTAGTACTCTTCTTCAGCTGATGTAGAAGTTGTTCTTTTTATCATTTTCAACAAGCAAAGTGATTATGTGCTGATTGCAAAAGAGCTGTTGATAAAGGCTTTTACTTTAATTGTAGTTTCTAAACCCTGATGCCTGAGTGCAGAAAATAATAGAAAGAAAGCTGATTCAATGATCTCCAGAGTCAAACCACTTGAGATGCTGCTTACGCCTAAAAGTTATTTTAAGGGCATGAGCGGGAGCATGAGCAGGACGTAGGAACTTTAAACTAATTTTCCACATACATAAATATGAATGAATTTTCTCAGTTTTTAACCCCTTATATTCCTGTGCTAGCAGTTAGTCTTTTTCTCTAAAAAATATAGTCGAAAAGTAATTTTTTTTTTATATAGAGATGCAAGACTATTAATGTCCAAATTTTCTGCAGTGTTGATTCCGATTACTTTTGGGGTATTTTGCCAAAAGTTTGATTTACCACTTTTAATTTACTTTATACATACCAAGTGAAAGCTAGTCGAAACATAACATTTTCAATGGATTTCCAGACAGCGTAATGCGGTTGCAGAATAATTTCATTTTGAATTTTACTCTATGCAGATTTTTTAATTTATTATAAAAGACTAACAAGAGAGTTGTAAAAATATAGAAACAGAGGAAAATCCAGAAAATACCATTCAAAATATATGATTTGACCTAATATGCTATGCTATTTATGATTATTTTTTCTCCCATAAGGGCAATCATCACAGCCACAAGATGAGTCACTATTCACCGTGCACCTTGTTCACTTTTAAATAGATTGTTTAGTTCGTTTAGTCTGACTTAATGTAACTAATTAGTTTGCCCAGAAAGTTTGGTTTATTTGCAGAGGTGTGAATAAGCAAACTCTCATGCGGACAACAAAAAGCTAACTCCGGTCTTCTGAGAACCTAGGTCTGAACTCTGGGTGTTTACATTTACAAAGCAGGAGGTTCCCTTTGTTTAGTACTTCTTTAGTTCCCCTCCACCACTTGCAAGGGGTTAATATCTTGCTAAAAAAAAGAGATTTACTTGACAAAGTGCAGTGTAAAAGTGAACCACAGCAGCTAAAAATAAATAAAATAAATTGCAAAATTGGTCCCAATCAAACAGAGTCTACTGGATTATCAGGTGTGAAAACAACCTTGTAACACTTTCTGAGGATGGAGAAAGCAAACTATCTGATTGGCTGGTAGTTTCATGTCGAACATTGGTTAAAGATGCATGGGACCACTCTGTGTTCATCTCATTTCTTACACTTCTTTTCGTTATCTTCTCTCTAGCGCTGGCTGATTAAGTATTCGATTGAAACAGTTCAAATTGTACCAATCAGTTAGACTGTCAGCAGGTTTATTTGGTAGATCGGCTCCAGAATCCACATGAAAATGAAATTGTTCTCGATAAGTCAGAAGCATATTTCACAGTGGTTTATACACAGATCAGAGATTCAGATCTATGGATCAATGTGGGATTTTCAGCTTTTTTACAGGAAAATATTCTTAGAGTAAAGCACATTCTCGTCATATTCCTTTCTTTTCTAATCCCTCATAAAGCAGTTTGTTCCTTTTTATTTATTTTTGTAGCTTTCGTGCAGAACATCTTCAGAGAAAAATCTAGCCCTGATGTCAGCTTTTGTAGCGCACGCTCTTCAAACATCATAAGAGCATATTCAGCTCTGTTTGCATGCATTCAGCTCTGTTCCCAGAACCTTATTTAAATCTTTAGATAGATCTTTTCCTTCCATAGAGGTTTCATATTTTTAATATGCAGATTTTTTTCAGCTGAGGTTTAACTATCACACATCATATTAATAATAGTGTTACAAATTATCTTTTTCCAGTTTGTAACATGGCTCTCTTTAGGACAAATGGCATGAGAGGATTAGAGGACTAAAAATGAGACAAAACGACGGAAAAAGAAAGAGTCTCAGCACGAGAAAAAAATACAAGGAAAAGAGGAGGAGAAGAGGTGATGGGTCACACTTTGAGGCAGGCTAGGATGCTTTCTGCTGCTCTCATCAGGTTTTCTTTTAGCTGTGTACCTCAGCAGGCTTTGCTGGGTCTGCTGCTTCACTCTGCTTGTGTACAAATTAAACTTGACATGATCAAAACCTTTAGTGTCCCCTTTGACATTAACGCTTTCTCCTGCTGAGATTAAAAGAATGGGACACATCAGATTTTAAATAGTCGCTACATAGCAGGGCATAAAGAAAAAAATGTGGGTTTTAAACTTTTAGACAGCGCAGTCTGAATGCCTAAGAACTAAACATTTCTTTGAGTAATCATAGACAACCAAGAGGTAATTTAGTCAGAATGTCCCAACAGTATTTTATTTTTACCATGTAATTCTTGAAATACTTTAAGCTTCTCCTTTCTCTGCTTGTGTTGACGAAAAGAATATAGGAGAAACAGTTCTACTGTCTCTTTCTTTATTTTCAAATTGAACCTCTAAAACCTCTAAAGAAACACAGAAAATTTGTAGTTTACAGTAATATTTCCAGTTCTGTAATAAAAGAGCAAAACTCTTCTACACATCTTAAGTGTCCAGGAAGCTTGTTCCAGAGCCGAGGAATGTTGAAACTAAATATTTACTTCAGGTCCTTGGGACACTAGTAGATCTAAATGATTCATACCTTATGACTATTCAGAGCCTCATATACCAATCAAATGATGCTCCATGATTTAAGTCATTCTCAGTTTTAGGATTCCTTTTTTGTCTTTGTAAATGTGCCAGACAAACATGTTGCAGCAATGGACTCAGCAAGAGCAGAGAACGAGGCAGCATTTTCTTATATTGTTGTTGATGTTTTTTTATTCACCCAGAATGCCCTGTGCTATGTTCTGTTTCCTACTTTTGGAGGGCCACACGGCATTCACATATACAATCGCACCACGCCAGAGTTCATTTAAAACCGAGCTGGACATAGATTGACCAGAGTTTGCTTCTTTTGGTACCCATCAAAGTCTGATTGCAGATTCAAACCTTCCCAAACAAACTGAAATTTCTGGGCAGACAAACTCGAGTTTGATTAAAGTTGACTAAACTGGTCTTGTGTAAATGGACCCTTAGGGACTGCTGGACTATGATCCTTTTTCATTGGTGCATCCAGAAGTATTACTGCAGTATTGTGGTGAACTTCAGCAGCTTGACTGATAATGTTGTACCTGATTCATCTAAAGACACCACTGCAATAATCCGCAAAAATAAAAACATGCACCAATTTTTCCTCAATTTGACAGGATCCACTTCATGACCGTAAGGGACTGTGATTGTGTGGCAGCATAAGCCTAATGCTCTGTCTCATTACCATAGGTATACATGTGCAGAAGAGAGAAAGATGTATCGTTTGAATTAATATTATACAAAGTGCAGCCTTTAGAAACCTCACATGATCTTTGATATTGCCTTTTCATTAGCAAATTGAAGTAAGTAGTTAAGTTAGATTTAAACCAACTTACTACCACCTGGTAATAGTACCAGAAGTTCAAACACTTTTCTTAAACATGATTCGCTTGGCAAGAGTTTTAATTCTTATTTTTTCTTTTGCCCATGAAGTGAAAACATGATTAACAATCTTTCATATGAGTATTTTTTTTTTATTTGACTTTTTGTAGACAACTGTAACTGGGATACCATTACTTTTCAGTCTGTGAATAAACACGTTGATGTTTAAATGATGAATATCCCTTTTTCATCAGCTACTTACACAAGTTATTTTTATTTTCCTTCTTTAAAAATTTTAAAATGTTCTTTTTGCTATTAAAAAAGGTAGGATAAATGGTTTGAAGTCATGCTTTGTATTTGCTTCGTAAACATGATTCACCACTCTTGAATTCAGGCCTTTTAAATAATGTTAAATTGAGGGCGAGCCTACAAAAGTAGCACCAAGTTGAAGTAATTTTGTACCTGAATATCTTTTTTAACAAACTTTGCCAAGTCTTCACAACAGTGTGCAGCTTTGAAATCAGGGGACTTTGTTCCTTCAAACAATAGTTTATCAAAATGTTCATTCTGTCTGAATGAAATTAGGAGTTATTTGTGCTTGTTTGGAAAAAGCCATCTCCATTCATGTTACTGAACCAGCATGAGGTCTGTTCTTGATCATCATTGTTTACTGAAGAACAAAGAATGAATTCAGGGTAGATTCTTCCTTTCTGTAGGCTTGAATTATCTTCTCTGCCTTAACCATTTGTAAAAAGCTGCTTGGACCAGACTCTGATGTAAAGTCTTGGTTATCTCCATCCCCAATTAGTTTCTCCTCTCGTTTTAAAGTTCATGCTTCTCCCTGACTCCTATTGATCACAGTTCAAACACATTCTTGTCCATTTTTGCCCTTCGGACCTCCATCGAAGAAGCCATTTTGTTTTGACCTGTAGGTTTGCAATCTCCCACTAATCTCAAACCTTACGGGCATTTGATTCTCATTTTCAGTTTTTTCTCATCTGCCACAAATGGTTATAAAGCTTCTCCATCAGAGATCTTCATTGATCAATAAAAAATCTGCTGTTCCATACACACATTTTGTTCATTTCCAAGAACATAAAAGAATCACTTTAGAATGTATATGCTATATGATGTAATTTATAGTTATGGCACTTTCAGAGTCAGATAGAATGAAAACCTGTGTTCATAGAGGTAGTAAAACTGATGAAGCCTGTCACTTTCCCTCTTAAATCCTGTAGAAACAATAAGGACTTAGTTTAGCATATTTTTTGGTACTTTTTTACGTGTATAGTATGTGTTACTCTATAATATAGGATGATCATCATGGGGCCCTTTGGTATTTTTTATCTCTACATGTAAACTCTGAGCTAGACATCTTGGGCAGTTTAGGGGTCAGTTTTGTGAATGAAATGGGAACAGACTGTTACGGAATTTAAGATGCTGAAACATGGAATGTATTGTCTCGCAGCAGAAGGTTTGCTCTACTCCCAACAGAGCAGAATGTATTTCACTGTTCAAACAGTAATATCACAGCTTTAAAACCCTCTGGTTCACCTTCTCTCCAAAGAATTTGCAGTGTGCCTGTTTACTTGAGCTGCTAGCAGATTTGTTGCAGCGTGTGACTTACAGTGGAAAATAAATGGGCCTTTTAAGCAGTTGTCAGCCTTTGAAGATTAGAAGAAAAAAATGCCTTAAAAGACCTTGTGTTCTTGGACGACAAAAAGTGAGAAAGATAGAGAAAGCGAAAAAGGTTCAAAGGCATTGGTTATATCACTTCCCTTTTCCACTCAATATACAGTAAACCACTCCTTCTGTTGGGCAGTCATTTTCCTTCTGCTCACCTCTTATCTCTGCATAGAATCCTTTAACACTAGAACTGCCAAGCCTGTCATTTTGATGAATTTCATATTTTGAAGTATAATGACTTTGATTAAATGGATCTTAAATGGTATTTGCTTCCTGACTTTACTATTATATTAAAATATTAAAACGGAAATCAGGTTATATATATCTTTATCTCCCACATCCGTCATTTCAGTGGCTCGAAATCTTGCATTCTTTGGTTATAAAATTGCTGCTATAATGGCTTTTAGGCAAGGCAAGTGTATTTGTAGAGCACAATTCATACACAAGGCAATTCAAATTGCTTCACAGTTGCATAAATTAAGAAAACAGATAAACAGAAAAAAACATCAACTTAAAAATAATTAAAGAAGAAGAATTTTGGAAGAAAGCCTTCTGTAAAACAGTAACATAACTGATTATGCTGATTCAGACACAGATGGGAACCCAATGATAACTGTAGGAAGTGGGTCAGATTCTAACAGTGACTCGGAAGATGATTACCAGTCCCCCCACCCCACAAAAAGGAGCCGTGTCAGTCACCCTGCAAACAACAAGGAAACCTTTTTCAAGGTTTGATTTACATCATAGGTTAAGTAATCTTCACATTATAGACTAATCACAGACTAATCATAGACTATATATATATACATATATTATACATGTATTATTTTATTGAAACATTTCTCTTGTGATTGTCTTGAATAATTTGATCTATCTTTAAAGGGTTTATGTATTTGGTTGTTGTCTATTTATTTTGGCATGTATAAAAATAATTGCATCTATTTTAAGTTATTCATAGCTTTTGTGTCATTTCTGTCACTTTTATATGCACATATATATAAGGCTTTTGTCAAAAATATACTTTTATACTGTTTTATTTGGTCTACATACAGTATGCACAATGAGTGAACTTTTAGCACACTAGAACGATTTCACTCTATGACAATACCACTAGTCTCGCATTCCATTGGCTATAATGCCAGCCGTCAAACTGACTGCCAGTGGGAGTTCTGGTAATATTTGAAATCAGAGAATCCTAGTATAAAATGAGAGCTACAGTCCTTAAAAATATTTGAGACAAGACTCAGACCTGTTTCTGCATCCTGTGGCTATGCTCTGCTGTGTCAGGATGTCCTGTTAGACCGCTGCACCACAGGACTCGAAGGACCTCTGCTGAGCCCAACACATCACTCAGGCACCCATAGAGACACTACAGAACACGACCTCACAAGCTGAGCTCACCTCCAGGCGATTTATCACTCTCACTTCTCTCTATGTTTTTATATTATGCATATTTTCAAACAAAAAGCCTTTGTGTGTTAATGTTTTATGTAAGGAGAAGATCCAACATAGGTTTAGATAATCACTGTTAAGTGCTTTTTGCATTTTTTTCAGCTTAACGTGTCACAAAACAAAAGCCACCAAGTTTAATTACACATAATTATTACTGCATAACCTCTAGCTGTTGGTGGGTTTTGGAATTTCCTGCTCGCTTTAGCTCAGCAGGGGATGACAGCCACCAATGGCTGATATAAGACCCTCTAATTACCGCAGCACACTCCGCTGAGTGCAGCACTGCTGGAAGTAGTTGGGTGGCAGGATAAGAGCATAGTGTTTGAGGGTGGCTGAGGCTTTCGCCTGCTTAGTCATCCTCCAGGACAACAGCCTTATGCCTAGTTTATACTCCGTCAGCAAGTTTTCACTCACAGGCACACCTATTAACGAAGACATTTTCATTTAGACTTCTACATCATTGTGAAACTATTCTGCATGGAGTTTGCATTTTGTTGGGCGGATAGTTAAAAAAATCGGGATCTACTCCCTCCGTTCTTGTATGCCAGTTGAAGAGCCCTTGCATCAATAGATAAGAAGGGGAGGTATAAACTAAGCTTTCCAGCTTTAAGCTTTACGCCTGACTCACACCACGTGATGGGGATATCAGTTCTTATCAGGTCTAGGTGGTATACCAAAAATTTACAGATACCAAAATATATGACTGTTACCATCCTCATTTTGCCCGTGTCAGTAAATTGGGTACTTAAGCAAAAGATATGCTTTAGTTTAGCGGTGCTCATGCCGCTTTAAGAAAGAGCACTGCCTTGTGTCACGTGACTATGTACAGTCATGTGACTTGCGCACAAGTAGGAAACATCATTGCTAACACAGCAACTGTGCCGCTATTTTAGACTCCTCTAGTGACATGAAAATACATGAAAGAACAAATGAAAATCCATAAAGATCAGTAGTTTCAGAGGTACTCAGACGGGCCCGTCTGAGATCAACAGCCATGACACATTTAAAGTCAATTAGAGCCGCGGTACGTAGTGTGATGTCATCAGGAAGAGGAGGAGGAGATTTTAAAATGGAAACAGGTATAGCTCCCACCTTTCTGCCCGACTCTTGTTATGCTAATTTTGTGTAATTGAGAGGAGGTACTCTCTGTAACACACAAACTTTATGTCCGTGTTATATGGCTGATGTTATCCATCCTTCCTCATTAATACTGTAAATGCTGCTTCGCCGCCATTACACTGTTCACCGAGACATTACTGTGAGGGTAAAATGTCCCTGCTTTCATCATCCAGATCTCAAACAACGGCGCCACTTTCTGTTTGAGCCTCAATGCATATTGTGCTATTCAGTATTTGTCTGTTTATTTCTCATCTTAGAAATCAAAGAAGAGCATAAACAATCATTCTTTGGTAAGAAAAAAAGTAAATATGCATGCTTTTATCACCAGTAGAAATAATTATTGCAATGCCCTGCTTTCTGGTCTTCCCAAAAAGACTACATCAAGATTACAGCTTTTACAGAATTCGGCAGCTTGTGACCTGATGAAGACCAGTAGGCGGGAGCACATTACACCAGTCTTAAAATCACTGCATTGGCTCCCTGTATGTTTGAGGATCAATTATAAGGTTATTTTAATGTTTTTTTAAGTGTATTAATGGTCTTGGGCATTCTTATCTTTCAGAAATGCTTTTACCATATGAACCCTTGCAGTCTCTGCACTCCTCTGGTGCCGTCTCCTTATCATTCCCAAAGTCAGGACACAAACTCATGGTGAGGCGTCTTTCAATTACTATGGCCCTCGGCTCTGGAACAGGCTGCCGGAGGATCTCAGGCCTGCAGAGAGCATTCATGTTTTTAAGAGCAGGCTCAAGACTCACCTTTTTAACCAAGCTTTTAACTAATTATTATATATTAATATATGTTTATCTGGTCAGCATGTTTTACCTGATTTAATTTTTAGTTTAGATTTTAACTGTTTATTTTTTAATCTGCTTTGCATTTTCATCTTGATTCTATGTTAACATTGTCTTACACTTTATATTTTATACACTTTATATTTTAACTTATTTTAATCTTTCTTGCCAGTATTTCCTCTCTGGGGGCCCCCTGCATCGGGGGCGGTGGTCGGCTGTGGCTGCCTGGGTGCCCCCCGGATAGTGCTTAGGTGGAGGTGGGGGTACCAGCCCTCCCTCCTCTTGGCGCCCTTGGTCAGTGCCTTGGCTGCTGTTGCTGATCTGCTGCTCCCGATGCAAATAGCTCCCATGATGGCATTTCCTGGCTCATCTGTGCTCAGCCTGCTGTTTTTGTAGCTTTTAAGTGTGGGTGTGTTTATGGCTGATGGGTTGGGTTGGG
This sequence comes from Apricaphanius iberus, assembly GCA_028564705.1. Lineage (NCBI taxonomy): Eukaryota > Metazoa > Chordata > Actinopteri > Cyprinodontiformes > Aphaniidae > Apricaphanius > Apricaphanius iberus. The sequence goes on along the minus strand of JAPXFQ010001878.1, from coordinate 5,931,990 downwards.
AGGGGGGTGTAGAGGCGATGATTTTATTTTTGGTTTTTGTATGGGGGGTAGGGGGTTTTTGGGGTCATTTTAAATCTGTAAAGCACTTTGAGAAACTCTGTTTCAAGAGCGCTTTATAAATAAAGTTTGATTGATTGATTGATATAGAACTGTTGTGTAGCACATGTGCCAATGGCTTGTTAACAAAGGAATCAAACTAGGTTTCGATTCAGATGTGAGTGATTGATTTGATTTACTTTTTCAGAAAGATGTTTGCAAGACACCATCAAATAGTGCAGTTCAGTTACATCCGTGATGCCCAAAATTGTAAAACAACAGAATCTGGGCATGTATCTTTGCTAATGAAGCCTGTAATTGCATCAGTTATTTTGAGAGAACGTGCACAATTGGCTGGTGGTTGTATTGTTTGCCTCAGTGTTACCTATTGTGGCCAAGTGGACAACTTGGGACATGATATCTTGGTGACGTCACAGCATGTAGCTCCTGTAGTTGGTCGTAGCTCCGCAATATTTTGTCTCCTTTACTTCTGTCAAGCTCATCTTTCCTTTCGTCTGTTCTAAACCCGAAAAAGCGTAGTGCGGGCGTTTTTCAAAGCTGGTACCGCTACTGTCCGACGCCATGTTGTTTACATTTCTCCACACCTTGAACACATGCAAGGTGGGAATAAAGTCCACTGAGAGAAACTGTATTCACTCATTTATGTCTAAGCCTCAAAATGTCAGTCTGGACTTTTTCTCCCCCTACTTTGTCTCTAAAAAGTGCAAACAACCTTAAAGGGTTAAATGTTTTTTTGGATATATGGATAGATCTTTAAAAAAAAATGTATAAGAATCAATTGAGAATCAGATAATCTTTTTTTTTTTTTTTTTTCAAGCAAGGTCTGCAAGCGAAGCATGTGGAGTGTTGGAGATGCACTTAGCCCAACAGGCACTTCTTTCTGTGTGCTCTTGTGCCCACTCCACCTTAGCTGTTTGTTAAACATGTTTGTTACCTAATCCCTTATCATTTATTATTATTTGTATCAGAATTAATTCAGTATTCTAAAACCAAGATAAAACCAAGTCCTTGGAAGATATTTAATAAACATGTCTGGCAAGAACATGGAGGGAACAAACCCCCTAAATACATTTCACCACTATCAGTTTTGTGTTCCGAGCAACTCAGTCTTTTTCAGCTCCTGAAGAACCAGTTCATGTCAGTCTGATGGCACAACACAGAGCAGCGCCTCAAGGCTAGAACGTCCAGTAGATATCTCGTTGCTCTGACCTCTGTCACCCCAGTGATTGGACATAGCTTTATCAAGAACATTATACTGGAGTAATACGATTGTTTTCTCTAACTTGACCTCCTGTCCTAGATACATTCACTAAAGCAGAGTGTGAGTAATTAAATCGTAATTACGTCTGGATATCGACACACAGTTATGAGACTTCCCACTGTACTATGGCTGATTTTTTTTTCTCTCCTTTTGCCTTGATAAACAGCTAATCTGACTATTGTTAAGATTACAGATTCTGTTTTTAAAAGCAAGCCTCCAGATGTGAAGTAGAAATATTTATAATGAAACAAGGTTTCAACACGAAGTGCAGCAGAGACTGAACGTTCTTTGCTGGTCTGGGACCATTCTTTGCTGGTTTGCTACTGTCTTCCTGCTCTATTTTGCTTTCTTGTGTTTCACACATTCAATTCTGTCTGTCCATGTCCTTAGTTAGTTTTCTTGTTGACCCAATTATACCTCTGCTATAAACGACACCTATGCCCTCTCATTGTGTTGTTTCATCCTCAGCTTAAGCAGAGTTTAGAAAAACAACACATTGGGGAGAAAGGTTAGATGGAAAACCAACAGCAGTTAGAAGAAGAGTTGGCAGAGAGCTCAGGCTGACAGGAGGTGGGGGGTTTTCTCCCTACACAGTTCAAAAAAGACATAGACGCTGAGACAAACATCAATAAAGTAATTCTGGCAACAACATGCCACAAAGATATTGCATTGTTGTTTTTTTTGTGTTGCCTTTGTGTGTTTTAATTTCACTGTTGGGGTCTCTTGTTTGTACATTTTTTTTCTTTCATTTTGCTGTTAAAATATGAGGAACCATGCTGGAATGAAATAGAAATCTCATAATTCGTCCTGCTCACACAGGCTGCACCTTACTGCTGCTCTGTTTCTCAAAGTATCATATGTGTGTTGTGTTTGTGTATTCTTACTGATACTGCAGCAGTTAAAAAAATCTCCTCACTGCCAGTAAGACCAACAAAAACTCATATATTTACTGTAGGCAGGACCCTGGGTAAGGTTTATCAGTCCTGTCTTCTCTACACAAGGCAGAATACAGAGATGCAATAAAATATTTAACTACACTTTAAAGAGCTTAAATAGGTGTTTGTATGGGTTACTTCTATTTTTTTCTCATGAAGTATAAGGTATAACTGTTAACGATAATTGCTTTTAATTGTAAAGCACTTTTAAGCTGTTGTGAAAAATGAAAGTTGATTTTACTACTTTTAATCTGGTATGCAGTCAAATAAACAGTAATAAGGAAAATTCCGCAAATTTCATACCTTTTGAGATGTATGGGTATGTATGGTATGAGTCACCAAATTAGTAAGTTTTTCTTTTCTTTGTCAAACTGGTGCCATTACTAAGCTAGTGTTAAACAGATTCTAGTGGTTTGGCGAAAGACGCAGATAACACTCACTATTTTCAGCAGAATCAATAAAAGCCCCGCTCATGATTCAGGAATTCTTGCTTAAAGAGGTGCATGTTGCTATTAGCAGCACGGTCATAAATGTTGATGAGGACAGGAGCATTCAGAAACACTGTGGTTTAACACAGAATTCATAGATAAGATCAATGCTAAAAATCTATTCTAACTATACTCATCTACCACTCGGCTCTTCAACAAAAGCTCAGGAACAAAGGAACAAATTCTCAAAGCAGTGCATTATTTGTCCACACTGCTGTCATTTCTGTTTTCACCTGATTTTGCACGAAGTTGTTGTTTTTTTCTCCTCAGTTGCAAACCAGCATGTGGAAAAGATAGCAAAGATGCAAAGGAAAATATCACCTCACAAAGGGTTTCAGTCCAGATAGTGCTGATCTTTTAAATAAATTTAGAATGAATAATCATTGAAATACGGAAAAGGTGTGTCTGGGCAGAAAGTTGCTGTTTGCTTCAGAGCACTACAGTGGACCCATGCCTATTAGCAGTTGAGTATTCAGGGATTTTTCAATGAAAAAAACAAAAATATTTAAAGAATGTTTTGAAAGAACATTTTCTGCCATGCATAATGATAAATCTGAAGGTATGTTTAGTATTGGAACTGTTACAATATGCAGTTTAAAGTAGGATTTAAAGTGTTTGCAGATTTTGACCATTTGTAGGCAGCTGTAGTTCTCTCTCAAGAGAACACTGGGGGTTCACTGTAATACAGGACCAGATCATCCTTTGTGAGCACTTCTGAAATTAGTTCAGACATTCCGTGGGTGCAAATAGCTTAAACAGTTTGTGCCAAAGGAAGTATCTAAACTTTACTTGAAAAAGATTAATGAATTCCCTGATGCTGTGACGTGGCTGTTAGCTAGGTTTTTGCTCGCTAAACTAAGAACCACCTTTAGCCACAGCCATGGTTTAGTGCTGGAATCAGCTTGCTAGGTAAATTATTTATTATGAGTTCTATATGAGTTCTGTTACTTACCATGCTGTGTTTACCTCTTTATTCCACTTATCTGCAGTAAATTATATCAGTGAACGGTTGCAATCGCAGAGGAGGCAAGCTGGGCATAATGAACTGAGGAGACCTTTATTGTCCCATGAGGGGAAATTCGGTTTCAGTTTAGCCTGATCAAGGGGTAGACAAACATCATTATCAGTGACGGCTTGTGGTGCCATTGAGTGGGGGGGCTAAAATATATTATAAAAGCCAACTGAGTATGTCAACAAAAAAAAGGTATCCATCACAATCTATAAGATTTAACACTATCACAACAGGATTATGGGCCTTTCTAACAAAACACTATTGTTCAGAGGAATGCACTGATGGCAAAATACTGTGACTCACTTTCACACATGCACAACGCACACTTGCACACTGTACAAGATAAAAAGAGAAGTGCTAAATAAGAAAGGTTTCAAATATATTGACAGAAATTATTGCATATTGCTTTGTAAAGAATTAATCCAAACTTCATGGCAACTCAGAGCATGTCAAATATAATGGATGTTATGACAGAGAATATAAATATTCAACAGAATCTGACGTGTTTTAAGACATTAATAGCGATGGTCTACCTTATTTGAAGAGGAGCTCAGCACGACGATTTTTCTGGGATGCAAACAGGTTGATCACCATTTCATTGAAGTCAGGTGATTTCTGAATGAAGTCTCGCTCGATAGAAAGCACGGCCAGTGCGTTCAGTCTTTCCTGTCCCATGTTACTTCTCAGAAAACTCTTGATCCTCTTCAGTGTACTGAAGCATCTCTCTGACTCTGCTGATGTCATCGGGGTTGTTATGGCTATTTGTGTCAGTTTCAGTGTTTCAGAGAAAGTGTTTTGAAGATCGTTCTCTGTCAGCATCTTCAAAAGTGCCACTGCCGACGTTAATCCCGCAAACTCCGCACTGCCATACATCACCATCAGTTCACCCTTCAGTTTCTCCTTGCAGATCATTGGGAAATGTTCACATGCAACATCCAGCTGTTTTTGGGGAAAACCGACCTTAAACTGTGAAAACAGCTCAGGATTGATCAGTTCAAAAGACATTAAGTGTCGGGCTTTCTCGAAGCGAGCTTTTGACTGCTCGATCATTATTTGACAGCAGCGAGCGGCCAAAGACGCGCCGTCAGACCTCTGCACCCTGCGTGATGCTGCCGCTGCAGCCCTGTTTGTATCCGGATCCTGGTGGGTGGCATCTTTGACCAGCTTTTCCTTTAGCTCAGTTATGGACCTGGAAAAATTCGCCAGGGTTTGTCCTGTTTTCAGAGGATCCGTGGTTCGTTTCTGAAGGATGTTGTAGAGAACGTCAACATGCATCAACGCAGCATGGAAAAACGACAACAGGAAAACAAAGTTTTCATCTTCCAGTAAGGTGAACAGGCCGTGCGCTTGCTGGACTGAAACACTGTCCCACGTGTGACTGTTTTGTATTTTTTCAAAACATGCCTTCAGATTTTTTTGCTGCTCATAGACGGTGTGGACAGTGCGGCTCTTAAAGTTCCACCTTGTTTGTCCCGCCGCGGGAATCCTCCTGCCACACACTTCATCCAGAACCGCAGTTCTCTTGGGAGACTTGGAGAAAAACGTTGCGAATGCCGTTATGTTTGCAAAAAATACTCTGACAGGTGTGAGACATGAGCAGGCCTGCTGAATGATTAAATTGAGCTGGTGGGCATAACAGTGCACAAAGTGCGCATGAGGAAACGTCTCTCTTAATCTGGCCTGCAGGCCTGCCGCTGCGCCGCTCATAACTGCAGCCCCGTCATAGGTCTGGGCGATCAGTTTACTTTCCAGATGGAATGGTTGAAGTTTTTCTTTCGGGACTTTTTCAAGTCCCTCTGCCGTCCTGTCCACTAATGGAGAAAAACAAAGAAATCGTTCCACGGCAGAACATTCAGTGACGTATCTCAGCACGATCACGCACTGGCTTACACATGCCACATCAGTCGTCTCATCAGCTTGTACAGCCACAAACGGTGCCTGCGATACTTCATCGGCCAGTTTCTTTTCATAGACAGATAGCATGCAGTCAAGCAACTCATTCTGGCTGGTCTTGGACGTATACTTTGCAACCTGCGTGTTTGATAGGTGATCAGCTAACTGGCTGTCTAGAAAGGAGAACTGTTCCACAAGGTCCACAAACACACCCCGGCTGAGTGAAGTGGAAGACTCATCAGATCCACGTAAAGCTAGCTCGTGTGCCCCGCAAAATTTAATACAGTCCACGATCCATGATAATGAGTGTCTGTTTTTCTTAACGAGCTCATTGTGTCTCTGTACAGCAATGCGGTGGCCCTCATCCAGTTGACAGGCGATGTTCACTTTACCCAACATTGACAGCTTTACGCCATTTCCTATATGGGTTGTGCTGCATTCGTGTTTCTTTATTTTGTCAGATAAATCTTTCAGATCCACGATACCTTGCTGTGTCCAGGCTGTGTCTCCTCCAAAAAGCAAGCACGGGAAGCAGAAAAGTGACTTTTTAGCTAGGCTAGCCGTTAGCCAGTCTTTTCTTTGAAACCAAGTTACACAAAAGCTGCGATTTTGACGCTTGTCTTTTTGTGTATTGTGAATATCCTTTGGATGATGTGCTCCCGCTTTTTTAACTTCAAGTTTTTCCTCTAAGGACATTAAAGAAAACGGATTTAAAAGCAAATAATCAACCTCGTTTGCGCTTACGCCTGCCATTGTTACAACTTTCCCTCCACACACAGACCTGTCACGTACAGTGACAGGTCTCTCAAGTCAAGTCGTCTGTCATTGGCTGAAATGAGCCGGTTTAGGGCTACACAGATTTAGCCCAAATGGGGGGCAAATGAAGGGGGCGTGCCAAGCAACCTGTCAATCACGTGTCTACGCAAAGTCAAGTGTAACTGTGTTACTCCGCTTGGGCTGAAGATAATTAGCCCATTTCAACAAATTTGGTGTATTTTTAGTGCCGATTTAGCTCTGTATCCACTATTGCCTGATCGAAAAATTTAAAAAAATATATTTCAAAATGTTATTTATTCATTCATTTATTACATTATTATTTTTATTGAATAATCCAGGGAGGGCTTAGCCCTGTTAGCCCAATTATACCAGCCGTCCCTGATCATTATACAGACAGATACAGGCCAACTGTGGTACTGCAGCCAGCGTTAAGCAGCGCACCATATGGAGAATGTGAGGATTAAGAATGGGTCAGGATGATTCTGAGGAGAAAAGAAAAAATGTCGTCATTGTCCTGTTCTGACTAAGGTTACATGACCCAGACTAACGGTGTGTCCAGACCAAATGCAATAGGAGCGACTAGAGCTTCAGGTTTACATGTAAAATCAATGGAGGAGCACGATGAAGCGCGACTTGGGGTCCTGCGACACTTCAGAAGCAGATATGCATTTTCTGCATGATTTGCGCGAACAATTTGCGCTGCATTTTATGTGGTGCATTTTGTGCATTTGCGTTCATATCGTCTACCGCTCGAGTTGGAAAAATCTGACTATAGCATCAAATCGCGCCATGACAACCAATCAAGGGACAGAGTGACAATAAAAAGAAGAATCATTGAAACGGCCTCCTCACGCTGCTCAAATATTATAAACTTTTACGAACCGCAGACAGATGGACAGCTGCTCAGAAATGTAGTTGGTGTGTCGACAGGCGAAGCTTGGACCTTCACGGCACAAACTGGGCGAGCAGGTCACATTCTCAAGGCGGCGAGGAGCTAGTGTTTATGAGAGGGTGCTCGCTGGTGTTTATGGATCCCTACCCCGTAGCTAGACTGTATCTGTAGCTCACCAACCCCCCAGTGCAGCGGTCCCAGCTCTACCGGAGGCCAGGCCGAACGCGTAATCCACTCTGTCCTCCGTCAGATCGGAGACCATAGTCCATAATCCACCACCAGCTGCACTTTAGCCCCAGCTCCGCTGAAGGCCGAACCGAACACTCTGTCCTCTGTCAGCTCAGTCCATAATCCATTGGCAGCTGCACTCTAACCCCAGCTTCGCTGAAGCCCGGGCCGAACACACAGTCTCCGTCAGCTCATTCCATTATCCACCGGCAGATGCACTCTGGCCCCAGCTCTGCTGAAGGCCTGGTCGCTCATGAAAAAAACATATTTTAAGCGCATTCAGTTTGCTTTGTACACGCTTCATTGTACGAATGTGCACGCGAACAGCTAGGTGCGTGTCACGCTTTTTTGGTCGCTTTATCACTTTAAGGATGGTCGGTATGGACCAAAGTCATATCCTGATATAATTTGGCTAAATATCGATATACGATGTATATCCCGATATATTTTATCACAAAATGAAAGCAAATGTTTAGTCACAGTTGAACCAAAAATTTAGGAGAAATAACTTTTGATGGCTTGCAGCTGGGGCTTCTGCAGTGTACAGTTTCACACACTCTTTGTCCTGCAGTTTGTGCCACTGTTTTAGGTGGTGATGACAGATTACTAAGCCACTACTTTTTCGTTTGCCAACCAATTCCTCCTCCGCATGCTCTGCAGACATTGTTGCTTCATCCATGTTTTTTGAAGAGTGCTGGAGTGTGTGCTCAAGCCCCTCTCTGCTCTGTGCGTGAAAAAGAAGGAGCGGGGGCGCAGAAAGCAGTGCTGAGAACACCTGGTCAGCAGCTTGCCTGGGGCAAGGATCACAGCGCAGTTTGAACTACATATATTGATATATGCAATAGGGTCAAATTTCAAATCTTAAATATATTTAAAAATATTGAAATATATTTTTAATATTGATATATCACCCAGCCCTGGCCCAGACAATAGAAAAAAAAACACCCTTGGGTGCGAAGCTCACTGACGAGCGCGCTCACCAGTTGGTCGTTGACGTTTTAGGAGCTTCATAGGAAACAGCCAGGACACTGATGGCATGTTGTGTGCGTCAGTACTCAGAGTCCATGAACTCCACACAGCTCAATCCCATACTCTGTCGTGTATAATGTAATTTGCACCCTTGGTGACACCTCCTTGGTGGGAACTCATAGTTGTTGGGGATGGGGGTAGGGTGCGATGGAGCGTTGTTCTACATTCACATCCAAGGCAGTATGTTTGGGCTAAGCCAAATTCCAATTGATAACAAATGAGCACAGGTGAAGATTCCTAGGCCATGAACAGTCTTGCTTTTTAACCCTGCGTAATGTCGCGTTGACACAAGCAGCAGGCTCCATCTTGGGGACGTACTTGCTTGCGTACTGCACGTACTAATGGAGAGTTCCTCTAGGGGGCAGAGTACAGTGGTCAGACCAGAAAGAGTGGCAGGTTTGTAATGTCGAGACAAAACCAACATGCCGACCACAGAGGAGATATTCAGATGGTTAATCTTCATATTATGTCAAAAAAAGACTGCAGAAGTGTCGTATAAGGTATGTAAGACAATATTTACCGCTATTCATGCTTGTTTTCCTACTGCTTTTGCTGCTTTTGTCTAAGAGTACGTATAGATGGTCAAATAGCGTTCAACAATCCCCCTAGCTTATAAGCTAACGCTTATACTGCCATGAGCCGACGCATTGCATTAATTTCAGATGAAGTGCACAAACAACGCTTGAAAATAGGCGCAAGCTACGCAAAGCAGCCATGATAAACACGTACTTATAATTAAAACCAAGTATGTTCCCGTCCTTAGAATCTGTCCAGTGGTCTCACTTCAAAATAGCCAATGTCGGGGTAATTTTTCTTCCAGCTGGCTGAGAGCTAATCAGAGTTGTTTCCCCACACACCGAAAATGAGTCAAATTTTGCTCTGAGTCTGAGTGTTACAACAGCCAGGCATCTTCCTGTAGCCCTGGTAGCCTGACAATTTCTGCCTTTAAAGCCCTAAATCTATGATACCTCAGAAAAATCAACCATGCAATAATCAGCAGGTATCCAGTTGTCATTAATCCGATTTATCCAGATGTTTCTAGTGGCTCGATGGTCAAAGTGAGAGACCTGAGATCCTGCCTTCTTCCGGTGAAAAGTCATTAAATTACTTTAAGAAACCATCTGACCAGTCTATATCCCACCGTTGATTTTTTTTCAGAGGAAAATGCAGAAAGAGGCTCTTAGCAGTAAGCAGACAAAGAGGTATACGATAAGACAGAGTAGGGAGGGTGAAAGGTAAAAAAACGAAGAAATAAACCATAAGACACAAACCAAACATCACTTTGTAGCTTAGCTCCTCTTTCAGTTTGTTTGAGAGGTTTACCATGAAAGTTGGCTTACTCTGTCTCTGTGGCATCTTTGAAGTGATTTGGTTGCTGCTGTTGCTCAGATGTAGAGGAATCACCATGTTGGCCAGAAACAGGAAATGAGCAGTCTGTTCAGCTAACAGAGGTCAGTTATTAATGTTGCCTCAGGGCCAAAATAACCATGAAAGATAATAAAAATGTCAACCAGAGAAAAGATAATTGGAAGGGAGGACAGTTTTCTCATTTCACCTCATTAAAATTTTATTTACTCACTTGTCTCATGCTCATCAATAGATGTGACCTCTGTCCACTGAAGGGCATCAGAGGTCTTAGTGGGAACTGGGGACGGGCAAAATCTTCTGTTTGGAAAGGATGGGGAAAAAAACGTCAACAGAAACATAAAGATGATGAACGGTATGACTTATCAGCTATCGTCTGAGATTGTGATCTGTCAAACGATTGACAGGATGTCAATAATTTCCCATTGAGATACAGTATATACTCTGGCAGGGATCCTAGCTAAATCTTAGCAGCACAAATATTCTTGCATAACCACAAAGCACACTGGATAACACAAAGCTCAAAGACAAGCGCAGTCATCAGTACAATATAAAACATATCAGAACTCAACACAAGAACTGTTTAAAACATCATTAAAACACTGTTCTGCTAAAAACATTTAAGCTCTTTCAAAATTAAACAGGTAATGAATCAAAGCAGGGTATGATATTGAAGTCATTCAATACATAAAGAGCATATATTTTTGAAAATGGCGTTTAACTATTTCTGTATAGAACCTGGAATATGTAAGGAAATGGTTCGGAAGAAAATATTGCAGATGGGTAATATGCTCATTACTTTTAAAAATCTTTTACTCACAACCTTCATTTTTATTTTTATTACTATTCCATCATTGTTTAATTTAATTAATATGAATGCTTTTTCATGCATTTATAAAAGTTATTGTCACAAAATACAGGCGTGCACATGCCCAACATTGAACTCAAATGATTATTAAGTGCACATAAAAAGTTAGCAGTTTTATACACCAGGACTTAGACACGCATTCAAAATCTTAGATTATTTATTTGTAAATAAAATAATTTCTCTAACATATTCTGGATTCGTTAATTAAAAAATAGTTTGAGAATTATTTCATTGAAGGGAGGGGAGATGGTACAGCTGGGAGCTTTAACCTGTACAAAGAAATTCGACCTGTTTCTAAACTCCTTACTGATTGGCAGAATGTACAAAAATTGATCTGATTACTGAGTCACAGCAGGGACGTATTTAGGAGAAAACGTTCAGCTGTGCAGAAAGGTCAGTTTAGGCCTCAGAGATCACTAAATGTCTGTGAACTGTGGCTGTTGCTGCGTAGTAGTCGTCTAAGCTGCATAAAGTCTTCATAACATGGCGGAATTTATTCAACACGAGTTTAATATACAAATAGAACATCATTACTTTATTTGTTCCGAGAGTGGAGATTTGTCTGTTTGTTTGATTCGTCTTTTTAAAAGCTTTACAAAACTCTGGAGATGAAGGATCATAATGCAACTCTGAGCATCAGTTAGTGTGACAAAAGACTTTCTATTTATACAGAAACCAGAGGCAGACAAAGACTGGAGAAAAGAAGGAATTAAAGGAAGGAGTAACAAAAGGGAAAAAAAGCTTGTTAGAAACTGAAACTGGACAAAGAGTAAAGATAATCACTAAGAAATATCATTCTCTGTTAAAACCTTAACATTAGATGCTGAGTACTACATATGGCCATATTGTGTGGATGAACCACCCGTGTTCCTGAAGGTTTATGAAGTGATCACGACTGAACTCAGAGTGACACAGAGCACATCTGATAGGTAAAGCCTTCAGCTGGGCAGAGTGGCTCTTCAGGAGGCCTGACTACCGATAGAAAAATCAATCCCACAACCTCTGTTGGTTTCTTTCGGAGGCCAACCAGCGAAGATGGTGGTCTGCTCATGTTTGAACACATTAATAAACTGAATGTCAGCTAGAGTAAGTTCAGCCACTTCAAGGACCAGATTTACTAAAGCGGGAGAAGTTTTTAAAGGCCACAATGCAGATGATGGATGAGATTTCACAGGATTTCTTTTTTTTCCTGGCTCCAGTTTACTAAGAATGAATCTGTGCTGAAAAATGGCTCCACATTGTGTAATATATGGGTAAACCATCTGCATCCCAGTTAAAAGAACTTCCATTTTTTGTTGTGAATGTTTGGTTCCTCAATGATACTTGAAACTTAAATCAAAATAAAGACATGTTTCTTTAGAAAAGGGGATAAGAAATGCATCTTCTGTTTCCTGTCCTTTTCTTGTTCAAGCAGGTTTACTAGTGTAATATTTATCTCTGTCAACACAACCCTGTATTTTCTATATAAAAAAACAACTTTTCTCTACAATTTAACCTTAGCTTTCACTATCTGAAGCTTTTTTTTTGATTATCTGAGTAGAGTTCAGTTTTGCAAGAATAGCGAAGTATGTATGTACAGTTCATATATAGTATTTTATTCAGGCAACTGATGACTAATTCTGGTCAAGGTTGGTTTAGTCTTAATAACAAAGCGGAAAAGGACAAGAACTAGTTTATCCTCATTTAATAGTAATTAATTTTTTTCTACATATTTTTTGGCACAAGTGGGATTTACTTGATGGTTGTCTGATAAGAGATGGGAAAGAGGGGCTGGGGGGTGCAGCTCAGTTTTTGAGGTCGGGAATCGAACATTTGACAGCCTCGTCAAGGACTGTATATATTTTTGCTAAACAACGGATGTCAATATGAGCTCCTTACCAGATGCAACAAACTGATTAAATAAATATTCTGTCAAAAAGTAAAGCTATTTCAATGTTGCAGTTTTCCCCATTTTAACACTAGATGCTGTGTATACGCACAGTCAGAGCTGGACTCTGCCATATGCATTTAGTAATTTTATACAATCTAAAAACTCTGAGCTAAATTATGTAACCCAACAGATGTGGGAGAGGTAACTGTAAATTGAGGTGGGACATTCAGAACTTGGCATCAGTTGCTCCACAACTTGCCTGCTCTTCCATTAGAGGTTGTGTGAAAAACAACCCATCCTTAAAATGGTTTGAGTGTTTTCACACCCGAATTTAGCACAGTTCAGATATAGTATGGTCACTCAGAGAAGGTGCCAGTATAAGGTGTGAACAGGGTCTTTGTGTCACATTATCAGTCTCATAAACAAAGGGACAATGTGTTGGCGGACAGAAAAGTTTAAGGAGTTTGAAAAATTGGGACCTCCGTGAGCACTTTAGCAGCAATTGACAATACATGGTCAATAGGTTTGTGTGGGAATCTACTTGTGTAATATTCCTGAATATAAGAAATTGTTGGCTTAGATTTTAGGCTTCAGTTAAATTTATCCATCTCTCATTATTGTTGAATAAAAAATTCCTTTTATTGGATATCGGGGTACAAAAGTAATGTATCGAGCTGGAAAACCAGAATACCTCACTTCTCAGTCCCTCCAGTGAACTTTGGGCCTGCCATGCATTTTTTTTTAAGTCAACCCTCAGATGAACACATCCACTAGGCATCCTGATTAGGTACCAGAACCATCTCAGTTGACTCCTGTTTAAGGACAGTGATTTTACCCAGTTTTCCTCTTGGTCTCTAAGGCAGAACTTGTGCACCCAACAGAAGAACCTCATCCCTGTTTGTTTTATCACTAATCTGGTTCTTTCAAGTATGCTACAAATCCGGTTGACCATATGCCTGTAAGTGTAAGAAGAAACAAATCAATTGCTTTATCGTTCAGCTCAGCTCATTTTTCAACACAACAGACCAAAGTAATGCCCTCATTACTGCAGAGACATCTGTCTATCCATCTCCTTCTTACTCCTGCCATCACTTAGAAACAAGACACGGCTAGTGCTAAGACTGACCCTAGAATGGAAGCAAGCCTTCTATTTACTTCAGGCTAAACTATTGATTGTATAATAAAGATCAAAACCACAGTATGAGAGACAGAGTTTAATCCCAAACTAACCTGGGTGTTCTTTGGAAGATATAAGGTATCTAAACATCTCCAGGGTCCACATCTCCTAGTGTTTGTCACGTTTTCTGCTCACCTGTCATGTCTTTGCTTCTTACAACAGCTGCAGACACCAGATGGCATACGACACTCTGCAACTTAAATTTATAGGTTTTATTCTTTTTTTCTTCTTTTTTTTTACATTCTTATTATAAGTCAGGTATATACAGACTAATTACCCAGAGTTTGCCCATCTTTTCAGAGGACATTTTCTTAAATGTTTTTTTTTTTACATTTGTACTGCTGGCCTTATAACATTAAGAATTCTATTCCATTAATATACATCCATCAAATTGGTCATTCTGGAGATAAGATACTGAAGTGGAGAACCTTATTAAATCGTGTTTAGATGATGTTTGAATGGCAATGAACCTGTACATTTTATTTGCGTCAATGGTCAGGTGAGTCTTCATTGAAAAGGTAAACTAGAGTTCTTCCAGATTATTATTTGTTGTTTGTTTTATATCATATGGGTGTGATTTATTGTCCTCTGCCAGAAGGTACAGGTATATGTTTTTGTGCCCGTCTGTTACCAAGATAACTCGAAAAACTATGGAGGAATTTAAGTGAAATTTTCAGCAAATGTCCACCAGGAACAACTGATTAAATTAATAACAATAAATATACAGTACACACCAAAGATTTGGACACACCTTTTCATTCAGTGCATTTTCTTTATTTGCATGACTGTTTACATTGTAGATTCTCACTGAAGGCATCCAAACTATGAATGAACACATATGGAATTATGTAGTACTTTTACAAAAACCTATGAAATAACCTGGCCTCCAAATTCACTGGATCTAACCCAATCGAGATGATTTGGGGTGAGCTGAACCACAGAGTGAAGGCAAAAGGGCCAACAAGTACTAAGCATCTCTGGGAACTCCTTCAAGACCGTTGGAAAACCATTTCTGGTGACTTCCTCTTGAAGCTCAAGAGAATGCAAAGCAGTAATTAGAGCAAAGTGTGGCTACTTTGAGGAATCTAAAAAATAATACATGTATTCAGTTATTTCACCCTTTTTGTTTAAATACATACAGAAATTCACGATTATTTTCATAATCGATTAATCTCTCGATTATTTTTACGATTAATCGCTTTTATTAATAATTATATTTGGCTATAACTTTCACCTTTTCATTAAGAACAAGGAAAACACAAGAGAATTGTGGTCATTCTTTGGCTCATATCTCCTCAGTGTTTTCATGTAGCTGGTTGCTGGAGGCATTTTTGGAAACGACTGGGCCTCTGCTTTTATTTGAGTGGTTGTTGTTGTGTGTAGCACAAAGGATTGTTACAAAAGAGCCAGAAATGTGGCGGCCGAGTTGACGGAAATATGATTTTATGAGTTTCTTTGCAAATATTTATTTACGTGGCATCAGAGTTGTGATTGTGGTTGTTAAAAATAGTTTAGTTAACCTTGTAGTGCTTAGTGTGCTGTTTAATTTGATGTGCATTATTACTATTTTTTCTGTAGTGTGAGTGTTGTTTAAGGCCTGTTAAAAAAGTTTAATCACAAAGTCCCGCAATTGGGGGACGCTAGGCCTTAAGGGGTTGAAGCAACTAATCGATTACTAAATTAGTCATCAACTAATTTAATAATAAATTATAATTGATTTAATCGATTAGTTGTTTCAGCTCTAATATATATATATATATATATATATATATATATATATATACTGTATATTAGGGGTGTGAGGAAAAATCGATTCACGTCTGAATCTCGATTCCTATTTAACAAGATTCAGAATCGATCCGAAATGTTTGAGAACTGATTCTCAAAAAATATGTTTTCTGAACCTTTTTACATTTTCGCGTCGCGTAGTGTTTATCATGCAACGGTTAACGTCGCATTGACAGGTCTGATGCGCCGTTGGCTAGCGCTAGCTAGCTGTAGCCGCTAGGCTAAAGCTTCAGCATGAAAGACGAAAGAGAAATCCAGCCCGCCCCGTCTTTGCTGAAGGTAAATGTTTGGGCCGTCTGAAAAGTCTTCTCCATGCTGACACCCTTGGCTAAAGTTTTTTTTTTTTTTTTTTTTATAAATCTGCAAGTATATAAGAGGGATCTTTCTTTATAAGCTACACATAAACATCCAGCACCGCTGCACACTTGTGGCACTTTTAAGGTAGTCCGAAATATGTGCTGAGTTCAATAACGTTAGGACTTTTAAAATTTCTAACAAAAACAATGACAATAATAACATAAGCCATAAATTTCTGTTTAATGATGGTTTATAAGCGACATTTGGTGCATACTAAATATTTTCAATGTATTTTCTACTACGTACCGAAGAACAAACAAAATACATATTATTATTATTTTTTTTTCTTCTTAAAATATATCAGCATTTTTTTTTCAAGACTAGAAATTTTGTTTAAAAGGTCTTGGATGTCCAGTTGCAATTTCATGTCTTGTTACTTTTGAACCAGTTTCTTTCTCTCAACATAGATTGTAAAATCCATTTTGTGTTGTGTATATATATATATATATATGTGTGTGTGTGTGTATATATATATACATGTTGTACCAGCCAATCAGATTTTCATCCCTTTGCAGTGTCTGAGAGGTTCAGGGACTAAAATGATTCCTCTCGACAGCTCACCGTCAGACATCTCCTACTCCTCTGTTTCTGAAAAAGGCAGCTGATGTTTTTCATCATTTGATCAGAGTCTCCTAGGACGTTCTCTGTTTAACTGAAGAGTGGCCCCAGGGCTCACCCAGAGCATGCTGGGAGGACTGTATGCCATACTCAACCTAGGTATACCTCATGATCACACAGAACAAGCTGGAGGATGTGACCACTGCACCACCCAGATCTTTTTATAAATGTCTCATTCTTGCTCAGATGTTTCAAGAAGAGAGACATAAAGAATAGGAGTAATTACATGTATAGGGAGAGCAGAAATGAAAGAAAAAGACAAAGATGAGGAAAATTAGTGACGTCCCTGATTTATTTTATTTTATTATGCATTGACTAAAAATAGTAATGTTATTTTCTAGCAACTTTTCTTAAAATTAAATGGACTGAAGTGTATCAAAATTATCATAATTATATCATCATTCCTGGAGATGAACTTTGATTTAAACCAGATCTCATTCAATAAAATAGGTTGTATATAATTACACAAAAGATGTTAAATCGGTTTGGAGCAGCATGTGGTTGTGATAAATCCACAATTTTCCTCACTTTTCTGTTTATCATCTATCCTTCCACATCTCTGTGACCTTTTGCATCCTGGCCCTCATAATCTGTTGAGTTTTACTGCTGTGAGTTGCCACCCACCAGGCTGAAAGATTTGCACTTTCATGCAAGTTATAAATTTAGACTAGTTCAATAGTCTATAATAATTGCAACACAGTATATGGTTTGGAATGTTAATACTACAAGCACTGACCCTGCCATGATATGCACTTTATATATAGAGCAGCCCTAAAGCAGCTTCATGTTTGAGTTGGTAACAAACCTACTAGGAATGTGATCCATCAAAACAGAAAGGAAAGAGACACAACATAAAAAAATCTATACATCTTTAGAGAATTATAGAACTATACATATCTTATTATTTCTTCTGTACAATTTGTGCTTAAGCGGGACAGAGCTTTAGCAAGACAGCTAACCATCCTGACTCACTGGAGTTCGGTCAGGAATAATAGGCCAAAAATCTAGTGAATGATTCCAAAGACCCCAACCATACAGTATATATAGAATATATAGAAAATATGTAAGAATATATGTAGAATATATGTAAACTTCAGATTTTGAAGTTGTCTAAATAATGTTCTCTCTATTTTGCCATTTAATAGCTCTAATCTGTAATTCTACCTGATTTAAAACAGGAGAGGTTTAGTCCGGTTTCATGTAAGACAGCGAGACAAATGGTTGTGTCTTTTCACCTTGTGTAAATTGAAATCCTGCTTCAACTGTCTGAGTTAGTCAAGAGCATCTTATCTTTTTTCCAAGAGCTCCATTTTGAAAAGTGAACCAGCATTACTAAAATTGTAGAACAAAGCCTGAAGTTACCTCAATAAACCATTTGTAAGTTTTTTGTTGTTTATGATAAAATGTTGGTGTTCAATCATCTGACATGGTCAAATTAGGTATGTTAGATTTTTTGTAAGATTAGATTTTAGCAAATTACCCTGCAGTCAACAGAAAATTATTTTTTTCCAACCTGCATAAAATTCTTAATTAGTAAAACTTAATATTTCTCTCACATTTGTCATATTTTTAACAGTAACGGCAGGAAAGCTTTTCACAGGAAGATTCCAGATTTTCTTTCTTTCCTGATGATTGAAAGAAACAAAACCAGTTTTAGTCTTTCAGAAAGAAAACCTGTAGCAGTTAAGCAGATAGCACACAGGTACTGTTTTGGGTAAATAAATGAGGCGCTTCTACAAAACCTGATGAATGTTTACTTCTTACCTTTAGAAATAAATTGTTTTTGGACTTTCAGCAGACGGGGCAGCATTTTAATTCCAAAAAATAGACCAGCAGCTCAAATGTCATGGAGCGACTCTGCCAATGTTTTCTGATTGTTGAGAGTGACCCAGCTGGGAGGCCATCAGATTGGTCAGGATGACATCTTCTGTCTCCATGGTGACGCAGTGTTTTCTTATCCAAGAATGCAACAAGACTGGGTTACAACTATTTTTTACTTGATAACTATCTGAAAAAATCAAATAAAACAAGGGATGAGTTTTCCGCCATGGTTCTCCAAATACCCTTCTGTCTATTTCATATTAGCAATGTTTATGAAAAGTATTTGTGTTTAGTTTTCTTTATGATCATGACTATTTACATTGTAAATTCTCACTGAAGGCATCAAAAATATGAATTAACGCATGCAATTATGTAGTACTAATACAGTGTGAAAGTGTGAAATAACCTGGCTTTCAAAGTCACCGGACCTGAACCCAATCGAGATAATTTGGGGTGAGCTGAACCGCAGAGTGAAGGCAAAAGCGCCAACAAGTACTAAGTATCTCTAGGGTCAACGGGCAAGAGGTGGGGTATACCCTGGACAGGTCACCAGTCCATCCTAGTATATATAGACGCTTTCCAAAAAATTTGAATCTCATGAGAAAGTTCATTTCTATAATTCTTTTCAAAATCTTAAACTTTAGTTTGTAGTTTCAGGGCCAACAACCTAAACAATTTGATATATTTGGTTTCTTTTCTGTACATAATGTGGGCTTCCAGCTTATAAAACCCACAAAAACAGGAATTTTACAGGGCATGAAATTGCTCACTTTGGCTCAATGGTCTCAGTTATGTTCAATACGGGGAAGACTTGATAGACTTGACAACTGGCCAGAAGAAGATAATTTATACCCTCTATAGGAGGGGGTAAGTCAGAAAAGTTCATAGCATAGGAGACTATGCTGTTGAGAGGGCTGTGTCCAAGCATATCAATTTAGGAGACTTCAGGATTCTTTCTGTTGAGGATCTGTATGGAGAGGCAGATTCATCTTCCAGCAGGACCTGTCCCCTGCCCATACCACCAGAAGCACCAATTTATTTTATGCCCATGCCATCACAGTGCTTAACTGGTCAGCCAATTTGTTGGACATAACCCGATTGAGAATCTCTTGGGTATTATCAAAAGAAAAAATGAAGGGCACCAGACCCAAAAACAAAGAAGCATTGACAGCAAGCATCAAGGACATCTGGCCTTCCATAACTAACAGGCAATGCCACAGGCTGATTGCCTCAATGCCATGGTGCATCGAGGCAGTGATTGAGGATCCCCAACCAAGTACTGAAGTTTGGCATATGATTTTGCATGTATCATATTTTGAGTGACCATACCATATTTATCTCTGGCTGCAAAATCTCAAGTGTTAGCATTCCACCACTTTGGTTGATAATTGCAATGAGAGGTTTGTACTGAAATTCTGTTTAGTTGTGTCTGAAATTGGAGCAGTGCTTTATTGCCCAGTAGTTGGTTGACAATGGTAGTTAATGTCCACCTTTGCAAAACATCCAGTCAAATAGTTGTTAGGGAATTGTGGTTTTCCCGTAAAACTTTGAAACGAGCAATGCTGCTATTAAACATGCTGAGTTATGTAGTCTTAGATTTTCCTTTTGCGAATATGTTTTTTTCTTTTTCTACAATGGTACAGTTAAAAATGGTTTGGAACAGATCTTTCAAATCCTCCCAAGTTTGAAGAGCCACAGCAGTTAGCTTCTCTAGGGCCTTTGCAGAATTTTCCCATTTGAACATTACATTTAGACCTACATGGTCCGCAAAAGCACACTGTCAAATATCTTGCTTGCATAGAGCTGGTATTTTTACTACGAATGATGCTGATCAATTAATTTATTTATTTGATCACAGCATTACTTCTGAATCATATGGAAACATAAATCATGTACATAGTAATTTCCATGACTGTACATATGTTTGCTCCAATTAAGAAATTGTGTCACTACAAAGAGGCCAAAGTTGTTAGATTAAAGAGTGGACGCTTGAGACAATTTGTATTTCTTGGACTACTTTAGCCATGTTAGCAAACATTTGAAAAGTAGGAGCACCTTATTCAAAATTTGGGCTCAGCTTTAGATCTAAAACGTGAAACTATTACTCATAAGTCCAGATTCTACACTTTCTTTGAGATTTCAAGGCATTTCCAGGCCAGACAGGCTATATTAGCCCTTAATCAAGCAAGGGTCTTTCCTGAGGTGTCCTCCTTGTGGGACCTACCAAAAAAACTTCCAAAAGGAGATGCCCTAAAGGTGTCCAGCTGAGTTAAGCTACTTGTATCCGGGTTTTCCTTCTCACATTCATGATCCAGATCCCATGACTAGGGATGATTATTGGATGCACGGTAAATTAAAAGGTTTTCTTTTTGGCTCAGCTCTTCCTGCATGTAACCATTAGGAACTGTTAAATGTATAGTCAGCTACATTGATTGTAACAGAAACTCATAAAAAGAACAGTTAAGGAACAGGGTTTTAGTTAAGTTTATTTGGATTTAATGTTTTTCTTTTTTACAGGTCCCATCTTTACCATTCCTGTAAATGTAAATAGATAGCTGTTAATTTTCAGTACTGTTCTACATAATTGGTTAAAGAACATGGTAAAAAAAAAACATACTTTGAAAATAATTATGATTTAACAGTTAAAGTATTCTTTCCAACACTTACCTCAGCCATTGTCTGTCTAGATGCAGGTGCAGGTGTACACAGACAAAATGTTCCCCGGGGTTTGTGCAAACCTTTAGTAGTTCTGGGACTGCTCCATGGTATGAAAAGGATTTAGGGGACTAGTGCTTATGGTTACTGTTTTCTGTTTACATTTGCCGTAATTATTGGGTTTGATTAATACATTGAAGTAATTATAATAATGTGTTTATGCCCCATGTTATTTTGCATACCAACTAAGACGATACATGTTGAACTGTGCTGTTGTGAAGTCACCTTGTTATCGAAACTCTGGAGGAGGTAGTTGTGCGTTACGAGGAGGGACCTTTTAGAGGTGTGGTAAACGCTCGATGACTCTGGTGTGGACGTGAAACTTGCTGCAATGTTCATTTTTGGGTTTTCTTCATTAAAAGAAGATCAATGTTACATCCCCTGCTTGGAGTGGTTATCAACCATCAAGCATGCTATTTTCATCCATCAGTGGCCCACGCAGTAATGATTTCAGTTTGCTATTGTTGGTAAAGTATTGATTGTTTGCACTTATAACGTAAATATGTTTCTGCATCCATTTCAGAGTGCATCAGTTTCACCCCATGAATGGTTTCTCCCAGTTTAGGTCACCTGTATATAAACTGGCTATCTCCGATTTTTCTGGTTTGGTATGGAGTTTATTTGGTTTGAATCACAGTTAGAAAATAAAATAAAAAAACGCTTCCACTGATGTCTTCCTCAGCTTGTTTTGTGCTATTGTTTGGGCCCCACCTCCATAACCGCTCGACATCCATGACAAGCATGTGACACTTCACCACAACAGCTTTGAGAACCACCCCTGTTACTGCAGACATAGCCCCAGCCTCTTCATCATCTGCCCCATACTACCATCACTCGTTAACATGACAGCAGGATACACACTCGTTCACTTGAAACAGAGACTGAAGCTCAATCCAGAGGGGACAGTCACATGTTTTCCGGTTGAGAGCTATGACCCCTAGCCAACTCTTATCTCAGCCGCTCCATATTCTTACCATTTTTAAATGTTTCAAGCAGTGGTCAGTATAAAGTGTCCCTGTTTTCACCTTTTTTTTAAAACAAATATTAGTCCATTAAAATATGTGAGTAAAACCTGCCTAAGCACGCAGGATAAAATATATATAATGAAAATAACAAATAGATTAATTAATACAGTTTCTGAAAAGACTACATTTAAGATAACTGCTGTTTCCACCTTGACCACTAGATACCAGTAATTGGTACATAATGTTATTTTATACTTTATGAACATTTTAATCCACTTTTCCGAGGCACCTGACCTTGTATTAGACCTCCATGTTTTAACAGTGATGTGCTGCATTCAGATTTTAAATTGTTAAACCAATTGAAAAGATCTCCTTGAACCTACTGAATGATCTGGAAATGTTATGCAGTTTTCAGGGACTCACTGTTACTCTCAGGCGATACGAAAAGTGAAGCTTTTTTTCCACCCTTGACATAAATAAAAAAGGAAAACTGCCTGAAAATAATCTTATTTTTTAAATTAAATGTATCACATTTTAAAAATCTTTTAGAGACTCTGGTGAGTTTTGACCTTCTCCAGTCATCTGCCATCATCTCCACTTGATTAGTATAATGTCACTAACACCTGACACAACCACACGATTCACTGCCGACCTTTTGGATTCCACAATGAAATACACATTCTGTCGGAGTTGTCAGAGAAACAGATTTCTCCAGCTGTCAGTGAATATTAGTTGAGAGTTTTGTCCCAAAACATGGGACATTGATACAGCTGTGCATTCAGCTTTCTTCTCATGGAGATTACACACAAACACATCAAGGTTGCTGATTGACAAATGTTTACTTAAGCACTGACGACCCCCTCTCAGTATGAAAACACTCTTTTTAGAGTGTGTTGGGACAAACAGGGGATTTTAGAAGGTGCTACCTGCTGTTGTTTGTTTAGAAACTTTTCTTAGATGTTATTACTTATACTGGCTTATTTAGACAGATGTGAAACAACGAAAAAATAATTTCTGAAAAGTGCAATTTTAAAGGATAACCTGGAATAGTCTGAGAGGTGCAGTCTACAAATATTTGACAAATTAGTCAAATATTTAAGTTGCTAAATCAAGGTATAACATTTATATTTAGCCAGAAAAATCCCCTTTATTAATACAGGAATTTACTATAGCAAAAAAAAAAAAAACTGACCAAAGACGCAGGATCACAGCATAAAAAAAATCACTGTTATAACAATACAGCGTTTAAAGGGGAGTATTATGGTTCTTCCAGGCACACAGTACTATTCTATAGTACACTCAAATGAAAATGTTACCCTAAATCGTTCTTAAAATCCGGTGTATATAAAAAAAAACCTTAAAGAAATTTGTCTTTTATCACTTCCATATTTGACACCTTGATATTTGCCTGTGCCTCTCTAAGCCCTCCTACTATTTGTGAAACTCCCCCTGCAGAACATCATACACGACTATTATCACAGCATGCGCCTGAAGTCGGACTGCGATAGTTTACAGAAGTTTTCCAAATTTGTATTTATGATTGGCGCCTGATTACAAAGCGTACAGACTTCGGTATCTGACTATGCAGAAAATCTCCCAAAGAATCCTTCAGTACTTAAAGTAGATTTGGGAAAACAAATGCAACCCTGAACCCTCTGGAGCTTCGTCTCAGTAAGGCAGGGCAATATTTAATAATAGCACTTTCAACAACAAGGTAAAGAAAATAAAAAATCCAAAATAATTCAACACAAAAATTCTCACAACATAAATAAAGATGAATATATTTTAAATAACATAACAGCTAAATACTATGAAAATAAAGTTAAAAATGGTCTGCTTTCCTGGTTAATTATTTTTATATTCAATTTTGCACAAATATTAACCTGCATATATTTGAATTAAAAATGCTTCAAGTTCAACACGTTTCTTTTCTGTTATTTGAAAAACAACACATTTTAAACTTTCTATATCTAATGTGAAGAGAAACACTGAATATTAGTGTTCTTGAGTTCCTGGTACAACGTATATAAGCACAGCTTGATGACATCATCAAAAGGCATAAGTGCGGTATGGCGGTATAGTTAAAATCTCTACCTTTGGGTAAATGTATGTAATTTCTACCTTATACATTTTATATTGCCCAGTACTATTTGAAGGAAACATCTGACAAAGACATTTGTGTACAACTCAAAAACCCTGCATTGAAATCCCTCTTTACATCAACCATCCATATACCTTATTATAGCTCAAAGCATCAGATATCCCCATTTATAAGTGGAGGCAAATATCAGAAATATGTAGTATCCCTGCATGTATAAACATTAATCTGAATCATTATCTTTATAAAAAAAATAATTAGGAAGGAAAGGATTCTGAAATATGAGATCTCGCATAGCTTTTGGATTTTTTTCTCATAATGATTTTTGACCCAGTAAAGATCTAACATTATGTTGTTAAGAACCTTAGTGTTTATCACAATCAGGGGTGCCGCCAGAAATTCTGGGCCCTATGGAAACAAACATTTCTGGGCCCCCTACATTTTTTACAGATAAAATGTAACCCAATAAACATGCCCTGTATACTTTAAAAAAGATACTTAGCACATTGCATAGTTAAAATGTCTGATGAGTAAAAGCCTACAAAAACAAGAAAAAGCTATGGAAATATGTACTTGTTTACATAAAACGAGAATATTTATTATCTCAATTGTAATTGCAAACACAACAGAACATAATGTACACATATTGACATATACTTTACGTGAACAAGCTTTAACTGGGTCCAACTGCTCAATAAGGAAACATCAGCTACAACTAACCCATAATTAAATCAGTCCAAGACTAAAACTAGGCCAAAAGGGCTCAAAATCAAGACACACCAGGAGTAATGCCAGGCCTAAACCAGTCCAGGACTAAACAAGTACTGAACCAGACATAAACTGTTTGTTATCCAGGTATAACAAGTTATGTTCAACATCACTTTATAATGGCCCAGCGGCGTGCCTTTCTGCTGGCAAAATCATGTATCAAATCATCAAAGTTCAGCTTTCTTGCCAGTTTGCTTTCAATGGACAGTATGGCAAGGTGAAAAGTCTGTTTGCAACATAGCAGACCTAAGATAATTTTTAATCAGTTTGAGCTTACTGAATGCTCTCTCGCCACCTGCATTGTTGAATAATATGAAATAGATAACTATACAACACAAGAAAAAAATTAGACAATCCAAAACTGTATTTTTTTTGTATAGTTTTCTTAATATAAAATATTAAATATCTATTCTGTAAACTAATTATAGCCAATGGTTACCACAGACACATTTTTATTCCACTTTATATTATTTTTTCAAGGGGCATTTTATTCATATTAAGAACGTCAAGTTTGACACCAGCAGCACTGTCACTTCACAGAACACACGGCAAACTGATTATGTAATTTTTGAAGCGTGTAGATTACTTTTTGTTTAGTAAAGTTATCATCATGTGGAGAACACAGTAGATAAGACGTGCTTAGAGCTTTCAATCTTCGTGAAGTTTTGCGCTCAGGCTCACCTTGTTTGGCTGAGACGGGGACGGGGGCCGCGGGGGAAGGAAGACGTGGGTGTGCAGCGGCCGCTGAATCTGTGTCTACGAGACATGATAACCCGGAGACAGCAGAGATGTTATTATTGTTGGATGTAAATCATAATTCAGTAATTATTTTACTAAGCTAGCTAGATAAAAGCAGGTCATGTAGCAACAAAAATAAGTAAGTGAAAGTTTTGGAATACAGGAATAGGGCAAGCTACCTTTCTTTTTGAAAAACTGTGTGACATACTGTCGACTTCGGCGTTCTCGGTCTTCTCTTTCCTTCTTTTCTTTCCGTTTTTGATGCCCTGACTTTTGATGTGACATGCCTGCGTGTGTCACTATCTGCACTGCATCATAACAAATGCAATAAGCAAGAGACGTTACGCTAGCGAGTGTAGCTCGGACAGCGCAGGTGGAATGAACCATTGTGAGGGGGGTGTGACTTAAACAGTAAATACATTATTTGTTTGTTAAATATTAAATCTATGGTCAAAACGGACAAAATACACATTAAGTGTATGAGGGGCCCTAGCACATTTAACGTATGTATAAAAAAGAGAAAAGAAAGAAGAAAAGAAAAAGAGGGTCTGCTCTTCGGGGCCCTTCATCAGCCTGGGCCCTTAGAATCGTCCTAACCTTCCACCCCTTTATGGCGCCCATGATCACAATACACCCATCCTGTGTTTGTATTTAAACCTAAAAAAGAGGTCACTAATCAGATTTTTTAAGCAAATTGTAATCAATCGGTTTATTTTTTTCAAATTTTGAACTAAAAATGATCAAAGGAGTTCCAGATTCCTTAAAAGCAGCAAAATAGCCTTGGAGCTAAATGCCAAATGGAAGCAGATGCAAAAACTGATCAGCTGATCGCCACCTAGCGTTGAGGAGTCGAAGGTACTTCATTCAATAATTTCCTCTTCTTTTTGGGAGTGACATGTACACTGGGACACGACTCTCAACTCTAAGCCATTAGTCTGATTTCTGCCAAAAGCTCCATTTAGATATGCATGTAAACGTACTGACTGGCCCTTGAGAACAGGAGTTGCAGACCAGTCTCCTGCTCTACACCACTGTTACATCAAACTTTAACCTTTTGTGTTGTAACTGCTAATGTAATCCCAAGCGATGGGATTTTTTTAGCATATCTATATTATGTCTGACCGGTATCATAAGAATGTTGTGTATGTTGTTAATTTTTTTTTGTTTAGCGCAGGAAGAGAATATAAACCTGCAACTTTCACTGTCTTGCAGTCAGCTGATTCATCTGCTGGCTACCCTGTTGTCTGCCTGCCTCTGTAGCCTTCAGCACAAACAGCAGCACTGAGATAGAGGTGAAGACATGACTCTAGGAACGTTTGTGTTGTGATGAACAAAGAAGAGTGGGCGAAGGCTGGATAGAGAAGAGAGGAAAGGTAGAGATGATACAATCTGGAATAAAAAATTTTCAGGGAGTGCATGTTTTGCTACAGGTCCTAGTGCTAACTTTAAAAACAAGACAGGTTAGATTGAAACAGTAGTAGGTGTATTCATATTCACTTGGCCAGCTGTGGTCACTGAACAATTGTGTGTACTTTAAGTATAAACCCAGGCTCAGAGATTTGTTGCAGAACATCAGTGAACGACTCTGAAGAACCCATTAATTGAACAGTTATCAGTTGTGCTTTTCCCAAATCTGACTTTCATGGGAGGGAGGAAGAACACCATTGTTAAGAGATCCAAAAGAGGTACTGCTTGCAGGTTGCCAAATGTGAGCTAGGAAAAAGAACAAATGTGTGGAAGAAGGTACTTTGGTCAGATGGAACTAATATTTTCTTCTTGCTGTACATGCAAGCACTGTGTATTGGAAAACCAAAACTAGACACCACCTTTAAACACCACAAAGTTTAGCATCAGAGCTAAAGACGCAAGAGCAGAATGGGCGTGATTACGACCGAACTACACGCCCATACACGCCCCGCGAGGACAGAGTCTACAGTGAAGATCCCGCCCCTATGCCCTTTTTAGGAACATGCTTCGTCAGAGCTGGGGAGGAGGAGTCTGTGAATCTGCCATGAATTCCCCCATGAAAGTGTGTCATTCTGGTAAACGGGGAGGAGTGAGGAGGCGCTGTCTATTCTTTTTTACAGTCTATGGCAGTGACAGAGAAGTTGGTTGAAAAATGTATAGAACTAAATACGAGATAATCCTGAAAGAAAGCCTTTAAAGAGGTTAAGATTAGGGCAGTGGTTAACCTTCCACCAAGACAACAATCTGTGGAGTAGTTTAGAGAAAAGCATATTGATGTCTTAGAATTGGCCAATCAAAGGCGAGAGCTAATTCAGGTTTAGCCCAAACTATTTTGGAAAAAAGACTAGGCAAAAAAAATGACTTAATCAAGAACACTTACAGCAGTAACTGTAACTGAGAATTTGAAAGCGATGGATACATTTCCTTCTCCTTGATGATTTTTATTTGCTACTTTGTGTCACAGCTACCATAATGCTTCAATGAAAACATGGATATGTATGGTTGTATAAAGTTTGTGAATACTTTTGTGATTGATTTTTTTTAACAACTTTAAGATTCTTAGAATAAAAATCTGAAATATAGAACTCAATTCCCACAATTCCAGCAGCACCTTGAATCTTCAAAATGCCTATCTCAAATTACAACCCTTACCACAGACAAATAAAAGAACACTAACAATAAAACAGAAAAAATGAAAAATATGCTTCCAAGTGACGATAAGAACAATTCAAACATTAATGGACAAAAACAATAGAATAGGCAGAATAGAGGAAAGTAACCAGAAGGAAATAACAGCCAGTTAAATTTATTTTACAATAAAACAATAAAGGAGGTTAGAGGGAGACATTATCAGGGAAAGAAATGAGCACTGGGAACAAAGAACACATGAAGTAAAGGACTGAATTTTTTATTTTTTTTTAACTGCAGCGTTTTGAAGGAGAATGGCCGTTTAAGGACAAAAGAAGTCACAGTAGAGCTCCAACAGGTAAAAGATATCACCAGAAAGGAGATAAAGAACACAATATGGAGGGTTCACATGTCAGACTGAGCATGAAGCAGGAGGCAATGATAATACAGAGAGAGCAGAAGAATAATGCAGAGTGGAGAAAAGTATAAACCCGACGGATGAATCAGAGATGAGAGAATATGACGAGTAAAATCAAGCTCGGTGAGGATTAACGCCTCTCATTTTTTGGCATGCTTAAAGTTTAAGGTGTTTAGTTTCTGAGTTTTTTCAGATCTCATGATTGTCTTTTTGACTTTACTGCTTCAACATTTGTGCACTTGATCATGAAAAAAAGATTGGATTTATCATACTTCCTGCTTGTTTTATAGATGCAGACTAACAGTTCTGCCTGCAGCATCCATCCATACTCACACCCACCAAACTGGACTTAGTCATCGTTTAAAAAACCTGCGACCCAAACACACAACCACACAACCCCCCCCACACACACCATTATAAAACAGTCCTGTTGTGTGTAAGTGTGAATGAGTGAGCCATCTCATTTTATGGATCTTTTGGGTTATCTTATGGATTTTGTAGATCTTTGAAGGCTTCCCCATCACACCTGCAGCTGTTTTTTTTTTTTCAATCCATCGGCATGCTCATGTTGTGAATTAATCTTTAAGCATCATTTAATTCTACATGTGGGTTGAAAGATTTCCGTTCGAGGCACTAGCTTTTTGAAAGTGATTCATTTTCAGATGAACTTTCTCCAAGATACTGTATAGAAAACATTAAACTTAATAATTTCAATTTAATTTCTCTGGAATGTTGTTTCTCACCAATGCCCTTTTTTTGATAGTGGTGAAATTCTGTTGAGCCAATGCTGGGCTGAGCAATCATAGATGTGCGCTCTCCGTTGCGTTCAATGATTAAAAAATAATTCTCTACTCCTTACGTCATTGCATTAGTGCATGAAAGCCCTTGCGTTGAAGGATAATGGCGCTGCTTGTCTTCTCATCTACCCGGACGGAGATGTATAAACTAGGCTTTACTCTGGTCTTCATTGATAAAAGGTTTCTCAAGAAAGCTTCCAAGTCAAAAGTTTTTGGGTCCTCAACCAAGGGGAGGTCTATGAGTTGGTACTGCAGGAACTCCTCATTATGATGGCAATTCTCGCTGGGTCCATGAAATTGAAGAAGTTCGGGAAATCTAAAATAGAACACAAAACAAACATATTAACTTTGTGGAAAAAACGTCCCTTATTCATCAATATGGTAAAGTCTTACCTTTACACATACATCTTCAAATTCACACTCTGTCCTCTGCTAGACACCAACAAATTAAGCATGAGTACAGTCTCTGTAAAAGTACAAAATTTGGACTAAAAAGATGACGTATAATAAGATAAATTTGATAAAGATCGGATATTTGTTAATGAATGTTAGTCTCAAACATCAGACTGCATTGTATTCTGGGAAAGTGACAAAAACATTTACTTTATAGAAAAGTGATCTAATTCTTTTTTTTTTATCTTTGACCATGAAAACAGTTGGATTTACATAATTCATACAGTAGTTATTAATGGAAATCACTTTTTATGGGTTTTCAGTGTCTGTCATCTTAGCAACATGCCCCTGACCCTTCAGTTTTATCTCCTGCTCCACTGTCACCTACTGCTGGACATCTCTAATCTTTGTCCTTGTTTCATCCTTGCCCGTCTATGCCCTGCTAACAAACTCAACAGTCTCTATTATTTTCTACTGCATTCTTTCCAATAAGCTGTATTGCATGGGTTGGTGCGCTTTGATCCGTTTTTATTTTGTAAGAACAGCCCACACAATCGACCTATACCATACCATTCCTGGGCTCCCTTCAGTTTTAGGTCTAAAGGACAATTATACTATACAGTTAGGGTGGAGCTACTGGCATTATGCAACACAGTCCTTTCAATGGACAGAAAAATATCACCCCCTGTTTGGGCCGTCTGGGCTCATGTGCCTTGGGGATCCTTTTGATGTGTATGGCTCAGATTTTCTTTGTGTATGTTTTTTTTTCCTGGGCGTCAGATCGATGGCTCCTCACTCCAACTATCCAACACTTGTATGGAGAAGCCTTCAATGCACCAGCATGCTCATACACACAGGTGTGGGGATTCTGGTGTTTGCACATGCATTCTTGGGCTGAAGTTATCACTACTAAATCTTCTAATAATCGGTGCCATGAGGTTTTTAGTGATGCTGCTATTATATTTATATATGTATGTGTTGTGGTTATGAGGTTCTAATTGTGTAATGTTTGATTTGATTTCTTGTATTCCTCTTTGCTGTCCTGTGGTGGGGAAAATGGACTGGAATGTGTTTTTGTTGTCTTTGTTCCCTCCCTCTTCTTATCTTCAACTCACCCTCTACCTCTTGAACTTTTTCCTCTCTAACCCTCTTCATTTTGACTTTTTTCACCTCTTTATTTACTGTAAGTGTCCGTAATATCAGGGGAAAAAAACAGACCCAAAGCGATTTTTAGTGAAGAATCACATAAATAGCAGTTGGAGTTTTGTAACAGAAGTCATTGTTGGATAATTTAATAAATGAGGTTGTCTATCAGTTTATCTAGGGACTGCTATATTAATGATTTGTGAATTATTATTTTAATTATTCCTGAAAGTTATTTAATTATTCCTGAGTGCCCAGGCTGCCATTAGCTTGGCTAAGCTGTGTTGCTGTTTACATGCAGCAAAATTAGGTTTTTCTAACTGCATTATCTGGTTGTGTTATCCCGAATAAGACAAGACCAGGTCTGTTTGACTTGAGCCGGGTTAAGGTGATCGTATACTTGCATTTCAAAAGTCAGAATTCATTCCTACTAAGCTATTAATTTGGTTGTCTCTAACTGCATATAAATGCACTGAATGATGGTTTCGGTGGGGAGTTGTAATTCCTTCAGGTCCCCAACTGAATTATTTAAATCACCTATACTCCCAGGAATTCTGTCTCCCTCTTCCTTCTTTTTGACTCCATCTCTTAATCCCTAGGTCTCTGTTTTACCCTCTTGCTCTCTGAAGTGCAACTTATATTTGTCCTAGTTGATAACTGGTCAAGCAGCGGCTATTAAAAGCAGCCGTGCATGAAACTAGTAAGAACTCCTGCAGCTTGGTGATGGGTGTGCATGCCAGCTGTGAGCAATTTCTCCCATTGAGCTAAGTTCCCAGCACACTCCTTAAAAATTCACATAACCTTACCTGAGGCAGAAAAAAATGAATTAGGCAAAGAACAGTAATGGTGTGAAAAACTACAATAATTTGTTTAGTTATGATACAGAAGTGGATACAGCTCTGGGTCTTGTATCTTTTGCCAGTTTCTTGTCCTGTTTAATGATTTCATCCTTTCTAGTCATAGTTGTCATAACTCTCTAAAATAACCTGCCACCTCAGAAGTCGGCTGCATCTTACTACCTGATATCCTGATATAAACGTGGTGTGATGTTAATGTACAAATGTTTCAGGTTCAAGCAAAAAATTGCCTCTAAAAACCAAAAGTTTAGAAATTATCAATTACTCACAATAAATACACAGATCAAAACCTCCAGTCACAGTTTTCAATCAGGCCAAACAGTTTCTAGCATTTTATTCCAAACTGTGAATCTTTCTTTGTACTCTTTCATATTCACATATTCTCCCGCTTCACATGCTTATCACTTCCATCTCTCCCTCTTCATCACCTTCCAAGTCTAGTGAGGCTCCAAAATCTCCTCCACTTGAGGTGAATTCCTGCTATCTCTCCATCACTCTAAATCCCTCTGATGGTTTTGTGCTGGCTGACAGCAGCTCTGCTAATTTGCTTCCAGCTCAGTTCGTCCGGCTGGCTCTGCACCTCTGCTCCATCTGATCAGAAGGAACTGATGTCTCCACAGCTGGCTGGTGAGAGACAAGCTTCAGGCTGTTAGTGTGCAAACTCGGTGGTGCAAGAATCTGAATAGTTTTGGTCCGATTTTACATTTGGTGTAAAAGCTACAGGCATGTCTTAAACTTGCCTCTTATTTGTTTTGTTTTTTGTTTGTTTGTTTTTTTGTCAAGTTTGCATTGCCAGCTTTTAGATATCCATTTTAATTTGCCAGAGAAAATAGTTTGAACTAACTCAGAGCTTGTGGAGCTATTTGTCTTTTCTGGAAACTTTTCCTCTGGTGGTAAAACTCAAATCAACATTAGTATGTTGGTTTCATCTGTGTAACTCCTTCCCAGATTGATGAGTACAATGGATATTGTTTTACACATACCTGTATGACCCAGAGGAGCTCTCAACTTTCTTAAAATTCTGATTTTTATCAAGATGGTCACAAAATGATACTGAATAGTAGTTAATTTATTTGATTATCATAACATGGCTTCTATTCCAATTCTTAAATTCTATGAAACTGGCATTATTGTAATCACATTTGCCCCACACTTTTATATTTTAAATCTGTCTTTTACAGTTGAAAATTACTTTGTGTTTTTCAGTGTTTTTACACACTTCAAGCTGTCTATGCATGTTGAAATGGAAGCTTTAAGAAAAGCAAACTTTTAAACAAAAATGGAGAGACGGACAAAGCATGTCATCCTGGCCTGTGTCTCAGTTTTATACAAGTCACACCCACTAACATGGCATTAACTCTCTGAAGTGAGAAAGCTGAGCATTTATTGCCTCTATAAATGATGGGGGGGGGGGCGGATCCAACAAGTACCTTGGTCCACCTCATAAACCAGTGTTTTCATGATACCCTCTTAAGGCTAAATTGCCCCACCCTTTCCTGGTGGATGTTAGTCGACCTGTAGGTTATTGACCTGTGCTGACCAGCAAGTGACCATTTATTTGAAGCACAATTAATAAACCCATGTAATTACCCAATTTTATCATCTACAATGTCTGTGTTGCTCAATATCTTTTTGTACCCACTGTATCAAAATGTTTGTCCTAGTGCTATTGTTCAAGAAAAAAAAAGCCAATTTATAAGGACTTACTAAATTTACACTGTTTTTGTTAAAAAGAGGGACCCAGATGTGGGCTAAAGGGAGGTAGATTGATGAGTAAATAAAATGTTGACCCAAAATCCAAACTTATAGCACACTGGAACCAGCTGTATGTCATGGGAGGAGGATGTTTCAAAGAACTGAAGGACCTCTTTGGGTACATACACATGGACCGTTATTTACTATATGGTAGGAGGAGAAAAAATCTAAGGAAACTGTCTTGCAGCAAAACCAACAGTACACATTTACGTCATCTTTTCAAGGGGTTTGATATTTTGATATTAAAAACACGATTTTCTATATTAGATTTCCTCCAGGTTTGCTTTGAAACGGTTTCAACTTCTTCAATTCTGAAGAACTGGATTGGGAGTATTGAATTTATAAATCAAAAGTTAGTATTCTTAAGGCTCAGTAATAAGGCTATTGTTATTCATAACAAGGCTATTAAGGTTATGTAAGCTAAACATCCATCCATCCATCCATCCATCTTCCTCCGCTTATCCGGGGTCGGGTCGCGGGGGCAGTAGCCTAAGCAAGGAGACCCAGACTTGCCTCTCCCCGGCCACTTGGGCCAGCTCCTCGGGAGGAATCCCGAGGCGTTCCCAGGCCAGCTGGGAGACATAATCTCTCCAACGGGTCCTGGGTCTTCCCCTGGGTCTCCTCCCGGTGGGACATGCCCGGAACACCTCACCAGGGAGGCGTCCAGGAGGCATCCTGACTAGATGCCCGAGCCACCTCAACTGGCTCCTCTCGATGTGGAGGAGCAGCGGCTCTACTCTGAGCTCCCTCCGGATGACCGAGCTTCTCACCCTATCTCTAAGGGAGAGCCCAGCCACCCTACGGAGGAAACTCATTTCAGCCGCCTGTATCCGCGATCTCGTTCTTTCGGTCACCACCCAGCGTTCGTGACCATAGATGAGGGTAGGAACGTAGATCGACCGGTAAATCGAGAGCTTCGCCTTTCGACTCAGCTCTCTCTTCACCACGACAGACCGGTACAGCGCCCGCATGACTGCAGACGCCCTACCAATCCGTCCATCGATCTCCCGCTCCATTTTTCCCTCATTCGTGAACAAGACCCCCAGATACCTAAACTCCTCCACTTGAGGAAGGACCTCATCCCCAACCCGAAGAGAGCACCCTACCCTTTTCCGACTCAAGACCATGGTCTCGGATTTGGAGGTGCTGATCCTCATCCCAGCCGCTTCACACTCGGCTGCGAACCGCTCCAACGAGAGCTGTAGATCACGTTCAGACGAAGCCAACAAGACCACATCATCTGCGAAAAGCAGAGACCCGATCCTGAGGTCACCAAAACGGATCCCCTCAACACCTTGGCTGCACCTAGAAATCCTGTCCATAAACGTTATGAACAGGATCGGTGATAAAGGGCAACCTTGGCGGAGTCCAACTCTCACTGGAAACGAGTCCGACTTACTGCCGGCAATGCGAACCAGACTCTGACACCGGTCATATAGGGACCTAACAGCCCGTATCAGAGGGCCTGGTACCCCATACTCCCGGAGTACCCCCCACAGGACACCCCGAGGGACACGGTCGAACGCCTTCTCCAAGTCCACAAAGCACATGTAGACTGGTTGGGCGAACTCCCACGCACCCTCCAGGACCCTGCCGAGGGTGTAGAGCTGGTCCAGTGTTCCACGGCCAGGACGAAAACCGCATTGTTCCTCCTGGATCCGAGGTTCGACTATCCGTCGTACCCTCCTCTCCAGAACCCCTGAATAGACCTTACCAGGGAGGCTCAGAAGTGTGATCCCCCTGTAGTTGGAACACACTCTGTGGTCCCCCTTTTTAAAGAGGGGGACCACCACCCCGGTCTGCCAATCCAAGGGAACTGCCCCCGATGTCCACGCAATATTGCAGAGCCGCGTCAACCAACACAGCCCTACAACATCCAGAGCCTTGAGGAACTCCGGCCGAATCTCATCCACCCCCGGAGCCTTACCACCGAGGAGCTTTTTAACAACCTCGGCGACTTCAGCCCCAGAGATTGGAGAGTCCGTCCCAGAGTCCCCAGACTCTGCTTCCAAACAGGAAGGCGTGTCGGTGGGATTGAGGAGGTCTTCGAAGTATTCCATCCACCGACCCAAAACGTCCCGCGTTGAGGTCAGCAGCACACCGCCCCCACTGTAAACAGTGTTGGCGGCAGACCGCTTCCCCCCCCTGAGACGCCGGATGGTGGACCAGAATCGCTTCGAAGCCATACGGAAGTCGTTCTCCATGGTCTCTCCAAACTCCTCCCACGCCCGAGTTTTTGCCTCAGCGACCATCCGAGCCGCACTCCGCTTGGCCTGCCGGTACCTATCAGCTGCTTCCGGAGTCCCACAGGCCAAGAAGGCCCGATAGGACTCCTTCTTCAGCTTGACAGCATCCCTCACCGCCGGTGTCCACCAGCGGGTTCGAGGGTTGCCGCCACGACAGGCACCAACTACCTTGCGGCCACAACTACGGTCAGCCGCTTCGACAATGGAGGCACGGAACATGGCCCATTCGGACTCAATGTCCCCCGCCTCCCCCGGGACGTGTTTGAAGTCCTGTCGGAGGTGAGAGTTGAAACCCCTTCTGACAGGAGACTCCGCCAGACGTTCCCAGCAGACCCTCACAACACGTTTGGGCCTACCAGGTCTGTCCGGCGTCTTCCCCCACCACCGGAGCCAACTCACCACCAGGTAGTGGTCGGTGGATAGCTCCGCCCCTCTCTTCACCCGAGTGTCCAAAACATGCGGCCGCAGGTCAGATGAAACGACAACCAGGTCGATCATCGAGCCGCGGCCTAGGGTGTCCTGGTGCCAAGTGCACACATGAACACCCTTATGCTTGAACATGGTGTTCGTTATGGACAATCCATGACGGCGGTCCGATCCTCGGCTGCAGAAGCTGGCTCTTGGGACGTGGAACGTCACCTCTCTGGTGGGGAAGGAGCCGGAGCTGGTGTGCGAGGCTGAGAGGTTCCGACTGGACATCGTCGGCCTTGCCTCGACGCATGGCTCTGGCTCTGGAACCCGTCTCCTCGAGAGGGGTTGGACTCTCTTCCACTCTGGAGTTGCTCCCGGTGAGAGGCGCCGAGCTGGGGTGGGCATACTTGTTGCCCCCCATCTCGGCGCCTGTACGTTGGGGTTTACCCCGGTGAGTGAGAGGGTAGCCTCCCTCCGCCTACGGGTGGGGGGACGGGTGCTGACTATTGTTTGTGCTTATGCACCGAACAGTAGATCAGACTACCCACCCTTCTTGGAGTCCTTGGAGGGGGTGCTGGAGAGTGCTCCTTCTGGAGAGTCCCTCATTCTCCTGGGAGACTTCAACGCTCACGTTGGCAATGACAGTGAGACCTGGAGAGGCGTGGTTGGGCGGTATGGCCCCCCCGATCTGAACCCGAGCGGTGTTTTGTAAGCTAAACACTAAACACTAAACAACTTGGGCGACTGTGGCTCAGTGGTAGAGTAGTTAGCTTCGGAGGGTCGTAGGTTCGATTCCAGCTTCCTCCAGTCACATGTCGATGTGCCCCTGGGCAAGGCACTTAACCCCCAAAATTCTACATTGTCCTACCGAGCCATGTTGGGTGTCGGTGTATGAATGCGAGTGTGAATGGGTGAATGTGGCTTCAATGTAAAGCGCTTTGAGTGGTCAGTAAGACTAGAAAAGCGCTATATAAGTTCAGTCCATTTACCATTTAACCAATCTTCAATGTGATTCTGATTTAGTTTGGCTAAGATAAGTTTAAAGCATTCAAACAGTCTTTCAGTCATTGTTTCTTTATTAATGTGGGTTACCACCTTTCAGCCTTTTACAATTTGAAATTTCAGACTTACTGATGGAGGATGACTAGATGTTCCCATCTGTACAAAACAGTTTAGATAAGATTTTGTGTTGATTAGATTTGAAATGGGACCTTTTATAATCACTTTAAAAATTCAACAAAAACTTATCTTTACTGGCAGATAAACTAGGCGCCCTTATTTTTTAAAACTGTTTTAATTGCATCCTGTTTTTACTGCTGGTATTCCTGACCACAATCATTCTTTTTTAATTGGGGTGAAATATATATTTAACCTGAGTCATTGTTTTCCAGCATGCTTGCAGTTAGACAGTGCTCTGAGCTTTACAATTATTAGTCTATTTAAACAAAAGCCTTTATGAGCTCATCATTCTGAAAAGTGTTCAAAACATTCCTGCGGAAGTCCTTTTCACTATACCAAAATCAGATTAGGTTTTTATTTCCTGTTACATGAGCTACTCTTTAATTCTCATATCCATATTAACAGGAAGATCTGTAAATTACACCTTTTGATGTGTATACTGGAAAAATTTAGTAACCTGATAGGAATGAAGATGACGGGCAGTTTCCTCAGGATTATTATGCTAATCTTTTCTGGTTATGCTTTAATTAGATTTTATTATAGACACTATTTGGTGTGTTAAAAGGTTTTACTACTGTGAATTTAGGATGTAAATAGATTAAACTAACTGGTCTCTCTATCCTGATTGTCTAGAGGCAAGCCTCCAGTCCCAGTTTCCAGACCCTGTTGCTCCTCATCAGATAAAGCTGTTCTCCATTTGTTAAACATCAGTTTCTTATCCTATGACGCAAGGAACCTATGAAAAATGGGTTCCTTGCGTCATTCCTATAAAGATCTATTTGTTGTCTTCATTTTTGTTAATTCTTGTCTTTCCTGTCTTTATTTTATATTACATCCATCTCTCCATCTGCTGGTTCCTGATATCTAAAACAGAAACCTATTGAGGCAGAGTTGCATCCGTTTAAAAAAATAGATTATAAAAGTAACATGGTCATTTTGTTTCCACCAACATTCCTTCAGCTGTTTTTTTGTTTTTGTTTTTTTCAACAGAATCCCATTTGTGAGCTGCTCTTGATTTCCAATAAGTCTTTAAAAAGAAAAGTGGTGTTTTATTTATTGGTTTGACCTGGCTCCTCTCAGGAAGCAATACCGTATCTCAGCTATCCATTCACCTTTTGATCCAACAGGAAGGCTGTTTAAATGAAACATTAGATTTAGTTTCATGTTCACAATTTTTATTCTTGTTCAAATCTCCTTTTGAAAGAATTCTGACAATTGATGTAAAATGTTCTTTAAACTTTATCCCATAGTGAGCGCTAACTCTCAACAATGTAATGGTAATGCACCTTTATTTATCCTTGGTTTATTTAGAGAATGGGTCTCATCTTCCTTTCAGTGAGCGCCAGCAGCGGCATCTTTATCCTATTCCGCTCTGAGAAACAAGGACACAGATGAAGGCTGATGTTCAAAGTGTGTCCTTGTGTTCTACACCAACAGATTGCACAGGTGATTATGAGCAAGGATGATCACCTTTATAGCAATACTGAACATTTTCAGGGCCTAACTTAGGTTTGTAACCGAAAAGACTTATGCTGCGTACAGACCGCATGCTTTGTCAGCGTCGGCAACGTCAAGATTACTTGTTAAGTCTACGGTTCAGGCCGTTGGAGGATTGTCACGGTCTCTACGGCGCTTTGTGAGCTTTGGCTCCGTCAACTTTTCAAGCTTTTCCTACGTTTCAAGCTTCAAAGCTCATAAAGCTATCAACGTAGAAGTTCAGCTAGTTGTACTTTTTACGGTCCTAACGCTCTTGACGCAGGATAGCAACCAATCAGAGCATCTCACTTTAGTGATGCTGCCTAGCCAACCAAGATCCGTGAGTGTTTAAAACATCCAGCAGAGAAAGGCCCTCCTACGAGCTTTGCGAGCTTGGGCTTAAAAATGTATCTTCTGTGTATATGCATCGAATTAGTCGCTTTATGAGCGTTTCCTGACGCTGACAAAGCTTGCGGTCTGAACGCAGCATAAAGGTTGCTGGTCTCTTTGAATAAAATCTCCTCTGTAGTTCAGAGAAGAGCTGTGCACTCAGATCAGTTTAAAAACCTCACCCAAGTTTATCTATGACAACTGTTTTACCCAGTGTTCTCTCTACTGACAGCTGTCATCTGTGATACCATCTGTCGAAGCATCCTGACGTGATCGCTGCCCTGTTCAAACTGTTCTCTCTTTGACTTTGTCTCTGCTTCCTTCTCACTGTCCAGAAGTGTATCAACTGTCTTCATGAAGCTGCAGGAGCAACTTTGTCTTGAACACCTTGGCTCTCTCTTCCCAATTTGCATCCACTCACACTTGATTGGTTTATATCTCTCGGCCATCCGCTGTGTCTTTGCCTGTTGTGTGCAGAAACATGTAAAATGCGCATTTAAGCTGCAGCTGTAATAACCACTCATATTTACGGCAATTAAGCAAATTAGGCTTGTATTTTCTCACCTTGAGTGTCCTCACAGTGAAAGCAGCATGTGTCTGTGTAAATGGGTAATACACATTACATGCTCGACATGCATGTAACCGATTTGTCATCAGTAGGACGAGGTGATTTTCTGCTCTGAAGTCACACTGTAATTTAGGCTCAAACTGTATGAACTCCTCTGAAAGCTGGCGGAAACCACAAATATACTTCTGTTATAATCACAGCAGTTTAACTAGAATCTGGAATTATTCTGGCTACAGATGTAAATATTTACATAGTCTTGGAGTAGTTTGTTTTTAATGTGGTTTTCTGGTTGAAAGTTTTTCCCTCTTATTCAGTCAGATAACCAAAAATTAGCTAAAACCCTGGTGATTTAAACAAAATCACCAGGGTGAGAGCTTGAATTTAATTAAATATATAAAAGATGTCTTGGGTTTCCTTTGGTCCTGCGTGTATACATCTGTCTCCTTTCACGGTTGAAGATATCCTGAAACTTTCAGAGTGATATTGTTCATATTTCTAAAAGAAACTTTTCCTTAAAAATTGAGCACCTTAAATCAGGAGCATGTGAGATTTTTTTTGTTGTATTTTACATACCAGAGTAGATTCATGCATATTTTTTTCTAAATTCTTCAGGTCTGACTAAAATTTAACTTCACTTTGAGACTGTTAATAATCAAGTTCACCCTTCACAAGAACCAATCTGAAATTTAATTATTTATTAGTACAACTGTTGGTACAGTAGACTATGATTTAAACCCTTATCAGGATACTACACTCTCTCAGGACTGGGGGGGCTCAAAATTATTTTTGACTTCCCTTACCTGTGGGATACCTTGATGCACATTCTCGGTGTTCTCCTTTTACTTCTTCAGAGTTGGTTTGATCTTGAATAAATATCTGATTCTAAATGAACAACAAAAAACAAACACTGAGTGATATTTTTAACAGCACACCTCACTGGCATCAATCTTATTCAAGGCAAAGATAGATGTAAAAACAGTTTTTCCAATTCACCGCTCTTGCAAGCGCATTTCATTTCTCCAATTTTCCAGCTTTGATAACATTTACACATTCCTTAATTTCTTTCAGGCTCAGTTGTTGCATTGGCCTTTTGTTTCAGTGTCTCCCAGTCTTGCTCTGTTGTTTACAACTCGCGGAGAATACACCAGCTCGACCTCTGACAGGTAAACGCCAGCGAGAACACATCTCAGCTTTCCTGGCGAGCACTTTCCCACCAGGACATTGCCAGCACTCGATACCCTCTAAACTAACTGTTTCTTAGTCTTTGGCATTTGAACTAAACTTGGTTATGACACATTTTTCCTTATTTGTCAGCCTGTATTGTGATAAATATTTTTATATTGCTGTGTGATCCTGTTTGCATATTACAGGACATTTTATATTTGCAGCAATTTAAGTAATTTCTTTTACTTTTAAAGTGTACCTCTCAATATATTAAACTTTAAATTGCAGCACTAGAAAAAAAGTAGAATTTTATTCATCATTGTTATCCAGGAAGTTCTATAATGAAAATGACACTGCTTTTATACCACTTTTTATGTTTTGTTTTTGTTTGTTTTTTAGGTCAGAAAATACATAAGCCCTTGCCATTTAGAACCCCTGAGTATCGTTTAATATTGCAGTTTATGCTTGGGGTGTCTCCCTGGTTAAAATGATTGCATGGAAGTCATTTTCGCTGATATTCCAATACTTAAGGAAGAAAAAAAACTTGCAAATGTCTTTGAATTATGCATCTAAATCTTACATTTTAAAACAGATAAATGCAGTTTACAGCAAACTTTATCATGTCCATGGGTGATGTTTAATGTTTTCCTTTAGAAAATGATCTTGATCCAAAACATTTTGAATATTTTTTTTCTGTGCCATAAGGTGTGGGTTTTTTTTAACTAAAACAGCAATCTCAAAGTCATCTCTATAACATTTTTAATCACAGCCTTTTTTATCAGGAAAAAAGAAAGAAAGCCACTCCTGTTGTTTGTGAGACGAAATTCTAACATTCTCACATTCTGTAAGGATCTGCAGCTTAAATGAGACGTATATTTTTTTTTCATTTTTGAGTCCCCACATTTTTGCAAATATTGAGATGAGGTACAAAAGGTCACCTGCATCATGCATTGATTGACATTCACTTTATTGATTTTGCACATGCAGACTATCCTCACATTTACAGCTGGAGACACTAGATTTTTAAGCTTCTAATAACTAAATATGCTAAAATTCCAAAATATGTGCAGAGTGCTGCAGGTATAATCCACTTGCAAGTTTTTCAAGAAAACTCAGAGATGAAAATAATTAATTTGACATTTATGTTAAAGCCGGTGGAAATACTCATTATCTATGATTATCGCCACATCAATCCGTATTATCCATATTGCATGTTCTCCTAATATCATACAGCTCTAAATAGTAGCCTTTTCATAATCTTACCAGTACCTGTATGAAGGCTCCAAAATAAAATTAAAAATTATAAACAGAAAATCATGTCATTTAATTTAAGTTGTGACCCAAATTCCCCAAAATACTCAAGTATTAAAAATAACCTCAAAAGCTGGAAAGCAATTTGGAATTTGTTTAGTAAAACACTAAGAAATGTTTATGAATACATGTACTTTTTCAGTGGTTAGACTAATTCTCAGTAGATTAAGTAATAGTAGTCCTTTACTCAGCCAAAATGTCCATCCATCCATCCATTCCCAGGCCAGCCGGGAGACATAGTTCTTATAACGTGTCCTGGGTCTTCCTCTGGGCCTCCTCCTGGTGGGACGTGCACGGAACACCTCGCCAGGGAGGCGTCCAGGAGGCATCCTGACCAGATGCCTGAGCCACCTCAACTGGCTCTTCTCGATGTGGAGTACCAGGGGCTCTACTCAGAGTCCCCTCTGGATGGCCGAGCTCCTCACCCTATCTCTAAGGGAGAACCCAGCCACCCTGTGGATGAAACTCATTTCAGCCGCCTATATCCGTGATCTTGTTTTTTCGGTCATCACCTAAAGCTTGTGACCATAGATGAGGGTAGGAACGTAGATTGACCGGTAAAACGAGAGCTGAGCCGAAAGGCCAAATTTAGAATTCGATTTACAAAATTGTCTTGAATTTTTGGTGGACACCAGTCATTGCTTTAGTTATATCCTCATCAGGAAGTAAAAACATATATAAGATGGTTCATTTATTTTTATTTATTTACATTTTAGAGGGTCAGTAGAAATTTTAAATTTGAAACAGCATTACAGTAACAAGCTTGTTTGAAGTTCTGAAGCATGAGAGCAAACATGAAGTTCTTGATAGTAAAATACCTCATTTGCTCCTTCACATCACAACAACTGTCCGTTACTCTAAGTAATCTTTGTCATTAGATTTGGTGACTTTTCAGACCACTTTCTTATTGTACATTGAAAACTGCTACTAAACCATTATTTCAACCCCCCTACCACATTCAGAATGTTGTTGTTTTCCTCCTAGCCTGTGTGGTTTATTCATATTAGCCTTTACAACACCAATACCAAAAAAGTTAAATTCAAGCATTACAGAAAGTATGATTAAATATTCATAAAGCATGTTAACATTATAGGCTGGTAGAATGGCCTTGCCAAAGCTCCATCCTTATTTAAAATATGAGAGCCAGAAAAAAATATATATTTTCAATTAAGGCTGCATTTAACTGGCTAAATGTCTTGTTTTAACCAGTTAAATGGATTCTAAACCATTAATTGATTATTTCTATATTAACCAAGATGTTCTTTAAGTTTTTAGTTCTGAAACATCATACATAAATGATTACATGATTTGACATTTATACATGTTTTATAGTTCTATAACATAAGTAATGATGAGGAACTGGATAAACCTGAGAAGCCTGAGGGGAACGTTTGTTAAATTTCAACAGGAGTTTTTTTTTCTTGAAGCGTAATCTTTTCAGAACTTTTACCGTCTTTGTTTGTATGTGTGTTCACTTTAGTTGAAATCCCAAACACTTACCTGTTGGCTCTGATACACCGATGTCAGCTTTGCTTCAAAAATATCTATCAGACTCCCAATAGATTGACTGACTGACTGTACCTCGCCTCCACATGCCTTCACCTCACACAGACCTTACTGGCTTTGGCATATAGCCCAAAGAATAAAGACAAAGCACACAAACATGATCTGGAACCAGGTTTCCCCCAGCAGCTAAAGCATCTGCAGGTAGATGAAAATTAGGGCATGAAGAGTTTCCAAATAACACACACATGTACACATTTTTTTTTCAGCCTAAACAGTTAATGGCGTAATTTTTCATATCAGAGCTGGCGTCCCTTTT
Organism: Apricaphanius iberus; assembly: GCA_028564705.1. Lineage (NCBI taxonomy): Eukaryota > Metazoa > Chordata > Actinopteri > Cyprinodontiformes > Aphaniidae > Apricaphanius > Apricaphanius iberus. Next base: position 5,887,745 of record JAPXFQ010001878.1, on the reverse strand, counting down.
CTTTAAGCCCTATCATTAATCTCCCTAATGGAGAAGTAAGTGATCTGAAATACAGACTGGAATCATGTTTCCTCTGTGTCCTCTAAGCTCAACAGTTAGAGCTTCCTTGGGTGGTCTTCCTTGTCATTTTTAAACATACCTTAAGCATGGGCAGCTGTAGGAATCTCAAAGTACGTTGATGTGTTATTGTTCGAACAACTATAACTTTCTATAAAAATACTACGGTTTCACACGACCACATGTGTAATATTCTAAAAATGTATCAAATTATCAACAAGCAACAATTACTCTTCATGCTGTTATTAGTGTATATCATACTTTTAGTGATAATCACTTGTAGCTTCATCCAACATCTCAAGATCAAGTTTGTGCTTTTCAAGATTTTATAAATTTCAGGAAATTAAAAGTTAATTTTTTTCAGTAATTTAACCTTAACATAATGTCATTTAGATTCATACAGCTAATATAAGCCTAGAAATGTGATTTGCAGAAAATGTTAATCTTTCCTTAAACCGGATGTGTCTTCTGTATGAGTTTCAGTTTTTTTATTGAATTACTGAAATAAATTAACCTTTTATAGATAATCTAATTTAGAAGAGCTACCTATATCGAGTAATTTTTGTACTACAAATTGGGTTCTACTTGCGGTTTTGGCTTAAACAGTATTAACCCTACAGGACTACAAGTATATTCCAACATGTTCATAGTGTTGTTCCCCCTGAGGATAGCTTGGTCAAAATCAATTAAAATGCAGAAACATCAGTAAAGTGATGAAGCCAATGTGTTGCACAGTGATTGTATGGCTGCTCATTAAAAAAAAAAAAAAATGGTTTTCCATTTAGCATTTTGAGTTGTCCAGATTTTTTCTTATTTGTACAACATTTTCCAGCAGTTAGTCCAGGGGCTCATTGATAGCTTCTTTTCTGGGCTGTGAAAATTCAAAGAACTGTGAAGAATGAGAATCGACTTTAAATTGTCAACTCATAAAGTAATATAAATACTGTTGTTATTGTTTCTCCCTTAATATTCTGCAGCAACAAAACTCTTTGTCTACCTTTTGTTTTGGCTTGAACCTAAAAAATAGAATCATAATGATGCTTTTATTATGTTTACCTTTGCTACAGCTCGAGATCAGTTACAGGAATTGGCTCGCAAGCTCAGAAATCAGAGAGCTGTTATTTTCCACCCTTGTCTGCCCACGTTATTGCTTTCATCTCACGCACAAACACACTAGGGAACGCCTCCTCTCAGATGGTGTCAAGTTGGACCAAAGTAGCCATTTTGGCTCTGCTCAGGGAATCAATGGCCCATTCTGTTTCTGGCCATATTGGGTCTAAGAGCTAATCAGCCACCAAGGCCTCATTATGGAAAAAATCTAAGTACATACACATACGGAAATACCAGTAGGGCCATGAGATAGAAACACCTGAGGACTGAAGCAAAGAAAACCATCAGTAGGATTCTAGAAGAGGCAGAACAGCCTAAAATTAAAGCAGCTACATGTGGTAATGCATACAAATGTGTGCAGAGAATCTGCAGTTGTATTACAGATCTCCTAGCAACTGATTCCGCCTTTTTAACAGGGGTCCGCAGGGGGACTGGCAATGTTCGATCAGAGGTATATCTCTGTTTCTTTAAGCTTACTTTCTCAGATGTGGATTTCATTGGAGACGCGGAGCACAACAATGTCTATTCTGAGATGCAAAGCTGCAGGTTTAATGTGATGCAGAGTGAGCTTATCTTCAGGTAGTCCTTGTTCCATCCCAGATGTCTTTGTCTCCCTGCTGATTGATGGAGGTGTAGAATATAGGAGCACAATGCATGCAAATGCCCTGTTTAATTCAACAGGTCTGTATTCATGTCATGTGGTGATGGAAAAGCACTGGTGGCCAGCGTTGGAACTGTTGATTAAGTTTCTGCCTGAGGCGTCTGTTTCTGAGGCACAAATCCATCCGTTCTCAGTCTAAACTTATTTTAGGCCATTCTTTTTTCAAAGCAAGACTTAAGTGTTCCAACATCTCTTCAAGTCATTAATAGCCCTCCCAATTTACTGAACACTCCTACACTTACTCACTTTTCTTTTGCGGTGTTCTCACAACACTTTCCAAACTTTCAGTAATTTACTTTAAATTATTTTGATTGAAGACGGTGATATAAACTTATTCAAAGCAAGATAAATCATTCATTTTGGGAACATAGCAATAATTTTGCAAGTTTTAAATATAATGTTTAAGGAATTGATTTATAAATGTAAGACTTTTTACATTTTTTTCTAAATTGCCAATTTTTTTCTAAAAAAGCACATAATAAAACTTGTGAGCAGGTATTACCATTCTAGCTTTTTATCTAAAGTGAAGTTGAAAATTTTTAATATTTCCTCAATGGTAATTAATCTATTCTCTTTGTGAAATGCACCTGGGTCAGTTAATTGGAAAACCCTCACAACATACTACCACCACCATTCTTGCCAGCTGATGGTGTTCTTAGGTTGAAAACCTATCCTATCTTAGTCCGCCCAATTAGTCCGTGCTGATGTTAAAGAGTAACTCACCGCCTACCAGAGTCAAAATCCACCCTCAAAATGAGACGCTCCCTTGTGGTACACGGAAGAGGGCTGATGATGGTCTGTGCTGTGAACTGACATGACTGCCTGTGGCTTCTGCAGTTGGAAACACACATGGACAGCCAAAAAGATGCAACGCAATAGCCACGAGAACTCCATTGCCTCAGAGGGGAGCAGTTGTGATGTTGAATATTTCTCTCCACCTCCTTCAGAGGGAAGAGGCTAAAGGGAGGAAGGTTTTGTGGAGGAGATGAGCAGCCCTGAGCCGTATTGTTTCAAGCTACTTACTCGTGAGTAGCCAAGTGAGGTGTGGGCGAAACAAACTTCTTTTATACTCCACAGTGGCACGATGCTGTCGTCAGAATTCAAAGCTATGTCAGAAATCCAGGCTGAGCCGATGGCAAACCTTGATCCAAATCCAAGTTCAGTGTAAAGCTTTTGCCAGAGGAGGTTCACTCCACTATCAGTTTTTGGTATAAATTTTCACTAAAATTTACTAAAATACCGAACATAATGAATGTAATTTCATTCATTTTCAAAACTGATTGGACCCTACGAACTATGCAAATTCTAAAAAGACATGAAGGTTGAACTGTGAGCACTGGGCTGTGTGCTTCGGGCACAGTTCACATGGGACCTTGTGAGAAAATGGCTATTCAAACTGTGAATGTACAAGGACCAATGATAGAATTCACATGCAGCCCCCTTCAGTAACCCCACACAATTTTAAAAATCCATTAGTTATTTCGGGGCCATTGGATGGGTTCCTTGTACACAATGTTTGTCCTTCAGTTTCTAATATGAATTTAAAATATTTAAATATTTTCTATTTCCAGGCTGCTTCACTCATCAAAAATCTATAAAATATGCTTTTATTAAGATATTTTGACATTTTAGATTACTTATTTTTGCTATATAAATCCCTATATTATTTCTGTCCATCCGTTCTATTAATGTGATGCAGTGGTGTGGTTTATGATTTAAAGCTAGACATGATTTATCTATTGCAATACCAAGGCAAGGTAAGGCAATTTTATTTGTATAGCACACTTTCAATAATAGGGTAATTCAAGGTGCCAGTATGAAAAAAAAAAAACTTTTCTCTTTGAGTGTCATTGAATTTTACAGATCTCAACTTGAATTATCCTTTTTAGCACAAGAAAAAAACCCAAAAATAAAACAAAAAAAATGAGTGAAGGAGCAATTGGTCAACCCACCACTATTGTCACTATTGTAATATCTGATTATTAACATTATTTTCTATTGTATTCCAAAATGGTAATTCTTATGGCTTCCAGTTGTAAATTGTGAATTGTAATGGTCAAAGTCGGAACCCTGTGATTTTTCCTGAGGTTTTTCATCTGGTGCAAGTCCGTAATATAAGGTCCAAAAGTCCAAAAGTCCAAGAACCATATATTGAACATATTACATTTTTTGAATGTATATAATACTGGGGAATGCAGTCTTTCACAAAAAGCTAAAATCTACAAATCTCGAGAACCCCTTCAAAGAAGCTAAAAAACAAATATACCTTGATATGCATGAACGCACAGTGGAAACCATCTTGCACTACTTCATAAACTAACCTCCTTGATCCTCCTTATCTCTGCTCTTGGAGAATTACAATAACTGAGGCTGAAAGTATTTTCAGTCTGTGTATATTTTCTGTGGCATGTTAAGTAACCCGCCCACTAGTCATTATTCAGAACATTTTCTCACCTAGATGCAAATAATTAGTGAACCTCAAATCTGTTGGTCAAGATTTCAGGTTAGAGGTTTGGGAAGATCAGCAACTTCCTCTATGCTGAATCATGTCAGACTGAGATGTGTCTTAGGCCGTTTTCACATGTGTGGCCGTACCAGAAAACGGCCAGAGAAAATGCTAATTTTTTCTGTTCACATGGCACGGATCTCTGCCCGTATTGCGATCCAGTCTTTTACTACAAATAAACAGCAGGTGGCGGTATACAAATAAGTCTTAGTTCTCCAACAAACAAGGGAGTGAGAAGTACCGACGTCATAAAACGAGCGACAGCCTAGAATGTAAACAAACTGGTCTACTGGTCAGCTGCTACCTGAAGCCATCTACAGGGTGAGTGTTGTAGTAAACCCGCCGTTTTGTAACCTGCTGTGTTGCTGTGGGATGCTTGAATCGCGTTGTTTTGGTATTTGTATGGTCGCGAGGTGATTCTGTAATTTCGGCCGCCGGTGTCGTCATTTCCGCATTGAGCGCGTCTATTGTCTTGAGTACGGCCAGAGTACGGGTTGTGTTCACATGGTACGTGGCCGCTCGTACCTGGACTCGGATACTACCTCCAAGGCAGGTCTCTCTGGCCGTATTCTGGCATGGTACAGTCTGTGTTCACATGGTACGAAATAAGTGGATTTTGTCCAAATACCGTACCCGAGTACGGACTCCCGTACCATGTGAAAGCGCCCTTAATGACACTCGCCTAATCCACCTTTTCTGGCTCTCAAACCACTGCAGCCACACTTCCATGAATAAATTGAGCCTAGTGAAATGTCTAAGTGACTCTGACACAGAGATTGAACTAAAAAAAGAGTCAGCTTGCAGCTTGTTGAATGTTTTGAATGCAGGAAGATCAACTCTGAGCTTTGCTTGTCCATTTCAATGCTGCATCACTGGACCTATCTTCGTTCCCTGTCTGTTTTTGTTGTTGCGAGTTGTCTTCAAATCACATCAGTAATACAAATAGGTTGGACATGGCTTGCTGCTCGGTAAATTTACTTCACGCTGTGCTTCAAGTCTCCGCCATTCACTTATACAAGTAGAAGCCTGTATTCAGTTTTAAATAGATAGTTTGGTATTAATATGAGCTTGGAGAGATTTCTAGAGACTTCATGCTTAATTGCTTTTTGAATTCTAAGCAGATGTTTTGATTTTTAAGAATTGAAACATTCAAAGTTTAAAATACTCAGTCACATTGAAAAAAATTAATAAATCTTTGTCTAAACTAATGATCACAATATATCCATGGTCTTGCTAATTTATCACTCTTCACATCCAAGCAGTCAGTTTTTTTTGCTAATCACTGGTGGTAGTGGTGTTAGTGAACAGATTTTCTTCTTCCTGGACAGAACTGCCTTGGGCCTGAGAATCTATCCCAACTTGTTCCAGGCTGCTGCTCTTTGGCTCTCACCTCGCCTGTCCGACATACAACCATCTGTCTGCTCCTTGTTGTCAGACGTATTCTGCTTTTTATGCTTTTAATCTCATATATTAATCAAAATTTAATCCACAGGGTTAGGTTAACATTAGCTCTTTGGGAAAAAGAACAAGAACAGACTGACTTTTTAAGAAGAAATAAAAAAAAGTATATGCTTGAAATTTACTCAGCATATAATTTTTATTAAAGGGATTTCTGAAGAACATAGATTGTACCTATATTGGTTATATATATTTATGTAGTAAAAAAAGAAAGAAAAAAAAACCCCAACCGGCATGATTTTTGGAATCAGGCAGAGTTGTTACAGAAAAACTGCAGCCTCATGTTGAGGGGAATAGTATATTAAAATGGAACTTAAAACAAGGATGACAGGAACTGAATTAAACAACCAAGCAACTGCCATCAGAACTACCATGGAAAAGCTCTTAATACATAAATCTGACAAAGAGGTGAATAATTAACTGGCTTGTAACTGATAGGAAGATGATTAAATGGCCTCAGAGCCTGGTTAATTCAGACTAATCAAGAACATGGAGAAAAGCTGGAACCTCAGCTGAGGAGCAGAGGTATAGTAGCTAATACAGAAAGAAACACATAGACACAAAATGATTTAAGGTGAACACTGAAATGACAATCCAAACACACAAACACAAAAAAAAGGAGGAGCTAAGAGCCAACAAAGTAATAAACAATGGAACATGATTAGCGGAAAAAAATAACATACAAATGGTCAAAATACCAAGCAAGATAGAAAGTATTAAATCGACTATATCATGCTATTTTACAACTTTCAATGTCTGAAATAGAAATATATATGATAAAATGTTACTGTTTGATTAATATAGTATTAATTTGCCCTGAAATTTAAATAGTATCCTAGATTTATTGGTGGGCCAGGAAGTAAAACACCTTGTTTCTCCGTAATCCCGCCTCCTGCTCCCCTCCCCGCTCCCTTCCTGTCCCCTCACTGTGAGAGCTGCACCACTCTGACTGTTTGAGCAGAGATTAAACGGAGCCCCTTCAGACTTTAGACCGAGCCCAAACCAACGCAGGTGAGTCCACCAAGCAATCTTTCCAGCCCAGTATATAAAAAAAGCGAGGGGGGGGGGGGGGGGTGGTGGTTAATAAGAAAATTGCACTACCGGATGGCTGAAAACTCCAAAATCTTGATTTTGCATGATATAGGCCCTTTAAGACAGTTTAACAGTTTAACTCACAAATATCATACTTACCGTTTTAAACAGGTTTAGTAAAATATTGTATTTGTTTTTTTTATTTACATACATTGATACAGGGATTAGGGGCATTTCTGAAAGTCTTACTAAGGTAATGTCACCCTAATGCAGCATTTTCATGTTCTCATATTTTCATGTTAAAATTGGTACAATCTGCCCTTGCCCTTTCTGAGCTCGTATTGTGATGATTAACAACTTAAGGAAGTTTCCCTGTCCCTAAAATATTTTAAAATAATCACCAGCGGATTCATTTGAAACCTTTTAATATTCAGTTGACCAAATGACACAAACATTTTTGGTTGGGAATCTCTTCAGGGCTCTTGTTCTATTTTCACATAGGGAAAACTGGGTACAAATAAAGGCAACTTTTGGACCTGTTGGACTATCATTAGCAGCTCTTGTCCAACTGCCCTTAAAAAAAATATCTATATATTTTTCATACACCACAGAAATTCTAGGGAAACGATTGGGAACACTTAGGGCATGAGAGACAGCTAAGAGTAAGAGTAAACTGGCACACTGAGAGAAAATTCAAACAAAGTGAGGACATAAGGAGAGTAAGACCTAAAAGGACATGACAACTAACTTAAGGATATAAAAGTATAGCAACTAAGAAGAACGATCACAAGAAAATGGAAAATAACAAAACAACCAATAAATTAATATAAAATAAAGAATATAAGAAAAAAGCACAGTTATCCTTGCCTCAACTTTTGATATGACATTTGCTATGATGGCCTAAGATATCAGTGCTCCAATACTTTGTCGCCTTTGCGTCAATTTTTCTGACTTGGTAAGTTTAAAATCTTTAACTCACTTTGTGTAAATAATTAGTTCACATTATACAAACTTGCCACATATTTTATAAACCCAGTCTTTGTTATATTTCCCTTTCATTACTCCCTCACACATTGGATTATATACCAAACTGCCCTCGGCCTTTTCCAACTCTATTATCATGCAACAAGACACCTTTACCTGCTCTTTAAAATGGGACACTTCAGCCACTCTTCAATCTCGTTCTCCATCCGATGTCTCCGCCTCGCTCCATTCCTCTTTGGGAGCACTTATAATGGGCTAGGGGGATGAGTGACAGTGGTGGACAATAAAGCACCAGAATGGATAGGAGAAGTCACGACTGGGAGATCTAAAGCAAGCTCGTCCTGTCAGCCAGAGACATAAGACACTGAAAAGGGAAACTCAACAGGAATTAAAAGTGTAGCAATCTCAGCCTTAAAGGCGATAAATTATGTGTTCAGCAAAAGGTATAATTATCTTCCATATGTCTGTTCATACTGTTGAAACATTTAGGGCTTTTAAAGTCCTTGGTTGTTGCAGATGTGCATTAAGGCAAAAAAAATAAATAAATAAAAATAAATAACTGACTGCACAGAGGACAATTCCCCTAATGATAGAACATATCTTTATTCAGACCGAGAAACAAAGGTCCACAGGAAACATACAATAGATACAGACAGACAGAAAAATAAAACAGGGGATTACTATAATCCATATAAACACTTTCTCCAGTGACTCCAAAGCAGCGAGCTGTACCGGACACTGCTCTGGTCAGGCCATGTAAAAACAATTAAAATTTCATTTTGTGAGTCCATAAGTCTCATCATAAATTTATGAACAACATTCCTTATGACAGCATTTAGTGTGATCACTTCATTCTGCACAAACAACTGACTGGCACTGGTCCAGCGAGGGACTTTCAAAAGAATCCTAAAAGCATCGTTGTATGCTACTTGCAGCTTGTGAAATTTACACCAGGAGACAAAAGTTAAATGTCAGGAAGTCAAACACCTGCAGGTGAAACCACTTTTATTCCGTTAGGTATAACACGTTATCTTTTAAATTGGATTCAGAAGCTTTTTTTAATAATTTGTTTAAAGTGTTTATTTCTAGAACAGAAGAGTACACATTTTTTACGAAAATATGTAAAGCAAAAATCTTAAAGTAGTTGGATGGTACAGGCTTATAAAAAAAAGATAATGTAAAGGGGCTATATCATTCAAAATCAAGTTTTTTGATTTTTAAACCATATGGTAAAGCAATTTTCTTATAATAGACCCCACCAGATATGTTTTTGGCTTAATTCATGCATGTCTGAGTAATCCTAATGAATTCTGCTATCTGAGCAGCTGCCCCTCTCCTCGAAATCGAGTGTTCAACTAGTGACATCACTGGTTGAAAGCAAGGGGGTGTTGAGATGTCTGCACCGGCCCTGAAGCCAGAGCGGCTTATCTGTGATAGAGTTCAAACACACCCTCTTCCTTCTAAAAGTTCATGGCTGCTTCGGTTTTTGGCAGCTTAAATCACTTTTTTTATGCGGATTGGATAGTGCCACGGATTACCTGCCTAAGGATAAGGTAACTGTTGTGTAACATGTACGTTTCACTTGTACACACAAACGCTTGGATAATGTCGCCGCCTCCAAGCAACACCTGGATCATTGTGATCTTGTTGTTCTTTATTATTATTAGCCTATTATTATTTTGCCGATTTTTGACAGTCAACTCCTCCTACACTGTTTGTGCCACTTTAGCCATTAAGATATTAAAATCTTATGCACAATCTCTTGATTCCTGTTATGCCTTTTGGCATTTCAAACATTTATACGTTTTCAGTTATATACCATTTCAAAGTTCAAGTGTATATTCAGCCATGCGATTGTGCGATCTTGTGCAGCTTGCAGTGTCCAGCAGCAAACTGCTTGATTAAAATAATTGCTCTCCACTAACTAGTACAGTTTATGTTATACAGTAGAAGTGGAAGTGGTCTGTAGAACGCATTGCATGGTAGTGAAGTTGGATAATCGAAATACAACTTTGAAACTGCGCAAATATGTTGTACCTATTTTGTCAGCACTTTATAATAATTCATTCAACAGACGTTGATGATATTTGTGTCAACAACTACTTGGATGCAGAGTATGAAAGTTTTCTATATAAATCAATCATAAAATAACTGTGTTTTAATTCTCTAATTATGGTAATTATGTATTTAAGTCTTCTTTACAATATTATGACAAACAATTTTTTGTCAAGAAATAAAGAACTGTCACTTCAAACATTTATAGTTTGGCACAATTGTACAAAATGCTAACAATTAATACACAATTAGTAATGTACTTTTCATATATAAATGTGGATTATGTTATGTATCATTCAAGCACTTTGATGCAAAATAATGCAATATGGTTTGTAATGATGAATAGCAGTAACACTAACATGGTAATAAATAAGGTATAAGAAACCAAAATGATACACTTGATTAAAAGTTTAATATACTGTAAATGTTGATTTAATGTAATGCAATGTTGCATTTGTTGTAAAAGTGTAACCAATTTACTGGTTTACTTAGTAAGACAATAAGGACTAAACATTGTTAATTTTGCAACCACATTATTATTAGTATATGAATAGGAGGTGGGAGTCAGTAAGCGCGTCGTCTTCTTCTCACTCCTTTTTCGAGCTAAAATGCTATTTTTTTTATTTGATTTTCTTTCTTTCGCTTTTGTGCCAGTGTTGTGTAGCTTGAAATAAAATAGTCAATCAATCAATCCATCTCTGATTGCAGTATTGTAGACACTCAAAACTGTATCATCTCCCCATTGGCAGATATCTATTTTGCTGTTAAGATGTTTCTCTACAAAGCATCAGGTACAAGTTCAAATGCTGCACTGTTGTACAATGGTTTATTTGTTTAAATCTATTCTATAGAGTCAAGACATTGACAAGGTTAGAAATAATGATTTTTATTTGAAATAAGATTGTTTTTACATCAAACTTTGCTTTCATCATAGAATCCTCCATTTGCAGCAATTACAGCATTGCAGACCTTTGGCATTCTAGCTGTTAATTTGTTGAGGTAATCTGGAGAAATTGCACCCCACGCTTCTAGAAGCAGCTCCCACAATTTGGATTGGTTGGATGGGCACTTCTTGCGTACCATACGGTCAAGCTGCTCCCACAACAGCTCAACGGGGTTCAAATCTGGTGACTGCGCTGGCCACTCCATTACCGATAGAATACCAGCTGCCTGCTTCTTCTCTAAATAGTTCTTGCACAATTTCGAGGTGTGTTTTGGGTCATTGTCCTGTTGTAGGATGAAATTGGCTCCAATCAAGCGCTGTCCACTGGGTATGGCATGGCGTTGCAAAATGGAGTGATAGCCTTCCTTATTCAGAATCCCTTTTACCCTGTACAAATCTCCCACCTTACCAGCACCAAAGCAACCCCAGACCATCACATTACCTCCACCATGCTTAACAGATGGCGTCAGGCATTCTTCCAGCATCTTTTCAGTTGTTCTGCGTCTCACAAACGTTCTTCTTTGTGATCCAAACACCTCAAACTTGGATTCATCCATCCACAGCACTTTTTTCCAGTCTTCCTCTGTCCAATGTCTGTGTTATTTTGCCCATCTTAATCTTTTTCTTTTATTGGCCAGTCTCAGATATGTTTTTTTTTTTCCACTCTGCCCTGAAGCCCAGAATCACGCAGCCGCCTCTTCACTGTAGATGTTGACACTGGTGTTTTGCGGGTACTATTTAATGAAGATGCCAGTTGGGGACCTGTGAGGCGTCTGTTTCTCAAACTAGAGACTCTAATGTACTTATCTTCTTGCTCAGTTGTGCAACGCGGCCTCCCACTTCTTTTTCTACTCTGGTTAGAGCCTGTTTGTGCTGTCCTCTGAAGGGAGTAGTACACACCGTTGTAGGAAATCTTCAATTTCTTAGCAATTTCTCGCATGGAATAGCCTTCATTTCTAAGAACAAGAATAGACTGTCGAGTTTCAGATGAAAGTTCTCTTTTTCTGGCCATTTTGAGCGTTTAATTGACCCCACAAATGTGATGCTCCAGAAACTCAATCTGCTCAAAGGAAGGTCAGTTTTGTAGCTTCTGTACCGAGCTAAACTGTTTTCAGATGTGTGAACATGATTGCACAAGGGTTTTCTAATCATCAATTAGCCTTCTGAGCCAATGAGCAAACACATTGTACCATTAGAACACTGGAGTGATAGTTGCTGGAAATGGGCCTCTATACACCTATGTAGATATTGCACCAAAAACCAGACATTTGCAGCTAGAATAGTCATTTACCACATTAGCAATGTATAGCGTGTGTTTCTTTAAAGTTAAGACTAGTTTAAAGTTATCTTCATTGAAAAGTACAGTGCTTTTCCTTCAAAAATAAGGACATTTCAATGTGACCCCAAACTTTTGAACGGTAGTGTGTATATATATATATATATATATATATATATATATATATATATAAAATTGTATAATGTATTTCATTATTTTCCAGTGGGTTGCAGGGTATTAAATTGACTCACTGATGTCCAATGAAGTAAGAAATTGGCAAAAATACCATCCACATCCATGCATATGTTAGAAAACAGACTTTAGATAGGTGTCCACATGCATCAAAGGGTTAATAAAGAGTGATGTGCTTGCAAGGGCTATAAAGTAAAATAATGACCCAATTATATAATTTTACCGTCATTATTTACAGCCGAAGCTAACTTGTATTCTCATGCCGTGTTTGCTATTTTTATTTGCACAAGTCGCCTGTAGTGTGACAGCCCGTCCTGTATTGTGATATTAATCATATATCTAGCTAAATTCTCATCTTTTATGTTTGCAATATTAAAAATAAATATAAATATATATCTCTCTATATATATATTAAACAAATATATTAAATATTATAGATCATATAAATATATTATACATATCATTATCATATACAGTATAACAATATAAAAAATAATAAACATTTTCAAATATTTCTTTCTCATTTTACACAATATTTCCACTGGAGTGAGTGGTAAAAGATGGCGCACGTAAAGAATATAATCAAAAAACAGCTTTGAAAAAATTTTATATATTCAGAATTTGAATGATCATTCTTTAAGAATACCTGTTAAACTTAAAACATACCAGATTTATATTTGAAATTAATATTTAAATATTTGAATTTTATCGTAATGCCATGTCACACCGCAGGACATATTTTGCCTGAAGCTATGAAAAAAGCTTAATAAATTACATAATGATAAAAAACTCTAAAAGTTTCAAAAACAACAGAATTTGAACTTTACAAATTCACACAATTCTCAAGCAAATTACAACTTTGTTTAAAAAAAATGGTGCTTCACCTTTATGTCAAAAATGTCCAAAAATGACTACAAAACAAAAATTTCAAGTGGAAAATTAATATTTTCTGTGAAATGATTGCAGAGTTTCCAGATTTAAAGTATTGGCTCATGGTATTGGTTAACCTAAACCGATAGAGTACATAAGAATGGTATCACCGCCAATACCGATACCATAATTAGCATTGGTGCATCTCTAATTTATACAGTTGAAAAGACAAAAAGAAAATCGTTCTATATAGTATACTAAAGTGTAAAATAGAAACAACAAAAATCTACAACTGGTGTTTTTTGTTTGTTTTGCAAACAAAACTTTGTAATTCCTCACTTTTAAAGGATATATGTGGGTAGGGGTTGGTAGGGTCCTGACTTTTCTTGGGCACAATTGAGGGCGTCCTCAAGGAAAAAAGGTTGGGAGCCGCTGCAGTAGAGCATACAGTTGTAGACCTTCTATATATAGAAAAGCTCCTCTGGATTTATTTTTGCCTCTACTGAGGGTTTGAACGATCCTTTCTAAACTCCCTTTGGGAGCCAGTTCCACACGTAGTCATAGCAACCATTCATCAACAGCTCCTTCTAAGCCATTTTTGTCTCCTTCCTCCTCTGAACTGGTGAAATTCTGCTTAGTGCAAGAAATGTTTTTTCACCTCATGTGACTTCTCCTCACCTGAAGCACACACTGGACGATTCAATTCAATTCAGTTTGTTTATATAGCACCAGTTCACAACAGATGTAATCTCACGGTACTTTACAAGAAAATTAATGTCAACACGATTGTTTAAACATTCCAATCAGTTCAAAGTTTTCTTTGTAAGGAATCCCAGCAGATTGAAGGGGGTCAGTGTCATGAGGTTGTGCCCGGAGCATGCAGACTCCAACCACAGCAATCCCTCAGTAATCCCTCATACTGAGCCACGGTGTAGCGACAGTGGAGAGGAAAACTCCCCTTTAACAGGAGGAAACCTCTGGCGGAAACTGGCTCAGTTCAAGCTGTTATCTGCCACGACCGTCTGGAGGTTTAAGAAGACAAAGAAGAGACACAAAAAGCACTGACGTAGGATTACTTCATATATATTACATAAAGTAAAAAGTTGACAACAGGACAAGGAGGATGTTTGGTCACTGGGAGCATCATCTGAATTGATGCTCCCCATCCAACAGGGCGTTGCAACTGAGCAAGGACTCCAACAGCCTAATCCTATAGAAGCATCTATAAAAATGCTCAGGATAACCTAAGCCATTCTAACTATAAGCTATATCAAAATGGAAGTAGAATGAAAGTAGGATGATGACATTTTCAAATTTCTGAACTCTGGTCCTACTACTATCCTAAGGGTGCTTTCACACCTGTTGGTGCGGTAAAGTGGTCCGGTTGGGCCCCAAAATTGTTACAATGTTACAACTCTCAACTTGCTTGTTTCTCATTCACACCAGAGTTTTTGCGAACGAACCAACCACTGTGGATGTTATATATCTCCCCACTCATGTGGCGGCGCTGTTTACAAAATACCGTGTTCTGGTTGACGTAGGTGAAAGCTGATTGGCGCAGCATATGAAGAGGAAAAAATCCCGGAAGAACAGAATTTGTTTATTTCTTAATGATAAACTGTGCTTTCCTGTTTGTTGCGATTTATTATCATCAGTGCTTTGTGCAGCAAGCACAAACACTGCTTTTGTTCTATCATGTATCACGCATTCGGCATGAGAACCCTCTGCAGCTGTTTTTGGAGTGGTGAAGACGTGTTGCAAAACACTATCGCCGAAAACGAGCTAAGCTGCTAAACCTGAACCAACTTCTATTTCGGAGACATTTTCGAAATTCTGTCCGGTAAGTTTCTGTTTCTGTTTCATCTCCAGCGTCGGCTCTAAAATAAACCCGTGCAGATGAAAATGTGCGCTTCCCTAAACACACCGCGCGGCTTGCTACGGAAGCTTTGTTGGACCAAAAAGGCTGATACGTAACAGAGCAGGTCTGACTCGAGGCCGGTCAGCATTCACACCAGCAGCGAACCACACTGGAGTCCACATGGAACTGCACCGAGGCCACCTCCAGAAGGTGGTCTCGTTGCAGAACTTTAGTCTGGACCAAATTAAACTGGTCCGCTTTCACACCAGCCCAAACGAACCGTACTTGCAGGTGTTCCGGACTCCAGTCCGTTTTAAGTGGACCAAATGATGTAGGTGTGAAAGCACCCTAAGATCTGCCTCCCATTCTGTTTTTTAGAAATCCTTGGAACCACAAGTAGGCCTTCAGTCTGCAAGCAAAGTTCTCCGTTATGAACATTTGAAACAGTCAGATCTCTGATTTATGGTGGAGTTTGATTATTAAAGGCTTTATATGTAAGAAGGTTTATCTTAAATTCTATTCTGGATTTAACAGGGAGGCAATAGAGAGAATCTAAAACAGGAGAAATTAGGTAGGGATGGAGAGACAAAAGACAGCAGGTGGGTCCTGTTGTTACAAGATGAAGTTAGTATGGACTTTGCATGTTCTCCCTGTGCATGAGTTCTCTGGGTGCTCTGAGAGACAGAGTCTCTGTCAGCTTGACTATCTTTAGGTGTGCATTTCAATATGTGTTATTACAAATAGATATAGTTTACACAGGAAGCCATCAATTAATTCAGTTTTTTAATCAAGTTTTCTAAATAATGTAGTGAAGAATGAATACCAAAAAAAAAAGCTTGTCTGCATATGCCTTGTTTTCTACAAAGTAAAAATATTACAGAGCTAAAGGAAGAGTTGAATTGTTTTTTTCTGTGATATTAGAGCAACAACTAAATTAAGTTTTATTTCTTTTCTGACCCCATGAAGACAGATTTTACTTGTCAGCAGCGTCATCATGGGGCCCATCCCCGTCTCTTCCATTAGCATGGTGTTAAAAGTGGTCTGTCTCTTGTGTAACATCTTTGCCTGCCCAGCGGCCTGTTAAAATGCTTGTTGTCACGACTATTAAACCCACAGAGGTTGTGGTTGAGGCAGTGGGGCAAATTATAAACCGCCTAACTCCCTGACCCCCACACCAAACCCCTACACCAGAGCCCATATCTCCCCTGAGAACTTCTGCTGGTTGGAGAAATAGAAGAGCCTTTGCCCAAAATGCATTTGCCATTCCTGCGTTTCAGCAATGAGTAGCAATTTTTCTATATTTTTGCAAACGTGCAGTCTCCCTGAATTTTGAATAGCAGCATGTTTTGGTGTTAAAAAATTGAAAAACCCTTCAAGACTGCTAACGCTTAAGATTTTTCCCAATGTCAACAAGTCCCATGAAGAGACTGAAGTGTGTTCTTTGCATTTTCTGACTTTCATAACATTGTGTTTGCAGCCATATAAATCCAGATCTCCTGAGGCATGTAGTCCCACTTCCCAAATCTTGCATGATTCTGTACACTTTAGAATGGAAGCAAAACATCTTTCCATCCAACCACAAGTTGCTGCCTTTCCACAGCAGCATCTCACCGCTCCGTATTTAGCAGTGAATACGGAGCAGCGCATATTGGTCTACCCGATCAATACCTCATCAGTTCCTTACAAGTTTGAGCCACAGTCAGTGGAAAAATACAGCTATTCCTACACCATGCATGCCTTGTTTTGTTGTTTCTGCTTCTAAATGTTTATTCCCAGCCAAACAACAGAATTCAGGCATGGAGTTAGATAAAGCTGCTGTTTTTAGTTACATCGTGTCTGTTTGGAAGAATATTTGAACTTCTAAATTTATGTTAGATCACAATGTCTATCAGAATTATCTTCCTGGTCATAGTTTTATCTTTTACAATTGGGTTGTGCAAATCCAAGTCAAATATACATGTCTGTCTTCATCTTAATTTTAATATCTTGTCAAATCACATCTAAAGCAACCTTGTTTAACACGTTTTTATATCCCTGAAGGTTTTTAACTAATACACAATGTTGAATTTATTTGTTCTGGCAGCTGAATGAGAGATTTCAGCTGCAGAGGAGAATGTTGCACCGGCCGCCTGGTGTTGAACTGGCTGCAGGCTGTTGATGCAATCACTTTTTGATCTGTCCCATCATGTATTCTACACACGGACCCGCTCAGAGACCTATCTGCTAATCTAGTGCTCACTGTGGTCATCCAAACTGGCTGGCCAATGATCTGCAAGCTGATTGTAGCTTATTATTAACAACTTGTTTGAATGATTGAACTAATCTTAAATCTTAAACGTACAATTTTTCACTCAATATTTAGGTGTTGTAAAACACGGCAGTAATAAGTTATTAAAGTGTAGAAACAAAGTTGCATTTTCTTGTCTAAATAAGGATATTTATAATATAATTTTTATATATAACGTAGTCTAAGTTTTGATTCAAGTCTATCTTGAATTATAAAGTCCAAGTTGTTTTGTGTGGGCGTTGTCTGTTTACCTAACAGATTAGTTTATCTAAGATGAGAGGAAAATACAAATTACAATATATACTTAATATATTCAACAGCTTGGTGAAAAAAAAAAAGTTGTTTTGTCTTTCTTTCTAGATGGATTAAATACGGAATAATTCTAAATGTCAGTTCAGCCTACATTTAAATCAATTAAACAATTTATTCAACAGGAAAAAAAACAATAAAAATTAAGTTCAGAAAATCTTTCTTTAGAAAATGTGTGTGGTAGACAAGACATGTTTTTGAGAACGTTTGCATGGCAGGGTGGGCAAATAATGCCAAGCCAAGATATAAAGAAGGCTTAACTACAATCAAAAAAGTACTTGAACAATGCTTTAGTTTATTGATATGAAGATAGATCTACGTACTGAATGTCATTGCACACAACATATATCAAGTAAGAAAGAAAAACTTTTCCCCAAAAATATTACTCCAACCAATTAGATCTACAAGATGCTGACTTTGAATTTAGTAGAGGATTATTCTTCCAAAATTTAATTAGCTAAATGTAATTAATTGGTCATAGGAATGTCCATCTGCCCTAAAAAGGAAAGCCAAACTCACTTAACAACCTTTGAAGAAAGATGGAGTGGATGTTGATGGAACAAGGTCTTAATGTTCTGCCAGCTCAGTCTGTGAATAAAATATATAATTTTAATCATTTGCTTTTCTTCTACGTGTTTAAGTAACTTTGCTCTTCACATTTCAGTATAAGGTCATTAAATGCAACAAAATGCATAGTCTAAGGTTTCTGGAGAACCAGAAAAATAAAAACCCTGGTTTTATAAACCAAAGAAGGAACTCTGGAAAGACAAATCCTCAACATAGATCACAGCAAGATCAGCTCTGAATAGCACATCTATCTCAGACGGCAGTATTACAAGTCTCTCTGCTGTTATGTGTGTGTGTGGTGTGGATCATGGCCTAGTAAAGGTTACTGTGACAGGTGTAATATTTCCACATATGAGATGTCTTTTGAAGTATCTCCAGAAAGTGGGGCCTTGGCCTTTAACAATAGGTTAACCAGATCACTGACAACATCATCAACTCACGCACACAGAAAAGCTGGACCTCATGACAAAACCTCACATTCACTGACATTTTGGTCCTAACTGCTACTATTAATATGCCTCTAATCCTCATCTCTTGCCCTCTTCTCCAACCTCCACAGTACACACAGATTAAAAGATCATACTGTAAAGACATCTTTGTTGGGCTGTCCTAGGTTAGTCTGTATTTGCTGGAGCAGAAACCAGAAATTGAGCCCGTTAGAGAGGACGAAGATGTTAGAAATACAAATATTTGTCAATATCCATTTCTGATCATTTGGCTCGGGCATAGCATATTCATTGGTATATTATTCCAAACACTTTTTTTAATGCTTTGGGACAACTTTAGGGCATTTCCAAAAGAATAACCCCTATTTAACTAGAAGGTGGGATCAAAGAATGCCAAATATTAGTTTCCACTTCAATATCCCCAAGAATAGATTTATTTATTTATTTATTTACCCACTTTGTATGGTGCATTTTGCAAACCCTTGCTTATTTACAAGGGAGGACAGCATTCCAACACTTAATCTACACCTGGTCAAAGCTACACACATACATGTCCGAATATATACTTGCACCCTTCCTAATAGTTGAATTGTAACTTAGCCAATGACATTTAACTAATGTGAATAACATTTGCCAAGTATTTCTTTGTAGGCAGTAGCATCTTCTGGCATGACTCTGGTATGAGGCTGAAAATTTAATCATCCTTCTTTGGCATGGCTAAAAACATTTTTTTTTTAAAAGTTAGTTAGTTTTGGGATATGGACACGATTTTATAATAGAATAGAATAATCCTTCAATTCTTCCACAGGGGGAAATTTTGGGAAATTTTAAAACATATTCTAGAAACCAAGAAATGAAGATGGTGCTTTGATAGCAGTCCAGAAGCTCAATCTTTATCTGTTCCAAAAAACAGCTTTTCTCCTCTGTAATATACACAGCTACAGCGTTCTTTTAATAAGGCAGCATTTTCACTGGGAGCCTGGAGGCTGACACCCACAGTGTGTGTTCAGACATTATGCTATCATATGCATTACAAGTTGTGATGCATATGAACATAATCTGTAAACAATATATCAAGTTTGAGTAGAGGAAAAATAATTTACTAGTGGATTTCATTGAAAATCAATACAAATAATATATAGTAGTATTGATTATCAAAAGGTCAGCTTTTTATATTAGTTGTATAAAGACAGAACTGCTATCAGTCAAAAATAAACGTGCATAACACATTCTTTTTCCTGACTCCTCGTTTCTAACGGTGGCCACATTATTTTTATATTTTATACTCTATATATTCTGTACATCACTGGTTCTTATTTAGTTTGTTTTTTTGTCAGGTATGTTGCATAGAACTCTTACTGTATACTGAACCTATATAGTCTGACTTCTTTGTAGCATTTAACAGCATTGATATATATTTATATTTTTATCATTCTACCCCACTCCACCGCCACCCCTGCTGAATGGAATGCATGAAGCAGCACTGTATGAATCTCCTTATTCTTCACTCTTTTCATATTCCTGGAATGTATTACAGGAAATATTTTTTAGGCAACATTTTTAGGTGCACCTTAAGAGGCAAAGAGTAAGAAAATCCTATACAGTTCACCACAGCTCGTCAGAGCAGCAAATTCAATCACCAGTTCTGCAAAGTGTTTTCGTTTTTCTTTTGCCTCATTTTAGAAACAGGTCTCTCCTAAAAAAGACATGTTACCATGTTTTATTTCACAGTCTGAAGTCCAATACTTGTTTTTCTTGAATACTAAGATCTGTGTATTATAAAAATGAATATAATATTTTGATTCATACCATTGCAACAGCCTGCTTCATTAGTCTGGCCTTTTGAAAAAGAAGGTATCGAAAACCAACAAACACCATCTATCTGCTTTCAGATGTGTCTGTCACAATTGGCGCATTGACCGCAGCAACTTTGTCCTCCATTTGTTCTGCGCCAAAATTTTAATCGCCATCAGTCGCAAAGATCGCAAAGTAGACCTTTAAGAAATCGCAGTCACAGTCACAATAGAGCACGGGCTGCGACTGGATGCGGTTGATTTGGATAGCGTCCAAATGCGAGTGGGGCAAGGAAGAAAACGAATGGTGAGAGGCTTGTGAGCATCTGGTGAGTGAGTGTTTCACGGGTAACAGACGTTGAGTGCGGGCAGTGGTGCGGACAGCCGTGCGTCACTGCTGCCGGTCGTTCATCAAAGCGCGCGTCCATCTCAAACGTTGTGGTGGCCTCCCTTCTGCCATGTTGCTGTGCCTGAGTCTCAAATGATATGCATCCTGTATATATACACCTACAGCGGGAATCGCGCGGCGATCACCAGTGTCTCACCAGTATCTCACCATCTGCGCGCCTGAGATGATTTATCTTTCACCATTCTCGCGACTGTAGCTGCCTGCTGCGGCCTGCTGCGCCTATCATCAGTCGCAATCGACCGCCACTGAATTTTGTGCATGCTTGACATTCAGCTGCGACCGATTCACACCTTTTCATGCAGTCAATAGCGGTGGCTCGTGCAGATGCCTGTGCGCTAAAAAAGAGTGTTCGCACGACCATCATATTTAGAGGGGGCAAACGATCGCATAGTGCCCTTGCGCCAATTGTGACAGGCCCTTTAGATAAAAAAATTCTGCCACATTAATGGAATGCATGAAAATCAGTTATTGTGCTGATTAGATTCTGCCTTTGCAACTCTATTTGAGGTGTCCTCAAATCAGAACCACAAGGTAATTGTAACATTAATAAACTCTAAACAAAGACTTGTCTGATGTAGATCTATAACACCATTGACTGCCTATGTGTGACAGTGAAACCATATGTCTGGGAAAAAGGAAGCTTTTCTATCAGCCCATAAAGATAGGGCTTTACGCATCTACTGGTGATCAGTTTTTTTTATGTCATTTTTGCATTCTTCAATCTGCCAGTTGCCGAATCTGAGAAGCTGGTACCAAACGTTTCCTGCTGGACACAGATTAAAACGCGGACCGTATCGACTCGGCTCTTCGTTATCATGAGTCGGAAGCTGGATGCTGTTAGGATTATCACACAGCTACACTAAACCAAACAAGCTCGCTGTGCTTTGATAAGAGTTGTCAGTACTCAGCCTGGTCTCCCTGGAAAACTTTTATTGGTTGACATTTGCCAAAACAACCCATCATGGAAACAGCAGAGGCTGAGCAAATAGGAGTACAGCAAAGCAATGTTTCCTTGGTGTGACACAGCAGTGCTGAGCCCAAATAGGAGAATCTGAGACGGAGAAAGTTTATATGAAGCTGGAGTAATTGACTTAAACTTTTCCTGTTCTCTCTCTTTCTGTATGTCCGCAGGCTGTGGAAACAAATTTGGCATCCAAGGACAGTCACTGGGTGTTTGTGAATGAGGTAAGACCCAAATATGTTAAATCCATGAGAATATTTCTCTCCAAGCCACAATAGAAATAGCAGCTTTAGTGGTGCATAATGTTGTACGGCAGGCATGTCAAAAGTGCAGCCTGGGGGCCATTTAATGCCCCCGGACTGATTTCATGTGACACATGACTGCGGGTCAAGATTGATAACGTAGCCCCTAGCACAAGGTGGTTGATGACTTTTCACTTTCTATTAGATTGTCACATTAAAATCTTCTTACAATGGAAACTGTGGGGTATACAACACAAAGTAACTTCTTCCTTTAACCACACATTTGGCAATCTCTTTCATTTCATTATGAATAATAGATCCATCCAGTGACCCTCTCTCACGAGCTGACTTTAGTGCACTCAAATCTGCTTTTAATTAACTTATTGGACATTGCTTAATACAGCAAGGGTTTCAAAGAAAGAGTGGACCAAACCTGCCATAAAAGCTGAGAGTAGATTTTTATTTTTTTTTTTATTATTTGGAAATTATACAGTTTTATTTCATAAAGTTATCTTGAAAAACCTTTTTAAATTTTAGTAATACAATTATTTAAACTACCCTTTTAAATGAGAATAAATTGTTTATCACCAAATAATGTAGGAAGTTTAGTTTGTTGTTGACTGGATAAAAAGATTAACAATCCATAAATTTTTTTAATTTATTGAAGAACATTTTTTCATGCACTTTTTTGTTATGGGCAATTGGACAATCAACATAATCAGATAGAAGCTGCTTGGAGATTAATAATTGGAGACTTCCTTTAACAGCCTTTTTATAAAATGCTTCCCCATTTTTGGTTTGTAATTTGGGAAAATTTGTTTCAGATGAAGTCCCATTTTCAAATAACTTCATATTAAGGGATACATGGAACCAACCAGACAGCAAGGTGGGATGGCTGATGAACCAAAAAAAGGACATTGTGCCCTGCAACTTTTGAGTTTAGGTGCTTTAACACACCTCAAATAAATGAGTCATAATCAGCCACTTCACATCCTGTTCACACAATGAACGACTAATTGAGCCTTTGTGTTCAAGTATTGTGAAGCAGGAACTCAAGAAAATGAACTATAGTGTGACACTCCTGTCTTAAATGCAGCTCATATTTTGATTTTATTGTTTTAAGAGCATCTTTAAGTTTTACACTTTTCCTGAACTTCACTTTTGAACCATGACCATATTATGTTGACTAACCTCAATCTAAAATGAAACATTTAAGTTTTAAAGGGATAGTTAATGTCTTTAGACATGACGTTATATCCCAGCCTTACCAGAAGCATAGTGCATACACATTGACCCAACTCTATGATCATGAGCTTCAGAAAATTATACGTTTTGGAAAGCATGATTTATTTGTGTCACCAAAAAATGCAGGCCAAAACTCACCACTCACTATTACTCTGCACTATTTTCTTTCCATTCCAATCAATCTGTGCTTTGGCCAATGTCAACTGTTTCGCACCTGCAAAAGCTAGTAAATCCAGTAAATGAACTGAATTTATATAGCACTTTCCTAGTCATTCAGATCACTCAAAGTGCTTTACACTGAAGCCACATTCATCCATTTACACTCACAAACATGCACATATTCATACAGAGCTTGGTAGGCAACTTGGGTTAAAGTGCCTTGCCTAGGGGCACAACAACAGCATATGACTGGAGGAATTGAACTTATGACCTTTTGATTGCAAGACAAATATTACATCTACTGAGCAATATTCTCCTCCTAGTGAAGGCATCTCTCGCCAGATGAATCTTAAAAATACAATTTAACTCTCATTCTATATTTTGTTTTTTTATATTTTAACACATTTTCTTCTTTTTCCACATCTTTAATTTCCGCTGTACCCAGACGTTACACTAGTGCTAGGGCTACAGGTGTTGAGTTCAGTTCCAAAGGCCATGCACTGATCTGTAGCAAAATCCTTCATGATGCCTTTGAAGTCTATACATGAAGCCTCTTTTATTTTAGTGATGACCTGATTACCTGGAGGCAGTTATTGGAAAACATAAGGCCTGAATCTGTCCCTCCTCTCCTGAGCCAGCAACCCCTGAATGTTTTTGATTAAAAGGCAGGTACTTTATTCTCCTCTCAGTCACCACCCCTGTCAACTGAGCAACCTGCGTCAGCTGGCTCACCTGCTTTGGTACAGATCGTGGCCCTTCTGTGTTTCCTCTGCTCTGATAGACCAACAAAAAAACATTATGTCTCTGTTTTTGTCAGAGATGTTTTGTCTTTAATACAAGCTAATGGATGGTGAAAAATAGAGCTGGTCCACAGGGGTGACGTTACAATGCTGATGTACATTAATGGGACTGATTTCTACCTTGTTCTTATTGATGCAACTACCGAAAGCTTCATCACCTCATGTACTTATTGTTCTGTTATTAAATCCCTGAAGCTTTTGTTTTACTTGTTTTTCTCTTTATTTTTTGTCACATATTCAAGTGGACAAAGCGTTTAACACCTTAACTCTCTACTAGGGTGGGAATTGAAAACTCTGGTCTTGTCTCAGTTTTTCTGTTGAGGGTGTTTTTAACAAATATCCCAACAATAAGTGGGATGCAAAAAAAGGCTCTTTAATAAAGGCAAAAGTATAAAATTCGTTTTACTACCCCCCACTACTAATTACTTGCATGTATTACCTGCATGTAAATGTATTTGTGAACTTTGCTGGGTTTTTTTTAATGTGACTCAGTAAGGTACTCAAATTATTGGCAGAGCTACAAATAATTTTAACATAATTATGTAAAATATATTTTTTCAACTGCACAAAGTATTTATATATCATTTATCAGGCAAATTTCTATTTAACCATTTTCACAGCCACAAAATTAAGGGAAAATATAGCAGATCAGAGATCTAACTAACCTTACAGAGAGAACTCAGCAGCTTGAATGAAAATAAAATGCTTATGCTGGTAGCAAGCTTTGAGTTTTTCTCCAGAGATGTTCACCATTCATGACGGGCCTGGAGCAAAACTTTATTGAGCATCAGATAAATCTGCTTTTTGTCTAACTTATGGTACAACATTACTTTTTAGTTCTTAAAAGCCGAATATTCTACCTTTTTATTGTAAACCTTTCGATTCAGGCACTTTATCCACCATAACGCAGAACCCTCATTAAATATAGCAATTTGGGAAAACCATTTTACAAACTGTCTGCTAAAAATATCGATGGTGACAAATTGTTGTTATTGTTGAGATACATCGACTGGCCCTGGCAGCTCCAATATTACCAAATTAATTAATAAATTCAACATAAAGGAAAGAGGAGAGATCGAAACATAAACTGAAAATTATGTGATCATTTGAACCAATCAGGCCATAAACCTGGCAGAAGTAGAAGTATTATGGAAAGAAAGACAAAAAGCCGGACAGTGAGGAAGGGTTGAAGATCTCAGCTGGTTCATAGCGAAGCCTCATGGATGAGCTGAGTCTGTGAAGCAGCAGCTGTCAGGTTGTGTCTGAAAACAGTCAAACATCTACATAATAACTTTGATAATGCTTTGATGAAGCTGCTCAGAGTTCAGAAAGCACAGAAGAAAAAAAAATGTTTCTGTCAAGTCCAGGAATCTGGAGATTATCTATAAGAAAATGTTATGCTAAGTCTCTTTACCAAGACACACCGTGCTGGCATTTTGGGGTAAAATTCCTAGCACGGTTTGTCTCATGAATAGCCTTGCAGGAATTTTGCGGCAATTGTGCTGGCAAGCTTGGTAGTAGTAACATTACCACAATGTTGGCGCAATGCTGGTCTTATGAATAAAGCCGCAACTCCTTGTCAGAGAGGGTGATGTCATGATGATATGTTGAGTGTGTGCTGAGCCCTGGCTGGTAACGGTATGTAAAATCTAAGAAAACCTGGGGAATTAATTTAGCTTTTGTAAACTGTGTAAACTGAGATGGCACTGGAGTGATGCAGATGTCTTATACCAGGGGTCACCTTATTTACAAGTTTTTGGTTTTTTTTAAACGGTGAAAAATCTAAAGGCTGCACATAAGTTTTACAGGATGGTATTCATACCTCTGAGCACTCAGTCCGAATGCACAGATATTTTCAATTTTACGCACAGAGTCCAGATGAATACATAAAAAAAGAAAAGATTCCGAAGACACTGTATTCAATGCGTCTCACATAGCTGAAGCTGACTACAGGTTGAAAAGTTACTGAGGTGTCGGGCGCGACTGTAGCTGCTGCAGCTGCTTAGGCTGGTTAGATCCACACATCGGGCTCCAAAGAGAATATGTGCCAAACACCGGTGGATGCTGCTACTTTCCTCCTGAGCTTTTCTCCAACAGTTTATGTTTTAAAATGTTGGCTGAAGTAACGCATAGTTTGAGTGGACCTGAAAAATTGAGTTTTATCACTAACTGGTAGGTCTAGACCTGAAAACTAATTAAAAAAACAACTACATTATCAAACCATGAGATCATTACTTAGACAGACTCAAAGTCACTTTTTAACTTCTACTCTATCACTTTTTTGTTCCTCACCTCATGTTTGTTCTCTCATGTCTGTATGTAATGCTGGCTTGCTGTTGAACAAAACCTAATTACCCAAGGAACCTATTGGCGACGGTTGGCACTAACGAGATGAAAATAAGATAACCGTAAATTACACCCTTGCTTCTCTTTGAAATGTAAATCCAATTCTTTGTGAACAAAAAGCATCTCCAGGTTACATCACCGCTACTCCCATTGCAGCCGTTAAAGTCGTCACCCGTATTGACAACTGAATCCATCAGAGCCATGCTGCTCTGTCTAGGATTTTCTTTTTCATCCCTTTCATCCTTCACTTGTCCGTCCCCATAAGTGCATGAAACAAAAGAAACAGATTATTGTAGGTCTGCAAGTGGTGAAAGTTGGAAAGCTCCCTTTGATAAAGTATAGGCAGATAAGTCTTTAAAAACAGTTATATTATTTCTAGTTATTATAAATATACTTTAAATTAAATGATTGTTTGTTCATACTGTACCAGCCTTTTTATGAAAATATATTTAGTAATGTGCTGTTTTTTGCCATTTCATAAGCTACACCAACTTTTGATTTGTCTAAAAAGTTTTAAGTTGTAGTAGTTACTAGAAAAGTCTTATTTAAATTTACAGTGTGTAGTTTCTACCATTAATCTTTGGAAAAATCTATCAAAATATTGTTGAAAAAGAATAAAATGCTGTCCAGTCTTTGAAAAGTATTGGCATCATCATATCAAATAACCATAAAAATCGTGTCTAAAATACATGAGCGCAGGTCCTGTTGTATGGGGGCTGACATATTGGATGCTGTGTTTCCTTCTACGTGGGCAAAACGCCTTTACTGATTTTTGAATAAGCGGTCGCATTCCTATCCCCTTGTCTTCATTAGAAGTTTAAATTAAGAGCTGTATGAATAGATAATAAAAAAATAAAAAACGTTCTCCAACCCTCACCGACCGACGAAAGTGATTTGCGATGCACCCAACCCAGGTCCCTGTCCCCATTCTTGGAGAGGCGGTCTCGGAGATGCCGCTACGGGAGAGATGCGCAATTAGTTGTTGTGTCCTACCCTTTGTGCGACACGGACCCAGCCGTAGCTCCGTATCAGAGGCAGAAGCCCTCAGAGATGCTCAACACCACCAGAAAACTAGAGTAAACATTAGCATCGCATTTTCTTGATGGAAATAACTGAAGGAGAAGCTAAATCTAAGGAAATGCGCTGAGGTTGCATGCTTTTTTGCTTGACGGTTAACATTCACCGTCATGTTTTTAATTTTTTTTAAAACTAGCACCAGTCACGATGAAACTAACTTGAAATGTGCATTTTTTTCCATGGAGGTCATTCCGTCTAACATTACAGTTCATTAATTTAGAAAAATAACTGATTAATATGATTTACCTACAAAATGCTGAAAACCTTTGCCTGTGATGAAAGAGAGTCCGATGTGCTTCTCATTTTGCCGCATATATTTCTGTGGAGTTTGAACTATCTGCCTTTTAGTAGTAAAAATTGGCCTATTTGGCCATCGGTCATCACTCAAACACAAAAATACAGCTTGCTTACAATGATTTAGGTATGTATTGCCCCGGATCATCAGAAAATCACACACTGTCACTTTAATGTTACAAAATTCAGTTTACCATACACACAAATGTAAAATTGTCCATTTAAATGTGCAGCTTTGCTCTAAATTGTTTCATTATTGATTAATCTTTATGCAAGTAAAACCCAGCCTATTGTATCAAATTACTCACTTTGTAGCAATCTCTCATACTAGGCATACATGTAGTGTCATATGAGAAGATAACTGCATCTCTGTTCTGTATCTCTGTTCTGTATTCTCCAAACCACAGACGGTCTCGGCAGATGACCGCTTGTGCTGAACCGGAGGTTTCTTCCTGTTAAAAGGGAGTTTTTTCCTTTCCACTGTCGCTTCATGCTTGCTCAGTGTGAGGGATTGCTGATAATTACACGACACAATCTTCTGTGGTTCTCTAATTTCTACATTAAACATTGTATAGTAATAACTCTTCTTGTAAAGTCCCTTGAGATGACATCTGTTGTGAAACGGCGCTATATAAATAAACTGAATTGAATTGAACTCCCTTTTACCAGGATGAAACTGCCAACAGGACAAGGCTTCAGTGTAAATGTTATACATGGTTCACTGATTTTTGTAAACTGTAATTATTGAAGAATAGTTTCACAAAATGTAGAGTTCCAGCTGTTATTACTCTATTATCATTGTGTGTTCTTTCTGTATGATGTGGACATTTTCCTAAAGATATGTTAAAACATTACTGTACATCCTAAAGCTGAAGACCTTTGCCCGAATTTCTATCATTGTCCACGGCCTCTGGCTGGGCTCGGGCTTTAGCCATCAGTTGATCATCTCGTTAGCTTGAAAATTAATTCTGAGGAGGTAAAACAGAGGTTAGCCAATGTTTTGGTTGCACCTAACCTTGATGCCCACAAGTCAAATGATATACCCTGAAATCTAGAGCAAGTGGTCAAGAGCGCACACAGAAACGCATACAGGTGAGACATGCAACAGAAGTAGTTAAGGCTAATGATCTTCCTATTCTCTCAGCCAAAGTCCTCTTTTTGGGTTTTCAGGCTATGGTCAGCCAATAAAAAGTAAAATGTTATAATCCATTTTCAGGGATATTTCAGTTCGTTTTCATAGTTCATAGTTTTTATTCCATCTTTCAAACGGATATTATTTGATCTCAAGTCTGCAGCATGCTGCGTTACCAAAGTGGTACGACCAATTCAATATGTGTTTTTGTTTGCAAATGATTTAATCTGATAATAGGTAGGCCTTCAGTTTCTTTATGTTCATGTTTAAAGTCCTGCATGTAAGACAGCCTAATTGACAGTATGCATTTTATTTAATATTGCTGCAGACTTAAAAAAGATTATAAATTGACATGCCTCAATATTATTCTTAAAGGGCCTCATTTATCATTTTAAGCTTCAGATAATAGGTCTATTTGACCGGAATTTCAAACATTTGTCCAGTAAATTGAAAACCTACTGGTTACGTTGTCTTGTGCCAATTTGTTTCTAGCAGAAAACCTGGTGTGTGACTTTTGGATAATGTTGAGTTGTTTGACTAGGGCGTCTGCGTCGTCCTTTCTGGCTCGGCTCCGTTGCCGTGTGAATGCGGCTTTGGCTGGTTCAGGTCCTTCTGCTTGCGGGGGTCAGCTCCCTTTTTTCCTTCACAGCAATCTGTGATGCAGAAAGCTTTCTGTAGGCTTTGAGACGGAGCAGGATTACTTTCAGCAGTGTTTGCGATTCACCTGATATTGGCAGTCTTTGTGTCTTTTGGAGTAAGTTTCTCCCAGAAATCCATGCTTTCCTTCGCCAGTGAAGGAGAGATCTGGATGCAGTAGTTTCTCCCCTTTGTCCAAGCCCTCAAAGGGCTAAACTGAAAGAGACCGCGGGCTAAGAGCAAAGCCTTTATAAAGGTTTCTTCTTCTCCTGTGGAGTCAGAATATGGATTAGCGCCACCCAGTGGCTGTGTGTGGCCCAACATTGGGTTTGTGCTTTAATAGGCTGTCAATCAAAATATACTCTTCGGGCTTGGCTCTGTTACACCTCTAGCCCATTTTAAACATTACCATGCCTTGGACGTGTTTTTCATCTGATGATGATGGAATAAATTAAATAATTGAACTCCCTTTTTGTTTTTACATAATGGTTAAATTGCAGGCCATTGATATAGGAAGAGACTAAATGTTAGCCCATCACCCTGTAGATGTCTGCACTTGTATCCAGACACAGTCTCACTTTGCCTTTGCATGAGTAATGCAACAGTGAAATGCTAAATTTTTGTGTAAGTGATCTAAGCGTCTTGCTTTAAGGAGTTAAATGGCCCAAATATTAGCTTTAGATTTGTTAAGTAATGCCTAATGGCAGGCTATCTTAAACCATTTGGTATTTAGTTGTTCATCTGAAGAGTTAACCTCATTCATTTTGCATGAACTGCAGTTAAACCTGGAAAGTGGTCTCATGCGTTATTTCATCTTTCTGCACAGCTTCTTATCTGATTCTTCCCATGACTCCTGTTATTAGTTGCTCACCTCCTATTAAATGTTACCGGCAGCTCCTCTGAAACCTGCCAATGCCTGAATGGAGGTGGTTATCATTTGGGGGTTGATGTCATTTTTGTGCATGTAGAGGTTTGCCTGTGCCCATTAACATTAACATTTAACTATTATGGCTGCCTTCATTCACACACTGACCATTGACCAACACTAATCTTGACCTTCCTCTGCTTTGTGAGTGAGGCTGAAGTAAGACTGGTAAGTAGGGTTTACAATATACCACACAGGAGTACTAGATTAGTCTACTATATACACCTTGTTAATATATTTTGTGGCAACCGAAATGAGCCTCCTGTGTGTATACCGTGCCACTGCACCACATAACATTACATGTCCTTTTACTAATAAAACCGCTGACATTTTTCCCGAGCCCGTGGTAGAGGTGAAGCAAAGACTTTGCTCTCCAACCATTAAATTAGAGCAAAGCATATTGTCTTCAAAATATACATGTTTGTGTAAAAAAAAAAGTGCTCCTGGATTTTGAAGTTACAGAACTAACGCCTTTTTTTAACACACATATTTCTTCTACATTGACAAGAGAAATCCCCTCATCACTACTGACTCCTGACCCTGCTTCTGACATTAATTCATATTTAAAAATAGTACAGAGTAGTACGTCAAGGAGAGATTTGTATTTATTTTATTCTATTGATTTTGTTTTGTTATCTTATGTCAGGAGAGAGACCTGACTGGCAACCCTGCACCTTGTAGTACGAAACCATTGCAATATGCCAAATAATATTCAATAAATGACCTGCTGCTCCAGATTAGCTACTCTGGACTTGACAACAGCTCTCATACTGTCTTTCCAATGACTATAATCTCAGATAAACACAGCCCAGCACCAGCATCTCAACAGCAACATTGTTCCCAATAAGATAAAAAAAAATAGGCTGCTTTTGCTTTTCATGGTCCCCATCTGATCACAATGACATATTATGTTATGATTCCCTATTAGATTATTGATGAGTATAGACAGTGGCCCCTCACTATAACATGGTCACCCTCTGCAGCCTTGCTGTTTTTCAGATTTTTTTTTTTATAGTGTAGTTTTACAAGCATTCTTGACAAAGCACTAACACACATTGTGTTCGGTGTTCTGATTGATTATAGCCAATTTTCAGTCTCCTCTCTGTGATGTCTCCTGCGTTTGCCGAATTTAGAAAGGCTGTTCATAAGAATATCGTCATCCAGAAAAAAAAAACAGCACCAACAACTACACATAACTATGTTCCTCACTTGGAAAAAGACACCTGTACCGAAGCCTTCAGTGGAAAAGTGCACCCGAACGGAGCGCGGATGAAGAAACTGTGTCATATTAATACTTTGAAATTTAACAGTATTTAAACTACTGAGAAATGTGTAAAAAATGTAATTAATGCGAGGTGTTTTACAGCCTTAAAACATATGTAATTGTAATAAAAACAAAAAAATAAAGAGGACTTCTTCGCAGATTTTGTCTGTTGCAATGGTAAATGGTAAATGGACTGAACTTATATAGCGCTTTTCTAGTCTTACTGACCACTCAAAGCGCTTTACATTGAAGCCACATTCACCAATTAACACTCGCATTCATACACCGACACCCAATATGGCTCGGTAGGACAATGTAGAATTTGGGGGTTAAGTGCCTTGCCCAGGGGCACATCGACATGTGACTGGAGGAAGCTGGAATCGAACCTACGACCCTCCGACACTACTCTACCACTGAGCCACAGTCGCCCACACAAGGTCGCAGGTTATTTCTAGAACATAACCCCCGTGATAAATGAGGGACCACTGTCCTACAATTTATGTTGTTTTAAGAAATTTGAAAATCATGCTCTGTGTTTCCCTTTTTGACTTGGAGCACCTCCCTTTCTAAAAGTCTCTGCATGGCCATGTTAATTTAGAACTTTTACAGCAAGTTAAAGAAATATGCTGATGACTATAGTGTATTCTGGACACGGGAACTGTTTGGAAGTTAAGACAAAGGTAGTTTCCAGCACAAACATTAAATGTCCACCCTTTAAATCTGTTCAAAATATGTAGCTCATGTTGGTATTGTAATGTGAAGCAGCTACTTTTTTTATGTACATGGAATAAATTGTATTTTGGTAGAGCTAACAGTGTGAAACTTGTTTCTCTGTTGCTTTTACAGCACCTCAAATTGATTTCGATGTCTAAAGGCATTTTTTTTTAATTGAACTCTTTTTTCCTCAGTGAATGAGCGACAAATTCTGAGTCACTTCTGTTTACAACTCCATGTTTAATTGGATGAGGGCGACATAAAGAGAAGCTAAACAAAGTGGGTTTACTTTACTTCAGATGGAGACTATCTATAATTACACCTCAGAAAAAATAATTGGCTTACTCCTTCTTGTAGCAGTTAAACATGTACAGAAATAAATTAAGTTCTTTAAGAGACTGTCTGACTGATCTGTTATAATTGGTTTCAGTTTCTTCCTTCAAAATAGGCAGTTTAATTGTATTAACACAACATAGTCATATAGAGAAAATAATCATGTATTGCCTTACAAAACTATTCAGACTTCTAGAAAACATTTATTCTTCCTCTAATTTATTCCCCTTGCTTAATGACTGCAGGAAATCAGCGACACAGAGATCCTGGAGCTGACCCACAGTGCACTGGGTCGTATGACTGTAATCCGACAGATATTTCCGCTATGGAAGGACAGCAGCACCCGTTGCATGAGACAGAAGCACCGGATCTCCTCGCTGCTGTGCGACCCACAGGAAGGATACTTGCAAAACCTGGAGGTAAAAAAACCCCAAAAAGAACTTACTGTTTCTGGCTGTTACTATGTCAGTCAGAAATATTAAAAAGCAGATTTAATTGTTGGTTTCATCTGACAGCTGTTGGCATCACAATCTGCCCTCTCTCGACCTCAGCAGTAGTTAGATTTTTACCTCTGTTGGGAAAAAAATTAGTGCTGTGAGCAAAGGAAAGGTTAGATTATACCATACCTATCACTTAGTGGTAACTGGAAAGGCTTGACTTATATACAGCCTGAAATCACCAGCAAAAAAACCCAAATTTTTTGTGTGTGCATTTAACTCTGTTACCTAAAAGCAACAATCCCTTCTATTTAAAAATCAATATTAGGGCACCGATCTGTCTTGACTCTTGATGATCAGTGCTATCCCTTCATGATTAACATCAGATCTATGCTTTTGGACAGTGATTAGATGATCTGAACCAACCAATATTAAAATTATTGTGTATAACACATGAGAAAACATGATAGAATTTTAACATCAGTTCTGTTTGTTTTCTTTTCATTTACATCAGTCAACTGTCATTTAAGATCTGCAGCTCCAGATTTTTTCCACCACTTTTCTTATCTTCTGTATCTGCTGTAGTTTTAGATTTAGATTATGTAGCAGGGACGTTTGCAATTTGACTTACCGGTAAACATGCAGTGGAGAGAACAAGTATTTGATACACTGCTGGTTTTTGAAGTTTTTCCACCTTCAAAGCATGGAGAGGTATGCGATTTGTATCAAAGGTACTCTTCAACTTTGAGCGACAGAAAGCAAAAATGCAGAAAATTAGTTTTTCTTTAAGAGGCCTAACTGCACCTGTTTGAACTCATTACTTGTATAAAACGGCTGTCCACAAACCTAAACAAACTCCAACCTCTCCATAATGGCCAAGACCAGAGAGCTTTAAAATGACATCAGGGATAAGATTGTAGACCTACACAAGGCTAGGATGGGCTACAGGACAAAAGGCAAGTAGTTTGGTGAGAAGGCAACAACTGTTTATGCAATAATTAGAAAATGGAAGAAGTTCAGGGTGACAATCAATCTCCCTAGGTCTGGAGCGCAAAGGAAAATCTTTCCTCGTGGGACATCATTGATCATGAGGACAGTAAGGGATGAGCCCAGAACTATACGGCAGGACCTGGTCAATGAACTAAATAGAGCTGGGACCACTGTCCTAAAGACAACCATCAGTAACACACTCAGACATCATGTACCAAAATCCTACAGTGCACAATAGGTCCCCCTGCTCAAGCCAGCGCATATCAAGACCGTCTTGGGAGATAAACTCCTCACTGTGTGTTTGGAGAAAGAAGAAGGATGAGTACAACCCCAAAGTGGAAACATCATTCTTTGGGGGATGCTTTTCTGCAAAGGAGATGGGACAACTGCACTGTATTGAGGGGAGGTTGGATGGGGCCATGCATCATGCGATCTTGGCCAACAATCTCCTTCCCTCAGTAACAGCATAAAGATGGGTCGTGGTTGGAATACAACCCAAAACAAACAGCCGGGGCAACTAAGGAGTGGCTTCGTAAGAAGGGGGTGGCCTAGCCAATCTCCAGACCTGAATCCAAAAGAAAATCTTTGGAGAGAACAGAAAGTCTGTGTTTCACAGCGACAGCCCTGAAACACTGAACACTCTGGAGTAGATCTGTATGGACGAGTAAACCTGGTTAAGAACTACAGAAAACGTCTGATCTCTGTAGTACAAACAGGTTTGTTTACCAAATACTGAGTTATGTTATCTGATGTATCAAATACGTATGTCATGCAATAAAATGGAAATTATTTAAAAATCATCCACTGTGATTTTCTGCATTTTTGTTTTAGATTCTATCCCTCACAAATTACAGACCTCTACATGCTTTGTTAGTGGGAAAACTTAAAAAATCAGCAGTCTATCAAATAATTGATCTACCCACTATAAGTGCACAAAATTAAAAGAGCAGTCTGCGTTGTGTATTAGGTAGAGTGTTTTTAGAGAACTTTAGTAAACAGCATTAGGAAAATGAAGGGATAAACTTTAGTCAGAGAAGTGATGGGTAAATTACTCTTTTTTTTTTTTTTTTTTTTTTTTAGAAAAGAATAGAAGGGGGAATTCTGCTGTGGCAATGGCAGTGACTGTGCAGTTATTAAAAATGAAAATGCTATATGAGTCTGCACCTAAGTAGGATATAAATATTTACAAGATGTGCATTTGTTTTTATTAATAAAAAAATACATTTACGAGAAGGTAGATATATCCACTGTGGAAACAAATGTACATATAAAGGCAGCAGAAATGTTATTTGAAGTGAGACATTATTGAGTTTGTTGGGAGCAGCTCTGGTTACAGAGTCTTACAGGTGCCGGGAGTGAAGACCTATAATTTTGTCCCTTCATGCACCTAGGATGCAACAGTCTGTCGCTGAAGGAGCTCTACAGCTCAGCAACAGCTTTATGCATGGAGTGGGAAAGCTTGTCCATCAGTGATGTTATTTATGCCTTCTGTCTCCTACCAACTACACGTGATCAATGGGCGTCCTAGAACAGAACTGGCTTTTTTGATTAACTTATCCAACCTCAGCTGTAGAGAAACTGCTGCTCTAACATATCACACAATGAAGAGGGGTTAAGGCCTCCAAAGAGTCAAAGAAGGTGTTTAGAAGCACTCCCTGGACTTCAAAAGATCTCTACAGTCTCTACACAGCAAAACTTTGAGTGTTAAATCAACTCCTATAGAGTTGATTTTAACATTTTGTCAGGGTTTTTATAGCTCCACACTCTGAATAGTTGATTTAACATTTCTTGAATAGTTAAATATTTAAAACCACACCAGAGTTCTTTCTTTAATTCACATTACAGGGTTAAAAGGAACAAGAGGGATTCAAAATCAACACTGTTGGGTGTTAAATGTGAACTCAATCAACACTGCAAAGTGTAAAGACAAACCTTCAAAATTAACACGGACAAGTGTACTTATAAGATAATTAACACTCATTGGTGTACATATTGAGACATACCCACATATGGTATTCAGAAAGGCAGAAGTAACGTATTTTTAACAAATATTTATTTCTATCAAATAACATACAGTATTTGCAGTCATGAGGAAGAAATAATTCTAGTGTGACACTACTCATGAAATCAGTCACTGGAGTGAAAAGTTCATTCACACTTCTCACAGCTACCGCATGATCACGATGGTCAAGGCACAAAGCGAACTCCTGTGCTCCGCCGTCTCTATTAGACGCAGACAATAACCATCAAACACTGACAACAACATAACTCAAAGGATAACCAAGGAGCATGGCCACATGTAGGGCACAAACTATAATGTACAAAGGAGAACTTCTACAATTAACCCAAACACATTACCCACAAGTCTTTGCGGTGTAAAACAAAATCTATGGGCTCTTGGTGGAGCTTATTTACGTCTGGAAGGAGTTTAATTAACTCTGAACTGGCATTCTTCATTCATTTAACACCAAAAAAATATCACTTGACTTTGAATTGCAAGGATGGAGGTTTATTTAACTCTGATCTGAGTTAGATTAACACCAGTGTGATCAACTCAGATAAATAACTCCAGACATAATTAAAATTACTGAAATTACTTGAAATTACTCCGTTGGTGTTAAAATTAACTCAGATTTTTTTTTTACTCTCGTAATTCAACACCCCAATTTTTGCAGTGTACAGCAAATAGATTCTGCTCTGACCCTCCATGTAGAGAACATCTGTGTTGTGGCTTTCAGTCCATTTTATTGTTTAGATTATTTCACCTTTTCTTTGTAATTTACAGTAAACAAAATATAATAAGTCATATATATTAATTTAGAACAGATATTTAAATTTCAGTTATTGATTTAGTATTGATGTAAGTGGAAAAAAAATTCCTCCCAGCAATCATAAAAATTTTTATTTTGTCTGCGTGCCACTGACGATGCTGCTCTGTGTTGATAATGGCTGTTCAAGCTAGAAGGCAGTGAGGTGACCCGCAAACTTGCGACAGCAAAAGCTCATGG
This sequence comes from Apricaphanius iberus, assembly GCA_028564705.1. Taxonomy (NCBI): domain Eukaryota; kingdom Metazoa; phylum Chordata; class Actinopteri; order Cyprinodontiformes; family Aphaniidae; genus Apricaphanius; species Apricaphanius iberus. The sequence goes on along the minus strand of JAPXFQ010001878.1, from coordinate 5,850,369 downwards.
GACATTGTATTAATTGATAAAATTATTATTTGTGGTATTTTAAAGTGTGTAAATGCATGCATAAATGTATCCCACATATAGTTGCTTGTATTTCAATTTGTGTGCTCAAAGTCCATACCCAACTCTCCCTAAGATTTTGTGGCATTAGTCAATATGTTAAGTTCACAGATGCTCTCAAACTAAACTGACAGAGCTTGAGTTATGTGCAAAGCATGTAAATACATACTCCCCACATTAATATCCTCTCACTAATATTTATGAACTACTCTGTGTTGTTCTCAACACAAGTTTGTGGTTATAATTAGGGATGTCCCGATCCGATCACGTGGTTTCAGACTCATTTGGAATCTGATGTTATCTTATGTTATAAGTTTTAAAATGAGGAAACATTTCTCCAATTAAAGGCAAGGCAATTTTAATTGTATAGCACACTTTCAACACAAAGCAATTCAAGGTGCTTTACATGATTATAAAAAAATGATAAAAAAAAGAAAATTTAAGCAAATGATAATTAAAAGAAAGCTTAAACATGTATAATCAACTAGCAATATTAAAATAGAAAAAAGCATAGAATCTAACTCAATGCATTTAAGCCAATCAGAAGTCTAAAAAGTTCTGAATTAACCATTTCTTGATCTGTAAACTCTGCTTCAGCAGCAGAAAAGGGGCAACCGCAAAGAGTGCAGTCATGCTCCAAAGTCTCAGAAACAATTCAGTGTGTAATCAGCTCCCAATCAGCGGCATGCCTTGATCAAAGAGTCTGGGAATATTTTCTTTAATTGACTAATTTACCTGGAATATGTGTGTAAAGTTGAAAGTATAGTGGTTAGTGTGAATACTAATCTGTAAAAATGACAGCCTTTAGTTTTTTACATCACTCTTCAAATAAACCGGTCAAATACGGAAAATAATCAGTTAACACAAGCGCTGATATGTATATTAGGGGTGTCATGATTCTCCAAATCCTCGATTTCATTTTCGAATTTGTGGTCAAGGTTTAATTTGATTCTCTTGTATTCTTTTCCCCCCTTTCTTACAGTACAGAGCCATATGTCATTTTTAGACTAGTCTAGTCTATAACCATTGGTTTTATTCAGTAAATAGTGTACACTAAATGTTATTTAAAGACATATAAGTGATGCAATTTCCATCATTCTTTTGTAAATAGTACATTAGGCATTAATGGTCAAATTGAAATAATTTATTTATAAATGTAACAATCTTGTTTAAATAAATAACAGCAATGATTACTAACAAAGGATGGCTGCCATCTAGTGACTCTTTTTAGCTACTGCAGCACAACAACTCTTAAAGGAGCATGAGGCAGGCTGTATTGAGCAAAAGGTTTTTCAGTTTGTTCCCGAACACTTCCACACTGTGCTACAGGGATGAGGTGAGTCTACTTTGCTTGCGCTTTAATGGCAGTTCAGCTTCAAACAGGAAGAAGACAGTTGGTACTCGCAGTTAAAAAACTCAAAGCAAACTGAAAGTGACACTAAGAAGAAGCAGATTGTATTAGCAGTATGAGTCAAAAAAAAAAAAAAAAAAGTCTGACCAGTACCCGGATATTTATCGGATACGCAGTCACGAGCTACAGGCGAGGGAGACAGGAGGAGATGCCAGCGGTAGCTATCGGAGGATATTGAAGTGCCAGGTAACCAGATAAATATTTTCTTTTAAATTTCTTGTCTTGTTAGTTAACACTAGCCAAACGTGGTTAGTGCAACTATGGCACGTATACCAGTTAGAGGAGTAAGGAGAAAGAGACTAGGAAGAATAGAGCAAAGGGAGGGTATGTTCAGAAATAACAGAGAAACAACAGAAAAATCCCTGCTGATCTGTGTATGGTCGATGTGAACACAGCTTAAGAGTTTGTGCACCCTCCTGTGATAGTCGCTGCAGTTACTTACAGCGCCAGCCACGTCACTCATGAGTTCTGTTTATTAATCCTGTCTCATGCTCCTTTAAATAAAGGAGACTGTTCCGGATAGTTCAGAGAAACGAGCTAATGTACAGGAAACAGTTGTCCACTTGTTTACGACTTGCAAGGTTGTGACCTAATATCGATCGATTTTTGATCAAAAATCCAGATTGTGACACCCCTAATGTATATACATTCTCATTATTACATTTAGGTTAAGTGGTATTTGTTGTTATATTAGACTTTTTATATTTACTGAAGTGAATAATTTGTTATTTGTTACTTGATTGTTCAAGCTACCTCACAGAGGTGCTCAGTTTAAGAGATGTGTTAAATATTAAAATGAGGTGAATTAAATCAAAAATAATGAACATCCTGGATCTGTTTCTTTGCCCTTCTTGATTCTTTTTTTATGTATTACATATAGAACTTTAGGACTCGGCTTCTGTAGATACTCAAAATCAAATTGCTCAGACTTTAAGGCAAAAAACCTTATTGGGACCTCCCAAGTTATAGTGTGACACCAATGAACAACTGTTAGATATGAATATTTTGTGGATCATATTAAAGTTTTTGTGGAGATATAAAACACATTTTCTAAAAATTGGTTGCTTTAAAGAGCTGTTCCAAAGTAATCTCTCTGCAGATCAGATTATACTAGTAAACAGTGTTATTTTTTTATTTTCTTCGATTTTTCATTTGAATTTGAATCATTTATTTCCAGGTAGTTATTTATTTATTTTTTTTTGGACAGGTGCAACTCTCAATTTCATCTCTCCCAACTTTTTGTGAGTTGAAAATGCCTAATTTATTCAGAATAAGTACCCCCTTTGTACTGTGTGTACCAATTATTATTTCAAACTATGTTCTCCATCCTTCTTCTTTCTTGATGATAGGAAGACATTTACAAAGGGTTGAAAACACAAGCTTGACCTCAACGGCTAAACATGAACATTCAAATCCCATACATAATTTCCGAATCATTTTAGTCATACTGAGCCACAAGAGAACAAAAGGTTAATTTTAGTTAACAAAAGGAGTAATTAGAGGGTCTGCTTTGTTAAATGAAGGGCAAAGAAGGATGTAAGGAGTTTTCGTATTAGGAAAATGATGATAGGAATTAATCAATTTAGAGGAAGAGCTTCTATTAGCATTGTTGCGTCATCTTTATTGTGATTCCTGTCATGATCTGCAAAGCTCATAATAAGACAGAGTCAGGAAGATTCCATTTTACTTTCGATTTGAATGAAAATGTTTCCTCTAGATCAATCATCTCTTCAGGTAGGCAGGATGTATAACAATTTCTGCTCCGATCAGAGGGAGTGAGGTTCTCCTCAGATCCAGAACGGACAGAATATGAGTGATTCAAGAACACCAAACTCCACATATTAACGCCCATTTTTGACATGTGGTGAAGATGACTCAGCACTCAGTTTATAAGGTATACCTGTTCAAGTGCCTGTCAACAACATTAGTTAATCAGCTAATAATAAGGCAGAAACTTTGTGTTTTGGCACCAAGAAATGGGGACGTTGACTTGTGGATTTTTTGCAACCTGGACTTTATTTAAGGCATCTCTCCCACTTGTACGTTTTGCCGAGCCGTACTGTACCAGTACTATCGGTAACGCGACTCGACACGGCTCGTCAAGTGTTGCTTCACAGTTGCAACAAACCAGAGCGTCTGAAGTGAGCGGGTGCGTTATATGGTGGGCAGCGCCAGAGTACGTAGCGGGAAGTAAACAAATGCTCGGAGAGGAATAAGAACAATGGCGACCTCACAAGCGATCCTGAGCTTTTTACTCAGTTTGTGGATTTCTGTAGACACACGTCGAAGAGAAAGCCTCTCTCATCGAAGAATAAAGACCTCAGAAAAGCTGCACACTGCGAGGAAAAACATGGTGAAGTAGTACAAACCAGTGTGAGAAGTTCTGCAGGAGAATGACAGGACCCCGGCAGCTTGTGTGGGTAAGCCGATGCAAATACTACCCCGGTGTGATGGGCTATAAATACGCGCTTGGTATTTATTTATTTACTAAAGCCCAGAGTAAAAACCTATGTTAACAAGTTGGCTTTATTAATAAGTATTCTGTGTGTGCGTGTTTCAGATGAATGCTCTGTGAAGTTGTCGTAGCCGACCGTCGGTTATGTCGTTTAACTGGGCCTTGCAGTAATGAGACGTTCTTCTGGGTTTCACCGAACCTCAGTGGCTACAGAACTTCAGGATGTCAGAACAAATTCATCCACATGTGCAGCAAACTACATCCATCGCTGGAGCGACGCAGCTTTTCGCCTCTGTGTCCCCTTAAAGAAAGGAGTTGCCATATACATGCTACGAATTCTATGGATTACAAACCACAACTATATGTTTTGTAATAAAGCTGTAAGCTTTGAAAATGTTTTCAGTTTTTTTAAATCAGCACCACTGCAATGTGTTTTACAGATATCCCATCTTTGAGTAGGCTTCGGCTTTTCAGCAGCTTTCAAATGTATGCAGTTTATTTAGCAGCGCAAGACTTTTTTACTTTTAACTTCCAGAGCAATTGTTGCTATCAGATTTTTAAAATGTTGCTGAACCCTGATGCCAGACATAATTAGATAAAATGATTCCATCAACCAACATGTAATGAAACTGCAAATGGTAAGCATGGAAATTTTTATTGGACAGGTATAGAAAAAGTTCAGAAACAAAACTCCAGCTGCCCATGTCTGTGGTTCATGGTGTAGTCTGCAGCATCCCGGGAAGGTTTGATTGAAGGCAGATTGAAGGCATTGTGTCATCTCCACCCCTCTTAAGCTGGTTTCCTGCTTCTGCTCCATCAGAAGGTGTTGATCCCACTACAACAGATCGCAGATATTTTTTTTAAGTACTATGCTTACAGTGCATTTAAAACATATACTACTAATTAAAATTAAGGAATAGAAACAAATGTCTGACCGTGCTGCAGAAAACGTAAGTAGGTCATTCATATTTACAAAAAAAGCAAAAAACGGCAACATAACTAATTTGGATAAATGATAATAAAAAGAACTGTCATACTGAAGATAATATGCAGCTGAATAGGTTAATGTGAATAAAATATACAAGCGGCATGAAATGTGCTTCTTACCGAGAGTACGAGACAGTGAGTTCAGGACTTCGGCGTTCTCCGTTTCTCTGCTTCGGCCTGCAGGTGAGAGACATCAGCTATGAACCACGATCAGCCCCGACTCCTCCTTGATAACCCTCTCACAGCGAGGAGCTCCATCCAGCTCACACCGAATCTTCTCTTCAGCCAACAAGCTCAGAAATGCTGAAACTCCGTTTGGATCACAGCACTGGTTTTTAACGTTGTCATTGTTCTTCAGCAAACACTAAACACATCAACTCTCTGCAGCGAGGTTTCAAAATGGCGGGCGGTTTGAAGACGCTGTCAAGTTACTCTCCAGTGACTCCGCCCTCCAGCCAATCAGTGACCGACAGCCGTCTGACGTCGCTTTTCAGTACCAGTTCAGCACGGATGATACCACAGCTGAGGTGGTACGAAAAATAGTATCGGCGCGGTTTGGAGCGGCTCAGCCAGACTTCTGCTGAAAGGTAAAAGGTACTGAGGTTGAGTAGATCCGAGTCGAGTCGAATCGTACCGATAGAGAGACGTCTTTATAACATGCATTAAGTTCACTTACTCTTCCAGGGTCTTTTTTGGGGTTTTAATCCAACCAATTCAAACATACAACAACTGCCGATTTCACTGAAATTGCAGCATCTGACATTGTAGTTGTTGTCTGAGCAGGACTAAAATGCAGCCTTCATAAGCTTAACTTAGTGCACTTGGTTCTGTGGTTTGTGCAATTTGGGAACATGAAAATGCTAACTATGCTGATGTTTGCAGAAGCAAGTCCTGTCTAACCGACCGCCGCCATTGAGCACAAAGTAAAAGCCCCGCTCAGACTACAACTGGGATGCCACAAGGCAGTAACGTAGCTGGTGTCGCAGGTTCGTGTAAATTGAATTAAAAGCCTCCAAAACACCCCAGGTGACAGCAACAAAGCACCTCTGGGATCCTTCGAACTCACAGGGGAAAATGGCTAGCAATTCAAAACAAAACATTAGTGAAATGAAGGCATTTCTTGGCAGATAATGTCTCATTTAGAGGCTGCACTTTGGTTACCCATTGACTCCCCTTATAAGGTCTGGTTAAACTGTTTAGGATATTTGCATACTGTAAATGTTTTTCCCCAATCTTCGGTCCCCCTAGCACAATTTGAGCATCATTTAATGATAATGGCTCACCCAAGTATTGGTACTGGCCATAACAATGTTGTTGTATGGCAACAATAATACAGCTGATGTCTTGCAGAATAGTGCACAGTGTCAATAGTCTAACGGAATTTGATTCATACACAAGTTTTAAACATTGGTTCAGTCTTTAACAAGAATGCTAAGGTGGTAAGTCAATTCAGTTAAGAGAATATTTGATGTTTCTAGCAATGTGTGGATAATGTTTCCACACATAGGCAATACATAGGATAGAGAGACAAACCATTTTTTAAGCTTGTTCTTTGAAGGTTCAGAGTCAGCAAGGTTAAGATATTCATGCATGACCAAGCACTTATATTGCAACCTGTTGGGATACAAATTTTTATTTGTTTGCTTTGACTTGCATACGTTTCACTGACACCAGCAGAGTCTCCAGCAGTAGTACAAATGCTGAGAGAAGTTGTTTGATGAATATTTTCTTTTCTGGTAGCTTGACCAACGGGACCCACAGAGTATAGTAACAGCAATTGAATATCAAATTTCAACAACAAAATTGTGAATCTTTGACTTGCATTAGGAGGAAGACTTTCTTAATTTTATTCTGTACATCATGAACAGAAACCAAAACAAATACATGTAAATGTATTTATCATAAAGTAATTGTTATGAAAGTTGATCTTAATGTCAGATAAACAGTTAAACAGAGAGGATTTGTTGTTTTTCTTACACCATGAAAGAATCAATTATGAATGTAAATAGCAAAAATAAAAAAACTAAAATTACTGTATGAATTTAAAATGTTCACCAGCTAAATTTAGTTTTTTTGGTCAAAAATTATCTCCCACTGTGTCTGCAGGTCTTTTAGCCTCTGTCTTAGACAGGCCTTCCCGCCAGTGCAAAGCAGTTTCTGATTTAATCCGTCAGCGTGCTTTACTTGAAACAAATTGAAATTGGTTTCATTCCAGAAAATTTGGTTGCATCTAATCTTCAGGCACAATCTTCCTCCCACTCTTACTGAGTGTTATTTCCACTTGTGAAATCTCTGTGGTGATGTGTGTCTGACATTTAAAGACAACAAACAGAACAATTACTGTAATGCACACTGACAAATGCTGGCTTTTTCTCTGTCATGTTTTGACGTTTGTTGGAGACGGGTTCAGTTTTTTCTCATCACATTGAACATTGAGGACCAAAGTCATTCTCTTTTTCATGTTTTTCTTTATTCAGACTCCTGTCTCTTCTTTTCCCATGAAACTGCTCAGCTGTCTCCTGTTTTCAGTCTGTTTTGGCTTATCTTTCAATACCTCTTCTCCTTTCATATCATGTCTCATCCCTTCCTATCTCCTTCTGCCATCTGATATTAAATATTCGCCTAGGAATATTTGCCTTTTCTTTCATTTCTCACCTCCATCATTCTTGCTATTCTACAATGACCCTCTTCTAGCTCACATGGAACATTCAGGGGGAAATGTAAATGAGGACATTTGTCTGAATAATTTATGCAAACAAGGACAAAACATTTAATTTAAGAGACCGCTGCAGTGTGAAGATCTTACACAGAATAAGGCTGAATTGATATGAAAATCTTTCAAAAAGTAACATTTTCTCTCCCCTCTTGTACCTTCACTCCTTTTCATAGCCTTGTCTTTTGTCTTGTAAAATTCCATCTTTAGTCCCTCCATGACCAAAGAGGACGTAGAGAAGTGTGTGTGTGGGTTGGCCTCTGGAAGCATGCAGTGTGGCCTTCATGCAAGTCAGCTCTGCTTATCTGGACAGTGTGATGCTCATTTGTCACCCTGCATTTGGTCTCTCCTTCCTGCCTCCATGTGTGTGTGTTTCACAGTGTGTTTCCTGGGTCCAGGTCAGGGTGACATGTGGACAGGCTGGCTGCTAGCTGACTCTGGTCTCAACACCATCCAGCTTGTCTGTGTGCTTGTGTGCCAGCAGCGCTCATGGTGGTGGTAGATTTGTGGTGGCTGATGATGCAATTCCACAGATGTGTCACACATGTGGTCATTGTGTTGGATGGTAGGGCAAGCTGTTTATTCACATTTAAAGGGATGGTTGGTTTCCTTTATTTTTAATTTAGTCTATGCAGGATAAGTATGAGCAGTCAGTATATGACCAGCAACGACACTAGGATTTCTATAAAAAATTGACAGTTATTCTACCTGAAGGCCTGGATGATGTTTATGAATATCTAATCAACATCCAATTTCTGTCAGTCATGCTAATTCCAACGAGCTGTATTCAATCATCATCCAAGGTAAACCACTGAACCCGCGGTCGCCGAATTAGAATATATATATATATATATACATATATATATACTTCACATTTTTTTTTTTACATTACACTTCTAATGTAGATTATATGTAATTATCCAGTATACTAATTATGGATATGGATTATTGGTTTACGTTTTCTCCATAAATCTGCAATTAACATATAACAAGAAATGTCATTGAAAAGAAAATGTACATAACAGCCATTTCTCCATCCATGGTTAAACCTACAGGGGCAGAGCATGTGTCTGATGATAATTTAGTGACGGTGGAGGGTTTGGCATAACATGGTTCTGATGATGAATTGGTGTTGGTGGAGGGATTGGTGCTTGTGGCATCTAGATGCCAGTTCTGTCACCGGTGTAACACCATAACCAGCCAGCATCATGTCCAGTGACGAATCTTACAGGGTAAGGACTATTTTGTACTAATAAATTTAAAATACTAAACAAAAGAATAATTATAACAAAATATGGGTCAAAAGCAACAGTAAGTGTTTGTACCTGCCCTTTCTGCATCTTATTTTAGTAGCTGAGTGGTATCCTACTCTCCTCTTGGTGATATCCTCTATAAAAGTCATAATATATACTTTAGAATTTACATAAACATCCAACAGATTTCACAGCGTGCGTATCTGACTGTGTATGGTTGGAGACCTATGTGAATACAGAAAGCTAGCTAGAAAAGTATTTATAATAGCCAATCACCGCAGCTGTAAAAGCGAGACTACTATTCTGGGGAGTGCAGGAGGAAACCGATTCCTTTTCTTTTGCTTACTTGGTGTGGAGGTTGATGCTCTCATAGCTAGGAACGTCATATACACAAGTATTGCAAAGTTGTTTTACCGACAGCTAACTTTACCCGTTAGCAAGCTTTTTTACCTCTCTCCATGAGAAACTTTGCCATTTCCACGTACGTTTTGATGCCGTAAAAGTTTTTTTTTATTTGTGTCCATCTGCTGTAGGCTTCACCTAAACTAATTCTGTTTTTAGATATTATAAGGTCGCTCCTCTTCTGAGAAAGATAATGAAATCTATGGGGCTCAGACACAGCAGCTACACTGACCGAGTGCTCCATTTTCTACAGTATGCCTTGTTGCTCCATGCAGTTGTTTACAATAGTATTTGGCAAACCACAATGCAGCGCCGCTGTTGGCTGGAACACGTAAATATAAACAGTGCGGTGGTCGGAAAAAGTTAATATTTTTTTATGATGTTAGGTTAAATATAAAGTTTAAATGAAAGGGTGCACTTTCATTCCGCACACCTCTAAATTCCCCATTGAAGTATTACTTTTTTAAAGGGATAGATTTTAAGAAAACTTTCCCATATTCAACCTTGAAGTGTATGAGATTTTTCATTATAGATGTTGACAGAAGTTTGACATATCTGCCTATACAGAGCCAGCTACAGTCTGTTCTGTTTGGTTGCCTATTTGTTTCAGTTGCTTATTTGTTTGTAGTTTCAGAATGTCAGGAAGCAATGCTAAGAATAACTAGCCCATAGCTTCAGGCTACGACTTATCTGCAATAGAGAGAGTAACTTAAATGTACCAAATAAATCCCAAAAGTCTACTTACAAAAGCCTTGTTTTAATCTTTTTTACCAAATGTTACTTACTATCTTTTTTTTATGACAATAATTACTGTCATCATTAACGGTTCAATTGAGATTCTTAAAAAAAAATCTATACTTCGCTTTTTAATATTGATACAATGTTGTGACATAAAATATTGCGATATATACATATTTTTATATATATATGTTTTCTTACTTGTATGCTTAGAGATATTACAGATACTATATTTGGATGTGGTTTGTGCCATCTTTTGTTTCACTGTGTTTTTATTGTTGCACAAACAACTTTACTAGCAGCATAACACCTGGTTTAACTCCTTATATTAGCTACATGCAGCAGGACCATAACAAATTTCACTTTTTTGCAAGCAGTTATGATGATGATGGTAATTTTATACCTAACCATTGTTGCATCAGAGATTTTTACTTTATTAGGCTTTTCTGAAGTAAATATTAAAATATCACAAAGATCCCACAGATTGGCTGAGCCCAACTGAAGCAATTCTTCCTTGTTGCACCAAAAAAAAACTTAACACATGAGCTTTTTTTACTCAGATTTTTACCTGATTTCACAGTGAGTGAAATAATGACATATTATATAATCTGAAAAAAGAAAACAAACCCTGACAGTTTGATTCCAAAGCAAACTAGGCTTAAAATCAGCTTCTTGACAAGCACAGCTCTAGGATATTATCTACTGTTTGTTGCAGGGCTTACATACATTTTAGGAGGGATGTTGACCCACGCCCTGTACGTAAACTTTCTTTGAGGTTTATTGCGTGATGCTCTGAAACTCAAAGTTTCATATGCCTCTTTATTTTCTGTGGGCTTGAGGTTTAGAGATTCATTTATCAAATAATTTCAGTTTATTTATAAAGCACCAATTCACAACACATCTGCGATGTTTCTACCCCGCCTCTCGCCCGTTGACTGTTGGAGATAGGCACCACCCTTCGAGGATAAGACTATATATAATAGATGGATGGATGGATGAATGAATTCACAACAGGTCATTTCAAGGCACTTTAAAAGAAAATGAATTTCAGTTCAATTGTACATAAATTCAAGTGAATCATTTAGTTAATTAGTCAAATCTGTTTAAAGGTTTTCTGTCTAGGAAACCCAGCAGATTGAATCATGTAATTGACTTGCAGCATTTTGTCTTCCTGAATGAACATGTAGCAACAGTAGACAATCGCCTGCATTGTGTTGTTGACTTTACAGCAATCCTTCTTACTGAGCAAGCATTCACCAACAGTGGAGAGGAAAACCAGAGCCTGGCTAAGTACGAGCGTCTGGGGAGCAACATCCCAGCTGATGCCAACCCCGGCGAACTGAATTCCAGACAAAGGTTTAGCTGCTCTGGAGAGCAAAACATTGAGATAAAACAAAGTTAACAAAGAAACAAATAAAACAATTTATAAAGCGATTTTTGAACGACATAGCTTTTCGGGGTTCTTTACAGATTAAAATGACCCAAGGTTGCTCTATGATTGTATTGTAACTGTCCTCATTCATTCTGTTGCATTACTGGCTCAGTGTTGGTGACAGAGTGCTTCAGTGGGGCAGTATCTGACCACAACTCTTTGAATCTTTTAGATGTTTTCAGAAACCTAAGCTAGGCCTATACCCGTGCCTCATATAGAAGCAGGCTGCTAGGTTGCAGTATGTTTCAGTGGAGTATGTCACCACTGGTTTACCCTGCTGGTGTCGTTTCACACAGATAGATTCCAGCTTCTAACCAAGCTTCTTCACAGTGTTTATTTTTTTTCCAGTTCCTTCCAGCTTTATGACAGTTGCCATCTACGTAGTTCCTGACAACCTTTGACATTTTCTCTCTCCAACCAGGTGTCCAACCTCTATCTGTATGATAGCGTGCTGATGCTGGCAAACGCTTTCTACAGGAAGCTAGATGATAGGAAGTGGCACAGCATGGCGAGCCTAAACTGCATCAGAAAGTCCACTAAGCCATGGAACGGAGGCTGGTCAATGCTGGACACCATTCAGAAGGTAAAACACAATGCTAGATCTTCTCGTTTTAGTTCCATGTAATAGATTTACACTGAGAATCTTGCTTGGCTCCTTCAAGACAGGACTTTTCTCAGTAGCAGTTTTAGGCACAGGCAGACCAGACAGCTGACACTGGAGCACCAAAGCTCTTTGAAGAAGAGTAAGGGGAGGACTGCAGGGCACAGTTCGCCTCTGGGTCTCTCCCAAAAAAAATGGACGGGCAGGGGGAATTCACTGTATAAAATGGCTAATCAGCCACACCTTGATGTTATTCCATATTACACACTGAGCACACAGATCTGCATTTTTAAACAGCGGCAGGAAGCAGAAATGAAGGTTCTCTCCCACAAAGACCACATCTGCACAGTGAAAAACGAAGCCCAGCACAACATGTAGGCCACCACAATCACAAATGTCACTTTGGTGTCTCTCTTTATGGAGAACCAGCATTGATGGAGAATAGAGATACACATTTTCATCATGCAGTGTTTCTGCCACATCTAGATCTGGTTTGAAAAAAAAAAAATGCTCTTCAGTCTGACCATTCAGTATAACATGTTGCAGAATGCAAAACTACTGAATGGTACAATGAATATGCTAATCTTCACGGATGGGAGTAATTTAAATAGAATATAACTTTTTAGCTTGTGAAAGATTAGATCTGATTCAGCCTACTTTAAAACTTTAAAGTTCGTGTTCTCTTTTTTTCCAATTTAATTAAAAAGAACCTTCAAGATTTACCAATAACATTGGGATGATAATAAGATGAGGAATAACCTCCAGTTAACAGAAGCTGTATCTAACATGAAGTGAAAACATTACTCCGATGTGAAAACTCATTCTGATGCATCTCATAATTCCAGCTAGACTCTCATTCTGATGCTCTAATTGCTAAAAGAAGCTTTTCAGTCATACTGATGAGTCCCTCTGAGCAAAATTTGCTCTCTGTTATTAAACTCCCCCCACACAGTTTGGGCCTTTGACATGTATCAATGACATGATAAATGACAATAGAGCTCATTAAGATTATTCCTGTGTCTTTCTTCAGGTCTAAATCAGTTCATTAAAGTGACACAGAAGAGAACATTTCATGGAATTACACGATAAATTATGTTGCCCCCCCCCCCAAATTTATAAAACCCTACTCCCTAAAAAATCCTGGGTTAAAATCAACCCAACTCATTTTTTTTAACCCAACATTTGGGTAACTATTGGACTAACCCAGCAGAAGTTAATCTGACCCAACAAAATGGGTTAGACATTTACTGTAATTTAAATGCTAGGTAAAAGTGAAATCAGTTTTAGCCCAGTGACACATCAAGGCCAGGCCTCGAACTGCCAGCCTCCCAAATTCTAGTCAAATGCTCATCTCCTGGGCCACAGCAGCTTTCTACCTATCAGTCTAGCAAAACGGCACACTTAGTGGGGAATCCTAACATGACCAAAAGCCTACGAATATGAACTTTTGTTAACTTGTCTAGTAAGTGGTGTGTAGTTTATTAAACAGAGTTATACACTGAAATATAGAAGAAGGAAGGTTGTCGCATAGCTGAACAACAAAGCAATACGAAAAATAAATGTATAAAAAAACCAAACTAAAACACATGGCTTAGTCTGAAGGCGTTACTGGCAAAGAAACGGTGAAGAACTTCCAAAAAAATTACCTTGGTACTGAATCCTCAACAAGGCTGGAATTTTATTGTATGGTACGGCCGGATGTCAGATGGCCCCCTACCATGACCCACAAAAGCAATTAAAAGTGTGAGATCAATGGGGGTGGGAAAATTAGCCTATGTGGGGTCCCCGAATCTTGAGCTGCAACTTTTTGTTGGTATATTATTCTGTTTTATTATTCTGTTTTAATATTAAGGATATTCTTTCCTATACATCCATACATCCTATGTACTTTTTGAGAACTTTGTTTCTACATTCAATGGACGGATGGATGGCATAGAAAAGCCTAGATGTTATAACCATACTTTTTCTCCAGGTGACACCCCGGTGACCTTTACATCTGAAATTTGATCATTTAAGTTTATCCCTGTTGTGATGACTGTCTTCAGTCTTACTTTACATGCAATAGAAGCTAGTGTAGGTTGTGGATTGACATTTAAACTGCAGCCTTTTAGTGGAATAAACCGATCTTGTTTATCAACCTGATGATAATTTTCATGTTGTCTTACATGAAAAAATCTTTAGAAAGATCAACATGGGCATTTTAAAACAGTAGGCTAATCTTTAACTTTTGAAGCTGATCAATTCTGGTCTTTAACATTTAGGGCCAAATACTTAAAAATTACAGTTGTTGGCAGATTAAGTCACAACATAAATTTGGTAGAGGCAAGCCACTGCATGGATATTAAGTGGGTATATTTCAAGACGATATCTCACCGTACCGCTTGTGAAATCTTTACAGGAGCTAAAAGTGGAACTCCAGAACTTTTGTTTGTTCCTGGGTAGTCTTTTTAGATACCTGAAGGTGCCATGTCCATCCATTCAAATAATTATATACAAGTATGAACAGCATGGGAATATTCGGCTGTCATATCGCTCGAGAATTAAACTTAAGTCTCAGAGAAAATCGAATTTTAAATGTGTATAACAGCCCCAGAACAAAAGCAGGAGACATTGTGAAGATGCTTGTCACATATTTTGATTGTTCAAGATTAAACAAGTCATGGTTAACCACTGAACTGAAAGACAACAAGAATTGAAAGAAATCATTATCCCAACAGTAGCATAAAAAACAGATTAGTTTGCATTTACGTTCAAAAACATTTAACATTTGTCCATGAAAACCACTCCTGCAGTTGTTGAAAAAACGGGGAGCTTGAAAGCCCGAGAAGACCATCCCAACTGTGAGATACATGAGTGGCTACATCATGTTTTCTGGTTGTTTTCTTCCAGGAACTACACTTTATGACACCATCAGTTTTGGTGTCTTGAGAAAAGACAATCTTGTGGAACAAGTAAAGCAACGTGTCAGTCAATAAATGTAACCAAAACTATTTTAAACAATGATAGTAATGAACGTTAAAAAGCTACACACCTAACCTACTATGAACAATACAGATTTTAATAAGATTTGCTATATTAAGCATGACTGATTATGAGAAATCCACTTTGGAGTGTTCCAGACCAACTTGCTGATTTCCTTTTTTATGAAAATTTTGAGTAGCAAAGGAGGTAGAAATATCTGATCTTGTGATATGGTAAAAACAAATCTGTGATTGGTAATGTCCTCTCCTCGCTCAACCCGCTTCCTGCATCCCCAATGTTTCAGGGAAACATCACTGGTCTGACGGGAACGATGGACTTTAAGGAGAGTGGTTCAAACTCTCACGTCCAGTTTGAGATCCTTGGCTCCAGTTTCAGTGAGACCTTCGGCAAGGACATAAAAAGGGTGAGTTAAAGAAAAAACTTTTTTTTTTTTACTTGAAAAATGGCTATTGCACAGTCAAGTTTATCCGTCACTGTGGATGACACATCCTGTGACATGATGGTCTGTTCTAAGAAACTTTTCCACAGACTTCATGGTTCTCCCAATCCCTGTAGCCTGCATTAGCACAGAGCTGCCTTGTTTTTCATAGAGGAGCCAAGTGTTGGCTGTTGCTCTCATTGCAGCTGAATACAATCTTTCATTAAATCTGTTGAGATGTAATGTAGTGATGTATACAAATACCATTCGAAAAACACATGGAGATCTTTATCTAGTCTGTATGTTATTTTGAATTTTGCAACTTTTAGACGTGAAGCCTCTCAAGGGTCAATGAAGCAGGTTACTCTACCCTTTTATTTCCTCAGTTTGGTCTTGTACTTTTTAAGTTGTCTTTGGCAGAGTTCTAAAAATAAGAAAAAAAATATTCATGAAGGTTTTAGTTCAAAGTTTTAAATCAAAAATATATAGAAGAAACTTGATAGTGATAATCCATTTCTTTAAAAACCACAAATGGAAATTTGTAAAAATCAAGCATAGTAGAGCGTATTGTGTTCTAACTAGTCTTCTACTTATGTAAAGTTGCCATTAGTGTTTCAATGTATGTGCCTGAGCTTTTTTCGGTGTGCTTTTGGGGTAGTAATGAAACATTATGCAATTGTTTCTCAAATGGCTGTTTTACAGCATGTGGTCAAAAAAGGAATGAGCTAGGTGGCAGATGTTATGGACCACACGTTGAATGTGCAACCATGGAATCTGTACCTGTTGGCATTTTAACACATGCTGTGCTGAGGCCCAGAACACAGAGTCACTGTTGCATGCTTCCATCACCAGTAGAATGGATTACTGTAATGCCCTGCTTTTTGCTCTTCCCAAAAAGAGCATATCTGGTTTAAAACTTCTACAAAATTCAGCAGCACGTATCCTGACGAGTACCAGGAGGCGGGAACACATTACACTAGTCCTAAAATCACTGAGTTAGCTTCCCATATGTTTTAGGATAGATTGTAAGGTTCTTTTATTGGTTTTTAAGTGTCTTAATGCTCCTGGACTTTATCTCTCAAAACTGCTTTTAACATTTGAACCTTCAGGCTGTCTGTGCTCCTCTGGCACCCGTATACTTTTCTTCCATAAAGTCAGGACCCACTCCCATGGTTAGGGTCTTTCCAGTATTATGGCCGTCAACTTTGATACAGGCTGCTGGAGGACCTCAGGGCAACAGAAAGCGTTCATGGCTTTAAGAGCAGGCTCATGACTCACCTTTTTAGCCTAGCTTTTAACTAATTATTTAACTAATTATTAGTAATCATTATTGTTTAATTGCTTTGCATGCATTGCTTGTTTATATTCTATCAATGTTTTGCTACTTATTCTTATCATATTATGTTTATATATGCTGAGTAACTAATTACTTTTACAGTGTAGTAACTCAGTTACTAACTCAATAAATTTTTTGGAAAAAATAATTTGTTACTATAACTAATTACTTTCTTAATGTAGGATGCCTAACACTGCATATGGCTCACTTGATGACCTTTTCCTACCTTACCTGCCTCATCTGTACTTTGCCCATTGTCCATTTTACTGTCTATTTTAACGTCCTTTTAACGTTGCTCCTAAGTGCAGGATACGCTGGGATGTGAGACCCTGTTCAAAGCACAACTAAAACATTTTAGCAACGTCAGCTAAAGGATAAGTCACAAATGTTCTAATTGAAGACTGTACTGAAGCAGAAGTCATTGCTCTGAACTGTTTGTACTGGTGTGTTGTAAGGCTGATTGTCTGATTTGATTTTGCCACCTTTACCATGTATGGGAGAATATCTAAATAAGATCACGCTGTATTTTTTCAAGGCAACTGGTGAGGGTTGGTATTCGTGTTAAGCTTTTTTGTTGAAAACAGCAGATTCTCTCCATTTTGTAAGACTTACAATTTTAGACCATAACAATGAGTATCAGCAGCTGTAGTTTGTCATTTTAAGAAACAGACACAGATTGGCTCCTTTTTTTCTCACAAGCCTTAACCATTGCATCCCCATTAGTGCCTCATGGGGCCCATAGTTGTTGACTTAGCAATTATTTTTGCAGCAGTGAACGCAAACACTTGTCAGTTCATTAATTTTCCAATCATTGAAAAAGTTGTTGAACCATGTTACGGTAACCTTGATGAAAAGCATCTACGTTCAGAGCTGTGCACACTCATCCATTGCCATCAAACCACTTAGTGTTTAACAGGACGAATGAGGTTTTAATTAACAATCAGAAGAGTTTTGTTCCATCCCAGCTGTAAATACACATAGATGCTATCTTTCTGTAGATCAACTGATTTGCAAGAGGCAAGAAATATAATTAAACCCTGTGGGATATCACTACATCTCAGAGTGTCAAATTGACCGCCCGGTGATGTACTCTACATGTCTGAGATAATAGAAGCTTGATTATGTTGTATGATAATGAAATTTAGGATTAACTTCTGTCGCCCAAAACATCCACTAATTCAATCAGTCTCATTTTCTATGATGGAGTTAAAGTTCTCTAAAGTGCAATTATATATAGCACTGGAAAGCTGAAGTGTTTCAATGAGTTTGTAAAAGCAAAAGATAGAAAAACTCACTACCCCAAACAAATATGAACAGAAATCGTTGTAGGATATTTAATCTTATGTTTTTCTAGTTCATGTTTTATTTAACAGCTGAAAATTCTGAATTTGTATATCTATGAACAACATTGTTCGAATTAATGAAACTTATGTTTGAGGACTGAGTTACAATGTTCAGATCAAATGCAGTTCTGGAAATGGTTCAAAAGTTATTAGAGTAGTTGCAAACTTTAATGAATTCTTGCTGCTCTAATACACAAACGGCCTCTGTAAGAGAGCTGCTGGCTGAAACAAGGGAGAGAACTTTTAAAAAGCCTTTAACAAATCAAATCAGCCAAAAATGGAAAAAAAACCTTGTGGTTGTTATTGTCAAGACATATCAAAAATATTTCAAAGAAAATGCAGATTGAGGAGCTGAAATACATAGGTGCAATGCTGTTTGGTACACTATTGGCTGGCATTTGTAAAGCAGCAAATCCAGGAGCACCATTTATTTTCTTTCTTTAGGAGTAGAAGCAAGGAAGGCTATAAGTTTCAGCTTCACTGGTAGTGCTAAGATGATTTGCACTCTGCTCATTAATGAATTTTAAGATATGTTTCAAGGCTATACGTCCCATGTAAAAAACTCTGTCTGATAAATTATTTTGCATATGTAGCACTGATGTGAAAGCTATGAAAGCTGCATTCTTTTGTTTTTTTTACTGTAAGGAAGATGCAACTGCGACAGATAAAGCGATGGTACGTCTCAATGCTACATAGTTGCTGTAGTCTATTGTAATAACAAAGTGTTATTATATCAATGTAATTGAACTTATATCCAACAAAAATTCCCACAATCCCAGAGTGTTTGCTGCAGGTCCAACAATAGATGGCATTCTAATAGTTGGAGAATCCGATGGAGTTCGGAAGGGGGATATTCAGTGGTGCATTCATCTCAAAGCAACAACTGGAGAGGTCTGGTACCGGGAGATACCACCGCAGGATGAACAAAATCCAGTTTAATACAAAATATTGTATAAGATACGCCCGCTATATTCCAGTCACAACTGACAGCGATACAGCCGCTGCCAACAAGTAGGGGGAAGAGTTTATGTACGCATGAAAATTCAGAATGGAATAATTTTATAGTGTGGTTTTTAAAGATTGAAAGACATTTTGTATTGGTGCTAAAACCTTTTCGTGCTACAAAACCAGCAACCAGTGCTATAAGATAAAAAAAGTTGACTTACAGCCCTATATTTCGTATGAGAGCTATTAAATTAGGTCATTATTTGTCTCTCTAGAGTATTGGTAGTAAAATAAATAAAAAGGCTCTTATTGTGATAAAAGGACAAAAACGGAAAGAGTTTGAAAGGGGAATGGAAAATATCTGACTGAGAAGAACAGGAACTTAAGAGTAGAGCTGAAGAAAAGAAGATTTGAAGGGAACAAAAAATAATGGTCTGAAGGAGTAGAAATTAGGAAAAAATGAAAGGGACCAAGGGGAATGACAGTGATGTTAAAGTATAGCTCATTAATATATATATATATATATCCATCCATCCATTTTCTGAACCGCTTAATCCTCAAGGGGTCGCAGGGGGGCTGGTGCCTATCTCCAGCTGTCAATGGGCGAGAGGCAGGTCACCAGTCCATCACAACATTTTATATATATATATATATATATATATATATATATATAAAATATTTGATATCTTTGGGGGGCATAAAGGTAATGATCAAGAAAATAAAAATTATTTGCAAGTAACATAAATGCAGAATGAAAATTGACTAAGCTGAATGAAATGAGAAGACCCACAGAAAGTGGCAATGCATAACAGTTAAGAGAAAGGGAACAGGTAGAGATTGATGGAAAGAAACCCAGTACAAAAGAGGGGTATAATCTATAGATACAATAATGAATAGGGTTGTAAAAAGTACACAAGGTGAAGATGCTGAAAAAAATATGCAGAAGGAAAATGAAACTTAGTAACAACAGAGAAAAATAAATTACAACTGGAAGGGAATAACTGAAGGCGAAGAAAAAAACTGTAAGGGCAAAGTTGAACAAGAGTAAATATAAGACACCATCAAATGGATATATATATTCAGTGTTTCTCACAATAGCAGGAATAAGACTGAAGATGGACACAGGATCAGGAGCCATATGTAAAGAAAGATCTGTATTTAACAGTTTTATTTTTATTTGGTCACCTAAGACGTTCATAGAAACCCTTACCGTTTCAGCTGCATAACAATTTTGATGATTTATCATCATACAGGAAGTGTGTGTCAGCATAGCACACATTCATGCACGGAGCTGCTGCAGTAATCAAGATTTAATCACCTGGCTTCTCTTTGAGTTATGACTCCCTCTGGGTTGTATAATGGCCGTTATGAGAATGCAGGTCCACTGCAACACATGCATGTTCGTGCATATGTTGCAACAATAATGTATTCATATTTAAACACTGACACACACTGTGCAGACCTTCACGGTCTACTGCTCTGTCGTCTCACCTCACACCTGATCCCTGCTTTTAATTTGCAGACAACTTAAAACCAGAGTTAACTTACACAGGT
This sequence comes from Apricaphanius iberus, assembly GCA_028564705.1. Taxonomy (NCBI): domain Eukaryota; kingdom Metazoa; phylum Chordata; class Actinopteri; order Cyprinodontiformes; family Aphaniidae; genus Apricaphanius; species Apricaphanius iberus. The sequence goes on along the minus strand of JAPXFQ010001878.1, from coordinate 5,829,742 downwards.
CCAGAAAGATTTCTGGGGACAAAAGCTGCGGTTCCTGGCTTCCAGGGTGGACCAACATGGTGACAGAAGAAGAAATTGAATTAGATTTTAACATTTTAAACTATAATAATTAGATTTGAGAAAAGATATGACTTCATATTCAAAGTTTTTTGAGAAGTAACTGATACCGTATAAAGTTATTAGCAGCTTTGCTGCTCTATAGCACAGGAATACCAAAGCGGACTGCAATCAACAACAGCGGCTTCGGTCAAGTTTTGTTTTGTGCATTTACAGACAGTCTAAAGAGAAAAGGATTTAAGGAACGGGCCTATTATCCCAGGAGTGGACGTCTTAGCAAAATTAAGCTCTGGTGAAGGATCAAATGGACATAATTTACTGTCTTTACCACACATTGGATGCATCACAGTAAGGTCACAGAAACGGAAAAAATTAAAGGACTTAAACACCGAATTGTTTTATCACAAGCACTAATAATTTTGATTAGAACAAGTTCTAAAATTATTGTTTTTAGAACAACAGTTTGGAGCTTTGTGTAAGGACCACACACCATTGGTGTGGGTAATTTAAAAGTAAGAAAAAAATAGGATGCCATCCAGTTATCCGTAGATTCTTTCCTTCCACCAGCATTGTCTGAGTACTAGTTGCTGAGCTAACAGGCTCTCACTAAGAAGTCAGAAATATGTCATTGCACTAACACACTTTCTCTCAGATTCACATGCTTTTGAGAAAGGGAACCAGCTGGTTCCTGATATATTTGGCATCTTCTTCCTACAAACAATTAACTATGGTTTAGATAGTGTAGACTGTGTTCTTTGATATACTCATGTTATGAGGTTTGAACTTGTGAGGTGAATCAAGCTTTCTCTTCATTGAATAAAAGATTTTACATGAACAAGATGCAAACAGTGTAAACGAATTCATCATTACACAAAATACCTGATTACTAATGAATTTGTATTACATCTTGACTTAAGATATTTTCAGGACCTCCCTCTTGATGTTTGAATACACTCCAGTGTTGAACACAAAGCAAAGTCTTGATTACAACTTCAGGAGGTGATGTTTTTTATTAATGAAACGCGTCTCAAGGAGTGGGGAAACATTTATCAATTTCAGGTGGCTTTTAAGCGGACATTGCAGAGAAATAATATAAGTGTATTGAAACACAACCAGAATAATAAGTAATATGCATTAATCAGGCTGATTGTTTCTGAAGTTACAAACTCTTGTTTGTAACAAACTCTAGAAAAACAGCAGCAAGATTCATGATGTTCCTCCCTGTATGTCGGACTTGTTCTACGCATTCGTCTGATTCAAAGCAGCCAGGCATCTAGTCTGGCATCATTTTTCTACCATTGCCAGAGTAAATCTGTTAGGCGGAAGAGATTGAGTATGGTAAGAGTTGAGCTCAAACGGAAAAGTTTTATAGAGTTTGTGACGTCTAGGTAGATGTTTTTCTGGCCGGCAGTGAGTTATCAGCCGCTCGCGCTCATTATGTGCACACGCTCCATTCATTTTCCCCCTACAGTGTTTGTCTTATCCCAATCTTCATCTCCATCTTTGCGTGCCGTTCTCGGCTCTGCTCACCCCTCGTAGGGCCATTCCTCAAAGCAAATTTTCCCCACAGATGAAACGCCGCTCCCCTCCCCCCCTTCCACCTTTACATCAGTCTTGATAGAGATTGAAATGTTATTTCTCCGTTTCCCTCGGAAACTTGTACGGCAGCGCTCTGGTCTTGTGTTATCCTATCTGTCCGTCCTCGTCGTTTCCATCTCATTCACTTCTGATGTGTCGTCCCAGCAATTTGTCATCAGTAAATCGCCCTCCTGCAACCGACGAAGAAAGAAAACGGGTTTTTTCTTTCCCCCCCATCCTCTTCAGATGGCAGCGTGTCAGAAGACATTATGCTCTCGCCCACTTTTCTCAGAGGGAGTGTCTTCGAGTGGCTGTTTTTAATCAGACACTGGACGGCCTCTGGGATGACTGCAGCAGACAGATAACCTCTCCAACTTTTAATAGGGCCGGATTTAGTTCTAGTGTGTTTCAAACTCTGATGTGAGAAATCTCAAGAGTCCATCACAGAAAAATGAAGAAATTGAAGAACTCTAGAATTATGGTGAAATTAAACTATTAGTTTGCTCACCAGTGGCTCTGGGTGCTGTTGTTCATCCGTTAGTAGAGTATGCAACTCCAGTATCACCAGAGCAGCTCCAATGGTTAATTTATATTACTCCTAAACACCATCTGTGTTGTGTGTCAGAATCATAAGCCACTGAGCATGCCTTTATTTGGCAAATGTACACAAATGTTTGCGCTGTGTTTAAATTACATATGCAAGGTGTTATACATAAGCTACTCTGTTTTAATAAAACCCAGTGAGCCTGTTAATGTCAGAATATCTAATGATCAATGCATGTTTACATCTCTTATCCCTCCGTCTCATCTTTGTTGCTGCCGACACTTTTCTCTTTCTTGTGCTATTCACAAAAGAGCGAAGATGCTTTGTGTTATTTTGCCGAAGTCAGAAATTACCCACCCATTTGTCTGTAATGGGTCCCGCATTGTTACCGTCTCCTCAGAAATGAATCCATTAGAAATGTTGGAGAACGAAAATGAGACTCAGTCGGTGCTAATTTCAAATCCCTGTGGTAATTTGACGTCGTTAACAACAATTTGTGCCTTTGAAAACTAGAAGCTTGCTAATTTCTATGAATAATACATTGAACAAGATAGATATTTTGTTCCTCTTTTCATTTTTTTGCTCTCAAAGCCAAAGAGATGAAGTCCTTTTTTTCTGTTAGACGTGGGCAGTGATGAATGGCTCCTGAGCTCTTGGACATCCTATAAAGAGACACCAAATTAGGCTCGCTGATAATAGCAGAACAGAAAATGAAAAAGCTGCGAAAAAACTGACAAAAAACAGATGTAATGTTTGGCTTACAGAGGAGACCAGATAGAGAAAAAAAATCATTAGCTGGGTCGGAGCTTTTCTCGGCTAGCCATTATTGGTGTGCCTCAAAGGAACACAGTGTTAGGTGAGATGATTCTCAAATGAAGTTTCTAAAAGTTTTGCTTTTTGAAACTGAAACTTTCTCGGTGAGTAAAACAAATTAAACCAGACATGGAGATATTAGCAATAAACCTGAAAAGGAAAAAGTCCCAAATTAGTCGCTCCTGGAAGATGAAATTGGATTTTAGTGGGGTTTTGAATTAAATTGGGTGGTTTTCTAATGAATTTCAACTAGATATAACTCAGTGGGGTCTTATCATTCAATATAATACAAACTTAAGGTTTACAATACGGAACGAAAATCGTTAACTTTCCTTAAATACTGACCTGTTGTGTAAAATGTGTAAGATAATGCAAACCACATTTGCTTGATCTCGTAGTTTCTGGTTTAAACAATAGATTTTTGGCCAATTTATTTGATGTGTTTTGTTAATCGAAACAAAATTAAAGCTGGATATTTGCAATGTCAATATTCCTCCTTACTATTTTTGAATATTTCCATGATGGCCCTAGGTCGGCTGTTGTCTTCTCATTGATAAGGGTGGGTAAGAGCTATGACCACATTGTTGGTTGTGAATCAACATCAGGCGGTGAGTGAGAAACTGCTTAATTTAGTGAGAAGTTAAGCATCTCAAAGTCTTGAGCATATATAGAACTAAGCGGGGGATAAATAGCGAGATTGGAACCAGATCTCTTATTATGCTTGAAGGTTGTAGTCTTAGCAAATTTCTATCTACATTCCAACCCTCACCTATGGGTCATAATTAAGGAATAAAGCCTAGTTTATACTTCTCTGTCCATGTAGGTGTCATTATCAACTGATGCAAGGGCTCTCTCTTCACTCACTGACTGTGCAACAGAGTAGAGTCCAACTTTATGACTATCCTTCAAATGCAACAAGGCTAGTGCTCCATCTGACATGGTCTGTTAATTATTTTGAACACCAGGTTGTGCAGTGAACAACCAAAAAGACCATTGTGGGTTTTTTACATGAGTTTCTAGAGTATTCAATAACCTGCACTTGTAGTTGAAAGCTTTTCTGCTCATTCAAAACATTCTCTCTGTTGGTCAGTGCTGCTTGATGTGCTTTTACGAGCTGAAGAAAATAAATGGGGAGCCTAAGCCACGCCGTTATAAATCCGTTAAATAGGTTCCTTACTGCAAAAAGAAAACTGAATGAGAGTCAATGGAGCGATAAGTTATTTTTCGATTTAGTTTGAAATGTGCCATATGATTTTCATAAATTTTAAAAACACATTTTAGAGAGAGTTTAGCGAGTTTTCCATCCTTCTTCAAGTACATAGGAAGGAGCATTAAACATGTAGAAAACCACTAGAAATCTGGCCATGCGGAAAGTGGCAACTATGCTACAGGGAGAAATAGTTGGTTCAGTGAGCGTCATCATGTAGAACAAGCTTTACAAGTTCTTACTGAGTATTTCAAATTCCTGCTAGTGCTAGCTTTGTGACATCATATATGGAACTTCTGATATGTCGTCATTTTTGTTACAATTTTTGAGCACCTAAATCACTAATGAAGTTTTTTATTTTTCGTTCAGAGGACACATGGGCCAATAGGAAGGGGAGAAGACTTAGATCAAGTCTCCTCCCCTTCCTATTGTCCTATGGCTCCCTGAAAAGAAAATAAAAAGAAGTCAAAGGAACGATAAAAGCTATTTTCTGGTCTGGTTTGTCTTACATCCTGAGTCACAAATATGTTGTAGGCCTACCTCAATTTGAATGGTAACTGGTGATGTATGTTTCCACTGTGTTAATTGATTTGAGATTTATTGATTTTAAAAATTTGCAATTAAATTGCCTACAAATCAGAAGTTGAATATATGACATCCGGGGCTAACGCTAGCTAGCACTAGCTAGCACTTGAAACATTCATCGAGACCTTCTAGATCTTCTCCCGCAGGCTGGCTCTCACTCAACTGACTGTTGATACCCAGTATAGCTTCCACTTTCAAATAGCCAGATTTCTTGTGGTTTTATCCGTGTTTAATGCTCATTCCTTTGTCCTGGGGAAGGAGGCAAATCATAACCATTTTCCTTGTCCTTCAGTTTGAGTCTGCCAAGTGTTTTCATACAAAACCTAAATTAATTTTTACTGCCAGTCAAAAATTAGCGCTTTATCTACATCAAAATGTCTCTTTAAAATACACATACATATCATGTTCAATCCATGGTAGATTTCAAATGGGGAAAATAAGTTGTATCACTATTGACTCTCATTCTCTCGACTGTTGATGTAGTAAATACTGCGTAGCAAACAAGCGATTAGTAGGCATGAAATCGGACGTACTGCTCCACTATTTTCCATGTCCTTTGACCCGGATGTTTACGTTATGTAAAGTCGCCTGTGGTTCCGGTAAACAATAACTTAACTTAAATATTTAATCAGTTATTAAAAAACAATTTATCAGTAAAATCGCTACACTTTTACATTTATACAATGAAATTGCAGTGGTGTCAGTGGTTGACAGTTCCTCAGTAGCCGAGGTCACTCGGGGCTTCCGCTGCTTTGTGGGATAGTGTATCGTCCGGCAGCTTACGCCACCTTTCCACCGGACGCGTCAGCAGCATGTTACAGCAGCAGAACATCAATATACTCCTTTCCACCGGAGGCGAAAGCAGCACGAGTTTGCCCCATAACAGGAGCGTCATGTCGTAGCACTTTTCTAAATATTTGCGGCAGTCCTATTTTCTACGCACTACGCCTGTGAAATGTGTAAATTTCGACATTTTGGATAGGAGAAGAAAGGAAATCAGACGGCTCGGCATCCGGAAAATTTTCAAAATAAAACAATGGTGCATCTTTCCGGTAGCTTTACTTTACTAGCTGTGCGGTCCCGTGAGAAGTCAGTAGGTCAAGGGAGGGTCTAAAATACCTCGGATCACCACTAACGTTATTTTTTGCACTATGGGGATTTTGTATATTCCCTAACATAACATAAACTTATTGCTGAATGTAAAATTGACAAAACATAAAACAGAGACATTTTGGAGCAATGTTGTAGTCTTTTTCCTTCTTGTTGTTGTGTTTACTGACTACACCACGCATGATTTTGCTGATCACGCATGATTTCGGGCTCTCTCGGTGACAGCTGCTTCCCTGGTGCCACGTGCTGCTGACGCCCCCGTGGAAAGGGCCAAGCAGCAGAATACGCAAGTAAAACGTGCTGCTCTTGTAACATACTGCTGACAGGTCCAGTGGAAAGCCCGGGTAACTGTGGCAGTAGAATACATCCAGCAAATATATGCCTACTACTCCAATCCATATGACAGATTCGCAATCTACTACATTGCTCTCATACTCCATCTTTAAAGATAAGCTACTTTGGAGGATCACATAGAAAAGTTGCTGCTCTTCTGCATAACATTTCACATTAATTGGGCATTTTAAAGGTTACATTTACTGTTTTTTTTAATTAATTTTACCATGTTCTCTGGTATGAAAGAAAGCTGTATGAGCCGGTTTCGGTAAAAAAAAAAAAAACATCCTTCCACTCTCCATTTCCAGGCAGGCCACAAGATTCAGCTGCTGATACTCCAATTCATGGTTTAAGGCTTATGTTAGGTTTGAGGATAGTTAAAGAAGCTCCTGCTATGGGTGGAAGTGTGAAATTACAACCATGTATTCTTCAGCTCCTCTTACAGAAGTAAAAACTGTAGCATTTATGTGTTTTCTCCTCAAATACCATACATATGTTCTGGAGTTGCTAATCGTTACCTTCTAGCAGCTGCAATACTTTGCTTTGTCCTGGCCACAAAAATATCCCAGCGTTCCTAAAGGCTGTCCCAAAGCCAGGCAGACGAGGCCATGAACACTAATGTTTTCTTACTCACTCGTTTTCCAACATATTTTGTTTCTGTAGCTAATGCAGGAAATTGAGTTTGGAGAAAATGCTTGTACAACTCAGATTCCCTGTTCTGGGGCCTATAACACAACTACACTAACGTGCAATTTAAATGTAGTCCAGTTGTAGTCTGAGCAGGGCTTTTACTTTGTGCTCTATGGCAGTTGGCTAGACAGAAGTGGATGCTGCAGACATCAACATGGTGTTTCCAAATTGCACTAAAATAAAAAAAATAACACTAAAATACAAATAAACAAATTGACTAAGTTCAGGGATCACAGCTGCGATGGCGGGCGGCTGTGACGACATTGAAATCGCTGGTTAGTTTAAGTTGGAATTGGTTGCATAAATTATCTTTAAAAACCCCAGAATCCTACACCACAGCATGTCAGACCCTCCAAACTCGCAGGGAAAAATTGCTAACTATTCATAACAAAACATGGTTAAATGAAGGAGTTTTGGGACAAATAATGCCTTATTACTGGCGGAAAATCTCCTGTCCCTACCACTGCCTTTATATGGTTATAGACTGATCACGACTTGATATAAACTTCTTCCGAAGGACACCAAGTGGCTTCAAACCTGTCTGGGTGAGCAAAGAAATGTAATAACTGCAGAAAATAAGGTCCAGGTTGAAAAAATAAAAACTCTTTAAGTATTCCTTCTGGACCCCTTTCAGTGGATATCCACATGGTTCACTGTGAAAAAGCCTTACGGCAGCCCAAGCTATCCTTGAAAAAACTGTACCACTCTAAGGTTGGACTTATTAGTTGCCTGAGAAAAATAAAATACATAACCAGCTTGGGTATTTTGCACACTTCTCAATACTAAGAAGAGAAACATTTCCGCTCCCTCACCTAAACTGTTTGAATTTACAGTCAGCTGACAGCTGTGGTTACCAGTTGCCAGTTTCACAATGAAAAATAAAGTGAAAATGTAGAAATCACAATGGTATACAATTTTGGTAGCCATAAATTTCACAGTAAAGGTGTGTTTTGCTGTAGATTAGTGTGAATTAAAAAAATACTGTAAAACTGTTTATGGTAATTCACAAAAAAACAAATAGTACTACATTATGAAATAGCCTTTTACTTTTAATGGTACGGCCAAATATTTTTTGCGTAGTAAATATTTGTGTTTATACTTGACGAGATGGTTAAAATGAAAACCTATACATAGTTTTCATTTATAATGCTGAAAAGTTTTATTTTTTACAATATGTAGATTTTTTTTGACATGGTAATGTTAAAGGAAAACGTTTTTATGTGACTGGTACGCAGAAAATTGTAAATTCAAATGTAAAATTGTAATTTTTACAGAATTACTATTATAACAAAATCCTAAGGTGATTAATTGCAAATACATTCATGGATTTTTCCTGGACATGTTGTATAGACATTTTCATGTAAATGTTTTTTTGTTTTTTTTACACTTTAAAAACGCAAAAAAATAAAAAATTGTCCATTTCTTGAATTACCGTAATTTAAAATATGTATAACAATTATTTACTGTAGCCGTTTAATATATCTTTTCTCTCATTTTATGTATTTTTTACAGTGTACACAGGTACTGTGTGTACAGAGCATTGTAAACACAGTACCTGTGTAATCATAGTCTAAATTTGAAGCATTCAGTTATAAAAGCAGTTGTTAATATTTTTCTGAATTATATAATTTGAAAGTCCTATTAAAAACGACTGTTCCTACTACTGTACAGTAAGTACCTCCACCCACAGATTGATGTTAACATGAAGATAAAAAGAATTAGAAAAATTTTTCATGAGAACACACACAACTTAAAAGCCTTAGTCTCTCATGGCTGGAAGTTTCGGAAAAAAAATTCATCAGAGATTGTTTTATGCAAAGAAATTTAGAAAACAGAGGAATAGTCTGAATCACACCATGATGAAGATTTTTATATCATTGCCATGTTTAATTGTAGATCATGACATAGAAGCAACTTTACTAAAACATACAGATAATTATGTTTTAGTATGTTTAATAATGTATCAAATACTTTTCCAGGTAGATAAATAGTTTACATGTTAACTAGAATATGCTCCTACATAATATATACCATTGTGATTTTTTTATCTATCAATATTTGCTTCCTTGGAACATCCTGAACACAAAACTTGCAAAGTTAATTTAGGTGATTTCGAGGTTAGTTATTACTCGGTTATGCTTCAGAAATTATATTTTTTATTCCTGCTTGAGGATATTATTTGTTATTTGCTAAAGGCACATACATTTAAAACTAATGTAATGCTTTGAGGATGCCAATGTCCATGGATGAGAAGCAACCCCACACAAGTATTGAATCTGGTTGCTTCAATGCTAGCACCACACAGCACTCAATGTAGCTCTCGCCTTTTTCTCCCAGCTATCTAAAACATTCAGTATGTTTACATGCAGCAAGAGAAATTCAAATTACCGCCTTAATCCGAGTGAATTCAGACTTTTAAAATGCATGTATACAACTTAGTCCAGCTGGAGTCGGACCAAAATAGAGTTTCAGAAGCTCGGCTACTCTCGCTGGATAATGCGATTGAGAATTTGACTACTCTGCAACCAGCCCCCCCCCCCTCCCCACACGCACTTGCGCAGCCCCTCGGGAAGTTAAGAGAGCCGGTGTAACACCTGAAATGCAATCCAGCACTAACAGTAGTGTTATAAGAGCCATATGTCGTCTAAGACAAACGTAAGTGGCCAATCAGTGCATGTTTGGACTTATGAAGAGGCGATGAATTGTTACTGTGAATATGCTGCCTTAACTCAATCTGTTTCAATCGTACCAGCCTTAGTTTACTGCTTGAATGTACCTGGAAGCTAACCACTTTTAAGCTAACATGTAGGGGCGTATTTCACCATCTATCATCAGGGAGTAGAACGTACTTAATTTAATTATTAAACATAAACTGGGACATAAACTAGGACTCTGCTCGCTATAGAGAGCAAGCCTTTAGTCCGATTAATCCAAAAAGCTTCATTTAGATGTGCATGTTTACGTACTGATTGAGAATCATGATTGAAAGTGAAAATAAATTTGCTCCAATATTCTGCTGTCCATCATTCTACTTCATGCAGAATTCAAATCTCTATTTGATGATGTTCTCTAAAAGAGCTGGCTTCTTTGTTGTTGATCTTTTTCAAAAGCATTTGCTGTATGTTCAGATAGACTATCATCCTCGTGCTGACAGTTTTGATTCTAAAAAAAACTTTGCACTGGTGGAAAAGTAATTTGATGGCAGTCTCCATGGTAGGAGGCAGTTCTGTAGATGGAGGTGAATTTCTCAGCTTGAGGTCTTAGTGAGACAGAAAACTCTTCCTTCAGCTACAATATTTTCACCAGCTTCCTGCATGGGTGGCCATTTTTTCTTTCATCACTGTCCTCTGTCCCTTATCTGTAGTTATGAATCCCATTTCATCTATTTCTCACCTTTATCTGTGCTGATGATATGACAATCAAGCAAGTAAACTCTTGGCATTGAATTAATCAGCAAATTAGACAAAAGAAGCCTAAAGTGTCTGATTTAAAAAAGTCTGAATTTAGGAGAAGATTAAAAGATGGATTGTGCAAAAGCAGGCTGCTTTAACTCAATCGGCCCACTCACAAAATTATAATCAGGTAAACAAGTGTTTAGTGCAGCATAAAGCAAAGAGAATTGGCTTTTGCAGACAGAAAGCCTCACTCTAACATTACAGAAGAAGCCCACGCTGTCCGGATGACAGGTGATCTCTGGGACAAATCTACTGCAGCGACAGCCGAGCCATGAGGGGTTGGAGCTGTAACTCACACCCTCTAAAAGTCATTTTAAATCACCAGTCAAAGGGAGGGATGAAGAGGAGGTGAAAGTGTTGAAGTAAAAGAAGGAATCGAGGTGGGGATTCAGTGGGGGATGTGGGGGAGGTGAGAAATGGTACCGATTGCTGGCCTTTCCCTCTGCTGTCCATGGGAGAATGAGTTACAGAAATACAACCAGCCTGGCCGTTTGGATGACAGGAGGGGAGAGGAAAGGCCTGACATTTGAGTGAAAAGAGAAGATTCAGGAATAATGCATGAGTGAGGTGGAGATTTATACTCATGTTTGACCTCTGCAGGGAGAACAGTGCAACATGAAGAGAAGGAGAGGATGAAAAAAGTAGGATGGACTTTCAAATTTGCAGCCTTTAACTGCTGCTTTACGATGAGGCTTCAGCTGACAGGGATCAGATTCATCTTTAGGTCTACCTTTAAACCCAATAATGAAAATTAAAATGAAAACTCCCATCTTTTATCTCCATACCAAATTATTGGCATCCTGATCTTTTAAAATTTTTAAATATTTTAATATTGTAAAGCTTTTATCTTTTTGTTAAAATAAAATAATAAAATAATATGAAAATTAAAGCATCAACACTGAAACATACCAATCTACCATAACTAATTAGAATACCATTTAAAAGTCCATGCAGTAGAGTGATTCAAATAAAAAAGGATTCAGATTTGATCCACAATTTGTGAAAACCCCAACTTTAATTTATTTGGGAATTTGAATATTATTGTTGAAGGATTGTGTGTCTGTTGTGATGCATCACTGTCTACTGCACAGGATGTACAAAAAATAGTTGGTTGGGACTCATTTTGCATAGATTATACCATAATTGCGTTGTAGCCTCTAAGAGATCAACATGTTAAAGACAGCCCAGGGTACCATTATACCAGCCTTTAACGCATCTTTATTGTTGGCTCTGATGTCTCTTATCTTCCTCTAGACAATACCCTATTGATTCTGTCTGGGGTTTTACTGGCCACGGTCACATGTATTAGTGCCATTGGCTGTGTAGGAAGGTGTGAAGTCCTGCAGAACATCACTCTGAAGCTTGATAGCAGAGAGACAAATGAAATGCTTTAAAATTTCCTAGTGGATGGCTGTAGTTATGTTGGACTTGATAAAACATATTGGACCGAAACCAGCAGATGACAACCTTAAATTCAGTTTCTTGTGAAAAGAGGATTTTGGAAAACTGAGGAAAAGTCCAGCCCTTTTTCTCCATAGCTCAGAGACGGTCGAGAAATGGATTGACACCAGAAATATGACGGCTATAGCCCATGTCCTGTAAAAATATGTATTCTTGCTTTATCTTGAAGCTATCTCCCCAGCGGTAGTCCACACCTTCAGATTCTCCCCCAAACTAATAAATGGGCATTTCTTAAACAACCAAAGGCTGGATATTCCCATTGCGTGTGCCTCCTTTTTATACAACATTCAGAGCATTGGACGACAGAAAATAAGTTTTGATTAAGCTGTAAAGCTTTTTTTTAGAAGTGCAGCTCGCAGAATACTCCAAAAACACATGGAAACAAACACAGTTGTAATGTTGTTTTTTCCCTGCAGCTCCTTTTGCTCAAAATCGCCAAAAGACAAGATTAAATGAATTATCCTTTAAATAAAATGCATGTCTGGCCCAAAAACTGCATTAAGTACTGATAACAGCGACTACAGAGCCCCATTTTAGTGAAAGAATCTCTGACTGTTGCTGAACTGACGATTCATGGATAGTTAGAGAATGGACCTATACTCAGTCCGCCGTTGCGTAGGTGATGGAGCCCTTGTGTCGATGGATAGTGGTGCTGCGTCAATCCGTCTCCGTCAAAACAAAGAAGCATAAACTGGCCTTAAGAATACAATGAGAAATATTTGGAGAGAGCTGAAAGTCTGTGTTGCCCAGCGACAGCTCTGGAACCTGAACGCTTCTCCAGATTCCCTAACCTTCAGAAACTGGAGAAGATTTGCATGGAGGAGTGGGCCAAAATCCCTGCTGCAGTGTGTGCAAACCTGGTAAAAAAACTAGAGAAAATATCTGATCTCTGTAATTGCAAACAAAGGTTTCTTTACCAAATATTGAGTTCTGTTTGTCTGATGTATCAAATACATATGCAATAAAATTGAAATTACTTATTAAAAAATCAGCAACTGTGATTTTCTGCATTTCTGTTTAAGATTCTGTCCCTCACGGCTGAAGAGTACCTTTGATACAAATTACAGACCTCTACATGCTTTGCAAATGGGAAAACTTAAAAAAATCAGCAGTGTATCAAATATGTGTTCTCCTTACTGTATTTGATGGACAACTGTAGGCCTTAACAAGACTGCAACATAAACTTTCTGTGTTTTAAATAACTTCAGCAGTGAAGTTCCATATTAATCATATTTGTTCTTACCCATAGGAGCCCAAAAGGTGGACTGGTGTAGGTTTGAGTGCTTTGTTCAGTGATGCCCTCTTTTAGCTTCATTGTATCAATTTAAGCTCTTAACACTGACCCTCTGACTGGCTCTGTAAATAAAGAGAGGCATTTTAGACCATAAAGGCCAGCGAAAAGCAATGTAGCCAGATAATAGTGTGTTCCAATCCAGATGTCCTGAAGGATAAATACAGCATACTCACAGCTACAATGTGAAATGTGTAGTTTTCCTTCTAAATAGAAGCAGATAATATTGACAGCCAATGAAATGGAATAGAACAAGATGCTGCCAGAATGTATGTTATGTGTCTTTGTGACCAAAATATTGCTGACTTTACGGACTAAGTAACCCCCCGAAGTCTCATCTTCAGGGGGCAGTTTCAAGATTCCACAAGTCCAAGTATCTTTCGAGCCTTGTGGGAATAATGGCAAGCCAGAGCAGGTGATTAATGCATAAAGACTTTGAAATAATGATAACGTGTCTTTGGTCTGTTATGGTGAAGAACGAGAACCATGTATGACTTCCTCTGTAGGGTTGTCAGGAGCATTCCCTCATCTGGCGGGAACTTTGATTAGAGATGCGGTCTCTCCACATTGAATGGTTATAATGGAGAGAATATACATTTTCTGATGCCACTTAACGTTTCAAAGCATGATAGGAAGTAGCTTAAAAATAACCTTAATACAGATAAATAAAACATTCAACATTCTATGGGCTTTACAAGATATTGCAATTTTTATCACCAATATACTACCTAGAATGGTTGTGGTACAAGTTGATAATTTAATAAGAGGTGAAGCAAAAAGCTACCAAGAAAACCGTATTGACCCAAATATAGGACGACCCCAATTATAAGACAACCCCCCTTTTCCAAGACTAATCTTCAGACAAAGACTAAATTCAGTTTTTAAAGAAATATTTTTTATAATGAAATTTTGAGATGACTGCTCTAATATTTATCTATTAAAGCAATCACAATGATCTGTACTATAGTAGTGTGTTTGAGGATCTGTCAGGAAATATACTAGCGATACTGAACAAAATTAAGCAAATTAAGCAAAAAATGAAAAACCTAATGCAAACAGTCAAAACTTTGCTTATGGCTTTCTGGTGTTAGTTCATCCCATTCCTGGATAATCTATTTATGAAGTCAAAGTACAGCTGTTTTTATAATTTCTCCAGATGGTATGAGTGGGTGAATCGACGGTTAGACCGCGAGTTTAACCTCTTGAACTCGAGAGCCCCCATTACCAGGGGCACGCAGTGACGTAAATAAATACAAAGCCAGTATCTGTCTACCACTTCGAACAAAAACACACTTATCATACATCAAAATGTCAATGCAGAGACTTGCAGACTGAGGCACAGCTCAAACAGCAGCCAAAATAAACAACTATAACATATAACTGCATGTGTTACAAAAATTTGTTTCTGTGTTTTTTATTTCCATAATAAAAAAGCCACTGCCGAAACATTAGCATCACAGGAAAGCTAACAGGTAGCTGAATCCATCCATGTAAACTTGCTTTTCAAATTTTCAGTCAGACACTCAACCAAACTCAACAAAAATAATGTTGAAACAAAAACAAGCTAGTCAAATCTGTCTTACCTTTGCCATTATTTTCATAAATAGTATTTTATGTTTTTTATGTTGTTTTGAGCAGCAACCAATCAGAGCATGGAATAGCTCAACGTGGAAACCCCATCTGTGCGTCACAGCCCAAGTCCTTCTGTATTCTTCTTTGTCATTGGGGTCAGGGATTCTGACCAGCTAAGAACGGGTGTTATCATTGGTTTTTGTGGACTGTCTGCTTTTCAATGAGGTATGGCATGTAACATGGGATGCAGGTAGTGAAGCTGATTCAAAATATGAAAAGTTCAGTGAGGGACAGAGAATCGAGGAAATCATAAAGATGTCTTCATTTACGAACCTCCCCCAGTAGGAACCATCCGCGTGGTTAGAAAATTTTGTAGGTGCACAGTGCGGAAACTTGGGGCTTCTCAGAGGCCGCACGGAGGAGCATGGTTACTGAAATTACGTAATATGGCTGTGTGAAGCTGTGCGAACCTCTTGGATGCGTCAAGCATAAACTAAGCTTAAGAAGTGCAGATCAGTACGGCTATCAAACTACTTTCAGGATGCAGCTGGAAGATGTACTAATTCTGGCTAATCAATAAGGCATTGTAGCAATACTGCCTTTTTGTTCATTTTAAAAGTCATCACCCATCACCCACTCTGCAAATGAAAAAATATGGTAAATAATAAAGTTAGAAGTAGACACAAAATTTTACATTGAAGATATTTTTTTTGTATTCATGTTTCATATAGGTGTCCTTGCAGTAAGGATCAAACATGAGTCAGACTTTAAAAATCCTCAAATTTAAATTAATTTGCAATGTGCTCCTTGACTGTGGCCTGCAGGCAGATTACTTTCATGCTGTTTAGGAATAGTTCAAACAGACCAACATCTCTGTAGTCCTGGCAACGAACGTCCCACTAACATCTCACATAACAAATTCACTTTTAGTTGATGATATTTTGTCCGCTTCTGACTACCAAGGCTGATGTAATTGTTCATCAGCCTAAATTGGATGGAGGCGAGACTTGGATTGGCATCAGGGCTTTAAACGGAGAAGATAAATGATCTGTGTTAATGAGGTCCACCTCCACTTTCTCAAACACATGAAGAAGAGGAATGGATGGAGATCATGTCGAGGACACCAGAGCTGAGAATAGCTCTTAGCATTATTAGGAGGCATTCCTGATTTCATCCCTCCGGTTCTCTCTCTGATCATCTCCATCATTCTTACTGTTTCTATGTTTACTCTGTTGGAATCATCACTCTGCTGTGGTTTCATCCCAGCTCATTAGGTCATACCTGTCTGTCGAAAACAGCCGCAGAGAATGAGATGACCTGGCTTTAGAGAAAAATAACAGTTTAGTGTGTACATTTCAAGCAAGTAAGGGGTTGCGTCCTTCTGTAAATGAAATGTCAAAATGTATTTTTCCCCCTTTGTTTATTTTCCTTTATATTACACTTAGACAAAGATAACTTGAGTAAATAAAAGAACCATTTTTCAAACTATAGTTTCATTTTAAAAGGGAAGCAATATATCTAAACCTATTTGTGAAGTGGTAGCTTTCCCTAAACTTAAAAACTGGCTATGCCAACCTTAACCCTTAGGTGGCGACATCACTCATAGATTGTGTTTATTAGGTGCTTTCGGTTTAGTTAATTCCGTCTGACTTTGATTGGTTCTGTGTGATGATCTGTAGCGTCGTTCACACAGCAAGATTTTAAAAAGGTTGTACAATTTCCAAGCCTTTATGGATCACACAGGTCGTCTAGGAAAATCACAGACAGAACAGTTGCCTCACAGCAATAAGGATATACCACACACAAACAGATTTCGCTCACAAACATCCCACTTTGTCAGCGTCAGCAACGTCAAGGAGGCCGTTGGAGGAGCGTCACGGTCTCTGCTGCACTTTGTGAGCTTTGGCTTTTCAAGCTTTTCCTGCTTTTCATGCTTCAAAGCTCATAAAGCCAGCAGCGCAGAAGTTCAGTTAGTTGAACTTTTGACGGTGCTGATGGCCCTGAAGCGGCGCGTTAACCAATCAGAGCTTATAATTGTAGAGATGTCACTAGACGTATTTTGAATGTAGCGGGAGCAGGAAAAACCTACATTTTAAGTCTAGAAAACAGAGATTTAAAAAAATCATAAATAACACTTAACGACAGATGGAGAGGCGCTCTTCGGGAGGAATAGAGCGCCTGTAGTTGGTGTCCTGGTAGGAGATTTGAGCTCCGATGCAGCCCAGGAGGTCGTAAAATTGGGCGCTTGGACAGACTGAAGAACCGCTGAATGCAAACCTCATCCATACGTAGTTCCTGGAGCAAAGGGTTAAACTCCCCAAACTCAGAACACATCCGTAGAATAGGGTGTTTCTTTGTGAGCTTTGCCTGACGCTGATAAAGTCTGCAGTCTGAATGCAGCATAAGATGCTACTTGATAGCTTTTCAAAAGTTATAGTCTGTGTTAACACAGAGTTAAAATAAATGTTATTGATGGTATATCGATGGTATATATTTTCGTTAGCTATACTAATTTATTAAAACTTTGCCAGGTGTGTCATTTCTAGGAAAACAACAGCAAAAGCCAGAGTTCTCATGCATGATAAGACAGATGCAGATAAGATAAACGGTGAAGGAACATGCATCAGTGTGACTCCTGTAAAATCACTAATTCTGGGTGAGAGCTCCCTTTGAAAGGTTTCTTTTAGAAACAAACCCTCTGATACGCTACACAGAAATCTGTCTGTTTTTGTAAATCCCCATGGTTACGGAGTTGGTCTCTTTTTCAAAATGAATAGTTAGTGACACAAACAAAAGCATTCACACTTCTGTTGTGCATTGTGAACTCATTGGCTCTTTGATAGAATCTAACCACACTGTTTGACCACCAAAGATGTTCCAGCAAAACCAGGGCTGCTGCTATTTTTAAGCTAGCTCTACAAAAACACAGCAACCCTGTGAACACTGAAAATATACTGTTACATGAAACATACTGTTTTCATACTGGGTCTTTTATTATGCAGCTTTGAATTGAAGCCAACTCTGGTGTTTTGAATATGGCTTAAATTGTTTTATTTAGTTTTTGGTCTTCATGAGCTGGCCTCCAGGTCTTACATAGTCTTTTTTTTGTGGCACAAAAAGTCAGTGCTGTAAATGCTGTATCTTGGGGATAATCAAGAACTAGAACTTAACAGTAGCAGCATTAGTTAGGTCTGATAGAAACACTCCCTGTCATGGTGTCAATGGGGTCATTTTTATGATTTTTCTATATTTATAATTCTGGTCTTTTTTTAACTGAACTGTTTTGATCTTTTTACTATGTTTCCCCCAATATCTTGTTCACCTAGGTGTTTTTGGGTTCCTGTTTTCCAGTCTCATTCAATCCTCCTAATTTCAACCAGAGCATGTTACAACTGCCCCGGATCCCACACTAGGGAGAAAAAAATAATTAAAATGTATTTAATTGACGGCAGTTGGATGTTAGAATAACATTAAAACAATGTCTTGCAACAGCAAAACTGACAATTATACAAATATTTAACTTAACTGTGTTGGAGAAAAGTAACAAAAACTAAAAATAAATTTCTGGTTTATGTCACTGACAGAATTACATTTCAATTTTAATTTAGTTTGCAAAAGAAAAAGTTGTGAAGGATTCCAATGTTTTGCAGACAGGTTCTTTTTTTTTACTTTGTCACATAGACTGGACTCAATGAAGCCTAATTATCTGTTTCTTTCCCTGAAAAGGTGCATGAACAGGGCAGTGGTTATAAAGGACCTAAGTAGGTCAGGTTTGCTTTGTGTATGACTGTGTTTGATGGGTGCACAGCAGAGTGGGTAGTTGGCACATTGCACGGATGTCTCTTGATGTTTTTGGCCTTATTTTCCACATATTGTCTCTGTCTCTCAGCAGAGCACTGTGCCACATGAAAGCCAATGAGATAAGTGAATAAATGGTTAAATTGCAGCCTGTGTGCCTTGTTCTGTAATTGATGGTTGCACTGTGTGGTCTCTTAACTCTGAGGACCTCTGACACTTAAACAAATAACATGATTAGACCTAGTAGGATGTCGCTGATGCCTGAGAGCTACACACTTTGTTTTTACAAGCTGTTTTCTTTCCGTCCTCTCTGCAGCTGGCAACATGGGACTCAGTTCATGGACTGAACGGCAGTCTGAAGGAGAGTCGAATAGAGAACGGGATGCAGGGGCTGACGGTTAAAGTGGTCACTCTTCTGGTAAGTAATGTCTATGAGCATCAGGTTCATGTGATATTTTACTAGTTTAATTTGTAAAAAATAGAAACACGCATATAACCAATAACATCCACAATGTAAGTTATTTAAATATATTGTTTTACTTATCAGAACACAATGAAAACCAAGTCCTTGCAGGTGAAGCTGTCATCATTTAACAAAAAGTGTGTTAGGAGTTGAAAAGGAGTGAAGTTTGGTGCCCACCATTAAGTGTCAATCACCACCTTTACTAAATTAGAAGCAAATGTCTGTTTTTTGGTAAGAATGGAAGAATCCCGTTCAATATTATGTGAAAGGCCCTTATGCCACGCTCAACCTGTAAAACTTATCAAAGTGATTAAAACTCCCATAGCTCAAAATGAATTGAAAGTAGTTTGTATCATTCAGAGGGATTTTTATAGTAGCCAAACTATCCACTCCCACATCTAGTTCTTCGAGACATGGATCCCACTTCAGCTTAAGTGACACCTTGTTCAGTGCGATTAGTTTAACAGATACAAACAACCAAGTGTTTTAAGTCTGTTATCCCACAACAACAGCTGGCAGCTGCACCATGTGCCCACTTTCTGCTTCCTTTGCTAAAGCAGCAACGAGATGCAGGCCTAACCAAGCAGGACTAATACCTTCTCCCTGCAGTTCACCCCCCCGCAGCTGCAGGACTTCCAGGTGTCAGTGCGG
Organism: Apricaphanius iberus; assembly: GCA_028564705.1. Lineage (NCBI taxonomy): Eukaryota > Metazoa > Chordata > Actinopteri > Cyprinodontiformes > Aphaniidae > Apricaphanius > Apricaphanius iberus. The sequence goes on along the minus strand of JAPXFQ010001878.1, from coordinate 5,810,134 downwards.
CCAAGCAGAAACACTAACACAACTGCCACTGCGGCACATACTGCCCAAGATGCCCCAAACTTACAGGAGACCTCACGATTTCCCTTCAGTGTGTGTCAGAGTTTCCTCTAACTCGCCTTCTTACTGTGAAGCTGCAGCATCCCCTCATGCCACGGCTTTTATCCTGACTAACACCCCCTTCTTTCTTTGCCTTGCTTCCTGCAGGAGGATCCTTTCGTCATGGTGGCAGAGAACATCCTCGGGCAGCCCAAGAGATATAAAGGATTCTCCATTGACGTCTTGGACGCCCTCGCTAAGATCCTGGGCTTTAAATATGAGATCTACCAGGTCAGACGGAGCTTCACACCAGTCTGTTTTCTGCTTAGATTAGGACTTGGACTTATTCTGTGAGCTTTTTCACACATTCAAAACAAGCAAATACAAAACTTGCATTATTGAGACTGTTTTACTGAAGTGTTTTAGGTAGGGATACACAGATACCGATACTGGAATTGGGGCCAATACTGTTTTAATGTACTCATATAGGTTTTGATAAATTAACCAATACCATGAAGCAATAATGAAAATGTGGAAATACTGCAAGAATTTCACTGAAATGTTTTATTTTTCAATTAAAATGTTAGTTGTGTTGTCATTTTTAATATTTGATTTTTTGATCTAATTCACTGTCATTTGTTTTAACAAACAGTGCAGAACTCAAAAACTCTCTTCCAAAACAATGCCGTTTTTTGTGTTGTATAAGTATCGGCATTGGTACTCTGTATCGCCAACTACTCAGATCCAAGTATCGGTATCGATTTGAAAAACAGTGATATTTTTGCATCCCTAGTTTTAGGAAACAAACAAAAAAAAAATAGTTCTGGCTCTTTTCCAAAGCCAGCTATTAATATATTGTTTTATGAGCTCATTTTTGGAAGAAAAAAAAACAAAAAAACACAAGCAAACCGCCTACCCCAAGTAAGGCAAGACGGAATGAGAAATTCACAGATTTTGGTTAAGAGTACAGAGGAATGTTTTCTTTCATTCGTGCAAAATACTTAAAAAATGAATAAGAGTGAAGGGACATTTAGGGAAATACAAAAGCAAAATGTGTTTTTCGTTGCTTTTTTTTGGGCTTTTTCTCGACCTTGACGCGGCGGCTCCTGGTTCGAACCCCCGGCCCCCAGCCTTTGCCGCATGTCCACCTGTCTGAGCTATCTCCCTTTCATGTACCCGCTGCCAAAAAATGGAGAAAATAAAACCAGGAGCAATAGCACTGATTTCCAAAAATAATTGTGCACAGATATATTACCGCACTATATGTCTATTGTGTTTTTTTTTTAAATATTTACATATGTTTATATATTTATTGCTCAGGTTGCAGACAGCAAATATGGCTCTCGGCTTCCCAATGGCTCGTGGAATGGGATGATCGGAGATCTTATCAGCAAGGTAAAATTAAGGATTGAAGTGAACACACTCAAGACGTTATTGCCCTGAAACGGAAGAGTACCGGGTCCGAAGACATTTACATTTGAAAAATGACCTAACAAAGAAAATAACTGAAGTTGGAGGTTCTCTATTCTTTGAAAAACATAAATTAATAAAACAATTAGTCCATCTTTTTTCCCTTCCTTCAGAGAGCCGACCTCGCAGTGTCAGCTATCACCATCACACCGGAGAGGGAAAATGTGGTGGACTTCAGCAAGCGCTACCTTGATTACAGTGTTGGCATCCTGCTGCGAAAACCTGAAGAGAAGATCAACATCTTCTCCCTGTTCGCACCTTTCGACCTAGCAGTGTGGGCCTGCATTGCTGCCGCTATCCCAGTGGTGGGAGTGCTAATCTTCCTGCTCAACAGGTTGCAGGCTCTACGCGCCGCCTCCTCCTCCCAGAATGCACCACCGGGCCATCTGTCCAATGGAGTTGGGTCGGGCACACTGCACAGCGCCATCTGGATTGTTTACGGAGCATTTGTTCAGCAAGGTAAGCATAAAGAAACCACTGATAGAAGTGATCAGGTCTAAACTGGGCTGCTGGGTGGAATGAGACCAGCCTCTTGACTGCTCGGATTTGACCAACTCTACTGTTAAAAAGTGGGCATACATGTTTTAAAGTCTCAGGCCAACATAATGTAGAAAATGAAAATATATTTTTCTTTTCTTACAAACTAATTAAACTTAAGTATGGAGTAAATATTTTATTAAAGTGAACTCACTGGTGTGGGTGGGCTGAAAACTGGCATTTATTTATATTTATTTACTTAGACAGTAGAACATAACTTTTACCAAGGTGAATGTAGTTAACACAAAATTTGATCATATATACACAACATAAGGGATTAAAAGGAATGTCCTGATCCTGAGATTGGATCGGCTCATATTTTCATATTTTTCAGTGATTAGAGATTGGATATATTAGCTACTGAGTTGAGTCACTATTTACGAAAGTATCTCCTTACATTTGAGGTGATAATTCAAACCGCCATAGTGGTACAAACAAGGACTCTTAATTGCCACAAATCAGCATAGGAGATTAAACCCAATTCCAATATTGGTAAACTTCAACAGATATGTTTACTGATACTTTAAACTATATAGCAAAGGCATAGAAACACACCTTCTGGCATTTACCATCCATCCATTATCCTCCGCTTTATCCATGGTCAGGTTGTAGGAGTAGCAGCTTAAAGGCAAAGTGTACTTTTCGGCCAGTAGGGGGCAGTGCGTACCTAAATTATGACAAGCATGCGGTATCCGTGTCTTTGATTAAGAAACTCAACAACGGAGGTCCAACCAGTGCTGTTTTCAAACGCTCAAATCCCTGAGAATTATCTATTTGCAGCAACATGATGAGCACATCAGTCTCTCTTTCATCGCTTGGAACTTGCGAAGAGGTAAAAATGTATTTATGGCGAAACTTTTTTTGTATTTTGAGGGGAAATAAATGTTTTAATAGCGGGGGTGTTCTGTGTGCTTGTCCGTCCGGGCTCTTTTGAAAGTAAAGACGTCATCTAATATGGCTTTCCCCTGAAAAGAGGACCCGCGCCTATGTATTAAAAACTGATTTTTAAAGTCATATTTTAAACTACTGCCAATATTTTGCAATTAATGTGCTTTACATACTTATTATTACATAATATTGTAATGGCTACTTTCAAAGATGTACTGCAAAAACTACACACTGTCACTTTAACAGATCCAGACTTCCCTCTACTTGGGCCAGCTCCTCTGGAGGAATCTTAACGCAGTCCCAGGCCAGCCGAGAGATAATCCCTCTAGCGTGTCCTGGGTCTTCCTCTGGGCCTCCTCCCGGTGGGACGTGCAAGGAACACCTCACCAGGGAGGCGTCCAGGAAGCATCCTGACCAGAGGCCCGAGCCACCTCAACTGGTGCCTCTCGATGTGGAGGAGCAGCAGCTATACTCTGAGCCCCCTCCGGATGACTGAGCTTTTCACCCTTTTTCTAAGGGAGAGCCCAGCCACCCTACGGAGGAAACTCATTTCCTTCTGACATTTACTCTCCACAATAAACCAAAGTAAACAGAGAAAAACCAATCATCAGCTCCTGCAGCGGGAGAGAGAAAAAAAGGCAAGCTGAACTGGACCTGTGGTGCATTCAAATAGTGTCAGAAGTCTATACTAAGTGCAGGAGCATAGGGTATTTTAGTTTATAGTGAAAAGACCAATAATAATACTGCAATTTACAAACTAAAAACAATGTGGACTTTCTATCTCTCTTTTGAAAAGTTAAGATAAGTTAGTTGCTAAATTTCTTTTCAGTTTTTAAAATTTCCATTCTAAAGGCAAAATATCAGATCAGGGCTTGAAATTGGATCGGATTTGAGGTTAAAACATCAGATCAGGATTAGAGGCCTAAAATGCTGATCTGGACATATCTAATTAAAAGTATCAATACTTTATAGATTTGAACATTCTACACGGAAGTCAGAGTAAATGTCAGGTTTTCGATTTTAAAAATCTCTGAGTATTTCCATCTATTGTTTTACATTCGGAATATTTCATTCCAGTGAGTTCTCACTAATTATTTTCCATACAGCCAGAATCATTGTTTTAAAGGTACAGATGTTCCTTTTTTAATTATGCCCTGTCAGAGTTCAGAATCAGCGGGGCCAAATGGTATTTGGGAGCACTGATTGTGTAAGCTGGCCCTCTTATAAAGATGAGAGAGATATGTAAATTTAAACAAAGCTACACTTAAACTGTGTGGGGGAAAATGTAAAAACAAATGTCCAGGAATTCACATTGTGTGATTTTTAAATAATTTATTTTTTATAATTGCATAACAACAAAAGTTAATCTCAATCCTTTGTAATATAACCTTGGTTGGAAATGGTAGGGGTCAAATGTTTCCTGTACATCTTCAATAGGTTGGTTAACACTGTTGCTTAGAATTTGGCTGGTTTTTTCCATGCAGGTCCTCTCTAGAGCTGTGATGTTTTGGGGCTGTTAGATATCAACATGGACTTTCAACTCCCTCCACTTATTCTCTATTGGTTTGAGGTCTGCAGGCTGGCTAGGCCTCTCCAGAACCTTGAAAGGCTTTTTAAATAGCCACTCCTTGGTTCTCCGGGCGGTGTGTTTGTGATCATTGTCATGCCGGAAGATCCAGCGACATTTCATCTTTAATGCTCTTGCCAATGGAAGAAGGTTTTTGTAAAAAATCTCACAATACATGTCCCTATTCATCCTTTACTTAGTGCAGATCAGTCATCCGGTCCCCTTTGCAGAAAAGCAGCCCCAAAGCATAATTTTTCCATCACCATGTTTCACAGTAGTTATGGTGTTCTTCAGATATAACTTAGCATTCTTGCCCTTAAAACCCAGTGAGTATCAATAGGCATCAATACCAAAGATTTCTTCTTTGATCTCATCTGACACATGACATTCTTCCTATCATTCTCTGGATCATTTGTGGTCTCTGGCAAACTTTAGATGGGCCTGGACATGTGCTCATTTAAGCAGGGGGACTACAGGATTTTAAAAACAATTACGATATGTTGTGGTTCTAATCATAACCATGGTTACTGTGGTCCTGGCTCTCTTCAGGTCAGTGACCAGTTCCCCTTGTAGTTCTGGGTTGTTTCCTCACCGTTTTCAAGATCACGTGTACACCGTAAAGTTAGATCTTGCAAGAAGCCCCAGGGCGAGGGAGATTGTCAATGATCTTGCAATTATTCAATTTCCAAAAATTGCTCCAGAAGCTTGTTTTTTTTTCCTCTCACCAAGCTTATTGCCTATTGTAGTCTGGCTCATCCCAGTCTTTTGCAGTTGTATAATCTTGTCCGCGGTGCCCTTATTAGACAACTCTGGTCTTGTCCATGGTGAAGGTTGAAGTCCGATTGTTTCAATGTGTGGACAGGTGTCTTTTATGCAGACACCAAGTTTAAAAAGGTATCATTAATTCAGGTAATGAGCAGAGGATAAGAGATCTTCTTAAATAAGTAGTACCAGGACTGTTGGGGCCAGAATTTTTGTTTGTTTGTAGGTGCTAACATGTGTTTTCTGTACCATTATACAAATAAATTATTTAAAATCTTAGAATGTGATTTCCTTTTTTTTTTTACATTCTTTCCTTCATAGATGAAGTGTACCCATGATGAGTATTACAGAACTCTCATCTTTTTAAGTGGGTCAATTTGCACAATTGGTGCGTGCCAAGTATCTTTTTGCCCCACTGTATAAGACATTTGCATCTATCGATTAGCCTAATAAGTTCTGACCTGAATGTTTGTAATTTATCACATGACTAACAGACATTTACGTGATTGACATCAATTTCAATTCAATTTCAATTCAGTTTATTTATATAGCGCCATTTCACAACAGATGTCATCTCAAGGCACTTTACAAAAAGAGTTATTACAATACAATGTTTAGTGTAGAAATTACAGAACCACAGAAGATTGCGTCGTGGAATTCTCAGCAATCCCTCATACTGAGCAAGCATGCAGCGACAGTGGGAAGGAAAAACTCCCTTTTAACAGGAAGAAACCTCCGGCAGAACCAGGCTCAGCACAAGCGGTTATCTGCCGCGACCGTCTGTGGCTTGGAAAATACATAACAGAGACACAGAAAGAGCAATAGAACTGATGCAGAAGTTTGTTGCAGGACGTGGAGAATTTTCCGTCACTGCAATGCCATCTTAGTCAGGGTCGTCAAGCAGGGCTAATCCGGAGCACCTACTATAATAGAAAACAGGTTAGTGCTTGAATTGACAGCACATCATGCAGTTGGGGAGAAGTAGGAGAGAAAGTAGGAACAGACCCTAATAATGTCCTCCAACAGCCTAGCCTAAAGCAGCATAGCTACTAACATTAACCTGTCTCCTAGCTACTAGGAGACCTGGCTACCAACACTCTGTCTGAGTCCTCCTGACCCGTGGACGGTGTAGGGCCGGTAACGGCCCCCGTCATGCCGGGGTCTTCTCGGAGTCGGGTTGTTTGAGAATGCAGCCCAAAGTGGGTGGTATACTCCATCTAAGGCTAAATACCGGCACGAGACCGATAGTCGACAACTATCTTAAGGAAAAATAGACAGAACTGAGAGGACAGAGTTGAAGAGGGCGAGAAACGTTTAATGTGGCTGCCTTCTCGCCTTTGTAATTGTCCTCTACCATTTAATGTAAGGTGTAATGAAATATTCTATTAAAATCTAAAGTCGCTGCAGTTTCTGCAGTTAAAAGAGCTTAATTTTATTTTTTCTGAGATGTCCTTTTGTATTTATCTTATTAATTAAGTTTTATGTGGTATAACTTGTTGCCTTTTGTTTATTTCTATGGACAAATATAAAGTTTAGAATCAATTTCAGAATTTTTTTCTTCAAAAAGATAGACAATTGCACAAGCAATAGACCAACACCGAGAAGCAGGGTTAGCAAGGTTTGCAGTGTAAAAACACATACACACAGAATCTCCCGACAGAGACCCCCAGATGCATCTATTATGGTCTGGCAGGTTGTCTGGGAAACCTTTATAGTTAACAAATGTGATCAGACACCAGCTTTCTGCTTTCAGTGATAAAGCACCACTCTCTGGTTGAAGCAGCGGCCGAGCTTTGTGGTCACTAGGAGGGGGCTGGCCTTATACCTGTGCCTCGTTTCCCTGAACACGAGTTGTCTTACATGCTCCGCATGTCCTTTTGTGACCTCTCGCAATTACGTGTGTCCGGCTGGGTCAACCGTGTATCATGTGTTTCTTTGCAGGAGGTGACGGCATGGTCAGCTCAGTGGCACTGAGAATCGTCATGGGCAGCTGGTGGCTCTTCACTCTCATTGTGTGTTCGTCGTACACGGCCAACTTGGCAGCGTACCTCACCGTGTCACGCATGGACCATGCCATACGGTAACATACACGTGCCACTTTTTTTTTAAACTTTTTTTTTATAAATGTCTGACCCTTATATGAATGGCATCATGTGCTGCAGGGTACTGTCTGCAACTCCTGTAAACATTCAGCTACATATGCACAAACATCAAAAATTCAGCATAAATTGTTGATCTTCAAGTCACACATGTTGTTTTAATTTTGTTGAAGTCTTACATATGAATGCATATTATCAATAATGAAGTCAGTTAAGAGTGAATGGGGGAGTTGATGCACCATCTCAGAGATCACAGCTGCTCACTGGAATTTCTCCAGAATATATATTTTTTTGCCACATATTTTTTTAATCATTACAGTTGCTAATATTTATTTACTAAACTGTTTTATTTTTGGACATATTTTAATAAGTTCTAAAACATAAAATATAGGAATGTATAAAATAAATGTCAAAGTTACTAAAATAAAACGGCATTAACTTCACAAGTGCAAATGCTGTAGCTTGGTGGGCTGATATATTGAAGAAGATGAATACAGCAAGTCAACAACTCGATGCAATCGGCTGGCTTTACTTAGACGGAAAATATTTAAACTGACTGGAATGAATGCATGATTGAATTGATATGACTTGTAAAGCATTGAGATGACGTGTTGTGAATGGGCCAGTGATACCAATACTAGTTAATAAACTGAGCATAACTGATATGAAGCATAAACAATTATGTGATCTTAATTAATAAATATTATTCCAAAATTATTTGAAGAAATCTGAAAGAAGGCTTTTGTAAAAGTGCAATAAATCAAATGTTATTTCATATTGTACTGTATTGTTCATAGGTTGTATGATATTGTTTTCATATTTCGTATTTGTGTTTGTAATTATCGTTGAATTCCTTGACTGTTATAATTTGTCAATATGAATTTTTGCAACTATACAGACATTAACATGTTAGCTAATACTGGCTGCTATGCCAATGGACAAATTCCCTATTTGGATATACAGTTGGTACTTTTTTAAAATGTAATCGAAAAAAACAAAAACATTTTAAATAAAATGATGAGAAAGATTCCTTCATTTCATGGAGGTTATTTAATAGGACTTGTTTGATCAAGCAAGGAGAAACAGTACTACAGAGTATTCGCAACAGCTGAACCTGCCTCCCAACAACTGACACAGACCTTTTATAGATTTAGTCAACCTTGCTATTATCTACACCATATCAGTAAATATTTCTTCTCACTGACTACTGCAGACTCCCTGGCGTCTTCGTCTGATTGGGCAGGCTCAATCTTAGAACACGTCAGGATGTTCAGTGCTCCGAGGGTCGTTACCATGGTAATACAGGATGTAGGAATCCTAATATCAGTTCATTTGACCTGACCTAATATTACGCAGTGTCACACAATCAGACTAAATCACTATGTCATAAAGAAATAGCACAAAGTACTCTCAGTATTTAAGGAGAGACAGAACAGATCATTCTTAATATAACGTTTCCCATAACAGTTTCTGCTCATCCACCAGTCCCCTGTACCACTTACTTTAGCAGAGCTCTTTTAAATTCTATACTGCTTGTAGGATGGTGACTCTTGAGGACTTGAGTTGGACACCCTCAACCTATAAAGATAAAAAGCAGATGAAGCATGTTTAATAATCAATACATCGCTGCTACAAATATGCAGCTGATCCAGAACACTGCTGCTTACTGTATGTACTCACTAGAACCAGGAATGTATAGCACATAAACCCCAGTTATAAATTCCTTACAATGGTTCCCTGTAGCTCAGATAATAGACTTCAACATACTCCTACCAGTGTATTAATCTTTAAATGGCTTAGCACCAAAATATGTTGAAGACCTATTGTCACGATATCAACTAGACGACTATTCAGGTCCTCCAACTCTGGTCTATTAATCATCCCCAGAAATGCAGATTTCAATTTCTACACTCCCCTTATTTGGAGCAAACTTCCTGATAACTGCAAAGTTGTTAGACACTTTAAATCAAAGCTAAAAACTCATCTGCTTAGAGACGCATTTAATGTAAGGCAAGGCAAGGCAAGGCAATTTTATTTGTATAGCACACTTTCAACACAAGGCAATTCATTAATGTAAGCGATTAATAATAGCTGAAATGTCCTATGTTTTTATGTATCATACGTTTTGTGTCTCTAATGTTGTGTTTTATGCATTCATTGTTCTCTCCAAATCATGTTAAGCACCTTGGATTGCCATGTTGTTTAAAGAAGGCAATACAATTTTCTTGCCTTAGCTTAGAAATACAATAATTAGATCAAATATTTACAGAACATTTGAACTAAGTAACATACATGAGTTTCAATTAGCAGAGATAAAAACAATCTCTGCACTTAGTAAACCCCTGAAGGAAATTCATCATTTACAAAAAAAGTAAAGCTCTGTCTCCAGCTAATAATGACACTTGGAACATCATTAGAAAAGCCTGACATTTCTGCTTTGTCAAAACTGTACATGTGAGGGTAAATAGCAGCCTTATAAAATGTCACAAAATAAAAAAATTATTGAACTGGCATGAAGATTCTCATGATGTGATTGGCTGATCTGGAAAATGTCACTAAAACATCTTGTCTGACATCATTCTTAGGTGAATGTAGAGGCGAGTGAGGGTTAGATTCAGTTGGTGAAGTTGGGATTAAATTTCTGGGTCAGGCCTTTGGGCAAAGTTGGTGTAAAATGAAAGCTACTGGATGTGTGCAACAGGTTTTGACTAACTTTTTAAAAAGATTTCCATTTACCACTATAGTAGAGAAAGTAAGGAAAAGCTCTGAGTTTCTAATACTGATTCCTGTAATTGTCGGTGCATAACTTTCAATAAAAGTATGTGGATTTTAATTAAAACAAGTGTAGATATTCAATATGTAAAGAAGAAATGTGATCATTTCAACTCTTTTTCGATCAGGCAGGTATTTTAGGTGCAGAGCAGAAATATTATTTTACTTTCAAAAAAAAAAAGAAAGAAAAAGAAACTGAACAGAGAGAGCGTCAGAGAGTGTCTGTTATTACAATCAATACCACAGCAAGCCATTTTTTTTCAATCGTGTGATTAACATCTGACCATGAATAAAATATGCAGACACAACTCTTGGTCAAGTTCAGAGAAACAAAATAGTTGAGACTGTTAATGCGACACCAAGGCTGCAGCCTTCTCTGGAGCAAGCACCAGAAAGCAAGCTGCGAGGCACGAGTGCTAGCACCGAGGGCTCATCTGAGACCTGTCCATCAAAAGGACACACCTTTTATTATACATAATTTCAAGATTTAATCAAATCTAAATGGTTGTTATAATTTTTTTTTTTTTTTATCACCCACCCCCTCAGATTAAACCTGAACTATTGAAACCAAAATTTTGTTTTTGAACCAAGCTGTAAACATGTTAATTTCGGCTGTGAAGTTTGCCTTTTTAACATGGAAGTCATTGAGAACTGCCCCTTTCTAGATGCAGTCCCCAGCGGATTAGGGAGGAACTGCAATTTTTGTTACTGCCAGGTTGGGATCACATTTTGCCGGCGGAGTTTGATCCTTGGTTTTACTGCTAGTTGCATTAAATATTGTGGATTGTAATACACTGAACATCAGTATTCGCACATTCAATTTTAAAAATTCTGCCTATAAATTGGGCAAGTACCAAGCGAGAATTATGCCAGAGGCTTCTTGTTGAAGTTTGTGGTTAAAAAAAATCTTATTAGCAAACATCTGACCAAATATTGGTGCGTGTATCCTCCTTGGTCTGACAAATTTTGCAGTTAGACGATGTGACGAGGCTATGATCTTTTCATAAATTCAGAGGCTTCACCTTTTTTTTTTTTTTTTTCTAGCAATGTTTCCTGCCTGATGTTCTCTCTATAGGGAAGTAGCCAATCAGCTTGATGGTTTATGTTTTTACTGATATGGTTTCCACATCTCCTGTGATAAATTTCAGTACTATCCCAATATTTTTTTTAATATGATTTTCCTGTAATTCATCTTTGGAAAAAAAAAAAGGCTGGGGGATTATTACAACCCTCCCAGGCTGATGTTTTTCTTTTGCTGGAGTTCATAAAATGACCCTTTTGGTATTACTGAGGGTTGTTTTCTGAATGTTAGTGAGTGTGAATGATTAAAATGTGTATTCATCTATGGCAGAAATGGTCCACATAAAAAGGGTCCATTTCTACAAAGCAGCAACCTGCTGTCTTTTTGAAATTACATAGATATTTTTATTTTAGCAAAGGCAATAGAAGAAACCTGAGAAGCCATTATATATTTTTTTATTGAAATAAAATGAAAGAACATGAAACAAAATAATCTGAATTCTGAATGCATTAGCTGTTAGTTTTACAGATTTTTTTGTATTGAATTAGTGTTTTGAAGATGTAATTTCACTGTGTGAAAACTTTAGCTGTTGTTCCTTTATATAGGATATCAGAGAGAAGACAAAAGTCTCAGAAAACAAGTGAGGCTGTTCTTTGAACAAAGCGCACTGAAACGAAACCTGCTGTGTTGAATTCTGGAAACTTGGAGAGAGCTGCAGGAGGCGGAAAATTGAGGAGGAAGAGGAATAGTAGAAGGGATACTGAGCTTTTTTTGTAATGTTAAAAACTGTAAAAGTTTCTTATTTTTTTTTATTTCATATGTAGTCTGTCTTGAATAAACACTTGTCTTTCTCAAAGCAGAGCTGGATCTCTCACTGCTTTCACAGAGTAGAAAGAAGACTTGCCAAACATTAAGGGGCTCAGTTTAATTCAAAAGTAACAGTGGTACGATTATATTTCTTCAGCTTAAATACATTTTGATTTTTTCCCATGTCTACATTGTATACTGAAGAGCAATCATTATACTTTTGAATTTTTAAAGGCTTTAGTAAGCAAATCAATCTTGCGGAGAGCAAGTATTTGTAGCATTTAGTGTTTGGCCTCAGTTAGAAAAAAACAAATCTAAACTCTGTGCAAACAGATGTACCCATATTTATCTGCTACCAAAGTTGGACAAACTTTGCATTGGTACCATAATAACATAACTCTGTGTTACTCTCAGAAAAGAGACATCTTGGAGAAGGAATAACCTTCTCAAATGTCCTGAGAGATTCTACAGAAGCTGAATCATCAAGCTTGAAGGACATGATGATCTACAGAAAACTGCACTTTTACTGTGATTACCTCAAAGAAAACTAGCCAAACAGAAAAACCTCTTCATGTATGTACTGAAGGAACAATGTATTTGATGACTTTTATCCGAGTTCACTGGCTGAACCTCACTGACTGAAAGTCCTCGGTTGGATGGTGAGAAAATGTTCCTGATGCCCAACTAATCAGCATTGTTGCTAAGTTAAATGCACACTGCCTCCGACCTCATCACAGGGTCAGAGCTGCCGTTTCATAAAGATATAAGATAAAAGCAAATGGCTCTCTTAAAACGGTTCAAGTTCCCCATCCAGCAGAGCATAGTAGCTGAGCAGGATACCACACCAGGTGGAGCTTCTGTGGAGAGAAAAACGCTGAGAAAAAAAAAGGTTAACTCACGAAGTAACAGCAAAAAATCTAATTAGAAAGTAGTGGAAGAGAAAAGTTGCAGCGTAAAGAGAAGGGGTCAGTCTGTCCTCACAGTCTTAGCCCTATAGCAGCATAGCTACAGAGATAGCTCAGGATAACCTAAGCCATTCTAACCGTAAGCATTGTCCAAAAGGAAGGTTTCAAGCCTGTTCCTAAAAGCAGTCAGGGTCTACCATAGTAGAATGATGTCGGACATTAAACCTGACTAAACCTTTCTTGCTTTAGCTCATTTAGGATTACCAAAACTGTTTATATTTGGTAAATTACAGAATAATGATAGAGAAAGCTGTTTATGAAATGTTTTATTTTTTATATTAGAAGAAATATAGGCACACTTTGGTTATAACTTCCATCATTCCATCCAGGACTGAAATAGGTTTTTTAATTGCCTTTACAGTTGGTTCTAACTTTCATCTACTTAGTCCTAACTTCCTCGTTGTATTTTTCTTCCCTCTGCCCCTTTTCATTCAATTGGTTGTAAGCTGTGCTTTAACAATATATATTCTTCTCATGATAATTTTAGGCAAAATAACTTCCCGTTATCTTAACTCCTGGCCAGTTGTGTATTTTATCTAAAAAAGGATTGCAATGAAAGCAAATTCTTCTTGTATTAACAGTAGACGAGACATTTATGAGAGAGATAGAAATAGCAGTTCCCAAATAGAATTTGTAGTAATGCATTAGAAAATTTGGCAACTATAAACAAAAGTTTTTACAATAATTAATTAAGAAAATTAAGAGCGTAATTATACAGGTTGTTTTGGAGCAATAATGAGAATATATAAACTATTATGCACTCCAGTTTGTTCATCACCAGATGGTGTTATGAATATTAATTTTCAAACAAAATGGAACAGAATAAAATCACCTTATATTGTCCTGCTAAGGGAAAATTCTGCTATAACAGCAGCAAAGTGATGGGAAATAGAAGCAATTAATGGTAAAATACGGTAAATGGCCTGTACTTGTATAGCACATTTTATTTAATCCCAAAGGACCCCAAAGCGTTTCACACTACATTCAGTCATTGACCGTTCATGCAGATATTCACGTACTGGTGATGGCAAGCTACACTGTAGCCACAGCTGCCCTGGGGCGCACTGACAGAGGCAAGACCACCGCCAGTATGAATTAGATTCACACAAGAAGAATATAAACACAGAATTAAGAATAATATAGGTACACTAAGGACAAAAATGTAAAACTTGACTACAGTACTATATATATATATATATATATATATATATATATATATATAATGGAAATGATATGCAGATTTTAGGAGTGTGCAACTGAGTAATTTAAGTCTTTACCGGATGTACGTCAATTTGTGCATTGATGCACATTTTATTTACAAGAAATGAAAAAAAAATGTACAAACAGCTGTCCAAATAAGACTAGATATAGATTTAAAAAAGAATCTTTAATGTTTTAACATGTTTTCACCAGAAACACATTAATTTTTGTACTAAAATCTATTGTTGTAAGTTATTTTAATTGAGTTTTAAAATATTTAATTAGGAGTTACACTTTATTTCATTAAGTTGTCAGTTGCTATTATGTAAAATTACGTTTTGCTTCAATATTTGTGTGTAATATCATCCAGCTGTTTTGTTCTAATGAAATAAAATAAGCTCTCTACATGTTGTTCCTTTTAACAGTGTGTTTTAAACCTAATGGTTGAACATACTCAGAGACAATAAAAAAGAAGACAACAGATGTTTTATCAGGCTTTCTTTGAATATTCTCCTGTGTGATAATAACCTTGCCTCAGAAACTCTGCAAAAATCAAAACCCTAGTGTTGGGAACCATGTCAAGTGTCCACAAGTGTCTGCATGCCAACCTGGTGACACATCAAATGTAGCGTTTTATTTTCCCCTCGTCGCCTTCTTCGCTCTGATAAAGCCACATCAGAGTCCGCTTATCTTACGGTTCCAGCATCATCGGCTCTGCAGCTTTATTTACAGTCCTGACTGAGACACGAACACGCCTCACAGCTCTGAACCACAGGGTCAGAGCAACTAAACGCTGCTCGATATTCATGACTGAACTTCACTGCTCGGCCCAGAGCAGTGATTAGCTGATCTGAAGTCTGGTCTCTGCTGCTGCTGCAGGTACTGGAAGAGAATCATTGATCTGCGAAGCCTGAAGTCTTTCCAAGTCTCGAAGGTTTTCTCAGCAGCCAGTCCTCTGTTGTCCAGGCAGTTGTGAAGTGAAGGCACCCTCTGTGGTGCACTTTGACTTAAAATCTGGAAATATCAGTGCAACTACTGCATCAGAAAATGTCTGAAATGTTGGATCAAAGAGACAGTCTACACATCAAGGTTTTACCATCCCTTTTTATTCAGAAATTATCCATTGATGACTGAAGTGCATCATTTTTTTTTTCAGAATCACCCAGAAAAAAGCATTTTAAACATGATTCCAAATTCCCTTGTTTAATTTCTAAAATTCTAAAATTAGTTGTTCTTCTATAGAAATTCTTTTTTTGGACAAAAATGAGTCAATTAAATGTGCCAACAATACAAACTGATCTTTTAATATTAAGTAGAGATTATGAAATGAAACCCTTAATATCCATTTTGGAGACAGATTAGAAGCATTATTCAGCTAAGATGTTTATGCATTCCTTTCTGAGTTATACTCCCCAAAAGATCTGTAAAGAAAAGTTGAAAGTAAAGTTTTTCCTTCTTCTCAATCTTCTTGTGACTGATCTTAACATTCCGTTGAGTAATACCTTACAAAATTGAGCCGGGTTGAGGTGTACAATTAGTCATAAACTTAGAAACTGTGGTTTTAATTGGCATTTTTGTTCAAATAAGGTTATATCGGAATCCTGAGAATTATCTTATTTGTCATCTCCTTTGAGCTACTTCCCTTGGTGTGTGCCACAGTGGATCCTCTGCTTCCACTGTTCACTGTTCATAGCATTCTTCTTTGTGTCACCATCCCCTTTAAACCCTCCTTTTGCCTACAGCTATAAACCTTCTCTGTGCCTTCCCTCTGTTCCTGCTCCCTGGCAGAATCCATACAACATCCTTTGTGTGGCATGTCCAGGAACCCTCCTCTGCACATGTTCAAACCTCAACAGCCTCATCTGATTAAATGCTATTGCAGCTACAGTTCCTCAGATATACTATAAATCAGCAGTTTAATATTGGTTGTCACTTTCAATCTAAATTATTATTTGTTTGGATTGAATCTACTCTTCCAAAAATAGTGCTTTTTCCTGTCGACTTTGCAACCTGCAAACTGTCCATTGGTGGTGCCCCTGTTATGTACTGGTTACAGTAAAAAATCAGAGAACAAATTTGGCTTTGTAGATAAAGAGCTGGAACTGAATTGTGACTTTTGATTAACCACATTATTTTCTGCTGGGATCTGCAGAACTGCGTTATCTTGCTTCACTGTCATAACCTACTGCTGACATTTTGAGCTGAATAGCAGTTATTCCTGGTCAGTGTAGAATAATAGTTTAAATTGAAGTGTTTTATGTTTTGAATTACTATACCATACCACATTTATTTATATAGCACATTTAAAAACAGAATGGCAGATGAGCAAAGCACTGAGCAGATAAGCACAATATAAACAGCAATGATATACCGGTAATTAAAGTTAAAATACAACATAAGAAAGATAAAACTCAGTAAAATAAAAAAATGAGAGAATCAATGGTCAAATGCTAAAAGAAAATAGTAGGTTTGAGAAGAGATACAGCTGGTCATGGATGGACATGACCTTTTTAAAAATGTATTTATTTAAAGGGGACATATTATGCAAATTTCACATTTTTCATCTTTAGTATTACAATTTGGGTCTCTTGCCTCTTTGGACAATCCAACCATGAATAAAATCCATCCATCCAATTTATAGCAAATTTTTCACTGACAGAAATGTTGTGCTTCTACAAGCCGTTTGAAAAGCATCTTATTTTGACGTTACATTGTTCTTTATCTTATGACTTATCAAGTGCTGTACGCATTTTGTATAATAGGATAGTTGAGTATAAACAACAACGGAAGCTTTAATCGCTTTGTATGTGGAAAAAAACTGAACAAAAAACCTGGGAAAAATCCATTCCCTTAGCCATAATCCAGTTGCCTATGTTTGGTTAGCTTCGGTCCCGAGTGGTGACTAGCACCTGTCTCAGAAAAGGTAAAGTTTAAATCATTTAAAAAAAATAACACTACACTGCTGATGATAAATAGGTATTTTTTTAACTCAATGATTTAATGCATATGGCTCAATCATTCCCATGGTTAAAGAAGTGAACCAGATGAAAAAAAGCTAACAGTGGCCTTGTCCATCCAGAAAACACAAAGTTTAACCAAGCTTAGCTTACCTTGCCATAGACAATCGAGTTGTTGTAGTTCTGTGGTCGAAATGTGAGCAGATCCTCTATAGCCATGTGTGAAATGTAAATATACCTCCAGTGTTTTGTAATTTTGTAACTATTGACATGTGTATGCGCGGATCCTAAACAGAAGGAGGAGCCAGTAACAAAACGTTTGGGCTCCATTTGTTTCCTATGATGTTGTATAGATCTGGATTTCTGAAAATATCTATCCCTAGCCTCCTTCACGAGTTTATTCCTTGCGTTAGTCTTTCTTCTTTTTATCAATGCTTGTGACTCGATTGTGCTTCTTCAACTTCACCTTCTCCAGTAGATCTACTGCAGCTTCTTCTAGCAACACGAGACTGTTATGCCCCTTTTTCACTAGGGACAGTACGGTACGGATGGGTTGGTACGCCCTAGAACGGGTAGGCTATGTGTCCATTGACATCACAGTACTGATCTAAACAGTGATTATCCAGTCTGTTGAGATTCTGGATCTGCAGCCTTCTGGCCCGATCTATCCGACTCCAACTCTGATCACAGCGGAGATCTCTTGTTTCTCTGCTGCTGTACTGGTTAATTTCTCCCCGGCTCAGCAGGCTTGCCGTGGCTTTTCCATACTGTCACACGCTCACTTCACCTGCTACATTACTACCTGACGGCAGCCTGGTCCAACCTTTGTGTTGAAGAAGATAACAGTGCCAATCGCAGCTCTATTCCTCTTGGCAGCTAATAAAAATCAGCGTTCTCAATTTTCTAATGTCCCAAATGCCTAAGCTGCAGCTGCGGCCAGTATGTTGTCCTCCCTCTCCCCCACTCCGTCTGTAGCCATGCCCACTATCTCATCTGATTCTGCAGCATATCAGGCCAATCTTGCCTTCTCTTGCTGCAGCTCTCTTATCACCATGGAGACCTTGTGCTTCTCTGCTGCTATACCGGCTACCAGCTTTCTTCTTCCCCCAATGCCGCGGCTTCTCTGCTCAGTTCCGATCGCAGCTCCATTTTTCTTGGTGACCTGAAGAAAAACTGCCATCCCTTACAGTTTTTGCATGTTGGGTCACTTCGGCACGTTTCGGACCAAGGCAGTGGTAGTCCAAAAAAAGGGGACGGCTTGGAAACGAAAACAAGTAATGGAAATATGGCAAAACCGTTCCCAACCTACCTGTTCCATACTGTACCGACCCTAGTGGAAAAAGGACATTAAACTTAAGATGGCGCCAGTGGGTAGTGGTTGCTCGGCACACAAAGACAGATTAAGTGGAATTTCCATATAACTACCTTTCCCATTTCAAACCCCACCCCCAAATTCCAATTCTATTACATCCTCATGTGCGGTGAACTCAGTCTAAAAGTGACAGAGCCCTCTAAACAGCTCATTCTGAAAGGGGCATCATAACTTCATTAACATATTTTGTAAAGACAATAGATCTGTTGTAAACTTGTTTTAAAAGTGGCCTAATATGTCCCTTTTAAGAGCCAAAAGCTCTTAAAAAAACATTGTTGTAGAAGAGTTCATTGGTTACACTACCTCAGAAAGTGTTGGCCGCAGGAAGATCTATCAGTCAGCACCACCGTCCCACAACCTAAAAATCATTAAGGTATAAGTTCATTAGTGTTGTAATCAGTAGTTTTCATATTTTTAGTTTTTAATGCAAGTCTTAAAATTATGAATTACTGGAGCATAAAACACAATAAACAGCAGAGGGAGGGAAGTCACGACACAGAGCAGACTTTTTGTCTCGTCAAACTGACTGTGTTCCCATGACTGAAGGACGAAACTCATTTCTTTTCTTTTTTGAGTTGTTGAAGCTGTGAAAGAGTTTGTAATCCTCTGAGACCTGAGAGAGAGAGACTGATTTAAAACTCAAATGTTTCTTCAGAGAAAGGAAGAAAAAAAATATTTACCAAGCTTGAATGCTCGAGTACATTTCTGACAGAACCTCGCAGCTCAGGTGCATCATCATTTATCTGCTGTGTGTGCAAAGAATGTTATCTCTCATTGTCCATCTGCTATCTGTTCCGTCACGCGAAGCTCGATCCTCTTCTGCCTCCACTCCTCTGCGTATCAAATTCAAGCTGACATTTTAATCAGTGAACCCCCGCCACGGTATTAAGGATGAGGCGTTGAAGTGCACGCCACGGTCCTGCACAGCACAACAACCAGCACTCAGATGGAGAAGTGCGCATGGTGCAGACTCATCCTCTGACTACTAAGACACAGGAGAGACATCTCCTATTTGACTGACAACTGTTGCTCTTTTTGCCTAATAAAACATTCATAGATAATACTTTATTTCCCAGATGGAAGTATTTATGATCCGTCAGGGCTGGATTTTGGTCATGTAGGAGAATATAAAACAAGATGTTTACTGTTCCTTTGAAAAAACATATTTGTCACTCAAGCAACAATAATGGTACCATCAGACTAGACAACAGCTCAGTACCAGGACAGTACTGGAATTAAAGAAACTACACATCCCAACACAGGCAATTACAACACTAATGCTGCCAAAATCACAACAACTTTTAAGGTTCTCTAGTACTCTGACAATGGAACCCAAAAACATTTCCTATTTCATATCATTTAGGATCACCAATATCATTGGTGAATCCGTTGATTAAGAAGATTGAGCAAGGAGGTGTGATTTGTCTACAAAATAACATTATAAATCAATATTCTGATTTACTTTATTGATGTTTCTTTAGGCTAGGGGGTTTTATCATAAAGACAGGATTATATTACAAAATGTCTTTAATAAAAAATAAAAAAAAACTTCAACAAACTCTGCAACCACAGTTTTTTTTTTTTCGTTTGATAATTTTTTGTGTTTCTATTGTTTTAGTGTCTGTTTTAACCTTAAATTATCTTTAAATTATTTTAACCTCTGTAAACACATTGTGTTATATGTCTAAAACAACTCCAACGCAGGTAACAAATTAGATTCTATTTAAGTACAGGTTTTTAGCACATGATTTCCTTTCCAGGAGACAGGGCTATTATTGCAGTTTTCCTGCTAAAAGATTCAATTTGGAGTTGGATTATATAAACCATTACATTTGAGATTTATTTCATTTACTTTGCATTCCAAAAACCTGTGTTTTTTGATAAGGGTTTGAAGATTTCTGAGTTCTATAGATGTTGTCTAACGGGAGTTGTGTAAACTTGGTGAGCCCAACAAGCAGCAATTCTCTAACCGTGCGCTTTGGAAACCCTGTTTACCTTATCCTCCTCCTTTGTGTGTGCAGTAGAAGACAAACTCCGTTCTTCATCCATGTTTGTTTGTCAAAGTTCCAGTTATTGACCCTGAATGCCATATTCTTTTTCTTGTTGCAAGAGCGACGTGCCTTCGTTTAAAATCATAGTTACACCACTGGGAAACAAGAATATGAGGTTTTTTGTGGGGTTTTTTCACAATTAAATAAATGCATTCAAATAAAAAAAAAATCAGATTTTTCATCATTGGATTATAATACTGACATGAAATAATTGTTTTAAGAATTTTTATGCATTACTACAGTAGGGGTAAAGTATGAAGGGTGCTTACCTCATTATCTACTAAAAGCAAAGAAAGAACCTGCAGTTAAAGAGAAACAGAAATAAACAGTCCTGCATATGGTGCCTATTAACAATGACATTTGTTTTTGTGTTCCGAGCAGGTCATTCCAGGACTTGGCAAGGCAGATCGACCAGGACTACGGCACAGTGAGAGACTCTGCCGTCTACGAATACTTTAGGAACAAAGGCACCAACCCTCTGGAGCAGGACAGCACGTACGCAGAGCTGTGGAGAACCATCAGCAAGAATGAGGGCATGGACTACTCTGTATCCAGCCCGTCAGAAGGCATTCGCAAGGTTTGTGTTTCTCTTCTGTCGTAGATTTTTTAGCTGTAAAATTATTGTATTCCTTAACAAAAAGAAATCACTTAGGCGCTGCAAGTTTCAAACACAAAACGAACGACTACAGGAGACCATGAAAAAATCCCTATGTTACAGTTTATCGACAATTTTTCTGTACCATAAGGAAACATTTGTTTTTGTTATTGTTTGAAAGTGTATGTATTTACTATAGTTATTAGGGTTTTTATAGCTATAGAAACAGCATGTGAGAAATCAGAAATTCACCTCTGCTCTTTCAAGTCCCAATCCTTGAAAGAAATGTGGTGATGAAATTACTGTCAAACACATTTGCAGAGTCTTCTGATAATCAGGTCTTGGTCATGTCTTGGTTGGTTTCCAGTTGCTTTCTGACTGGATCATAGCTTTGAAATTTAAACCTGCTTTAAACTACACGTAGGGGCCACCATGGCTCAGGAGATGAAGCGCTATACAAGTTTTCTCCACAAGTTTTCTCCACAAGTGTATCTCTGATCTGTCTGCTGTGTTTCTTTGTCTTCATGATCCTGATGTCTGTTAATGCTCACTTACCTCTGATGCCTTTGCAGAGGAGCAACATTTATACTGTGGCTACATTACATATATCTCGACTCTATGTGAGGGCAAACAGTTGCACTTTGTTGTATTTGCGGATATCAGATTTAATTTGGTTTCTTACAAATCGCAGATATATTTTTGATTAAACAAAATAAAACCATAATTTATATCATAAAACTATCTAGCTTATGACTTGGTGTCTCATTCAAACCAATTAAAGTATACTTTGACGTTTTTGCTTGAAGTAAGTAAATTTTGTTAAATCAACTTGATGAAAGTCAACAAAACAATTAGGGTGTATTTATCCAGTGTATTTTTTTATGAAAGAGATTGTCTTTGCCTATATTAAAATCTCTACTGGATCAAAGCTAAATTATCCCTTTGAATTAAAGGTGATTAATCTGTTGATTGTCTCTTTAAAACAATCAGGCTGTTAATGAGAAACAGCCTTCAGATTGTGCTTGGAAAAAAAAGGAACTCTAGCTATGAATTGTTTGTGTGAGCCCAAATGATCATCAGTAGTCATTCAAAACATGCACATTCTCCGTTCATTCCCAGCAGGCAAACAAAACAATTCATCTGCTTATCTATCACTTAATTGCAAGCGCAGTTGAACAATGCGCTAATTAGTTAGGTGACATCCCGTGTGTGTGAAAGCAGGACCAGTGCCCCACTGCTGGGCATTATTATGCTCGTAGATCTCCCAAAAAGCCGATGACAAATTAGTTTCGGAGACAAATCGGCTTTGAGCGCATCCATTATTCAGCCGTTTGCATGATAAACCTCCCCTAGATCCGCTGACGTTTTCACCCCAAACCATTCTGTAGACAGACATTTTTTTAAAATCTATTTTACAGAGTGATTCATCCAGTCCTGCAACTCGTTGCTCAGTTGATTAAGATGCATATTACATGAGCTGAGGAAGCTTAGCAGCTAAAACACAATTATATCCTTAAAATAATTTCTAAAGAGTATCGTGTTTGTAAATTCTTGAATTTGTAAAGTGAAGATGAGTTGAAACATGAACAGCAAATGTCAAAGGGTCTGAGGACAAAGGCATGTCTGTCTATCTGTCTATCTATCTATCTTCAGATTGTCTGATTGTTTTGCCCACTCTTCGTTCCAAATATGCTTCCTTCCATTTGGATTTGGACACAACGGTTTGCACACTGAGGGTCCCACTACAGTGTTTTAGTCAGTTTTAGATCTGGCTTTAACAGAACCAGTGCAACTCCTTGATTCATTATGGTGTAAATTACTGCAGTGACTAAAGAGTTCATGGTGCGCTCATTGACTGGAAGGTGCCCGGGTCCTGTAGCTACATAACAGGCCACAAATCATCAGCCCCCCACCACTGTGCTTTATGGTTAGTTTAAAAAAAAAATGGATATGTTGTTTGCTTTTCCTCAAACATTGTGGTTCTAATATTTTTTTTTTCGAAATAAGAGCTGATCTTCAGATGATCTTAGTTTATCTTAATGCAAGATTCATAAAAGTGGAAATGTAATTTTTCTGTAGCTGATAATTACCTTATGGAGTTGTTCTTGCACATCTCTTTTATGATCCAGTTCAGGTTTTCTCGTCCTTTATTCTTAAAAACCTTCCTTTTACTGTGCCTCGCTCCTCTATAGCAGCATTTGATGTTTCTCGTTCAGCCGCAAAAAACGTGCGACAGCAGCAGCTACATGCTGCACATCAGAGACCGCAGCAGCACAACATGATTTCAAAACATGTCTCTGTGTAACTGTGAAGAGAGCACCATGGACAGAACAATGGACACTCGTTCACACAGGTCAAAATGGTGGAGGCAGAAGCTCCTGCAACAGCTCTGCTGATGCAGTGAAAACACCCACCTCCTCATCCACTTAAACGTCGCTGCTGCTGCTGCTGAGTGTTGTTGTCTCCTCATCCTTACCCATCACCTCCGACAGACCGCCTCTGCAGCACAACACAGACAAAGCCTTCTGTTCTCACTAACAGTATCATGTCGGCATGTTCTTGACACTGTAACAAAACCAAATCCGTGAAACATTAGCTCCTGGCCCATAGCAGCAGAAAGAAGATTAGCTAACACTGGATTTATTCACCTTTAACATCGACTAAGCAAGTGCAGCCCAAAATAACACTATAAACAGAATATTCCTAATACCATGCTAGAGTTTACATTTATTCCTCATTGTCTTTAAGGTTTGATTTATTTGAAGGTTTTAATAAAGCAACGGAAATCTACTGTAATTTTTATAACAGTGGAATGATGGATATTGAGAACCAGAAATGGGTTTACAAGTTTAAAATGACTGAGTTTATCTAATCCACACAATTTCATATATATACCCTCACCTGGCTTTGTGTCATAGCGCACTTTAACACAAAATAAAGTTGAGGTTTTTCCAATCTGAACCAAGATTGAATGTGTGTTTGAGACGCCTGTTGCAACCCCAAACTTTTAGATGAAACACAAGTATGTTTAGGAAACTCTTTTAGTAAAAACTACTGCACAGTTTAAAAAAAATAATAATAAAAGCTTTAGTTTGCTTAATTATTCTATTGTGTAAAACTAAAGTGTTAGTGAATGGAAACTTGTGACTAATACTATTCTAAGGCAGGTTGTATTAAAAACTTTAAAGTCTTGATCATAAAACTTCTGGAGAAAATTAAGACTCAGTTATAGAGAAAAATGTCTTACTGTATACTCATAATTTAAACAGCATTGCCTTATTTGAAATAATAAACATGCTAAGTTAAACTTGAGCTTTCTGTTATTACAAGGCTTACCCCGACTTCAACATCTGCTGTCTACCGGGTCCAAAGTTTCCCTGTCTGAGCATCATGTTTTCCCTTGTGCTTCACCTCCAGGCAAAGAAGAGTCCCTATGCATTCCTGTGGGACATGGCAGTGCTGGAGTATGCTGCACTGACAGATGATGATTGCAGTGTCACCGTTTCAGGAAACAGCATGAGCAGCAAAGGTTACGGCATTGCCATGCAGCACGGCAGCCCCTACCGAGACCTTTTCTCCCAGAAGTAAGTGAGCATAAGTTGATGGTGAAGATATCATTGTAGAAGATGGAATGTTTCTTTTAATTTCTCTGAAATACCTGTGAACTCATTGTTTTAGATACAGAAATGTGGGAATGATTATAACGAGGTGGGGAAAAAGAGACAGAACTGAGAAAATATGTTGTCGGCTTCTATCAGTCTTGGTTTATATTTAGTGTTCCTGAGAATTTTGTACAGCTTTTGTATAAACCTGCTGCTGAGCAAAATAAAATCCACAGTAACACCTTCGGGAGGTGTCATCGCCAGTGGTTCTTAGATGAAAAACTGCATCTGCTGCAGAACTCATGTTTTCTTCTCAGCAGCAGCTCCTGAATCTGGTGTTATGAAGGACCAAACAGACAATGTGGCAAATGTAGGATTTTAATTTGGTAAAACTGTGACCTGCCAGTATTTGTGTGTGTATATATATATATATATATATATATATATATATATATATATACACACACTACCGTTCAAAAGTTTGGGGTCACCCAAACAATTTTGTGTTTTCCATGAAAAGTCACACTTATTCACCACCATACGTTGTGAAATGAATAAAAAATAGAGTCAAGACATTGACAAGGTTAGAAATAATGATTTTTATTTGAAATAAGATTGTTTTTACATCAAACTTTGCTTTCATCAAAGAATCCTCCATTTGCAGCAATTACAGCATTGCAGACCTTTGGCATTCTAGCTGTTAATTTGTTGAGGTAATCTGGAGAAATTGCACCCCACACTTCTAGAAGCAGCTCCCACAATTTGGATTGGTTGGATGGGCACTTCTTGCGTACCATACGGTCAAGCTGCTCCCACAACAGCTCAACGGGGTTCAAATCTGGTGACTGCGCTGGCCACTCCATTACCGATAGAATACCAGCTGCCTGCTTCTTCTCTAAATAGTTCTTGCACAATTTCGAGGTGTGTTTTGGGTCATTGTCCTGTTGTAGGATGAAATTGGCTCCAATCAAGCGCTGTCCACTGGGTATGGCATGGCGTTGCAAAATGGAGTGATAGCCTTCCTTATTCAGAATCCCTTTTACCCTGTACAAATCTCCCACCTTACCAGCACCAAAGCAACCCCAGACCATCACATTACCTCCACCATGCTTAACAGATGGCGTCAGGCATTCTTCCAGCATCTTTTCAGTTGTTCTGCGTCTCACAAACGTTCTTCTTTGTGATCCAAACACCTCAAACTTGGATTCATCCGTCCACAGCACTTTTTTCCAGTCTTCCTCTGTCCAATGTCTGTGTTCTTTTGCCCATCTTAATCTTTTTCTTTTATTGGCCAGTCTCAGATATGGCTTTTTCTTTGCCACTCTGCCCTGAAGCCCAGAATCCCGCAGCCGCCTCTTCACTGTAGATGTTGACACTGGTGTTTTGCGGGTACTATTTAATGAAGATGCCAGTTGGGGACCTGTGAGGCGTCTGTTTCTCAAACTAGAGACTCTAATGTACTTATCTTCTTGCTCAGTTGTGCAACGCGGCCTCCCACTTCTTTTTCTACTCTGGTTAGAGCCTGTTTGTGCTGTCCTCTGAAGGGAGTAGTACACACCGTTGTAGGAAATCTTCAATTTCTTAGCAATTTCTCGCATGGAATAGCCTTCATTTCTAAGAACAAGAATAGACTGTCGAGTTTCAGATGAAAGTTCTCTTTTTCTGGCCATTTTGAGCGTTTAATTGACCCCACAAATGTGATGCTCCAGAAACTCAATCTGCTCAAAGGAAGGTCAGTTTTGTAGCTTCTGTACCGAGCTAAACTGTTTTCAGATGTGTGAACATGATTGCACAAGGGTTTTCTAATCATCAATTAGCCTTCTGAGCCAATGAGCAAACACATTGTACCATTAGAACACTGGAGTGATAGTTGCTGGAAATGGGCCTCTATACACCTATGTAGATATTGCACCAAAAACCAGACATTTGCAGCTAGAATAGTCATTTACCACATTAGCAATGTTTAGCGTGTGTTTCTTTAAAGTTAAGACTAGTTTAAAGTTATCTTCATTGAAAAGTACAGTGCTTTTCCTTCAAAAATAAGGACATTTCAATGTGACCCCAAACTTTTGAACGGTAGTGTATATACACACACTGAATTGATATCACTGGATTGTGCTCAATTTGAGCTAAAAAAAAGTTTGTTTGGCATAATTTTGAAAAGGTTAGAAGACTCTACCCAAGGTTAAAAGCTTCCTGGTGGTCACAAACAAAAGGCATATTAACTATTATTTCTTCTAATATCTATCGTATGGGCGCAAAAATAAAACGGATCCCCACTGACATTACTGGGAAAAGGGCCTGTTTAACCTTTGACCTACCCGCAAGCTTTTGGCAATGTCTTTAGAATGAAAGATGCATAAACCAGCACCAACCAAGACTAAACATTTTGGAACATTCTTGTTAGATTAGAAGAATATTGATGATTTTACTCGGGTGCGTTGGTATAGGGCATTGACCCTATCTGGCTAATCTACTGTAACCAGGAAATGTTTTTATTTGTTGTTGAAGTGCATTTATGATTTAAAATATTCATGTATGTCATTACATGCCTAATATATCTGGCTATTGTTCTACTGTTCAAATGTTGCCTTTTTTTGTTGTTGCAACTAACTTATTTTTTTAAACCATAGAAAGAGAAGCAAGTTTTTGGCAGAACATCTTTAATGATTTGTTTTCTTTATTATTTAAACTGCACTCCAGAAGACAACAATCCCAAAATAGATTCTTCTCCTAAGCTTTTTTACCCTCTGTTTTAGATATGAAGAACTTTTGCATGTGATCTAAGATGCTTAATGAGATGTTTGAGTGGAGCAAACAATACAGGCTGTGTTGTCCTGTCGTTTTAGTTTTGAATCTATATCTAGCCAACCTGAAAAAAACAAATCATAGAGGTTGCCATCACTCAGAGGATTGAGCTGAGATCTAGCATAATTTTGTGGTGATAACTGAATGTGAATCTTTGAAATCTCCAAAACGGAGCAGGATTATAGTTGCTTTAAGGGGCAGAGAAAACAAAGATGATGATAGAGGTTGATGGCGTTCTCCTCCCTGTAATCCAGGTTGTTGACCTTAAGAGCTCATTATCATCTTAAAAGACCTCTGATGCGAATAAAGAGTCTCACAGAGCTGTCCGTCTTAGCAAATTACGACAGAAATTTTAACAAGGCCGAAGATGAAGTGATGTCATACCAACTGATTTTTAAACCTGTGTGTTAAAAGATCAGTAGATAAGAAACACCTCCTGCATGTTGTTCACTCGCTGGTAAATCAATAATGCCTTCAAGGCTGAAGTCAATTAGGCTCACATGAAAGGAGCTCACGTTGAGTAGCGTTGCAAAGAAAACAGGATTACTCACGGTGTGTGAATCTAAACAGAAGTACATGTGCTAATTACTCACCTCGTCTCTGGCAGGCAGATGTCTGAGCAAAGCCGGAAAATTTAAGGAAGTTGGATCATCTTCCTCAGATGAAGCAAGGCATTTGCAGAGTAAAGCCCTTTTCCCCCCAATCAAACACAAATTGATCCCAGCGAGAGCTTAAAATCATGCAGATCAGTTATAATCTCCACATTATTTCGTCATGAACGATGGACGAGTTTGATTAAACCTGAACACTTTCTCATCCATCTGGTATTGACTTTTTTTCTCTTTTTGGTTTTTAACTTATTTAAACAATAATCCACCTACTGCCCCACTTTAATAAAGTGAAAATAAGATGATCACCTTTAAGTAGATGTATAAGATATTTTTTTGGAAAAGTGATAAAGTATGTTTTAACTAACTATATCTGGCTTTAGCTTAAAACATGAAATATTTATAAGTTCATATTCTAATTTTCATCACTTAATAATGACATAATGAAGAATGCAGTTTTCAATTTTATTACGATAATGTTAAAACTAGACAGAAAAGTGTGCATCATCTGCATACAGTGAGATTATATGCTTTCTGACCGCTGCTGGGTTCTCCGCTTTGCACACACTGCTCTTTTGGTTTGTACAAACTCTCGTGCATGCTTCGTCTTCTTTGCAATCCAACATGTTAAGGATTATGAGGAAATTTACAGCTAAAACAAAAAAACAACCTTGACACTGGGGTGAAAGCAGTGCTGACAGCTGATAGACATGTTTCGCTATTGGGACTTTGGGGTAATTTTACCTGATCTTTTATTGGTGGGGTAAATAAGTCCACCCAGTCCTTTTAGCAGAGGTGTCTCCTTACAAAATTGGCCCTTTAAGGATTTTGCAAAGAAGCTGGCAGTGAGCAGCATCACTGATCGGAACTAAAAGGAAGCCAGAGCTTGAAAGAATAAAAAGAGATGACAGTAGAAGAAGCAGAGATGGTTGACACGTTTGGGTTTGCTATGTTGTTATAAACTGCTTCACCAGCAACTCTTCCAATTTTACAACGCCGGCTGTTTGGCAACGTCTGCTGATATAATTTCCTTCCGACTTACAACCAATCAGCATGAATTAACCAGAGTGCCCGCCGGGGACTCCACCGCACTATTTCAAACCCTCAGACTGGTATTCAGCTTGTTTTTGAAAAGGCCCTGAAAAACGGCACTGTCCGCCCAACCATAGTAGTGAAAACGCACCTAAATGCAGCTCTTAGGTTCAGGTAGCGAAATGTGTTCTCACACATTTTGTTCAACGGAGGTGTCTTAGATGAGCTTTACTCACAACTCTGATTAAATATTATATCTTCTCTGATTTGTTATAAATACAACAGTCAGTACAAGTTTCAGTATTTATTCTAACAATTATGAGCGGAAAATCAAGTATTATGTTTGGGTATCCAATCAGCATCAAGTAGATAATTTATCATGTTTGTATGGAAATTTCTTCTGGGTGCTTAACTGTTTTTACTTACAGGATAACTTTGAAAAATCAGAGCTGAAAGCAACCGAAACCAATCTGTAGACTCCTCACTGACTCACAACACTTGTTTGATAAAATTACAGAATGAAAAATAAACTACCTCAAATTATTTACTTTGACACACAGGTTTTATGAGAAAAAAATGAAAAATTCTGATCACATATCCAAAAAACAACTAAAAAAAAAGACAGACATGAAACATATTGGATAAATAAAGAATTGGCCTAAAATATCAAGACCAACAGTAGAAGAATCAGTACCAGTTGACAGCAAGTAGAACCATTGCGGTTTGTCATTAATGTGAACATGAAGCATGCATGAAGAAAGCTTTGTTGTTCAAAAACACAGTTTGCTTGATAAATAGGAAGAAAACAAGAAATAAGTGTGTCTTTGGACTGATCCTAAATCGTCCAACGTTCTTGAAGTTTTCCTTTCATGTGTCACTTGGCCTCCCCAGTCCCTGCTCAGAAGCTGTGTATGAAGCTCATCGCAGACCTATGGTGATACCATGCAAAACAAAGTATTTATTCATTTTGCTGGTAAAGAATTCAGCTGCAAACGCATTTTCAATGGCTGATAATTTCTGGAGGAATTATCCATACACCTGCTCTTGGATTTGGTCTGTGTAATTAACACCTGCAGGGTTCAAAGTCTCTACTACCTTGAAAGTGTCTGATGTGACTATAGAAAGGGCAGCTATTATTCAGCAGCTCCCAGTTGGAAGTATTAACAGGTTTTTGATGTTCGTTCCACTGAGGCACAAACTCCTTAATACATGAACCATAGCACATTCTTTGTCATTTTGTGAGCATGAAAAATAGACAAACAGTAAAGGTGGAGTCTTGGTGTTAATAGAGATGTTAACACAAAGCATTAGCAGCAGTACCGCTGTACTGCAGGTGCTTTGATGCAGAGGGAAATCTGCTCTCCAGTGTGTTTGCTCCTCATAACGCCAGAGGCATCTCCACGCAACAAGTGTCATTTACACCTCCTCCACTCCTGGCTCCAGCTCCATGTCCTGCTCTTTCATCGGCTGCGGTCAGGCTCACACTGAGCAATAATCCCATTTCTCTTTGAGATCGTCCTCTCTGTGTGTGACGAGCAACGGAACCTGAGGGGACGATGAGTCAGCAGCTGCAGCAACGAGAGATAAGACCTCTGAAATGCAGAAACACTTCCACGTTCAGAAGGGTGACGGATTAGTTTGAGGAAGGTGTCGGCATTTTATGTTTTTTAGCAGTTCTCTGAGGGTTTGAGGAGAAAAAAGACAACAATAAGGGCATTCCGTGTATTTGTGTTCACACTGCTGATTTGATTGCTCAGGTGACGTTCAACCCACAGGCAGGCAGTGAGTGAGTAAATATGACACCAAAAATTGTGACACATATGAGCTGTGTAAAAAATTATTACTTCGGCTCAGTTTTTTCTTTAGACCATTGGAAGTGAAACCTGCAATGTTTCTGACGACTACTTTTTACAGATATTCCTTCAACCAATAGATACATAACACTGGTTTTGTCCCACGCAATAAAATCTTTCAGAGCAGCTTTAATGACTACAATCAGCTTAGCTCCTGCAGCGCAGACACAAAACTAACAGCTATTGCATCCAAGAAGTTTGGAAAGTTCCCTGCTGTCTCTGACAACCAAAATGATTCTGCAAATGAAAGAAGCCATGGAAGTTGTTTCTTTGTTTAGTGATTAATGGTGCTAATGTTCAGCAGAAAAACACTGCAAACACAGATTGTACCTGAGATGTAGGCTTCTACTTTCTCACTTAGTGGGATCCAGTTGTTTTTGTGTTTTGCTGGTTTCGTACAACATATTTTAACACCATCTTTGGGATACTGTCTGCTAGTTACCCATTACAGTCTATTTCAAGCAGTCGTAATAAGTAAGAAATGTAGATCTTAAAAAAAACAACTTTATGGTCCAATTCTAAGTGCTTTCTCTAACAAAATATGGTTTGGGTTTGATAGGCAGTTCTTTTAATTTTTGGTTTTAGGCAGGTGGTGGTGTGTGCAACAGATTTCATGACCTATGATTTTTGTAGATTTCTATGCCAGAGACTAGCCTATAATAATGTTTATGATTACTATATCTGCTCTGAATGTGTTGTAGAGCTAAGAACCTGACAATTTTTAATTTCAATTCAATTTAATTCAGTTCACTTATGTAGCGCCACAAAAAATAATTTCAAAACAGTTATACAAACATTCTAATCAATTGAAAAAATTAGCGTTAAGCCATCGATGTGAGGCTACGCCCGAAACATGCAGACGGCAACCTCAGCAATCCCTCATAGTGAGTAAGCATGTAGTGACAGTGAATAAATACTCCCCTTTAACAGGAAGAAACCTCCCTCCAGCAGAACCTGGCTCAGTACAAGCGACCATCTGCCACCACCATCTGGGGGTTTCAGAAGAGACACAGATAGAACAAAAGGAACTGATGTAAGCGTACCTTCTATACCAAAGAAAATAAACAGTTGATAACAGGACATGGAGGATGTTCGGTCACTGGGAGCATCATCTGAATTGATGCCATCCAACAGGGTGTTGTAGATGAGCTGGATACCAGACCAGGTGGAGTTTCTATGGAGAGAAAAACACTGAGACAGAACAAGGTTAACAATCGAAATAACAGCAAGAAATACATCTGACGAATAGTAAAGAGAAAAGTAGAACCGTTTTTCAAATTTTTCAAATTTTTCATTAGTTTTCTTTTTTTCTTTTTTTGAAATGCTTAGTTTCAGTTTTAGTCTTTTCCTTTAAAAAGTTGGGTACCGGGGCAAGACAAAAAAAAAAAAAAAAGAAATTTATAACAAAATCTCAGAAAATTATTTGGCTTTTTTACAGGTGCTACAGTTCTATGAAAACACTGAACTAAAACTGAGAAAAATGTCATTGAAACTCAAAATGTATGCATTAAAACAATTAACTCACGATCAAATATGTACACTTTCATATTTTTAACTTAAATATTTTCCACCCATTCTACTTTTAAAAATCCTTGAAACCACCAGTAAACCTGCAGTCTGACAGCAAAGTGCTTTGTTCGGCACATATGGATCTAACACAGAATTCATAATCATTTTAGCTATACAGCTCAATTCTATTCATTTTCCCCTTATCCTAAATCTAAATCTTTTAAAAAACTAGATATACAGACGTGGACAAAATTGTTGATACCCTTCATTAAATAAAAGAAAAACTCATAATGGTCACAGAAATAACTTTAATCTGACAAAAGTAATAAATAAAAATTATATAAATGTTGACCAATGAAAGTCAGACATTGCTTTTCATCCATGCTTCAACAGAATTATTTAAAAAATAAATGCATGAAACAGGCCTGGACAAAAATGATGGTACCCCTAGAAAAGAATGAAAATAATGTGACCAAAGGGACATGTTAATCCAAGGTATGTCCACTAATCAGCATCCTAGGTGTCTACAATCCTGTAATCACTCAGTGGGCCTATATATAGGACTCCAGGTAGTCACTGTGTTGTTTGGTGACGTGGTGTGTACCACACTCAATATAAACCAGAGGAAGCAAAGGAAAGAGTTGTCTCAGGAGATGAGAAAGAAAATCATAGACAAGTCATGTTAACTGTAAAGGCTATAAGACCATCTCCAAGCAGCTAGATGTTTCTGTGACTACAGCTGCACATGTCATTCAGTAATGTACGATCCATGGGACTGTAGCCAACCTCCCTGGACGTGGCTGCAGGAGGAAAATTGATGACAGATCAAAGAGACGGATAATCCAAATGGTAACAAAAGAGCCTAGAAAGACTTCAAAATAGATCCAAGCTGAACTTTATGCTCAAGGAACATCAGTGTCAGAACGGAACATCCTTCGCTGTTTGAGCCAGAGGACAAATCATAAAAAAACCCCAGACTGGAGTATGCCAAACTACATGCTGACGAGCCACAAAGCTTCTGGGAGAATGTCCTGTGGACAGATGAGACAAAAATTTAACTTTTTGCCAAGGCACGTCAGCTTTATGTTCACAGACGGAAAAATGAAGCATATCTAGAAAAGAACACGGTCCCTACTGTGAAACATGGGGGAGGCTCAGTTATGTTCTGGGGCTGATTTGCTGCATCTGACACAAGGTGTCTTGAATCTGTGCAGGGTACAATGAAATCTCAAGACTATCAGGGGATTCTAGAGAGAAATGTGCTGGCACCCAATGACAAAACACCCAAGACGGGCTAAGAGGAAAACACTGGCCTTCTATGAGCCCTGATCTCAATCCTATTGAGCATCTTTGGAAGGAGCTGAAACGTGCTGTCTGGAAAAGGCGCCCTTCAAACCGGAAACAACTAGAACAGTTTGCTCATGAGGAGTGGGCCAAAATACCTGCTGAGAGGTGCAGAAGTCTCATTGACAGTTACAGGGATCATTTGATTGCAGTGATTGCCTCAAAAGGTTGTGCAACCAAATATTAAGTTGCGGGTACCATCATTTTTGTGCAGGCCTGTTTCATGCATTTATTTTTTTAATAATTCCGTTGAAGCATGGATGAAAAGCAATGTCTGACTTTCATTGGTCAACATTTATATAATTTTTATTTATTATTATTTTTGTCAGATTAAAGTTATTTCTGTGACCATTATGAGTTTTTTCTTTGATTTAATGAAGGGTGCAAACAATTTTGTCCACGTATGTACATAGATTCCTCCCAGTTCTCTACAGAAATTATTGGAGGTAACGTGAGCTCCCCTGTCAGAGATTAAAAGTAAAATCCAACTGTGAGACGGACTCCTTTAAATTAGTTTAAATCCAGATCCAGTCTGATGCAGAAAGCTGCTGTGCTCATCTGAGGAAACTTTTTGACTGTATTAATCCTCTTCGTCTTGCCGCTCTGGTCCCTGAATGCAGTCGTGCTCAGCTCTGCATTGCCCCTGTGGAGGTGCTTCCCCCTTTTTCTTCTCTTCAGTTAAACAACTGTGTGTTTTATTTGCGCCACTAAGTGGATGCTGAGCTGCCCGTTATTTAATGAAGGTTCCGCTTAGGGCCCAGCCCGGTTCAGCAGGCATCCAGCAGCCGGAGGCATCTTTTCGGTGCAACGCTCAGGGACTTCCTGGGATAATGTGTCTGAGTGTTAAAATGAGGGCAAAGCTATTGTTCGGTATAGAATCCATTATCTCCATGTTCCTAACCATCATGTTAATACTACATCCCATAACTGCTACGTTACCTCCACTGCTGGCTGATAATCCTCCCATTAAGAACCTTTGCTGTTAAACTGTTTTGTCCTCGGGGTTTTTATAGAGAAGACTGCAGAAGGAAACAACTGTGTGCTTACCTTCAGCATGTTCACACTAAACTGAGCAGATCAAACACATGAAATGAAGCTCTGGTTTTACTGCAGATGAAGTTTCCTTCAATGGTGTTCCCAGAACGGCAACAACATTTTGATGTTTAGATAAATTGGTTTTAAATTTGGATCCGCAGCATTGTTCTAACATGATCAGATGACTACGTTCTTTAAAAGCTTTTTTAAGGATTAAAACTGCAGTCTAGATTATTTGAGGGAGATTTTTTTCCCCCCAATCATATCAAGAACCCTCCCTAAAACATCTCTTCTTCCCCATCCTATGAGCTTCCTGCTCCCTCTAGCTCCACCTCTACAATTGAGCAAGTACATCACCTGTGGTTTCAAAGCATGTCATTTTGTACTTTATTAATGATTAATTAATGCTTTATTGAATATATGATTAGTTTAGCTGTTCAACAAAAAAGGTTAAAAACACTGTGTTGGTTTAAAGCCTTTCACAATTCGAAGGAAACTCCATTGTTAAAACGCATCAAAATTCTACTGTAGTCTTTAAGGGGTTTTTTGGAAAAGTTAATCTTCTGACTTTTCTCTGTTTTTATTTGAAGTTGATGTAGCCGGGGAATGGCTAACTATTTAGCAACAGTTTGCTCCAACCTCTCCAGTTAATTTTATGGAGTACGTTTTTTGTTGTTTTTTATGCTTAAAAATAATAGCGATGTGAGCATGAAAAGTGTGTTTCATACCTGCTTTGAGGTGGTCATTTTCAAAAGGTACTCTGACAAAGACGCCACATTGGAACACATGTCGTTTACTGAAAATGCCAGTATGTATACCTAATTTCTTGATTATTTTACTTTTAAACGTAATTCATAGTTGGATTTGTATGTGTGGATTAACTGGGTTATTACTGACAGTGTGAATTTCATGTCAATAGCCTGATTAGAAATTTACAATGAGATTATAATTTGTGTGTTCAATCTTGTTTTAATTTTATGTACGTTTTGAATGAATTGCCTGTTGAAACCAGTACCCAAAGAATTGTTAGAAAAAAGCCTTTGGGCTTCTTCTTAAAGCTGGCTCACTATACAACAAAAAAAAAGAAGTAGACTTAAACGTCTTTGTTACTTTCCTGTTGTTTCCTTAAGGATCTTAGAGCTGCAGGAGAAGGGCGACCTGGACATCATGAAGCAGAAGTGGTGGCCGCGTACCGGACGCTGTGATCTCAGCAGCCACGCCAGTGCCCATCCTGACGGCCGCTCCCTCAAGCTACACAGCTTCGCTGGCATCTTCTGCATCCTGGCCGCCGGCCTCTTGCTGGCCTGCCTGGTGGCTGGCTTGGAAGCATGGTGGAACAGCAACCGCTGCCGGCAGGAGCAGCCCAAAGAGGTGACCGAGCATAGGGCCCGGCGGACGGGCCAGCGGGGGGAAGACACTGCCACACTCTACTTTAAGGATCCAGCCGCAGACGCGAGCCCCGACTTAGTGGAGCTTCAGTACACCCAGCTGTAGAGGAGAGGTTTAGGATGGTAGTGTTAGTGGAGGAAGGCTGGAGGACAGAGGGAGGCGAGGTTGGACAGAGTAGTTAGCCATGCTCTGTGCGTTATCAGCCCAGGCCACTAATTGAAATCAAATTTGGTCTCTTATGATTTAACCAGCTTCATTTTTTTTTCTTTCGTCCGCTCATCATTCCGCTCTCACAGTGTCCTCAACAAGGAATTCAACTATTCCTTGTAGCTCAAATTTTCCAAACCACAAGAAGCATGCAGCATACTCACCCCGACCATAACTTCTACTAATACCCCCATAAAACAACTTATTGGTATGTCCCCTCATTAGCTCAGCACGTTAGGTTCTTCCTTCCAAAACATCCTGCATGTTTCCCAGCAAATCTTCACTATCTCTATAAAGCACAGTGTGCACCACAGGCTTTCGTGATCAATTCCCACAGTGACGCCTTTTTAACCATTTAAAAGCTGCTATTGAATTATTGTTACAAACTAATTTTTTGTCGTAAAGCTTTGGTAATTTCCCCAACCCAATGGCTCTGAAAGGAGGCGACAATTAACAAGAAAATGAGCGATTGCTCAGGCTGGCAGGGAAAACTGAAACCTTTTCAACACTTAAAGCCATTTTCAATTTAACTGAGATGTCAGGAGACAAAAACAGTCATAAAACGGTTTCCATTAGCAGTTAAACCATCAAATAGTGTCCAAATATTTTTTCTTATTATTGAAACCCTTTTAAGTGCCTGATTAATAATAAATTGACCACTCTAATGGTTATATTTTCACTAGTTGTCAAAGACGCCTGATGAAAATCTACTTTAATGTTGATTCTCATAATCTAATTTATTAATTAACACATATATTTGAGTGGCCCTTCAGTTTAGGAAACACTTGCTGCAGTAAGAAAAAAAAGGCAGCTAGTGGATTTGATAGCTCAACAGTCAGTACTTTTCTGTGATGAGAAAGGCAGCCAAACAAGAAAACGGACATGGCAGAAAAAAAATATAAGAACTTAGACTAAATGGTCATATCAAATTCATGATGCTGACTCACCTTTTGTTGAAAATGTTTGTGAGCACCTATTCTGCAAGAGTTATATCATTGTTTTCCTTCAGCAGTCTTTTGTTGTAGTTCAAAAAATGGTTCTTAAGGCTTTGTGAAGATTTTTTAGTTTTTCCTTTGGCCCATTCTTTTAGGATGTGGCTTCAGACCTAAAACAAATGCAATCTAAAAGTCAAATCTAAAATAGTCCTTGGATTATTGTAAACCTAAAGAGCCACGGGTAATTGTAAAAAGACTCAACCAGCACAGCCTGAGGGATATACTCCTTTCAGCTAGGACCTCCTAGCTGCAGGATGCCCAGCATATTCCTATTTCTATGTTAGAGATGCATGACTGTGGTATAGGTGTTTGGCATAGCAAGGATCATTTGTTCCAGTTACTGCTGGGATACTCTTGGTAGAGTGAAGCTGGACATGATGCACAAATTTGTCCAAGTGCCTTGCAATGACTTTCTTGAAGCACGTCCAACCTTGTGTGGGCATGATGAGGTTGTAGATAATACTTAAATGGTTTACATATTCCCTATATTGAGGGGCGGAGCTCTCACATTTAATATTAGTAACCATTAAACTTATATAGCGCTTTTTTTAGACACTCAAAGACGCTTTACAAATTCCTTTATTCATTCACTCTCACATTCACACAGTGGTCATAGTGACAGAAGCGAGGCTGCCATATCGCGCCATCAGCCCCTCTGGAAAACACCAGTAGGCGGTAGGTGAAGTGTCTTGCCCAAGAACACAATGACCGAGACAGATGGATCTGGGGCTCGAACCAGCAACCCTCCGATTGCAAGGCAACCTCTGGAGCCACAGTCGCCCTAAATATACACTGGAGGACCTATCCAACAGTTTTTAAAGATATATATATATATTATAAGATGTAATGGTACAGTTTTCATTTTGTTGTGTGTCAGTAGCACATTTTCAATTTGGGAGCCTTTTACAAGTGGATGTTTTTTTTTTTTTTTTTTTTAAAGTCAAACTAACAACTTGTTAACGGACTGCAACTCAGAGAACTACTGATTAAAACTTCCTGAAAAGACTGCCTGATTGGTAGGCAAAAGAACTGAGAACTGAAACAGTTTGGTAATAAACATTGCCTTAGGAGTCACAACACTAACACCTCTTAAAAGGTACAGGCAAATGGAAAGCAAGGACACTTTAGTACAAGACAAGCCTCATCAGTCTGACCTGATTTTCACTTCTTTTTGTAAAGCACTTTTAATAACCTTCTGAAAACTCTAGGCAGTCTAAGATTCCCTGGAGGATTACTTACCATTAAAGTGCACTCTTCTGTTTATCTATCATTACAAATACATCAACTCAAACTCTAGATTTTTTTTTTCTTCAAAAAATGTTTTAATCCCGATGATTACATCTGCAGTCTACCATCTACACAAAATCACATTGTAGATGTTTTTAGATTTAAAATGAGTAAACTGAGTGCAGAGCAAAAGGCCATAGAAGTGCATTAAATGGAAACTTATGCATCATAGGACAGTAAACGGATGAGACAGCACTCAAAGCAAAGCTGTTTAACGGACTGTTTGGCTCCGTAAAACAAAACTTCTCTCTCACTATAGCCCTGTATCGGTTTCTATAACAGTTGAATTATCTTTTATCTATTCACTGGCTGGTGGCGTCTCGTCAGGGCTCAGTTTCCTTAACCCTCAATAAATGAGCTA
Source organism: Apricaphanius iberus (assembly GCA_028564705.1). NCBI lineage: Eukaryota > Metazoa > Chordata > Actinopteri > Cyprinodontiformes > Aphaniidae > Apricaphanius > Apricaphanius iberus. The sequence goes on along the minus strand of JAPXFQ010001878.1, from coordinate 5,771,005 downwards.
CACATTCAATCCAATATAATTAGAAAATAAAGGAGCTGCAATGTTACACAAAAGAAATGGGGTTGGTATAGTTTAACCGTGTACTTGAATCCACTTGCAGAATCTGATTAAGTGCTACAGGTTCATGTAACCTAAATTAAACAGAGGTATTTAACATTCAGTCGGCTTCTGTAAATGAATTTTCATTGCAGTAAGTTGATAATAACAACCTGAAATGTAGCTGAGCCACAGCAGGATACAAATTTGCCATGTTCTGTTATTCAGATGCATTGGAATGAAAGCTGGTTAAATGTTTGAAGTAAAAACAAAAGTCAATTTAAAAGACATGAACCATAAAAGAACAATGGGCAAGCTCAATTTCTGTTAATCTGACAGCTGTATGTCTTTTTGTAGGTCAGCACTCAGCTGATTTTCTGTCTGGCAAAGACAAACTTGCTAAATGTGTAAAAGATCAACTTTTACAGCTGTAGAGTACATACACGCGTAAACTAGGATCCTCAATGTTACCCCTCAGGTCTTTAACCAACATATTGCCTTATTCAGGTGACTGACCTAGGGTTAATCAGGCTCCCACTTGTGCATCAGCCCATCTGACCCACAGCCATCTGTCACCTTTGTCAGGGGTTGTATATGTCAATGGCAATCATTGAAAAAAAAAAAAAAAACAGAGCTAAATCTTATTTCTATATACTATCCATGCAAAGACAGAGTAAGTCTACAGCATGTTTTGCCGTCAAACTCCAGTAATCAACAGTAATGAATGCTTTCGATAACTACAAACATCTAAAGACAGCAGTACATGTTATCAACAGATATTGCTTAGGCCAATGTCAACTTCAGTTCATAACAGAGGAATTCCCTCATGAAAAATTAATACACAGATTCCAAATGTTGTAGTTGTTGAAGAGCTTCTCGTCCACTGTAAGATAAACTGTAAACTGCATAGATAAAACACTGTGTTTGTGTGTTGGAAGTTAAATACCTTCGTCAGACATTAGCCTATTACTGTAATAATATGAAACTCTTCCCCTCCCTTCCCTGCTCATGGCTAATAATAAAACCCTGAACTGAGTTTAAAGCTCTCCTAAATAAAAAAGATCCAGAGAGGAAACTCACTTTAGGTGACAAAGCACACAAACTGGAAAAGCCAAAAGGCAGAGGTATGCAAGCTGTGTTAACACTAACCATACTCTGATGTTTGAAAAGAACTTAAAAAAAATCAGTAAAACTCTTGTATATGCAATAGTAAAGAAACAAACTTTCCAGATGATACAAAATGAGATTATCTGCTTAAATATTAGCTTACTACAAATGGACCCATTGGGATATGCTATGTGCTTCCCTATCAATATGCACTTTGCATTTACAGATTCCATGATGTGCACTGCTCCATTCTACAAATTAATATATAGCTCCATTGGCTACTAAATATCACCCCACTCCATTACTCCTATGTTTAGTTGTAAAGGAAATTAGCAGCCACTGTGGGTAATAATAATGCAAGTAAAGATTTAAAAAATTGCACCCAGTCTGAATCGATTAATTGACGCAGAACCCATTGCAACTTACCCTGCTCACTGTAGAGTATCTCTAAAGAAGAGTGTATGACCAGAAACACAAAATAAAGAAGGCTGCTGCTGAGTGCATTTGTATGAACCTAAACTCTGTCTGCGGTATAACAACTTGTGAATATTTATGTGCATCAGCAGCACAGTGACAACGAAATGGAGGTGCAAATATGCACATAAAAATATACAATAATAATCATTGTCTGAATTTAAGGTACAAACTTTTATGAAGGATAAAAGCATATCAGTGTTGCCTACTGTTTTGTAATAGATTGATGTAAAACTTTCATATTATATATTTATATATAAATAGGAATTTCTACTCATTGGTTTTAATATTTGCTGCTCTTTTTTTTAATAGTGACAGAATTGTGCTAAGCATTTTTTCTAGTATAATGACATGTTATCTGAAAGATCTATACATACTTAAACTGACATGAAGCAATTGGCAGATTAGACAAACTGTTGGGTTCAGTGCCCAAGAACCATTGATGTGCTGGAGGAAGCTAGAACTGAAAACCTCTTTGTTGGCAGATTTACCCCTCCATGCTAAGCCATTAGCCACTCTAGGAAGCTTTCTCACAAATTCTCGTTTTAAAGCAACAACTTTCCGCCCAAGTAAAACTATATGTAAAAACACACGTACCATATCTTACTGAATCCAAAGCTCCCTGCAAATTTGCATCCACTTACTACATGTCCTCCAATAGGTGTTTAAATGTTAGTTTTTAGAGCATTGCACAGTGAGGGGGACATCAAAAACTTTTTTGAGCTTGTGAGCTTTGAGTTGTTGTTTCAGCTCTAAATCTAGCAAGATTTCTGTCATCAAAATGTAGGAATATCTGCCTCCTATTTCCTAATGTGCCGATAAGACTCAGAAACAAATTAAAGTCAAGAGTCTGGAGGCTTTCAGATGACAGCAATTTAACAGAGTGCTCCTCCAAGTAGATACAGGATTTCTATTTTATCTTTAACACACTAATATGCATGTATTTCATTGCAGAAAAATGCCTCCAGGATAAGTGTGGGGATGTCATTAAGAGCACCTAAACCATTTCTGTCCGGTCTTTAGTGTGTGTTTTCAAGACACTGATCAGTAAGAGTATGATTAAAACATTGGATTCTCCCCATCACCTTTTTTTTTGCCACATCTATAGCACACACAGTTCCAGTTCTTTAGCATCACACAGCTTACCCTACCTGCACAGTTCAGACCAGAGTAAAATATTTTACCACACCGACCGCAATGCCTAAAGCCCATGGAAGATGCATGTCTGTTGGCCTGGATACAAAAAATACAGCCATTTTTCAGAAGACAAAGAAAAAAAATGGAATTCAGTTTGGAACACAAGATTGTAGAATTTGTGAATTAAGTCTAACCATTTGTTTTGGCTCTTCACACTGGTGTTTGTTGAGGAAATCAAAACCCAGTTACTGCTACTGAGTCATGTTTTGTTATGGTGTGACATCCTCTGCTTACACTCAGACCAAGAATTGCTACATCCCAGATCATTTGATCATTTATGAATTATGGGCAACTTCTGGTCTGGTAATTACATATGTACATCATCGTACCACTCCATCTATCTATAAAAGATTGTGAGATGATTGGATGAAATGGTACGGAAAGCAGATACTAGAATGTTTACTGGACTTTTTAATTCCAGTCAAATAATATTATTTGGTGTCTGTACTTATTTGAATTTTTCTTTTTTTAATCAATGAGAGCGCAGTAGTTGCATATTTAGCTATGTTTAAATGGCAATGTGAAAATATGCGAGGTTCTGGGATGTCGTATACTAATGAAATACCACCAATCATAAAATGCACAAAAAATCAGGAGCGCTTGTAACCCTTTTCAGACACCAACTTTTCTTTTTTGTTGGCTATTCGTAGCCCAATCACGACTAAGACAAGGATTTTCATCCTCCCTGCACTTTGGTTTGCTACTTGAAAGACCACACATAGTAAGGTGTCAATGGTCACTTAAAATCTAGATTGTTGAGCCTCTGTCATCACAAATCTCCTTCTTTTGGCAATTATTGAAAAAATAATATACTAATCACAAGAATAATACATTTTAACACACAGTACTGGCTTAGAGCACTCATTACGCTTTGTTTGATTAAAGGTGCAGTCCTAAAAAAAAGGTTGTAGGTTCAAACGTGACCAGGCTTTGTTAAGGAACTATTTAGAGGTATATGGTTATCTTAACAGCAAAAATAATTACAAACAGCTAAACTGCTACCCAGTTTTTCAGCTGTATCAAAACGAACCACATTGCTCCAGCTAATCACGCCAGAGGTTGGTAACATAATCAATCCCCTAGCAGCACTAGCATAAGCAAAGGGTAAAATAATAAAATAATATGATGCATTATGGGATTCAAACCTAAAAACGTCAGGCAAAACAACTATTCTTATAACCAATATCTAGAAAATTGGCTATCTAGAAAAAAACATCCTGACATATCTTAGCTGTTTAGAGTATGCATACTAGTAAATCATGGGGTGAAAAATTAAAAGAGCTGTAAGGACATCTTAAAAATATTTTATGTAATATTTCAACAGCGTACCCTCTGTGCATATATATCTACCTAAAGAAAAACAATTGTCACTGTAATGCTATTATAGCTCTGTTATACGACAGAAGGAGACTCATTTCATTCCATTTTAAACAGCACACTGTGATGAGGGGTACTTGAAAAATATTCCATATCCAGAAAAAAACATTTTTTAATTGTATTTTTTTTACAACGTTTTCACATTAAACATGAATAAAACAAATTAAATTCTGAAACGGATCAAGCTTTTTCTTAGATCTGTATATTCAGTCAGTCATATTAGTCACACAAAATTGGTGTTATATTAGGAAAATACAAACATGGACCTTCCATTAAATCTTGCTTACATTTTTTTTTCTGTTGTATAACCCAACTACCTGCTGTATGTTCAACATTGAATACATATGACGTTTTTGGCATCTGTCAACTTTTTAAAACTAAGAATGTAACATACACTGGATGAGGAGGATCTTGATGTGTTTTTATAGCTCATCAGGATCCAATAATGGAACCAACCCTCAGTTCTTACACTATTAACCTGTAGTCCATGCTGTGTGGTGCTGTGTAGGACACAGGCCAAGTTTAATGTCTAACCACAGGCAGAATAGATTTGCACTATGGGACCTCAGTTTAGTGACTGGATGAAGCTTTGATGTGGATCCATAAACTAAAGTGTGAGCAGAGAATTCTGTGTCGGCATTTAGTGCCCTTGTCTCTTTAACTCCTACCTGTTGCTGTCACTGTGTCACGTCATACTGCAGATTATATGTCAATGTGGACACCCGTCTTCTCTATCTCCTCTTCCTCTCTTCACCTATCCCCTTCATCTCTTGATTTACACTTGACTGTCTATGATCTCGTGCAGGTCACTAAGGATTACAGACTGGCAAGGGTTTCTGGTCCATTGACATATAATGACATTACAACTGCTTCATCGGAGGGGAGGAGGGACATTTGGACAGACAGAGAGAGAGGCTGGGATGAAGCAGAAGCAATTGATACAGGTCAGATTAGAGCTCATGTGCAACCATCAAAATAAACCCAAACAATTGAACCATTTCTGTGCCGTCACAGAGCTTTTTTTATTTTAGGTGGCCTTATTTCTTGTAAAAATCTGAGAGGAAATGTGTCTAATCTGTTTGATTGAGGCGTTAGATCTGCAAACTAATTTTCTGAATCTCAGTCTTTAATCAAGCCCAGTATTTTACTTTAAGACTTCCCTCAGAGAAATTTATCTGTTTGAAAGTTGAAATAGAAATTTATCCAAGACTAATATGTAGACAAAAACAGCAAAAAGTGACTTTCAACTTGTTTTTAGTGGCAGCTAGTTTTAATATAATGACCTGAACTTATATTGGTCTCATCTGTTCATCAGACACTGACTGGGATCATCTCACCAGAAGCAGTGATCCTTCTTCCATAAGAAACCCTCTTGGTTGTTACATTATTTTTGTGTTTTTCCCTGTTTTGTTTTGTTTGATCATCTTTAAATGTGTCGATAAATTTCAAACAGTTGACCTCTGACCTCTATTTCTCCTGTTTCAGGATCGGCAAACAAATTCTAAATATGTTTCCAGCTTTAAAGCAAGCTTGGTTCTTGCATGAAAAATGCAAGTAGCGGTGTATAACTTAAATATTACATTCTCTCTGTGAGCTGGGGTTGCAAGTATAAAGTTTTTTTTTACCTTGCAAAAAGAAAAGTATGGGTATTTAATTGCAACCTCCCCAACCTGTCTAATGTTAGAACAACCAACCTCAACGCATTGAAATAACTGCTGAAAGCAACAAGAACCAAGCATAACTACTAGTGTTTAATTATGACCCTTTTAGCAACACACACAAACATATTTTCCTTTGGGGAATCCTCTTCAAACCCACTGCACCAGAATCCACTACAAGAGATCCTCCCTCCCCACTGCAATAATCATCTATAATAACATTGTGAAGAAACTTAGAAATTACTTATTTAAAAAAAACATTCTCTTTTGGGTAAAAAAGTATTTATGAAATAAGTGGAAAATAAATAGCAGCACAATAGTACCTTTTTATTAAAAACAATGGGAGTTTACAGATGTCTTTTGTGTTTTACTTTTTTTCCGCCACAAGAATGTGGCAAAAAGCATACAAAAGTGTATGTTTTTTATTATCGACACAGAAAATCAGAGTAAATACTAAACATTTTAAAATAGTGATTTTTTAAATTAATGTTAAAAGCTATCAAAACCAATTTCCCCAAATATGAACAAGTAAAAGCCTCTAAACTAAATAACATGTTATGCCACCCTTGTAGGCAACGATTGCCTTCGAGTGTTTGCAATAATGATTCTCTCACATCAGTATGGAGACATTTTTGCCCTCCCTTCTTTGTAGTGAAATATAATTCAGCCACGGAGGAGGGTTTTGGATGAAAATTGGCCTGTTAATTCCAGAAAGCATTTTGTTTATGTTCTATTTTCAGTTAACAGAGTATTTTCCAAAAAGTCATGGCCACCAAGGTATTTTTGACAAATTTTGTATGAGTAGTTTTTTTTTCTTGACCAATATTGGTTTTTGCCCCTTAACACTGACACTTTTCCAGTGTCTAACAGAGGGAAGTGAGGTCCACAGTGCTTTACATATTGTTCTGAGTTATTTTGTGACCTCCTGGATGAGTAAACCACATTCCCCTAGAGTACTTTTGGTAGGCTGGCCGCTCTTGGAAAAGTTTACCGCTGTTCTGTTTTCTTAATTTGTGGATAATGACTCAACATGGTTTGCCTGCGTTCCAAAGCCTTTGCAATTTTTTCTCATCCATTCTATTTTGTCATTGTGAAATTGTGGTCAATCAAAGTCAATCTTTTAACAATGTGTGGAATTTCTGCATGGGACCAGGCTGGTTTTGGTAGCTTTTCCCCTCCTAAATAACCATTAGGACCATATGAAATATTTTGCTACAACAAATACAGAAAATACAGAAAATTAGTAAGGAGCAAATAGATTTTATACAATAGAAAAAGCACTGCACCTACTACCAAGCCAAAAACCTAGAGATATTACAGATTTTTTTAAACCTGAAAACATCTACGCTACTTATGAACCAAACAGTAGAACACAGACAACAGTAACCAAACAATGCTTTGTTCTTGACTATTGCCAGCACCTTTCCAAAAGTCCATTTGCATACACTACAAACACTAGTCCCAACATTGAAAACTGCAAGCAAACCTTCCAAAGACTAGTATATATTTTTGAAAAAAACAAAAACTCAAATTAAGGTTCCCCTGAAATAGATTGCAACATATCATATTTTTTAAGAGGCAACAGCACTACTAGAAACTGAAGTAAATAATTATTTTCATGATACTTAACAGATGGCCATGAGTCCACAACCAGTATTATAGTTACCCTATCACAAAAATACACCTCCAATACATGTTCACTGGCATTTCACAGGAATATGGGTTTGCTTATTGAAGAGGGCTATGAAAGCCGAAAAAAAACAAAAGCCCGGGGAATTTAATCACAAGTTTTCAGTCATTTGAGCTCCATTCCAAAAACTATTCTCAAAAGTAAATCCTCCAGATCTCCAAACTCCTTCCTAATTTTATCCCCCATCTCTCTGCAACAAGGGAGATGGGGAAGTATGGCCATCCATAAATACATAGTTCCTGTAGCTAAAGCATAGAGACATCTCTTATATTAAACGCACCATTTCATTATCTCAGCTCTTGCCTTTTCAAAAAAGTTAAAACCAGCAAAGAAAAGTTCTGCCAGTAAGACTACTTCAGGACCCAAATTCAGTGCCCACAAGGAAGATACATAGTCTTCTCTGAGGTGGTGAAAGCACAACAAAGGAGGTTGATGTGAGGCAGTCAGCTAGTTAAAGTGCTCATCTGGTGAAGAGTTTAAATGTTTCACAAGACCACTTGAATCTAAAATAAGCCGGAAACAATCTCAAACTCTTATCGCTTTTGAGCACAATCTACTCTACAGTTACAGTATTTACAAAGTGGCAGGAGGCAAAATGATTTAAAATGCCCTCCCGCTGGGAGCTCTTATTACCGGAGTTGTTTTCAAAATTAATGGAGGCTTTCACGCAGCTGCTGTTTTCCCCTCCATCTGCACTTACATTGGCCGTTCGTCTTTAACAACCGACTGAGGTTTTAATCCGGCGCATTTATTTATTTTGGCTGGCTCCCAACCCGACACTCCCAAAAACATATTTTAATGAGGTGCCAGTTGGCTGGAACAATAACCAGGGCTGAGATGTTCTAATTGGCTCAGAGAGCCTTTCTTAGAGACTCGAGTGGGATCATTCAAACATACAGTTCCTAAAGCCTGCTAGATAACAAATTTACCAGATGTAGTTGAAAGCAGATCCTTTGGAAGTTCTCTCCATCTCTTGCTAGTTTAAAATCAAAGTTTTGCAAACTTTAGGTACGAACACCTCTGGATTTTTAAATTACTTTTACCTGAGAAATACAATGCTTTAGAGAGGGTGCTACAGGTGGGGTTGATGGGGTGCCGAGGGTGCATGCCTTGGTTTTGCATAAAATGTTCTGACTCTGAAACACAAAGCCTGAACACGTGTGCTTTATTATGGAGTAAAGATGTATCACTTGCATTATGTGGGTGTGACTAATATTGTGTGTTGAATTGAATCTAGTCTCTGAAACAAACGGGACTGCATTTGGGAACTGATCCCATGTGCTTGTTGGAAAGTGAATAGGTTGCCTTATATTCTCCCCAAACGCCAAGTGGCCACAGTGTGACTGCAGACGCAGCAAAGAAACATCCATGAAGGAAATCTAAACTCCAAGCCCTGCTTAAAATGCTGGTCATGCCTTTCATCTCTCACTCCCCCCTGTTTGTCCTTTACCTTCCCTTTACTCAGTGTACTGAAGCAGACCTGCGGTTCAACAGGGAAACACTGAAGTGTCTATTAATGCCTAACAAGTATGCATGACTGCAATCAGCAGGAGCTGCAGCGTCAGCCAATGTTTTGATTAAATTGTTCTGATAGAGAACTGATTCGGCAGTACAGAGCAGATCAGCTCCAAGGGCAGGGAGGAAATTCCCACCACAGAGGGGAGAGAAAAAACCCAGAGAAATCTTAATAAATCTGAAAAGCTTAAACTTTTATGTGTTTATCTGACACATGAAGGTTTCAATGAATCTTTTAAGGAGAAATAAAATATCCATCATGTTTAGTAAGAAGCTAAGCAACCGAACAGCTCTCCAACAAGCTGCGGCCCCATCAGTTTGGCCCCAGGTTTGTTTTTATCCACGCATCAAACCTTTAATAATCACTGGCCAAGTTTGATTTCAAAGTGCACACACTGATTGATTCCTGTGGCCTCAGTTCTCAATGGGCTTTTCAACCCAAACCACAGAATGGAGTCAGTCTATCAGCTGGCGTCCATCACAAACACTGCCTGATTAGGAATGCATGGAGCATCAGCAGAGCTGAATCAGTCGGTGAAACCGGCCAATCACCAATCTCAGCCTCTGTGTCCCTCCTCTCCTTCCTTTCTCCCCCTGTCTCCCCTCTGTCCTCCCCCATCCCTCCCACTCCTCCTCTTATAGGACAAGGAGGTGAATCTGGAACAGGTGCATCGTCGTATGAACAGTCTTTTGGACGAGGACTTGGCCCACAAGCAGATCCCCGGTCCCTCTATCGAGATCTCTGCGCTGGACATCGGCAGCATGCAGCCCAGCCAGGCCTCTCTGGTGCCGGGGCCGGAGTCCGTGCGGGACTACCCACCCTCGGCCCTCACTGTGACCACCTACCTGCCCGGGGAGGGACCCCCACCTCCCCCTCTTCCCCACCCTCACCATGGGGGGACCCTAGGCAGGACACTGCCCCCATCCCAGGGCCCTGGCAGCACCACATTGCCCCCGCACCACCCTCTCAGCAGCACCAGCCTCAGCGGCACCATGCAGTGCAAACACCGGGCTCCCAACGGGGGGCTCTTCCGGCAGAGCCCTGGCAAGACACCCATGCCAATGTCCTACCAGGCAGTCTCCGCAGGACCCATACCCGAAGCCATTGATCCCACCCACAGTACATCCATATAGACCGGATGGGAAGGGGGGGGTGGGGGTTGTGCAGGGTGGTGTGGCTGCTCAGGACTTTATTCGGGTGAGCATTGGAGGTGAGTTGGGCAGCTTTAGATGGGGAAAAAACACAAATGTATAGATTAAAAACATTTTATATCTTACCATCCGTTCAGAAAATATGTTTAAAAGAGAAAAATGGGCATATGTGGGGGCAGGGTTGGCTGGGTGGGATGGGGTAGATGGGTGCAGGCAGGCTGTAATTTTTTCTGTACATTTCTGTAAATATCAAGACAACGAGTGAGGTCAAAGTGTATTTTGAATATTCTCAAATTTTGAAGTTGAGTTATAAAAAAACAAAACGATAAAAAATCTATATCTATACATTGATGAAACGTTCTGACTGTTTGAATGGCTTTGTAAATTTTGTTCAAATAAAACAATGACGCGGACTTCATCGTGATTGTTTTCTAAGTGCCGAAATTAAACGATGTCTCTCCACAACTCATCAGTGTAAACGACTACCCATGATGCACTGCTGTAGGGACATTGTAGTGTTGGACACCTACTGTTATGCACCTCTGTACCAAACGTATATCCAGTATACCTTCAGATGCTTCGGACGGAAATAATAATAACCCCATTTGTATTATTATGAAATATTTTTTTTCAAAACGGAAGTCTAAATCTGTTTGTTTTTTGGTATATCCACTGTAAAAGGTGTTTGTATGAGGAAAATATGTTTTTGTTTCGCACACGGTTAAATACATTGTTTATATGGACATTTTCTATTTTCTGTCACTTTTTCAAAGATGAATGAAAGGAAAAGTAGAGCAAGAATGAGTAGACTTTAGGCTGCAATCACACAGACACTGCTTGTAATTCAAGAGGGAAATTGTTAGACTTTTGGTTCATTTATGTTCCTACTTACGTAATTAGCAGATAAAAGCGACAAATTTAGGTTTTCAGAGTATGATCACGGACATTAGTTCTTGATAACGGAATATCTCCTGTTCACTTTCAGCGTAGATGTGTTTAGAGATTCACTGATCAGGCTGTCTCAATTCTGATTTTGACCAATTGCCATTTATTTTGATTTTTTTTTCTGTACTGTGACGTTCTTAGGAGAAGGTCAGTTTATGCATTAAGCACATTTGTCAAAATGTGTTGTATTTTCATTTTACTCAGTGTGCATAAATGAAGGTGCTGTTTGTATGATGTTAAAACAAAAATAATCAGATTTCTTCGGTATCTGACCAAGCAGAGCTGACTGTGGGAAAACCATCCAAATATTTAGTGCATTTCCACATATTTTAGTAGCATAAACTGCCAAACGATACTTCGTTATCCTAACTCAAAGTTTGACCTATGCCAGACAGACTGCTGATAGTGATAGTGAAATGGATGTACACACGTTAGTCCAACTGGGGTCTAACCAAACTGGCCTTCTCTCAACCTATCGAAGACACCCAGACAATTGGGTTAGAAAGCCAAATTTGTCTCCATGTAAACCAGCATCCTATCTAGTTCAATCTATTACCAGCCAGGACAATCCCCCTTTAGTAAATGATGAGACCACGGAAACAGGAAGACCACCATCAGAACAACAACAACAACAACACAGTAGCAGCAGCAGCAACAAGTGTAAAAAAATCAAATAATAAAGTCAAAGCATATTCTACTTTTACACTGTCTGCTTCACTGCTGCCAGCATTTGTTAACTATCTGACGGTTTAGGCCAATGTAAAAGGCCACTTGTCGTGAAAACATACTGAGCGAACAGACCATGCTTAACACAATTTATTTAAAAGGAATTTGAAAAAGATGTTCTTGCTTTATTTTATTGAATCTCTCTTCTACCAACTAATGTATACAGAGTTTAAGTTATTCTTATAAAGGAGATATGTGAAAACTGTAACACATTTCCATATTTACCAGATGTAAAGGAAAACTGTACACAAAAGTTTCCTAGCTTTCATTTCCAACCTATAATTATATTCTTAAGAACTGACAAATTAGGCTGCATAATGTTTCAGGTGATCAACAATGCTTACAAAAAGCCAATTTCAGATAACTGAAAAACACAGATTCTTTGTGATCAAATTTAGCTGCAGTACAATTCCAAACTTGGTTTTCTATAACCTTTTTTCACCCCAATATAGTGAAGACTGCATAAAAGAACCTGATCTTGGATTAATATTGAAATGGGAAACTTACATTTGTTTCAAATTAAAGTTACAGACAGCAGTGGCTAGTGTGAGCGCAGCCAAAGAGTCTCTCACTTTTAGTTTAGTGTATTTAACCCGAATATTAAAATGATGTAAATGTTTTTTGTTTTGTTTTTTTCTACCAGGGAAGTTAATGTCACTTGTATTGAGGTTTTACTCCTGCGAAGCAGTCCAGTATTTATTATTATCAGGAGGGAGAACAACATAACAGAGGTCTCATATTCCCACAAGTCATTCCTAATGGGGTCCATTATCACCCGAGGGGATGACAGAGGGCGTCATTATCCAAAGTGCAATCACAGGCTCATGATGGAGGCGATTCAGCAGGTGCCATACCCCAGCTGCTTGTAAAGTAGAGGAAATTTTACCACATTTCACCTCACCAAACTGTTTCTCTCCGCAGAATAAAATGAGCCTTGAAAGAAAACTGTTTAAGAAGGAAATATAAAGCCCACACTTTAGCCCAGCATTTTTTGCTGTCATAAGTGCGATTAATGTGCATTTATAGGCCTAATGAGTTTTGACTTCATGTTCATTTACCAGATTGGGTTGTTTGGAACCCGACTGAATACTCAGTAGAGGTTTCAGGACATTAACAGCCATGAAGCAGACCAACTCGCCTTTGACGGGTTTGCATTATTCACTGACTAATGTGAAAAGAAGAAATAGAGAGACTTTAACTTGCAGGAATGAAGTGGCACATTTCTGGAGATAAGAAATCAAGTTTGATTCAACAGAAAATAGATTTATCTCACATCCAAAAGCAAAAAGTTATATGTTCTGTTGATAATATTTTAACTGCTTGTTTCTTTTAATGTTGTGTTCAATTATCCATTGATGTGGCTAAAGATTGTAGATGGTTTGCTGAATGACCAGGCTTATGAGAAGAGTCTTTTAGACTCCCATACTCTCATGACTTTATTATTTTTGCTTGAATCTCCTTCAACAAACAATTTTCATTAATCCTACCTTAAGAAAACGATGGAGGTATTTCTGTTGCAAAAGTATGTTTGCCCTTTAACTGTGAAGTCGAAGTCCCAAAGGAAAACTCTGTTTTTCAAATTTTTTATTGTGGATTTAATCTAATCTACAATGACAATGAGTACAGAATTTACCTTTGTGACTTCAGCTTCACAGTTACAAGGCCCAACGGCTTTTGCACCAGAAATACCTTCATAGAAAACTTCTCAAGATGATTTTGAATGCAGTCCAAAGAGGGCAGTCATGTGTGTAATTTAGTCATTTAAACCTGCATAACCTCATGAATTTATTAGTTACCCAAAAATAACAAGATGAGAGCAAGATAAAAATGTATACTGTCAAAAGAAGTAAAACATAACATATACTTCAAAGCATGATCTCTTAAAGGAGATAAGTGTTTAGAAAGCAATGCTAACCAAAATGAAATGATGCAAAACAAAACTGGCTTTGTAATTTGTTTGGGAAAACAAGCTCAATGGTGTAACGGTGCTAGACAATTCAGGCTTTAAAAAAGTCCCAAAAATGCATTTTTTTCATTTTCTAATCTGTCTGGGTTCTGGGATGTCTAAGAAATTATTTAGTCCACAACAGTTCTTAAAATAAGATGAATGCCGCCTGAGACGACTAACACAATACTAAAAAAAACTATGTCCACACTTCCTGTTCTTACAAGATTTGGGATTTAAAGTAGCATCCACATGCTGCTTAAAGAAGCCAACGTATATGCCTGTGTATACGAGCCACTTAAACCCGGTTGACAAGCCCCTGCTTTTTCAGACTACAGTAGACCCCCACCTATTCATGGTTCAATTTTCTTAGATTTTTCTGTAAAACAACTCTAAATTTGGCTGAAACCTGTTCATAAAAATGCAGTTTGGGAAACTGAAATACCTGGCCACAATGTAACCGTACATTCTGTTGGTTGGTGTTTGCGAAGCAGCCAATTCAGAAGTGCCATTTAGTTGCCTTGGCGATAATTGGTTGTGATCCTAAGAGCAGAGGTAAGAAAGACTGCAGATGCTAACGTTCGTGGTACTATTAAGACAGTTTCCACTGTGCATATTAAGGTATGTTTGATGTCTGATTAAAAACGGCAGGTTTACATGCCATTAAGGAGGAACTCAACAATCAAATGCAATTCCCTAAAATTTCGGCTGTTCACAAGCCGGGGTCCCTGGTATTTTCAGTTCAACCAACTTCTCACCACAGCCCTTTAGATCGCAATACCACACGTTTCTAGATTTTCTTCTTAGATGAAGAAAGAAAAAAGAGGATCAAGTTATTTATTATCAGAATATCAAAAGTTTTTTTTGTATCCTAGATGTCCCTGAAAGTTAATGTACTCTCACAGGAAAAACAGAAGATTTCTCTTCACTTAATTCTTGAAAACAAACTTTGTGTCCTTGTGTTTGGACTGAAGTTATTATCCTAAATTTGTGGCTACACACTGACATTCACAGAGACCACCACCTGACCTTAGCAAAAATATTACATGCTGCAGACAAAAATAAAGCAAATTAGGAGGTATAATTTGGCCTTAACTTAATCATTTTTAATTGGAAAAACTCATCATTGTTGCCACCACTACAAATGTTAAATTCAATCATTCTACCTGGATAAAGAGTGTTACAATATGAAACACTCTAGCTTTTTGCCAAATTTTCGAAGAATAGACATCCCAAGAAAATCAGCCCAAGGACGGAGCCCTCAGGGTTCATGGGGGAGAAAAAGCACAAGAGTTCCATTTAAGATACTACAGGCATCAATAAACTAAGTTTAAAATGTGTGATGGGGAAATAAAAACGGAACAAAAATAATATGGTCTGTTTGGATGGTTTGAAGGTGAAAGCCCTTTCTCAAACTTTTGTTTTATACAGAAAAAACCGAAGTAGAGGTGTTTCGTCATAACGGAGAGCATTTAAGGCTAGTTTTACAGCCACAGTGTCTGAGCAATTCTCAGTTGTTGATTGAACAATGGGTAAAGAAACAAAGAGTGCACCAAAACTCCTTTACAATATAAGGTTTGTTTTGTGAGTAATTATGAAATTACCTTATTGTGTTGTTGTTAATCTAAGGTGGTATTAATCTAATTATAAGGTCTGACTAGGAACAAATGATTGATTTTGAGTCCTGAAAATGTGAAACATCCTACTAGTTTATTAATCTCATTGTACAAAAAATTATTTTAATGAAGAGGGTTGTTTTTGATGATTTGGAACTAAAATTAGATCTCTTTACCTGTCATTTCAACTGAGATTCAATGAGTGTTAAAGTAGGGCATTCATCATGTTTATTAATCATTTAAGATTATTTTATGCTGATCAGATCTCTGAATATTTTAAATATTTGCCAAAGTGGGGTGGCTGCTTCAATTAGAAGACAGAAAAAGAAAGTGTATGATGCATATCACTGTGTTAAAGTGGATTGGTAAAAGTAAATCCACAGTTTTTATCTACTGGAAGGTTTTAAGCTCCCATCTTAACAGACGCTACACGGATATTTTCTATTGGTGTCAGTCGTTGGATCTTGTGTTTCAATTTGCTTTTCAATCTGTGCTTCACAACCTGATGGAGTGAAGACCCTGAGGTTACTGTTGGTTAGTCAAGCAGAGGTGGTTTTTATGTTTAAACTCCAGCACCCTGAAACGAGATGATGACAACCTATAAAAGCTTATCATCTCTGACAGGTCCATCTCTGAGGGAAATCCTTATTTTATTTATGAATATGCTGCTTGGAGTTTCTTAATCTTTAATAAAGAAATATGGTTTACACATTTATTCGTCTGGTTATTTCAGTGTTTGGCTTTCTGTTGGAAGCAAAAATATATTTGGTAGAGATATTTCAAGCCTTTGTTAAAATGTTGATTATGGCTTACAGCTTATGGAAATTCAAAATTCAAAATATGAATTTTGTGAAAAGGTTTAATTATTTTGGCTCAAAGTGTCACACTCTAATCGATTAAATAATCCAAAACACCTGTAAAGGGTTGCTGATTCTTCTTAATGATCTTAGTCTGGTTCAGTAGGAATCCATAAACTCCTTCTACAAGGAGTTCAAGCTTTAAAAGCTAATTGCAAAAGATGTTTGATGTTCCCAAAGTGCTTCATCAATGCACATTAATAGAAAGATATGTGGAAAGGAAAAGTATGAAGGAAAAAGGTGCACAAGCAGTCGTAACTACCGCAGCCTGGGGAGGATCGTCATTCATAAGTGTTGGGGACATTTTAAAGGAATGGACTGAGGCTAGAGTCAGTATATCAAGAGCGACCAAGCAGAGAGACTGATCCTGGACGTGGGCTTCAAATGTCGTAATCCTTGTCAAGTCGCTCCTGAAGAACAAATGATGTCAGAAGAATATTACCATTTACCTGGGCTAAAGACAAAAAAAACAAAACTTTTGCGTCTCATTTGGAAACCAACTTCCAAAGAGTTTGGAGGAAGAATGGAAACATTCGCGATGGTTGAAGTCCAATGTGAAGTTTCCACAGCCTGTTGATTTGGGAAGTCATGTCATCTGCTAGTGTTGGTCCAGTTTATTAAGTTCAGTGTCAACACAGCCATCTACCAGGATATTTTGGAGCACTTCAAGCTTCATTCCACAGACAAATTTTATGGAGATGCTGACTTCATTTTCCAGCAGGACTTGGCACATGCCCAAACTGCCTAAAGTACCAAAACCTGGTTCAATGACCATGGGATTACTTTATTGGCCAGCAAAGTGGCCTGAGCTGAACTCTATCGAGAATCTATGGGGAATTGCCAAGAGAAAGATGTGAGAAGAGACAGAACAATGCAGAAGTGTTAGGGGCTCTATTGAAGCATCCTGATCTTCCATAACACCTCAACAGTGCCACAGGCTGGTGGCACCTGTGCCGCACCGCATTGAGGCAGTAATTGATGAAAGAGGCCCAAACCAAATACTGAGTACAAATTCATGATTATACTTTTCAGAGGTCTGACATTTTACTATTTAAAAACCTTGTTTAATTGATTTCATGTTATTTTCTAATTTGAATTTGGATTTTAATAAGCTATAAGCCATAGTCATCAATATTATAACAATCACAGGCTTAAAATATCTCGTTCGGGTCTATGTCACACAATTTAATCATGCAAGTTGAATTCCTGATTTAAATTAACCTCTGCGTGTTATTTAGTTGTTTGCCTGTGTATAGATCGGTCTCTACACAGGTGAAACTCAGGTGAAGATCACTTTCCCTTTCACTCTTTAAGTTCCTTTTAAAATCTAGCTTGACACCCGGGGGATACACTAAATCAATGGATGAATTTACTTAGATTTTCAGCAATCCCTTCAGTAGACAGGCATTTCTTTCCCATACAAATAAAACACAATCTGAATTGTTCTGATGGTTGAGCAGATTAATGTATGTATAGCTGTACAATATGTAGCTATAGAAAGATGTATACACTACATATTGTACATCCACAGATAGATGCATAGATGTACAGTCTGACAGATGAAATGAGAGATGGAAGAATTAATGATTCAGTGAGTAATGTATGGATCAAATGAATTTGGGGTGGATGCTTGGACGAACAGACAGATGGAAGGTAGGATGGGTGGATCCCTGAGTGGTGAAATGGTTGTGGGTTGTTATGAATAAAGGATGGATGTATGGACAGGCAAATAGGACGAAAAGACTGTTGAATGTAGGATAATGAATGAGTTGGAGAAATATGTTGGGGTTTGCAAATAAAGTTAGATGGATGATTAGACAAGTTAACATGCATTGAACAATGGATTGCATTGGCCAGGATGGATGAATGCAACAGAACTTGCTGACTTTCAGATATAAAGCTAAAATACATACATGTTATATTATTAACAGTTTGCTGTGACGAATTGTGGTCAGGAGACTTTACTGATATGAACACACATCAGTAATGTGAATTTCTCTCTACTGAAGATAAAACACATTCATTTTCTTTTAAAATTTTCTTTTCGAGGAAAGCTTTGATTTATAAAACTTCACATCGGACTATTCGAGGAATGTCGGACACGAGGATGCTGATTTTCTTGGCAGAGAAAATGAGATCCTTTACCATCAAACTTATTCAGTATCTAATATCCAATAAACTAGATAAAAACTGGGCTGAAAGAACAGGATGTAGCAGTCAGGCTGAATGAAAAGTTTTTAGGGGATCTACTTTCCTGGTCAATTTCAGCCATTAGTTAAACCAAAGCATCAAGCAGGTTGTCATTTAATCCCTACCCAAGCATATGTATATTCAAGGTGGTGGATTGTACCTGTCTTTTAAAAACATTTCACAGGAGATTTTGTCTGTGTTTGGAGGAGGGTTAGGATTTTCAGTTGTTGAAATTAATAAGCCAATGAAAAGGCAAGGTTTTTCTCTTTGCATAATGAGGTGAAATTAACAGTAAAAGAAAAAAAAATAAGTGTAATTTGCTTTCTTTGCCAATAATTCTTATAAAAAACAACACTTCAACACCTGATGAAAACAGGGGGCACTAATTAATCCTTAGGAGACAAGAGGTCAAACTAAATTCATTTCAACAGAGCTAGAGGATTTCTACATGCCTACATCTGATGTGTTTAACAGCTTCTATGTTGCATTTGTTTTCCACCCCTCCCTGATTTATATTCAGCCTAGAGAAGCTTCTCTGACCTTCCCTCTCACCTGCTCAGACATTGCTTTCATTAAGAGGCACAGTGTGCAAATTGGTTCTAGATGTTATTCAAACACATGAAAGGCCAGGAGGCCTGTTGGTACAATCCAATATCGTTTGAGTGTCAGTAAGCGTCAATAAGAAATATATGGTATATTAAAAGATTTTCTTCATGTTACTGAGATTGTAAGTAGAGAATTATTTGCTGCATATGAAATAGGCCTAAACATGAACTGATGTTTTTTTAACATTTGACACATCGCCTGAATTTCTGCTTGCTGCCACATCATTAGCTCAGCAATGCAGAATACTGAATGGAGGCAGATATGAATGTTTGAGCACTTCTCCCTCCCTCTGCTGCATTCTGGCACAAAACATCCTCTGCTCTGTCAATTAGGGGTAAGATTTAGTCTGAGGCACCGGCATGAGGATTTAAAGCGACACACCAAGATGTGTAGGATGCCAGCTGTCCTCTGGCTTTTAACTCATCCACACCACACTCGGCTGTCACCACACTGACTGAGTGACTGAGCAGACAGAGGACAGGCTGGCCGGCTGATTTGACTAAATGGTTACATGTGCCACCTGGTCGGGAGACAAACTGACGAGCTGACAGTGAGGATATCTGATCAGTCAACTGGCAGGCTGCCTCGCTGGCTTTGTGTTTCACTCAGGAATCAGACAAAATAACTGTTGCAGGACATGATGGTAGAGGTCAGGTACATCTGTGGAAGACGTGCAGCTTTTCTATCGGATTTAGAAGTCACATCTCAGACCTGACACATACTGATGATGTATGAGATGCAGTGTGTTGGGGGTACAATATTGAGGCGGACGTTTGTCCCAGCATCATGCTCCGTGCATAAGCATTGAAATAAATTGTCTTACAATTTACATTGATATATGTTTGTGCTTGACCATCCAGCCAGACACTACAAAACAATCTGATCTCCTTCCGATAAGTTAATTTACTATAGCGATATGCTGTCTGGGGAGATTGTTGCCTCACCTGACATCTTTTTTAGAATCAAAAAATTATTTTTGCACTGCCAGTTTAAAGCTGCAATCCAGAGGATTTATTTGTGTATCAAAGTTTTATATATATCTACTATACAGCAGTACTATAATAAAGGACTGGTGCCCCACAACATTTGTTATTCTTCCTAAATCCCGCTCTCATCCTGTAACAAAATGGTTCTGTATTATGTGTAAATGACAATGCAGGTGTTTTTTTATCTGATTTAGATCGACTGATGACTGCATGCATAAATCAATTTACAGACAACTTATTAGATATCATTGACATCTTTACCTAGTTGGTCTGTTACAATGTGTTTCTATTCTTCCATCTTGTTAAGAAAATATCCTGGAATTATTTGACTGCATTCTTTCTCTTTAATGTATTTTGGGATTAACACAGCCTTTCGGCGGGACACTGCCAATCAACTAAAGCCCATCCTGACACTTTTCTGGATCAGGATATATACATTATAGTTACAAATACAGGTTTTTATTTGGCTTCATATTTCTGGTTTCAATGCAGGGTAAGAAGGCCATGAGACAATTTTATCATGTTTAAGCTCAGTTAAATTGGTTTAAAAGCAGTAATGGAAATGTCTCAATGCTATTGCACAAGATATTCTAAATTTAGCAAAGCTCACAAGTACTTTTGATTTATTTTTAACTGACTACTTTATGTATGTGTTGGTAATTAAGTGCATTAACCCTAGGTGAAATAATAAATATCCCATCAGAATGCTGTAATATATTAAGTCTCTTTTGTGCTTTGAAGTCTACTCTTGCTGAAACTTACATAAAATACATTTAAAGCTGTAACAGAGCAAAATGTACATCATCTATGGTGCAACATTGTGCATTCTGGATAAAACACCTCATTACTTACTTTACCTTCAGCAGCTGTAGAAAATAAAAGCTGATATGAATGCAAGTGTCCAGTTGTGCTGGCCTTAATGGGCCATTATACAGTTACAGGCGAAGCTCCTGTTATGCACGAAGAGGGGTCAGTGTTCATAAATCAAACAGGAGGCCGTGGGGTTATGTTAACGTGGCAGAGCTGTGCACTTCAATTACAGGGAGGAGAAACTCTAAAGTCACACAGGCATGAAATGGAAACCACTTTATTGCCATAAATATGCAGATGCACCGAACATGCCACAAACTGCTGCCATCAAATGCTGTTATTGAAAAGCTCAGGTGGGCAAATTAAATCTGCTTGAGGCTCCATGTTTTCTGTCAGAGCCTCTTGTGTTGCATCATTAGATTCAAGTCACTGAAGTTAGCACCTGTTTGACTAAATAAATCAGCAATGCATTGAAAAGCCCTGAAGGGAGTTAAGAAACATGAAGTGAAGTTTGTAGAGTCCTATTATTCTCCTCTGTAACTGTGACACTTAAAATAGATCAATTGTAGAGTGTGAAAAGCCATGACATGAGTTACACCAAGAGATCTGTCCCATTGGATTCACATGTACTATCTTGTATCTATAGCTGAACAAATATATTTGTATAACTGCATATAAAAAGCCATATTTTTCTCCCTTCACTGTCTGATATAAAAGCAGAAGAAACAAGTCCTGCTTTAAGTCAACTAGCTTTACCAAAATCGTTTCTGTAATACAGAATGAAAATGTTAGAGAATTTGTTAATTCGGAAGTTTTAAGTTGTAATACATTTAAATGACATGGAAAGAGCTAAATAATAATGTCATGACTTTGTAAGCTTCTGATAATTCAGTTAAATTAAAAAAAAGTTTAATCCAAGAGGGAAATTTAGTGCTGTTGTGACTCCTGTTATGCAATATACTTCAAAGAGGTGTTCTAGATGCTGATGGCCGTGGGCAGGAAGGATCTTCTGTAGTAGTATGTTCTACAACAAATCAGCAGAAGCCTCTCACTTAGGGGATTCAGTAGCTGTGTAAATATTTCATGAAGAATTTGTGCAGAGTTTTCTGTAAATATCTAAACTTTATGAAGAATACTCCCTTCCACAGTAATTTCAAGATGCTCCATACTGTAGTTGTCCACGGAAAAGAAACACTCTACCCTAACAGGGTTTTTTAGCCTTTTCAGGTTACTGGCTCTGATGATGCTATACCCAAACAGATGATGGCAGACAAAATCACGACATTTCAGCGAACTGGACGCATATCTGTGGGTATATAGTGGGACAAAGAGGCAGCCACCGATCATGCAAGTTGTCCCACTTAAAAAGATGAACTCTGTAATTTTCAACACAGGTTCACTTCAACTGTGAGATAATGTGAATAAAATATCCAGGTGATGTTAACATATTGTATTTCTATCATTGAACAGAAAACAAATATTTGGTCAATAACAATAATTCACCTAAATACTTTTTAATGTCACTTTGACTGGAAATAACGATGAAACATTTCCTGTAAGGACTTCATCAAGTTGGAAGACAATTCTAGCTGGTATTTTGTCCCATTCTTCCATGCAGATCTTTTCTAGAGCTGATTTTTTTTTACTTTAAACTCCCTTCACATATTCTCTATCAGACTGAGATATTGAGACTGACTAAGCCACTCCAGAACCTCTACATGCTTGTTTAGGATAATAGCCATCCTGGAAGATCCAGCCATGTTTCATCTTCAATGCACTCTCTTATGAAAGGTTTTTGTCCAAAATGTCACGATTCATTGCCCAATTCATCCTTTCGTTAATTCAGATGTGTTTTCTTGTCCCTTCTGCAGAAAAACAGCCCCAAAGCATGATGTTTCCCCCACCATGCTTCACAGTGGGTATTGTGTTCGTCGCATGCAACTCCACATTCTTCCCCGTCCAAACACAGCAAGTGTTGTTTATATAAGAGTTCTATTTGGTCTCATCTAAACACATGGCCATTCTCCCAGTCCTCCTCTGGATCATTCCGATAGTGATGTAAAATAATTATACAATTGTCTGTAAGTCAGTGTGTATTTCCATAAATTTTGAAAATTGTATCTTAATAGATATCAACAAGGATCTTTACTCTTTGCTGACATGATGTACAATTATAAATACCTGCCCACCTGTCAAGAAATATTGGTACCAGATATGTGAAGACCTATCAAAATATCTAAAATCTAATATCATACCTTCTCCCACAGTTTGCTTGCTGGGAAATTTAGATCAGTTCACATTGCCTTATGCATCGTAAAGGAAAATATCCTCTTGAACTGGAAAAATAAAAATACTCTGACTATTAATCAATATAGAGATTTCCTTCTGGATCACATTGGTCTAGAAACAGCTTCTCCCTTGATAAGCTCCATCACCTAGTGGGGCGTGGCCCTTGATTTTGTTCTGTGGGATGCAGATGCTGATGTGGAGCTATAGGGTTGGTGGCGTCTGCGAGGGGTCCTTGGGGGTGGGTCTGCTTGCAGTTGGGGCGGTAGGTGCCATGGCTCTCACCTGGGGTGGGACTTTGGGGGCTTTGGGTGGTGGCTCCTAGTGGCTGCATGCAGCACCTTGGGGGTTTGCGCTGGCATACAAGGTTTACTGGCCTGGTGTTGTGCTTCTCTGGGGTAGGTCTGGGCTGGGCCTGGGGCACAGGGGCGCTGCGCCACCCACCCTGTGGTCCTGACCGGGGCTTTGCCGGTGAGGGGGCCACTGCCGCCGGTGCCGGCTTGGGGGGCTTGTGGTCGGCCGGTGCCCAGCGGGCGCTGCTGCCTTTTCCATCTCCCTGGGCTGGTTCTTGTTGCTGGCTCCCCGATGGCCCCTTGCCGTGCCTGCGCGTCGGGGTGTCGGTGGGTGGCCGCAGCGAGTGGGCGGCCTCTCTGGGCCCGGTCAGCCATAATGGCACTGGACTTGGCCCTGGGTCTTGGTCCAAGTACTCTGTGGGGTGCTGGGGGTGGGCCCATTGGCCGGTGTCGGTCTGCCTTTCGCAATGGGCTGGCCGGGTGGTGTGGTGTGGGTTCGGTTGCCTCCTGGCCATCGGACGGCAATAGCAAGGCTGGTGGATGCCGGCCTGGGGTGGTCGGCCACCTGGGGCGTCCGTCTGCTCACGGGCCCGGCG
Source organism: Apricaphanius iberus (assembly GCA_028564705.1). Lineage (NCBI taxonomy): Eukaryota > Metazoa > Chordata > Actinopteri > Cyprinodontiformes > Aphaniidae > Apricaphanius > Apricaphanius iberus. Next base: position 5,746,943 of record JAPXFQ010001878.1, on the reverse strand, counting down.
CGGCATGTCCAGGGTATCCAAGTTGGTGGTGCGCTGGGTTCCTGCCTCAGTGCAGGGGCCCTTGTTGGCGGTGAGACATTTACCATCTAGTACAGGTGCTCTCCCTAACGGGGTGTGCTTGGACGGGGGGAGGGTGTGCGGGGGGAATTTGGGCTAAACTCAGCCTGGGTGTCTAGTGTCATGTGTTTTGTCAGTAGTCTGAATGTTGGGCTGGATTTCGGTCTCCCTCTGGGATGGGAGCGGGGGGAAGGACCGGGCCCCCATGGGGCTTGGTGGTGCCGCGGCCGTGGTCCCCGACTTGACTTGCTGGGTCCTCCCACCCCTGGTAGATCGTGCTGAACAGGGGTGCCTATTGGAGTCAACAGGGGAGCTGGCTTCCTGGGGATGGCATAGTGATGTCCAAGTCATTTCCTCTGGGTGCTCCCCTGGGGCTCCCATCGGTTCCTCTCTTGGTGGGTGATCAGCCCTGCACTGGTCCGCCTGTGGCTCCTGCACACTGGGGGCTCTGGACGCACACGTCTCCTACCTCCTTCATGTCTAGGTCGATTCCTGTAGGACGGATTAACGGCTCCTTACACCAGCAATCAATCATTTGTATGGAGATACCTTATTCACACCTGCATCCTCACACACACAGGCGTGGGGACATTAGTGAGGACGGACATAATCTTGAGCTGAGGTTATCGTCTTTAGTTAGTTGGTACCAGGAGCTTACCAGCAACATTTGTGTCGTGTTTATTAATCCCTTTTTGTGTGTAGTGAATGTGTAATTCTTAGTTCATATACTTAGATCCATTTTGTTAGTGTTGTTTTGTTCTATTGGTCGTTTTTGTTTGTTTTGTTTTCCCACTTCTCTGCCGTCCAACAGAGGTGGACGACTGGGAAGTCTTCTTGTGTACTTTGTTTGCCTCCCTATCTTGTATCGTCAGTTCACACTTCTACTGGTCCTGGTTCTCTTCTTCATCTTCTTTCTTTTTTCATGTCCACAACTTCAACAAATTAAACCCACAGTAAAGAAAGAGGAAAAAAATAAATACCTGGCTTATATGACAAGTCTTGTTTTAAACTCACCATCCACCCAGGCACCATTTTAGACGGGGACATGTCTTCAGCAATAAATATGATTGAAAGGTTTGCCTCTAAAACTTTTAAAAGCCTAATGCAGACTTCCTCATCAGTGCAGATCTAACATTAACTTGTGCTCCGAGCACAGTTTCAGAACAGACTAGTAGTTAAATGACTTTTACCCTATAGGCTACTAGGGATGGGTACCAAAACCCGGTATTAAATCAGCCCCAAGGCTAATTCTGACAGTCCACCTGGACCAATAATCTTCAGCCTTATCGGTCCTCTTAACGGTACAAGTAAGGTCGCATTCATTTTTTGTGGGAGATAAAAACACAAGCCAAACACTGTATTAGCAGTCCACTCCTCCTTAAGAACCATACACGCCCGAGGGACTGAAGGTGGGAGGAGGGACTGCTTCGCTTCTAGGTTTTTGCCTCGTGCTCTCACAAGAAGCACCACTCCCCAGTTACGATGACAGAGTGAATGAAAAGATCCAAAATTGTGGGAAAGAGAGATGGAATCGTGGAATTTAACAACAAATATTGACTACATAATTAAACGATGTTCCTGTATTTATCTGGTGGCTACCGCTTCTGTAAGGAGGGCTTTCAGTCCTACTCTCCATGTAGGCAGAATTACAACCTGCCAGCCACAGCGAGAAAACTAAAACGCAGAAAAAATAAATAAAAAGATTGACACTTAGCGTGAGGATCAGAGACGTTTATAAATCGGGAGAACAATGCTTCTATAAATCATTATGACCAGTAATAGTAAATGGACACATTAGAAATAAGGAGAAGAAACAAGCGCTGTCAGGGGAAAAAATGCAAACAGAACGCTGCTGGAACAGTGTTAAAAATCAAACACTGACATGTCATGCATATATTTCACTGGAGTCTGGGAAGGAGTAGAAAAACAAAACAAAAAACATATCTGTTCTCTAAGGGGGTATGGCAGAAAATAATTGAGAAGCACTGACTAATATAGTGTTTTTATTAAGTTATTCATTTTGTACTTTTTATTTATTAGTTATTTTCTGTGCTTTGCTGTTCCAATTGTTAAAATAAAATAATTGTAGGTCATTGTTTATAATTTTCCCTTTTTGTTTTAGTCTTTCTAAAAGAAAAGTACCGATAAAGTACTGGATCGATAAGGAGTACCGTTAAGAGTAGTAGTATCGATAAATCCTTAACGATACCTATCCCTATGTCATGGTTTGTTTTCCGTATGAATGCTGTAGTATTCCTTGCAGACGCTGATGTTATATGTTTTAATAAAGACTCAGTCCAATTCAAACATCTTCAGGCCATTATTCAAGCCTTTTATTACATATATAAGTGAAAACTCTATCAAGACACTGATAGATTTGTAGGCTCTTTCTTCAATGCAAGATGTCATAGAAACACAATGTCACTGCTCCATGTATGTCTATGCTAAAAAACACACAGATGATTTCCTCAAAAGATGCAGGAAGCAAAGAAACCCTTTAGTCATACAGTAGGTAACGACTTTATATTTACATAGTTTAGCGATTTAAAATCTGAATGAGTCTTATTTTGAAATTCAAAAGAGTCCCTGTTTAGTCCCATGTTAACTGTTGGAGGTTTGTTGTGTTTTGGAAGAGTGTCGCATCAAAAGTAGAACCCAATCTACCTTTAGTGGAGTGGTACGGTGAAATACATTTGAACTGCGTCGCCACAAATCTGGTGTAACCTAAACCATAGACTATAATGGTGCATGGCCTGTATTTGTGTAGCATTTCTTCAGCCAGAGGACCACAAAGCGCTTCACACTGCATTTAGTCATTCACTCATACAGTCAAATGCTGTTGGCGGCACACTGAGAGAAGCCAGACAGGCATCACCCACCTGACCACCACCGGCAGGCAAGGCGGGTGAAGTGTCATGCCCAGGGACACAATAACCGAGATGGACAGAATGGGGATTCGAACCAGCAACCCAACGATTACAGAATTAATTCTTACGAGCTGAGTGACAGTCACCCCGTAATGGTTTCTATTTGCAGCAGAGACCACACCAATGTCGTATGTGGTTTAAAATGGGGGTTAGAGCACTGCAAGATTTTAATCCATGATGATGTACTGTGTTACTAATAAACTTTGTTACTGTGGTCCCAGCCCTCTTCAGGTCATTTACCAGTTTCCCCATATGTTGTTCTGGGCTGTTTCCTCACCTCTCTCAAGATCATGTGTACCCCATGAGGTGAGAACTTGCATTGAGCCCCAGGTTGAGGGAGATTGTCTATGATCTGTTTTCTTATATTTCCACCATCACTTAATCTCTCCTCACCAAGATGCTTCCCTATTCTGTTTTGGCTCATTCCAGTCTTGTGCAGGTGTACAATCTTGTCCTTTGTTTTCCTTCAACAGCTCTCTGGTCTTGGTCATGGTGGAGGTTGGAGTCTGACTGAAGGTGTGGAGCTGTCTCTTTTATACAAAACTTAAATAAGTAGTAACAGGTCTGTGAGGGCCAGAACATGTTTTTTTGGACACATTTGTCAACAATTTATAACAATGTAGTCTTGGTCGTCTGTCAAAGTTCATTTATTTATTTATTTTAAACTTTAGTTTTTGGATTTAACGTGACAAATGCAAAAATGTTCAAAGGGTATGGGTAATTTTTGAAACACCACATGTCCTGCCGCTCACAAACTGGACATTTGGTTAAATCACACCTGCCAGTTCATCTTTCGTCAGTCAACATCCTACTGCAGGCTGCAGTCCCTCATCTAGCAGGGAAACCTGTTCTCCCTCCTGCTGCTCACTGTGATGTCTGTTTCTTTAAACATGTCCTACACACCTCTCATTAGCAATCTCCCGGCACATAATGTGACTTTGTATTCTGGTTAAACGTGTCAGTTCAAGTGTTACAGCTTGAAAACGTCACAAAGCCTGCAGCAACCCTGCAGCACTTCGACACCGTGCAGCGACGTGAAAGTAATTCTGAACTGATGTGGGAGCAATTAGAAGGATTAACCGTGTTATGTAATTTAATGACAAGCAGGAGATCATTATTGTTCAATGGTTATGAGGGTGAGTACATATCAATAGTAAAGCGTGAAGCTGAGCAGTTGTTATCAGGGTATGGTGTGGGAGAAGCTTGCAGTGTAGGCTATAACAGTTATTCTAGAACGTTACTGTATATCTCAAACAAGACATCCGTAGCTGTCCACTCATGGTGTGAAGGCATCCAGGATGGTTGCAACCACACATTAACAAGTAATGAGTGCAATGACAGCTTTAAACTGAAAGGCCATGCTGGATTCAATGTGAGAATAAAGGCAGAGTGTTGAATAAAGGATATTATGGTCAGTGAGAGGATGAGCAGACATCTACTAGCAGATGAAGATCTGTAAACGTTAATGGTATATTAGTGATATGCAGAGGTCGAGCATATGCCTTTGAAATGTTTTTAGCACCCAAATGCAGGACATCAGAAAGCACAGACTAATATGAATCTCATACAGTCAGCATCTTAATGTTTACTTCAAGGACCCAAACATCTTTACCGAATACAGACAAAATCAGTGTGAAGCTTTTACTGATCGTGCACAACAAGCAAGGGAGTCGCCTCGCTCTCGATGAGCAACTTTTTCTATTTAACATCCTTTCTGTACCATTGTCCTACATGAAAAGAGCGAAAGAGCAAAGTGCTGACTGTTGGAAGAATATCATGTTCCACATTACAATCAGTCTTTGTTTTTTTCTTTCTTCTGGTTCATAATGTGCATGAACATAGCTTTTCTTCCTATATATGAGGGCCCTGTAAGTGTCCAAGCTCTTATCCATGTGTCTATACTTTCCATCCATTATTCCAATCATCTTTTTTCTCCTTTTACACACACACACAGTCATCAGCACCTCTCTGAGTCTCTCACACACATATCACTGTTCTCCCGCTGATCACTCTGTCATACAAACACTCTAAAAATAGTTGCGTGGTAACAGACTGAAGCACTACAGTTAGTGAGAGGGAGGGGGATCAGTGGGAAGCTGGTGATGGTCCATCCGCCCTCGCAGCTTAATCCGAGGCTTTGAAAAGACCAGAGAGCAGGACGCAGCATGTCCAACATCACCTGCTGGCTGGCAGTCGATCCTACAGAGCCTCACAGTCTCTGATCTGATTTCAGAGTGAAAGATTGTGAGGGAAGAGAGAGCTCAATGAATACCATGTTATAATGCTAATAGAACTGACCCTGGTGGGGATTTAGGTCTAAAAAATGATTATTGATGACAGATTCCAAACTTATGTTTCTAATTTAGGAGAGCTCTCTTTATCTCGATAACATTCTGTTGATACGGAAAAAAAACCCCAAAAACATTATTCATCTATTCATAAGTTTTACTTGAAACCATGAAAGTATGCTGTGGTATCTCACACATCTACGTACTACTGGATTTAGATCTGGAGAAATTGGAAGTAAACTCAACACCACAAAATTATTGCAATGAACCATTCCTAAATGACTCTTGCTTCGTGGGAGGGATTATCTTCCTAATGAACAATGCCACAGCGGTCAGGGAATACAGTTTGTCTGAAAGAGTGCTTATGGTGTGCAATACTTCTGAGGTACTTGACATGACCTAACATTTTCCAGCAGAATATTACCCAGACACTGCCTCTGCTGGCTTGTCTTTTTCTAATGGTATCCAACATGTACAAGAAAACTAAATTCACATTACCCTGAACAGACCCCTGGTAAAATGTGGTGTCATTACCATGATGTAGAGTACTTCTCTAACAAGCAGACAATTAGGTAAAAGGAGCCAAATACCAACCTTTCTAACTGAAACATTGGACTTCCTGTATTCAGGGGGTGGGGCTTAGACGACATGAGCAAATGACCTCGAGATGGTTTTCAGTGGTGGTATCTGATGACACCCAGGTAGTTTGGTACAACTTTGAGCTTGTATGCAAGAGTTAATACAAATGGTACTTTCATGGCAAGAAGCAAGGCTTGAAGACATGGCCACACCCACGTATGCTTTATTAGGGAATTTCTTCCTAAATTGCGCTCACCTGAAACATATTCAGAAAGCTATGGCTACGTGACTCTCCATTTAATTCACATAGATCACATCATAGATACCCTTTTACTCCCCAAGAGGGTGCTGTATGCGCACAGTACACAACCAGTGCTCATCAAGCTCTACCATAACATCCCCCTTTCTAAGTAGGTTCTGTTTAAAACTATTAATCTAAGATTTTTGTACCCTCATGAAAAATAAGAACATCACAGCATAAATAACTGCAAGTCTCTGTGGACATTATTTCAATTCAACTTATAACAACATTTATTATCCTGTCAACCGTGAAGTCTAACTATAAAGGTGGATTAGACTACCACATCCTTCAACTGAGTGAGGGAATATTATGCCCCCGGACGGTCACTCAGACTCCCGAGAATTCAATTAAATAAAAAATACTTTATTGATCCCAGGGGGAAATTAAGTGTTTTTATAGCTCATAATACCAATACCCTCCAACCTTTTCAAAAAAAGAGTTCTCAATCTCCAGCACACCATAGTACTCATTGAGAAACATGAGTACTATTCCATTTCCTATTGTAAGGAGGTGGAGCTTAAGTGATAAGAGCTAAGGAGGCAATGATTGACTTAAGAGTTGGTATGTGATGACACCCATTAAGTTTCCCACAACTGGAACATTTAATGATGATGTAAATACTTATTGTACATTTTTATGGTGAAAATCCTTATTTTGAGGCCTATCCAAGCCCACCTGGTTTGACAGCAAAATTCACCTGATGTATATTGATTCCCAATGTCTTATGTTTTTCCTCACATGTTTAGAAGTCTGTAAGTCAAAAGCTCTAGGAGGAGTTTGTTTAAATATGACATGTATAAATGGAACAAAATGGGTTGTTGACCTACTTGGTTGATTACCTACTTCCTGTTTGGACCATGGCTCCAAGAGACATTTTTGTAGGTCCTGAGGCACTTCATATGTGTGCCGAATTAAATTTCGCTTGGATAAAGTATGTCTTGGGGCTGGTGTTTTTAAGGCTTCTAGGAGGTGCTGTGGAGTATTGAGGCCACGCCCACCCGGAATCAGCATACACATCCCTCCCTGGGGATAGACTACTACACAGTATATTGAATCTGGTCCAGATCACATGAGTTTTCTGGAAATTAGAACCAAACGTATGGCCATAGCGAGATGCCGCACTTTGTCTCACTGCCACAGCCACACCCAAAAAGTGCTTGATACCCTAAAGTGTTTACAGTCGCTGTGTACCATGTCATGCTGATTAGCTCAACGATGTAAATTGTAGCCCTTTTATAGCAAAACATTAAACTTCCTGCTCTCAGAGGGTGTGGCTTAAGTGATGTAAGGATTTGACCATCTAGGATCGTAACTTTGACTCGAGATGTGCCCCTTCAGCATGCTTCAAAACTCAAAATTTTAATAACCTTTAATCTGATCCCAAATGACTGAAGGGCAACTTGACCAATTTACAAGCTGATAGGTTGAAATCTGTAGGAGGAGTTCAATCAAATGTGGAGGCTGTAAATGTCAAAAACGGGGTCAAAATCATACATTCAAACCAGGATGGAAGACTACCTCTGCATTTGGCACCACAACATTTTGACTTTTTGGTAGGTCTTGTTAAGTTTACAAATGTGCCATACATGTACAATGACCTAAGGTCAATGCTAAGACCATTTAGTTTCCAGGGCGAGCCACTGAGCCATTTCTGTTGCAACGTTTTTGAAAACTCTTAAAATACCTGAATTACACACATGCCTGACGCCGTCGCCAAATATGGTGAGTTTTCATAAATGTTTAGGCTTCCAGAAAGCTAATTAATTTGAGGGAAGAACAAGAAACATTGCAGATACAATAGGCCTTTAGGCCCTAAAAAACAAAGGCACCACTTTGCAACAATTCCATTCTCTGTGACAATACTTCAAATGCACATTGCCAGGCCAACCAGTGGCTACGTCTACCAGGTAGGTGTGAGTGTGACATCACTTTAGCAGACCAATCAGTCCATAGATGTGCGTGTTGGGTCCCCTTGGCCCGCTTCGGACCGAGCCACAGTTAGTCCAAAAAAAGGGATCGGCTTGGCCCAGACAAAGGTAAAGGAAACGCGCAAAATAGGGGACGGCCCTACCTGTTCCAGACCAAGTCGACCCTGGTGAAAAAGGGGAATGAGTGGAGGTACCATCAGTGAGCGCCAATGTGGAGTGATCATCTGCTTTTTACAAAAGATTATTCCATGGCAGTATAAAGGGGGTGTGGGGGTAGTGTCTACACTATCAGTGTGCAGGGTTGCATACACCGTCACCACCTTGGGTAAGATTTTGTCAACTCTGTGACAAAGGTGTTGTAAATTTAAAACAAGCCCAAAACATGCCCCATCCACCACCATGCTTAGAAGTTAGTATGAGGTGTTAAGTGCTGATAAGTTGTTTGGGCTGTATAATATGTCCAAAGGAGATTGCTTCACCGGTTGTTCAGTTTATCCAGATGTCACTTTGCACACAGATTTCTTGCTGCCACATTGTTTTTAAAAAAAGAAAAAAAAAGTTATCCTCAACCATTTCAAGCAACCTGTACATGTTCAGTCTCTAACTGCCCTCCCCTGAACGTTCTGCTGCTTATACTCACTATGAGAATTCAAAAGTTCAAAGTCAATATAATCAGGTTCAGGATGAACAAAATTGAGATTTGAAACTTTGCTATTAGTGTAAAATAAGTACATTTGAGCTCTGTGGAAATTGCTCAGACATCAGGCTTCCTCCTCCTTCTGCAACAGAGAAAAAGTCCAATGCTTCCAAGCAAAGGCAGAAAAGTTTTTCAGTGACTTTGTTAACTTTTTTCCTTTCATCATCACTTTCTAAAAATGTTGGTTCCAAGTAGCTCACTTTCCCAAAAAAGTTTTACTTTCTAGTAGATGAAAAAGCTGCATATTTACAAGATTACTTTGACTCTTTGGACCTCACAGGAGACCACCTCATCCAACCAGACATTCAAGAAACCACACTGCCACAGCCGAAGTCGAGCTGAGCTTTGATCATGCCGACTGCTCTGTCTGACCTTTCTGAAAGCTACGGAGCAAGCTACATCTCAGCTGATCATGTGTAATTTGCTTTTTCCTGTTAAAAGAGAACACACTCTTCTAAATTAAATACTTGCTCATTTCTGTAATTCGCTTTGTTTTCATGCCATATGGGGACTTGAAATACAACTTGGAAGTAAAATTATTACAACACAAATGATTTGATATGAACTCCAGAAATATTTTTGCAACTCCAAAGGATATCTTCTATTTGACAACCACCATTTTGTTAAAGAAGAATGTGTTCTTGTTCTGCCACTCACTGAGCATTGAGGAAATCATAACATCCTAATAACTCAGTTATGAGTGCACCAGCTATAAAAGTCTGTTATTACACCTCAAACTGTACTCTTACGTGAACACAAAATTTCCCAACCTATTACAGTTTGATAAACAAGTTTTACTATAGCACAAAACAGGAAAACAAAAAAAATCATCCTTTTCCCCTTCAAAATAATTTAGTGTAAAAAGCTAAATTCATGCACCATAGCTAGAAAATAAATACATTCTCTCTTAAATTTGAATACCTATCGTCCATCAATCCTTAACTGAAAATATATATCCAAATTAATTACTTTCTTTACATTCCCTATAAAAAAGGAATTACACAAAAAAACATGTTCGCTTAATAATTGCATACCAGACCCGAGCAAGAGTTTGCAAAAATGGTCTCACTGCAGCACCAATGGGTATTAAGGAGATAAAAAGCCCCCCCAGGGGTATTTTGTGTCCCAGGCGAGATTTCAGCAACCGCCCCCCAAGCGACCAAGGGGCAAATGTAATCACGTGCTTCAAATTTTGACGTTTTTTTTACAAGTGGGTATTTGGGTGACCTTTAACATTTGTAGATTTTAAATTGTACAATCCAAGTGTGAATGTTTTAACTAAAGCACATTATACCCATTATCATTTTTTGTAGATAATGTTTTATTGAACAAAAATAGATAGAAGAGACAAATAACTAATTTATGGGTTTAATTTATTTATGTTGAAGCACATCTTTGTTTGACCCCATGTTGTAACCGGTGTTTGTCACTCAGTCTAGGCCCCGCCCCTTTTGTATTTCAGTCCTGCTTTTATTTTGGTAGGACACCCCAACATCATAACTGGGCCCCTTTAAAAACTTTCTAGATACACCACTGCTTATCACTCAAAATGAAATATTTCTAACCCTGTATAAAAAATTGTAAACATTTAATCATCAAAACTATTTTTGTGGCATTATTACTCATAATAATTGATTTGATTTATTTATTTAGCACATCAAGATGCTTCACAGTGCACATCATATATATTAAAGAAACATTTTTTTCTAGAGCAGAGAGAAAACAAACCACTATGGTATTGTCTAAGGCCTCAAAAAAAACCTTGAATTGTATTCTCCTTAAGATCGACTGATTCAAGGAAAAAAACATTTTATTAATAATTTTAAATCTGTTGCCATTCTCTATTCTCTTAGCCATCTTGAAAAGCAGCAGGTCTGACTCACATTATTAAATACATTTATTAAATCAAACTCTGATCCAAGGGGAGACAGAGGCAGATGGATTACCTCTAAAGATTTTTTTAAATGGACTTTATATTCTTTGCCGACAACGTCCTACCTTCATCGGTCATTTCCAACATGTTTTAATCTGTCACTAGTCACTAAATGAACAGAACCACGCCTACCTGTGTTGATGCTGCGCCCCGTCCTGTTCCTCTAGAGGGAAGGAAACTTACTGTCCCATTTCCCCGATATATTTACGTGTATTCTAATTTGTTTTTGAGTGACACTGTCTTCACCAAGTTCATCTTATTGTTGCTCCCGTTCTAGGAGCTGATTTTTCCAGACCTGCCACTGTAACTGCAACAGCTCTCGCACTTCTCTAAACTGAGAGGCAGAGGATTTGCTTATGATAATAAAATACGGGAAATTTACAAGTAAACTTTAATACTGCAGTATTACGGCAGCTCCTGCTGAGGGACAATTGCCTGATGACAGTGCACAGTAAAATTGTACAGCGTGTGCGCTGATTGAATTTATTTTCATGGGAAATTTCGAGTAGCTATATATAGAGAGTGCATTTGAAAATACGATACATACATTTAATAACTTTTTTTTCTCAATTTTGCGCCCTGTCAAGCAGATGGTGCCCCAGGCAGCCGCCTGTGTCGCCTGTCGGCAAAGCCGGCCCTGAGCCCCCCCATTGTCCTTGACTACAATGAGACTTATTACAGGTTCTGTTCTTCGAGGAAAAAGTGCCACTTGCCGAGTGTGAGTGCCATGATTCAATGGTGTCAGTCATTTGCAAGTAAAAAGGTTCTGCATCAAGGAGGATAATGACTGGCCTTAAAGGAGAGGAAAGAGCAGAGGGGGAGCAATGAGAGGAAGCAAGATGAACCATATAATTAGCCTGTGTGAACGTGTGTATATATGTTGGCAGGACTGCTTCTGCTACCTGCCTTCCCTCACATGTGCTCAGGTGTTTGAAATGGAGACAATAAATCACAAAAATTACAACAGCAACAGTAAAACTCGAGCTGCTGTACAACATTCAAATCGATACAAAAAATATGCAAATATTGTGCCTGACCAGAAAGGCTTTTTAAAAATTGTTAATCAAACTCCTGATTATTGCCTCATTATTCAGATGTTCAGTCAATATTTTGCTTTAAAAATATGGATAAATAATGAAAACCTAACACACTTTTCTTCTTCGCCACAATAGAGGGACACACAAACTGAATTTGACTTGAACTTCCACACCAATGATTTGGAACTTTAATTCTTGATGTCATTAGCTGTAACAATGTGACATCAAAAATCAACAAACGATAGAGCAATAAAGCCAGCCTACTGTTATTTTACAATCTATTCAGTTAATAAAACCTTTGAAATACTTTATAAATAACACAATGACACAACTACTTCATTCTATGCTTTTTATTTTATATCAACTTAGTAGTGTTTACTTTTACATGAACACTATGTTCTAGATGCCACTAAGTGGATGTTTAAGTTTTTCAGCAAAATAGAGGTTTTTCTCTGCATTTTGGCCTCTCATTTACATGACAACAGGGAGACAGGGGATTGAGAATGCATCTTTTAGAAAACAGCTTCCAGACTGGAGAAACGGAAAAAACTGAGTGATTTGTTGTTATATAAACGCAAGTCGGAGAATTTTGAAAATGATGATATTACTACCAGCTGCCTACGGCCTTTCTGGACTGGCGCACTCCGCCTTTCTTCTGAAAAACCCCCCAACAATGATGGATCCAGTTATGCTGTTACTGCTGATGCAGCTTCTGAAGTTATTTGGTTTATGTATGCAACAATTAGGTATCATGAGGCTTTCATGCCTTCACCAATGAAAATGTATACAATACATATAGGATAGTGGCTCTCACGCTCAGCAGTCCTCGGCCTCCTTTGTTACGGCTTTTGTGCAGTCTCAGGGTGCTGGATTTGCGATGGAATCCGCCATGCATGCTAAGGAGCTTTCGTGTCTTAACATCTGTGTTCTGTATCTCATCCTTTGGCCAACTTATTATTCCCGCAGGGCATCTTATCACTGGCAGGGAGTGACTTTCATTGCCATGGACTTGTTCTTTCCCTATGAGCTGGCCTCACTTGGAGGTATTTGGCTGTTGCTGCTTCCCTTGTTGCCTGTTCAAGGTTGCCATTTGCCTGAGGTATTCCCAGGTACTTGTAACTGTCCTCAATGTCTGCTATTGTTCCCTCTGGGAGTGAGACCCCTTCAATGTGGACTACTTTGCCTCGATTTGTGACCATCCTACTACATTTTTTAAGCCCGAACGACATCCCATTGTCATTGCTGTAGATCCTGGTGGTGTGGATCAGGGAATCAATGTCCTGTTCACTCTTAGCATACAGCTTGATGTCATCCATGTAGAGGAGGTGGCTGATCGGAGCTCTGTTCTTGAGGCGGCATCCATAGTCAGTCTTGTTGATTATTTGGCTTAGAGGGTTCAGACCTATGATGTACAGCAGTAGGGACAGAGCATCACCTTGGTATATGCCACATTTGATGGACACTTGTGCAAGTGGCTTGCCGTTGGCCTCAAGGGTGGTTCTCCACAACCTCATCGAGTTCCCAATGAATGCTCTAACAGTCCTGTTGATGATGTACAGCTTCAAGCATTCGTTGATCAGTGTGTGTGGCATCGGGTCATTGAGGCTTTCTTGTAATCAATCCCGGCAGTGTACAGGTTGATCTTTCGGGATTTGCAGTCTTGGGCAACTGTTCTGTCACCCAGGAGCTGGCGTTTAGCACCTCTGGTATCTCTACCAAACCCCTTCTGTGCTTTGCTCATTTATTGATCCATGTGCCTGCTTATCTTAGCTGCAGTGATGCCTGCAATGAGCTTCCATGTGGTGGACAGACAGGTTATTGGGCGATAGTTGAATGGGACTGCACCTTTGGTGGGATCCTTCTGGATCACGATTGTTGGCCCTTCGGTTAGCCATTCTGGGTGAGTCCCATCTCTTCGGAGCTGGTTCAGTTGTGCTGCCAGGCGCTCATGGAGTGCTGGATGGAGTTTCTTTAGCCAGTAGGTATGGATCATGTCAGGACCTGGTGTTGTCCAGTTTTTTATACCTGAGACTCTTTCTTGGATGTCTACCACTGCGATGGCAACTGGATTCTGCTCAGGGAGGTTGCTGTGCTTCTCTCTCAGAGAGGCCGGCCATTGAGCACTGCTGTTATGTGCTGCTTCCTTTTCCCATATGCTCTTCCAGTATCTTTCAGTTTCCAGCCTTGGTGGTTCTACTCTGCTGCTATTGCCCTGCCACTGAGCATATACCTTTGCTGGTTGTGTTGCAAACAGCCTGTTTATTCATCTGGTTTCATTGTCTTTCATGTACCTCTTTAGGCGATAGGCCAAGGCTTGGAGTCTTTCTTTCGCAGTTTCGAGTGCTTCAGTGCTTTATGGACATCTGGATGTACCTCCTGGTGTTGGTCGTGTCATTGCACCTCTCTGGGCCTCCGTCAACTGGCTTACTTCTCTCCGAGCTACCTCGATGTTAGCTTTCAGCCGTCTTTTCCATGGTGGGTATTGTTTCTCATGGTTGGTCTTATAGCCAAGCATCTTTAGGGTTATTGCTGCTGAAGTATGCATCAGCTCATTGGTTTCAGTGATTAATGTGGCAGTCACATTACACAGTCAGATCAATGCTGCATTCACTGTTTCCAGGAGACTTTCCGAGGGTACTTCACTTAACCGTTGTAATCTGCGTCGGGGTGGGGGGTGGGGGTGGAGGGGTCCTGTGCTTATTCTCGGCATGATTTATTTTACAGGTCAGCAACTTCCGTGCTCAGCGCTATTGTTTCATTCACTGGGGGTCCGTTCACCATCGGTGGTTTGGAATATGGTATAACCTCCCCTCTGACCTGGCGTCATGGCTCCTCTTTGCAGTAGAATTTGTGTCATCAATCTCAAGTTGTGATAGCAGTTGCCATTTGTGGAACCAGGAACACTGAGCTACTAGGTGTATTGCCGTCAACTGTGACTGTGGGTATCGAAGTAACCATTCAGCCCACATTCTTCTTGTATAACCTCTCTGATTAGGGTTACTTGAGTAGTAGCATTCATACAGAGCCATACTCTCATATCTCATCGATTTCCGTCTGGTTGTTGTTCCAGTAGCCGAATTTTTATCAAGGTGTCTCATCATCGGATGAGGTAGGCAATAGAATGAAAAGGTGTTGCCCAAGGACCCACACTGGATGGCGTTCGTAGCTCCTTTGCTGCCCCAGACGTGAATACATATATATATATATATATATATATATATATTAGGGCTGAGACTTTTTGGGAATTTTAAATCTGATTAATTACAGGCTTTTTAATTAATTAATCCAAATTAATTGCATTTTAATCGCACATAAATATTTGACCTGAGAAAAGTGAGAATTTTCTTCATATAGATTTTTAGTATGAATAATGACTGAATAATAAGTTATAGTTATCAGAAAAAATTAAAAACCATCATTCTGTCAGAACATCGATAAGAGAATTATGGAGAAAGCGGAAAAGTCTCTC
Organism: Apricaphanius iberus; assembly: GCA_028564705.1. Taxonomy (NCBI): domain Eukaryota; kingdom Metazoa; phylum Chordata; class Actinopteri; order Cyprinodontiformes; family Aphaniidae; genus Apricaphanius; species Apricaphanius iberus. The sequence goes on along the minus strand of JAPXFQ010001878.1, from coordinate 5,731,727 downwards.
AGAAATAGATAAATTAATACGGTAATGACCAGCAAGCTGCAGCGCACCAACATCATCCCTCCTTTCAGAGCTGTGGAGGATGAAATCCCTCTCGTGGAATGAGTTCTGAGATTCTCTGGAGGATCTAGTCCAGAAGAAATAGCTGGAAGCAGTGCCAGTGCAGCCGCGTGCGCCACATAACACGAGAGCGGACGCAGTGACATAGTAGATGAGACCACTCCGTCACCAAAACCTTCATGACAGGAAGAAATAGCTGCAGCATAAGTTTTAACTGTAATGAAAGCTAAATTTCTGTCCATCAGCTGCTGGAAGAAAGACAGCATGCGGACATGAAACGGGATCTGCGCCTTTCTCTGCGCACCAGCGCTGGAAGGCCGCAGTGCATAAATAGGTGCGATTAAAATGTGTAAAAAAAATTGAACGCATCAGTTTTGTTTAATTAATTCATCTTAACGCGTTGAAGTCCCTGCCCTAATATATATATATATATATTTCCTTATTTGACCATTTTTTAATTTTTTTTATTACAGTGGCCTAAATCCTTAGAAGTCCAAAACTCAAGACAATTGCCTACTGTATGTGCAATTCAGATCCATGCACATAGAGGTATTTGTGACTAGTTTAGGCCACAGTAGGTGAACTTTTCATATTTTACATTTAAAATGGGAGGTTTTTATTGTTAATATGAAGTTAATGGGGCCACAATCAGTGGTTGTCACTGTGGGCGGGGAAAAAAATGAATCTGCTTGAGATTGAACTTTTTGGCCTTAATTGTAAGTGGTATGTGTGGAAAAAACCAGGCACTGCTCCTTAGCCGCCCAACACAATCCCTACAGTAAAACATGGTGGTGGGAGCATCATATTGTGGGGGTGTTTTTCAGCTGCAGGGACAGGACTGGTTGTAATTGAAGGTAAGATGAATGCAGCCAAGTACATCCTGCAAGAAAACTTCTACCAGACCCCAGCCTGGGCCGAAGCTTCACCTTTCAACACAACAATGACCTAAGCACACACCTAAAATAAAAAAGGAATGGCTTTGGAACAACTCTGACCGTTCTTGATTGGCCCAGTCAGATCCTTGACCCAAACCCAATTGAGCATCTCTGGAGAGACCTGAAAATGGCTGTCCACCAACATTCAACATCCAACCTGATAGTATATATAGATTGAAAAAAATGATGTACAAGTTATAGCAGTAGTGGTGTTGTTCTGTTGATTGGAACAATATACAGAGCTGATGTAAACATCCATGTTTGTTGGGAGCAGTTTTGATTGAACAGCCTAACAGCTGCAGAGAGGAAGGACCTGCAGAAAAGCTCCTTCCTGCATCTAGGATGCATCAGTCTGTCACTGAAGGAGCTGTGCAGTTCAGCAACATTTCCATGCATTGGGTGGAGACTCTGTCCATCAGAGATGTTATTTTAACAAGTCCTTCTGTATCGCACCACCTGTACTGGATCCAGGGTGCATCCTAGAACAGAGCTGGACTTCCTGATTAGTTTATCCAACCTCTTCCTCTCAGCTGTCGATATACTACTGCTCCAACATACAACACTGTAAAAAATGACAGAAGTCACAACAGGGTAATTGTCAATGTCTTTAACAGCGCTCCCTGGACTCCAAATGACCTCAGCCGCCTCAGCAGATAGAGTCTGCTCTGATCCTTCCTGTAAAGAGCATGTTGCTTTAGGATAGTGTAATGAAGAGGATGATCAGGGTTGTCCATAATTTGTTTTCATTTTATGAAGAATCCTTCTTTGCATCATTATCTCCAGTTGTTATACTGTATATACATAGAAAAGGGAAGGGTAAAATGCATTGGAGGGATTTCTTTCTTCCCCATCGATAATCTCTGACATAAAGAATCCCTGCGTTTCTTACTGATGAGCCATGATACTCATCTGCAATATGGATGATCACAAAATTATCTTATAATTTTTCAGCAAATTTAATAATTTTCCTCTCAGGATTTATAAACTATATTGCTTCATTTAAGTAAAGATTATAGTCTAACAAATGGTTTAAACTTTGTTATTAAATATACTGATTATAAGAGAAACATTATTACATTGATAAATAAATGGTACATTTTGAAATCCATCCACTATAAAATCATTACATAAACCCAAAGCTCAAAAAATAAACACTAAAATAACACATCCTAGACCATAACGATTGAAATAAATGTTGATGAACTGCAGAGCTCCTTCAGTGACAGACTGCTGCATCCTAGATTCATGAAGGAGCGTTTCCACCAGTTAGTTGGACCAGTCCCAGCCTGGTCAGCGGCGAGCATGAACTGATGAAGCCTCTTGGATAAGAGGTGAAACGTATACATACTTATTGTAAGTTACTTACGTTTATTTTAAAGGCACAGTAAATGCACAATCTGCACTTTTCCAAAATTCTAATTATTTAAACATCTTTAAGTATCCAGCTGTTTGCACTCAACCTGGGTTTAACACCTTATCTGTACTTAACCTGTTTTTGTAACTATTGTACATGATGTAAATATTTTTTTCTTCTGTAAAAAATATTTTTCTGTTCTGTTTCCTGTTCAGTTTGTATATGTGGTTTTTTTGCTGCTGTTACGAACAAATTTCCCCTTGTGAGACAATTAAAGAATTGTTCTATTCTATTCTTGTGTGACAACACAATTATACAAATAGAATGATCAATTATCAATGGAAATCAAATTGATCAACCCACAGAGGTCTGGATTTGGAGTCACACTCCAAATTTAAGTAGAAAATCCATTACAGGCAGATCCAACTTTGATTTAATGTTCTTGTAACAAGTCAGAATGAGGCTCAGTATTGTGGCCTCCACCTGCCTGTATGATCTCCCTACAACACCGGGCATGCTCCTGCTCCTGATGAGGTGGCGGATGGTCCACTGAGGGATCTTCACCCAGATCTGGAATAAAACATCCACCAACTCCTCGACAGTCTGTGGTGTTACGTGGGGTTGGAGGATGGAACACGACATGATGCCCCAGATGAGCTCAACTGGATTCTGGTCTGGGAAATGGACGAGCCAGTCCAGTGTCAATGTCTCCATCCTGCAGGAACTGCTGAAACACTCCAGCCACATGAGGTCTAGCATTGTCTGGCATTAGGAGGAACCCAAGGAACTCATCTACCTAATGTCAGAGCACAGGGTTCCTCCTTCTCCTTTTCATGCCAACTAGTAACGATAATATATAATTTATCTAAGAGTTGCTTGTTTGGGTATTTTGCTGTTAGGGGTCTTTAACTTTTCCAGCGCTTCTTACACTTTAAAGAATCAGATAAAGTAGTTGGACTCGTCGCTTCTCATAGTTTGGTCTACAATGAGAAATGGTTCTCTTAGCTCATTGCTTATGGCTTTCGAACCTGGCATCATGCTAAAACACACCTGTAGTCTCATCATTGTAGCACCCAAGTGCTACCTTTCTACTTAAATCCAATAGAACCAGGAAACATGTTACTGTTAATACTTGTTCACACCTTCTGTATTTTGATTTAGACTTGAATAAATATATATGCATCAACTGTCCACTGTCGCTACTTGCATGTCAGGGATACATGATTGCTGCAAAGTCAGAGACATGATAGTTACTCAGGTAGGTTTTCCAAGTAATAGAATAGAATTCAACTTTGTCATTGCACGTGTCACAAGTACAAGGCAACAAAATGCAGTTTGCATCCATCCAGAAGTGCTTTAGCAATAATATAGATATATTACAGAATATAGATCTATAAAATGCATTATTTTAAAACGTACAATGCTGCATTATATGAATTGGAGGATCAGACTGGATTTTTGCAACATACTTTCGTAATGGGCTGGTTTGACAGAAGTGTCATAAAAAATAAATGGAAGTGCTGAAGTGGTTGACTGTGTCATCTAAAATCTGTTGGATTTATGAACTCCTGTGATCTAGATGAGTTTTTAACAACCTGATCAGCTCCCTCTAAGTGGCTGTACTTTTTCTTTTTCTTTTTTTACACATGACTGAACAAATGAAACCTAATTATCTAACATTTTTATTTTATTAACTGCCTTTTGTTACGGGTTCATATATGTTTAAGTATTTGAGCTGTTCATCTTGTGCTTGAACAGGTAACGCACAGTTTAACTCAGATCTGTAAAGCATTTACAGTTCTATATATTGTCATAGAATACAATGAAATGAGGTTTGCAGGTTGGTGATATGTGGGTTTGGAATTCTTCTGTAGCTTCTTTTTTCTTTTTATTTGCCTAGAAGGGCATGTATATCGAGACCTTACCATTAACATAGAAAAATAAACTAAATACTTTTTCTCTTTAAAGAATATCATGCCTACTAATGGACGAGATCAGAGCTACTAACACCACTGCCCCCTTGTGGCAGAAGTCTCTATCCTGCTTGTAGCCTGATCCTCTGTCACTTGACGTTTGTATCGACAAGAAGGGTTTGGCCGTTTACCCCAGGAGCCTACAGTCAGTGACAACAGCCGTTAACTTCAGGATAGGCTAATCGTGACAAGGAGCCAGTTGCCATGGAGATGCCGCCAACCTTAAGAAGTAATTCGTTGAATCAATATTTGCAGAGTGAGGAGGGAAGGAAGGTGGAAAATGTGAAAGGGAAGGATGGAGAAGAAGCCCGCTGGAATTTTGTTTGACAAATAGACGAAGGGAAAAATGTTCTTTAACAAGAGGAACAGAGACAGGTCGGCAATGGGAGGAGGAGGTGGTGAGGGAGCAGCATTCCTCAGAGAAATCCTGCTTCACATTGTTGCCCAGAACCAAAACAATCAGGTGCTCTGAAACAGAGAAACAGTGAACTACATAGAAGTAGAAATCCATCCATCTATTGTCTATACCTGTGGTTCCCAACCTTTTTTTGCTTGAGGAACCCTAAATCCAGGACCTCCACACCCATATACACACAGTAAAAGTAATTAATTACAAACTTATTTGCAAAAAGTTATTCATTTTTTACACTTAAGGCTTCATATTACTAATATTTATAAATATTATTTGTTAACTTCAGCACAGAGAAACACCAGATGCAAACTCCATGCAGAAAGACCCCAGGCTGGGATTCAAACCAAGGACAGTCTTGCTACAAGGAAACGGTGCAACCATCTACGGTACTGTGCAAACTATTACATAAATGTCGTTGCATCCTAAAGGTTTTCATTCTGTTTGATCTAGCTGTGTTTCCTCTATCTGGCAGGCAAACAATGCAAATCCTGATGTGTTAAAAAATAAATAAAAATCTAATGCAAAATTAGAAGGGGTTAAAACTAGCTAATATACATACATATTATTTTGTCATATTAAACCCCACATATTCTGTGTATTTATTGAGGACTTTGAAAAACAAACACAAAGCAGTGCATAACTGGGATATGTATGATTCATGGTTTTTGAATCTCAAATACAGCAGGGATGCATTTAAAGGTTTCAGGATGTTAGACCTTGAGGGCTGGATTTATTCATGTGCTATGGCCCAGGTAAAGTCCATGCCAAATCCATGACATACTATGTTGCAACACTTGAGAAATAATTTTCACAGCTGTCTTCCATAAAATCTAACTGTGCTTGAACTATGTCCCAAAGAAAGAGCAAACTTTTTAGTCTGTAGATTTGCAATACTAGTAAAAACATACTCAAAACGAACTGCAAATACTTTAACAAAGTATTCATTCAAGGGAAGTAACTGAAAATACATGCCACATTCAGTGGGGTTCGAGAGTTTGGGCACCCCAGGTAAACATTTGTATTAATGTGCATAAAGAAGACAAGGAAATATGGAAACTTCTCCAAAAGGCATTCAGTTACAGATGAGACATTCTTAAAATGTGTCAAAAAAGTTAGATTTTATTTTAAGAATTTAGTTTCAAAATAACACGAAAAAACAAATGATGGCATCTGCAAAAGTTTCAGCACCCCGCAGAGTTACTACCTTGTACTGCCCCCCCTTTGGCAATTTCTGGGCTGTCTGTCACACACTTTTCTTTTCAGATCTGTCCATAGATTTTCAATTATTTTGTTGTCAGGAGATTGTGAAGGCCATTGCCAAACCTTCAGTTTACACCTCTTGATGTAATTCATCGTGGATTTTGAGGTGTGTTTAGTATCATTATTCATTTGTAAAAGCCATCCTCCCTAACTTCAGCTTTTTTTTTTTTTTTGCAGATAGCATCAAGTTACCGTCCAAAATTTGCTGAAATGTAATAGAATCCATCTTTCCTTCAACTCGTGAAATATTCCCTGTGCCACTGGCTGCAATACAACCCCATAGCATAATTGATCCATCCCCATGCTTAACAGTTGGACAAAGTTACTTTTCATTAAATTCTGTGCCCTTTCTTCTCCATATGTACATTTGCTTATTCCGGCCGAAAATTTATATTTTAACCTCATCAGTCCACAGAAGTTTTTTTTCCAAAATGCATCCGGCTTGTCTAAATGTTCATTTGCAGATTTAAAATGCTGTTTTTTTGTGAAGAGGACATAGAAGAGGTTTTCTTCTGGCTAATGTTCCATGAAGACCATATTTGTACAAGTATATCTTTATAGTGGAATAGTATACCACAACTCCAGTGTCTATTTACAGTTTCAAGGTTCTAGACAACTGCTTAGAGGAACCCATGGTGCTAATTGGGGCAAAGTCAGATGAGTCTGGGCCTTTAAAGCCTTTGAGACTGACATCACCTGGTCTTTCCAAGCGATGATTGTGAACAATCCATGCCACTGTCAGGTCTCAGTTGTCCAAAGGGGACAGTACGAGGCATTTACTCTGCAGGGTGCTCAAACCTTTGCAGACGCCATCATTTTGTTTTCTGTTATTTTTCAAAGTGTAAATGATGAAAATAAAATCTAACTTTTTTTGACACATTATAAGAATGTCTCATCTGTAACTGAATGCCTTTTGGAGACGTTTCCATATTTCCTTGTCTTCTTTATGGACATTAATACAAATGCTTACCTGGGGTGCCCAAACTTTCGATCCCCACTGAATGTGGCATGTATTTGCAGTGACTTCCCCTGAATCAATACTTTGCAGAATTAGTTGCAGTTCTTGTTGAGTATGTTTTTACTAGTATTGCAAGTCTACTGACTAAAAAGTTTGCTCTTCCGTTGGGACATAGTTCAAGCACAGTTAGATTTTATGGAAAGCAGCTGTGAAAATTATTTCTCAAGTGTTGCAACATAGTATGTCATGGATTTGGCATGGACTTTACCTGGGCCATAGCACATTGATAAATCCAGCCCTCAAGGTCTACCATCCTGAAACCTTTAAATGCATCCCTGCTTCAACATACCTGAATGAAATGAAAAAGCATACATGAAGGCACTACAAAGGGTCATGAACACCTCCTGGAAGAGCCACAACAACAGCATCCAGGAAGACTAATGTTAGCTCCAGCCAATCAGCGTCCAGGTCTCAACCGCTGATTCTGATTGGCCGACGGACAAGTTCAGTTATTAAATAGGTTTTTGAAATACATACCATCATGAAAAACCCATAATGAAATAAAACCTGACTTTGGGAAAAAAGAAAGATTGGAATAAAAAAAATATCAAATTAAATAAAAATGTCTTGAAATAATTTATATTATAAAATAAATTGCAGTGAAATAAATATTTAATGAAATATATATAATATTATATAAATGTATAAACTGAAATAAAAAAAATATGAAACATTTCAAAAAATGTGCGTTGCATTTGAACTTAATTCAGTTTTTAATATTTCCATTGTCTCATTATATTTGTATTTAATATCAATTCATGCTGATATTTATTTAATAATATATATATATATTTTATTTAATTTTGAACACTTCGGAATTCGATAATTATCTTAAGCTTAAAATGATTAATGAGGCACTATAAGAATAAGTTCAATGCATGTCAATTTATTATTATTTTTTAAGTCTGCAGCTTTATGAAGCCTTAACTGCTTCTTTTGTGTAAAAGTCTGTCTCACCTGCATGTTTTCTGTGTGCACTCTTGACCGCTTTCTCTAGATTTCATTAGATTTTATCTAAATTGTGCCCATCAGGGAGCTGTTATAAATGGAGGAGACTTCTTTTTACACTCCAGCATTTTCTGTGAGAGTCCAGCGGAGCAGTCAGAGCATGTTTTCTGTTTTGATCTGAGAGGAGTGGGTCTTTCACATCATGACGCATGTGGTTTGCATGAAACACCTTGACAGGTGTAGGTAGGTAGATAAAAATAATGTTAGTGTTCCACTGCAGTGCTTTATTATAATTTTTTGAGCTAATGAGATGATCAGCTGACGGCTAAAGCCTGAGCCCAACCCGAGCCCATGGACAATGATAGAAATTAAGTCTGAACCTGGCCTGACCCGTTGGGTCCCAAAAGGTTTGGGCAAAGATCTTCCGCTCTAATTGTTATTTATACAGAGTTTAAATTTCCCACAAGTGGAGTCCATTTATTAATTAGGTGTTTTGGGGTCTGGGGTATGACTGGCATGTTGACAGCAGTGACACTAACAGACAGCCAGAAAGAAGCAGAGTGATAGTAACGCAAGCTATTTTGCCTCAGAGAGGGACAATTTTGAGGTTAAAGATTTTGCTCAACCTCTTTCACCAGAGGAAAGAGAGGGAGGTTCTATGGCCAAGGCCGAGACTTGGCTTGCGTTATACTCCATAGCAACAGAGTAGAGGCTGAGCCAGTAGCAATGCTTGATTCAACTGCATGAATACAGACACTGGTAAATCCACAGTGCTGGTTCTGTTCAGCCTCAGCATGATGTTTGACACTGTTCACACAAAATACAAATAGAATGACTGAAGAGCAGGGTCAGACTCTCCAATACAGTACTTGGCTGGTTTGAGTCTTACCTGAAGGACATGGATTTTTTTTGATTCAGTAAGAAACTGTTCATCAAATCAAACAGAAATCATATGTGGGGTACCCCAAAGCTCCATTTTGGTTCCTATTGTATTTAATATCTACATGCTCCCACTAGCCCTGATATATATAACAACCAATAAGCTTAGTTGCCATAACTATGCAGATGACACTCAGATTTACATAGCAATATCACCAGGTGACCATGTACCATTTCAAGCACTAAGTAAATGCATTGAACAAATCAATAGATGGATGCGCATAACTTTCTCCAGCTGAATCAAAACAAAACTGAAGTAATAATCTATGGACATGAAGAGGAAAGGTCAAGAGTCAGCACACGGTTTAAGTTATTACAGCTAGAAATTACTGATCAGGCCCACAATCTAGGTGTAATAATGGAGTCAGACCTGAACCTCCATGGTCACATAAAGGCAATAACAAGGTCAGCCTTCTATCACCTGAAGAACATTTCTAGGATTAAAAGACTAATGTCACAGAAAGACCTAACCTAAACATCCCTAGAACAAGAACCAATCAGTGAGAAGCAGCTTTCAGTTTCTATGTTCTACATATTTGGGAAAAAAACTTCCAGATGACTGCAAATCTACTGAATCGTTAAGATCTTTTAAATCGAAGATTAAAACTCATCTATTTAGGGCTGCCTTTCAGTAATGTTCTAATATTACTTTCTGTGCGTTACGCTTGATGCTTATTCTCGTTGTTTTTACACTTAATTATGCTTTTCATGTTTTTGTTGGTGATTTTAGAGGAGGTGTTGTCTGGTTAATAATAATTTGGAATAATTATACCAATAACCTAATATTAGGATGAAACTCGAATTATCAGTGATAAAATGAGCAAAACGGGACACCAGCTTCTTAATCTATATAAGAAAAAATATTAATTATACCAGACTATCAGTCTTTTAATGAATGATTAATTATTTTGCAGATATAATAATTCAGGTAACACTAAAGAAAGCACAGACATTTTATCTCAAGTTTAAGGCATTTATTAACAGATTGCTCACAATAGTCACAAAATAAATTTAATCTACTCCAAGTGAAGTTATGCTATGGTTCTAAAGGATGGATCTATTCTTTCAGGAAGAGGATAACCGAATGTGGAAGACCTGAATTAAAACAAACTGACATCACAGGAAGACTTGACTTCACATGCTTATGCTGCATTCCAGTTAACCTTTCCAAGTCGGAAAGTCGGAAATCTTGCAGTTGTCTCGCGTCATTTCACCGTGACACGCCCCCTTTAGGTCGGAATATACGAGCTCCAACTCGGAGCTCTGAGAGTAGACCGAGTAGGAAGAACTGATCGGAGAACAAAGATGGCTGCGCCGTAGTTGAGATATATTTTCTTTGTATTCGTACTGTTGGTCATTTTAATGTCATTTTTAAATGCTCTTACATACTTGACTACATTTCTGCTTTAATCCGGTCACCAGTTTATACATTGCACGGCCTTGCTGTGCGTGCATTACAATGTACAGCTTTGTTTTTCATGCTGTCTGCTGAAGATGCTATGCCGCTATAGCAATATTTTTTTCTTTTTTTTTATAGATTTTTTGTCAAAATACAATTTCAACACATACGAAATTGAATCAATATACAGCTTCATATATCTGATCTTGCCACTGGAAACAAAATAGGAGACAGGAAAGTAAATAAATAAAATAACAAAACGCAAATACATAGATGAAAAACACTTAGGGGTCTGCTTATGTATTAAAGTTAAAATAATTAAATAATTTGGTTGTTTTGTTTCATTTGTTCCTTTTTTTTCTATTTTCAATGCTGTTCCAAAATTTGTTAAGGTCTGTAATTTTGAAATTGTAAAAGGAGGGCTTGCTTTTTTGCCAAATCATTTTGTGCAGATTGTATTTAGCTAAAATAATAATTAAGTTAATTACATATTTTTCATTGGCTAATAAATTTGGCTCAGTGACCATAAGAAATATTTCAAATTTGCTTAATGAAACATTCTTTTTTTATCTTTTGGGAAATATATAGTTGTAAATGGAACCAAAAAGAAGCTACAAAGGCACAATCAACAAAAACATGCTCAATGGTTTCTGCTTCACAGCCACAGAATGTACAAATGTTACACACAGTAGGAAAACAGTACAGATGTTTGTTTTTGAAGGGTAATACCTGTGAACAATTTTGAATAAAACTTCTTTGACTTTATTTACAATAATATACTGATGGGGTAGCAGGAAGATCATGTTCCATAGTTTCTTGTCCAGGAAAGTCCATTGGAGTTTACATATAGGAGTACTAGCAGGATCAATTATGTTTCTAATAAAAGTATTGTTACATCTCTTATCTGTAAATGGAATGCCAGAAATAGCAGAACTGGCTGTTACAGATAGAGAAGTATCTGTCTGTATGCTCTGCGCTAAAGAAACAAGACTAACAGGAATAGACTCAATCACCATTTCAAATTCTTCTCGAGATGTATCAATACCATATTTTTTCATAAATTGCTCATAAGAGTAACATTTATTTTTTGTATTTAGTAGATTGTTTATTGTATTCAGATTACTAATAAACCAATTATTCAGAAAGATTGTTTTGTTTTTGTGTAGTATATATGTGTTGTTCCAAAGAATACAGTTGTAAGGGGAGAACTTGTGTTTAAAGATAAGATTCCAACATAACAAGGTTTGTTTATGAGAATTGCTTAATTTCACAGGGAGTTTTCCTACCGAAAAAGGACATAATAGAAAATTAAGACCACCAATGGTTTCAAATAATCTGTTTGGAATAATATTCCACATACTATTTGGACACTTGATGAATCTTTTACTCCAGTTAAATTTTATAGTTTGGTTAAATGAGGTAAATGTCAGTACATTCAGACCACATTCGGCTAGAGAGTTTGAGAGAACAGACCAACAATAGCAATAACTAGCCTGCCCCTCGACAGCTGCTGCCCTCAAAGCGTCCATGTTCTTTCCGACTGAGTTACCGAGACAAACTGGAATGCTTTAAGTCGGGAATGACGTCACGTTTGCGTTTACAGCAACTCGGACGTCCGAGTTTCCGAGACAAATGGAATGCAGCATTATGTAGTGGGTGTGTGGAATGGGGAAAGAGCAACAGGAAGAAGCCTTATCAACCAGGTGTGATTTTAATCAATGCACTTGCTCAACTCAGGGAAGACAAAGGAAAACGTAATGTCAACTAGTTATCCCTAGTCAGCACTATGGCTAGACAACAGGCTACCAACGATAATCGCCACTGCTTTCCTCTTCTTTGTAGCGAGGTTGCGCTATAAAGGCAGAAGCTCATAAAATCAACAATCACAGCTGAAAACAAAAACAACACATGGTCTCTGCTTATGAATAAATGAAAAACAAGTAGCCAAACATTAACGCAATCAATAAATTCCAGCAGAAAACACATGCAAAGATCAATTTGCTAAACCTGCTCCAACCAGGATTTAATACATTGGAAATTCCTACTTTTGATTTCTTCATTACCCGATCAGATGATGAGGTGGTTGAAGAAACATTGTCCTGGGTTAGAGATTAAATTTAATATGTCCACCTCAATTTGAGGTGAGAGAAGGGACGGAGTTTGGAGACACACTGCAGCTGATGTGAACGGCTCGTCAGATCATCGGGTCACAGACTGCTTCTCGGCTTGGACTAGTAAGGGGAAAGAAAACAGAAACCCTGGGGGGAGTTTCAGAGTGATTCCTTTGGACCAGCCGGTAGAATCGAAGAGGGAGGAAGGGAAATGGGCTTGCTGACGGATCTTTTGAAGTTTCCCTTTGTTACAGTTCACACGGGTAACTTGGAGAGACTGGGCAGTGTTTCAGTTGGCCCTTATATTAGCTCAGTGACGTCATCCAAAATGGCCGCCGACAAGTTTGTGAATGGGGACGCTGTTGGGGTCACACAATGGCTGCTGACCCTGTGCAAGGTATGCTGGGAGACCTTATTATAATCAAACCCAACATTTTTATGTTCTTATGTACTTTTTAAAAAACTTTTACTAAGATTGTTGCTCTTTGTATGCCTTGTTTTTCGTGTTTTATTCCTAATTGCTGTTTTTACTTTTTATGCTTTTATCATGTTTTTGGTTTCATTAAAACAAAATCATGTCAAGCACCTTGAATTACCTTGTGTCGAAAGTGTGCTATACAACTAAAATTGCCTTCCCTTGCATTCAAGTGCAGTGTAAAGTTTTAAACTGAAGACTCTGGCACTCCACTGGCGGGTTTCTGTATAAAATTAAGACTTTCATTCAAATGTACTAAAATATCAAAAATAAAGACTAGACATGTAGACAGCAATTTTAGACACGCATTTATACAGTTTATCAGCAAAAAAAATCCACAAAACAATTGATTTAAGGTTGAGTTGCGATTTAAGCACACACACAAGCATGTCGAACTTTTAGTTCCCCAAATCCTATCCAATTAGCCTACTTTCTAACTTCTACATACAGCAGTGTCTGAGCTTGTAAAAACAAGCAGCCAAAGAGCACTTGGACAATCAATAATGCCCATACAGCTGTGAGGGCATCCATGTCATTTCTGAATGTAAACACAGAAAGCATGTGATGTCAATGGTATTGCTAAACATCAAACTCCAAGTGAACGCTTACAATGGATAATTTGCAAATCCTTACTTTGGTTTGATTTTTTTTTTTTTTAAGAATCCATTTGATGAAAAAAAATCTATTTTTTCTTGTGGATGACGAGTCAAAATGTGTTTTGTGAGATACTATGTTGTGTGTGGACAAGGCCTGACAGAAGTGAGGCCATGCACAGACGCCACCCGGCCCTCCCTCTTGGCTAAGAACACAGAGACGGATGGGGCGGGGATTGGAACCAGCAACCTTCCGGTTACAGGAAGAACTCCTACCACCTGAAACCCTAATCACCCGAGAGGTGGTGATTACTTGTAGCATTGTTACGATAAAATATTAGTTTGAGGGATTTTAATAGGATAAAATCTGTTCCTTTAGGGGCCTCTGAGTAGTAGTTGCTATTTCACTTAGGAGTTATTTCTTCAAAGTGATCAATAACACTTCTGTCACAAGTAAACTGCACAAGGACCACTTCACAGAAACCAACCTTAAAATTATAATTTTTAAAGCATTTAAAGCATCTGTTCCCTGCTTACACCAAATACGTCTGTAGCCCTTCCTTTGTGTTGTCTGGGCCTGAAGCAGCATCATTTTTAAATCAAACACTCACTGAAGAGGAAAAAGACTGATGAAGAAACCTGGGGAGACAGAATCTGTTAAATTATTGTGAGTGAGCAGGAGGAGTGTTTCTGACTGATGTGCAGCTCAAAAGCAACTGGAAATGATGCAGAAAAAGAAGACAACTTGATAGGAGCAGACAGTCCCCGCACCATGGGTGGGCTTTGGGGGGCAGTGCCCACCCACAGAGACAGCTGTGCCCGCCTTGGAAAACTGATATAATCAGGGCTAACTGTAATCGCTAACTGTTGTACACACTCTGCACCACTTTGTGGCGGTAGTGCATCAATTTGTTGTTAGGAGGCCGTCTGTAAACATTAAGAATAAGAATAAGAAGAAGCACTCTGTGGCTAAATTTGCATGCCAATGGTACTTTTGATGAAAGTTAGTGAGAGATCCAGACACAGAAGGGGCCATGATGGGGCCATTATGAAGGTGATGAGCAGCAGAGGATGTTGGATTTCGGACATAGGACTTGTTATGGACTAACCATCTAAATGGAGGACATTCACAGGACCGTTGTGGATGTAAAAATACTAGTGATGGTGAGGTGAAGCCCCATGAGGCATTGAACCACCTGAGCCAATTGGTTCAAGAAAGGGTTCCACTCATGGGGCTTCATGTGAACACAAACCCCCCTACTGGCCAGATGCATAATCACAGGCAGGTGTAGCTCTTAGCCATTTAATTTGTGGTGCATTAAAGTTGTAAGTCTGCTATGGCTCTTGGGAATGACTGAGTTCCAAAAAATATGATTTCTCCCATAAAATATTGCAAATGTGAATAATAATATTTTTTTATGTCATCCGTCTGTAAATTATACAAAAATGGTAATACCAAATGTTATGGCAGGTTGTGTAATAACGTTTTTTCTGTCAGTTGAGGCAAAAGACATGGGATTAAGCAAGTGTAGGAAAGTGAAAATGCTTGTGGAACTATGAAGAGTGGACTGAAAATGATTGTTCAACTTGGACAATGATGTTCAGAATAGGGGAAACTTTATTCAGTTTTATTCAAAAATAGTTTCTCAACAGTTTTTTGTTTTAAGCGATTCTTTTTTTTTTGTAGACACCACCTCACCAGCCTTCAAAACAACTCTTCCACAAGGCACAGAAGATACCAGCGTACACAAAAACACAAGAGCTAGACTATATAAATTGGGGTACAGTAAACTTTGCTATTCCCAATATTCCAGGGGGCTTTCCAGCCGGCTAATATTTGGCTCCTTATTCTCAAGCAATTTATGGTAAGGCCTTAGTATAGACGAGGTGTTGTTATTGTATCCCATCTCCTTGGAACACAATAAACACTTCACCTTTGAATAAAATAAGAAACGGTAAAAAAATATATAGCTCTAAATAAGCAAATTTATCTTGTTTGACATAATGTTAGATCGAGGTTACCTTAGGAGTTATCAGGTTAAAATGTTCCCACACGGGGGAAATCCTCCTCTTCCTAGCTTGTTCCATTATCTCTCTCTCCTGGGACACACATCATATGTATGTGTAAATGTTTTGACCATGCAACGCGTTTTTCTCTGTCTACGTTATTACTTATTTTTCAATGCGGTAAACTGACAGTGGCCACACATCCTGAGTGTGACGCGCGCGAGGAACAGCTTGAGGGAGTTACTTGCGCAACCTGATATATAATCAGTCTTTTCTTTTGACGTGCGTGTCGAGTGTAGGTCTTTTCTCCCAAAGGAAATACATTTAATTTCTACTTTGCAGCGCGCAAAAACGTAGCATGCATGGCAGCCTGCCACTGGCAGGCCTTGCGTTGCGCAGCACTGTGGTTATACAGGGGCTCATACGTATCCATACATATGCGAGATGTGTCCCACTCCCAAACCTTGAAACTATCAGTTTCTTTACTCATAAAACTATCTCCAAACTATATAAACACTAAACAAACTCTCTTATCAAAATTCTGCCCAAACTCCAAACTGACTTATCAAAAGCCTGAGGGGTTGTTATTGCTATCAAACCACTCTGCAAACGCTGAACCGCTTCCCGAAGTGGTCACATGGTACAGCTGTCTGTGGGGCTTCAGATGTCATTGTTTTCGGCTCCTACCCGAAATGAAGCAGGCTTCGATAAGCGCTTTGTGGAAACACCCCCTCCACTTCTCGACACATGCTTCATAGCCTCGGCTCACATAACATTGCTAAAAATCACATTTTTGTTTGAGATGCCGGTTTGGGATTCCTCTTCAATTGGTACATTTTGATTTCAGAGCCTTGCTTTTTGAGTGATTTGACAAAAGCTTGTACAGTATCTAAAAATATGATTCATATCAGTGACTGGCATACATAATTTTAATCACGAGCAGAGATACGATGTTGTTGAAACTCTAATGGGTTTTGGATTTTTCCCCTTAAATATGTCAAACGTTGTGGCACTGAGGCAAAGCCCTGGCAGGTTAGGTTGGCTTTCTTTCAAAGTAGAAGTCAGCAGCTGACATCTGGTGGCAGCTAGTAAACAATATCAAAATAGTTTACAGAAGAATTGAGTAAACCAGCAAGTAGTAATAATGTAACTTGCACCGCTTATAATATTTGTGTTTCTACTACTTGAGCTTCATTGTGATTTAACTAAATCTTTTTATTTGTCTCCATATACAATTGGCCTACTAGGGAATCCACTAAAGACAGCCATGCATCAGTTTCAGCAGCGAGTTGTATCACTGATCAGTGCAGCTGAAATAAGAGATCGACATACAAGAAGTATGACTTGATGATTGTTTCTTTTGCTGTTGTCATAAACTGCTTGGTGTAAAACTCTTATTTGTACAAGGTTAGTTGTCTGGTGACGTCTGCTTTTTCCATCTCATTTACAACTTATCAGCTTGACTTTACCACAGCAACACTGAGCGAATTAATTGGGCCATTTCCAAATATATACCCCAAAAAATCTTTTATAGAGGAAGATGGCTCAATCACGTACACAAGCAGACACAGCATGTCAGCGGCTCATCCGTGGCTCCTTCTGGAGTACGAAAACAAACTTTCTGTTCCCCAATATAGAACAGACCAGTCATTCGGAAAAAGTAAAGCTACCTCGGCCAGCCCGCCTCTAAAAGAAACTAAGCCTTTAATTGATCTACAGAAAGAGTGTCAAGAAAGGCAGGTTTGACCTGGAAATATGTAACACACTGCAGACAGGAGATAAAAACACGAAGGGGCTAAATAAACCTGTGCCCCCCCCCAAAATAAACCAATTCCCGCCCAACTAATTTGCCCTGGCGCCGGGTATGGTTGCAGATATAAATGTAATAACTGTTGAAGTGCCATTCACATTCTCAAAGGAACGTTTTTCCTTCTTTGATCTGTTTTCCAGGTAATTTCTTCTCCTGAAAAAAAAATTTGTCCACCCACAGTGTCTTCCAAAGGTATTCATTACTTTTGAAACCTTTCCATAGGGATGCAAAGCTTCGAGGGTTTTTTTCCGATACAAATATGATTGCATACATGGAGCAGCTGTGTTGTTACGGCGTTCATTTCAAGGAAATAGTGCGTGTTTAGTTTGCTGCTCAGGATTTATTGGAGGTGGTTTAGGGATCAGATGTGGATGCCTCCTACGCACCTCCTTTTACATGTCCCAGGGAAGCAGAGGGATGTCTGGGTCTCCCCATCTACCCGATCTCAGTTGATCAGAAAGCAAAAGCTTGACAGGTAAATGGATATCAACCATTAGAATATTCATTTCAAGTTTTTTCTTTATTTCTTCCCGTTAAAGATTTTGAGGCAATAGTGAGGTTAATTGAAAGAAAATTAGAAACTTATCAAGTTTAGCAAAACTATTTACAGAACAGCATTTGAAAAACCAAAGTAAAAACACATGCAATATCCTTGATCAGCACAAACTGTATACAAACTTGTAATATTAACATAGCATTACCAATAAATACACAGTTTATTTGCCTTTAATGTTTTTCTTGTTTGTTTTTTTTTAATTTTCATGCTTTTTGTGTTTTTACTGTAAATGGATATTTCAGGACAATGGACCTTGTAAACCAGCCGTTTGACTATCCATTTGAATAATACAGCTGTTAGTGAATGCCTGTAGTTTTACTCTATTGCCTTGCTTCTAGTGGCAGAACAAATTATTACAACAACAGACACTGCTAAATAAACCTCTAAAAAGTTTTAACACCCTTTCAGGGGAGAGCAATAATCTGATCTCATCAAAAACCGACATTTTTTATGGTCAGAAAGACCTCATAGAAAACAGATTTTTTATACATCCCTTTATTCTTTTCTTTCTTAAAAAAAAAGTGCCCTAAAGAAAAACAAAACTGTAAAAATATTTGTTTTTCATCTATTTTGTTTTCATTAAAAAACTTTACAAAATTGAGAAAAAAGATTTAGTCAAATATTTTTACTAGACTTATAAGGCTCGTATAGTTTTATATTATGACAAAATAAAATAATAATAATGATAAAAATAATAACCTTTCCACATTTTGAACTTTAAACTGTGGTGCATGTCATGGCTACTGCTGTGAGAGGACATTTGGTGGAATCAGAACTTCTGCTTATTGCTGATCTTGTTTTTGTTTTGTCTTCACGTCATGGTGTTTGCACACGGAAAACTTCATCTGCCCGGTCCAGCGTCACATCTCCCACTTCCCTGCGTCTGCTCCTCTCTGTCACTTCTCCTTACCTCACCACAAACCTGAACACCTATTCGCTCCCTCATATTCTCACGTCTTCCTCCTCCCTCGTGTCTGAGTGGTGAATTGACATGACAGTGTTGCCTCCTCCATGTCCCTCTTCGTGATCTCCTGTTCCTCACCTCCTCGTCTGGCTCCATCCATCACTGTCCTCCCTTGCCCTCCTCGGAAGGCAATGACCTTCTTGCTGTGAGTCATCACTACCAAGACAGCTCCACCATGTTCTTCCTGCTTTCTGCTGCTTCTTCTCTGGCTCTGTTTACATTACTCCCTTGTCACTCCTCATCCCGCTTCAGTGGCCTAACCTCATACTGTCACCTCCTCGCCCTGTTCCATTTGTCTCATCCTCTGACTGTTCTTTCCTCCTTGGTACCAGTGACCTTTGGGCGAGAAAATCTCCTCTCTTCCCCACTTCTGTAGTCTTCATTGCTTTAGGTTGTCAGACCTTCCTGTGTCTGAGAGCTTTATCACAGTTTTTATCTCTTGCTCACTGAAATTTATCTTTTCGGACAACACAGATCCAATCCGGATGCTAGTATTCTGAAACATTTTAGGTCCAGAATGATGACTCTGTATTTTGTTCAAAGTTAATTAACTGTGGTCTGTCTGAAGGTCAGCTCAGAGAGTTTGTATCAACGTGTTTAGACAGCAAAAGAGTAACATTTAAATCTATCAGTCCATCCTCTAATGCTGATCAGTAATAGGGCTGGGAAGGAAACCAAGGGATCTGTTTCACCAACCCTTCTATTTGGAGGACCATTAGGATTTAGAAAGTAGACAAAACTCATTTGAGCCCAGAATCATGGCCTATGTTCCAAGGAAATAAACTAATTTCTGGATGCTTTATCCTCATCTGTGCTTGCTAAAGGTTATGGTTTTAAGATACCAACTGAAACTCCTCCGCTGCAACAAAAAAAGAGGAGATGCTGAAGTTCCAGAAACCCAGCTCACCTCAAATACAACTTGAGATCCAGCCCATGAATATCACAAACAGAATCTTCGACGCAGAGTAGGGCTGGGCAGCATAGCAAAAAAACAACAAAAAAAACCACCACATCAGTATTACGTTTTTTTTTTCTTTATACAAGAACGTTCATATCCACAATATCTTATAAGAATTAATAATATAAAAAGTGTTTCAAACAGCCAGTTTTACTGTGATATGGACTGTATCATGTTTTTTTTCAGACACAGGTGAATGATATGAAAAGAATTAAAATGATAGTGATTGTAGTAGACATTCTTGATATTATAAGGCTGAAAATATACTTGTTTTTTAACCTCACCAAATTGCATCTTGTACGGGCTTTGCATGTAGTACTGAAGAATCCGGCTAGGGGGCAGAATACAGACTCACACCAGATGCATGTGCATAAATTGGCGCTGTTGAGGCGTGGAGACGTATCGCGTTGGTAAGACGTATCGCGTCATTTCCTGTTTTGTGACTAACTCGTTTGTAGGAAGTCGGTGTTTCTCTCTCTCTTGAACTGATCTAACTTTCTCTGTCAATAAGTTTTTTCTGAGTTGCTTAACACACAAACACATTAAAACGTTAAGTTTCTTCACGGTTTAGGACTCTTTAAGCATTTTACTGGGTTAATTACTTTGTTTTTAGGTAAGGTAAGGTACCGCTTGGTTAGCTTAGCTTTACGGCTAGCATGGCTTCGGCAGCTTTCTCTCTTGTCCCTCCATCTCTCTCTACACCTCCTCCTCTTTCCTGCTCTCTCTGTCAGATGTTTAGTTACTCCTCCGCCTCATTTAGTGAAGTTGGTAGGTGTAATAAGTGCAGCATTTTTGTAGCTTTGGAGGCGAGGGTTTCTGAGCTAGAGGCCCGGCTCCGCGCTGTAGAACAGCCAGGCCCAGCAGTAGCTAGCGCGGAGTCAACTAGGACAGGACCTAGCCGTCCTTCAACAGCTCCCGTGCAGCCGGGACCTCAGGCGAGCTGGGTGACTGTTCGTAGGAAGATTAGCGCCAGACCCCAGTCCGCGGCCAACCTCCAGCCCCTTTCTCTGAACAATAGGTTCGCCCCGCTCAGCGACGCACCCGCCGAGCAGGAGAGGCCGATTCTTGTAATTGGCAGCTCCATAGTTAGGAATGTGGCTCCAGAGACACGAAAGACCACCGTCAAATGCCTTCCAGGGGCCAGGGCTGCGGACATTAGGTCCCATCTGAAGCTTTTGGCCAAGGACAAACGGCGGTATAGCAGGATCGTTATCCATGCTGGTGGCAATGACACCCGGCGACGGCAGTCGGAGGTCACTAAAATTAGCGTAGCTTCGGTGTGTAGGGCTGCCAAAAAGATGTCTGACTCTGTAATTTTTTCTGGTCCCCTGCCTGATCGTACTAGCGATGACATGTACAGCCGTATGCTTTCGTTCCACCTTTGGTTGTCAAGGTGGTGTCCAGAAAACGATGTGGGCTACATTGATAACTGGGGGGCCTTCTGGGGAAAACCTGGACTGTTACGTAGAGACGGCATCCATCCCACCGAGGACGGAGCTTCGCTTCTTTCCAGGAACATTGATAGGGTTATCTCTAGTTCCCCAAAGCCGTGACAACCCAGAGTCCAGCTCAGGGAACCCAGAGTCCAGGTCAAGGAACAGGGACTGCCACCCACCCACTACCCTATAGAGATAGTTTCCCGTCCACTACCCAAAACTAATGAATTAAAAGTTAATGCTACTAGAGCAAAGTATAAAAATCTCATAAAGATAAATAAAACTCGGACTGAACATAAAAACAAATCAATTAAATGTGGTTTACTAAACATAAGATCTCTCCCCTCAAAAACACTCTTGGTAAATGACTTAATTTGTGAAAATAATATTGATTTGTTTTGTCTTGCAGAGACATGGTTGCAGGAAGAGGACCATGTCACAATAAATGAGTCAACTCCCCCTAGCTACTTAAACTTTAGTGTCCCTCGAAGTACTGGTCGAGGAGGTGGAGTAGCAACTATCTTTCATTCCGATTTACTAATTAATCTCCAAAAAAATAATAATTATAGTTCCTTTGAGCATCTAGTTTTTAGCTTTCCTCATACACATAACAAAGCAGTAAAGCCACTTTTGTTTGTGGTCTTATATCGTCCACCAGGACCTTATTCTCAATTTTTAGATCAGATTTCAGATTTTCTATCTGACTTAGTTTTAAACACTGATAAAGTCATTATAGTCGGAGACTTCAATATTCATGTTGATAATGAAAGTGATAGTCTAAATACAGCTTTTAACACTATCCTAGACTCAATAGGCTTTACTCAAAATGTGCAGGGACCAACACATTCTTGTCACCACACTTTAGATCTTGTGCTGACTTATGGCATTGACTGTGAAGAAATAACAGTCTTTCCACATAACCCTATCCTGTCTGATCATTTCCTTATCACTTTTAAACTTACTCTAATGGATCATATCAAACCTGAAAGAAAACTTCATTATACCAGAACGTTATCAGACAACGCTGTAGCAAATTTTAAAGAAGCTCTTCCAACTTTAATTTCCTCAGTTTATAAATGCAGAACAGAAAACAGTGATTTAACTCGTGACCCCTCACAACTTGACATTTTAGTTCATAGCGTTAATTCCTCCCTGCGTCGGGCAATAGACAAAGTTGCCCCCTTGAAAAGGAAGGTGGCTAGCCATAGAAGATTAACTCCCTGGTTTAATTTAGAGCTACGTACCCTAAAGCAGAATGTTAGAAAACTAGAGAGAAAATGGCGCTCCACGCATTTACATGATTCCTTTTTAATATGGAAAAATAGTTTATTGCTATATAAAAAGAGCCTTCACACAGCTAGAACAGCATATTATTCATCTTTAATCGAGGAGAATAAAAATAATCCTAGGTTTCTTTTTAATACAGTTGCCAAACTCACACAGGATCATAGCTCTATCGAGCCAACCATTCCCCAAGCTCTAAGCAGTGACGACTTCATGCAATTCTTTATAAATAAAATAGACTCCATAAAGAATAAGATAATTGGGAACCTTCCCAATATGCTTGCTTCCTCCTTAGTTAATGAGGCAGCCTCAAAAATGGTGGAACCTAATATATGCTTAAACTGCTTTAATGCAGCCGAACTTTGTGATGTACTAAAATTATTAGCTTCATCTAAACCTTCAACTTGCGTTTTAGACCCAATCCCAACTAAACTCTTAAAAGAAGTTTTCCCTCTGATCGCTGCTCCAATTTTAAATATAATGAATCTATCCTTAGTCAATGGATATGTACCACAGGAGTTTAAGATTGCTGTAATTAAACCTCTACTTAAGAAACCCTCTCTTGATCAAAACGACTTAATTAACTATAGACCGATATCTAATCTTCCCTTCTTATCTAAAATTCTTGAGAAAATAGTTGCACACCAGATATGTGAGCATTTAAACAATAATGAGCTGTTTGAGAAGTTTCAGTCAGGCTTTAGAGCTCATCACAGCACTGAAACAGCTCTGGTGAAGGTTACTAATGATATTCTCATAGCCTCAGACAATGGACTGGTGACCATTCTGGTCCTGTTAGATCTCAGTGCTGCCTTTGACACTGTTGACCACAATATTCTCATAGAAAGGCTTCAAAGTGTCGGTATAATAGGAACAGCACTAGGTTGGTTTAAATCTTATTTGTCTAACAGATTTCAGTTTGTTCAGGTAAACAATAGATCTTCCTCAACCTCAATAGTTACTTGCGGAGTACCACAGGGTTCAGTGCTTGGGCCGATTCTCTTTACTATATATATGCTTCCTATTGGTAAAATAATTAGGCAGCATGGGATAAAATTCCATAGTTACGCAGATGATACACAGCTATATCTATCCATAAATCCTGATGAATCCAATCAGTTAGGTAGACTACAGGCATGTCTGGAAGACATAAAAACTTGGATGACTCTAAACTTCTTGCTTCTAAATTCTGATAAAACAGAAGTTGTCGTCTTTGGACCAGAAGCTCTGAAAAAGAAACTACTTAGTCAGCCCCTTCACCTGGACGGCATTAAATTAGCCTCCAGTAATAAAGCAAAAAACCTCGGTGTCATTTTTGACCAAGATATGTCATTTAGAACTCACATTAAAGAAGTCTGTAGGATTTCCTTTTTTCACCTTAGGAATATTGCAAAAATTAGAACCATCCTGTCCAGGACTGATGCTGAAAAACTAGTCCATGCCTTTGTTACTTCAAGGCTGGATTACTGTAACTGTCTATTATCAGGTAGTCCACAGAATACAATTAAAAGTCTTCAGTTAGTTCAAAATGCTGCTGCTAGGATTCTGATGAATATTAAAAGAAGAGATCACATTTCCCCTGTTTTAGCTTCTCTTCACTGGCTCCCAGTAAAATCTAGAATAGAATTCAAGATCCTCCTTCTGACATATAAAGCCCTTAATAATCTAGCTCCATCATACATAAGAGACCTGATTGTTCCATATGTTCCTAACAGAGACCTTCGCTCTCAGACTGCAGGTTTACTGGTAGTTCCTAGGATTTCTAAAAGTAGAATGGGTGGCAGATCTTTCAGCTATCAGGCTCCCCTCCTATGGAACCGGCTCCCAGGGTTGGTTCGTGAAGCAGACAATTTGTCTATCTTTAAAACTAGGCTAAAAACTTTCCTCTTTGACAAAGCTTACAGTTAGAGATATGTTTATAGGTAGTTAGAGTCAGGTCAGACAGGTAGATAGGAAGAGACAGGTTAATGTTAGTAGTCAGGCAGAGTGTCAAAAGTTAGGAAGAGATAGGAAGAGGTAGAGTAGCTAGGTAGAGATAGATTAATGTAAGCCAGGTAAAGATCCGGAGCCGGTCGCGGCTTACCGCCGCGGAAGAAATGCGCCCCACAGGGGCCAGCCAGCGCCGGAGAGAGGTCCCTCAAGGGGATCCTCCCGCACAGTGCGGCCGCCCATTACCTGCCGGGTTGAATCCCCCGGGCAGACTGTGCGGACCCCACCCGTTTATCTCTTAAACGTTTCTCGCCCTCTTCAACTCTGTCCTCTCAGTTCTGTCTATTTTTCCTTAAGATAGTTGTCGACTATCGGTCTCGTGCCGGTATTTAGCCTTAGATGGAGTTTACCACCCACTTTGGGCTGCATTCTCAAACAACCCGACTCCGAGAAGACCCCGGCATGACGGGGGCCGTTACCGGCCCTACACCGTCCACGGGTCAGGAGGACTCAGACAGAGTGTTGGTAGCCAGGTCTCCTAGTAGCTAGGAGACAGGTTAATGTTAGTAGCTATGCTGCTTTAGGCTAGGCTGTTGGAGGACATTATTAGGGTCTGTTCCTACTTTCTCTCCTACTTCTCCCCAACTGCATGATGTGCTGTCAATTCAAGCACTAACCTGTTTTCTATTATAGTAGGTGCTCCGGATTAGCCCTGCTTGACGACCCTGACTAAGATGGCATTGCAGTGACGGAAAATTCTCCACGTCCTGCAACAAACTTCTGCATCAGTTCTATTGCTCTTTCTGTGTCTCTGTTATGTATTCTCCAAGCCACAGACGGTCGCGGCAGATAACCGCTTGTGCTGAGCCTGGTTCTGCCGGAGGTTTCTTCCTGTTAAAAGGGAGTTTTTCCTTCCCACTGTCGCTGCATGCTTGCTCAGTATGAGGGATTGCTGAGAATTCCACGACGCAATCTTCTGTGGTTCTGTAATTTCTACACTTAACATTGTATTGTAATAACTCTTTTTGTAAAGTGCCTTGAGATGACATCTGTTGTGAAATGGCGCTATATAAATAAACTGAATTGAATTGAATTGAATTAAATTAAGAGCTTCTAATTATCTGCCTAATTGTCTCCCTCCTAAACTGCTCAAAGATGCTTTGGACGCGATTGGGCGTCATAAACTGGCAATTATAAATTCCCCACTGACATCAGGCTGCGTTCCAAGTTCCTTTAAACATGCAGTTGTTAAGCCTCTGCTTAAGAAGCAAAACCTTGACTCTGAAGTCCTGGCAAACTACAGAACAATTTCGAAATTGCCTTTCTTATCAAAAATATTGGAAAAACGGTTTTTTGCTCAAATACAAACTTATCTGGATGCATATGGCATTTTAGAAAAATTTCAGTCCGGCTTTAAGTTACGTCACAGCACTGAGACTGCACTCTTAAGAGTTTTAAATGACCTTATTTTAACTATTGATTCAGGCTGCTCCACTGCTTGGGTGCTTTTAGATTTAACTGCAGCATTTGACACTGAAATATTGCTTTCATGCCTCAAAAATCATGTTGGCATTATAGGTACT
Organism: Apricaphanius iberus; assembly: GCA_028564705.1. Lineage (NCBI taxonomy): Eukaryota > Metazoa > Chordata > Actinopteri > Cyprinodontiformes > Aphaniidae > Apricaphanius > Apricaphanius iberus. Next base: position 5,705,726 of record JAPXFQ010001878.1, on the reverse strand, counting down.
GCCTTAAGTTGGTTTAGATCGTACCTCGAAAATCAATCTTTTGCCGTCCACCTGGGTCCTTACGCTTCTGGAGTTGGCCCACTCAGCTGTGGTGTGCCACAGGGCTCCATTTTGGGCGGCCTATTGCTTTCAATGTATATGCTGCCCATTGGTTCAATTTTCAGAAAATATAACATTGACTTTCATTATTATGCAGACGACCTGCAAATGTATCTGCCTTTTAAGCAAGGCACAAACAATGTTCAAGTTTTGTTTGATTGTTTATAGGAAGTGAAGGACTGGATGGCTCATAATTGTTTAAAGCGTAATGACTCCAAAATTGAAATTGTTGTATTTGGCAACTCATGTGATGCCACTGCTCTAGGGCCTTTGAATATCTATTGTCACGGGTCTGCTAGGAATCTTGGGGTTGTTTTGGACAGTTCGTTTAAATTTGACAGACAAATAAGTTCAGTCGTCAAAAATAGCTTTTTTCAGCTGCGTTTGCTCAGCAAAATCAAATCCTATTTGCCTCATGGTGACCTGGAGCGTGTCATTCATGCGTTTATTACGTGACGCTTAGATTTTTGTAACTCTCTGTACTGTGGGCTCGATCAAACCTCCATCCGTCGTCTGCAGTTGGTTCAAAACGCAGTGGCACGTTTGCTCACAGGAACGAGGAAACGTGAGCACATAACTCCTGTGTTGGCCTCTCTGCACTGGCTTCCAGTCGGCTTTAGGATTCAATACAATATACTGTTGATGGTTTTTAAATGCTTGAATGGGTTGGCTCCATCTTACCTTTTGGAGCTTTTCTTGATCCGTGATCCAGGTCGTACATTGCGATCCTCCAATCAAACGACTCTGGAGGTGCCAATATCTAAGCGTAAAACCAGAGGAGACCAGGCTTTTGCCGTAGCGGCTCCGAGACTCTGGAACAGCCTTCCGCTGAATGTCAAAATGGCCCAGTCCATTAAATTTTTAAGTCATTGTTGAAAACAAATCTTTTTGCTTTGGCCTTCAACACAAGCTGAGCAGATCCCATGCATTTTATTATTAATGTTTTATGTTGTATATTTTGTTACTGTTTTTACTCTTCAATTGTACTTTATAATGTTTGTTGTACAGCACTTTGGGTGGTTGTGGCTGTTTTAAGTGTGCTATATAAATAAAGTTGACATTGACATTGACAGATGGTGCCAAAGAAGAAGTAAAATAAACATGGCGACCTTAGGAGATTATTAGCTGGTTAATATTCAGATAACAGCAGAAAAAAAGACGTCAGAATTATCGTATATGGTATGTAAAACTTATTTACCGCTATTTTTGATTTTTTTTCCTACTGGTTTTGCCGGCGTTGACCACGTGTACCTACAGACTGTCAATTAGCACTTAACACTCCCCCCTTACTGGTTACTCACAATAACGCTTGTAAAAGATATGCTTTTCGGTTCTCGACTGATCTTTTAAAGCCTCCTTTTTTTGGAATTACTTCCTTAGCATACTGTGCTTCGCTCCGGTAGCTCCTGCCAGCAGCTGTGCTTAGGTAAAACATTACTTTCACACTGTGGTGAAGAGCTTTTAGCAGTAAATCGTTCCCTACTTCCCCACATTAAAAGTTACGGAAGTTGCCTGAGCTTATAGTATAGTGGTATATTAAAAATTCCTATAACGAAAATAAAAAAATGTTTTTTGGTATAAACCGGTATACCACCCAGACCTAACGCAGACTGGCCCTCAACCTGATCCAGGTATAAACTTTGGACTGAGAATGAAGACGTAGATGAGATTGCCCCTAAAGACCACACTAAAGTCCCTTATTTTCATGCAATCCAAACAAATTCTCCATGGTGATCCAAATTGAACTTTTCTCCAGCTCCACCTGACGCATGTGGATGGGATCCCAATCAAAGCACTATATACCCCTGCAAGTGAAAGTATTTACCACATCCTGTTTCTATGTTAAAAAAGAAACACATACTTTACTTATGGTTGTTTAATGCATAATTTAAAAGAAAAAGAAATGTTTGCTAAAAAAAAATGCAGCGGACAGCTTCTTTCATCCCATTCATTACACAACAGGAAAAAATAACATGCACCAGCTGGGTGCATGCAGCTAGGTGATGTTTGTAAATATTGATGTTATTTATAATAATAATAATAATAATAATAATAATTCTGACAATGTGAATTCAAGAAAAAAACAAGATATACATGATTGTAAACATGCTGGATTGTAGACAAGGGTTCATTTCTATCAGTCGTCCCAGGGGATGGAAACATATATGGTTACAATTTCATCCATTGATCCATAATCTATACAGCCTATCCTATTTAGAATTCTGGGAGGGCTGGTGCCTATCTCTTACAGTCATTGAGGGAGTGGCAGAATATACCTTGGACAAATTGCCAGTCCATCACAGGCCAACAAAGTATGCACTTGTGGACACATACACCTCTAAGGATGATTTACAAACACTAAATAACCAAACTTTCATGTTTTTGGACTATGAAAGGGAACCAAGATTGCCCTGATGGAACCCATGCCTACACAGGAAGAGCATGCAAACTCCCTGACTCCAGAAAGACTCCAGGCCAAGATTCGAACCCGGAACCTTATTACTGCCAGTCAACAGTGCTATCAAATGTGACTCTAGATAGCTCCAGTTACAATTTCATAGTGATTAAAAACATATTAAATATTCAATTAAAAGCCTGCTATAAACAAATTCTAAATTTCATTATCAAAGCACATTCATCTACACAAACAACCTACATACCCTCTCATATCCCAAACTTGTCTAAGCCAAAAAAAAAAAGACTTGCAAATACTACATGACCTACAGTATAAGATATGCAGACAAAGGAGAAAAAACACATGTTCACGGCCATCACTGATTACTGCTCTGTATCCTCTAACTTGTACAACTTTAGTTTGACCGTAACCATTGTACGAAGAGCTTTCTTTGACTCTTACTCGAATGCTATTCCACAGGTGTCCAACTCAGAATGATAAGACTGAGTAGAGGTGGAGCGCCTCTGTGGTACAATGAAGAGTTTCTAAAGTATAGTTCTGCAGGACATAAAATCCACTCCCACCTCCTCTCGTGACCCATTTCAGTTCGCTTACAGGACCAACAGATCCACTGAAGCCATGTCAGCTGCTTTCAACCCAGCCCTCACACAACTGGACTCCAAAGACTCATACATATGAATGCTTTTTCTTGACTTTAGTTCACCATTCAACATCATCATTCCACAGCATCTTAACAAAAATGCAACATCTAGGAATCAAAAGGTATCTGTGTAACTTCCTGGCTACAGGCTGATATCTCTAAGACCATCATGTTTAGCACAGGGGCACCACAAGGATTTGTGCTCAGCCTAGTGTTATTTACCCTGCGGACCCATGACTGTGTGCTCAGCTACAACAATGATGAGGCAACCTATAAGAGAGCGGAGTGCTACCTGGTGCAGTGGGGACCTTTTCTGGACAATTAACACAACGCAGCTGGCCAGGTAAGCTCAGAAATGACTCTTCCCTCAAAAAAACTGAGTAGAGCACACATCCCACCTTGTGCTCCTTCTACAGCTGTACCATTAAGACTATCATCACTAGCTGCATCACTGTGTGGTATGGAGGCTGCATTGCCTCCTGCAGAAAGACTCTGAAATATGTAGTGAATGCAACCAGCAAGATAATCAGAGCCCCTCTACTCTCCATCCCAGACATGTCCTACATTTGTCTCACGTGAAGAGCCATCAGAATTGTTGAGGATAAGGGAGAAGATGTCCAAGCGTTCGTTCCCATTCCACAAGACTGTTACACAGCTTCATTCACCAGGCTGGCAGGGTGCAGAAACTAAATGAATATATTATTCCATTTGAAGTTTATTTTTAAAATATTTACTCTCTGGTTAATACTTTTTTCCCTAACAAGATGTCATTGGAAACTTTTTGTGCAAAGCCTTTCAGTGGCAGATTTGCATTTTGATTGACTATTTCCATGACTTCAGTTGTATCAACGACAAAGTCATAGAAATCTAACCATCCCTTCTGCATTGCTTCTCTTCACGACAGACTAATGAGATAAGGCTAGACTTCACACCTGTCTTCACCCTGCTCACCTAACCTTACTGTAATGAGTTAATCAGACCCATTCTCCTCAGATCAATGTTCTGTTCTTGTTAATGTCGCTAAATCTAAACTCCTCATGTTACAAAGGCAAGATCACCGCTTGTTTTTCTCTACCAGATCCAAAAGGTTTTAAAATAACTTAGCAGAAGCAGAGCTTTTCCAGTATGGTGCTCCAAACTCAATTCTGCAAACAATGTTTATGTGAGAATGAAATTGAATTAAATTTTTTTAAACATAAATTCTTAATCTACAGATTTATTTTAATGATCAGAGTGAAAAGAAAACTAGCAAAAAAAGGAGATCATCTTAAACTGAGCCATTAATCCCAATGGCAAACCTTTTGTTTTTGTTTTGCTGTGATAGCTATTATGGACTTTTTTCAGTTCTGCTGCTGAGAGCTTTGTGTGCTGAGAACAATTTTAGTTGAACTTATTCACCTTCTCAAAGAACAGTTGAAAGCTAAACTGCTGTGGAAAACCAGGTGTCAGAGGTCACACGGTGGAGTGGAATCTCCTCTGTGGTGCATCCCCTGACCTCTAAACCATACTCTCTCCTGACATCAACCTGCTGTGGCTTCTCACACCTGCTCCTCAGTGACCTCCGCCCACTTAAATCGACCGCTGCGGCTTAAATCAACCTAAGAGACCATACAAAAATAAAAAAAACCTGAAATGCTCCCCTTTACTTGTACACTCCCATCGTCGGTTTTCTATCTTCTTGATTTTTAGGATCACCTGCTGAAACATCTTTGTCCATCCAGCTCGTGTTGGAGTCAGTTTATTGGTTACTATATGATTTATATGTCCCAACTAATTGAACTTCCAAGAATTATAAAATTTGTTTTCCAGATTTATAAAAAAAATACTGTTCCCCCCTCCTCAGTGGTGATGCACCTACAATGTGACTTTAAGAACCCTCCATAATTTCTGAGTTGGAGAACTTGCAAAGTCACAAGGTGTTCAAATACTTATGTTCCACACTTTATATATAAAAGTTATCACTGGGATTTATATATAGAAATTTGAGACTAGTACCAAATGTTTATGAATAAGACTAAAGTTTTTGTTATATTTTATTGCCTTTTGTTGGGAGAGAAGAGGCAGTAAAAATGTTGCCTAATCTCCATGGGAAGAGTTTCAAACATTCATTCATCACAACAAAGCCTCAACATACATGCACAGAAGAACAGCTCTTTGTTTGATTCTTATACAGGCAGGCACAAATGATCATTAGTTTGTTTGTCACAGCAAGTTCTGTCAGCTGCTGAGTCTCAGCAGGGTATTTGCTTCAATATCAGCCAGGAGGGGGAATCTCCATCCACATTTACCCACACCATTACCCACACAAACATCTCCAAATTAATCCCAGCAAGCAGCCCACTCGCCCTTTTCCCCTTTCCCATAACAAAACTTCACCCTATCATATTTTCTTCCTTACTGATTAAATTCCCATTTGATTCGGATAATTACCCCCCTCCCCTGTTGAATTTGAACTCAGAATTATCAAGATGCATTGTAGGGGATCTGTGAAAGCCAATGAGAGCCAAGGGAGTTGTTGTTTGCCAGGAAGAAGTATAATGGCGGAATTGACATGAACCAAAATTGAAGTCTAATAGCTTGTTAAAAATGCTTCACTTAAGACAAATAGCAGCTGCTTTTCATAAATCTCTAAACCAATCAGGGGGCTGTTGGCAGCAAATCCATCAGAAAATTGGATCCAAACCAGGCATCATTTAGTTCGGATTATCACTGTGTAACCAAGTTACAGACTAGGCCACACACGTACAAGTTAAAGTGGATTTAACATCAAAGAATGGGAACCACAAGAAAATCCTAAAATATTAGTTGCAACTGATTATCTGTAAGAAATTTAGATGGGAGGTCCCAATTTGTGTATTCTGCCCAACAACATAATAAATATTTCTCATAGGCTTAGGCTCAAAATATATCAGTTCTAGCCTTTAAAGAGCAACTGACCCCCTACCAGAGTCTTACTTGCCGACTTTTCCTGTTTCAAAACTGCACCAATAAGAAGTGTTGCCTGCAGGCAGACAGACTGGGGAGTTTGCTGGCATCCTGAAAGCAGTGCTGCTGCAATGGCACAGACAGGATTTCTCTAAACCTCCTTCACCAAGGGAAAGAGAGGAACGGGAGAGAGGTTCTATAAAGGAGGAGGGGAATTTGGCTGGTCTTTAAAGCATATTTTAAATATAAACTGTACATTTTGTTTGTTGGCATTTTAAAGTAAAACTGAGATGCTTCACACGAAGTTTTATAGACTCAGTTAAGGTCCATTAGAAACGTGCAATCTACATTTGCAGTGATAAAAGTTTGAAAATGTTGGGACTTTTATGATAAGGATCTGTGTGAGCTACTACCCACAAGCCAATGAAACCAATTTAGACCTAATGGTATTTAGAACATCCAGCATAATTGTAAACCCTTACTGTACAGAAAATGTAAAGTCCACATCATCTACCGGTAATTCATTTTCCAGATTCAATTTGATGCAAATAGGGTGTAAGTATAAACATTTAAAGGGCAAAGTTATAACTCTACCATTCTTAATTCTGTTCATTGTATTTTATATTTTTACCCTAGGTTGTATCGGTCACTCTGCTCTTAAGTCAAGTCTGAAATTCTGTTCAAAGCCAAGAACTGATTGGTACATGTAACCAAACAACTGGAGTTTGTAGTAGAACTGCAATTTTTTTTTAAACTTTTTTTTTAATGAAATCCAGGCATTGGTATCAAACGTTCCCATCAGTAGAATATGACCAGTTCTGTTCAGTAAGAGGTTATCACTGTTCAGTTATTAAACCTCTGTTGCACGACTGCTATTTCACGTCAACATTCCCTCGATTTATCCTGATTCTTTGTACAGTATTGCTTTAAAACTGAATTGTACCATATTCTGTTAAATGAAAACATTCACAATCAAACTGACTCAAGACTGGAAGATTAGGCAAACTGTTTGGAAGTTTCCATATAATATAATGTGAGTTTGAGATTAAACTTCCCCTGACCCATGGTTCTTGTGTTAAAGGTGTTGCCTTAACATAGCTATATGTAACTGTTTGTTGAAGGACTTTAAACCAACAGTGCTGAGTGAATGCTTGGTATATGCAGACTTTCTTAGTTAAATTTCTGGGATGAACGTTTCTGTTCAGCAGCTGAGAGGCCCCATCAGCAGAATTTTATTCACTAATCTACTGAAAAGCTGTGTTGCGCCGCTCACAGGTGTGCGAATTATCTTAAACGCTGCTACTGAAAAGTGTGGCTTTATACGAGGATCTGCAGCATATGCCTCCTTACATGGTACAAAGTTCAGTCTGAATAGTTTTTCCCTTTCTACAAAGTAATTGAACTCTGTCATGCAGGCAGTTAGCCTACCTTTAAAGGTCCTCTTCAGCACACTGAGGCGATTGAACTGTGATGGTGGACATCAGAAGAGCACATGCTTCATTGCTTTTTTTCATCTGAAACAAGGAAAGACATTTCTTGCCGTTGGTTTGGTAGAACTATGTAAACTATAAACAAAACCCTCTGGCAACAGTTCTTCCCACACTGGCTTCTCTTTGCCCACTATGTTGTTACCCTAAAACATCCAATATTATTTGGAATGCAAAATTACCATCAGGAAGTGATAAACTTTGCTGGAAAATCTAAATTTCTAGAGGTTCCTGGTGTAATTAAGCCATGCTCACGGGGTGTTCTTGGAGTTTTTGTCTTGCTGATACTGATATCGCCCCTGATTGACAAAGTTCTTCTATTACAGCATTCCTGTTGACAGCTCCACAAAATACTTGGAGGAATGTTGTTCTACAAATCAACAAAAGAAAACCTTTTTCTACTTCACTGCAGTAATGTAGGTTGGGCCTGAATTTAAAAAGGTGATGCAAATTTTATATAGAAACAAATTTTTTGACTTAACAGGATCGTGGTTGTGATTTTTTCCCCTACTCGGTGTACTTGCTGTAACAATTCTAAATGAATATACTTACATTTTAGATTATATTTTAGAGTCAAATTCAAAAAAGGTTAGAGCTAGAGTTTTTCCTTTGTCAATGATGTTGCACACCAGTGGCACACCAAATAGATGACATCTTTCATTTTAAATTAGACATTTAGATTTAGAATTTAAAATTAAAAACTATGAATAATTTACTGAATTTATATTACTTCTCATTGAAGGTTGAATACTAAAAAGCAAAAACAAAAAAGTACAACCACTAGATAAATGGTAATATATTTTATTTTATTTATTTATATATATATATATATATTTTTTTTTTTATTTTTATTTTTTTTTTATAAAATGACTGAGATGTGTGGACTAGTCTTACTAACACCGCAGTTTTCTTTATTAGTCAACATTGTTCCATTTCACACTAACTTAGTGACGTATAGTTTAAGTAGCGACACTGATTGACAACATAAGCTAAAATATAGTAAAAACAGATCAGTCGTGTTTGATTTCCATCTATTGACCCACCAGCCCTGTTGGGACATTTGTCCATGTCTCAGAGGAGGCTGTAGAATAATGGCAAGCCAGCAGTTTTTCTCTTCAGTTCACAGACCTAAAAAATCCCAGCTTTAAATATATAAGGTATAACTAAAATCCTACAGCAACATCCAACAATGGCTTATTGTGTGAAAATTGTTTTAAAGCAAATAATTACTTTCTCAGTTAGGTCAAAGTTGAAAGATTAGCCTTTTAAAGCTGGTTTATCTTTAAAAGTCAAGAAATGTCTGAAAAACTCATCTAAAGGCCTTCATCCTCTGCGGAGTTACCATTAGGGTGTCCCGGATGAAAAGATCTACCTTACAGGAGAATAATCTGTAACCTTTAAATGCATTTAGAGGAGGTCATAAACTGCTTTTATGTTTTAATTGCATTGTGAAGATCAACCTACACATGAAACTGTGGCGATTGCACCGTTTCTGGAAAGTTAAAATGCTGTTTTTTTCTGAGTTGTTGCTTCAGCGACATCATTGGAAAGATAAAGAGTGTGTAAATTGTTTGAGCCCACTTTTGCAGCCATGAGGACAGTTCCCTCAGAAAATGCAGGAAACAATATATTTTGTTTTAAAGGCAACAGAAGAAGGAGGTGAATGAAAAAAAAACCTGTTTAACTCTTACACAAGTCTATCAAAACATAAGAGATGAGTCCTGTTCATGTGAACATATTTAAACACAGCTGAGTCCAGGGTCAAAATAGGGACATGATACAGTATGACCCTATCAGTGGGAGGCAGAATGTGGCGAAAATGTCCTCTGTAATCTTATTTTAATATTTAATTAGTAAGGAAAGTTATTTTACATCATGCTTTGAGATTTCAGTGCCTATTAGTTTTGTTTAAATTTGAAAACTGAAATGAACACTTTAATGCAGTGAAATATTTCTATGAAGAATGGATACTATACAAATAATACAAATATGAAAATGTTTTTGTTTGCTCCTACTGTTACACTGTTTCTGGGGCAACTTTAACATGTTTCAGGGTATAAAGTGGTAAATGAAAAATGGTCATGAGAAACTGCAAGATTTGATTCACAGAAAGCTTAGGACACTTTTTAAATATTTAGTGAGACATAATTTGATCCTTCTGTTTAGACTTCAGTCAATATAAAGTAGTGGGTTGAAACTCCTCTGATCTTATATGTGATGATCACGGACAGCATTCTCAGTCATACTGTGGAAAGGAGGGTGTTCAATTTAGGAACCTTGAGGTTAGTCTAGGATTTTTTTTATTGTTTTTTGCTATTTAACCAAAGTATGATAGTGTACAATAGGGTTGCACAGTGGCGCAATGGGTAGCACATTTGCCTTGCAGAAAGAAGGTTGAGGATTTGTATCCCGGCCCAGGGTCTTTCTGCATGTAGTTTGCGTGTTCTCCCCGTGTAAGTGTGGGTACTCTGGCTTCCTTCCATAGTCACAAAACTTGACTTAGTTTAATCGATCTCTCCAAGTTGTCCTTAGGTATTAGTGTGTGCGTGCATGTTTTTTTTTCCTGTCCGTCTCTGTGTTGCCATGAGATGGACTGGTGATCCATCCAGGGTGTATCCCGCCTCTCGCCCATTGACAGCTGGAGATAGGCACCAGCAACCCCGCGACTCCTTAAGGATTAAGCGGTTTAGAAAATGGACATTTGGATAATGATGTGGTGCTGGGCCTCTTTAAGCCAGCTGGAGTTTTAACCAGAAAAAAGATGTCATACTTCTGAAGAGTATTGTAAACAAAAAAATACAGCTACAAGTACCTACAATATCAATACAGTGAAAGTGAAACATTTTGTGATGACATTGTTTGATGCACAACACAACCTCTTTTGTATTACAAGACTACTTGGATAAAACTATGTATTCCAACCTTTTTTTTGAGTAAAAAACAACAACAAAAACATTAAGACTTTCTCCTTTTCCAGTTTAGGATGCATGTTTCTCTCAAGACTTCAAGTATGCTAAAAAGATCTTATTCAAATATATCCATCCAAGGAGAAGCGAATGACAAAAAAAAAAAGAAACCAATTAATAATCTTCAACAAGATGGCTGTTCAAACCTGCTCGGATAAATTGTTTTTACTTTTGTATGGTTGTTTGCAGGTTTAAGCTGAAGGTAAAATATAAAACTAAGTACTCATCGTACTTATTCCTTACAGAGACACAATATTCCAGTAATTCTAATAAACTTGGCTTGACAAAATGCACACTCTCTGTATTTGCTCAAATCAAGGCCTTGAGATGAAAGATTCAAATCTTTAATAATACACTGACACTGAGTTCACATTAGAGATTCCAGTATAACAATGAGAGGTGGTGCAATGGGTGTCTTTGCTGTGGGGCGGAAATTGTAGGGATTATATGATATCCTCATCAAAAGTAAGGAAGAAACATTGAACAAAAGTCATTACAAACTTTGCAATGTTGACACAGAAAGAGCATAATATCAGTCATTGTAATATTTTGTTAGCAACAGGAAAATAAAGCTGCGAAAAAAAAAGGGATTTTCAAACAAGACAATTCTACCTTCCAATCTACTCCTGGAAAGATAGAACCTAAAATAGGCAAATAAAACAGAAATTTGAAATTTGAGATGTTTTTGGAATCATATTTAAATTTTCAGCTTCCAGCCAATAACTAAAATAAATAGAAAGAAGCTGGCCTGGAAGAGAGCTTCAAAAACAGAAGAAAGATGCAGTACATGAGTAAACTGGCTGCCAAAAGCTTCAGAATACAAAAAAAACAAATGTAAACAAATATCGCAAGAAAAAAAAAACATTTGGTAACTACTAATTAGTCACTCTAGCACACTTGCAAACATGAGTGATGGAGCAGGAGGTTGTGGTTGGAGCATGTCAGGGTCATGGGTGAGGTGGAGGTTCCTCATCCTTGCTGAAGACAAGCATACTGACAGCATGATGCTGCCACCGCTGTGGTTTACTGTGACGATGGTATGCAACACAGTAAATTAAGAACAAAAAAATAAACAAACATTGTTTAGTTGGACTGTGCACCATTTGATAGATTATACAAGAATTATGTCTTTGTTTTTTACATAGGGTCTTAGAATATAGATGGTAGATTTCACTTGTAGTTTTCTACTTTGTGTTCGTCTGTCATATAACATCTCAATTAAGTAAACTAAAATTGTGGTTGGAACTTGCTGAATTGTCAAAAAGATTTCTGGAGTATGAATACTTTTGCAAGGTGCTTTATCATACTGTAGAACATTAAGATGTAAAAACTCTCTACAGTAATCCAAGAATCCCTCCATAAACTCATTCACACTTAACCTTAAGTAAGAGTACTCCTGAATTCACCAGAAAATCATTTCAGGGGAGAATGTCAAAATGAGATGACTACACTTTGTGAAAATGTCACCTCCATGTGAACCAGCCACTTAAGCTTAAAAAAAATGTATATTAGTGTTCCACTTTGATCAGGAGCCTGGAGGCGGTGAATGTTAATCACCTTCCTCAATGTTACATTCACTCACAGTCCTCAAAGATTGGTTGACGGGATGTATAGTTGCTCGAGGGCCCCCAATCCTGCTGCTTCCTGAATTCATAATGACACAAAGCTGAAATGTTCATGTTGTGACCCAATAAAAGTCCTTAGGTACAGTAGTAACCATGTTGTGAACAAATGTGATCACCAACATACAGCACTGGTACCTCACTTTTTATACTCCATACATTCCACCTGTCGATTGTCAACCTAGAGGAATGCAAACATTTACTGAGCATTTATTTGAGAGTTTAAAAAAAACAAAAACGTACACACAGCCACAAACACACACACACAGAAGAAGGTTGTTTATGTATAAGCAAATAATGGAAGCATTGATTTTTACCAGATTCTATAATTATTTAAACCCATCATCAAGTGTACAAAAGCACACAACATATCCCACAATCAAATATCTAGCAGCCAGGCAGTACAGATTAAATTTCCCGAATATGAGATCATCAGGTCGAGCTTCTCTATAAAAAATGTTTTTCACGAATGCGACATTTTCATGCTCTGAAACAAAGGTGTGTGTCAACAGGATGACAAGGTGAAAAGACACCGGAGATGACCTTAAAGAAGCAACTGCTCTGCTCATTCATCATTTAAGGGTTGGATGGTAATTTTCAAACAAACTGATGTCAGTTATTCTACAGAGAGAGCAATTATTCACAACTAGAAAACATTTTCTAAACTGACAGCTCCCAATCTCCCAAGGATTCCAGTAAACTTTCCAGTAAAGTCTTAGTGCAAGCAACTCTCAGAGAAATTAACAGAAAAAACAAGATAAAAATCTTTGACATAATGCACAGCATCATTTTAAAGAAAATTATAGTATATCAACACAAACGCTTAATGCCAACTCTCAAACATGATTGTGGAGGTGTAATGGGAAAATCATTTATAGATTACAGGGAGTGCAAAATTATTTGGCAAATGAGTATTTTGTCCACATCATCCTCTTCATGCATGTTGTCTTACTCCAAGCTGTATAGGCTCGAAAGCCTACTACCAATTAAGCATATTAGGTGATGTGCATCTCTGTAATGAGAAGGGGTGTGGTCTAATGACATCAACACTCTATATCAGGTGTGCATAATTATTAAGCAACTTCCTTTCCTTTGGCAAAATTGGTCAAAAGAAGGACTTGACAGGCTCAGAAAAGTCAAATATAGTGAGCTATCTTGCAGAGGGATGCAGCAATCTTAAAATTGCAAAGCTTCTGAAGCGTGATCATCGAACAATCAAGCGTTTCATTCAAAATAGTCAACAGGGTCGCAAGACGCGTGTGGAAAAACCAAGGCGCAAAATAACTGCCCATGAACTGAGAAAAGTCAAGCTTGCAGCTGCCAAGATGCCACTTGCCTCCAGTTTGGCCATATTTCAGAGCTGCAACATCACGGGAGTTCCCAAAAGCACAAGGTGTGCAATACTCCGAGACATGGCCAAGGTAAGAAAGGCTCAAAGACGACCACAACTGAACAAGACACACAAGCTGAAAGGTCAAGACTGGGCCAAGAAATATCTCAAGACTAATTTTTCTAAGGCTTTATGGACTGATGAAATGAGAGTGAGTCTTGATTGGCCAGATGGATGGGCCCGTGGCTGGATTGGTAAAGGGCAGAGAGCTCCAGTCCGACTCAGACGCCAGCAAGGTAGAGGTGGAGTACTGGTTTGGGCTGGTATCAAAGATGAACTTGTGGGGCCTTTTCGGGTTGAGGATGGAGTCAAGCTCAACTCCCAGTCCTACTGCCAGTTTCTGGAAGACACCTTCTCCAAGCAGTGGTACAGGAAGAAGTCTGCATCCTTCAAGAAAAACATGATTTTCATGCAGGACAATGCTCCTTCACACGCGTCCAAGTACTCCACAGCGTGGCTGGCATGAAAGGGTATAAAAGAAGAACAACTAATGACATGGCCTCCTTGTTCACCTGATCTGAACCCCATTGAGAACCTGTGGTCCATCATCAAATGTGAGATTTACAAGGAGGGAAAACAGTACACCTCTCTGAACAGTGTCTGGGAGGCTGTGGTTGCTGCTGCATGCAATGTTGATGGTGAACAGATCAAAACACTGACAGGATCCATGGATGGCAGGCTTTTGAGTGTCTTTGCAAAGAAAGGTGGCTATATTGGTCGCTGATTTGTTTTTGTTTTGTTTTTGAATGTCAGAAATGTATATTTGTGAATGTGGAGATGTTATATTGGTTTCACTGGTAAAAATAAATAATTGAAATGGGTATATATTAGTTTTTTGTTAAGTTGCCTAATAATTATGCACAGTAATAGTCACCTGCACACACAGATATCCCCCTAAAATAGCTAAACCTAAAAACAAACTAAAAACAACTTCCAAAAACATTCAGCTTTGATATTAGTTTTTTGGGTTCATTGAGAACATGGTTGTTGTTCAACAATAAAATTATTCCTCAAAAATACAACTTGCCTAATAATTCTGCACTCCCTGTAGTTGTATTTAGTGAATAGTATTCAATAGTAAAGGCTGCCGGGGAATATAATGCTGGGAACTAAGTTGAAGAGTTGTGTATGTTTTATCAAAATTGGTTCAACTGAAGGACTCATCTGTTATAGTTATGGCTATGTATATGCTCTGATATAGGCTGGAAACACACACAGGCAGACGAAGAGACACAGGCAGGCAGAGACTATGTATTGAAATAAATATGTTAAAACTCCCATGGATACGGAATCATCCTCATCTCCATGGAATTTTGCCATATCAGGAGAGATGATAATATGGGCTCTATTTACAGGTAAAATAGCTGGGTAGACAACAAAAAATGGAACAGAGTTGTTTTTGCTAAAGCAGACTCTACAACCTTTTAAAGGACATTAAGCTTCATAAGCACAGCGTTTCTTTTTTTAAGTTTCATGTTGGTTTTATTAAGATAGATTATGTTTTGTATTTTCTTCACGGTTTTAATTATGTTGCAGTGAGTTGTGTTATCCTGGAATTGAAAGAGGGTAACACTCTGCTGTATAGCCGAGCGCTAGGTTTAAATTTACATTAGCCAAAGGACATTCACTTTCTGCCATGCAGTGGTTGGCGGACATTTTCCAAAATCCTGAGGGGCCAACAAATGCCTAGCCTTGTGGACCTGGCCCTTGAGGGGCACAGCTTAGAGGCAGCAGGGCTGCCCCAGGCGGTCATTTAGACTTTTCAGAACGCTAGAACCCCCTCCTCGAGGTTCCTTTATGACTGTAAATGGAAGGTGTTTGAGGCCTGGTGCCAAAGTAGAGATATTCTGTCTTTTTTTTTCAAAAGTTGCTGGACAAAAATAAGGAGTTGTCCACAATTAAGGTGTACCTGGCCACCATTTCTGTCTGGCACGTGGGCTTTGGAGAAAGGTTGGCAAGCCAACACCCCCTGGTGTGGAGGTTTATGAAGGGAGCATGCTGGCTTTGGTTCCCTCCTGGGATCTGTCCGTGGTGCTAAAAAGACCTTTCAGGGCCTTTGCTTGAACCAGTGGATGACATTGTCCTTAAAACTATGTGCACCCATCCTGTATCCGGTTCCCACCAGACGATGCTAGGGTGTTTTTGAAGCCCAACCTGGCCTTTGTGCCTAAACTGGTGGGCTATTTTTCTCCCCTTGTTTTCACAGCTTACTCCCCACCGTCTTTTTCCTCATCTGATTGGGAGTGGCTTCATAAGTTATGTCCAGTCCGTTCCCTGAGGGCATATGTGGACAGGATGACGGGCTTTGCAGGAGCGACCAGCTCTTTGTGTTGGGGGGTGGACCATGTACGGGCAAGCTCATCACAAAGTACTGGCTTCTCCACTGGATTTTGGAGGCTATAAGGTTGGCTTATTCCTGCCAGGGCCTGCTGGCACAAGTTGGGCTTAGTGCCCATTTCATTCGGGACTTATCTGCATCCTGAGCCCTCTTTAGTGTGTCATCTGTCCAGGAGATTTGTGCTGTAGAAAGCTGGAATTCTCCACTCACTTTTGCCAATGCATTCTATAAGTTGGATGTCTTGGCCACTGCAATGACCCATACCTTTTTGGGCATAGGGTCCTCAGCGGGTTAGGATGTCTCCCTTGTGAGTGTTGGTGGTCGCTGAATAAGCAGTCTGGCAACATGGGAGTCTTGATATCCCATTGTGAAACACTGAAATTAATGTAATGAAAGAGAACTTTAGGTTCTATATACTGTCGCAAATCCGGTTCTCTGAGTAACATGAGTGTCTCACCAGACAACCCATCTTGCTAGGATAAGCGAGAAGAAGTGTTTATCTTGAATAGCTCCGTTTAAGGGTGCATGCTACTTATCGAGGGATGTGACGTGGATGCAACGATCACCAGCCAATCAGGATTGGCAAAATGATTAAAGTGCTTCTGAGAAATCCGCTGAGGGGCATGTCACTCATGTTACTCAGAAAACCTGGGTTCTGATAGTAACCTAAAGTTATTTAGAGTCATCATTACCCCTTTTGAGATCATTAGTAGTAGAATAATACAGCTGCATTTTATGAAATCCATGTGCATGTAGTATATATGGGATTCCATACATTTATAATCTGTGTAAACATTTTTACTTATGAACAGCGTAATGCGCTAAGAATGTCAAGGGTTTCATCTGTGAAATATTTCAATATTTGATGCATCTAATTTTATGGTGTAGGTGTTCTGTACAAATCTTGATCAGAGTGTGACCTACCTATATGTAGAGTCCATATTCTCTGCAGAGGGCATCAGTCTCACAGAGTTACACCCATGTGGATAAAAGAGTTTAGATTAAAGCGTCTTTTTTGTGACAGATGTATTGTCTGGGAGAAGAAGTGATGCCTCGAAGGCTCCTGGTGCTCTGAGAGGAAGAAATGTCCCTCCAGCTTCTCTAACACAACCACCATGAATCAGAGCCGCTCTGGTTACTGGCAAAGACAAAAATACAATTGGGCTTTTATTACTTTCACGTGACAGCTAAATGTATTAATGTTTATATATATATATATATATATATATATATATATATATATCAGAACCAATTATTTACTCTTCAATCTTGCATAGGTTAAAGCTTCTGAAGACCTTGATGGCGGTTTATCAATTCATTGCTTTGGCAGCTCAGGGAATAATGGTCAGTGACTTTAGTTTTTGGAGACAGAAAGAGGAAGAAACCTGTTTGTTTTTAATAAAAATTGATCTCCAAGCAAAAGCAACAAGCAAGAAATCTGGGGTTTACTCTTTCAAATTAAATCCTAGATCAGGTACAGTTTAAATGACTTTCACAAAACCGTTATATGTTGAACAACTCCTCAGGGATTCAGGCTTTTTTTTTTCAGTGTTGACTCCAAGAGGCAAACTCCGCCCGTAGAATGTGAAGCCAACCAGGAAGTGAAAAAAAATTGCAGTTCAGCCCTCATCTGCTGGGGGCTTGCTCCAAAAAGGAGCAAATTCCCATTGACTCCCATGTTAAAAAGGCCAACTTTACAGCAAAAATAAACATGTTTACAGCCTGGTTCAGGGGGGTTCTGTCAGGTGGCAGAGGGGAATGCTGTTCTGGTCGGAGCTTTTATCTCTTTCAACATGCGAGTTGGAGCTGTCCACCGGTTGGGTAGCAGCGGAGTAACAAAGTCGGCAGGACCGAGAGCGGGAGTCGGCTAGATCAGGCATGAAGACTACAGAGTTGGACTCTAGACAGAGTGGAAGATTGCTGGTTAGATCAGCACTGGTGTGAGGTAAACAGCTGGAGGCATGAATTAATGGATGTCTGAGATGTGAGGTGAGTCAAATGTCCTGTTTTTTGAGAGGATCTGAGCTGTCATGATGAAATTATGACTGATTTTTGCTGGATGTGTTGTTAAGATCCATGTCCTCACCCTCCACCGATTATAATGGAAATAACACCATATTAGGCCGTATTGATCCGACCCATTTGGGTCTTATCAAAACAATATGATACTAGCTTCTGACTAGCTTCTAGCTATGTCGGCTCAAAGCGTTAACCCTCCACCCCCCGCCTCACAGCGCCACTCTCACCTCCACATCTTTGCCCATTTTTTGAGTTTCTTACGCTGTGTCCAGACCAAACGCGATTGGAGCGACTAAAGCTTCAGGTTTACATATAAAATCAATTGGAGGAGCGCGATGAAGCGCCACTTGGGGTCCCGCGACACTTCAGAAGCAGATTTGCGTCGCGAAAAAGCTTTTCTGCCTGATTCGTGCGAACAATTTGCGCTACAGATGCGATGGAAAATTCGCCCTGCTTTTTATGTGGTGCATTTTGTGCATTCGCGCTCATGGCGTCTATCACTGGAGTTGGAAGAATCGGAACTCCAACGTCAAATCTTGCCGCGACAACCAATCAGGGGACAGAGTTTCAGTGATTCTGTGACTGTCATGGAGTCACAGCCTCAGCAGGACATGGAGGAAATACTGATAAACACCGTGGCTAATCACCCCGAGCTACATGTCACAAGCAGTTTTCAATACAGAGACAAATATAAAAAAAGAAACTATTTAGACAGGAATGCTCTTACGAGGTTTGTGGGTGGCTCTTAAAAGAGCTGTTGCTGTAAAAGCACCTCTCGGCCTAGAAGTGAGCCTTCAAACATTCTCCTCACCTGGTTTCCTGGTAGCAGCTCTCGCACCACGTCCCACGCTGCTCAAATATTATAAACTTTTACGAACCGCAGACAGATGGACAGCTGCTCAGAATTGTAGTTGGTGTTTCGGCAGGCGAAGCTTGGACCTTCACGGCACAATCTGGGTGAGCAGGTCACGTTCTCCAGGCGGCGAGGAGCCGGTGTTTATGAGAGGCTTGCTGCTATTTATGGAGCCCTCCGCCATAGCTAGACTGTATCTGTAGCTCACCTAACCCCCAGTGCAGTGGTCCCAGCTCTACCGGAGGCCAGGCCGAACACGTAATCCACTCTGTCCTCTGTCAACTCGGTTCTCGCTGAAGGCCAGGTCCCGCGTGAAAATACCATATTTGAAGCGCGACCAGTTCAAGTTGTACACTCTTCAAGGTGCGGAAGTGCACGCGAACAGCTAGGCGTGTCTTCATATTTGCTCCGATCGTGTTCAGTGTGAACACAGCGTTAGAGTGACGAGGCGGGTGACGCGGACAAGATGGCGGCGGTGGTAACCGCCCAGTTGGCTTGATTTTTGTTCTTCAGAAACCTATGGGTGACCTAAACGAAGGTTTGTCTATTTATATATACAGACTATGGTTGACTAACTGTGAAGCTACGTAAAATTGAGAACATACTGCACAAAAAGAGGGAGTCCAGTGCATGTCAAAAAGACTAAATCTAAATATTTTCATTAATCAGTGGGATCTCGTCTCAAAACATCATAATGATGAAGAACCCACTGATCGTTCTGAATGTGGATTTCGCTAAAAAGATCTGATGCATTTCACCATTTAGCCTTTTTTATTTGTGATTGTCTTGCACATAAAATTAAATTCATAATAAAAACATCAGTTAATTTCTACAATGAAGGCTACATAAGAATCTGTAGTTTGCATTGTCTGTAGGACAAAAACACTGTTCTACATATATTTGTTATGGAAACTGATTTGCCTCGAGTTGACCTGCACTGATTGAAACAAATTTTACCAACGTCTTCTCTTAGGATGACAGACAATACCCACAGGAGGATTGTTGCAGCTCAGCTTATGAAGCATTTAGTCTTTTCAGTCACCTCTGACTTCTGAGGAACAAAAGAGGAAAACCTCTGACCAAACGCAGTTCGCCAACTGACCGAAACCGTTTTTGTAATTTCTCACCGGGGAGGAAGAGTTTTACAGTGGACATTCATTCATTTTATTGATTTCAGCAACCAACTGAGAAACCACACCATCACCCACACAGACTGACCATATATAGTAAACAAGATTGTTCTGTGACCAAAGATCGTTTTTTTTAAGCATCTAAAAATTTGCTTTCAAGACTGTCCTCTACTTATCCCCAGTTGATTTTTCCCATCAATCGGGACCAGCTTCCCTATTCCTAAAGAAAGCAATCCCACAGCAGGAGGCTCAAGGGTGTTAGTTTTCTTCCATAAACAGTTTTTCCTTTAGGTCAAAGTTCATTTTTACTCACCTAAGCAGATTACCTTGTATTTTCGCTGTTGCCCCTACATGGTTTACTGGAAATTCCAAACAGCACTTCTGATGGCCTTTAGCAATAGCTGACTTCTCATCACTCTGCAATAATGCCAAATTTGTGGAGCCTATGAACTGCAGCGGCACTGGGGAGGGTCTTGCGGAGTCTCAAGATCCTCCCAAAAATGTAATGTGACATGGATCAAACATATGACATCCAAGAATTTTAAAGAAACATTTTGATATAGATAAAATGTGGATTTTCAAACGGCGGCAAAAATTTGTTTTAGGTTTTGTGTAAAAAAACACTTAGCGGACTAAAACTGCAAAAGGATAAGACGAAGGGCTCTCCAGGATAAAGGAATGACCCTTAAACAGAGAAAATCCCTATAAATCCGACAATGTGGAAAGTGGCAGCTATGCTGGCGGAGAAACAGTCAGAGTGAGAGCCAGCATGCGGGAGAAGCTCTACAAGGTGTCTGTGTGTGTTTTACGTGCTAGCCAGCGTTAGCTCTGTGACGTCATATATGCAACTTCTGATTTGAAGGCCTTTTAATTCTACATTTTTACAATCAAATTAATCCAAAATTGCTTCACTAACTCTAAATGCACATTTTTAGTTATCGGCCAGAGGACCCATTGGCCGACAGGGAAGGGTAGGGCACTTAGGTCCCTGATGGTCCAAAGCAGGTTTGCTGATGATGGAGACCTCTTTTTTAATCGTGTCGGCAGCTTTGTCTGAAGCTAAGGTCCCACCCTCTAACGTCACCGTTGAGGAGAGGAAAGCAGTATCAGCACTGAGCAAGGAGCAAAACATCACAATCCTTCCAGCAGACAAAGGTAGATGCACAGTTGTGCTCAATACAACTGATTACCACTCCAAGATCTTTGCACTACTGAATGACTAACACGTATGAAACTCCTAAACGAGAGTACACAAAGAAGGTGATATAATGTTTACGACAACTACAAAAAGAAGGCATGATTGGCAAAACACAATACTACCGACTTTACCCCCAGGACAAAATTCCTTGCCTATTTGGACTCCCCAAGATCCATAAAGAAGGGGCCCCGCTCAGGCCCATTGTCAGCAGCATAAACTCTTTCACTTACAATATAGCCAAACACATAGCCAATATCCTGGCACCTCTGGTGGGCAACACCCCACACCACATCCAAAACTCCATAAACTTTATGAACAAAGCCCGGAACCTAAAAATGGATCCAGATGAGACAATGGTTTCCTATGACGTGACTTCACTGTTCACCTGTATTCCTACCATGGAGGCCTTGGCCACAGTAAGAGAATGACTTACACATGACAACTCCCTCCAAAACAGAACAAAACTCAAACCAGAACACATTTGCCAATTTCTGGAATTGTGCCTGAAAACCACATATTTTTAGTTCAATGGCAAGTTTTATAGACAGAAACACGGCTGTGCCATGGGCTCACCAGTTTCTCCAATTGTGGCAAATTTATACATGGAGGAGGTAGAGTGCAGGGCTTTGAACTCCTTTGAAGGAACAAAACCTAGCCACTGGTTCAGATACGTAAATGACACATGGTTTAAAAACAAAACCAAAGACGTGCAAGCTTTTACTGAACACATAAACTCAGTGGACAGAAACATCAAATTCACCAGAGAAGATGTCAAGGACAATAGTTTGCCCTTTTTAGATTGTGTCGTCCAGTGGAGAAAGGACAGAAGGCTCCACATTGGGGTATACAGAAAACCCACACAGACAAACAAATACCTACTTTTTGACTCACACCACCCACTGGAACACATGCTTAGTGTTATCAGGACCCTGCAACACAGAGCTGATAACATACCCACCAGCTCACAGGCCCACGGGGAAGAACCAAGCACGTGAGAGACAACCTCAGTACTTGTGTTACCCCAGCTGTACTTTTGTGAAAAATGCAGCTAGAAAGAAATCCAACAAAGTGGTTGAAAAAGAAAAAGAAAACAAACGAAACAATGTAGTCATTCCATATGTGTCTGGGATTTCTGAAAAACTCAGGAGGATTTTTAACAGACAGTATCCCTGTGTATTTCAAACCCAGCAACACACCCAGACAGAGACTAGTACATCCCAAGGACAGAACACCACACGCCACAAAAGAAAACCTGGTGTATGCAATCCAGTGCAATGAAGAATGCAAGGACCTTTACATTGGTGAAACCAAACAACCACTGTACAAACGCATTGCCCAACACAGGAGAGCCAACTCCTCAGGCATTGACTCCGCTCTTCATATACATCAAGGATAAAGTCCACTCCTTTGAGGAAAGCAATGTCCAGATATTAGACAGAAAGGACAGATGGTTTGAAAGAGGAGTAAAAGAAGCCATCTATGTAACCCCTCCTTTCCACCAGACGCGTCAGCAGCATGTTACAGCAGCAGCAAGTCATACGCGGCTGTTAGCCACCGCTGTAATCAATAGAATCCTTTCCATCGGAGGCGAAAGCAGCACGAGTTTTCCCCGTCACAGGAGCGTCATGTCGCAGCACTTTTCTAAATATACGCGGCAGTCCTATTTTCTAAGCGCTACGACTGTAAAACGTGTAAATTTCAACATTTTAGATAGAGAAAGACAGGAAGTCAGACGGATCGGCAACAGGAAATTTTCAAAATAAAACAAATGTGCTTCTTTCCGGTAGCTTTACTTTACTACCTGTGCGGCCCCATGAGAAGTCAGTAGGTCGCGGGAGGGTCTACACTACCTCGGATCGCCACTAACATTTGTGGTGTAAATTCTGCATAAGGTTTAAACTTTTATTATTCAGAAGGTAAAAGACTTTATATAGTTTGCATGGTTGTAAAAATGGGTCTGACACTATTGTTTATGCAGGTAAGCTTTTAAGTCATAAAACTCTGGGGTGAGTTTTTATTGCAAGCTGTAAAAAACAGGATGTCTGTAGAGTTGGGGTGTTGCCATAAAACCATAAATTCAGAATGAGCTTTTAAGAAAAAACGTCTTACCCATATGACTGTATAATTTTCTGACAGCCAATAAGAGCTAAGACACTGTATGAAAATGTTCTGATTGGAGAGATTAGAAACGCCTAGAGGCCCAGTTGTCTATAAAGCTGTGAAATAAAGATCAGTTAGTTGTTCAGATTTCTTTAAATCTGGACCACAGAGGAACTGACGGGGGCAAAATTCCTCTGTAAAACTGCAATTTGTTAATCTGTTCAAAATAAATGTTAAACTGGAAATTGGCTCCATTTTGTCTCTGCTTGAACATACATTGAATTACTTATGATAATTATTTAATTCAACAACACATTATTCTTTTACAATTCGAGGGATTTTGTATATTCCCTGACATAAACTTATTGGCGAATGTAACATGGACAGAACATAAAACACAGACCTTTTGGAGCCATGTTGTAGTCTTTTTTCCTGCTTGTTGTTACGTTTACTGATCTAACCAACCATTTTGCTGATATTGCATGATTTTTGGGCTCTCTCGGCTCCAGACAATTTTGATTGGGGGGCAATGGGGGGCTCTTGGTCAATTCAAACTGGGTCTGTGATTGATCATCCTCTTACATACAATTGCACCTTTCCTGAGTGAACGATTCTAGTATTGGGTATCAGTGGAGATACTGTTCATGTGTACTTTATCGGTATTGGTTAAAGCAATAATTTTACAAAAAAAGTATTTTTTACTTGAAATTTTACTTTTGCTTTCATTTTTTTATTAGATATATTTTTTTTCTAATTCACCATCATTTCTTGTAACATGCAGGATGCAAATAAAACCTGTCTCCCAATTTATTGCATTTTTGTGTGGTAGAAGTATTGGTATTGAAAATAGTGAATTGAAAAAGTGGATCGGTGCATCCTTAATCTCAATTGACTTTTAAAGTTATTCTGGAAAGTTTTACCTACAGATTAAAGACGACACTGGCTTCAGCAAATCACAATAAAAAAAAACACAATCATGACAGACAAACTCTTCACAATAAAAGTTTTGTACCGGCTATAGTTGTAGTTATAACTTTGGTGAAAATTTTTATATCTTGCAAAACTTCCTTTGTTTCGATAATTCATCTTAAAGTGAAACGAAAAGATGATGAAGCCCCATCACATGCAAATTGAGATATTTCAAACCTTTATTTGTTATGATTATGATTATGTCTTACAGCTTATGAAAAACTCAAATTCAAAATCTCAGAAAATTTGAATATTGTGAAAAGGATCAATATTTTAGGTTTAAAGTTTCATGATCTAATCAGCTAATACCATTAAACACCATCATCCTGGTCTTCCATAACACCCCAGCAGAGCCACAGGCTCTTGGTGAAATTAATTAACTTTTGCACAATATTCAAATTTTTCAAGTTTCACCTCTACATTAATCTTTCTTTATCTAGCAAAATACAGACAAAAACATATTTTGGAGTGTGACAGAATAATTCTGAAACATCAGTTGTACATAATCCTCCCCGCTGCAGCTCCTGGCCTCTTGTCTTCTCTCCGAATCTGATCTTTCTATTAACAAGGGCAATAACGATTTCTCTCAAATATGTGGACAGCAATAGTGAGCACAAAATCTACACAGAAATGAAAGAGGACTGGGTTTACTCGAAGCATTAACCAGCGAGTTATGTAAAATTTCTAACACTAGTATTGTTAACTAGCTTAAAACGATAAAGTGGCATGTATTAACTTGCTATCATTTAGCTAAGATTACCTGCATCCATCAGCAAAACTCAAACTGCAGCTTGTTTGGAAAAATCTCTGCAGTTTGGAGCCTTTTGCTGTGTCTGGCCAGTTTGCTTAACAAGCTGCTTTGTTACACCTGTGTGTGATCAATGCCATCGTTTGTGTGTGTGCACTTAAGGTGCTTTTAAAGACGGCTCGTAAAAATGTTACAACATATTAAACGGCAGTAAGAGTGAAAGGACAGTGCACTGTCCTAACAGCGGAGGACAGAGGGCACTGACACGGAGATTGGGGGAGGGGCATGTCCCAGGTGTAACATGAAGCCGTTTCGCCCATGGCTGGGGGGTCAAGGCTTTTTTTAGGAGGGTTTTGAGACCCCCCACCCAAGACCCTCCCTGGCGCCGCCACAGTCTCTCGGTGACAGCTGCTTCCATGCTGCTACGTGCTGCGGATGCCCCCCCGTGGAAAGGGACAAGCCGCAGAATACGCGAGTAATACCTGCTGCTCCTGTAACATGCCGCTGACATGTCCAGTGGAAAGCCCGGGTAAAAGTAGAGAAACCATCTCTTAACAGAGGAGGAGGCCTGAGACATCACCTATCTCCAATTTACAATGCTGCCCTTTCATCCCTCCCCAGGAGACTCAACAACTTAGCCTCTAATAAGAAAAACAACTGTGACTCCAACAACTGTCGTTATAACACAATAGGTCACTAATGAAGCCGAAACCTAACCTCCACCAATAGGCGACATGCCAACGACCGTCGTTCAGACATGGAGCACAAAGGATCCAATGACATAATCAGTCTTGTAAAAGCCCTCCAAGAGGTTATATAGCTGAGTCTCCACACCAGTTATTTGGACCAGTCCCAGCCTGGTCAGCGGCGAGCATGAAATGATGAAGCCTCTTGGATAAGAGGTGAAACGTCTTCCAAAAAAAAATGACCAAGTCCAGTTGCGTTTGATTGAAATTTCATTGAGATATCCAATAGAAAATTGCTTTGAATTCAATTCAATTCAATTTTGGTTCAGTTTATTTCTATAGCACCAATTCATAACAGATTTTAACTCTTGGCATGTTACAAGAAAAGCCATTCTAATTAAATTGTACATGTGGCAAGGTACACAACGAGGGCCTGGGCGGGATTTGATCCCATGACTACCAGGTGAAAGTCATGTGCGCTAACCAGTCAGCCAAAGGGAATCCCTGTGGCCAAGCAGCCGGGGCACGTTATCTATCGGAGCCACAGTGACAGGACCTCCACACTGTCACATACATACATTCCAATCAGTTTAGAAATTCTCTATTTAAGTTGTATCATTGACATACAGCAATCCCTCATGCTGAGCAAGCATGTAGCAACAGAGATGAGGAAGTTCAGTTAAAGGAAGCATCATCCCACTAGATCCCCCCTGGCCTCTTCCAACAAGGTATCACAGCCTAGAAGGATGCCAGATCAGGTGTAGCTTCTATGGAGAGAAAAATACAAAAATACTGAGGAAAAAAAAAATTAAAAAAGCAAATAATACAACTGGGAGAAAAGTAGCCGAGTCTAAGCCTACAGTAGCATAACTACAGAGATAGCTCAAGATGGCCCAGCACTTATTTTAGCAAACAAGCACCAAGAAGGAGCTTGTGACAACAATCAATACCAGACGGAAAGCTCTCATTTTACCCAGACTATTACTCCTTTACAATCTCAACAGAAATATGAACAGCAAAGCTAATTTGTCAGAAAATATTTAATCAGCATATAAATTGATAATTTGTTCAAAAAGGAAAATGACCCAGTGAACTCAAATTAAACCCAGACTTCAAACTACGCTGCACATTTCCTGCCCCATGAACAAATTAAATAGACTCCCAAGGAGAAATCAATCTTCACGCTCCCATTGCTCTTACTCCAGCATTCCTAAATTGATTGGCCTCCCTGAATAAAGAAGCTGTGACTGTGTGTGTGCAAGAATGTGAACACAAAACTCAAAAAAGTGGAATTTTGCTAATTGTGGAGTGCTGACTAGTCTGTCAAATTAGCCTGCTGGGGGTTTCCCCTCCTGTACCAGCACACTGATGGATACCATTTGTCATGCAAGGAAGGCGACCGATCCCACCAACACACTCCCTGATAAAACTAATTAAGCCAAAGCCTTACTGACGGATGAAAACTAAAGGGAACTCTGACAGTGGGTTGAAATGTATCTTAGTTTTTACATATGGTGAACTTCCTTGTTTTTGAAGAATAACATTTTAAATTGTATTAATTCATATTTGTTTTGAGAATAAATGCAAAAAGTCACTACTTGACTGCATTTATATTTTTATGGTTAACAGTTTTCAAACACGGGACATTTTCTACAGTATTATGACTGGAATAACACATTTGTTGTAATGCTATTTTTTAAGTCATATATTTATGCATTCCTGAAAAAATACTTGAATAAAACTCCATAGTTGTTCCAGTCTTTGGAGGAAAACTGAAAAAACTCAGTTACATTCTCTTTAGCTACATTATTGTTGAAGACCTTCAGCAGTTGATCCGACCCAGAAGTCTCTAAGCTCAGGGCTCATCTGACTTTGCTCAGGTTTACCCTCTCTACCCAACAATTAAACCTCCATCATAGTTTTCCAGGGAATTCTTAGTTTTTGCTGCAATTAATTTCACTCTAAGGCTTTTACCAAACCTCTCCACAGGGAATGTGAAAATTATAACAGAGAAGTTCAGCAATCACAAACACTAATGGGCCCTTTGCAAGATTGGGATCCCAAGCACAGACTGTTGAAGGATTCAAAATTTGAGCAAGTGAATTTATGTGAGGCCTTCAATTTCTCCTTGGAAATCAGAAGAAGGAGCTGATGTTGATGCTCCCAACATCTTAATTCTTTCTTAGCTAGAAGGAGAACAGCAGGATTTACTAATTTGGCCCATAGACATACGGCAGTAAGAGTTTTTTTGGACCAAACACTGCAGCCAAGGCCACCTTTATCCACGGCCCAACCGGGTTGGTGGCTAGGGGCCTATGGTGCTTAAGGGCCCATCATTTCGGGTAAAAAACAAAACAAAAGAAACATTGTTTTATTACTCGTCAGGTTTTCTGTCAATCATCTTATATGCTAATTTAAGGCTGCTGATTGATCCAAATTACAAGTGACCTACTTCACCCACGTGGCCTCTAAAGTTCCCATTGCACCATGAGCTCACCAATCCAACAATTTAGTCGAATTTCAGGGTGTGGTCCTCTAGATCTAAAGAAATTTGAAAAAATGTTGGGGAAGAAATTTGAGAACGATGCTCAGAAACGGAAAGCACTTTGTGAGAAGGAGCTTTGAGACAAAGAAGTAAGAAAGTAAGAAAGAAAATACCAAAGATGACAGAATACTTTAAGTAAACTAATAAAGACGATGGACAAAGCTCGCTCACTGACACATCAAGGCAGAGAGGAGGATGCAGCCCCTGTAAGCACAGAGCAGACAGCACAGCAGGGAACCACAGGGGAGGAGGTATGGCCGATTTAAAATTTTATAGGTACACTGGATGTGTATTACAGATATCTACAAATCAATTCTTCCTAGAAGAAAATAACATTTTAGATATCCATGAATCAATTTGTCTTAGTGTAAATTAACATTTCAGATAATTGAAAAAAAAGTAAATGCAATTGTAAAGTTAAAAAATGTAAAATAAAACATTTTAAATTGTAAAATGTAATTCTTCCTAGGACAAATTACGTCACATTCCCCAATTCATGTGAGTGCCGTTTGCAGCAGCTCCTATCACAAATACATTATTCCTATCCAGAAGTAACATTGTGGATAGGATCAACTGAATTCTTACCAGGACAAATTCTAATTTTAGATAGCTGCAATTAAATTGTTACTAGTACAAACTACGGTTGAATGTTTTTGGACTCTCCAGGCAGCTGTAGTACTCCCAGTGCACAGTAACGTTAGCATTAGCTATAGTGTTTTTAACCCGATCACTGCAGGACCTGCAGAAGAAAACAGTGAACAACAATATCAGATTATCCTGGTCACATAAACACCAGCATCACAAAACGATTTTATAAATGTCCAGCAACAACTGAGAAGGTAAGTTAAGCCTCTATTGTGAGCTGCTGAATGATGATATGCTAACTTATTAAGCAAAGTTAGCACAGTGATAGGTTATGGTATGATTATTTGTGCATCTGAAATAAAACACCCATACTCCTATCTTAATCTCAGTTTTACACAGGAAAGGTCACGGCTGCAGGTTCAATTCAGGTTTAAAAGAAGCTATTTTTGAAAATAAAGTTTCTGCGAGTCGTGTTATTGCTGTGTGTTTACACAGATATATGCTATCGTTACACTATATATGTCATATGGTACCAGAGATATTATGAAATTACACACACACACGCACACACACACACACACACAAGGATGGGGTTGGCTACTGAGCCTCACTGCTGAGGGGCCTTTCAGCTGTTTAAGGTGGCCTAACATGTTCCCTGACAGGTTGAGAGATAGATAGAATAGAATAATCCTTTAATAGTCCCACCAGGGGAAATTCGGTCGTAAACAGCAGCCAAAGAAACAACAAATATACAACATATGTAACAGAACAGAAGAATATATACAAAAAAAACACAATAATAGACAGAATATGTACATCAACACAGAATAAGAATATGTACATCAGGTTGAAAATAATGTGCAAATTATATCGGTGTGGTTGTTTAGTGCAAATGTAAGATACAGTGCAGGTGTAAAATATTTACATTTGTTGGGAGCAGTTTTGGTTGTACAGTCTGACAGCTGCAGGGAGGAAGGATCTGCGGAAACGCTCCTTTGTGCATCTAAGATGCAGCAGTCTGTCACTGAAGGAGCTCTGCAGTTCAGCAACATTTCCATGCATGGGGTGGGAGACTCTGTCCATCAGAGATGTTATTATAGCCAGAGTCCTTCTGTCTCCCACCACCTGCACTGGATCCAGGCTGCATCCTAGAACAGAGCTGGCCTTCCTGATGAGTTTATCCAACCTCTTCCTCTCAGCTGTCGATAAACTGCTGCTCCAACATACAGTACTGTAAAAAATGACGGAGGCCACCACAGAGTCATAGAAGGTCCTTAACAGCGCTCCCTGGACTCCAAATGACCTCAGCCTCCTCAGCAGGTAGAGTCTGCTCTGACCCTTCCTATAAAGAGCATCAGTGTTGTGGCTCCAGTCCAGTTTATTGTTTAGGTGAACACCCAGGTACCTATAAGAGTCCACTATCTCAATGTCCACTCCCTGGATGTTCACCGGTGTCAGTGTGGTGGGTCTGTGTTTCCGGAAGTCCACCACCAACTCCTTGGTGGCCTGTAGCTGCTAAGGTCCTTGGGGTGGGAGGTCTTTGGTACTGGTACCACACAGGAGGTCTTCCTGTGTGGTACTTTCCCCAGCAACAGGCTCAGGTTGAACAAATGTCCTAAAATGCCACACAGTTCATCTGCGCAGCACCTCAGTAGCCTGGAGCTGATGCCATCTGGACCTGCAGCCTTCCGCACTTTGATCTTACGAAGCTCTTTCCTCACCTGGAGTGCTGAGAGGGACAAGATGGTTGGTGGAAGGGGATGTTGGTGGAAGATAATCTGTCTGCCAAAGTTGTAAAGAACTACACACTGACAGTCGGCTAATTGGACTGATAATTACTTTTTATGTGTGAGCTGTAAAGATTCAACAAGATATTGCTATATTAAAATCTGCACAATATTTCTCACAAAGCACTGTCTAGTATCTGTAATGATGCAAATTAATCTAGTTGGGTAAGTAAGCTACATCATCAAGGGGTCCACTCTGAGGATCACATCCCCTTGTTTCTATATTCAAAAAGTTTTCAAGTAGCCTTTGGAAGGCAAAACACTTCAGGCTGACTAAAAACACTCGATTGCAAACGCATTAAAAGAACCTCCATAAGATTTTGATCACAGACAAATACAAATATTTACTATGCATCATTGGCAAGACTAAAATGAGCAACTTCAACTAAAGTACAATTTCAAAGGAAGAGTCTGGACTCCATTTGTTCATCTCATGATAAATCTGGATTAAATAATTCAATGGTTAGAGATAAAAAAAAAATCCTGTTTGAAATTTCTGAAGTCCTCATTTTATTTGTGAACACAGAAATAAAAAAGGTTACAGAGCATTTCAGATGCAGTTTGTGATTTCTGAGGCATTTACTGTATGAACCCCATTCAAAAAGAGGGATTCTTATTTTTTCCAAAATATTGTTCAGAATCTAACCAGGAATAATTAATCTTTAAACACAAATGCATTTGCATTTTTAAATCCAGTCCTACAATTACAAAAATGTCAAGTAAAACATGTATTTAATCCAAGGCACACAAGAACACGAAAGGCTGTCAACCAGCAAAATCCATACAATTTACATGATCCCCCACATGCATTCATAATGGACATTATTTTAAAATGATTAAAATCATAATCAATTTAAAGAAATGGGGAAAAAACAGATTAGGGTCCAAGATGTTGTTTGTACCCTGCAGTCATATATATTTGTGCATCGTCTTGTACTGAGACCTAGACAATGTGTAGAAGCCAGATCTGACATCTGTTGATGAAAGATGGACACATTGGGACTGCATGACTACTTATTACAGGGAGGACAGGGACATCTTTCAACTTAGCTCATCCTTTCACCAACTTCACTCCAATGCAATACAATGCAGATTTTCTAGTAACCTAGAACACATCTCTAAAAGCAGTGTAAAGCAAACAATGTAAAGCAAACTGACCGCCAATCATGTATTACCCTACAGCAATGCTGCTAACATTAAAAAACGGTATGACTGAAGACCAGGAATGAATATTAATCATAAAATCTAAAAACATAATTATAACGGGGTATTTTTTATTTTTTTATCTCTTCAACTGACATTCTTGACGTGATTTTAAACATAAATTCACATATTTCCTTCAAAGATGTTTACCGTGACAACCATTATAATGAGCTTGCCGTTTTAAATTAATGGTCATCGCATGGAGAAAATCACTACAAAATTAAATTAATAAGTAAGACTATGTTTGTATTTCTCTTCCATGTTTTAAAGTAAAAAAAAAGCAACCTGCAGATTAACGCCCATAAGATTAAAAAATATTGCTGTGTCTTTAAACCAGGTGGCATTTTGATAAGTACTAATTAAACTTTCTATTTATTTCTTGCCAGTGACAGACTTCTTTCATTATTCCTGAAAGGTATTAATAAATGACAATCTGCTGCACATAATTACCTTTATTGACAAAATGATGTGTAAATCATTAGTCAACTCACTGTCTGCCAGTGAAGTGTCAACACTTTCCAGACTAATTGGAGGCAGTGAATCATTGATCATGTTTGTAAAGCTTCCTGAGGTGTTAAGATGCAGGAATTATTAAAACACATCCACACAGGTGCACAAATTATATATATATATATATATATATATTATGGCATGCCGTTCAGGAAAATATTATATATTTATATTGATATGTTGGAATATATTGAATAAACCTTGAATATATGGAATGAAAATCTGAATATATGGAATGAAAGTCTGAATATATTGAATGAAGTTTGAATATATGGAATGAAAGTCTGAATATATGGAATGAAAGTCTGAATATATGGAATGAAGTTTGAATATATGGAATGAAAGTCTGAATATATGGAATGAAGTTTGAATATATGGAATGAACCTTGAATATATGAAAGAACCTGAACAATATGAATGAAGTTTGAATGTATGAATGAACCTTGAAATATATGGAAGAAGTTTGAATTTATAAAATGAAAGTCTGAATAGATGGAATGAAGTTTGAATTATGAATGGAAAGTCTGAATGTATGGAATGAAAGCGTCTGAATATATGGAATGAAGTTTGAATATATGGAATGAAAGTCTGAATATATGGAATGAAGTTTGAATGTATGGAATGAACCTTGAATATATGGAATGAAGTTTGAATATATGGAATGAACCTTGGATATATGGAATGAAAGTCTGAATATATGGAATGAAACTTGAATATATGGAATGAAAGTCTGAATATATGGAATGAAAGTCTGAATATATGGAATGAAGTTTGAATGTATGGAATTAACCTTGAATATATGGAATGACGTTTGAATATATGGAATGAAAGTCTGAATATATTGAATTAAGTTTGAATATATAGAATGAAAGTCTGAATATATGGAATGAAAGTTTGAATATATGGAATGAAGTTTGAATATATGGAATGAAACCTTAGGCCTTAGTATTATGGGTATTGTAGCAGATTATCATACCTTTCATTATGTGTTTAATTAATGGTTTTGCTGAGATGAACTTTATGATTTAGGCATCAAGTTGCCCATTTCAACAACTGAATCTCAGTTATTTAATTTCTAACTTCTCATTAGGAATTTTCCTGTTTTTGAAACCTTGAAAACAAATTGGACTTTGTCAAAAGCGAGAGATATATGTATCGTCCAATTCATGAAAAGCAGGGATTATTTCCTTATTTGACCTTTTTTGGGGGGGGGGCAGTTATTACAGTAGCGGATAAATATGGAGGGTTTCTGTAATTTTGACAGATTAATTTGTCCGTTTGTCGTGCAGACACGTGGAATACAGTTAACTAAATTAATAAAAAGAGATTTACATTTGAAGCATTTGTGCATAATTTCATGGCATCTCATTATCAATGAGCTAGCAGTGTGTTTCAAGATTTACGGAGGCTTTGGAGCAGTCACAGTCCTGCTCCAAAAACCGTAACCCTGTACAGAAGTTGTGCTTACTACTGAACTTACTCCCGCTGAAGCAGTTAAAACTAAGATGATGATTGTATTTCAGTCTCCAGTGTGGTAGTGGAGCACAGATTCAGCTTTCAGAACATTTAATGCCTTGTCCACATGTAGCTGGGTATCTCAGAAAACTGAGATATTTTTCTACGATTTGGCCTGTCATCCACACATAAACTGAGATTTTCGGCACAAAAAAACCCAACATTTTTTTAAATCTGGCCAAATTGGAGATCTGCTATTTCTCCATTTTCAGCATATGTGTGGACGGATGAAAACTGAGTTTTAAGTGCTGTAACTTCACAAGCTGCATTTACACTCAGAAACAGCATTTATGCCCTCAGAGCTGTGTTGGAATCATCAATTGTCAAAGCATGTTTTGTTTGTTTACTTTTAGAGCTCTGTTACTGCTGCAGGCTGAATATAGAGAATAGAAAGTTACTCTGAGTGGATAGGATTTGGGAGAACTATTGCCCCTACAAGTTTGCCATGTCTATGAAAGTGCTGAAAAACACATTTATCCGGATTTTTTTTCTAAAGAAGCGGTGGAAAATCTTTGGGTTTTTTATTAAACGGCTATGTGTGGATATGGCCTAAATCCTTAGAAGTCCAAAACTCAAAACAATAGCTACTGTATGTGTAGTTCAGATCCATGTGAATAGAGGTATTTGTGACTTGTTTAGGCCACAGTAGGTGAACTTTTCATATTTTACGTTTAAAATGGGAGGTTTTTATTGTTAACATGAAGTTAATGGGGCCACAATCAGTGGTTGTCACTGTGGGAAAAAAAAATAAAAAGAATCTGCTTGAGATTGAACTTTCTGGCCTTAATTGTAAGTGGTAGATGTGGAGAAAACCAGGCACTGCTCCTTAGCAGCCCAACAAAACCCTACAGTAAAACATGGTGGTGGGAGTATCATGTTGTGGGGGTGTTTTTCAGCTGCAGGGACAGAACTGGTTGTAACTGAAGGAAAGATGAAGGCGGCCAAGTACATCCTGCAAGAAAACTTCTACCAGAGTAATTAGGACCCCAGACTGGGTTGAAGCTCCACCTTTCAACACGACAGTGACCTAAGCACACACCTAAAATAAAAAATGGTGTGGCTTTGGAATAACTCTGTGACCGTTTTTGACTGGCCCAGTCAGATCCTTGACCCAAACACAATTGAGCATCTCTGGAGACCTGAAAATGGCTGTCCACCAACATTCAACATCCAACCTGATAGTATATATAGATTTAAAAAGAAATTGGTACAATTTATAGCAGTAGTGGTGTTGTTCTGTTGATTAGAACAATATACAGAGCTGATGTAAACATCCATGTTTGTTGGCAGCAGTTTTGATTGAACAGTCTATCAGCTGCAGCGAGGAAGGACCTGCAGAAAAGCTCCTTCCTGCATCTAGGATACAGCAGTCTGTCAATGAAGGAGCTCTACAATCCAGCAACATTTCCATGCATGGGGTGGGAGATTCTCTCCATTAGAGATGTTATTTTAACCAGAGTCCTTCTGTCTCCAACCACCTGTACTGGATCCAGGGTGCGTACTAGAACAGAGCTGGCCTTCCTGGTGAGTTTATCTTATCTCTTCCTCTCAGCTGTCGATATACTAATGCTCCAACATACAACAATGTAAAAAATGACAGAAGTCACCACAGGGTCATAGAAGGTCTTTAACAGCGCTCCCTGGACTCCAAATGACCTCAGCCGCTCAGCAGGTAGTCTGCTCTGATCCTTACCACAGAGCTTGTTGCTGTAGGATAGTCTCATGAAGAGGATCAGGGTTGTCCATAATTTGTTTTAATTTTATGAATAATCCTTCTTTGCATCACTATCTCCAGTTGTTATACTGTATATACATAGAAAAAGGGTAAAATATATTGGAGGGATTTTTTCTTCCCCATTGGTAATCTCTGACAAAGCATCCCTGTGTTTCTTACTGATGAGCTATGATACTCATCTGCAATATGGATGATCACAAAATGATCTTATAATTTGTCAGCAAATTTTATAATTTTCCTCTTGGGATTTACAAACTATATTGCTTCACTTAAGTGAAGATGGTATTATAACAAATAGTTTAATTTTTTTTGCATCCTCTCTTTTTTTAATTAAATATACTGATTATAAAAGAAACATTATTTCATTGATAAATAAATGGTACATTTTGAAATCCATCCACTAAAGAAGGATTACATAAACCCAATCTCAAAAAATAAACACTAAAATAACACATCCTAGACCATAACGATTAAAATAAATGTTGAACTGCAGAGGTCCTTCAGTGACAGACTGCTGCATCCTAGATTCATGAAGGAGTATTTCTACAGGTCCTTACTTTATGCAGCTGTCAGATTTTATAATCGATACTGCTTCCAACATAGATTTTTACATTACTGATGTAAATTGCACTAATCAACCGAACACTACTACTGTTATAACTTGCACATTCTTTTTCACAGACTATATATACTAACTTATTGGAAATTACTTACATATACTTTTTAAGGCACAGTAAATGCAGAATCTGCACTTTTCTAAAATTCTAATTATTTAAACATCTTTAAGTATCCTGCTATTTGCACTCAACCTGGGTTTAACACCTTATCTGTACTTAACCTGTTTTTGTAAGTATTGTACATGTAAATATTTTCTTTCTGTTCTGTTTCCTGTTCAGTTTGTATATGTGTTTTTGTTGTTGCTGCTTTTAAGACCAAATTTCCCCTTGTGGGACAATTAAAGGATTATTTTACTCTATTCTTATTAAACACATTGTTCTTTACATAGTTGACAAAACAATTATACAAATAGAATGATCAATTATGAATGGAAATCAAATTGAACCCAGAGAGGTCTGGATTTGAAGTCACACTCCAAATTTAAGTAGAAAACACATTACAGGCTGATCCAACTTTAATTTAATGTTCTTATAACAAGTCAGAATGAGGCTCAGTATTGTGGCCTCCACCTGCCTGTACGATCTCCCTACAACACCGGGCATGCTCCTGATGAGGTGGCAGATGGTCTCCAGGGGGATCTTCTGCCAGACCTGGACTAAAACATCCACCAACTCTCATCTGTGGTGTAACGTGGTGTTGGTGGATGGAACACGACGTGATGCCCCAGATGAGCTCAACTGGATTCTGGTCTGGGAAACGGACAGGCCAGTCCAGTATCAATCTCTCCATTCTGCAGGAAGTACTGACACACTCCAGCCACATGAGGTCTAGCACTGTCTGGCATTAGAAGGAACCCAAGGAACTCATCTACACAATGTCAGAGCACTGGGTTCCTCTTTCTCCTTTTCATGCCAACTAGCTACGATAATTGACAGAATGTCTGCTGCAGAAAGCGTTATAACATTTTTTTAAAGGCAACAGCTTTTTTACGTGTCCAGTTGTGCTTTAAAATAAACTTGGAAAAGATTTAGGCACCTCAAAATCTCTGAATTTCCAGTTCTAGAATACAGAATCATATCCCACTCTTTGTGGTTAATGTGTTGAATTCCTGCATGTGCTGATTAAAAAGTGTGTTCAGATACAATACAACACAGAACTAAAACAAAAACCTGTTTTTGGTTAGCCATGAACACCAGTGACCTCATAAATAATTTTCCTTATTGTTAAAGTAAGATCAGAATTAACTGCTAAAATGTTTTAAGCACAGATTATTATACAGGGAAAAAAACAATAGTGAAAGCTGTGAAAGATAGATGAATGTTTTATTCTTGTTATGAGAATTTATTTGTGGTCAAAGATTTTCCTTGTGGCTCTTCATCAACCTTGATGCTCCCCGGTTAGGTCCCAATCCAGAAGGAAAAGTAGTGGATACACGAAGGGGAAGGTTGGCCCAGACACGTCATACTGAGGGACAAAAGACAGAAAAGGTGAACCACCAATGAAACAAGTGTTATGCACTTTTATTCCGTTGCTGACCAAATATGATTAGTTGTGAATTCCGTTAAAAAAGAAATCAAACCACAGGAAGTCATGCTAATGTTCTTAACTGAACAACTACCTTTAATTTAACTTCTGGTTGACAATTCAATTCATGACAATTACAGAACCTATGTTTTTAATTTCATTCAGTTTATGTATGTAAGGGTTATTCACAAAGAAATATTCTGTAGGTACTTTACAACATCTTTAAAATATTCTGAAAAGTGTCACATTTAAAAGAGAAGTCAGTGAGGTCATAAAAACATATTCTTGATTTCTAAGAATAAAAGTTGGAAAAGAAGTGATGATGCAATTTTATGTTGCTAAGGAAAGAACATCAGTTCCTTTAGTTCCTGGATTATCTCCAAGATCCTATCAACTCCGCCGAAAAACAAATAGAACAATAATCAATGATGCATTTTGTAAATAAAAAAGCCAGTATTTAAAAAAATCAAAGAAAACAGAAACTGTAAACGCCTGTATTAATTCTATAAAGTTAGTTTCATTAGCATTGAAATATTTGTCTTTTTCTTTAAAATTTTCATGGATTTATTTATAAAACACATTACTGAATTGTAAATTTTCACTAAAAGATATATTTTATATTTTAGCCAGTTTTATTCAAAGTATTTTATTCCAAAACCTGTTTCACAAAGTCAGCCTTTAATTCAAACAGAATTAAACCAAGTGGTTTAATTATTTCAAAACGGATAGTTTTCAGTCGAATTAGTTTATCTGCCAGTCAGTCTGAAGGTTGACCCTGAACGCTCATTGGCCGTTACTTAAACATTAATCATCCGCATATTCGGGTAATATTACTGGCACAGTGCGTCTTATGAATTCTCAATGGTGGCATGGCATTGTGGGAATATAGCAGCATTCGTGTTGGGAAGCTTGATAGTTATAAAGAGTGATGTCATGATGATGTGTCGAGTGTGGGCTGAGCCCTAGTGGGCAACACTATGTAAAATGTAAGTAAACATGGGGACTTCCTTCAGCATTCGTAAACTGTATCATCTGAAATGGTAAACTGGAGTGATGCTGAGGTCAGGGAGTTTCAGGCCTTTAGAACTGAGGAGCAGATTAGTCCTTCTCGGGGACTGTGAAGGTCGGCACCTTTTGGAGCGGCTCGCAAACAGTCTTGAGGAACGGGGCTTCAATTGGGATAAAAAACAAGTTATTTCGATCTATTTTCTACGGTTTACCACAGACTCTACGGTCTCGCAGTTGATATGCAACCCTGCACATGAACAGCCCGGACACCACCACTGTACCGCCACATAATATATTGTGAAATGCTGTAATGTGCACCTGATTGGGCAAATTGTTGCCACGGACTGTGTTCTTATGAGTGACCAGAATAGAATACAATAGAATAATCCTTTAATTGACCAACATGGGGAAATTTGGTTGTACTGTAACAGCAGCGAAAAAGTGATTGACAATATTTACATCATGCACTACAGATACAAAGGAGTAGGCTACTGTATAGTTGAAGTAATTAAGAAGGCTCATTGATGGGCAGTATTAATGCCAGCACTGATGGCAGGATTGTCTTTTGAAAGGGGCTAGTGAATGAAAACTATCCAGGATGATCTTATTTCTGCACCGGACCCCTGCTGAGCTCTGTAGCGTTGCGCTCCGCCTGAGCGAGAACGGCTTTATTTGTTGTTGGTTGTTTATGTCACTACGACTACACTAGGATTTGCAATGATATCAAACAAAAACACTGGCATAAATCACCTTACATTTAACGATAAAGACGGCGGGAGCGCGCAGAGACTCCAGCAAGATTTCTAAAGTCTGCCCGTCTTTAGTCTGAAAATCATTTGATGCACGCCCAGCAGTGTTGCCAACTTAGCGACTTTGTCGCTAGATTTAGCGACTTTTCAGACCCCTATATCGACTTTTTTTCAAAAAAGCGACTAGCGACAAATCAAGCGACTTTTTCTGGTGTTATTGGAGACTTATCTGGTGTTTTGGAGACTCTGGCGTGAAGCACGTATTGTTCTGAAGTTACTGTCCTCAACGTGAGCCCCTCCCCCGTCCCAAAGCACTTACAGGCGGCCAGTCTCACAGTAGCCTTGCGCAGCAGTCCCATCTACAGTCTATGGGCGGAGCAGAGAGAGAGAGAGGAGACCCTCACCACTCGGCGTCCGGACTGCAAATGAAATGCGCTTGCGCAAAAGAAAGCCGCCGCTGGCTTGCAGAGCGGGATTTAAATGTAAACGTTTCTTTGCTGTGACGCTGTCACACAAATAAATCACTGCATTTGACTCACACAACCTCAGCAGCTCAGTCACTTATTCACCTCGTCCACTGTGTGTGTAGCCTACCTCTCTGTGACATAAGATCTTGCTAGCTAGCTCAGCACAACTTAAAAAAAAAACAACTTAAAAAAAAAAAACCTAAGTAACTCTGCCAGAGTGTGTCTTTTGGGTCACTTTGCCGGTCCCAAGCCCGGATAAAGGAGGAGGGTTGGTTGTAGAGCTAGCAATTTCACCCTACAGAACAATCTTTTGATTAAATTTGCTGTTATAACATTTAACAATACAGGACAAAACTGATGTGTG
This sequence comes from Apricaphanius iberus, assembly GCA_028564705.1. Classification (NCBI taxonomy): domain Eukaryota; kingdom Metazoa; phylum Chordata; class Actinopteri; order Cyprinodontiformes; family Aphaniidae; genus Apricaphanius; species Apricaphanius iberus. The sequence continues at coordinate 5,665,530 of JAPXFQ010001878.1, read as the reverse complement.
TAATGTGGATCTAGACAAAGCATTAAAATCATTAAATGTTGTTAATGTTGAAATTATTTTTGTACATTTGTAGTTCTAAACATATTTAGGGTGTTTTTTACTCACTTTTGTCTCTCCCACGACGTTATTCCTCTCTCCTACAGCGTCCGTTACAGTTATTTGCAAATTGCCAATTATGCAAATTAGGCGATGACGTCATTTAGCGACTTCTAGCGACTTTTGGGACAGCCAATAGCTACTTTCCTTACTGAGGAGTTGGCAACACTGACGCCCAGCATATTTATTCCCTTGGTTTATGTGTTAGCGTCTGAATCGGCAACATTTGGATAAAAACCAAACACCACATAATTTATCTGGAATAAACCTAATTACGCTGATTTTACAAGAATATAAAGCACACACAGAGATGTTAAGATGTTACATCAAATTACTGTAGGTCGCAAAGCACAAGCTAACTGCAACCTGCTGCTAACTGCAGTTCACATGTTTTAATGTGTTTACAGTCACATATACGGGTATACTAAATCACATTCATCATCATATAAATATCTAAACTTACCCATTTCAGCTGTCGGTCTCCAGGCGAACATCCAGAGCTTCTTCTTGCAGCTGTGGTGTCGAGTGATAACATGGTTCCTCCAGCATGAGGCTGAAGTTGGCTTCTGATTCTAGCCTCTGATTCGGGACACGGCCAAAGGGCAATTCCACCTAATTTCTCACTGATCCAAGCAGCTTTAATCTGCTCTAGTCTAAAAACTACAAAACACAGATTCTTTAAACAGTGAAACATCAGTTGGAGTAACCTTTTAGGCATTTTCCTAATTATAAATGGAAGCCAACTTCAGCATTCAGACAGCCATACTAATCTACTACATTACCCATAATCCTTGAGGCCAAACTTTGATTCCATATATTCAAGGTTGATTCAATATATTCAGACGTCCATTCCATATATTCAAGGTTGATTCAATATATTCAGACGTTCATTCCATATATTCAAGGTTGATTCAATATATTCAAGGTTGATTCAATATATTCAGACGTTCATTCCATATATTCAAGGTTCATGCCATATATTCAATGTTGATTCAATATATTCAGACGTTCATTCCATATATTCAAGGTTGATTCCATATATTCAGACGTTCATTCCATATATTCAAGGTTGATTCAATATATTCAGACGTTCATTCCATATATTCAAGGTTCATTCCATATATTCAAGGTTGATTCCATATATTCAAGGTTGATTCAATATATTCAGACGTTCATTCCATATATTCAAGGTTGATTCCATATATTCAAGGTTGATTCCATATATTCAGACGTTCATTCCATATATTCAAGGTTCATTCCATATATTCAAGGTTCATTCCATATATTCAAACATATCAATATAAATATATAATATTTTTCCTGAACGGCATGCCATAATATATATATATATATATATATATATATATATATATATAAAACTGCAGGGCATAAACATAACATTAAACCTTAAGTGGAAACATGCAACATTATTAACATTTACACATCATCATTTGGGTTGAGAAATTGAAGTGATTATTTACCTCCTGGTAATGAACACAATGAATCTAAGTCAGGGGCGAAGAAAAGTAAGTCAGAAGCCGAGTGCTGAACAAACAAAGGCAGACAAAGAGAAAACAAATCCTCTTTACATTTGTAAATGTTTAAACGTATAAATGTATGAACATAAAAGAATAATAACATTCACAGAGCCAGCAGAAAAGACAGGCAGAAGTTATAAAGAAATTAGTGGAACGATAAAAAAGCAAGGTTACCTCAGAAACAAAACATGGGCTTCAAGAGGAATAAATAAAAGTAGACAACCAGTCAAAAAAAAAGAAAAAGAACAATCCTGACGATTACTTAATCAATCAAGGAAAAAATAAAACTACAATGGAAGGAATCGAGACACCCTAAGGGCAGCAACAAAAAGGGGTAGAAAAAGAGCTAAGGACAGATGAGCTGACCAGAAAAACAGATACTATATCAAAAGAGACAGAAAAGGGACACTATGTACTGAAAAACTATTGAAGATGAAAAGAAAAGTACCAAATAAAGAAAACAATCTCAGAGAGAAAAACAAATTACAATGAATGAGACATAAAACAAGAAAATGAATCTGATTAAACTACACCTCAGCAAGAGACAGTGTGTTAACATTAAAGTGTAAAGGCTTGTGCAGCTCATGCTGCTCAATGCTTTAATTCATGTTTACATATTTGTTTTCATATGGCCTTTTACATACAATATTTTATGCGTGTTTTGGTTTCACCAAATCTTTTCAGATAATTGCTTAAGTTGTTATAAAACATTTAAGGAAATCTAAACTGCAGACTAAGAGTTGGCTGTGGATCATAAAATGCTGTGAAATAAAATCAAATACCTACCCCATGTCAATGCCTTCATGCAATCTACTGGGATTTCTTACAGAGAAAACCTTTAACTGATTGGAATGTTTGTATAATTGTATTGAAATTACTTTTGTTGTAAAGTGCCGTGAGATGACATTTGTTGTGAATTGCCGCTATATAAATAAAAGTGACCACTAATGTGAGCTGCACGACGGCTAGAGAGAGGACGAATATGTGCATGGATTCATGATGCATCTTTGGCACAAAAACAAAAGGGCGGGGGCGACAACATATGTATCATTTCTTTGGCTGTTAAATAATTAATTACTATTAGGCTTGAATGTTGTGAATTCTGTTTTATACCATGGTTGGGGTGAATACTCGATTCTGATTGGCTGGAGGGTGTACATCAAATGGCAACGGAGTCTCAATGTTATTTGCATCATCCTCTGGACACACACAAGCAGTAAGTAGTGTACTGGCCTTCTGAAAGGATATTTTGTATCACGTAACGTAAGGTAAAGCCATCATCTCACTTCCCCTCACTGATAAATCGCTGCGGTCAGCTTGCTCTGGCCACGTTGCTTGGCAACACCTGTATACGGGAGATATTAAATAGTGCGCTCAACTTATATTAAAAAAAAACTTGCGATTTTAACTCTAATAATACTTTAACATGTTTTAATTGATTAAATATGTATTCCTTTCGTAAGTGACCATGGTATAAGCGGGATAATGCCCTTTGAGGTGTCCATTATCAGAAAATAATGGACTTCGCGGAAGCAACGCGTCGGACGGTTCACGCCTCTGCGTCGTCCATTATTTTCTGATAATGGACACCTCGTTGGGCATTATCCCTTACATATTTTAAATTGGTCCATGTGATTTTCTCGATTTTCTTCTTCTGATTTTTGTCTCAGAGTTGAGGTATAATGTACCTGTAATGAAAATTACAGGCCTCCCTCATCTTTTTAAGTAAGTGAAAGTGGCTGACTAAATAGTTTTCTGCCCCACTATAAATCAGCTCATCATTAGCAAGCATGACTGCTTAGTAAGACTGAGTCACAAAAATAAAATCAAAAATTCAATGTCTGTATCTAGTATTTTTTTCGTTTGTTTTATCTAAGTAGGACTTTATTTTACAGAATACTGGAAGACAAATCACAGTGTTAACAAGTACTGTGTCCTTAAACCTTTATAGATTTTTGTCATTTCACTGCTAGCAGACAGATACGTTTATCAGAGACAGATAAAACATTCTTGCTTTGTTTCCTACTGTTCATTTAAATTGCCTGCCAGTTTTATAATTAATCCACCTCTGATTAGACAGCTGAACTGACAACCAGCAGGGGTCAGGGGCTGTGAGGTCCAGAGATTGGAAAAGCAATCTGTGTTAATATCTAATCACTAGCAGCTCTCACTCAATGTGATGTGTTTCAGCCTTAATGTGAAGAAAAAATGGCTAAATCTAAATTCAGCTCAGCTACTTTTGTCTCCCAGCTTATTTGCATTAGACCTATATGGCTGCTCTCATGACTGGAGAAGCGGCTTAATTATTACACTTCCAGTCAGGTTTATTCTGCAGAGCTACTTTCACCTTTTTTTTCCCCCTGTAATGTAGAGTTTGAAACACTGAAGCACTTACAGAGAACTCTGGCTCTGACATGTGCCAACAAGACAAGACTGAGAGCGAGAACGAAGCATGCAAAACGTCTGGAACTGCTTTGTCATTGATTTCCAACATGGGAGCAAGCCATTCAGTGGTTAGACTCAACAGAGAATGGATTTATTTCACAAGGATGTATAAGTTGATGACCATCCACTAATCGTTGAGAACTTACAATGAAATTTGTATACAGAATGATCGTATATATGCACAGCACTGCTTAGATCTGACAAAGTCAAAACTATTTGATATAAAGTGATGAGATTTTGCCTGGTCCTTACTTTCTGAAAATGTTACTGAGCTTCACTGGTTGGTTTTAAAGGTATTGTGGAATTACATTTTAGTCAAGGTTAGGAATATATTGGTAATGGTTAGGGTTAAGAAACATGTCTGAGTTAGGCATAATGCAACCACTAAACTGAATGGAAGTCATTTACAGTACTCACTAATTAAAAAGCAAAAATGTGTGTGTGTGTTTGTGTGTTGCATAATTGTGCTTATAACTGATTTATTCTGTATACATCTTCCCTATGTCTCTGTCTTTTGCTTCCCATCATGTGTAGACATTATCAAGTGTCCATAATCACAATGCTGTATGCTTGCAAATAATCACATTGTTTAACTGGATTTGTGCATATGAATATGTAGTTGAAAACTTTTTTTTAGGTGCAGTGTATAGTAGCATATTTGTCTGTGTCAATGAGTTTTAAGAGTTTTAACGAGTTGGTGTTGCAAAACTGCCACTCCATAACTTGCTGGAACAAACATTTTAGTAAATCGATACATATCAGGCCTTACATAAATATAACTATTTTTGGAGGGTTGTGGTGCAGGTCAGTAAATAAAGAAACAGAAATGAGCAACAGAGGCAGATAATTTAAAGGGTTAACATTAAAATCACAAAATAACCACTTTGTAGGGAAGGATCTACAGTAGGTCAGCTGAACTACTGCTGCTTTGCTGCAGCCCTGCTTGCAGCAGTGTGGTTCCTTGGATGAGACGAGACCAAACCTGAGTGATCCCCGCAGGGAAATTAGGCCCTTGCAGAAGCAGGAGAAGTAATGGGATTCATCAGCACAAAACGACAAGTGGAATAAAGGCTCACAAACACAGTATTAAAAAAGCAATAAGAGGAAGAGACAGTGCATTTAAAAACAATTTGCTCCCTCGAAAAACAGAGGAAATGCTTGAGCACAACAAGGAGCCTTTGCTGCTGGGGGAGGCTTTACAAAGATAGAGAGCACCTTTAAAAACCATTATACCAGAATAACAATGACTATAAATGACCAGCAGGGAGAGGGATTTGGCACCAGGCCACCATGGTAACAGTAAATTATTTAAATGCCCACAGGTCATGACAAAAACATCTGATTTTGAAGTTTCATTAAAAACAGCAATTTAGGATAAGTATAAACAGAAAATGTATGTCAGTTCTTTTTCTGTGTGGTTAGTCCATCCATCCAAACTATACGAGAATTATACTCCACTTGGTGGTAGGATTTCAGCATGTCAGTATTGTACGATTTTTGTTCTGAGAATGTATATTTTCTTTTTATTCAAAACCAAACATTACTTACAGTGAGATTACTGTGCCCTTTAAATAATTTGGGAAGACCCAGATGATTACATCACAGTCTTCGAGAGTCTGATCAAATTAGGACTGACTATAGATTTCATTTAGTAAATTGTGGACCACCATAAGTCTGTTTGATGCATGGATAAAATTTAAAAAAGTTTTAAGGTACTGCATCTGTACATTTGTAAGCTAATTTTAACAGCATTGGAATGTGCTGCTATGTTCCCATACATATATGTGGAGGGAGGCAACCCTGTTACCAATATACAGGAGGGGAGATTCAATTACTTACGTAGCCTTTTTAAGAATATACTTCTTACATTTCATTTCTTAGATGACTACTTTTTATCTTTACTTGAGTAAAAATGTGTTAAAGTAGTCTTACTATTGAGTACATTTTTTGAGTAATTTACAAAGGACAAACTCCACCGGCCAAAAGTAAGGCCATTGCACAAGTGACAAAAATTGCAGTTCATCCCTCATCCACTAGGGGCTGGCTCCACAAAGCAGCCAGATCCCATTGACTCCCATGTTAAAAGTGTGGACTTTACAGCAGAAATAAACATGCTTAGAGCATGGCTTAAACAAAACAAAAAAAATTACAAAAGTCCAATGGGGATGACTTTAAATAAAAATAGTATCAATTTAGATGTAAATTCTTGAAATTACGAATTAAAGGGGCCGTATCCTTTTGATGGACAGGTCTCAGATTAGAGAATTTTTGTCAGTAATTAAAACTATATTTCTGCAGTGTATTTAAGATGGGTCTGCTTGGTCAGATATTGGTTTGAAAAAAAAAATCTAATTATTTTTTTAATTATTGTTAAAATACTTTCAATTAAAATTAACATTGTTTTAGAGACAGTTATAATCCAACAAGGCTTAATGATTTCCTTTGACGAAATTATTGAAGCTGCCATGAAGGCGGTGGGGTAGCAGATTCACTCGACCACAGTTTTCTCATTAAAATACCCGCTAGCCCCCCGTTAGCTCAAGTTAACTCATCTCTACATCTTCTCAGAATTTGATGGGTGTCAAACATCCGCCACCAGCTTCACAGCCCAACACTCTGCTCCACCTCTTTACCCCTTTTTTGAATTTTCCAGGAGAGACGAGTTGCGTGAAGCAGCCAAGATGAATGTGGTGGGAACAGCCCATTAGGCTTCAATTCAGCTCTTCAGAAATCTACAGGCAATGTCATGGAGGCCCTTATATCCATGCATATATACAGGCTATGGTAATATACCCACCTCTGCTGGGTTACCATTATTCTGATGCTTGGTGGAAGCAAAAATAACATGTGGTTAGCAGACTTGAGCACAGTCTTTTAAGGTGCATAACCTGCATGTTTATACTTTTTTTAATCGACATCTTAAAAATGAAAGATTCATTACTACTCATCAGCTCATTGGAAGGAAGCTAACTTGGAATAGGGAGCCTAAATAACACCCATATACTTCTGGTCCATCCCCTACTTTAAAAAGAAATAGGAACGAAAGTCAACAAACCGATAAAAATTATTCTCTGAAATTCACAGACATCATATGTTAGTTCCGTGGAACATTTGCAAAGACATTACAATGCAGAGAAAGTGTTAATTTCGACCGGCAGCAGAAGTTATTTTTTGTTTGTTTTGTATGACAACATCTAGTGGACTACAAATGAGCAACAATAAGTAAAAATGGCATTAAACATGGAGAAAATTTAACCACGTGAAAAGTAGCAGCTATGCCAGGGGAGAAATAGTGGGTTGAGTGAGAACCAGCATGTAGAACAACGTATACAAGGCCTCAGTCAGTATTTCAAGTGCTTGCTAATGTTAGCTCCTTGACATCATACATGCAACTTATGAATATGAATTTTCAAAAATCACAAGAAAAACAACCGAAATATAGATCATTGGTTATCATTTAAATTGAGTTAGCCTACAGCATGTGGGATTCAAGGCATAAGGCAAAGAGGACTACAAAATAACTTATACCTCCATTGATTTATTTTTCTTTTTTTTCCAATCAGGGGACACCAGGGCAAACGGGAAGGGGAGGAGACTTTGGCTCCTCATAGGTAGCTCTGTCTGCCATTAAAAAAACCACAAAACAAAGTGAAAAATAGTTTCCTTCAGGAATGGACAGCTGCTGGTAAAACACCACACTTGCTTCTGAAAGCATGCATGTTCCTGTGTGACGCCTAATCATCACAGGCCTAAACTCTTAATTGGACTTCGGCTAAACTCTTTAAACCTTTGGCTTGGTCTCTGCTTGTGGGACTCGTTTATCAGCAGTAGTTCTATTTGATATAGAGTAATGAGATATCAATACCATCAGAGGGAAGCAGCCACAGCGGCCAGCATGCTAATATTACTGTTCTCATTAATAAACATGTTCCAGAGTGGGCTACACAATGGATTAGCTTTGTTTGCTTTGTACTGCTGTTGATTAAAGTCAAACATTGAATGCTTCCAAGTTGCATGTTCAAGAAATACTTAGAGGGTAAAAGCAAAGCCATGGGGATATAAAACATGCTGACGATAATTAAAGATCCTCTTTGCATGGCTTTGTTCACATTCATTCGTCTTTGTTTTTAATGTTAGAGCCAGCCATTACATTGCCAAATTATATATATGATGTAAAGAGGAGTATCAACCCATGCTACAATGAAGAGGTAAACAAGTTCTAGAACTAACCCCACATTAATAAAAGCTTAGCTCTGGTCTGTTGAGTAAACTCTCAACTTGGCCAGGGTGCAGAAAACGAGCTTGAGGCAGGTTCACTGAGACCGAGCAGCAATTTGCAATATTTGAAGCTACATGTTTGAAAGTCAGCAGTTCTGTTTGAATCTGCCCAATTATAGACTAAACAAAAACAGTGTGAAATATGAATAAAAAAAACTTAATTGCTATCATCCATTTCATTGTAGGTGCCGATTAGTCACCTTTACAGAGCTGGTTTCATCATAGCTGTTTGCCAGTGAATCTATAAACGTAACTCCACTCATTGAATCTGGTCTTTTAATAGGGACTGTTTATAAAAAGAGCAAGGACGTGTTAACTTCCAGCTTGCAACACCATCCATGGATACAATCTGGAATAAGAACAGTTTGTCAGTCACAAGCACTTTTATTTGACATGCCATTTACAAATTGCTTTGTTTAAAAATGATTTGTTTGTTGTGATAAAAGAGAGCTTATAGAGTTTGTTGGCCGCTGAGTGTCCGAAATGTAAAATTAAACCCGATTCCCTAACCCTGTGTATCCAATGCTACTCCTTACAGCACAATATCCTGCACGTTTTAGACGTTTACCTGCTTCAGCGCAAGTTAATAAAATTGATGGATAATCAACAAGGTTTGTCTGAAACGTAATCATCTGAATAAAGTGTGATAAAGCAGGTAAATAACTAAAACATGAAGACCAGTGTGCAAGCAGGGGTCGGAAACTCCAGCCCTGATGGGCAGGTGTCCTGCAACTTTTAGATGTGTTCCTGGCAAAACATACCTTAAGTCAGCTGGATGAATTACCACTTATCCAGAGTCCTAATGACCTGATTATTTGACTTAAGCATGAAATAGCAGATGCACATCTTAAAAGGTGCAGGACACTGGCCCTAGAAGAGTGAAGTTGCTGACCCCTGCTTTAGATTGTGCCCAGTTGCATCCGGTGTTGTGCAGGAGCCTGTTGTAGGCGGGTAATCAGTCGGGGTTTGCAAGAACAACAGCGATAAGTCGTTAAATAAACAAAACCCTGATGCATGCTGCCACTTCTAAGATCATTTTGAAGGAATTCTGTCAAATCAGAATACAATTTACCTGATTAAAGGCAGGAGATAGTCTACCGAATGTAATAAGGTCAACAAAGTCCAGGTTGTAAACAATATCGAATGTCCTCAGTATGCCAACTGGTGTACTTCATCCTAATATATGTAAATTTTAAAACATCATTAAATCCATTTATTGTCCATTTTCATTGCCTTTTCTTTGAGTTGAGGGTGTATTCTAAAAAAGCATATGTGATTTAAAAACTATTCAAAAAGTATGTAATAACCTGTTAAAAAAAGACAAAACAAAGTCAGAGCAAAACTAATACCTACAACTGGGTAAACCATATTCACTTTTTGGGGTAAAGTAGGTGCTAGTTTTTGAATTACAATCAATTCAAACTCCTTTTTTTGGCAGAATAAAAGCAATAAGCAAAGGTAATAAGCAAACAAATGTGTTTTGTTATATAAAATATCAGTGCAGAAACACACAAAATATAACTTACAAAACATCTATCTAGAAGTTGCAATAATTCCCCCTCAAACAACAGTGCTGGTTTTCACCTAAAAGGGGGGGCATAGTGTGATTTGTGGGAGATATACTGTGATATAGCATTAATAGGAATGTTTTTGATTTTCACAATGAGAGTATAATTTACATTTATACTTAATTTAAACATACCTAATTGTGCTTCATTTACACTGTAGACAGTCATACAATTGAGAAGATCAAGTTTTCTTGTTAAAAACGGTAAAAAAAGGAAACACCAGATCATTTTTTCTTTTTAGAGTTCGATCACAAAGGGTTGAATCTGCTCTAATCTACATTTTTTGAGAATTTACATACTTGTGAAACACAAAGGTTTCTTCTTCAGTTCATCATAAAACAGATGCATGCCTACTCCATATAAAACCACGTTTTCATTTCACAGAGTCCGTCTTGGATTCCCTGTCAACATCTCATACATTTGATTTTGCCTTCAGGTAATTATTTTCAGAGCTCTTCAGCCACTTTACATTCCAACCAGAAAAGACCCATCTAGCTATATCAGTTAGAAAGTTCCCTGAAAAAAAAAACGTTCTCGGAGACTTTGGACAGGAAAATCTCTGGAGACGCAGTGATCAGATAAAGTTAGATGAAAGGTTTAGATCAGTTACGCAGACAGCCTTCAGGGGGGTTAGATAGGAATGAAAGTCTCTGAATATTAAAAGATCATGTTTCATAGAAAAATGTGCATTCCCTTATTACTTTACCTTCCTTTTATTGACTAAAACAAGTCAGAAAAGGAAGGGTTATCTGCACAAATTTCTAACCAAGTCTATGTCTAAAAAGTATAAGGATTCAGGATGAAAACATATTGCTTGCTGTGCCAATATTTTTTTTTCCTCTGGTATAAAAACAGGATTTCTCACCTTAATCTTTTTGTCCCATTAACATATGAATTTATGTTTTTTACTTGCTTACATTGTCTTTTGGCATTTACATAGTGTATTGGATTTCTTGCTTGATAAAAAAATAATGCTTACATTTATTTCAGCACCACATATATATGCACACAAAGTTCAAATGAGCTTTCAAGCAGGAGAAATGGAAGGCTGGATATGCATCTTCCATCTGTGAAAGTTTGCCACAGATGGAAGATGACCTACCTGATGAGTCCTTGGATAGTTCAGAAACTGGATGTTATTGAGTGGAATGATGTAAGACCTTGGGCCCACTCCTCAGACAGAAGCTCTTTAATTTAGGTCTTTTGGCTGCTGCTGCAGTTAAAGCTTCAGCTCTGTCCACAAATTTTATTTGAAATGGAGTCTAAAAAACGACAATGCCACTCTATGACCCACAGAGTATTTTATAGATACTTCATTATCTTAGTAGTAAATCTAGTTGAGTTGTGTCATACTGGAAGTCTCATCCATCACCAATGTTCAGTGTTGTGGTTGAGGGAAAGGTTCTGATCCATCATTTTTGGTGCATGGACATAAAAACGAGCCTCTAAGTGTCCCACACCTTTAACAAAAACCTTACCTCATAATGTAACCACCTCTGTACTTGACTGTGGGGATGTCATTCCTGGGGTCATGACTAGCAATTGTCACCCTCAATGCAATACAAACTGAGTGGATACTACAGCACTTACTAGCAAACCTCTAAATCTATTAGATGTTACACGACAAACCCAAAATAGGCTTATTAATGTGCTTTGGCAGGAGGAGCTCCATTACAGCATTGTGTGGTGTTCTAGTGACTGACATCCCAACTGCTTTAGGATAATTGACAAGCTATTGTTGTGTAGCCGTGAGCTTTCTCAGGATCATTCTCACACCATGAAGCAACATATTGGTTCATGGGAATAATTGATGGAGACTGATAATACATTTATATTTCTTCAGCTTCCCAAAAAATACACATGCAAGCTTTTATTTTCTTACTAACCTTTGTCAATTATCTATGAGCACAATCAAGCTGTGTGCAGATCTTTTTTTTTTACACATAAAAAAAATGACTGATTCATGTGCCATTTGAGGAAATGACCAGTGTTGGGACTAACGAATTATTAAGATGTCACATTGACTACATTATTATTGTGGTAACGAGCACGGTAACTAGATAGCCAAAATCATGTACCTGGATTTTAATAGGGTCGTTATTTTTTACTTTGTGTGCCTAAAGGCAGGATTACTGAAGATGAGGTATCCATGGTGCAGTTCAGTTTTCAGTTAAGTTTCCAAAGAATGGATAAATCTCCATGTTTATGTTCAATAATTTTTGCACTATTATCGATTCCTACAGCTCCTATAGACAAGTTTCACGGGCATTTCCGGTTTACTTCCGCAATTGGTCTATTTCTGCAAAGCATTTGCAGTTACAGTGATAGTCTGGCTCTCTAAATGAATTACAAATTTTAAGAATTGTATTAAATTGACCTCCTGGCCTTAAATGTGATATAAAATAAGTCATTTTATGAATTATAACATTACGGGTAAGTCCCGCCTTCCCGTATCTCAGCTATGGCACAAAAGCCACAGTGCCGTCCACTTGAACCAATCAAGTGATGCCAAGGGCTGTCAATCATCACAAACGCTGTTTGCTTGTGCTCGTAACGCACATGCTCAGTTTTATGTTTAAACGGAGCCTCCGAACCGAGCCTCCGCCATTAGTCCCAAGAGCAGCTATGGATCAACACTCAGCAGACGATACTTATTTCAAACCAAAAAACCATCCTCACCTCCGATAACTCCATCGTTGTTTTCTCTCTCTCCTCCGCACGTCTTGGCCCATTGACCTAGCGCGTGCATGGAAAAGTAGGCGCGGCTTCAAGACCAGTCAGAAAGGGAGGGGGAGGGAGCTTGGGTCATTTTTTTTCAATTAATTTCCCTCTCCCTCTTTTTTCCTAGAAAGTCCAGACCATCACTTTAAGTGAGATCAGCATTCATTTATATTTGATATAGATGGCTTTTGAAATGGGAACATTCTCATCTATTCCTCATAAAAGACGGTGCGTTTTCAATTCCTCACCCAGCTACCATATCAAACTGGGAGGATAATATGACGAAATGGCCAAATGTTACAACAAGCAAAATATTTTCGTACTTTGTCGAGTCCATGGCGGTAGACGGGAATGCCATGGACAACCTGAAAAGCGCCGAAGCGTATCAGTAAGTACACATCGACAAAGTCGGCTGTGTGCTGACACACAAACAAAGCAATTTTTTGTACATGAAGGCGGGCGTACAACCAAGCCAGTGTCTTAATGATTCGTGCCATATCGCTTGGGTGGTGGTTACGGAGGATGTAGAGGTGGCTGCGACTGTATAGCCGGACCCAGTCGGTCATGCAGCCACGCAGCTGTCGTTCTATGGAAGGTAAGTTCAATGTTTATTTGTTGTTGATATTGTTACAATTGCTTTAATGTGTGTGATGTAGTGGCACAGTAACACTAGAATCATTTTGACCGCATAGAAAAGAATGGAAAACTTTTAGACAGCAGCAGCCCGCCCAGCCCGCCGCATCCGTGTTGCTAAGCAACCGGGTAAAAATGACAGAATTTGATTCAGTCGTTTCCACGAGTTGCTGCATCCACGTACGGCACAATATGTCCCAGAACCTTTTTATGGGTTTCACGGTATCCGTTTTCAGTAATAGATTTCGGGAGCTGCTCTTAGGTGTGTTTTTTTAATTTGCGTAGTTCTCAGACAAAAATTCACAGTAACGGCGGTAACCGGAAGTTCTTAGCAGAAACCAACAAAGATGGCGGCACCCATTGTTCTAACTGGAAAATTTGTGTATATGGTCTGAGGCATGGATTAAAGTTGCCACTGCTAAAAATGTACTTTCTACCAATTTCCATCGCAAAAATAAATACACGTATAAAAAATTTCAATATACTTTGTACTGATACTACAAGTAAAAATTATAAACTGTTTAGCACTGTGCCGTATCAACCCCAAAAAGATGTGTTTGCATTTTTAGAGGGGTCAAGCAATATAAATAGATTAAATCAGACGGAGAAAAGGTGACATATAAAACAGAAATGGTCATTTCTGATGTATTTCCATTCAGCTTTTCTGGCTTTCCATTTAGGGAAGCAACACATTAGTAAGAGAATTCTCAGTAAAAACAAAGTTACTTTCTCTATTAACTAGGTACTTTGAAAATAACGAGTAACTTAAAGTAACTAACCCAACATGGGAAATAAGAAAAACATTTCCGGTGGGTAGGAAAGGATGGATACGTATTTCATGCTCCGACATCCAAATAGATTTAAACTTTTATAAAATTATTACTTGACCCCCCAAATAAATATATAAAAATAAGGACGATATTTGTTTTGGTTGGACAAATCTAAAAGAAAATCAGATTAAATATGTGTGTACATTGAAGTATTTAGAAGTTAATTTGGTGTTTACCCAAAAAACCTTCTGAAACTGCTCCTCACATTTGTCAACAGAAAACCATAGTTTATCATATTTGAGCTGAGAATTATGCCAAGCAGAACACTGTACATGGAGAAAATGATATCTCCAATGATTCATTTAGTCTTGGATAAAGACTAAAAAGTTGATTCACTGGATCTTTTTAACTTCAAAATCAAAATGATCATTAAGATGGGTAAGGTTCACAGTAGTAAGATTATATCCCAAACTAGGTCCTGTTGTATCAGCTTTGTATTTTTGCTGTCAAACACTTTACTCTAGGAGGCAACACATCACGTTTTCCCAATGACCCAGAAACCCACTCTGAGAAAAGTGTCAGGTCGAATCTGATGTTGAAGCGAGTCTGCAGGGTTGTATTTTGGCCCATTCATCATCTAGGCTCATACCAATAATTAGTGGAAGGACACCTTTTCACATTTCTGCTGCTTTTCAAGCTTATTCATCAGCCTCAATGTAACAGCCAGAGTAATGGCAAATTGTGGCCTATCATTTCAGGTAAAAAACAAAAGAAACATTGCTTTATTACTTGTCAGGTTTCTGTCAATTATCATATATGCTCATTTAAGGCTGCTGATTGATCCAAATTACAAGTGACCTATATCACTGACGTGGCCTCTAAAGTTCCTATTACACCCTGAGCTCACCAATCAAACAATTTAGACAAATTTAAGGGCGTGGTCCTCTAGATGTAAAGAAATTTGGAAAATTGTTGGGGAAGACATTTTAGAGCGGCGCTCAGAAACGGAAAGCACTTTGTGAGAAGAAGCCTTGAGACAAAGAAGTAAAATACCTAAAATACCTAAGCTGACAGAATTCTTTAAGTCAACTAATAAAGAAGACATAGCTCGCTCACTGACACACCAGGCAGAGAGGAGGATTCAGCACCTGTAAGCACGGAGCAGACCCTACAGGAAGGAACCGCAGGGGAGGAGGTATGGCAAACCACTTTAACATTTTATAGGTAGACTGGATATGTATTCGAGATAACTACAAATCAATTCTTCCTAGGAAAAAATTAGTTTCTAGATAGATAAAATGTAAAAAATAAAAAATTTTAAAATGTAATTCTTCCTAGGACATATGGCGTCACATTTCCTATTCCTTTGTGCAGCGGCTCCTATCACAAATACATTATTAGGACCAACTGAATTCTTACTTGGACAAATTTCCAGACGGCTCTAGTACTTCCAGTGCATCGTAATTTTAGCATTAGCTATGGTGGTTTTTTAACCCGATCACTGCAGGACCTGAAGAGGAAAACAGTAAGCAACAATATCAGATTATCCTGGTCACATAAACACCAGCATCACTACAAGGTTTTATAAATATCCATCTACAACTGAGAAGGTAAGTTAAGCCTCTGTTGTGAGCTGCTGAATGACGATATGCTAACTCTTTATTAAGCAAAGTTAGCACAGTGATAGGTTACGGTATGATTATTTGTGCATCTGAAATAAAATACCCAAACTTCTATGTTAATCTCAGTTTTAAACAAGAGAGGTCATGGCTAATTCTGAGTCCATCAGGAAAAAACAGAAGCCTCACTGCCTGTAAGGACAGAAAGTCATCCTGCAGTTTCAATTCAGGTTCAAAAAAGGTACCAATTTTTGAAAATGAAGTTTCTGTGGGTCATATCAACAGCTGGTTAAGTTGGCCCTGGTAGTGAGGACCAGTGTCGGGAGAAATGGCGTTTTAAGTATAACAGTTTTACTGTGTTCTTTTCAAGGTAAAAGAGTCATCTAATTAATTACTTTTCCCACCGTTAAAACAACTTTACCGTTACTGGGAATGTAGTGGCGCGTTACTACAATGTGCTGAATGAAGAGCAGCAGTGTCACACTTCAGCTGCAGGGAGATTGATGAGATGTCAGTGGTGATTGTGCAGTAGGCGGATACCCTTAGTGCTCTTGCTGTATCACTGTGAGCTGTAAAGATTGCAGTGAATTGCGTTTCGGATATTCGATGGATATTAGTTTGCATAAAGCGGAGAGAGACCCGCTCCAATGTCATCCCTAATTTTCAATGCCCTCGCTGTGCGCCGCTGCACACCCAGCAGCTTTTTGCAGCTTTTTGCAGCAGCTTTTCGCAGCAGTTTTTCACTCCAGAACTGTGGTGATAGAGTGGATACATCGCCTCCAAAGGCTCCTGCAGGCGGGGCTTTTGATTAAGATTTGGTTTTCGATAAATCCCCATGCATCCCAGACAATACCTTTAAGATCTACTAACAAAGTAAAAATGATTTATTTATTTTGAATTAACATATGTACTATTTATTATTAATATGCTACTGTAAAATTAGTTAAGTTTTCGTAATTAGCTTCCAGTTCATGTGATCAGGTGGCACCAAATCAGTCTAAAAATGTCTTACTACAGACAACTACATAGTACACTACCCAATTTGCTGTATTACAGATGCATAGATTTCAATAACTTAATAGACAAATTTTCCTATCTTTCTTTTTACTGAAATTTGTGTGCCTTAGGTTTGCACTTTAAAGTGGACATGGCATGAAATTTGAATTTTTTTAGGTTTTTGATCATATCTTTTAGTCCCCCCGGCCTGCCGACGGCCCCTAAGGGGTTAAAATGACTGATTAGTCTTTCCTTTGTCCCGGGGTACGTCTATCTACATCGTGAAATTAGCACTCAGAAACAGGCTGTTTGGCAGTTCGGCATATGATGACACGTTTCAGCATATTGCGTGTTGAGTTCCAGCCAATTACCCCATTCCCCAAAATACACCCTCCAAGTCCCTCCCCCCGCGGCACGGGGAACTACGGTAACAGGCAAACAACAAACACACGGCATGGAGTCCAGACCGCATCCAAACTGCACTGTACCTGTGTGTACAAAAGAGAACATAAATCTTTTTGTCCTCCCCACTTCTGAGCCACTGAAAACCTTGTGGATAGATTTTATTTATGTAGGGAATGTGGCTGACTGACTGCCGAAGCGTGTGGTAGTTTGTGGCAAGCATTTCTTGATTCTTGGACGACTGTTTTTCCAACTTGGGACAATACAGTAGTGGATTCACAGATCGTCTTAAACTTCTACCAGGATTAATACCAACTCTCCGTGAACCAGCAAATATCCCTGTACAAGTAAGCATTTTCCTCAATAATGTCCTTCAGTATATATTTATTGCCATATTGGCTTTGAATTGATATGATTGAGTTAAAAAAATTTTAAGTGGGAATTTTCCTTAACATGTCGCTTCATATATTACATGTTGGCTTACTGTATAGCTTCAGTACAGTACAGTTGCACATTAAAAATGCACATTATTCAGTTAACGTGATGTTTTCGGACATAAATTAATGCCAACTCATTAGTGGAAGTAGCTGTGTAGACTTTCACAATAAGAGCAATGTTAACTTTGATGAACCGGAGTGCTTTATTTGCCGAGCATTTACTTATGGGAAAATGGTCAATTGTGAGGTTTGATAACCAAGTCTATATAACATTTGATTTATGTGATGTACAGACTGGTGATATCCAAATGTTAGGTTTATTCATATTTTAGTTAGTTCTACCATAGTTGTAGTTGTTATTTTTCATGTGAGGACACACATTCATTCATCTCCCTCCTCACATGTGTACCATCCAAAACTGTATCGTTAACTGTGTGGAAATAACAAAGAACAAAATAAATATTAAGGCCTCTTCTCCATCCATATCTTCTGATACGCTGAATAGCCTTAAGTGGTGCTATGGCAAATACTCCCTAGTGTGAAAGGTGCGATCTCACCCTGAATCAATACCTTAATAGACAGCTCAGTGTTTCATCCACTACAGGAGCAGTCTGTGTTGCAGCAAAACTGTTGAAACCCCAGCACAAAAAAAACTCAATTGTGGTAGGATAGTCCTATGAAGAGGACACTCAGGGTTGTCCAATATTTATAAACAGTCAGCTTTACATACAGAAAATGTTAGCCAGTTATTTTAGGAACTGGCAAAAAGATCGATCGTTTTGAGGGCCATGTGTGAATGTGATTCAGGAGTTCAAAATATATATATTCAGTTGATCCCTCCTACATAGAATTTTATAAAAAGAGCAACATCTGGATCTGGAAAAGCATCTGGATTTGTCCTTTATTCAAACTCAAAACTGTATGGTTTTTCTTAGCCATATTTAGAAATAGTGATTAATCACGATTAATTATCAGTTACCCTACAATAAAAAAAAAATAAATAAAGAGTTTTTTGGACAAAGTTTGTATGTTTTCCATTTTTAAGCACCGTTTCAAGCAGTTTAAGCACCGGTACTGTTACAATCTAAACGATACCCATCCCTAACCCTGATCACTACTGAGTGAGTGATATGTGGACATCTTCGCTGATTCCTTAAAGGGCCACCTTTGAATGGAAAGGGCCAACAGATTATTTAATCAGATAAAAGATCTGGTAAAATTATCTAAATTTTCCGATTGGTGCCTCGTGATGTCTTTTTGTTGTTTAATAAAAACATTTCAGAAGAAATTTGCCATCACCGTTTGTGATTCAGTGACAAAGCATCAAGCGTGTTCTGAAGGTAAAGAGGAGGTCCAATCATGTACAGGCACGGTCTACCTAATATAGAAGCTGATTAGTGTATGCATTGTTTTAATTCGGGATTATTTTTTTTTTCTTTTCTTGTAGGGAGATGTTCTGAAATCCTTGAACATCCGAATAAAATGCCCAAAGGAGCCAGTCACCTCATTTCTAAATCAGAGCCCTCTCCCTGTTAAATAAGTCCTCATTTCAGCAATTAAAGCTGAAATCCATCTATTCATCTCCTGCTCTATCCTGCCATTACTAAGGAACAAGACACCTTCATACTTGACTGCTCCCACTTGAAGCACACTCTGACCCAAACCTGAAAGGAACTTTCTACCGTTTCTCGTTGGCTGAGAACTAGCCTACAGTTTTGAGGTTTTTGGCAGCTTCACACTCTGCCACTAAATACTTACACAGACGCTCAAGGCCAAAACGCATAGGTTAAAAGCTGAGAAACTGATATACACTTTTAGTCCTGAATCAGTCACCCTCTTTTCCACAACTACGACAGACACCATCAAAGAATATTACACAGGAGCACTGAAAAAGTGTATGTACTGTAATTATCCTTGTTGATATTAATCAACATATACACACTGAACTGAAATAAAGTTTAAATCCAGTTTAGGAATAAATATAATATTGAAATATCTGAATGGTTCATTGCTTTTTCTTCTTAAATTGGATTCACACTGTGCAGTTTCCAGCCTCTCCCTAAGAGCTTAAAAAAATATAATCTCATATTCAGAGACTGGGTGGAACTAAATATTTTGGGAACCAGTAAATAAAAAAAACACAAACTGGATTGTTGCCATTACAAAGACAGTACGTTTGCCAGTTGGCGGTGTGTGAGAGTTCACAGTCACTCATCTTTATTTGAGGGTGTCTCCTTCATTACTCGCTCTCATCAAGCAGGTAAGGAGCCACAACGAGGCTTTGTGTGCGTGTGTGTGTGTGTGTGTGTGTGTGTGTGCGTGTGCGTGTGTGTGTTGTAAGATTGATGAGGGCTCATCAGGGTCTGGCAATCACTAAAGTTTCTTTTCATTTCTTGCAGTCATTGACGCCCTTCATCCATCATGCTGTCGGCCTATTTTTACACATGCAGATTATCAGTCAGGTAAAACGGCCTCATATGCCCATACTGAACTCCTGCTGCAGCAACTTTTGCAAATGATAACAAAATATACAATTTGACAGCTGAGTGTTTACCTAATAAGTTCATGCTTTCTAAGATAGTATAAAAGAGACCCTATGTGACATTTATATAGATATTATTGATTATTTATTCAGAGATATTTTGATAATCATGTGGTTTTTGCTTTTTTTATTCATTTGATTATTTTGCCGTTTTTGTAGGTGCTAGTAGTAGATACAAACATAATCCACTGTCCACTTTGAAATCAACTCACACTGCTACATTTGAGTCTTCAGTACCACCAAATGAAAGATTCATATTTTGTGAACCTCCTACAGTTTGTTTGACTGAAGTCCAATTAATTTCCAGTTAGAAAATTGTAATGAATTAACATTCTCAAACACATGTGGGTGTGGACAGGTTTAAAAACATTTATATATTTTTTGCAGCATAATGCTGATCAGTCGACTTCTCACTACCTGACAACAGAGATATATTATTTCCTGGGAACCTAGAGGAGGTCTTAACAGGGTGCCATTTAAGGCCGTTTAAAACTATATTTAAGGTGAAATGTAGAGTCATAAAAAAGGCTAGGTTATTAAACAGGAGCGTAATGGAACAGTGTTATGTTTCCAGGCCTGTAGGGGGCACAGCTGTTTTGTTCTGTACCAGAGCTCACCAACCCCAGGCAAGAGCTGTATGCCACTGACCTTGCTTGCAGGGCTCTCTAATTGAAGACTTGAAAATAGACAGAACGACAGTCTACACTGACAGCAAAGTGCTGTTGGGTTACATAAGCAATCATCGTAAAGAGATTTCATGTGTACATGAACAACTGTACCCAGAGACCATTAGTTCCTGCCCCGTCTGACCCATAGACTCCTTTGACGCCCCCATCTCCATCGACTCTCTTCACCCAGGAGATTAGTGCAGTCTCTCCTCCATCTAGAGACTTGACTAAAGCTGAAATGTTTACAGACCCATGGAAAAGTTCTTGCTGTCACCTTCCGGGCTTGGCGGCAAAGCAAAGTATCTCAGTTTGCTTCAGAGTCGCCAAAAGTGGCAAGTCAACAAGCCTAATATAAAAGGTCACATTGTGGGGGACAACCAGGAGGCTCCACTAACCCCAAGATAGGAGGATGTTTAGATTCAAAAAATGTATTTTTTTGGCGCCACAATTGAATGTTTTAAGTCTTGTGTTCTGACTTACCTTTGTCAGTTGGAGTGGAATTAAAGAGGTGATTGAATACAGTGCTTCTGTTGTCCATTTATTCCTCCACAACATTTTTTTGAAGGACAAGTAAACAAAAATAAATTAATAGCTAATTAGAATAACCATGAATGGTCTCCCAAGCAAAGATGGATGTGTCAGAAAAGTGTAAGTAATAATTAGCTTAATATGTTGTTGTGGCATTCTTATTTAATGCCAGATGGGGAGTGTATTGGAAGAGTGTTATATTTCCATGCCTGTAGGGGGGTACAGCTGTTTTTCTTCATAGTTCTGTTTTGCATTGTAGACTTACTCTAGAAAATAATAATTCACAGGAATGGACGTTACAGGTTCATCCAGCTTTCCATTAGGCAATTAAAGTGGTGTGTTTTCAGTTCAGATCCCTACTCACCCCAAGCCATCCATTGGTTCTATGTCTTTGAGTGGTAATATCAGTCAGAACATTATATAGATTTTTTTTTTTTATATTGTTAACTATTGTGCTGATTATAACTGTAATGCTTTAGTTATGCACATCCCACATTATAATCCAACATTTTTACATTCTTTGTGTTCTACCACTTCTTACATCATAACTGCAAACTTGTTGCTTTTCAGCGAAAAATGTTTTTTTTAATAAGGTGTTCAAGTAAATCACGATCCGAAGAGTTTTTTTTTAATTTATTGTGGGGGTGGGCTTGATCTAAGAATCAATTCACAGAGAAACAAGGGGGGCTCCATTATGTCTGCAAAACATCCTACTGCGGTTTGTTACGCATCCTCATTTAATAGATCACGACCACGGAAACAGCACCTCTTCCTTCCTCACCCTCGTGTATAACGTATTTTTGCCCTTTTTATGGATTACAATGGTTTTGAGCAAGATGATGTTGCCCTTTATAACAAGTCAAACTTTAATGGAAAGTTCGGTCTGCTCATTTGCACCTCTGTTAAACTCAGTGTTTTAAATTCCTCACAACACTGTTGTTGGTTAAACCTCATTAACAAGGAAGAGTCATGATTCAGATTGAAGCTTCAATAGGATACTTGCCAGTGAGAAGAGCATGAACAATTGCGAAGTGATCAAACGATGCTCGGTCCTCTTGAGGCTCACAATCTCTTTTATACATAGCGAACTCATGGTATTAAGGATTACATCATGATCGAAAAAGGACACAAGACCTTCTGGAAACAAAAATAGCATCTCTTGTCTCAGAGCACACATGGCTATGAGTAATGGTAAAGTCAATGGGTTAAATGCATTCTAAACATTGCTGACAAATCAAAATTAACTCAGTCAACGTAATCAATTTATCAACATAGATAGTATTACTTAACATTTATAGAATAATTAATAAAACAATTAAATGATAAATATAATTTTCCTCACAAATGTGATTCTAAAATTAAGTAAAACTTTATATAGCACCTTTCAAGACAATAGTCACAAAGTGCTTTAAAGACCATATCAAACAATCACATTAACAGCAATTCAATAAGTTCACTTTCTTGTCAGACTGTGTGCCCATCTATACCAGAGCCCTGCCCAGGACCATTTTTTTAATCCTGCTGAAACTATGACAATAACCACCTGCTCCTTCTGTCCCTCTCCTTCAGTCTTACTCTCCTCTGTAATATCTGTATCCAAACCCATCCACTTCTGCCTCATAGGTTCATAGTCCCACTAAAAAGTTTAAATGCACCATTTTATCAGAAAAGAATGAATAAAACTACATCCAATTAAATGTGTGTTTTGAATCAGAGCGCTAATGCAGAGACAGCAAACTATGATTGAAGTAATAAGGGTATTAAAACTATTAAATGTAGCAATATCACTTTAAATTTGGGCAAAGGTTTATAACTGAAAACCGTGAGACAAATTAAAAACACAACTGGACTTTCTGTTGCCTACATTAATACATTTGAACTCACTTCAATTGAAAGAGCCAATTTTAAAGTAAGTGTTGTCAATAATTTACACGTTAAAATTATTATTATTATAATTATTATCATCTTTCCGGGGGAGGATGCCACCAGTCCCCCTACCCAATTATAGTTTTTTCATAGCTTCTCATTTTGCAAAAAAGTATTTGGTAACCACCAATTTGTGCAAGTTTTTCCTCTTAAGAAGATGAAAGGCCTTTTATTTTTATCGTGGGTACACTTCAACTGTCAAAGATAGAATATAAAAGAAATATTCATTTTTAATAATTTATTTGTATAATACTGCAAAATTATGGCCCACCCAGGCCTGTTACTTCTTTAAGAACCTCTTCTATTCTCCATACATTACCTGCATTAATAGCACCTGTTTGTACTCATCTGTAGAAAAGACACCTGTCAACATCTTCAAATAGTCACACTCTGACCTCCACCACGGCCAAGACCAGACCCCAGGAACAAGATTGTACACATGTACAAGACTGGCATGAGCCAATCTACAATAGTAAGCAGCTTAGTGAGAAAAGATTAATTGTTGGAACAATTATTAGAAAATCAAATAAATACTAGATCACTGACAATTTTCCACGACCTGGGGCGCCATGCAAGATCTCACCTTGTGGACTACATATGATCTTGAACTGTTAGGAAAAAGCCCAGAACTACATAGGGGGTAATTGGACAATGACCAGAAGAGAGCTGGGACCACAGTAACAATCTTTACTCATAGTAACACACCACGTCGCCATGGATTTAAATCCTGCAGGTCCCTGTGCTCGAGTCAGCACATGTCCAGGCCTGTCTAAAGTTTGCCAGAGCCAATCTGGTTGATCTAGAAAAGGATGGAGAGAAGGCAAATTGGTCAGATGAGATCAAAATAGAACTATTATGTATAAGTGGCACAAGGAGAAAGATGCTGGGTTGCATCCCTAAAACATCATACCCATGTGAAACATAGGAGTGGAAACATAATGCTTCGGGACTGTTTTTCAAAAGGGGACAGGATGACTGATCCACAAAAGGAAAGAACAAATGGGGTCATGAACTTAGACTTTGGGCAAAAACTTCCTTCCATCAGTGAGTCCCCTGAAGAAGAAACTTAGTGGATCTTCTAGAATGACAATAATTCAAAACACACCACTCAGGCAACAAAGGAGTGGCTACATAAAAGAATTTCAAGGTTTTGGAGTGGCCTAGCCAGTCTCCAGACCTGAATCAAATAGAGAATCTGTGGAGGGAGTTAAAAGTCTGTTGCCCAGCAACAACACCAAAAAATCACCACTCTAGAAAAGATTTTCATGGTAGAATTGTCTAAAATACCAGCTAGAGTATGTACAAACCTGGCGAAGACCTGCAGGAAATGTTGGACCTCTGTCTTTGCACCCAAGGTTACATTACAAAGGATTAAAGTGATCTTTTGCTATTGACCAAATATTTCTTTTCTGCACCATTTTACACATAAATTGAAAATCATACAATGTGATTTCCTATTTTTTATATTATGTCCCACTGTTTAAGTATAAAGACCTGTTGGGTTACACACAGCCATTGGGTGACGCTAATCTGCTCTCTTCCAACGAAAGGAGAGCCGAGCAGACTATATAAATAGGCCTGCTCCAACAGCCGCTCTTCCTTCCTCAAGCCATCGTCCGGGCTTGCTCCAGGGGAGACCAAAGCAACTACCTCCCCTTGCTAGGGAACGGAAGGCCGGGTTTCTGTCAGAAACTCGCTTAAAGGAAACTCAAAGACCACCAGGTGAATCCTAAATATTGATAAATGAAACACTGTGTGATCCTCAATGCCAACGAAATCCCTCTGAGTTTCAGACTGTTGACTGCTAAGAAACGGGAGCTGAGAGCCACATGGGAGCTGAGAGCCTGAACGATTCTGCCGTTCCAATGAATGCCGATTGCAACGCAGCCAGCCACAGCCAAACGCTGCTAGGCCGCTAACCAGATTGGAGCCATTGTTAGCCGCTAGGCTAACGTTGCCTTACCCCTTTTCTTCATCAACCACAGAGCGACTTGGAGGACCCTTAATTGTTCATAAGGTCTGTTTGGGCAGAGGAAAATTAGTTAGAATAATGTCGTAACTCATATTTTTTGGGGCTACTTTATATAACAGTCTCGTATTAAATATGTTTATATAATCTTTAGTTAGTATTCAGAAAGTAAAAGTCTGTTTTAATTAGCTTGCATGATGGTAAAGATATGTTTGTCAGTATTGTTTATGGGGGTAAGCTTTTAAGTCGTAAAACTCTTGGCTAAAGTTTATTGCATGTTGTAAAAGCAGGATGTTTAGATAAAAAACAGATCTGGGAGGACGGCCATAAACTATAAGCTATAACTCAGGGAGACCTTGGTAATAAAAAGTGTGGTGGGAGGAGAATAAGACATGTGAATACTTTTCTTTGTTCTTCTTTAATAAAAATGGTACAACCCCGTAGACGATGGTTCAGTTCTGGCTGAACCCCATCTGCAGGTGCGTCCAAGTGTGAAACAAAAATTCTGTGTCTGTGCATATTTACTCTCTCTGTCTCTCAGCTCTGACTTTTATTGTGGAAAACTTCCCGGCGGGGTTTCAATGTTGGCGCCCCACCCACTCTCCAGAAGCGAGTGGCCGACCGCATGGTAACTAGAAGCCAACAATAACTAATTTTAAAACTTTTTAGTTTCATCTGCCATCTTTGGGTAAACCAGGCATCTGCCTGAAATTTTTATCAGTGTTTTCAAAACACTTTTCCCGACGAAGAGTCGTTTGAACCTTGCAATTTGAGCTACTCAAATAAAGAGGAGTTTTTCCTTTCTTTGTTTAATGTTCAATAAATGTATTTGAGCCACTTCAAACACCCCACATGCGTTTCAGGGAGCTAAGCTAAACAAGCACACGTTTGGTTTAGGCCTGCATTTCATAAACAAAGATCGCTATTAACGGTTCAAATAGAACACTGTTTAAAATAGATTGTTTAAGAACAGATTATAATTTTCTTTGCTGTGTTTAAACTGGCCTTTTATCAAAATACTTGAATTAGATTGTCTACTGCGGCGATCAATCCATAAATAAATAAATCCATAAAGTTAATTACTTTCACCCAGATAATTTTAACCCTAACATTTCTAAATCCAAAGAATGTTTTAGTTTCCATTACATTGTTTTATTGGTTTACACATAAATCAATGGTGCTAATTAGTATAAAAAAATAATCAGTATTGGTAAACTTATTTAGCTTTCATTTCAGCATCTGCAAATCAAGCCCTTGGTGTGATTTGCATTCAGATTCTTCCAAAGCACACCAGAATTCATCATTTCTATTTTTATTGTATTTTATATCCATTTGTGTTCTTTTATTTGAGTTTCATTTACTTATATCTGTCGTTTTAGTTACTAGCTTGAATTATTCAAGGTTTGTCTTTTTGTTCTTCTATAAATAAAGTTTTTTATTTTGGAAAGTCCCTTTGTCCCTTTTCTTCCACACACATGGCAAGATTTCATGATAAAAATAATTCATTCCTTCACATCATGAGACTAATATAGACATTTGGCTATTAAAATAGTTTTTAATAAAGGTGGTGCCCAAATATTAATAATTTTTCATAAATTATTTTTTTCACTGACTGCCATAAACACTCCCTTAACTATTAATAGCTAAATAGCTGCATTTTACCTCAATTCCACAACAGACCTTTCATATTTCATGTGGGACAACTTGCACAAATCAGTTGCTGCCAAATACTTTTTCCCACACTGTATAATACTGAAATAAGCCTCAGCAATGCAGATGACATTACTACTTTTCTTCAACATCACAGGCATCTGCATGCCCCTCCATCATGCAATCCAACAATATACACATCAAATGAATAAAATGAGCACCTAGACATACCCACGTAAAAACTGGAGTATTTTTAAAATCGTATATTCTTTCAAATTTAAAATGTGAGTAGTCAACAAGTAATTTTGGTGGCACATAGTGTGTTTCAGTCCCCAACTACCTACTTTTGCTGTAAGAATCTTCATTTTTTACCAAAAAAAGAGGCATGGACAAAGAAATTCATTTTTCTGTGAGTTCTAAAGTGTCAAACCTTTAATCAGTCACATGTACAGTGATTCTGACTGTAATGAGTGAAACTAGTGGGTGTTCCCTTTACAAAGAGCTAAAACATCTTTTTAACCTCCATAGGGTCCAATAGTAGCAATAGTTCTGATGTGGAGAAGTCATATTACATGTAATATAGCCAAATGACCCCACTTGATAAGGGGTTAAACTATTATTAGCTGTGAACGTTTGTAGATCTACAATATTACATTATTAGTCCTGATTCAAGAACAAATGTATCAAGGAATTTTTTTATTGTTTTTTAATTCATATGTCCCTCTAGTTTCTCCTTGTGTATGTTGACTTCAGTTTCTGTGTATTAAATCCTGTCCAGCTACAACGCCTGTCTATTCCTTGGAGGATGCAATACAAGGGACAGTTTAAATGGCTGTGAATCTCAATATAGGACAAAAGTCACATTGGGTGCAACAGTAAACTGAGCTAAAGGTTTATTAGGGATTCATAAGCTGCTGAAAAGACTGGTAGCTTAGCTCTTTAAAACAAAAAAACTAAAATGCGGTAATAAAGCCACAATAAATAAATTTTAGAGGATCGACTGATCCTGATTTTCCTCAGTGCTTTGAAACATTTGCAACACATGCAGCAGATCCTACTATAGCAAAAGCCGGGGGGGGATTGGGTGTGATTAAACAGGAATGTATTACACCAATCGACCCTGCAACCTTAAAGCAGTGGGTTGGTGTTTCAGCCTAACCAGCTGATATTAAGCTCTCAGGGTAATTTGTTAGTTTTCACCTGCAGATAATATGATAAAGCAGAGCAGAAGAGGGAGCAGAGGGTGGCAGCTGAGTCAATTTATTTCACCTGGAACATGCTGGAAAGCCAGAGGCTGTTTTAAACAGAGCGAGGAGGGTGAAAAGGAGGACTGACTCACAGTACAGACTCATAAATTAGAAGCTGGAAGAGACTGAGGAGAGTAAGGAAGACTGGGCAGGTAATGAAGTGAGGAGGTGAAAGGGAGGAGAGAGGAGGGGATGTTTGCATGGTTGTTTCTTATTAACCTCCAGCGGGCCATAACTCAGGCCTCCAGGGGAAACTGGAAGCTCTCATATCGATGGGAACAACACTGTTTTACATCAACTGGCTAGATGCAGCTACTGATTAGATTCCCACCTTAGGCGCCACGGAGGATGGGCCGTTGAACTGGGTAGTTGGTATATTTGCTAATTAGTTGGCATGTTCTCTGCTTCAAAGGCCGGAGAAGAGCTGGTTGTTGCTGGCAGCTGGATAAAGTGAATGATGCGACGTCTGCTTTGGGGGCTCAAGGGCCTCGAACTGAGCCACTGCAGACGTGACTCACTGGCAGCCATACACAGTGACTGGATGGAGGCCTGAACTATCAAAGCTGCAGCCGTGAAAAGCTGTGCTGTTCTCATGGAGCTGGGGCAAGCAATTTCTAATAATTACTCAACTCACCGTTGGACTGTTTCTGGTTTCAAACGAATGTTCTTGAGATGTATGAATTTTCAGTAGTCTGGGAGAAAATTCAACTACATTGGCACTTTTTGTCCCAAAGAGTCTTACCCTGCAGTTCACCTCAAACATTATGGTTTAAGGGTTAAAATATTCTAACCAAAAAGGAAAACTTCTTGGGGAATACAAAAAAATCCCGTTATCAATTTCTTCAATCTTCTTTCAATTGATTTTATGAAAATTCAGAAATGCTGTTAGACTTTAAGTTTGGGTAGAGAAGCTTTGGCGGCGGCATAAACAGTTGATCATTATTGTTGTTTAAAATATAATCAGTGTCATTAATTAAAGACCGTTTCTTGTCCACCTGAAAATCTACCGATAATCTGCAAGGTAATTTGTTTTGTCATTGAGCCTTAATTGTATTTTTTATTGAAAGGAATAAGAGGCATACATTAAAATTATTTAATTTGGCAATCACAATATTGACACTTCATTTGGAATTTTACTGATTATATTGCATCTAATCACACCATTATGGTATTATCAATCATACTAATTTATCTGAATGATAATTAGAATTCAACTGGATAATTAACACACAAAAAAAGTAACAACAATTGAGGATGAATGTTCATAGTACGATGTCAGTCATAAATGTGACACTCTTTTGGAATAGGAAAGGTAAGGTTTTTTTTGCATTATTTCAAGTTCTAAATAGTCAGGGAATGATGGACAAACTCTAAAGCGTGCCCAAGAGTGCCCAAACTTTCCCTCAGAGGGCCAAGACGAAAAGCTTTCAGAAAGCTGCAGGCCAAATGTAATAATATTTAACTCAGAATACACATTCCAATAGAGCTCTGAACGTCATGTGACTCTCAGAGCGTAAGGGTGATAATAGCAGGCATGAATGTGATCAAAATGAATGTCGCCAACTAGGATTTTACTCCCTCTGAGTTGACATCCTATTTTAACATTTAACATCTCCGATCCTTACCATTGAATACTTTTTAAAACTTTAGAAGCTGTCGGAGCGAACCTTTACAGACTGAGCTGAAATACCCTGACATACAATTTCCTGATCAACTCTCCCTCGTCCTACTCTGGAGCATCACATAAAGCATATAAAAGACTGGAGGGATATAAATGAATACTATCAGGGTTTGTTATCAAGATCCAGATCTAGAATCTTCCTGCAAAGTATTGCAAGATGGGAGGGTAAGTGGAAGCTGTTCCTCATTATAGCTATAATGAGCAACGGGCTACTAGGTTATGTGTGTGCTTTTTGTGTACATCAGTATCGGAATATTAATCAATCATTGCTTCAAAAAATAAATTGCACCTTAGTCTGTTCCTAGTTGTTATCACAAAATATGTAAACAACATCATGCAGACTTCACAAAGATTAAGTTTCTGCAAAATTTAAAGTGATGTTTACTTGTTGCTATGTGAGCAACAAGCCAGAAACATCCATGGGAAGAAAACCGTAGAAAGTTACCAAACAATCTTAATAAAAGCATGTAACATGAACAACTTCTAAAGTTGAGGAAATGTTGCTTTATGTACCTGATAAGTGGATAACATAAGTGGAAGCCTTTGCTTGTTGGGGTCGCACAGCTTCATTTTAGCTGATCACTAGCTTGTTTTATTGCAATAATCCAAGGTTTTCTGCCTTTATTGGGAATCTTGAATATTCTTCCCTCATCTCATCTTGATGAGTGAAAAATATTCTTCCTCCCAGAATAAAAAAACAAAACAATTTTGTCTGTGTGCCACTGACTATGCCACTCCGTGTTTATAACTACTTTAAGCTAGCATCCAGCATGGCGACCTGCAAACTTAGAGGGAGTTTGATCCAGTCTGGTGCCAACATATTTTAACTTGATAAAATATGACTCATTGTGGTCTTATAGAGTGTGCAAATTTAAATACATGCACAAATCTCTCTGAAATATCAACTGTATATTTTTTCCTCAGACAGATGGGGTGCTCTAAAATAATTTAGACAAATATTACTAAATGGCAGCAAAAGTCTAAAAGAACTAAAAGAAAACTGAAATTTTGGACATTTGGAAAATAAAGATATTTAGTAAGAAAGGATCATGAAGGAAATATGAGACATTTCAAAATCTTACCTTAATCTAAATTAGCTGAAGAAGTTTTTCTACTCAAAACACCATGAATTGACTTGCACTGATGTTTGTCTAAAAAAATTATTCATGACAGTTGAATAAACCTTTGAATATACAACCCCTGGCAAAAAGTATGGAATCACCAATCTTCGAGAATGCCCATTCACTTTCTTAATGCAATAGAGAAAAGGCAAAACACAAACATGCCACAAAACTCAGATTTCTCAAAAGGGCATCTTCCTGGCTTTTAGAAACAGTACAAGAAATGAACAGAAACTCAAGTGGGAATAAATTGCAAGTGTTTCTTTGGAATAAGGAGCTGGAAACAAATATGGAATCACTCATTCCTGAGGAAAAAAATATGGAATCACCCATTAGAATCACCCAATTATTTCCCATTTTCTACACCATCACCTGCAACTCGTTATGTCTGTGGATTGGTCTACATTTAAAAAGGAGTGCTCACAACTTGGAGAGTTGTTGCAGCAAAGTAATGGACAGGAATCATGGCTCCAAGACCAGAGCTCTCAATTGAAACAAAGGAGAGAATTATCCAACTTCTGGAAGAAGGTAAATCCTCAAGAAATGTTGCAAAGGATGTTGGTTGTTCTCAGTCAGCTGTTTCTAAAATCTGGACTAAGTACCAACAACATGGGAAGATTGTCAAAGGCAAGCGTAGTGGTAGACCAAGGAAGACTTCTATGCGACAGGACCAAAAACTTAAAGCATTATGTTTGGAAAACCAAAAATGCACAGCAAAACAAATGCGTAACAAATGGGCACAAACTGGAGCAAGAGTCAGTGACCGAACTGTTAGGAACCATCTAGCAGAGATGGGATTTTCCTACAGAAAAGCCAAAAGAAAGCCAGTGTTAACTTACAAACATAAGAAAGCTAGACTTCGATGGGCCAAGGAAAGGCAATCATGGACTGTAGATGACTGGATGAAGGTCATCTTCACTGATTAATCACGAATCTGCATTGGACAAGGGGATCATGCTGGAACTTTTGTTTGGTGCCGTCCCAAAGACATGTATAAATACAACTGCCTGAAGAAAACATGCAAATTTCCACTGGCTCTTATGATATTGGGCTGCGTGTCAGGTAAAGGTCTTGGAGAGATGGCTGTCATTAAATGTTCAGTAAATGCACAAGTTTACATTGAGATTTTGGACACCTATCTTATTCCATCTATTGAAAGGATGTTTGGGGATGATGACATAATTTTCCAAGATAATAATGCATCATGCCATAGAGCCAAAACTGTTAAAACTTTCCTTGAAGAGAGACAAAGAAGGTCCATTGCATGGCCTGCAAATAGCCCGGATCTCAATCCGATTGAAAATAGGTGGTGGAAATTGAAGAAATTGGTCCATGACAAAGCTCCCACATGCAAAGCAGATCTGGCAACAGCCATCAGACAAAGTTGGAGCCAGATTGATGAGGACTACTGTTCATCACTTGTTAAGTCCATGCCTCAGAGACTCAAGGCTGTAATTAAAGCCAGGGGTGGCGCCACAAAGTACTAGTGGGTGGTTTTAGTTGTTTCTGTGTTTGTTTATTCTTTGTGATTCCATATTTTTTTCCTCCGGAATGAGTGATTCCATATTTGTTTCCAGCTCCTTATTCCAAAGAAACACTTGCAATTTATTCCCACTTGAGTTTCTGTTCTTTTCTTGTACCGTTTCTAAAAGCCAGGAAGATGCCTTTTTGAGAAATCTGAGTTTTGTGGCATGTTTGTGTTTTGCCTTTTCTCTATTGCATTAAAAAAACTGAATGAGCATTCTCGAAGACTGGTGATTCCATACTTTTTTGCCAGGGGTTGTAGTCATGCAATGTAAAGAAAGAGTTACTAAATAAAGACATGTATATAAACTTCTGACTTTTAAAAAAAGTCTCTAAAGCACATTTTTTCTAGGATTAAACAAATTAACAAGAAAAAGAACTATTATGTATAAGTGGCACAAGGAGAAAGATGCTGGGTTGCATCCCTAAAACATTATACCCATGTGAAGCATAGGAGTGGAAACATAATGCTTCGGGACTGTTTTTCAAAAGGGGACAGGATGACTGATCCACAAAAGGAAAGAACAAATGGGGTCATGAACTTAGACTTTGGGCAAAAACTTCCTTCCATCAGTGAGACCCCTGAAGAAGAAACTTAGTAGAAAGTTCTTAGGCACATTTAACATCACATAGAAAATAAAAATGGATGCAAGTCAGGCATTCAAAGAATCATGCAAAAGATCGCAAACTTAAATTCTAGTCTTTCTTAAGGATATTGTGGCTTGTGTTATACATATTTAAAATGATTAATAAGGATTAACCTTATTAACATGACATTAACATCACAACATTCAAGTATAGTCTAAATTTAGTCTGAGATGTTAAGGTCTTATCTCAGCACCAGTAAAGTTAAAGTAATAATATAATCATACAGTCCTCTGTCTGTTGTTAACAACTTTTCAAGAGTCATTCGGTCTTTCTAAAGATTTTAGATTGATTTTAGAGACAAAGTTTAGATTTTTGCCTTGCAAAAGGAAAGAAAATGCCCACTGTGAAAAGTATACAAACTAAGAAGCAGAAAAAATGAAAGCAACAAAGAAAATGTTTATCTTGGTGGGATTTATCAAATAACAGATCTGCAATTTGTCATGTTTCAGAAAATTATGACTTGCATCACCGGAGATTATCGGTAGAGACATTAATGTCAGAACCGATTGAAGCTGCTGCACAGACAGATTGTAACAAAAACTTGACATGCTCCCAGCTCTGGGTCATGTGACCATAGCATTCAGTTTTGTTCTGTGGGTTCAGGCCTGCAAGACCTGCATCGTAAATGGGCTATGTCCAGGACCCATTTCTTGCATATTGTCAAAAATCCGATTTTGAATAGCAAACTTTTCACTTTTACAGTGCCCCCTAGTAATGTGAGTAACATTGGTATATACCCTAATTTTCATATTTTAGGTCTGTAAAGGAAATTACGACATTTTTTACACTTTCAGAAGTATGGTCAAATCCATATTATGCTCTATGCACCTAAATGGTTTGCTTCCATGTTCTAATGGAGCAGAATTTTTTTTGAAAAATCGGCTGTGATAAGTTTTTAAACCTGCAAATTTCTAGGCCGTTCAGAAAATATCCTAGGGGGGTAGCTTGTTTAGTTCCAAGTCAGCTTTGTTGCTCTGTAGAAATAATAAACTCCAACTAAAACATTAATAAAAATCATCATATCTGTTGCAGAATGTTTCAAATAAACTTTGGCCATTTTATTCATGGTATTCCATACCAGGTTAACGGTATGTGGTCAGGGAGGTGGGGGTTCAAAATATCATGATACTGTCAGTACAGTACAGTTTCTTTCCCAATAACCTCCAAGCTTTACAACAATCATTTTTTGGCCTCTTCATGTAAACTATAGTCATGTAGTCATCAAGAAAAACATATTTTTAGTTTCCATCCAAAATCCTTGATCTCCAAACACCATTGTCTCACTTTCCTCCTACACTTCACTCAGGTCTAAACCGATCAAATCATTCTGGCAGTCGATTTCTTTAGGTTAACAGTCAGAGCTGCAGCAAGACAGCACCTCAACTCTCAGGAGGTTGAGAACTTCCGGAGAGAGTCATGAAGCTGAAAT
The DNA here is from genome assembly GCA_028564705.1 of Apricaphanius iberus. Taxonomy (NCBI): domain Eukaryota; kingdom Metazoa; phylum Chordata; class Actinopteri; order Cyprinodontiformes; family Aphaniidae; genus Apricaphanius; species Apricaphanius iberus. Next base: position 5,631,094 of record JAPXFQ010001878.1, on the reverse strand, counting down.
GAGGCCAAGCTGTAAAGTGCAGAATGGCTTTGGATCGAGAGCATGTTGCGTTTTGTCTCAAAGACAACAAGCAATGATCATGTTCCTTTTTACCCCTCTTTTCAGCAAAACACAAAGCCCTCAAGACCGGCAATTACAGTGGATTGATTCTTCAGAATGACTTTTGTGGACCAAATGATCCAAGTAGCTGTTCAGCGAGGCACTCAGGTGCATTAGAGGGAAGATGCAGAGAGAATTTGAAAAAAAACAACATCTCAGCACCATCGACAAAAAAGCCTCTATGATGCTCCTTTTGCTGAATCAATCCCAACTCTATTGATGGAGAGTTGTGTTAAACGAGGCTGAACAGAAAAATGGACAAAGTAAAAAATAAAAACAAGGAATTTGGTTGAGTAGTAGAGTTCTGATTTCGTGAAGGAAAATAAGTGTATATTTTCTGAACACCAACTTGTCCTAAGTCTAAAATATATGAAAAAAAAAAAAGATTTTGGAGAAGCAGACCAGTTATGAGGAAATAAATTTATTTTGCTACAATTTGCCCAAACTAAATGTCTCAGTAGTGGTAGCAAGTTGGAACCAGTGGGTTGGTGAAACCACAAAAAAGAAAAAAGCAATGCAATTTCGCACCAAATATTCGAAAACTCAATCCCAGAGCGGCAAGTGTGGACATCCTGCAATTCCTAAATATTTTTTTCACATCAAGATGATCCTCCCTTTGTCAAGCAAAACCTTCATCATGAGGTTAAAAGAAAATGCGTTCAGCTTTGGGCATAACATTCCTTTTCATTCCACTCTAAAACCACATGTCATCTGCATTGTGTAAGGCTGCTCATGCCCCATAGTGAGTCTGCCAGGCATCTAATGGCAACCTTCATTTTAAACGGACTTTGAGAGGCTCTTGCATCTGCCTGATAACTTGTCAAAAACCTTTTTTAGGAAACCTGACTAGTCAGTTTATCTGCTATGAGACAAAAACATGTCCTAGATGTGTTAATCAGACAAGGGCAGACCGACATTCTTCAGTTTACGTTTTCACTGGTACAGACTTTGTGGCCGGGTTGATTGCCATGTAAACCTGCCCTGTGCTTTAATCCCCCACGATTTCCGTAGTTTGGAGGAACAAAGGTACTTCTCAATTAATCTTGACATTCATTTTGTTGCCATATCACAGGACTGTTAGCACTCAACCCCAGCCACAGTTTCTTTAGGAGCGTTCAGCCTTAACATCGGAATCCAGATGGCAGTTAAAAACATATTTTTTACCCACACAAGGCTCTCAGCCTCTCACCCTTGCAGCAATTCAAGTTCCAATCATTGTAGGGAGAACAAACACACACTCACCCAACATCTCTGGGGACCTTCTTGCAGTTCAGTGAGACTTTAATAACCTGGAATAACATGGAAATCTTGCCCTCTCCAGACGACTGTCTTCTCAAGTGAGCTGAGGGTTCTGCCCATGCTGCTATCTCAAGAAGAGTACAATTTCTTCACTTCATGTCTATCACAACGTTCTCTGTGCCCCTGTTTTGCTGTGTCGCACTACTTTGTTGAAATGTAACCTTTCACTGTTTGTATGTAACATTTACTAAAGCAACGTCTCATCACTGGAGCAGATGCTGGTTCAGCTGGATCAAGAGAACTTAAGATTTGCACACCAGAAAAACAAAACACTTTACCTCTCAGGTATTTTAAAGGTCCTTCTAATGGCAATCAGTATTCAATAAGAACAAATGAGGACTGAACTTTCCTATTCCCTCCTCACATTGTGAGCCAGTTTGAAGTGTGAAGGAATAAAAAGGAAATTTTTCTGGCTAATGCTGTAAATGTCGAAAGGGATACGTCTGCAATGGCTTTTTAATGGTCTGCTGTCAATTAGAGGGAGCTGGAGAGAAACAATTGAGCCCCTGTGGAGGACGAAAGGACCGAAGTGGTGTAGGGATATCAGGAGGTGACTAGGAAAAAGATGATGGGATTAGGAGGAAACTGTTTCACTTACGGTTTTGCTACTAACAAGTTTCATGTAAAGTGCACATGATTCTTCTCAGAATGTCAAAAAAAAAAAAACATTCCAGAATGATTGCAGAGGATTTGGACTGCAACTTTACAATAGTGATAGAGTAATTCCTAAAAGAACAGCTTCTGCTTTCAATACTGTGAATGTGTAACAATGATGAGTGAAGATCACAGATTGTGCAGTTTATTTGCATGATTCCTTTGAATCGCATATTTCAAGGAATGCTCCTCTGATAGTCCCTCTCCCTCAGTTGTAGTTAAGTTGATTAAAAAAAATGGCTCTTCCTCTAAAGGTTGAAATTGAAAGTGTATATATGTGCAGAAACTTCCCAGATCCATATGTACTTTGATAAGATAAAGGAAAGATCCTGGTGCAGAAATTACTAGTGTTGTTTTGCTGGCAGATAGCACAGCGTCACAACAATATTAAGATATGATGTGGTGGTTGTGCAGACTGTGCTTGCCTCTTAAGCCTTGTGAAAAGGGCCTAGTTGATGAGAAACTGCAAAGATTTAACTTAAAAGCTAGATCCGACTTGGCTCAGAAAACTCCATAATGATAGACATCAGGTTGCTATACCACAAAATATGATCTCCAAATTCAAATCAACCAAATTATTATCAGTAAAAAGTATTGAATTGGATGCCATATCTTCCACTTCCCAGTGATGTGCTATTTTGCGTTTTGTCACATCAAAGTAAAATAAAATCCATTGAAATTAGTGATTCTAATATGACAATATGGGGGATGATATAATTGTCATGTACAGGCAGTTTTTTTTGTGGGGGTTCTTTTGTTTGTTTTTTTCTGTAATGTTAAAACATTCTTAGTGACGTTTTAGCTCTTAATAATGCTATCTAACTAAAAAGCAATATGGCAGGGGTGGCTGGTGAACTTATCTGGAGGTTGGACCCAAAATTAATTTATTCTTACAGCCTCCTAAAATATTGGAGCGGACTCAATGAATCGTTCAACAGCATTTCTAAGGCCAAAAGGAATACTGCCCAGTGTGTGAAGCTGCTGTTTTACTATGGATGCGTATTAAACCTGTTGTTGTTCGACATCGGTTTTTCATTACTCTCGCAAAACTCAAGGCAGATGAACTATGTGGAGATGGTGAGGACAATGAGCCATCCATGAAGCCAATTATCCCAGATTTTTTTTGTGTGTGTGTAAGCTTGTCAGATGTAATTATCCACACAACTGACTTTTGCCTGGATCATTTAGAACAAAGTTACATAATTCTAAAATTATACTGCTAATTTTCAATGCGTTTTAATAAGTGCTTGTTCTGACAGCCCCATTATTCTGCTCTCTGACGTTCTGGTTCTACTGCTGGTTTTTATAATGAAAACCCTACAGACTTTGGACAGTTACAGTCTCTCTGAGGATTTTTGACTTGCAATTAAAAAGAGGAATAAAATTTGATAGAAAAAAAAAAAAATCGGCACATGATCAAACTGGAGTCTTATTGTGCAAACGTTTTGACTTGATGGATTGCACTCAGATTTTGAAATACTTTGATTTAAAAAGAAAAGTTGTTCTACCATTTCTTTGGTGCTTAGCAACTATTTATGGTCACACTGTTGACAGGTGGGATACAGACAGAAGCATTAACTAAATGACATTTACTAACAGACAAATCAGTAATGAGAAAGTCCATAAGATATGCGTAATATTTTTTTAAATTTGCTGTAGCTAAGCAAAAGTTACAGCTGTACCGTAAGTCAGCAAACACTAGGCTTCAGCAGACTGCGCACAGTGCAATCTGCTCAGTCTCACGGTCTCAACAATTACAATTAAGACATGTCTTCGGGGGAGGTTTCTAGATATGTTGTGTATACCTTAGCAGATTCAATTAGGTCCCTTAAATTTATTTTTTTTACAGCCATTTAACTGTAATTACAAATTTTAATTTTGGTAACTGTATGTATGTATGTCAAAAAACCAAAACAAGTGTTTGAGTAAAAAAAAAGCTCTCCAAAACTCAAACCATTCATAATAGCTAAATTTGATTAAAAAGAAGGCCCTAATTGAAAGGCCCTAATTGATTCTAGATGAAGAGCTATTTGGAAGCTCTAGGAGCTAGTGATTCTAATAGTTGAGTCACAATATTGGAGGGCTGCTCAATTATAAATTATCTCCCTTGCTCCCTTAGATTGATCAATTATGCCAAATTGAATTATTTGATCAGCTTAATATGACTGTAAAAAATATCAAATCGGGTTAAATGTGAGGTTATCAAATCTAACCCTGATCAGCTGCATTAATTGGATTGAGCTAAACTGAATTTGGAACATATTGGGTTCTACTATCTATTTCTAAAACATATGAGTTATCATGTTAAATTTCAATAGGCTTGCCACTCAGGAAAGCTCAAGTTTGATTGATTCTTTACACAAGTGAAATATTTGAAGGCTTTTTACTAATTCCAATTTTGTTGTATAAAAACGGATACTGTTTATACTGTAAAGTATCTTGAGATGACACTTATTGTCAGTTGGTGCTATGGAAATAAACTGAACAGGATAACTATCACTCAGTTAATTTCAAATAATTTAAAAGATTACCAAAACCTTTACTTGAACTCTATTTTTGTTCAAGTTTTAGTCTTCATCTTCACCGAATTTCATAGGTCTCATGAAATCAATGAGTCTTTGCTACGGAGGTCAATCCACTTTCTTCATTCCCGATACTGATATCTGAGGTTAATAATCTGCCGATAATGATCCATACAGTACTGAATGACAAACTGTGTGCCGTGAGGAAAAGGAACTAGGGAAGCAACGATACCACTTTTTTCAAAATGTTATGATACCAATACTTGGATCTGATTACTTGCCGATACGGAGTACCAATTCAGATACGTCTGCCACACACAAAAATGCATTGCATGTTCTGCTGTGCTTGTTACAGCAAATTATGATTAATTAGAAAAACTAAAATTATATATGAATTAAAAAAATCAGAGGAAAAATGAAAATTTCAAGAGAGAAATTAATATTTTCTGTGAAATTATTGCAGTTTCCACATTTTAAGTATCGGTTCATGGAATTTGTTAACTTTAACAATACAGTATATAACAAAGATATCATCCCCGATACCAGTATCAGTACATCCCTAGACTTTCCCAGGTATTTGATTCTTCTGGTTGTTTTTTCTGTTCAGAATTAAAAAGGAGATGCAAACCAGGAGATGTTAAAAGCAAGAATGACATATGCAAGGACATGGAATGAAAAGAAAAATCCAAGAAAACAGGAAACAAAACAGAGAAAGCAAGGTAGGAATGATGCTAAGCATGTTCTGACAGACCACAGAGGGGGAACAATATCCAGAACTGCAGGAGGAAAAGATCAAAAGAGAAGGTGGAAAATAAGCAGAGAGGATACCATTTACTTCACCAGGAATGTTATTAAGGTTTGCTCGAAATGAGGCTCTGCGTAACCATGGCAACCAAGGATTGAAGTGTGAAGAAAGCCAACAATGTGATTTTCAGTCTGGGCATTAAAAGGATGAAACCCAAAGGGGGAGTGAGAGGAAGAAAGCGGCATCCCTTCAGGAACACAAGGAGTAACAGCAGTGCACAAAACAACTGCATTCAAAACTAAATCTGAGTGTCAAAACAATTCAGACACATCTTGTTGCCCTCTTTTAAAGAATGCAAGGTTTTTAGAAAGACTGAACAGCTATTGATTAAGGGATCTGGCACTCAAATCTACCTCCCTATACATTTTTAGGAAGTATAGAACACTAACATCAACTTAGAAATGTTCAATGATTCTTTGTGCTAAAATGGTCCATCTGCACGGAAGTAAATCTCTTCAATTGGTAAAGAAAACATCTGATGGAAATAAACACACATTTGTGGCTGTTAGCACAGCATATTTATGAACTTCTATAAGAGATTATGAGCCTCATCTGTGATCAGCATCTATGTATATCTGAGAATGATTGAGGCATTGCAGAAAGATTATTCACACTGGAGTTAGTCGAGTTAGTAAATTACCATGGAGGCATTTTCCAGCAGAGGGTAACACATAGAGCTGCTTTTCATCAGAGAGTGCCTTTTAGGCCCTGCAATCAAAAGATGAAGAGTAGTTTTCAGAGGAAGATGGACAGAGAAAATGATAAAAAAATAAGACATTATAAAGTGGAATATGAAAAGACAGATGTACAAAAAGCTCCATGTTGAGACCTGCTTTTCATCAGACCTCCTGTTGCTCCCTCCAGAGATGAAATAACCCAACAAATGTAAGGCTGACTGAAAACACACTGAAGGAGCAACAGATTCTGGAGGTAAAAAAAAAAAAAAAAAAAAAATCTCCTTCCCTGGTGGTAGAATGACAGAAAAATTGCTAAGGTTCGAGTCCCCAGCTGTGCCTGACTTGTTCTCTTCAGTTTCTAGGGTAAAATAAATATAAAATGGGTATGTGTAGTGATTTTTAAAAAGAGAAGGGGCAGATTTTGTGATACTTCAAATGAAATTTGATGTACAGGTTAAAATATATGTGGTAATCAGTTTCATTTGTCAAAGCCAAGGCAGGATAACTTGATTGCTTCATAATTGGTTTCATTTTTTCAGTTCATGGCAGAGAAAAGCTGAGAAAGTTATGAAATATTTCCTAAACTGCTCTTTAGACCTAGGTATCAGGTCCAGAATGAAAACCAGGACATCACTCAGCAGCTCATTCTAGGTTCTCCTCTCAGTACCCGAAAAACTGTCCTGACTCCTTTTGACATCTGCTTTACTCCAAGCTTCCTGTGGATGGAGGAACTCAGAATATTTCAGACAGGTGTATCCTCAATCTTTGGTAATATTTGATGACCAAAAGTGAGGGTCAGAATCTACTGTAGGTAACCCGTTAAATTAATTATCTCTTTCTGCCTCGGCTCCTTCATCACAACAAACCTCTAGTAATGCAGAAAAGGCCCCAAAATGTCTGTCAGATAACCTCCTCTCCATTAAAACAATGAGATGCTGTTCATCAAAACAAGCTCAATGACAAGAGGCAGCCTTATAGTGGTGCCAAATGCCTTCTGTGAATAAGGTGTGCATTTTATTAGCAATGCTGACTCAGTTCTGGCTTTCGTTTTTCAGGTACTGGGAACCCCTTTGCTGTAACTCTGGCAGTCTGCAACACCCACCACAAAATAATTCAGTGCACAAGGTCGTAAGTCTTCTATATATGCACATATGAATATGTACTACACAGCTAAATTACCCTGAGCCCTTGAGCCAAGTTGACAGGAAAGATCTGCTTCACTGTTCTATAGCTATGATTCAAAATTCAAAATAAGACAGCTGCGACTTTCACTCATCTTCCAGCTCAAAAAAAGAGCCGGACAGTTATTCTTCGGATAGTCCTTTAAATACAACACAAACACTCATAAAGTACACAAAGCTTAGTAAGTGGATGTCATAAATCTGTCAAATACCAGAAACTTGTGCAAATTATTTCGGGTTGTCCTGCTTCTCAGTTTGGGATGCTATAACGTTCCTGTGTTACACGGCTTCTTTGTTACTTTTAGCGCTGTTATTGCACAACCATTCTCCATCCCTCAGCAAGAAAATCCTGCACATTCTTGTTGATTGAATATGTAACATTGCTACCGATAGCAAATTGATCTCATGGTGGTTTTATTTTTTTTATGTTTGCAAACGCATTCCTTTTTAAGTCATAAGTTCACAGAATGGTCGGTATATTTCCTGGATAAAGGTTTGATAGTTAAACAAGACAGACTGAACTGGATAGCCAAGATGAACAGTAAAATAAACTGTCTGGAGGAATCAAAAGGTTTTTCAACCTGAAAAAGCACTGTACCAACTGAGAAGAATGGTGGTGGTAGTATCATGCCGAGTAGGGGGTTTTGTTCCCTGTGCCAGTTGTGCTTTGCACAAAGTAAATGGAACGATAGTGATTGAGGACTAGGGTTGTCCAGATCCGATCAAGTGATCGGAAAGCGGGCCTGATCATGATGGTTTTGGACTGTATCTGAATCAGTTTCTTCGCCCTTTTTTAAAGTCTTAAAGTATCAGATCTTCACTCTGTATCTGTAGATACTCAAAGTCATATTTCAAGGTAAAAGAGATGAGCAAACACAGACTGGCCATTTATCTCGGCTTTACATTCGCTTCAAAGCATGATTTTATCTAATCATTGTGTATGTACTTATTCTGATTTCATTCTCATATTCTATTGAGAGAAAGTCCTTGACTGTTTTAAACCACAACATTTACAATATGTTGGCCGAAATCTTTCAGATTAAATTTCCCCGCTCATACCTTGTTGACGAGCAACATTTAAACCGTCATGCCTTCACCCGAAAACAGACAAACTGACTCTAAAGTCAGATATTAGCATCAGTGCAGGTAATAGTATCAGATAATTGAATCATTCACTTCATCTCATCTGGCTTTTGCAACCAGCAGGCTTGCTGTAGCGTCGCTGCAGGTTTCAATTTCTACCTTCAACGTCTCCTGATGGTATCAGACTGGTAGCAGGATGGAGGAAAACCACCTATTTTATGTTACATCAAGCAACCTGAAGAAGAATCTGGGGAGAGGAAGAACAGAGTAGTATGACAGCCGGGAGGAAGACTTAAAGCGCAACTCTCATCCCACCAAGCATCCCAGCTGCCCAAATAGCTAAAAAAGATTTATCAGGAGGGGGTCTGAGTTTCAAGGTTACTGGAGTTTCTGAAACATGTCTCACAAACTCATTCCGACAGCCTAAAACTATTCTCAGATGGATTTTTTTGAAGTTTCACCATCCAACAGAATGTAGTTTATCGCCTCTGATTTCCAAAAAGTTGCAGATGAATAAGACGTTCAAAACCCAGAACATCTCAGCAGTTTAAATGAGAGATCAGCAAGCTTAATCAGTTTCTTAGAGAATTAGCATGATAGGATTCATGTCCGACACATTTAGCTTTGTCTGCGCTCAATGAACTGCCAAATGAGAGAAAGAGGCTTCTGTGCAGAGTGGAAAGTACAGCGAGGGTCCAAATGGGAAGCAGTTCAACAAAAATTACAGCACAGAGGAGCTGCATTGATCCAGCAGGCATCAGACCTGACAGAAAAAAGAAAGAAGTGGCTGGAACAAGTCGATTTCCTGGTCCAGTAACTATCATTCCCAAACGGATGCAGCCCTGTAATAATCACAAATAACAGTTTGAAGGGGAATCTATTGAATGAGGTGCTTTGGGGAAAATGAAATTACCTGACCGCCAGCAGGGAAGAAGAAAGGCGAACAAGACGGGGCCCTCTTTGTGTGGCTTTGTTCAAGCTGGATGCGGAGCGGAAACGATTTCTGTAAAGCACTAAACTTTTTGGGCTTTGTTCGGAGTCAATGATCCGCTCTATTCAGTTTGTTTACCAGCAATGCAGATGTTAAAGAGACATTAAAAACCACATAACAGTCTGTAACCGACCTTTAAAAGGACATAAAGGGGGTGTAAAAACTCTCAGAAGTCTTTTTGTTGTTGCCGCCCGCAGAGGTGTAAAGAATGCGACAGAAGAATCTTTTACCTCAATCTCTATTGAAATTTCGGTATGTAAAACATTTGATCACATTCTGGCTTTTTTTCTTACTTGGCAGAGGAAGAGGGATTTTGAAGAGGACAGCCTTTCGAGAATCAACAAGGTTCTAGACCAGGGGACCCTAGTCCTTAAGAGCTACTGCCCTGTAGGCTTTAGATCCATCCTAGTCCAACAAAGTTGAATCAAATAATTAGCTCATTATCAGGTCTTTGCCAAGCTTGATGGCATGCTAAAGAGTTAATTCAATCATTTGATTCAACTATGTTGGTGCACGGTACATCTTAAACTTACAGGACAGTAGCTATCGACAACCAAAGTTGGAGTTCCCTTGTTCTAAACTATTTGTTGATGACTTTAACACAGTTTTCTGAATTTCCCCCCATCTTTAGTGGTAGACTTTGATTTTTAAAATGCACCAGTGGTTCTGAGGGGTCAACTTTAAGCTTTAAATACTAACCAAGTAGGTGTTATTCCCAAACCTAACCAAGGGGTGCTAAAATGCAACAAAGCAGTAAAGATTTTTTTTTTTTAATGTCTCTTAACTACTGTTTAGGAAATAAAATGCTGAGTGCATGGTTTATGATCCAGTTCTGTGCTCTAAAGATATCTTTAATTTTCTGAATACAGGTTTAGTTTAGCTTCCCTCACAGTAAAAGGAAATAAAAAGTAAGGGTGGAAAAAGTAGAGGCTCATGGCTCTGGTCCAAAGTTTGAATGAGAGAGAAGTCAAAAAGTTTGACACCAGGCATTCTGTTGTTTAGGAAATTATCTGTGGAGGCATGTTTGAAATCCTTCCAAAAGGTCTGCTGCATTCCGTCCATCTATCTAGCGGCTTCAGACCTTTGTGGGTCACATGGAGCCAACGTTTTTTGGGGATTCTGGATATTATGAGTGTTTTATGCAATAGCTTAAGTGAAAATGGGCTTTTGACCGCAGCCTTTTGATGTTCCCATCTCACCGTGCAACCATGACATGGAATATCTTTCCTGCTCTTTGGAAGCAGCTTATACACGTACCTCCTCACTTAAATCCTCATTTCAGATTTAGTCGAATTCTTTTCATCTTCATTGAGAAGGTTCTCTATGTATTTTCTGTTTATTTTTTGGTGGGTGTGTATTTCATCCTCTCTTTCTTCGTGACACATTAAAATAAAAAGATATATGATATCCCAAGAGCTTTGGATAACCAGAAATTTAAACCAAATTACAAGAAGAAATATAAATATTAACAAGGGGTAGCAGAAATTTTTGACCTGTTTGCTCCACTTTATTTCTTTAAAATTTGACTTTATTGCTTTGTGTTTGCAGCGAATTCTCTTTTGGGCAAAAATAACTGAGAAAATGAACAGCACAGTATGTGTGCATCAGTTTACTACAATTAAAAGCAAAGACAAAAGAAAGGGATGTGGGATGTGGCATTCCAACTGTGCCCAAACTCGTTTATTGCAGTTTTAAGTAGACAAAAAAAAAGTATTTTGCAAACTTAAACTCTGACCAGCTTCCCTGTCACTGCCGAAGACATACCACAGCATGATTCTGCTGCTACCGTATTTCACTGTCAAGGTATTGTGTTATGGGTGATTTACGCATGTAAAACTTCAACTTTTCTCTCATCTCTTGTCAACATGGATTGACGCAAGCCTTTTTTCCCCCAGATTACTTACATTCTTCTACCTGATTTCTGAAGATATATATGTTATCGTTAAATGTGCTTCATTATTAAATCTTGCCAAACAGTATAGAGTCTAAATTGGTGGAGAAGAAATTGCTCCAATTTTTGTAAATGGCCTTGAGTCCTTTAGTCCAGAGGATCCTAAAGTGCTTCACTCTACATTCAGCCATTCACACACACCTTCACACACTGTTGATGGCAACCTAAACTGTAGCAGCCTCTGCCCTGGGGCGCACTAACAGAAGCTTGATTACAAGCGCGATAATTGTCCGGCTTCAGAGGAAAAGGATTGCATTGTTATGGTGTTTGACATTTTACCAAAGAAGTTGCACTTTGGAACACAGCTGGACATCACTGTGCCAAGTCGGGTCCTTTCAGTTGTGCCCGGGTATTGTGACAATCCTTCTGCAGAACTAAACTAAAGGAACCATCACCCCCCCCCCCCACCAAAAAATAAATAAAAAACAACAAAAAACAATCATTTTGTAAAGTTAAAATTTTACATTGTTGGTAGAGAGTCCCCATTTTGCAAAAGATAAAATGAAAATTCAGACATACAAACAAAAACAATAAAACCTGAACATACTCTAAATAAATGAAATTTTGACTTTGTTATTGAAATCTTTCTATTAGATTTACCTGAACACATTCTGTTTTTAATACATTACTATTCACTAGCAGTTCCATATTTAAATATTGTCATTCACATTTGGCACCCCATGCGATGCCCAGTCTTTAATTATTCTCTCCATAGTGTTGCGGTCATGTTGTCTGTGATAAAACTATCTGATGAAAGCACCTCGGCCTGACATGTCAGCTCAGACAAAGACGGGAGCCTAATAGGAGCGGCAAAAAAAAAAAAAAGTGCGAGTGAATTTCAACTTACAGACTATCACTGACAAAGGAACGGCAATTTCTCAGGAAATGGAAGCAGGAGGAACCAGTACTTCACACATTATACTTTATCTTCCAAGATACAGAAATGGGAATAATTGATTTTGTTGACAACATGAATACAGCACAATGTTGTGGATCAAAGACCAGGAGGGAAAAACACATAATTTATAAAATGGCAACTGTGGGGAGTGTGTTAACTACACCTGCTGGTTCCACAGATTTTGGTATGTTGCATCCAAAACAAGTCACGTGGCTTCCCGGAATTACTGATTTTATGTAATCACTGCCCTTCACTTCAGATGAATATGATAGAGATGCTTATGGTTTTTCTGCAGGAGGCTGGTGCATCTAAAACAGCCACCAGAAGACCTGAGTGGTATAGCAACAAGGAAATAATTGTTCTTAACACCCAAGAATACTGCTTCAAATGACAAACCTGGTTAAAACATGCTATGGGAATCTTACTTCAGGTACTGCTGGTGCAAATCGCACCACTTCATCTCAAATCAACAAATCAAGGGTTTTCGAACAGAAATATGAGTCAACACACATCCAACCTGTTTTTCCTTCAGTGGACAAAGCAGAATAACTTACATCTGAAAGGTCTCTGCCAAAAAACTACCAATTCTGACAGAAAAAATGATAAAATATCCGGCCAGAATGACAACAGTTAGAACAATTTTGAAGTAAAAAAATTACATCCAACTAAATTATTAGTTAGTTTTACTCTGCATTTTTATGATCTCATGTTGATTACAAGAAATTCACACAAATTAAGATAGAACTCCAACTTAAAATAAATGGGGGGGGGGGAATAAACCATTAATGACGTTTACTACCATGATTAGCTGATGAAAACATCTTGATGCTAATGCAGGTCTTGTAAACTTCATAAAATACGAATCAAAACATCAGTTTAAATGTGCTCCTCGTTAATAGCTACTCTTTTATAGCGAAGCATTCATTTCTTCAATTTAGTTCCTGACTAAGCTGGGGGGAAAAAACCTGACAGTTTTAAACCACAATAAGACAAAGGTTTCCACCTGAACAAAATTAAAACCAAGGTGGTGACGTAAACACTGACTGACCCAACTTAAAATAGAGCCAGTTTAATTTAGGTATCTTTACTGAAAACTGGTGACCTCAGCTGCATTTTCATGTGGTAAATTGAAAAAAATAACTTCATATAAACCAAAAGACATCTCAAACACTGCCGTATTTCTTGTTTTTTTCTGTTTTGTCCACCTAGTCAAATGGAATAAACCAGCTCAGTTTCCATCTACTCTTATCAGTGTCATGCATCTTTTATGCATTGCTCATTAAAACGTTTTTAAAGATAGCATTATGCTAATGTATTGTTTCCAAGAAAGCAATGCATTGCCTGTTCAACTATTTTCATTCCAGCGTCCCTGTAGTGTTTGAGGCTTTTACCCCAAATGAGACGAATAACTCAAACCAGAAAACAAACCACTCTTGGTGTTATTAATATGCTCACAGCTATAGTACAGAAACACTGCAGTGTTACTCTTACATGTACCCACTTCATATACAACTTCTGATAATCATCTATGTAATTAGCTCTGAAGAAAACAGATGGGATAATGTTGTTAATCAGACAGAGAATCAATCTGGGGAGAAGAGTTCATTCCATCTTCTGCTGCCATAAGGATCTGGAAATGTGTGTTCTGGCCAATGTCTGACTGTTTGAAATCTCCACCATAAAATACCAGTGACAACATTTTAAAATGGGGTAGAATTATCAAATCCTTTCATCTTCATAACGTTGTTTGTTCCACTGTTTTTTTTTAATCACCAACAAAGTCCTAAACAGAATGTTAAGATATTCATCTTTCATTCCCTTTGATTTCATACACTTTGTTGAAAACAGTCGACCGAAACAGCTCAAGGCTGCAGTTAAGATTATAAATATTCTGATGAGTTTACTGTTTTTCCAATTTATTTTCCCCACTCGAGTTTTAGTTGAGGTCCACATGCCCGAGACAGAAATCAAATGTTATGGTTCAGGTTTTGAGTTTCATTGACTGCTTCAGATTCAAGCCCGAGCTCAAAACTTTGGACAAAAATAATAACAAAAACTAGCAAGTTAAAGTCTGTGATAAAAAGTTGCAGGGTTGGGAAATAATCTAGTTGTAGAAACACTTAAAGCATCAGACTCTAAACAAAATTATTTGTAATTTATTCAGTAGCTTTTTTTAGAGAAAGACAACCTATGCAGCAGTGCAGAAGTCCAGAGATGAAACTGAACATTTTGCTGTTTATAATAAGTCTGATAACAATTACCAATTTTATGATGTTCTAGGTGGTTTATATCCGACAGTTGCAGTATGAGCAGTGGAAACCAAATTGGTAAATAACTGGAAAAACCTGAAACTATTTACAGAACCCCCTCTATTTGTGGGTATCTTCAAGGGTCCATTTTGGGCCTCTAGTATCGATTTTGAAGGGTGCCATGTTATTAATATGACAGGTAAGCGGTAGAGCACTGCACTTTTACAAACTGCCAATAGCCTGTGCTATTAGGAAGCTAGATTGTCCTGTTGTGAGATTTCTATTCGTGGACCCAAGACGTGCAACACAGCAGCCTAAGCAATTCAGGGGTAACGCTTTAGCTTGAGAAAAACATGAATGTCCCCATGGTACCCCATCCTCAACCTTCCAGTGGTCTGCTCAACTATGTCAGAGTTCACAGTGATAAAGTTTTCAGTACTTTATATTTTCAAATTCTGTTGTAAAAAATACAGAAATATACAATACACTATACTGACTGACCGGGAGGTCAGGGCTAGACCGTGGGCTAGGTCAGGGCTAGGAGCCTTAACAGATTGAGTCCAGACATTTTATCTATCTGAGAAGAAAAGCACAAAAGCTACTGTTAATCAGCTCATGTACTCATGTCTAAAATATGTTCAGGGACGAAAATCACCAAACGTCTGCTGGATGAGCCTCTTGGGCTTAATGTTGTTCTTCCATCCTTGAATTTGAATCTAAATTTATAGGATTTAATTTTTTTTTTTATGAAGGAAAATCTTAGACTCTCACCCCTCTGAGACTTTCAAGGAGTAAATTGGAAAAGTATAATTGTTCAGACACAGAAAGCCCATAGCCATGAAAGCACCTTCCACTTTCCCAAAGAACAAAGAATTGAAGGTTTTGTCGGAAGTGAACCAAAGCTTTACGGCCGTGTTGGGGATGCTTCAGTCACGCTGCCTCTCCTCTGTGTAAGCCCGAGGGTTTTTACCACCAACGCTTTTCAGAGATAACTCTCCGTATTTGATGTTTTAATGTTCCAGCCCAGTTTTCTTCAAGTCCCCTGACCACTGGTGGTTGGTGCCAAGGGGCCAAATGGATTTTGTCTTTGATGAAAATGATTGGCTTTAAAACGAGATTCCAATAGAAACAGAAGTGGAGGATCACAGGAAACAATGTGTTTTCATGTTTGGAGCTTCAGAAGGCCGCAGAGGGAAAAAAACCAAAACTAAACAGCAGGAGGTAATGTGTGGTTACGGTTTTTGTGAAATTAATGTATCTCTTATTGTTAGGAACAAAACAGTATTTAAAATTTGACCTTTTCTGTAGAACAACATGTTAACAATATTACTCAGTTTTCCTTTAATCTTCTGAAATCAATAAATTGGAAGCAAGGCTGTCGTGTGTTAATGTAATAATAAAAAGTAAAAAATAAAAAAAAACATTAAGTAAAAATAAAAAAAGGAGACTACAAAATAAAAATTAACAGGAATTGTAATGAGTGTTTACAAAGCGAACTACAAATATGCAATATGGATTTTGTTTTGTAGTTTCTGCAGTCTCTTAACGTTTATTTTTTAATTTTTTTTATTTTTTCCCAGAACTGTAGCACCTGCATTTATTGTTGGATTTTCTAATGAAGAGTTACTGTTATTTTGTCAACAAAACGTTTGGACATTACTCCGCCATATACATCTTATACTTGCCTGATATGTGTGTGTTTTTATGTTAGACATTTCTTATTTTCTTTTTTTTTTTGTATTAATCCAGTATGCAACTTCAACTAACAAAAAGACTGAACCAAAAACAGCTAAACTGAAACTAAGCATTTCAAACAAACTAAAACTAAACATGTTAAAAACTATAAAATTCAAAATATAAAATTTGCTCATAATAAGGTCCAGATAAAAAAAATTAAAAAAAGACTCCCCTTTAAAATCTTGATCGGCAGGACAAAACACAGAAAGCTTTAGTAATGTTTAGCTAGCCACAACCAGGACATTATAATGTTGCCTGTAAATTGGTTTTGCTTGAGGGAGATGCATTTTTTAAAGATTTGGTCAAAATATGTTTGAATAATATTTATTTGTTTGCTTAACTGCTGATGTTTTATTTCTGATCTTGATAGCTTGTTTCCTTCTATGTGGGCCTCATGAACATGAGCTTTTACAGAAGTAAGTCAACACTAGGACAAGTAATGCAGTACATAAAAAAACAAAATAAAACGAAAACAAAAAAACTGTTTATGGTACTGTTTAGCTGGGCAAAGTTTAAAGATACTAAAATTAGACTTAGCCACACACAGCAAAAAATTTAACTATTCAATGATCTTTTAGAATATTAAATATCTGCAAAGTGACATCACACCATTCACACCAGCCTCAAAAATTGTGTGCTATCCGCTGCCCCCATTTACATCTAACGAGTGCAGATCTGCACTCGTTAGATACACTCGTAGACTGCAGATCTGAACGCATCATTAGTGCGTTTATTTTTTTGTTTTTAGTCTGGGTAGACCAATGGCCGCTGGCTGCTCTGCTTTGTGACCCCATACCACGGAGGCCGCAATTGCTCCTCCATTGCTGTAGTATCTCCATTTGGCCGCTAGGCCCCCATTGAAAAGCTTTAGACTTTAGACACGTTAAAAACAACTTTAATGTCTGGTGCCAATTTTTTTTAAACTTTCTATGGCTACATATTCTTCCTGAGATAACGCTGGGCTCGTCAAAAAAATAGGCACCAGGCTAGTTTTCGTAAGATATTTTTTTGAAATCTTGCATAATTAATTAGGGGCCGGACTTTGATTGACAAGCTGTTTCGTTGGACGTTAACAATAGTAACACTACATTTTAATAATTATTTCAAGTTACTAGTTCTTACCTTTTGAGGTTTGAGAAATAAGAGCACCGTCGGAGGAGCGCAGATACGGCAGCAGTCAGGCATGGGGCTATTAGCCTTTAGCTTAGTTAGCCAAGTTTAGCATCAGAGCTAAGACGCGGCAGCAGAATGGGCGTGATTACGACCGAACTACACGCCCATACACACCCCGCCAGGACAGAGTCTACAGTGAAGATCCCGCCCCTATGCCCTTTTTAGAAACATGCTTCGTTAGAGCTGGGGAGGAGGAGTCTGTGAATCCGCCATGAATTCCCCCATGAAAGTGTGTCATTCTGGTAACGGGTAGGAGTGAGGAGGCGCTGTCTATTCTTTTTTACAGTCTATGGTGTAGACAGACAAATAATCACATTCATAAGTCACAGTATTTTAGTTTTAAAATTTTCTTTAATTTTGGAAATTGAGCAAATGGTCTTATGTATCTTGTTGTGACTTCTTGCCAGAGTTGAAATGGAGCTCCCACTCAAAAGACCGGATGCCGAAATGACCACATCATAGCGCAAGCCAGCTGCAGAGTATCGCTGCGCTTCGCTCCTGGTGTGAACCACACCATAAGTTAACAAGCGCGCTGAATAGAAGTGGTCTCTGTTCGGCGGCATTTCGCAGCGCTTCTGTGGCCAGTATTAATCAGGCCTCATACTCCAATCTGAAAAAAAATCTTCTGAACAGATTTTAACAAAAATATAATGTACACCATTCATCCATTTTTTAAGACTTTGGGATTCAGGTGATCAGGAGTTGGAGACGTTTTTCACAAATGGTGGAAAAAATAAAACGATGTTCAAATTTATGGTCAAAAAATGTAGCCAGTGTGTGGGTTAAATATTATTAATATATACAATCAAATTATCTGCCTTCATTAATTTCTATGTGTATGAGCAAGAAACTCATACAAGACATTTGTGGGGTTTTCACTGGAGGAAGTCTTGCTTAGCAGTGAAAACACGAACAAGGAAATGGGACTGTAATGTACTGAAGATAAAACTGGTAATAAAACTGAAGCCTTTAAACTGGTTTCATCTCATTAAAAAGGGGTTTCCTCCTACAAGACAAGGGAGATATACAAGAATTAAAACTCACCAGAGAGTAGTTCACACCTGAGAGGTGAAAATATTCTAATTACTTTTCCTTTCATATTTCTCCCACTGGTAACATTGGATAGAGTGATGTTATAAAGGAAAACAGAGTAATATTTTTGTTAAACACCGACTCACTAAGGCTTTTATTCTCTAATGAACCAACACCTCTATCTTTAAATGTGTTACAGTAAGCTAACTGCAAACCAGCAGACATTGCTTATTCTGCAGTCTTCTCTTTCCGGGGTTTTTGATACCAGTTTTGAATTTTAGTTTTGAAGCTTAGGTTAAACTTTTGCTGAAGTACATGTGCATTATGAGCTTCTGTCTCAGGGGAGTAGAACTGCCACAAGCTCTACATGACTCTTCTAAACAAAATTGGATTTCCATCTTACTGTTTACAGAACGGAAGGCATGGGCCTGGAAGGCGTGTTTTAACATTACAGTGGTATTAAGTCAGTCTAACAAACAGATGTTCTGCCCCACTTTCAGAGAAAAACCCTGCTGTACAATACCCGTAGCAATAATGGCATTTGCCAGCTGAGCATTATCGACATCATCTCTGATTGTTTAAAGCCAAACTGTTCTACTTGCAGTCAAACTTGTTACTTAATTGACCACCAATGCCAACCAGTAAACATGACATTTATTTTGATGTTTTTCTACCACTTTTAGATTAATACACATTTTCCAAGTAGCTTTGCAATTATATTGACCTCATCCTTTGATTAAATGTTCTATATCACCAGTGTTGGGAGAAATGCATTACAAAAGTAATAAATTACAGCAATAGACTACTTTTTTAAGTAATGCAATACTTTCAAAATATACAGCAATATATTAGTAGTTACAATTTCAGTAACTCAAGTTACACATGCATTTTAAAAATTGTTTTTAGGCCAACTAATGCAACAGACCAAATCAACTTGGATACAGTAGAACAAGATCAACCATCCACTTCCTGTTGCTCAAAACCAAAACATCAGAGAATCAGGACCGCTGAGGAAAAGATCGACTGTACATCTAAACAGCGGCATTATTCACACTGTTTTCCTAACCATCTGTTGTAAGACTTCAGACATCATAATCTAATCTTTGTCAACCACCTTTGTGATGAGCACTTTCAGCACCTTCTTTTGATTAGATTTAACAAACATTACCATGAAATAGAAGGCATGCAAATGAACCTGAGACTTAATTTTAATAAAATAGGGTTAAAAATACAGTATTTGGGGTGTGACACTTGTGTAAAATGTAAATTGATAAGTTAAGGTGGATAGAATTTGTGTTAGATATTTAAGATATTTTGCCAAAAGTAACCTAAAGTAGTGTAACTTAGTTACATTTTTAAGACAGTAATATGTAATGCAAACATATTACATGACATTGTAACTAGTAATGTGAAATGTATTACAATTTCTTTGTAACTTGCCCAACACTGTATATTACAAGAGATGGGAATTTCCAAGAAGCTGTTATCCACACCAAATTTAAGACACCAAGAAAAGTTTCAAAACTTTTAAGTCCTAGAAAAAAGGTGGAGAGTTTTTAGCTTTGACAATAAAGCAAAAAACACATGAAGTACTAAACTGCACATTCACAGGCATTGTCTAAAACCTTTATGCACTTGATTTCATAGGGTTATTTACATTACATTTTTAAATTCCATTAAAACTCCACAGAGAGAATCAGTGACAAACTTAAATGTATATGTAAATGGTGTCAGACTGTAAACATTTTAAAACCTTCAAAATGGTGAATATTGCATCTCAGAATAATGGTTTATTTTTATTTTTTCAGATGTCCTACTAACGTGTTGCACATAGGTGGGGGCAAGATCATGGAAAGCTAATTGGAGAACAAGTAAGCCAAGAGAGGGCAAATGTGTAGATGCCTGGTCTGGAACTAAGCCTTGTAGAGCCTTAAATGAGAAACACGTAGATGAGAAGAGAGTCACTAAGGTTGATATGGAAAGTTAATGCGTCAAATTAAGTGTGAAGCTGTGCTGTATACCTGAGGCCTACTCAGATGGCAAATTGTTATGATCCAAATTACATGCAGAAAGCATGACAACAAGATCTTTGACATCCAGAGGGGGAAAAAAAAGAGGGGAGTTACCATGGACTGTAAATACAATGGACTAACCCTCAGGTGACATCACCGGTAGGTTTTTTTAGGAGCAGAAAATGAAGCCAACTGGGCGGTTCCCACCACCACCATCTTGTCTGTGTCACTTGCCTCATTATAGCTCTCAGAAAATCAAAAAATGGGCAAAGAGATGGACCTGAGAGTGGCGCTGTGAGGCTGGAGACGGAGGGCTGACGCTCAGTAGCTACAAGCTAGTCAGAAACTAGTCGGAAGCTAACTAAAGTGTAGGCTGCAGCGGGTTTTAGCCCGAAGACCGTGGTTGAGAGATTCATGCCCCATTTTTCCACTAGGGTTGCTTTAAACCCAGAAACATCTTGAGGGGGGAACACATATCGCCATGAGACCAAAATGAGTCGGGTCAGTATGGCCTAAAACGTTTGTGTTTCAAGTATCATTGGTGGAGCATGAGGACATGGGTGGTGGGCTTAGTTTAACAACACCTCCAGCAAAAAGCAGTCACAAATTCATTCTTGACAACTCATATCCTCTCAAAAGTTAAAATACTTTTGACTCACCTCACATCTCTCAGACATTCATTACTTCATGCCTCCAGCTCCTTAACTGCATTCCTCACACCAGTACTAATCTAACCAGGGATAATCGAGTCTGTCGAGAGTCTGACTCTGTAGTCTTCCAGCCAGAACTAGCTTACTCCCGCTATCTTACACCACAGCTCGCCATGGTTTCCTGATCCTACAGACATTGCTGCTCTGCCGCTACCTGGCCAGTCGCCTGCTCCAACCAGAGGTGTAGAAAGAGAAAACAGCTCCAGGCGGAGTTCCATTCCTTTTGATGACCTGACAGAAATTCTCTCCCCCACTGCTGGCGATTTTTCATCCCGTATAAGGCCTTCCCCAAAGCAGAAACTGCTTGGACGATCTGTTACTATAATCAAAACCACAGCAAGCCATCTTTGTTCAATAAGTGCAGATTAACAACCAAATGGGGGATGCAGACTTTGGGGTAAGCTATCACCTGTCAATCAAAATTACACTCCCCTAATAGTAAACCTGAACTATCTAACCTGAAAGGGTTTCTTGAACCAGGCTGTAAACATGTTTATTTATGCTCTAAAGTTGGCCTTTTTAACATGGGAGTCAATGGTTGTTTGCACCTTTTTGGAGCCAGTACCCAGCGGATGAGAAAGGAACTGCAATTTTTGCCACTTCCAGTTTGAATTCACATTCTGCCGGCAGAGTTTGCCCCTTGGGAATTAGTGGGCTAGGCAACTTTATTTGTATAGCACACTTTTCAACAACAGGCCAATACCATGTAATTTGGGCGATGGCTACCATATTCAGCCATTGGGAGGTGCTGAACCACAGAGCAGATAAGAATTGCCGTTCTGGAAACCGCCAAAGGTACAGTTTAGTGAAAGAAAGTTGGTGCTGATCGCTGCTCATACAGTCAGAAGACAAGCCAACTGCATCTCCCACTGCCAAGAGGATCACGAAGTAGCAACCGCAGCCGTTGTTAGCTACTAGGCTGACGTCACACGACCCCCTTCCCTCATCAACAGAGACGTCAGGAAAGAACTTTACACATTCATAAGGTCTGTTTGGGCACAGACAGGTTAGTTGAATGAATAATCAATCAGGTGTTCAAATAAAGATCGGTTCAGAGGAGATTAACAACAGAAACTAATGTTAATAGCCGTGTTTGAAACCCCTTTTTTGTATGAAAATACTGGAATTAGATCGTTTACTGCAGTAATCAATCCAAATAGAAGTAATTTTCTAAAAAGGCCAATGACTTCTTATCAAGATAACTTTAAACATTTTTTGATCCAAACAATGTTTAAATTTTCTTTACACTGTTTTATTGATTTACACATAAATCAATGGTGCTAATTAGTTAAACTAATTAAAATTGGTAAACTAATTTAGCTTTCATTCCAGCATTTGCAAATCAAACCTTGTTTTCCTAGAGCATCCAGATTCCTCCAAAGCATAACATCAAATTTCATGATTTCTATTTTTATTGCAATTTTATTCATTTGTGTTCTTTTATTTTTAGTTATTCATTTAGTTTGATCAGTGGTGTGTTGGTTATTAGTTTGAGTGATTAAATGTTTCTTTTTCTTTTGTAAATAAACTTTTGTTTTTTGGAAAGTCACTGTTGTCCCTTTTATTCAACGCATAATGTTGCAACATGCGGTAAGAATTCCCTCCTTCATGCGTTCCACCTCAGCCTTATCTAGGCAGGTGCTGGACTATAGAGACTGATATATATACAGTACATACCAAAAGTTTGGAAACGCCTTCTCATTCAACGAGTTTACTTTCTTTTCATGACTATTGACATTGTAGATTCACACTCAAGGCATCAAAACTATGAATGAACATGTGGAATTATGTAGTACTTTTACAAAAAAGTTTGAAATAACCTGGCCTCCAAAGTAACCGGACCTGAACCCAATCGAGTTCATTTGGGGTGAGCTGAACCGCAGAGTGAAGGCAAAAAGGGCCAACAAAAACTTCTCTCGGAACTCCTAGACTGTTGGAAAACAATTTCGGGTGACTACCTCTTCAAGCTCAAGAGAATGCAAAGCAGTAATCAGAGCAAAGGGCGGCTTCTTTGAGGAATCTAACATATAACACATGTATTCAGTTATTTCACCCATTTTGTTCAAGTACATACAATAATTCCATACATTTTGTTTTCATTGATAGTTATAATGCCATCAATTGAGAATCTACAATGTGGTCATGAAAAGAATGGAAAATAATTGAATGAGAAGGCGTGTCCAAACTTTTGGTCTTTACACTTTCTCTCTCTCTATATATACATTGTGAGTGAGTGAGTGAGTGAGTGAGTGAGTAAGAGAGAGAGTATGTGTATATATACACATACACACACACACAAGATCACACACAAGATCTTTCACCCACCGCAACAAAGCCTATGTGGGATGAGTCACTGAGCTGTAAAGCTGCAAAAACGGTACCATTTCAGTGAAGAAAAGTTGGAGTATATCACTGTTTAGCCAAAACAAGCTGAGAGGACAAGCCCTACGTCCGAGCTGCCGATTGTTATTAGCCATGGAACCAAGGCCTCACAGCTAACCAATAGCAGCCATTTTAGCCTGCCTGCTAACTTAGTTTAAGCTTCTCCCCCTCATAATCAACAGAGCAACCTGGAAGACTTTAATCTTTAAATAAGTTCGTTCTTGGTGGATAAGTTTAGGATAAACAAGATGTAAAGGTTGTTTGTTTATCACTGCGCTTTGATACTTTAAGATTTCAATTTTTATTGTTTCAGTACAAATGGGCTGTATAGCCTGTAGGTTTCAACCATGTTTTTCAAGGTTTCCTAAAGAGTAATTTTAAATCCTGCCACCTGAGTTATTCAATCTGAGAGGAGTTTTCATTTCTTTGTTTGATGTTTAATAAATGAATGAGAGCGGCTTCAAGCAGTGCCGTTCGAGCTAACCCATATGTCTTGCTTTTGACTGCCTGATCTTCATAAACAATAAAGATTGCTATTAACAGTATTCAAAAATAGAGACTGGCTTTAAAATAGATTGTTTACACACAGAAAACTAATCTTATAAGCCGTGTTTGACACGCCTTCTTAATGCCTCAAA
The DNA here is from genome assembly GCA_028564705.1 of Apricaphanius iberus. NCBI lineage: Eukaryota > Metazoa > Chordata > Actinopteri > Cyprinodontiformes > Aphaniidae > Apricaphanius > Apricaphanius iberus. Next base: position 5,607,001 of record JAPXFQ010001878.1, on the reverse strand, counting down.
ATAGGGAAATATGACTTATCACTCCTGTGGCAATCTATGAAATAGAATCAATTATCCAAATGTTATTGGTTTCTCATTCAGTAAATTTAATGAAACATTACTTTATCCAAGGAATGTTTTATTTTTCCTTCCATTGTTTATTGGTTTGGGCATAAACCAAAGATGCCAATTAATTTAAATCACAATTGGTTTAGACGAATTTGGCTTCACTTCCAAACATTTCAATATTAGCCTTGTCTTTAAGCATCCAGGTTCATACTGAACTATGAGATCAGGATTTATTGTTTCTATTTCTTTAAATATTTATCTATTAACGGTTTTTCCTTTCTTTTGGAAGTTAGCTTGTTTGTTCTATTTTAATCAGTAGTCTGTGTTACTACCTTGATTGATAAAATGTTTGGCTTCATTCTTTTTTTCTTTTGTAAATAAACCTGTATTTTGGAAATCCGTTTGTACATTATTCCAAATACATATTTAGTAATTTACAGTTGAATGAACATCAAGAGCTCATTCCTTCATCTTTTGTTTAATTACCTCAGCCTCAATCAGACAGGAAATCAGAAACAAAAACAGAGACTGAGCAATGTGGCTATAAATCTTTCCTTAATATCAGGTGGTGCCTCGTAGTCAATGATTTTTACATAAAAATATTCTCATTATAATTGCTATAAGCAGTTATAATTAATATTCATGGCCGAAAGCTAAATATCTATAAATCACAACGGCAATTAGGGAATAAAATAAAGGCACAAATAAAACGACAATAAAAGCATAATAGAGTGCGGATTGGGACACATTTTTCTGTCCAAGCCAGACCCGCGTCCAACAGAGCAGTAACCAAACCCAACCCAAGCCCGACAGGCATTAAGATAGACCTGTGGATCTGAGAGGATGGACAAGGTGCTGCTGATGCTGCCACCGTAGGAAAAAAAAAAATTATCTCACCTGCTATGACTGGATAAATCAATCAGTCAGTAATCTTAATATATTTGACCCTATCTTATTTGTTTTATGTCAAGAATAATTTTGTAGTTTAAAATTTTCTGTCAGTTTTGAAAAAGTAAACATACGTGCAAGACGCCCTGCAGCCAGCATAATAAAACTGTTATTTTTATGAATAAAAAGTAAATTAAATAAATAAATATCCCTACCTCTCTGCTTTTTTTCACAAATTTCATACTGCTAATGTTCTCGTAGAGCCTGGATGGAGGTGGATGTTTTCGCAATCCCTCCTCTGATGTGACCGACCCCGAACCGAACCAGAGCATCCTTTGTAAATACCTGTCTGAACCCGGCCTAGCCTGTCGGGGACCGTCGTGCTCGGGTCAGGTATCCATCCTCTAAAGCATAATACATTAATGATAGAAAACATTACACAGAAAAAAAGAAAAAAAAAATCACATTCCAGCTGTTATTAATCAGTTAACCAACACCCATTGTAAACAGGGGGGATTTTAGCCTTTATTCTAGGGAATTTAGAGCTTCATCAGCTTTCCAGTTGTCTAACCTTGTTCCGGAGCATAGCAACTGAGACTACTGGAATTCTGTTTGCTTCAGGGGGGTGGGGGGTATACTGATCTTCAACCTACTTTGCTACTAAGCCATTCAATGATTCAAAAACAATTTGAAGTCTATTCTCTGAACAACAGGGAGCCAGTGTAAGGACTTTAGAACTGGGGTGATGTGCTCTACTTTCCTGGTTCTAATGAGGACGCGAGCACCATCGTTTTGGATCAGCTGCAGCTGTCTGACTTTTTAGGAATGTCTGTTAAACTATTGCAGTAATCAATCCGACTTAAAGATCTAGCGGAGGACTCTTCTGAATTTCAGGAAAAAATGCCCTCCACTTAAAAAAAAAAAAAAAAAAAAAATGCGCATGAACAACAAAATATTCTTCCTTGAAAAGTTACAATATAGACGTAGATAACTTCTTCTAGCAGTCATCTGAAATTAATTCCTCCAAATGTCATGCTGAACTTTAGCCTTCCTATTGAGTAGAAACTTGGCAATGGAGGCATCAGTGGGAGCCCAACCTGTGCTTTCAGCCCACGCCATCGTTGGAAAGAATTTCGTAAAAGCACTCTGGTCTTGTTTCTTCTGAGGCCTTTCGCTTCTTGTCCTTGGAGACACTTTTTCTCTTGTGACTCAATGCCATTTTCTAAGGACCCGGTGAGAACTGCGAGGTAGAATTAATGGATGATGGTGTAGTGTGCTACACAAACTCCTGAGAAAGCACATACACGTTCTCAGAATGGTTGACAATTAGGAGGACCAATCGTGTAGATGATCCACCCAGAAGAAAAAGATCCATAGCTTTAAAATAAACGTATGCAACCTTTTTCTTGACCAAATGTCTGACTATTATTAAAAGGTACTTTTCTTCTAAAGCCTGTTTCACACAGTCTTACACAAATGCAAGAAACTAGTGATGAGAGTGCAATACAATAGCAGTATGAGCATTAGCAACCATGGAGGCTACACACAAGAACGGCATGCCTGTTGAACAACAAAGAAGCCAAATCCTTCAAACTTTGGCAGAAAAGAGTGTATATGACATTTTCATTGCCAGCTTGAGTATCTGTCAGCTTTCAGTGACATGCTTTTCGCTGATGCATAATCGTGATATTGGCGTTTCCTACGTTGCACAGTTCGACTCACTGAATTCTTGGACCATGCAATGTGGCATCTCTCTACAGCGCTCGCAGTGTTTCATGAACTAGTTCTTTGCAGTGTCTAAAAAAACAGACTTTGAACCAGGCTTTAAACAACTGTACCAAATCCAAGGTTTTTACTGTAATTTCGTTGTTGTTTTTTTCCGGCTCAGTAGAAGGAAAAATATAAATCATTCACAGACAGAAAGATGAATGCAGAAATAATTCTTCAAACAAAGGGAGATACTGCATATTTTCTATTCTGGATGCATACAATCAAGCCAGAAAGGAGATACAGGACATTGTGGAGGAGCAGTTAAACACACAGACATATATCATCCAACCTTTAACTGCCACACAAGCAAGGGAGACATCTGCCATAAATTTTGACAGACAAAGTTGCTGCAAAGACACATAAAGGACACCTGATGGGAGACATTTCAGGACTTATAAAACTGCAGGAAAGTCAGATACATGAGTCAACTACAGTCACTAGAAGCACATCAGATGAGGGGATAATAGGATTCTTCTACTCATTTGCTATTTCTTACTAGCTAGTTCTGGATGTGGGTGCACACAAACAAAAACTGATGACAAAATGTATTTAACTAAGATGCAGTAATTTCTAGGTTTCCTTAGGAAAATAACTTTTTTAGGAAATTGTTTTGAGATGAAAAGTTGCCCTTCTTTTGTGTTTACTTAAGTTGGCCTGAGTCAACATTTATACTGACTCAGTTGGTTCAATTTACGTTCCATCCTTTTTTGAACATTTCCTCCAAATGCTTAAACAATTTCCCTTTGCAATGTTCAATTCATCCTGGAGATAATTGAAAAAACTAAGTTTATGCTCTTCCAAGTAGCAAAATAAAAAATAATTCAAATGGAAGCTCATTCTTTCCAGGTCAAGCCGAAATGTTTGTTGTCAGCTGGCCTTAGTGTTCCAAAACATTTTGGGGAGGTCAAAGACAACCAACAGTTTGAGTAAGAGTTGGAGAAAATTTAATTTAACAAGAGAACGTCAACTTTACTCTTGAGCTCCTACATTCACCTTATCAGTAATTATTACTCACCAAAACTTCAGTTTATTTTTGTATGTAAGCTTTTACAAAAGTGACTTCTCAAGCAGAAAAATTAATTTTACAGTCAGAGAGCTTCATTTCCATGCTTCAGCAGAAGATTCCCTTTTTTCGCTCATGCGTCTCTCAGTTTATTTTCCCTAGCAATGTCTCTCACACTCACAAGAACTGCTCGATTCAATTAATTGAGAGGAAAAACTTCATGTACCCAAGAAACTAATGATCAGTTTTGCTCTTTGGTTCCGCTTGAACTCACTAGTTTTGTCTACACATTAATATAAGAATTAGTGCTTGCAGGGGGGGGGGGGGGGGTCCCTGGGGGTAGCCATTTGAGAATGTTAGGAGAGTTGCTTTAAAAGGGTTACTAGTTATATTTATAACAAAAGGGAGCAGTTAAAAAATATAAAGAGTTTTTAACTCTATAACAAAATAAATCAAACTCTCACAACCTACGGTCAAGTATACTGCTTGTATATCGAGTATTTTTGAAGTAGAGGTCACTGGTCATCTCTCCAACTTGAGAATGCCAGCCTTTTCAACAGAGTGTTCCAGACTCTCCATTTCTGCTGCCTCATTGAATCGCTTTGGCATTTTTTTTGTGTGGAACGAGAATTCTAGCTTATTTGTAAAAACACTGGTTCTGATGGCTACATTCAGCACCTCTCTTTTAGCCGATTATAATCGCTCATCTCGTTAACCCGCCTAGTTTCGCCACATGCAGTTTGTTTGTGGAGCAAAACTTGTGTTCGGAGTATGCAGTTTATTCTCTCAATTTATAGTAAATCACAGCATTTATGTTCAGTATCAGATATGGCGGTATAACAGAACAAATATTGATTAGTTAGATTACCTTATTACTGATAAACAATTGGTGTTAGGCAATACTGTTTTTTTAAAGGTGCTTTAATACTGTAAAAAAAAATCCTGACTTAACTATCCCACTACCTTGGGATGCTCTAAAAAAAAAAAATGTATTTTTCTCAAATTCACAGTGCTTGAATCCTACAGTAACAGTGCTTGAATCCTACAGTAACTCGAAGCTTTTAGAATTTTACATGTTGGATTTGAATTTAATTCACACCATTTTACAAAATGCTATACAATATTTGGATTTAACTTTTTTTAATTTACATAGAAAAAAAAGATTTTAGTTTCAAACATTAGGCTTTTGATCCTTTAAAATGTAAAGAAAAGTCTTGAAAAAATTCAATTTTGGTCTGTCTTTACTTGAAGTTTTTATCCATTCAAAAAACAAAAAAGCAGTATTACAGGGACTCAAAGTTTCTTTTTTTTTTCTTTTTTTTTACCCAGGTATTTCCTGGACAAGGTGAAGATTTGAATGTAGTGCTTCATGAACAACGAAATATTTGTTTTAAGATTTTAACCATGCTTTTTAATTCAAACTGTCCAACATGAACTGCAGTGAGTTTTGATTAATTTCTAATGTTTTCTGTAGTTTTTAGTCAGTAGTTTATGTTATGTCTATAGAAGGCTTATTCATGTTAAGACAGCAGATGTGCAAGGAACCTGGGTGCAGAGAGAGATGCTGCCTTTATAGCTCTGGTTCCCATTGTTAATTGTGGTTAATCGGCATGTTTAGCTATGCTATCTTGTTTGTCAGCCAAGGCCAGGTTTCACATTAACCAAATATTTTCCATTGACCATTGAGGGAACGATGAAAGAAAAACCCGAAGGACATCTAATTTAGAAAGATTTCAAATCCCACCACTGACCACTTCCTGTGGATATTTCCAACTTTATACAGAGTTCATGTTACTAATAAATCAAAAAGATTCCTTTGAGAGCACCTGAGCATCATTTCCGACCTGGACACAGTATCCAACACATCTCACCATCCAGGAGCTTACCGCAGATTTGTGCAGTCACAGATGCGCTCCATGCCACCGTAATTCTTCAGACACAGACTGACATTGACAGATTGCTGTAGCTTCACCTAACCACCAATACAGAAGGAGCGCATGCAGAGATTTCCTCCCTGTACAATCAGAAAAGCTGGCGATCAAAGAGTCTTGCTGAATCCCGATTACATCATTTAGATTAATAATCAACAGAAGTGTGGCAGCTCAGTGCTTCATGCAGAGTTTTCAGGCCACAGCAGGTGACATGTTCATAACTAATATATGTATCTTATTAATTTCCTCAATATGTGATGGCATGACATGGATTATCTGCTCAATAAAACCTTCAAAACTTCCCCAGAAAGGCCATCTTGTTAGAGTGAAATTATCACAGATTCAGCACACAACTTTAGATTTCTTTTTGTTGATAAATCATACTTTAAAAGGCATGTTTAAACGTTACTATAGAGACCAAAGAGTGTTCGGCTGCAGAGGGGATGTTACTTATGTTGTTGGCACTATTTTCTGGTCACACATTACATATAATTTTCTATTTAAAAATAACCCCATCTCTTATGCCCGTCATTTCTTCTTATTTCGTTACATTAACCCACTGATCCATCTGAACATTGTCTAATATTAAAGCAGTCAGTGATGCAAAAAATGTTAGCAACCACTGCTCGGTAGGATATATTTTTATCTTAGCTGAACTCAAATGTTTTTCTTACATTTTAATTACTAGGTAAAATGGACACCTGGTATGCGGAGGGGTTAAGCAACACAACAGTCTTCAAATAGCTAAAATATTTGAATGCTACGAATTACAACATAATATTACAGTCAGTGGGAACCGTCTTATCTACCGTAGAAGAAGCCATAATCTTGAGTCTCATCTCGGCTCATGGAAGTATAGCCAATCAGCACAAGGGATGATAAATCACGCCTCACCGCAGCTGTCAGACTGTACAACCAAAACTGCTCCCAACAAATATAAATATTTAACACCTGCACTGTATCTTAGATTTGCACTAAACAACCACACCGATATAATTTGCACATTATTTTCACCTGATGTACATATTCTTATTCTGTGTTGATGTACATATTCTGTTTATTATTGTATTTTTTTGTATATATTTTTAATATTCTGTTACATATGTTGTATATTTGTTGTTTCTTTGGCTGCTGTTTACGACCGAATTTCCCCTGGTGGGACTATTAAAGGATTAATCTATTCTATTCTATTCTATAAAGCAGCCGATGGTTTGTGAAGTAGCATTTTCCATATATTTCAGCTTCCCAATCTGATTTTGTTTATGCTGTACAAAAAAAAAGGAAATGCTAAGTGCAAAGGTCCACTCTAAATGTAAAAAACAAACAAACAAAACAACAACAATAAAGCATGCTTAATAATTAAATTGTAGAGATAAATGAGACAATGGGCAGCTATTTGAACAAAGGCTTACATTTTACTTTGTCAAAAAAAAAAAAAAATAATAGTCAAACAATGGCTTCACCTCTGCCTTGGTTATTTTTTTGCCCAGCTACAAACAACTGTGGATGTTTTAATTTCTCACAGAAGGAACTATTCGACAAAAAATGTCTGCATTCCCAGCAGCCCCCCATTTTACCTCCAAGGCCACAATTGAAGCAAATTGGGTTTAAAGGTTGGCCCTCTCTGTAAGTGTGAGTTCAGAGGGTCACAGTAACTCATCTGTAGCTGGATGATTAACCTCGTTTCTCAGCAGAGCCCTTCGAACAACTATGAGGCTGGTTTTCTTATCCAATTGTGGATGGAAGCATGGATTTGAAAGTAGAATGAGGTCAAAAGTCAGCCTAGAAATAACATTTGCATGACCACTGTTCAGCTGCTAAGTATTGTAAATTTATACTAATGCAAAACGATATGAATACTGGGTCAGTTAGACTAAATTGCAGCCTCTGTTGATGGATCAAAAAAGGTTGTTACAATCAGTGTTGCTTGATTTGAGTTTTTCAGTAGATCATGTACTGAAAAACTTGCCCTTAACACAGCGGGAGCAAACGCAAGCACACCGATAATCCACTTTCATTGAAATGATTCGACTTAATTTCTTTTTCTGTACAAACATTCAAATTGTTAACCCAGATGAAGATAACAGGAATTGATTATCCCTTTTGCATTGATCAGATTTTTTGGGTCCTGACACTGTAAACCCAGATTTTGTTTTTAGTTAAACTTTTGAGTGATCATTACTTATACTGTCATGTTTTGCAAAAAACTTCTATCATTACTAAACAACAGTAGTTGATTGTGCCATTTAGCTGAAATATGAATTGCACTAATTGTTTAGTTTTATAACAAAAGGAGGGGGAGGAATGGGGGCCAATTCAAAAACTTCCCTTGTCACATCACAATCCACTAATCAGGACAGGAGCATATCAAAACAGATGAAGTATCCGTCTAAACAACAAAACGAAATAAAGCAAAAATGCTGTTGTTCTTGGTTGAAACAGAACACTGTGTTATACTGGATTTAAATATTTGCAGTGTTACTATTGCACTATTATTGCAATAGGTTTCTGAAGAGAAGAAGCTGTTGATTAATGTGTAGATTTTGAAAATAAAATATGGTTACACTACATAAAATAATTAACTATTAAACTTCAGAAATACATACTGATAAACATGAGTAATGGTTAAGGCTAGGGGCGCACCAATCCAACTTTTTCAGTCCCGAAACCGATGCCTGGAGTTTGTGTATCTGTCGATAACAGATACCGATCCAATAATATTGTTGAATTAATAAACTGTATAACTTCCACCTTATACCTTTTTAGGAGACTAAAGAGACCAGCAAATTACCACAAAAATAAAATTTCAAGTGAAAAACCAATATTTAAAATGTGGACAATCTGCAATAGATTCACAAAAAATATCAGTTCATGGCATCGGTTGAGTTTAACTGATACCAATACATGTACATGAGATGGTATCAGGGCCTATATTGGTATCACTGCATCACTAGTTAAGGCAATTACTTGTAAACATTCGGTTTAAAACTCCCAAGTTCTTTAGGACTGGATTATCTTGGACACAAGACTTCATGTAAGCAAAGCTTGATTTGTTTGGTTTTTCATTTTGTAAAAAACTATACATCCCAGTGCAATCACTTATCATAAGCGGCTTTAGTAATGATTACCAATTTGGGTTTAATGTGTATACTACTGATAAGTCAAAGACGACAGCACAGAAATGTCCAAAGCCAAAAAGAAAACAAAAATACTGAAAAGTCTGCGGAACAAAACAATTTAGTAATCTACAACACACTTCTTCTTGGTTAAACTCTGTTTTTCTTTTAATATTTTCCTTAGTTTAGCTTTTTGGGTTGTCAATGTTACGTATAGCTTGTTTAGAAACCCTTATCAAAACTCCAAAAGTTTAACCTGAAGAAAAACAGATGTGAAAGCTGTTGCTGCACATTACCCTCATGATTCAAAATGCACCATTTAAACTATTTTACAGAGTTGGAACAGGACAAACCAGTACAGAGAAAAAATGCAAATGGAATAAATAAATGTGTATTGCTGGTTCATCCTTTAAGTCTTTGACAGCTGCCTGTTTGAAAGGTGGCGAACATAAACTCATTTATCTATGGAAATGCCTCAAACAGCTGAAAGCCAGTCCAGATAATACATTTATTATTAGTCTTTCATTTTGGAGGTTGAAACGGTGCCTATAAAACACAGCAGCAATAGATGACCTCAGTGCGAAGCGCGTTTTGGCTCTGAATGAGTACACGCCACAGCCGGAGTCCACCCTGCGGCTCCCTTATCGAGCAGCTACAGAATGAGCACACGGATTGGAGGTTTTTGTTGTTTGCTTCGTCAGCCAGGGGAGGTAAGAGCGTCCGGCAGGGGAGGAATGAACGTGCACTTAAGGAGAGTGCTCACCGACTTAAGCCTCACTCTGTGTCTCATCAAAACACTGCGTTGGAGGTCAACAAATATTTTCAGAGGGTTGTCCTGCAAAATGTTTTGTGCTGAACAGATTTCTGAAGGCTACTTTCCCTCTGCGGCAAAAAGAGGATCCTGAAAGCCTTTTTCTACTTCAGATAGTACAAGAGACATGGTGAAGGACTTTTAAGGCTCTGAGCTGAGTGAAACACGGGAGCCGAGAGGGGAAATGTTCAAGTAGCCTACACAAACAAGGAGTCTGATTATTAAACAAGGTCTCATGATTAACTGAAATGAGCTCTAGAAAAAATCTATTAGTATGCACCCATTGGCATTTTTCCATAAGTCTATAAGTTCCATAGGTTTAAGAATAATCATACAACGTAAACCACTGATTTTCCAGAACATTTTTTTCACATAAGAATTTAATTATACATCAGGAGAGAGTCTCCAAGCTTTTTTGTATTCAAACCTTCCACAACCCTGCAAAATAAATACAAATTTATGATCTGGATTTTATTTTATTTAGAGAATATTTATGAGAGTTGGCAGCCTGTCTGTTTTACAAAACAGTCATGCTTTTCAGCTGGGCAGAGAAATAAAATATTTTTAGATGCATTTTTTTTTTCTGGTAGCAATGGTTCAGTCTCCTTACAAATAAGATCCCAAATAGCTGTATTTTAAAACTAATTTTTCGTGTCTTTGCATGAATCATGCTAAACACAATTTTTCATTACATTAAATTGTTTAGAAGTTAAACTTGGAAAAAAACAAATTATAATCTTTCTGTTGGATTGCAGCTCGACAGTTTTCTATACTATGATATATAGATGGCGCTCCGCAGCATGTTATTTTTTCTTAAGACCTTAAGACCGGCAATTTTTTTAGCTAACAGAATTCAAGTTCCCACACGGCTGGCTGTCAATCAACGTGCATGTGGACGCATAAGGCTTTGGGCAATCAAATAGAAGAGTGTGGGTCTGCTGCTGAGCAATCTTTTGGTCCTCTTCTTGTAGCTCTTTAGGGAAGATTGAATTGTTGGCAGGTTTGCAAATGAAGGGTTTTAAACACTACCCTGTTACTATATACCCTCTATTTAATTTTTTTTTTTTTTATTTGAAACACAGGTTAAAGTTTGTTACTAAATGGCTGTTTGTGTACCAAATGTCGTGTTCCACAGCCCTGATCTTCTAGGCACACCACCCTGCATGTTTTAGACATGTCCCTACTTTAACAGCTGCGTCTGATGATTGCACTCCAGCATTTGTTAGCCATTAATCGGGTGTGCTGAGGCAGGGAAGCATCTAAAACATGCACGTTAGTGTGCCTTGAACAGCAGGCTTAAAATACAGTGATCTAAAGCTTTTGAGCATATTTAAATTAATGTCTAATAGTTTTTTTATGATTTACTGAATACTTTTTTATTTTGGAACATTTGATGGCATATTAATTCACTTATTAAGCCATTTTTTGGGGGAAATAATTCACTTAAAGTGACAGTGTGTAGTTTTTGCAGTACATCTTTGAAAATAGCCATTCAAATATCATGTAATAATTACGTAAAGCACATTAATTGCAAAATATTGGCGATATTGTAAAATATGACTTTAAAAATCAGTTTTAAAATACATAGGTGCGGGTCCTCTTTTCAGGGAAAGCCATATTAAATGAGGTCTTTACGTCTACAAGAGCCCGGACGGACAAAGCGAACGGAACACGCCCGCTATTAAAACATTGATTTCCCCTCAAAATGCAAAAAAAGTTTCACCATAAATAAATTTTTACCACTAGTTCCAAGCGATGAAAGAGAGACTATTGTGCTCGTCATGTTGCTGCAAATAGATAATTCTCAGGGAATTTAGCGTTTGAAAACAGCACTAAACTGACCTCCGTTGTTGAGTTTCTTACTCAAAGACACAGATACTGCATGCTTGTGATAATTTAGGTATGCACTGCCCTTACTGGCCAAAAATTACACACTGTGCCTTTCAGGAGCTATGTATTTATGTCTGTACTTTTTAATTATGGATGGTCTGGTAACACTAATCAAATAATTGAGTTATGAATGAAGCACATACAAAAACTAATTTAAAAGAAAATCCGGACACTTCACTTGCTACAAAAAAAAAACAACCCTGTTGGATAGAAAGTAGCAACACTTGTATTATATTAGTAAAACAAATAATCTAGTAGGGGTGGGCAAAGGAGCCGTTAGTTTGTTGAGGACGGAAAGTATTTGTATTTCAGTAAAATCCAAAATTGGCATAACAATCTATTATTTATTGTATTACACTTCTAATATACATGATCCATTATAATGATCATGGATATGCAATATTGGTTGATGTCTTTCCATAAATCCAGCAATGAACATGTGATGGGATGTATTTGGAAAGAGACCGACAGAGGCAGAGGCAGAACAGTTGGGGGACGATTGTGCACCGCAAAGACTTATGGGTAATGCGTTGTTAGTTTGTTGAGGACGGAAAGTATTTGTATTTCAGTAAAATCAGAAATTGGCAAAAAAATCAATTATTTATTGTATTACACTTCTAATATCCATGATCCATTATAATAATTATGGATATGCCATATCTGTTGATGTCTTTCCATAAATGCAGCAATGAACATGTAAAGGGATGTATTTGAAAAGAGACCTACAGAGGCAGAGGCAGAACAGTTGGGGGACGATTGTGCACCGCAAAGACTTATGGGTAATGCGTTTGTGTTAATTGTAGAAGTTCTCCGTTTTGGGTTATAGTTTCTGTTCCAAATATTGTCGTGCTATTTAGTTATCCTTTCAGTTATGTTGTTGTCAGCATTTGCTGGTTATTGTCTGCTCACCGTCATCGAGACGGAGGAGCAAGGGAGTAGGGTGTCTGCCTTTGCTGATATGTCTCTGTACTGTCTCTGCCTGTTTGTGAAGAAGGTACATGTTAAAAAAAAATAAAGCCCTCTTGTCATTGTGTGGTGCAAGAAAGGGAGGAGAACAGTGGAACTTATCTCTGTGGGACTTATTTCCAAAGTGAAATATTTGTATTCTGGAGTGTTTCGGGGAGAGAGTTTTTTCTGTTTTTTTCAACATATTAAGGCCCCTCCGAAAACATCCCCCCCAACAAGCTTTCCACTCCCTCACCCCCCTATACAATTGGGCATGCACATCACCTGTAATTTTACAGCATGTCATTGTATATTTTATCAATATTATATTGATTTGCTTTACTGAATATATAACTGTTCTACCTCTTTCAGCAGAAATGTGTCCAAAGCCGCGTTGGTTTGAAGCATTTTAAGATTAAATGGTAGCCTATAGGGAGCCCAAGTCTCCGCCCCTTCCGGAAAAATAATGAATGGAAGTCAATGAAGCGATAAAAATTAGTTTCTGGTCCGCTTTGTCTTATATCCTGAATCACACATTGTACTTCGATTTAAATGATAACTAAAGATGTACATTTCCAATGTGTTTGTCCAGTGATTTAGGATTTATTTGATTGTAAAAATTCACATTTAAAAATGCCTACAAATCAGAAGTCGCATATGTGATGTATTTTGCTAACGGGAGTTAGCAGTAGCTGTAGCACGAAAAACACTCATCTAGAGCTTGTAGAGCTTCTTCTCCATGCTGGCTCTCACTCCACTGATTGCTTTACCCCCGACATAGCTGCCACTTTCCACATGATCAGAGTTATAGTGGTTTTCTCCGTGTTTGGTCCTTTCTTTGGCCTGGAGGCTATGACCCTCGGTCTCCTTCTGCAGTTGTAGTGCATTAAGTTTTTCCTCTGGTCGAAAATCAGTGTTTTCTCTGCATCAAAATGAGTTTTTAAAATTCACGGACATCATATATTCAATCCACGGCGCATTTCAAACTGGATCCGAAAATAACTTATCACTCCATTGACTCTCATTAATTTTTTTGGGCATTTGGGGACCCATGGACCGGAAGTAGAAGGGCATGACTTAGGCTCCCAATCTCCATTGTTGAAACACATCTCTGATGTAAATCAAGGGGGGTGGGGGACATATCGACGCAAAACCTTACTTGGGTCTCTAAGGTATTTTTAGAGTTTGTTGCACTACTTCCCATTGTTGTTCTTTCTGAAGTTGATGTAGCCCTGGGTAGCTGGGGAATGACTAACTCTTTACCAGAAGTTTGCTGTGACTTCTCCATGACCACTCTCTGCCATTATAGTGACTGTAAACAGGAAGACACGGATCGGCACATCTGCGCATCCTCATCTCCACAGGTTTGTACGATGCACAGTCGACACGGCAGAAATTTGAATTTTATTAGAAAAAAACTATTTGCCGATCAGTGTGAATTACATAGGGGTCAATGGGAGGAAGCAGGGACTTAAGAAAAATAACAAATGTTGTGGAGAACTAGCCTTTTATCATAGTACTGAACCCAACATAATTTTATGGATATATCAAACTTTAATAAACAAATTCTCCAGAATGCAGCTTTAATGTATGACACGTAAAGTTTTTTCTTGCTCCTGAATACAAACATTTCTTTGAGTATTTGTTTAAAAGAAGTATTTGTAAGAGAAAAAAACATGAATAACACATGCCTTTCCGAATACTGTATTCTAGGTAGGCTCCACTCCTAATTATGAGCAAAGGTTTCTTACACTATTCTAGAAAGCTTGTCCCAGATCTAAACACAAAAGTAAAATTATTTGGATTTTCTGTCCCAAAACAAGAATAACTCCCTTATAAATTACCATTTATTAAGGCCATCCTGCTTAGAAATTCTTATTATTTAGAAGATTTTGCAATATTTAAACGACATGCCACACAATTTATCAGCGAAATTACTTTTTTTTCAGAAATTGTTCTATTTTCTAAAGACATTTGGCTTAATTGTAGAGATTTATTTGCTTAAATTTAGTGTTTCTTTCTTGTTTTATAGTAAGAAAAATATTCTAGAAGTAATTCTTAGCAAGAAAAAAATTGTATGGCTTAAAACTAGACAAAAGTTTATATTTTAAGGTGGTTGTTTTTTTCCTTGTTTTTAGTAAAGTAATTATGGCAGTGAACCAGGAGCAGTTATTAGTTTAATCAGCTGATCACTTCATAAAAGTTGGTGTTTCATTAATCTGAGGTAGGAAAGGCAAAGGCTTTAGAAATACTATATTTATGAACAAATGGAAAGGGTTATGCCATTTTCAAACAGTATTCAATCCAATCAATCTAAAGAGACAAAGATTTGTCAAAAGCAAAAAAAAAAAAAGATATTTGCTTAACTTCACAAGGTTTGACAGACCCAGGTTAGATTTCACAACCCTCAAAGGAATAAGCAATAGGTCCATCAAATTTACAAACCTTAGCTGGCATGTTTAAAGTTAAGGAAATAAAAATACAATTAAAAAACCCAAAAAACATGGCTTATCTAAAAGAATGTTTGCATCAAATGTGACATCTGCCCAGTAGCTGTGAGAGACTGATAAAGTCTATAGGCCACTGCAGAGTTATTTTTGCTTAAGGAGGTTGTACACGCTTTCTAGTATTAGGTGAAATTTGTTTTTGCTTTGCCTGATTATTTTTGGTACCTTGAGGTAAACATTTTTATACATTTTTTAGTCTATGGGTAAAACATCTTGGTGGGGGAAGTACTAAATGTCACATTAAACCTGCAAACTTATTTTTTTTTTTTTTTTTCTGAGCTTTTGAACATTCAGTTTTAGATCCATAATATTGCTGAAAGCTGCTGTGGATATATTAAAATGTTTTCAAAAATAAATACTTCTCCAAAAGTAGTCAGATGCTTCATACTTTAACAGATTGTTACATGGTTTGTAATAACCTCGGAGTGACTTTGAAATGAGAAAAAACGATGGAGCTTCACACAATGATAAAACTGGGTGCCATTCAGCAACTTGTCTTAAATATCTTAAACATCTTGTTCTCTCAGTTACAAACAAATAGATCACTACTCTTCAAAGAGAACTGATGGTCAATTTTAAATAGACCAATAGATTGAGAAGTTAGCTTTCCAGTTTAGCTCCTTCTTCTTAAAGCTCATTCTGTATCTTACATTTTTCTATCACTCAAACAAGCTGCATTCCTCAGCTAACCACCAGGGTTTAATGAGTTACTCAATAGAGAAAGTTCATATTTAACATTAAATTACCTGGGGTGTCACATGGTGTAGTGGTCTGTGTGGGCTCCCCATGTGCTGAGGCCTTTGCTCTTGATGTGGTTGTCTTGAGTTCGAGTTCCGTTCTCTGTGCCCTTTTCCTTCCCCCACCTTGCCCCAGTTTCCATTCCATCCCTTTGGAAAAATATGTCACAAAAACTTAAAAAACAAAATAGAAAAACATCAATTTACTTCATCTGAATGTATATCCAAATATAAAGTCAACCTCTCAAATTTGCACACAAGATTTCCAATCTTAAAGAGGGGTCCTTTCACGCAAAATAAATGTATGTAGCAGGAATGCTACATCAATTTCAACAAAGCCACAAATACTACTGTAAACTTCTCAGTTGAGTGATGGGATCAGTCTGCTACAGAAAATCTGCTGATTGAATTGATATTTCTGCTCTGAGATCTGGGAACGTTTGACACAATGAAAGAAACCACCATGACATCAAATCCTAAGCAAACACGAGTTTAACTGTGGCTGTCAAGTCAGCCATGGGTTTAATGAATAAAGGGTTCTGAACGTTATTTGACTGTCGTCTTTTTCTCCAACAAGTCAAACAAATTATTTGCCAATCCTGGCTTTAGTTTTTTTATTCCCTTTCCTCTATGACACGCTTTATGAAAGCAGTCATGTCCTTAGAGGTAAAGACCTCTGCTGATAGTCGTTTGAAGCCCTTGTTACACTATATATAATACCAGATCGTATCGGATCTTTAAGAAATGTATCAAAGGTCACACACAAAGATGGATGTCTCACCCTGTAACAAACTGGAGACAAGCTGATGGAAAAAATGCAAGTCCTCTAGTACTTTGTTTATGGATCATACAGATATAAGAATTTTGTTAGGGGTCAGCTGCATCAAGAGGCAGGCATCCTGATTTAACATAATCTGCACATTATTCATGTATCCGCTCCGTAAGTGGCTCTTCTGTTTCCTCCCAAAGTGCTTCCTGAAGAGCGAGATCGATTCTTCCCCTCATTTGGAATCTCATATTTTATTCCACAGCTGTGGCACATACATACTCAAGCATCAATACAATCACAAAGGCTGGATAATATACAATAAAAGCTCATACATCCTCTGATTCTTTTGCATCTGATTGATGCAGTGTAATACTTTGAAAATCCATGACTACTGATATCAGAGTGGAGTTGGAAATGTGGAAAACGAAGTCTAAACATATTTTTCTCTTGTAAAAGCTGCAGCAATTCAGTATTTGGTCTGAGAATATAAAATGGTATTTGAAGAGTTTCTGTGCTTTGCAGCTTTCCCACTGGTAGAGTAGGTCCCCTTTAGGCAATAGGCAATATATATATATATATATATATACACACACACACACAGACACACACACACACACACACAGAAACACACACATATATACATACATACATCTGCTTCAGAACCAGGCTTGCGTCCACATTTAATACACATTTCATTTTTGATGCTCATTTCATGACCTTAATTATAAAGTAAAAAGAGGGGACATGTATCATTTTATTTATGTGGTACGACTACCAAAAAAAAAAGGTTTGTGCAAAACGCAAACCTCCACAATGGAGAAATTCTTAGTTTTACCTGTTGAAATCGAAGTCGTAAAATACTCTTCAATAGTATTGATTGAGGTGCCCAGAATGAGCCATGTTCAGCAGCATTTCA
The DNA here is from genome assembly GCA_028564705.1 of Apricaphanius iberus. NCBI lineage: Eukaryota > Metazoa > Chordata > Actinopteri > Cyprinodontiformes > Aphaniidae > Apricaphanius > Apricaphanius iberus. The sequence goes on along the minus strand of JAPXFQ010001878.1, from coordinate 5,589,670 downwards.
GATAAAGCAGCTTCAATGAGTTTAACAATGACAATACGACAACAGAGTCCATGTACAGCATTGTCTTTTGAAATGTGTCTATCTTGGTTTACCACTTTCAACAAGCCGGTGCTGATTAAAATGTAATCTTTCAAGGCCACACCTAAATGATGAAATTCTTCAAATTATAAACAGCGTAAATAAACATTTTGACAGATTCAGTACTTCACCGAACATTGTGCAAATGGACAAACAATTTAAGGTCTCAATCAGGACCAGAATTAAAAAAAAAGCCAAAAAATCCCAGCAACAGAACCATGAAGTACCTGTTCGCCTACTGGCTCCGGAGAGAGAAACCCAGTCACAATATATACTTCAAACTGCTGTATATCCCTGAAAATTTAATCAAGCTGAATTATGTGTTTTTTGACCCACTACATGCCAAGAAATTTGGATTTGCTTTCAAGATACAAACTGAGCTTTAAATAGTGATTTTTGTACTTATTGATTCCTGTTAGAGGTGGACATTTTTGTAAATGGATCCACTGTATATAGCTCTTTTCTAATTATGCTGATGAATCAAAGTGATTTACACTGGAGCCATATTCACCCATTCGCTCACACTCACCAACTTGCACACATTTAGACAATATTACAGAGCTTGGTGGACCTTGCGGGGTGCCATTGATATGTGACAGGGGGAAGATGGAATTAAACCTGCGACCTGATAGCAGGACAACCATTCTACATACTGAGCCAAAGCCGCCCCAGGAAATTAGTTGGGAAATATTTAGGACGATTGTATTTATTTTTTTAAATATCAAAATCCCTTCTGTTTTTTTTTTTACAATTTTCATACCTCTTTAAAAAGAAAAAAAACATAATGCTACTTTAGTTAAAAAAGGATTTTAACACCATTAATTTGTTTGCACTGTTTAATCATCTTTCTTGTCAAGAGGTACTGACTTTGAACAACGTAATTTTTTTAAAAACATGAAGTTAGGGGGGTCACTAGTGGTTAGAGCAGGTACCCCATGTGTAGAGGCCTCAGCCCTCGAAACGGTTGTCTTGAGTTCAAGTCCTGCTCTCGCAGAAACATACCACATGCATAGGCGGAGATCCCGAGGGGGACGGGGGGGGACACGTCCCCCCCTCACACAAAGTTGTCCCCCCCCACAGAAGAAGTTATTGTAAACACATACATGCTATCAGTCAAACTGTATTGTCTTCTAAAACCACAACAAAAAAGTTAGTCTGCAAATACAAAATGTGTTTTTAATTGTTGAGAAATTATAGTCCACCCTCCTTATTCCTCAAGTTGGTACGGTCGGTCCACACACGCTGTTTCCAACGGGCGGGGCTGCCGGCTCTCATCCGCTATCAGCTTCACAGCAGCCCGCAGGCTTACAGGAGGCAGGAATCAAAAGCCAGCGGTTTCCAGCAGTAAGTCATTTAATTATCATATGCTGGTTCTACAAACTTAAATATGTATGTCAAATGTGGTCATATTATGTCGAACATAGTCACCGATTACTGGGCGATATCTTTAGACTTTGATCACCAGTCGGAGATCCCTTTATGACAGACCACCACCACAGTAAAAATAAGTTGTCACTTCATGTTCACTGGTCATTCCAGGGTTATTCCACTATTATTTTTCCATTCACTAAGGTGACCAAAAGTTCCTTTTCCCGGACACGTACGCTTTCACGGTCTGCCCCTGGAATCTGCGGAGCATTTATAGATCGATGAAAATGTCCGCGTTTCATCCTTTTAGCAGATGAATATGGGTAAGAATCAAAACTAACTGGTCCGATGTATGGAATACCACAGCGTTTAACCGCTCTTATCACGTCTTCCCCAGGCTCTGCAGTTGTTTAAAATAGTGCAGGTGTAGCTTAGTGATGAACTGGTTGCAACAAATGTGTGGTGGAGGCACGTTGCTCAAAGCTCTCTGTGTAAGACATAGAGCCGAAGATCCCATTGACCACTGTAGAATTAAATTTTTGTAAAAAAAAATAATTCAGTGCATGTTCAAGCAGAGACAAAGGGGCCAATTTCCAGTTCTCAGTTTTATTTTAAACAGATTAAGATATGCAGTTTACAGAGAAACATGCCCATTTTCTCTGGGCCAGATAAAGACATCTGACCACGAATGGTTTTCATGCCATAACTTTTATAGACATCCAAAACTTCCCAGGATCTGGGCGTCTCTTCTCCCTCGGAATCTGCTCCAATCAGAACGTTTTTTTAAAAAGTGTCTTGACACCGACTGGTCCGTCAAGAATTATGCATTCATAAGATGGAAGTGTCCTCCTCTTTGCTTTTACAACTGCCATTTCCTGGGTCCAGGTCAAAAGTTCATTCTGAGTTTTATGGTTTTATGGTCCCGGGTCCTCCCCACTTCTAGCTTCTATCTTAAATCCTAATCTACAGACATCCTGGTTTTACAACATGCAGTAAATTATTACCCAAGAGTTTTATTGCTTAAAACCTTACCCCAATTAAAATACTGGTAAAGTATGTGTTTTACAATCATGAATAATATAAAACAGACTTTTACCTCTGAATGCTTACTAAAGATATTTAAAACATATGTACTACGAAACTGTATATAAAAATAGCCCCAAAAAATTAAAATACAACACCACACAGACCCAAACACATTATGAAAACTGAGAAAAGTGAGAGATCGATTAAATTCAAAGATAAACTATAGAGTATTTATATGTTTAGTGTATTTGTAAAGTAAATGTTTTTTATTTTTAATTATTAAAATGAAACAAATATTTCAAAAATATATTTTTAGATTTTGTGTATCTTTTCGTTCAGTAGGACTTAGATAAAGTTATTAAATATTACAGAGTTATTCTCCAATAGCCTACAAAAATTTCTATGATTTATTAAAGAGATTTCAGTCATTTTGATACTTGACTTAATTTTTGAAGTAGTTTGATTTTATTAGCCTTGAAAGTGTTTCTGTAATAATGTTGGAACTTCTTCATGCTTACATTTTTGTAAATCTACTTTGACTGTTGTGGAAATTAAGACATTCTGTTGAATGTGGTCATAAAGGCATCAATTCATAACATTATTTAACATGCTGAAGGCAAACTATGCAAAACCAGATGCAAAGAAGCAGGAGAGAGCATTTTTTTTCATGTCCCCCCCAAAAATTACTCTCTGAAATGTTACTGTTTATTGTCCCCCCCAAAATTGAAATGGGATTTCCGCCCCTGACCACATGTCATCCACAACTTCTCTTCCCATTTCTATGCTTTCCCCTGTCAAATAAAGGCCACTATGGCCACAAGAAACCCGAAAGAAAAATTATTAAGTACACAACTGTCTTAGGCAATTTTAATTTTATAAATAAACATAATCAACGAGGTCAAGTTCCCTATTGTTACCTATATGCAACAGTAAAAAGTTTGCTTCACATTTTCTGAGCACAAACTCATCACAATAATCAGTTTAACCTACTCATAATTTTTACTACTATTGGTAGCAGGAGCATTTGTAATATTTCTCATGATTTTATCACATCCTCACCAGAACTCAGGATGCCTCGAGTAATAAACAACCTATCTCGGGTATAAATTGGGGCCAGCCGGCTAAAACTTAGTTTATACTTCTCAATCTACATCGAAACGGGTAGACGCGCCATTATCTGTCAATACAAGGGCCGTCCATGACCTACGCAAGCACGGAGTAGAGCCCAATTTTCTAACTATCCATGTCAGTCAACGGAGAGCGCACGCTTGTAATTAGTCAGCACAGCATCAACCGGAGATCATTTCGCCAGAATGGTGCCCAACAGTCAACATAATCAGTCAATGCAGCATTTGGGCACTACATGCTTTATATTGAAAGGACAATTCATGGAAGATGGTCTTTTGGCAATTTTGAGCACAAGGCGGTGTAGAGAACAACAAAACAGACCACGGTGTTTGTTTACATGTGTTTTTTGAGTATTCAAAGAGCTGCACTGGTAAAAAGCTTTTCAGCTCAATCAAAACTTACTTTCTCATAGTCATTCCTCTTTGAAGGGAAGTGTGTTAATAAGCTGAACAAAATCTCTAGCTGACACGAAAATGGTAGGCTGATTCGCCAGAAAAAGTTGGGACCCCCTGCTGTTCTGGTGGAGAATTGGTTTGCAACAGTCAGTGCATTTACATGCAACAAGAAAAAGTCAAATTATTACCTTAGTCCGACTGAAATCAGACTTTTTAAATGCATGTATAAACCTTAGTCCGACTTGAATGGAACTGGAGTTTCACAAATGGGACTATTCTAACCATATAATGTGACTCAACAACACGTAGTAGTATAAGAATAATATGCCAGCTAAGACAAACGTAAGCAGGTGATCAGTGAATCTTTGGACTGACAAAAACTCTGTGAGCTATAACTCAGTCTGCTAAAAATGCCTGCTGCGTCTGGGTGCAAACTTGCTGAAAAAGTATAAGGCTGAAGGCATCCAGAGTTTTAGAAGGGCAAATACTTTAAGTTCTTTTTATTTGCTTAAAGCCATTTAAAGTTAGAATCACTTTACACATTGATGAGCCTTTTATTGTGAAGGGTTGCCCTACTGAAGCCATTATTAGGCATATAAACCTCAGTGTTAATGCTTTGGTGGCTCTGCAGAATGGAATCAGACCCTTGGATACAATAACGGTGATCTAATAAATCTGGTGAGTTGGTAAACAATTAAACAGACAAACCAGACTGTTATGAAGAGCACTGCCCATTAGCCGATAGGTAGCTGGAAGCTGCTGGAGGAGAGGGTATCCTTAGTAATTTCCCACTGCACATAATGAGAATTAAATGTCTTTGAAAGCTTTCCTTGCACAGTTAAAGTCCAGACTACAAATTTATTCAGCAGTTAATATTATTTGGTAGGTGAAGTATCCCCATCTTATTTTCACCATCTCAGCTCAAATCTGCTGTATTCCTATTGTATACTGAAAATAGAGCTAGAAGAAATATACTGATTTTGGTCCACTTACAACAGAAAAAGTAGTTACATTGGCAGATTTCTTTTTAAACATTAAAAACTTATTCTTTGTTAACAGAATTATCTTAGAGATGGAAAGAGCTAAAGCTGAGGGACTGCAACACAACACAGTTCATGCTAAGGCTTTCATAAAACCATGGTTAATATAGAAGGCTTGGGGGTTTAGGGTATATCCTACAGTCCATACAGTCATGAAGGGTTAGGGTTACCAATTTCCAGATAGCTTTAGTAGAGTTGGTAGCCAGACCATTGAAGTAAACCCTTATCACTTTATTAAAGACCCAGTATGTAACAAATTTGGCTTTTTAATAATAAAAATCAAGTACTGTGTTCATAAATACATATTTTACCGAGGTCTAATCACACTCGCATTATCATGAAAGCGTTCTTGTGTCTTAGAATACGTCGTTTATAGATACACAGGGTGCACCGCCCCCCCCCATCTGAGGCAGCCTTGTTGTATCGCCATCTTTGAATACGTTAGCTGAAAGGGGTTAAACGTGTTTGATTTATGCGTTTTAGACAGTGACGTTGGGGGGGAGGGGGAGAGGTGAAAAGAAGAAACGAGCATAGAGTACCGTGGATCATAGTTTTTGATTTCAATGGGGGACCATCCGTACTTTTTGCCCCGTGAGAGGGAGAAAAACCATACCACAGAAAAGAAATAACTGGGAGAAAACAAGAATCTACATCGATGGAGCGTTTACCAGATGGAGACTATTCATGAGGGACACGAACTTGAAGACGGACGCGGAGGTTGCAGGCTTTCTGCTGGACAGGTAAGTTAATTACATGAAACAATGAAGTTTATATTAGCGTTATGTTTGACACAGGACAGGTTAGTCCAGCAAATACCTACTGTATACATCTTCCGTTTAACTCTGACAATTTACTCCGCGGCTTCCGTAGTAGTAATGACGTCTTATAACGGCGAGAAGCCAGAGAACATTACTCAGTTCCTTGCATTCCATGAGCGCACCACTAGTTCGAGGTGTTTTGTACACACAGGGGCTTTAAATAAAAATCCATAACCAATCTGTCCATTTAGATTTTTTTTGCCCGTGTGCGACAAATTAATATCCGATCGATCAAATATTAACTTACAAGTGGCTTTTTAAGTGTACAACATGCTCTGATAAAATCAAGTAAAGAGGAGTTCAGTGGCGAGGCAGAAAGCCTCCCTAGAGTTATTTACCAATACAGACATTACTGTAGGACAATAAAAAACTAAATGGGGAGAAGACTAAAAAAAGTGAGAGACTTTTGGCTTCTTCCATTCACAACAGCTGTCTACACAATCACTGCACACCTTGTTTAAAATGAATGGCTCTGGTGTCACTTTCGTTGAAAAGACTTAGGGCACCCCTGTGTGCTACAGCGAAACAATGCTGGTCAGAACCAGAGTATGAGTCCATTTCTCCAGACTTTCTTCTTATAGGATAAATCATCATATTATACTTTCACCCAGAGATGTGGACTCAAGTCACACTCGAGTCATAACTTTTGTGACACGATACTTGAAAAAAAAGTTCAAAGACTTTGACTTGTCTTAGACTTTTACACCAATGACTTGAGACCTGACTTGGACCTAGGTAGCATACTTGAAAAAAGACTTTATATTTCATCTAATACGTTACAGCATCTTTCGTTTTAAAATTGCTCACTTTTATGTTTATCATCCTATGGTGCCGAGTCCATTTAACATCTGTGTACGCATGTGTGCGAGAGCTACAGAACAGCCGATAAATGTTTTTTTTTGTGGGTTTTTTTTTTTCACACCATTCCATACTTATACAGCTTATCCTTGAGGGGGGGCTGGTGCCCATTTCTAGCGCTCAATCAGCGAGAGCCGGGGTACACCCTGTACAGGTCATCAGTTCATCGCAAATTGCTAGATTTAGAAAACAAAGCCTTTTTAACCCATTGTCATTCAGTACAGCACTGCAGCCAAAGATAATTATGTTCTGAGTAGTGAATGGTTTCGATTACATAAACCACAGAGTGTGTGTGCTTGTAAAAACATGCAAAAAGAGAATCACAGACAGACATGAAACCATGTCCAACTTCTTTCGACATGTGAAGTAAAAGTTGGGTAGTACTTTTTGTTGTGATGCCACACTGAATTTTGTTGACTTTGTTTTATGAGCAAATCTTCTCGATTTTAAATCGATATCATCAGCACTATTATCGATTTAATCTTCTTGATTTTAACATGCATGCTATTTTTGTCATTTCATTTTTAATCTATGAAATTATAAATTGCACATTTTTTACAATTCAAAGTTAAACTGCATAACATGGTGGTGTGAGTTTAGAACTGTTTTTTCTAAAGTTTAAGTTCCAAAATAATATTTTATGACTTACATTGAACATTAAATTGCAACAGTGTTTCTTTTTTTTTTATTGACTTGAAATTCGAAGTTTAAGACGTTTGAGAAGTGTGTGATTTGACTCGGACTCTCCTGTATTTACCTGACTCGAGAGATACTGACTTGAGTCTTGAGGCTTGCAAATCAATGACTTGGTCCCACCTCTGGTTTCACCTGATACTTACATTTGAGCTAGGACTACTTTCTTCTTAATGGTTTAGTAAACTGATGTGTACTAAAAAAGTATCCTAAAAATCTAAACTGTTGGGTTTTTTTGCAAACTGAAGCCAAATTATAAAAAAAGCACCACCACCTAGATGTGTATATATATATATATATATATATTGATATATATATATATATTTGTTCATAAGGGCCTGAGCCTTTTCTTGTTGCCAAATCTGAACCCTGTGAATTTAAAAAGAGATGCAAACAAAAATAAAAACTGCAGGTAACATGAGATGAGTTACTGCTACCAAAATGTTGCTTCAGCTGGGTGTTATGAAAAACTCAACATCCTTCTCTAAAAGAATATTAAAGTGATATTCTTTTTTGCTGTCAGCGTGTTAAAGTGAAATCAGTTTCCAAAAAAAACAAACACTTTTCTCTCCAGAAATATAGTAAATGCAAACTTACATAATAAATAAATGAATAAACAGCTTCTAAAGTCAGAAACAACATCATTGGTATTTTACATTAAAACACCGAAAGCCTGCAAGTGATGCAATTTTTTTTTTTGGGGGGTGGGGGGGGGGGTGGGGGGGGGTAGTCTTTACCGCAGTCTGAGGTGTTGATGTTACCATGGTTTCATGCTTAGCAGCTCTTTCACTGTTCTGCAGTCTCCCATATCTCTGTAGCCCAGCAGAACGAAGGCTGACTGCTAACACACAAGAGGAGCTTGTCTGCCCTGCAGAGAAACACACTGCTCCCATAAGAACTGAAAAATAAAAACCCCACAGCATGGAAAGATGTTTCCCCCCTGCTTTTTTTTCTTCTTTTCTTTCCCCTGCTACCTGTACTGTTCTGATTTAGCTAGCATACACATTATTCCATCACCTGGGGTTTTGTTTCTCCAGCACCTTGGAAGGAAACATTAAACTGTGCATCATAATGCAATGTTTGTGGGTGGATCATGAAGAGAGAAAATTAGAATTCTATATATTAATGGCAGAGGAACCCCTGGAGGCAGTGCTCAGCTGAAGCAGCAAATAATACAAAAATTATGGAAATACCTAACCTTTAACACTTGCTCTGCTTCTTCGAACGTTCAGCTGCAGTGATTTACAACTGGTACAAGCCTGAGTTATCTACAAATGAAAAGCGACACCAGTTAGTATGAAGGAGTTATAACATAAAGCCTGGATCAAACGTTAAAAACCGCAAAAGAAAAAAAAGGGCACATTTTGCATGGTTGGATCTTAAAAAGGTTCCAAGTAGCGCTTCAATATGCACCAAGAAGAAATGGGATCGAGAAGTTTTTTTAAGCATAGTACTGCCATAGTACTGCCTCTGCAGCAGTTTCTGGGTAACGTACTTTCAACTTCCTCCAAAGAGTTTCTATCAGGTTCAGGGCTGGAGACCAGTGAAGACACTGCTCTGTGGCCGAAACCCAACCAGTTAGGAATGGTCAAATATATAGCCAGACTGATGCTAGAAGAGCACGGATGCTTACTCAAAGGATTGTGTAACATCTTTCTCTCGGACATTTACTATATATATGTGGAATAATAATTCGCAGGACTGATGGAATCTTCTAAATTGAAACATTTGTCAATAAAAAGAAGCATTTACACCAGAATTAGTATACAATTATATTTATAACACTCGGGGGGGATTTAGGGTTGGGGACAACTTTATTAAACAGTGCTGATAATCCACATGAATGAAAAGAGAATATTGATCCGTCTTTCTTTTAACCCAGTTGAACAACAATAACACCCCCCCCACACACACACTTTAACTTTTAAGAAGGGTATGGGGAATGGTCATATACTTGCATATTTCTGTGCAGTAATTTTATTATTTTGCGTATGCTGCCATAAGTTAATTTGCCCACTCTGGTATCAACGAAGTTGAAATCTAATGAAGTCATAAGAGCCTAGTTGGGTTTCTAGAATTTAAAAAAATGTTTTAACAAGATTTTCTTCCTTCTTGTTAATGAAAATAGTTTTTTTTCTGAGGTTCATCCTTATTAACAACAATACAGGTGTCTTGAGTCTCCCACTGAAAAGGCCTCCCAAACATGAAACGTATCCAGACACATTTGCATGTGTTTCTACTTAAAAACGATTACGTATCTTGTTGGTGCTTCCTGACCTTAATGAGATCCAGACAGAGCGATGCGCAATCAAAACCTTTGATCACCTTCAGCGTAGCTCCGAGCTCATCGTTTTTGATCATGCAGCTACAGAGCTCCTTCAACAAAGCCCCTCTCTAATCACTGTAAATACTTATCCAATGAAATGCTCCAGTTAAAGCGTCTTGAAGGCCACGCTCTTGGTTGGATCATTGGCGTGGATTATGGCTTGCTGAGAGATGCTTGCATCAGATCTACGGCGTTTGAAATTGTGAACAAAGCGAACACTATTGAGCCTTCTTTAAACCTACAGTGCTTTACTGGGTCTGAGATCTCATTTCTGGGTAGAATCCTTCAGGAAGATGAGAAAACTTAAGACTCCCACATTTATTTATTATTTTAATCAAACAAAAGCCGTTTTTGTGTTCAGCTACTCTCTGTGAGTCACTTTGTGCATCCCTGATTTTCATAAAAAAAACATTAAAACACATTCTCATACTGGGATTTTTCTCCCTTCCACCTGTATAGCATGTTTGTTTAAGGTTCTCATTTTGAAGCCAATTTGTTTCCCAGCACCAGAGCGTAAAAGCTCACATCTGTCTTCCTTAGTCACGATGAAGATGGCAAAATTCAGTTTCAGATTTTTTTTTTCCCTTGACCACAGATTATCATGCATTCCCTTCTCTACAGGTTGACAGTAAATACCCAAGATAATCACATCTGCTGAAGACAGATTATGTCTCCATGGCCTCCACAGCGTCTATTTACCGCAGCCAACCAGCTGCAGAATCCGAAATGATTCTGCACCTGTTCTAATTCTGCACATTTCTCTGTAACTGCCCCTTGTTTCCGCATCTCTAACTCCCACATGGCACCTGCTCAGCATCACAAGTCCCTCAAGAGACAACAGGAACAGATTCAGATGTCAGAGTAAAGATTTACTCAGGAAAAATGTCATCCACGGCATGTTTTCACTGTTCATTCAAACACCCAATTAACCTGCATGCAACAGCGGCATTTTGGGACCACTGCATTTAATCAAAGTTCCCTTTGTTGTCATGGATCAAATCAAACCCACCAACCAAACTCAAAAGCAAACACTTGCCCTTCTATAATGTCAATTTTATACACCACCGCCATAATTGCCAAAAAGAAAAGAAAAAACACTTGGGTAGGACAAGTAATGTGCTTCATCATTTATGATTCTTGGATCCATTTCTTATAAAGACAGCCAATATTCAGCACTGTTCCATCTTATAGTAACCTTTGACAAGATTGTGGATGCCAGCTATGAGAACTGACCAAAGGTTTTCAGTCCTTGACCTAAATAATAGAATATTTAGAAAAGTTAGAAAAGTACAGATTTTAATGCACAGTACAATGCACAAAGTAAACTTGTAACTTCCAATAAGTTAGCATATATAGACTGGAGAAAATAGTGTACAAGTTATAACAGTAGTAGTTTTGTTTGGTTGATTAGGGCAATTTACAGTGCTGATGTAAATATCTGTTTTTTAGGAGCAGTTTTGATACATGTACAATCTGACAGGTGCAGCAAAGGGTCTGCGGAACTGCTCCTTCATGCATCTAGGATGCAGCAGTCTGTCACCAAAGGAGCTCTGCAGTTCAGTGACATTTCCATGCATGGGGTGGGAGACTCTGTCCATCAGAGATGTTATTTTAACTAGAGTCCTTCTGTCTCCCACCACCTGCACTGGATCCAGGATGCATCCTAGAACAGAGCTGCCTCTTCCTGATGAGGTAATCCAACCTCTTCCTCTCAGCTGAAAACAAACCGCTGCTCCAACATACAACTCGCTTACTTGATTGTGTTGATGTTTTAAAGTGTAAACCTACTTGTTTGAAAAAGCATTTTAATTCCAGTGGGAAAGGGGTTGTTTTATGACCACCATTTGTGATTGTAAATGTATTTTTACATTAAACTTATTTACTATTTACTATGTTTTAGAGATAATTATCCATTAACTAATGCTTAACAGATGATTTACAAAGGCTTAATAGTGTGCACTCATTATAAAGCGTTACCGTGTTGGCTTACAGAGCCAAGAAGAAATTTGCTGCTTCTGCGTGTGCCATAGAAATATTTTATGTGGGTCCATCTAGTTTAGGCTTCACCTAAAACTATTCTATTTTTTGTTCTCTTTTGTTCACTCCTCTCCTGAAACAGATAATGTATACTGGTCTCTGAAGCAGCTGCTTCACTTGCTGACTCCACCATTCTTCCCATTACCAGCCGAGCTGAGCTGACAATATAGTTGGATCATAGAGACTGTATCTGTCAACCCACAACCTGCGGCTGCTACTGGCTGATAGATGTAAACATAACGTAATTGTCATGGCCGATTTAAATGTGCATTTTATTATATTTTAATTAAAATATAAATTGTTAAATTTTGTACTTTCATTCTGCACCCCTCTAAAAGCCCATTGGGTGTGTTTTTTTTAAATCAATGTAGCTTTTTATGAAAAAGTTTAATATACAACCTTTTAGTAATCTTATTTTTTTCCCCTTCTTATTTAGCAGTGACATCTGCCCACCTTTGAGTGACTGTATCATCCAGATAAAACCGAATACATTAATTTTTACATTACTAGGCAGCCTTTGGGCGGCTACTGTGGCTCTGATGAGCAACCTAATATTACATTATTAATACTTCAAAATATCAGTTTAATGATAGATTCACAATCTTTTTGCACATGTAGCTGACTGTATATTTGTTTTAAACTATAAAAAGTATTTATGGATGATTTGCAGTAGTCTGGTATGGAATTTCCTATCTTTTAATTAGGAGACCTTATTACATTACTTATTTTGAATTTTTTTTAAATTCCTTCAAAAAGTCCTCATGTCTTCTGTTGAAAAGTCAAACAAGAATCAGAATCAATTCAGATTTGTAATCTTCCAGTAACCCACCAGAAAACGGTACAGACAACTTACATTCAAACACAACAGAGAAGCGAATAGAAAAGAAAATCTACAAGTTTAACAATCCAATGGCAGATGGAATGAAAGAGTTAGCATACAGTAGCAGTTGGTTCTTCTTTGGGGTAAACCTGAAGGCATTAAAACAAATGTATCGGCTAGCACATGACTTTGCTGATTTATACTGGCTTTTGCCTTCTGCATCCCCCTTTTCTTCCACTTTGAGTTCAGCTCCTTCGACCTGACCCCAAAGATCTTTGAACAAATATTAACAAGATTGTTCCGATTTTTTTCTATCTTTGACTGTTGGACCTTTGAATCAACATATAAAAGAAGTCAAATCACTCAAAAAAACATAGTAAAAAATAAATAAAATTATTTTTGATACTCCAAATGAGTTCAGCTTCCTCATTAAATAAAATATTTGCTGAACTCTTTTTACAACAAGAACCTGTATTGGCGTCAAATTTCAACCGAGAGTCACTTATGGTTCCCCAATACTTATAGGTCTCCACTAATTTAACTTCTTTACCATGTATAAAAACAGCTTTATGATTACACTGATCCTCCCAAAATGATAATCATCTCATTGGTTTTTACTACTTTCAAATCTGAATAATTTTCATTGCACCCTTTGACAAATGAAGACCGGGCTGTGACATGATCGTTGTCTGACTGTGAATGTTGGAGCAATGACAGCAGAACGGCATTATCTGGGAACTTCACCAGATGACTTTTCTGCCATACAGACCTGCAGTTGTCAGGGTACATTACAAAAAGCAAGGGTGAGAGCACACAGCCCTGGGGAGAACCTGTGTTTGAGAGGATCTGGTGAGACATATGACCATTAACAAGGACCTGCTGAACCCGCTGTCAAAAAATTTAAGATCAGCACAAAAATCCAACCTGGTAATTTGAAGTGGTTTACTAATTGATCCGTTAAAATATGGGGTTGCATCTTCTAAAACAGAAGAAAAATAAAAGGCTGGCATAAATTCTGTGATTGTCCAAATACCTCATCTAAAATAATCCTGAAATCCTGGGGTAATATTAAAATCCTGTTATATTATTGTTATTTTTAAATTAGGAAATTTCTGAAGTTCCTGAATGTTGTCATTAAATGCTCGAATGTGAGAAAAATGAATTCAAAGCACTTGGCAAGGTTTTGTCATCAATGCCGTAGATCTTTACGGGCCGTTCACTATCCTTATTTTTATTTAATGAAGTCCGAGCTACACTCGCTACTTTAGCGTCTCTTGCTTATGTTGCAGTGCAGACACTTAAACATGCATGCATGTCACATCAAGAGTCAGGGCATCAAAAACGAGAAGGAAAGAAGACAGAACTCCAAAGTTGACAGTATGTCAGTTTTTCAAAAAGAAAGGTAGCTTGCTTTATTCCTGTATTTCAAAACTTTCAGACTTAACTTATTTTTGCTGCAACATGATATGCTTTTATCTAGCTATCTTAGTAAAATAATTGCTGAATCCTGATTTACATCCAACAATAACATCTCTGCTGTCTCCGAGTTATGTCTCAAAGACACAGATCACCTGCCGCTGCACACCCACGTCCTCCTTCCACCACGGCCCCCGTCCCTGTCGAACAAGGGGAGCCTGGGCGCAAAAATTCTGAAGATAGAGCCTCTAAACACGTGTTCTCCACATGATCACTTCAAAAACAAAAAGTAATAGACATGCATCAGAAATTACATAATCAGTTTGCTGTGTGTTCTGTGAAGTGACAGTGCTGCTACTACAATCGATAGTGTCAAATTTGACATTCTTAATATGAATGCCCCAGAAAAAATAATATAAAATTGAATAAAACGTGTGTAGTTACCTTTAGCTATGAGTTTACAAAATTTTTATTTTAATATTTTATATCAAGAAAACTAAATAGGGCAATAAAATAATGTATTTTGGGTGTGTATGAATGTAGGTGTAGGTCTGTGTGTGTACATTAAGTTATACAGGTGCAGAGTCAGCATTATTGTCTACACCTCGTCCTCTTACTAATGACCCACTGGCCCTTTATAAAGTGATGTAGAACATAACTTTGTTACACCTGGATAGCAAACATTTGATGTCTGATTCAGTAGTTGTTTATTCCTGGACTGGTTGAGGCCTGGCATTACTCCTGGTTTGTCTTGATACTGGGCCCTTTTGGCCTAGCTAGTTTCAGTCCTGGACTGATTTTGTAATGGGTTAGTTCTAGCTGATGTTTCCTGATTGAGTAGTTTGAGCTAGCTAAAGCTTGTTCATGTAAAGAATATGTCAGTATGTGTACAGTCATGGCCAAAGGTTTTGAGAATTACATAAATATTGGAAATTGGAAAAGTTGCTGCTTAAGTTTTTATCATAGCAATTTCCATATACTCCAGAATGTTATGAACAGTGATCAGATGAATTGCTTAGTCATTCCTTGCCATGAAAATTCCACTGCATTTCATTGCTGTCATTAAAAGGACCTGCTGAGATTATTTCAGAAATTGTCTTATTAACTCAGGTGAGAATGTTGATGAGCACAAGGCTGGAGATCATTATTTCAGGCTGATTGGGTTAGAATGGCAGACTTGACATGTTAAAAGGAGGGTGATGCTTAAAATCATTGTTTTCTCATTGTTAACCATGTTGACCTGCAAAGAAACATGTATAGCCATCATTGTGTTTCATAAAAATGGCTTCAAAGGCAAGGATATTGTGGCTACTAAGATCTAAACCAATTTATTGGATTGTCAAGAACTTCAAGGAAAGAGATTCAATTCTTGTTAAGAAGGCTTCAGGGCATCCAAGAAAGTCCAGAAAGCGCCAAGATTATCTCCTAAATAGGGTTCAGCTGTGGGATCGGAGTGCCACCAGTGCAGAGCTTGCTCAGGAATGGCAGCAGGCAGGTGTGAGCGCATCTGCACGCACAGTGAGGCGAAAACTTTTGGAAGATGGCCTGGTGTCAAGAAGGGCAGCAAAGAAGCCACTTCTCTCCAAAAAAAAAAAACATCGGGGACAGATTGATCTTCTGCAGAAAGTATGATGAATGGACTGCTGAGGACTGGGGCAAAGTCATATTCTCCCATGAAGCCTCTTTCCGATTGTTGGGGGCATCTAGAAAAAGACTTTTCCAGAGAAAAAAAAGGTGAGCGCTACCATCAGTCCTGTGTCATGCCAACAGTAAAGCATCCTGAGACCATTCGTGTGTGGGGTTGCTTCTCATCCAAAGGAGTGAGCTCACTTACAATTTAGCCCAGAAACACAGCCATGAATAAAGAATGGTACCAAAACACCCTCCAACTTCTCCCAACGATCCAACAACAGTTTGGTGAAGAACAATGCAGTTTCCAGCACGATGGAGCACCGTGCCATAAGGCAAAAGTGATAACTAAGTGGCTCGGGGACCAAAACGTTTAAATTTTGGGTCCATGGCCTGGAAACTCCCCAGATCTTAATCCCATTGAGAACTTGTGGTCAATCCTCAAGAGGTGGGTGGGCAAACAAAAACCTACTAGTTCTGACAAACTCCAAGAAGTGATTATCAAAGAATGGGTTACTATCAGTCAGGATTTGGCCCAGAGGTTGATTGAGAGGATGCCCAGTCGAATTGCAGAGGTCCTGAAAAAGAAGGGCCAACACTGCAAATACTGACTCTTTGCATAAATGTCACGTAATTGTCAATAAAAGCCTTTGAAACGTATGAAGTGCTTGTAATTATATTTCAGTACATCACAGAAACAAAGATCTAAAAGCAGTTTAGCAGCAAACTTTGTGAAAACTAATAATTGTGTCATTCTCAAAACTTTTGGCCACAACTGTACATTATGTTCTGTTTTGCTTGCAATTGCAAGCAATTTTAAATGTTCTCCCTTTCTGTAAACAAATATATATTTCCATAGTTTCTTATTTTTTTCAGCTTTGTACTCATCTTTAGACATTTTAACTATGCAATTTGATAAGTATATTTTTAAAGTATACAGGGCATGTTTATTGGGTTAAAACATATCTTTAAAGAAATCTAGGGGACCTAGAAATGTTGGCTTCCTTAGGGCCCATCATTTCTGGTGGCACCCCTGAACATACTATTCGTAAGTTTTTAAAACCATGCCCAGGTTGTAATTGTTAAAATCTCCAGGTGCGAATTTAGATCAGGGGCGGACTGAGTTGAGTTTATGTGTGACATCGGCCATCAGCGGTGTCCGTCCAGATGCATTTGCCTGGGTGGTGGATATACACAAGTGTAAAAACCAACTGTTGTAATTCCCGGGGGAGATAAAAGGGACAGACTGAGATTGATAGTAGTTCCAAGTCTGCTGTAAATATTCTTTCTCTAACTTTAACATTGTAACAGTACCTTTTGTTAATGTAGAAGCACAATTACAAGAGATTCTTTTAAAAATAAACTTCACCTACAGTAATTACAAAAAGAGAGAGAGAACAAATTTGGTTTGTCCGTACTAGATACAATGAAGAGGACACTATTGAAAACAACCAGATAATGTGGGCAAAGTTATTTGTGAGCCTGGGTGTGAACTGCAGCACAGCGTCCAAAAACAAAGATGGCTACACTAAAAATCGGCAGCGACGGCTCTTAAATCCGTCACTCAGTTTTATAGCAGCCTTGCTTTTTATAGTTGTGCTTATGGTACGACAGGCGCCAAAGATTGGCTTCATGATTGGCTTCAGCTGTGCACACAAGCACACACACTTCCATCAACACACCATGTGAGGTTGTTAAAGGAAAGATTCAAGCAAATAATAAAATGGAGATTGCCTGACAGAAGGTTGAATGTGAATAAGTCATAGAAACTGCAAATTCATTACCATAGACACACACACACACACAGAGAACAGTGTAGAAATGTGTATACACTGTAAAGGACACGTATATGAAGATGTGATTACTTATGCTGGGAGTCAGGCAACCTTCCCTGAGGCAGTGACCGACAACATATGCGTACACAAAATGCTAATCATAAAACACAAGTTTAAATAACTCTGCTGAGGGCCTCTGAAAATGTTTCACTCCCAATCCATTTCATAGCAAAAAACCCAGCAACATTTTATAAACACAAGCATGAGCCACAAAATCATAAAAAGCAGATCAATTTAGACTTTTCCTTCAGTGAACTTTATATTTGTAGAATGAAAGAATCAATGAGTAGATCAAATATTCTATTTTCTCCAGATGGAAAAAATATCACATTCATTATGCTCTCTTCAACTGATCATATGGTAGCAATCTTAGTTTACTACATCCCTCTGTTTGAATGACGTGGCTTCTGATGGTACGTTTTTTTTTTTTCTAATTTTGTATGATTTATCCGAGACAAAAAAAGAAAACCTCAAACAAACAATAGAGGGCTGCATTGTGGCACCACTGGTTCAAATGCTAGCTTGGGGGTCCTTCTGCAGTTTGCATGTTCTCCTCATGAATGAGTCTGTTCTCGCCAGGTACTCTGGAGTCCTCCCAAAATTCAAACATTGAATGAGGTTAATTGAATAATCTGAATCTCCTTTAAAGTGTGCATGTGCATTACTCAGTGCCTTTGCATGCAGCAAGAGAAAGTCGAAAGTCAAATTATTACCTTAGTCTGATTGAAATCAGAATTTTGAAATGCATGTATACACCTTAGTCCGACTGGAATCTAACTGAAGCGGAGTTTCACAAATCGGACTATTCTACCCAGATAATGTGATTGGGAATTGCACTTCGAACTTTGGAACCAACCTCCCTCCTGCCCGCTTTTACCCCCCCGAGAAATGATGAAACGTGGAAATGCAAACCAACAACACAGTAGTAGTACAAGAATATGGTGGCTAAGACAAATGTGGCCTCAGTGCATTTCTTTTGGACTGACAGAGAGATGAAATAGAATGCCATCTCAAAGGGGCGCATGTTGACATCTATTGTCGTGGAGTTCCAACGCACTTCATTTAAATAATTTCGATTTTCTGAGTGACATGTAAAATGGGACTCAGTTCTCAACAGGGGGCAAGAACTTAGTCCAATTACTTCAAAAAGCTTGATGTAAATGTGCATGTAAACGTACTGACTGTCTCTCCTCTGTGTGTCTGTGTAGCCCTGCTGGACTGTCCATGACATGCCCTGCCTCTTGCACAGTACTGGAGATAGGGAGTGTTTCTCAATGCCCAGGGACATCGCCTTGATCCCGCCCCGGTTGCCTAGGGGATACATCATCAGGGACCGCCAAGGCGTGTTCCAATGTTCGTGTGCTACAGAGGAATCTGTCCTCCATTTGTTAGCCGTTTAGCTAACTGACCAAGGATACATCAGAGGTGCCTTGATGCCTTCTCTCGGTCAAAAATTTCCCCCTACTTCAGGGGGAATTTTCCAAATGTAAGTCAACTAATTTTAGCCATCGGGATTATATCTAAAATGTTTGTTTTATTTTTTGAATTCTATTTTTTAGATCCAAAGCAGTTATACATGGTTGGTTAGTTTCTCAGCAGTTGCAGCTTACCTTGACATTGAGAAACAACTAGGGACTAGGTATCAGCAACCCACGCAAAATGTGTGAGAATGTATCATAGTTACAATATTTTAAAAGCTACATACACTAAAGTTAATTTGGGCCAAATAACTATTTGGTGAGGAATATGTGTTGGTATTTTACAGTCAGAATTATATGTATGCCTGACAGATTTAAACATCTTTTTATTTAACAATAAGTTTATTTGAAAATGGACAGGTATCTCTCAAAAGATAAGAGTATAAAAAAAATTTAATTCTGTATTTTAATAAAATAAATTATGTGAAAACTTGTTTGAACTCTTCTAAATAATCATTGAACGAATCAAACACAACCTAGAATTTATGAAAAACCATTTCCAGTTTTACACTCGTATTGACAATTTTTTTTATAAGAAGCTCCAGGTCTTTGAGGTCTCCTTGCCATCACTAACCTTAAGTTCCCTTCAGAAATTCAGTATTAGCTTACAGTCAGGATTCTTGTTGAATCACTAAATGTTTTTTGTTTTTCCCAGTCAGAAATGCATTGGTCAAGATAAAATATGACTTGAAACCCAATTCTACCAGGGAAAATGTATTTACTTCAAGAGTGAAACAGAAAGTTTAAATGTTTGTAAAATCATGCCCTGTACGGCCAAAATTCAAAATATACCTCATTCAGAAAATAAGTTTAATATCATGCAGGGGAAAAAAACTTGGCAAAAACCATAAAAACTGTGACCTGCTTGTAGAACAACAGCTCAGCAGGTTTTCCATCACCACTGATGTCACACTGAGCAGCAACAACAGCCATCTAAATGTAAATCACAGACCGTGTTCTCACAATAAACTGAACACGTGCAGTCTCAGCTGCGAGACCCACACAGACACGCCTCCTATTTTCCACATAAATGTTAAAAAATAAAGTGCCAAACGTTGAGGAGGTCAAACTAAGTGCACAAACAGCACGGCTATTTCTCACTTCAGAGTGAGGCACTCATGACAAGACAAGGTGAAAAGAAGCTGAGAGCCAAGATCAAGAAAAACATAAAACCTGCAGATTATAAATACTTTTCATCCTATGCAACAAACAGGAAGCGCTCGTCCTACTCAGCATGTGTCTGCTAGCTTTCCACAAAACCAGGTCATACAAGGACAAATCCTTCTCTACCATGCACAGACAAAAGTAAGGACATGTCAATCAATGTACTCTGATGCATCAAACCTAAAAAATTAAAATCTGCCAAGCCTTTAATTTTTAAGCTTCATTTTAGTGCTCATCCAGTCAGGAAAATATACCATAAATCAGTTTAGGCAAGTCTGAAACTTACCAATAAAGATAAGAAAGTTCTAACCACAGTCAACTCAACCATAAATCTCAAACAGCAGCAGAGTTTGAGTGCAGTGTTTCACAGCCAGCATTTAAACATGAAACTATAAAACTGAAACATGAATAAGCTCCTTTACCTTTGAAGAAATCTTCACCTTACTCAGGTTAATTTTTTCTTAATTCCATTTTACAGTAGAACTCATTATACAGTCCTCAAGACATTTGTGGGGTTTCCTCTGCAGGATCTAATTTTCCAAAGTTGAAACACCTGCTCCACTGTGCTGCATTCAAGCACAGAGAAACAAAATGGGATAAAAAGGTCTTCAGTTTTTATCATTCCTGACGCTCAGAGTTTAAATCTGCTACAGGTTAGGGTTCAAATAAATAAATAAAAAAGTTGTAGGTTGTCTGCAACTTTCCAACTTGCAAATTTTTGGTTTATGGTTTATGGCAAAACTTCACATGAACCTTCAAGACAAATTAATGCTTAACTTTTTTTTTAGCACATTTTGTTTATCCCATTTTAACAGTTCAGCTGAATTTGCAGAGCTTAAAAACAGAAGGACAGGTCACCGGTCAGGTAAGAGTTCTGTAAAAGTCAAAAAAACGTAGAAAACATGCAAAACTATCTTCATAAATAAATAACGTGACCAGAGGTACAAACATCCCTAAATACCTTCAGATGGTGCCATGACAAAATGTAATTTTGGTAGACCAAACTATTATGTTACAAAGATTGTCAAATTAATATCTAAATAAAAATGTTGTGAAGCAGCACTGAAGTCCAGACTGAGTAGTTACTGTGGGGGTTCAGTTTCCTGGTAAAAGACTGAGCGGAGTATGGTGCAGCGTTGGAGCAGGGACCCCAGATATGGAACGCCCAGTTTTGTACTCCCATTACTGCGCATTCCCCTTTTCTATATCTGAATATTTCTGTCGTATAAATGTGAACTAAAGCCACTGGAGCCATAAAATCCAAAATAAAAAAACAATCAACACCCCAATGACCTCTTTGCTGATCACAATTATGAGGATTAGAATAACACGTACTATCAAACCTCCTGATGAGATATTATAGTAATGATGAAAATTATGTTTTACCAATTCTTAATGCTTTTTATTCATCCTTTGCATTATTTGGTTTGAGTCTTCACACCTATCAGAACCTATTTGCTCTCTACTCTCACTGTCCCCTTAAAATTTGTACAACTGTCTCCTTCAAAGCAGGGTTTCTTTCTCTTTACATGTAATTGCATAAGTTGTTTCTTATATTGATTTATTTTTGTCATTTGTACTTCATTGCCTCCTGTTTCCTGTCCTTTTATTTGATCTCAAACACAATTTGCTGTCCTCACTGTGGAGGAAATGTGCTCTTGTAATAAATATTGACTAATTGATTATTTGACATGAAACAGAGCATAAGATATATATTTACCTTAAAAATCATATAACAACAAATTTAGCAAATATTTGAACAGTGCAGAGCAAGCACGATATAGATGTGTACATATATGTTATATACAGTATATATAATCAATTTTATATATTAAATAAGAAAACCATGAATGTTGAGGTGTTACATGATGGAAAGAGGGACAGGATCACGGTTGGTTAGAGCTATTATAGCTGCTGGCTAAAGGCCAGAAACTGAGCTTTAATATATAGTAATGTGGGCAGTGATTGACCTTTTGCACCCAAAAGAGGTGAAAAGGTGTAAAGGTCGTGTTTAATAAGTTCAGTTTCAAAGTCTATCAATAAAATCTCAGTTTCTATTGTGTTTTTAAACAGTCTATCAATAAAATCTCAGTTTCTATTGTGTTTTTAAACAGTTCTCAAGAACCCTGTTAGAGAATGAGAAAAAAAAAATGAAGGGACCTAAAGAGAGTTTGTGTGTAATTTTGCAGTTTGTTTCTGAACTCTGAACAATCAGGGAGAAACATTTAAAGGTGAAGGTGTTTTTTTATATCAGCTGTGTAAGTCAATGATCCAGCTTCAGATAAATACAGGTAAAAGAGAAACTAAGGTCGCTGTACGAGGAGCTAATTCAAAGAGTAAAATAACTCATGATGTTACCAATATGTTTGTGAAACAGTTTTTGAATATGTAATGGGGTTTGTCCCACAGCTTCTGGTGGACAAAATGAAAGTTATTTTGACAAAATATAGTATAATCTGGGCTTTCATGTCCAAAGGATCAT
This sequence comes from Apricaphanius iberus, assembly GCA_028564705.1. Taxonomy (NCBI): domain Eukaryota; kingdom Metazoa; phylum Chordata; class Actinopteri; order Cyprinodontiformes; family Aphaniidae; genus Apricaphanius; species Apricaphanius iberus. Next base: position 5,567,079 of record JAPXFQ010001878.1, on the reverse strand, counting down.
CATTTAAAAATTCATGCCATGCTCAGAACCTCTCTGGAACATACTTAACTGGAACATAACCTGGTTCGGAGCAGGTTATGTTCAGAGATTAAGTTGCTATGGTTACTAACATACCTTGAAAGATACCTCCGTTTTTGGAACCGAAAATTGAGGTTATCCACAAACTTACCATCAAACTTATCCAGTTATGTCACATAACCTGCTTTCTGGAATGGACCCCAGGAAAAAGTTTTTTTTCACCAACAAAGCTCAGGTGAATTCAATTCCCTCTGATTATAGGGGGATTAACAAGCCATGCTCATTTTGGTCAATGCTACATTAAAGGCATCCTTTGTCAATCAATCAATTGTTAGATAAATGAATACAGAGGAAAGGAAAAACCCAGAATCTTTACCCAGGCTGAGAAAGACTTATAAATGCGGCCCATGAGCATAACAAATACATCATAACCAATCACCAGCTCCATATAAAAGCTCATCAGGCTGCATTGTGTTATAATGTAAATTACGTTATGTTGATTACAGAAAGTTTAGAGTGTGACACTGAGCACTGAGAAGCGCTTCTAATTGTACATCTCCAAGTTAATCTTAATAAATCCTATTACCTTGTTGGATAATCAGAAAATCAGAATAGAACACATGATAGAAAATAGCTGGCTGGTTAAATGTGTTAGAACATGACTTAAGAAAGGGTGTAAAATATGTAATAATTAAATAAGAACAGTTTCAAATGTCTTTAAAATGTAAAGTTTTTAATTTACAATACAGTATTTTAATTTACACGTCTAACCTTGTAAGGTTACTATATGAGTTTTTAACACATTTAGATGGGACCGTAGGATGATTTTATGTCCTATCTGATTTTTCAGTCATTTTTAACAACTCTTGGTGTAAGAAGCAACCCTGGTGGAACAAACAGTCTCTTGTAGCAAGTAAATCTTAAATACACTGATGTTCTTCAAAATGTTGTAAGTAAAATCATTAAATCTAATAAATAATTGAATGAATAGAACTGCATTTTAAAAGATAAAACCTAGGTTTAAGGATTAATCCTGGTTTTTACTGTTCAAGGCAGATGGTAGACAGTGTATGTTATGTAGTGTGAGTGCGAGGTTTGCTGATGTCAGCGTTGTGAATTTAGTAGCCTGTGGTGGTGTTTGAGTTATGTAATGGACATGCATATGTTATGGGAAACAAACAAAGGTTAATTTCATTGATGGCATTTTGAATGCACAGAGATACTGTGATGAGAACCTTAGGCGCCTTATTCAAACATTCATCCATGACCAGACCACATGGCGGTCTACCAGCTCTCTGTATTCAGCTGCTTTTCCATCTCTGATACACCCGGCAATACAGAGTCATCTGAGTATTTCTGGAAATGACAGGTCTCTGTCTTATTCTGGAAGTCGGAGGTGTACAGAGTGAAAAAGAATGGCGAGAGTACAGTCCCTTGTGCAGCTTCTGTACTGCTGACCAGCTGGTTTGACACAGAATTCTTCAGTCTCAAAAGGGCGGTCTGTTTGTCAGGTACACATTGATCAAGCTGATTGTTGAGACCTCAACCTATGTCTTCAGGAGGTTCTGACACAGTGCTGGCTGTTTTGTCCAGATGACAGTGGGTTTGTTGAAGCAGGTTGTTGATGGCATTTTCAACACCATCTACATGTAGATAAGCAATCTGCAGGGGGTCCTGATAGGTTCTATAGTTTGCTTACTCAGGTGGGGGAACAAGACTCTCTCCAGGACCTTCATGATGTGGGATGTCAGGGCGACATGTCTATAGGAATTGATGGCTGATGGGTGCATTTTTGTTGGTACTGGAACAAGGCATGATGTCTTCCACAATACTGGAACTGTAAGGTTCTTTGTTTTTGCGTCTATTTTTTGGTTGTAGTGAGTCATCTGGTCAGAGAGGATCTGTGGAGGCAATCAGCTGCACGGGCTTATTGCACTCACCTGGTGTCAACCAAGCCGTTGTGTTCCTGGGCTTCTTAAGGAGCTGGCTGACAACCATTCAACACGTGAATCCCCTGTGCTCCCTTTGTCTCCAGGTTTTTCTGTAGAGTTTCTAGATCCAACCATTCTCTGGTGAAACCTTCAAATAAGAGATTACTCTGACAAGCAGCTCGTTTCCCTCAGCTGCGAGCTAGCCTGGTGCACTGCGTTTCACCTGCCTGCCCACTCTCTGCCATGCCTCCCTCCTGATTCGATCCACAGGGGGTTCCATTGGACATCTGTTGCCTCTTACGCCGCTCAGCTGATCTCACAGTATTTTCCTCTGAGTCGGAAGCCACCGGACCTGTGAGTAGTAATGCTCTAAAAAGTTATCTTCCGCCTTCTGTCAGAGACTTCTATTAACCTTTTGCTTCACTGAAACCTGGTCCAGTGAACACATCCCGGACAGCGCACTACAGCTGCCGCGCTTCCAGCTGTTCCGAGTGGACCGCTGCGCGGAACTGTCTGGGAAGTCAAAGGGAGGAGGAACGTGTTTCTACATTAACGAAGGTTGGTGTACAGATGTCACAGTGTTAAAGAAGACATGCAGCCCTCACCTAGAGTCTTTCTTCATAAACTGTAAACCACTTTATTCACCGCGGGAGTTCGCCTAATCATTCTCGGGGATTTTAATAGAGCAAATCTCAAACTTGAACTGCCTAAATATAGACAACACGTGACGTGTCCCACCAGGGACATGAACACTTTAGACCACTGCTACACCACCATAAAGAATGCATATCGCTCTTTCCCCCGTGCTGCTTTGGGACTTTCTGACCACTGCCTGGTCCACCTCATCCCATCTTACAAGCAGAAGCTGAAATCTGCTAAGCCTGTAGTAAGAACTGTGAAGAGATGGACAGATGAGTCAAAGATGCAGCTACAGGCCTGCTTTGACTGCACTGATTGGAGCGTCTTTGAAGCAGCAGCCTCAGACCTGGACGAACTGACTGACACTGTGACATCTTACATCAGCTTTTGTGAGGACATGTGTGTGCAGACCAAAACCTTCTGCACGTTCAACAACAATAAACCATGGTTCACTGCAGAACTGAGACGGCTACGCCAGGACAAGGAGGAGGCCTACAGGAGTGGGGATCGGGACCTGTACAAGCAGGCCAGGAACAAGCTGACAAAGGAGATCAAGGCAGCAAAAAGGAACTACAGTGCAAAACTGAAGGAGTGTTTTTCTGTCAACGACTCTTCTGCAGTTTGGAAGGGCCTGCAGACCATCACCAACTACAGGAGACCATCCCCCCACCCTGTGGGGAGCCCCCGCCTGGCTGAGGACCTCAATGACTTTTTCTCCAGGTTTGAAACAACTTTCACACCTTCCACCTCCCCCACCATCTCCATCACAAAAGGCCTAGCATCACCCCAAACCATCCCCATACCTGACCCCCTGCCTGCGCTGACGATCTGTGAACAGGATGTGCGCCAACTATTTCAGAGACAGAGGATTAAGAAGGCATCAGGTCCTGATGGAGTGTCTCCGTCCTGTCTGAAAGTCTGTGCTGACCAGCTGGCTCCCATCTTCACTCAGATCTTCAATAACTCCCTGGAGCTGTGTGAGGTCCCCTCCTGCCTCAAACGCTCCACCATCATCCCGGTTCCCAAGAAGTCCCCTGTCACAGGATTAAATGACTACAGACCAGTCGCCCTGACATCTGTGGTCATGAAATCCTTTGAGCGACTGGTGCTGTCCCACCTGAAGGAAATCACGGATCCCCTGCTAGACCCCCTGCAGTTCGCCTATAGAGCAAACAGGTCAGTGGATGACGCAGTCAACATGGCTCTCCACTACATCCTGCAACACCTAGACTCTGCAGGTACCTACGCTCGGGTCCTGTTTGTGGACTTCAGCTCTGCATTTAACACCATCGTCCCAGAGCTCCTCCACCAAAAACTGTCCCAGCTCACCGTGCCTCCCTCCACCTGTCAGTGGATTACCAGTTTCCTGACTGACAGGAGGCAGCAGGTGAAACTGGGTAACTTCACATCCAGCACCCGGTCCCTCAGCATCGGCGCCCCCCAGGGATGTGTTCTCTCCCCACTGCTTTTCTCCCTTTACACCACTGATTGCACGTCAAGAGACCCTTCTGTGAAACTCCTGAAGTTTGCAGATGACACCACCGTCATTGGACTCATCCGTGACGGCGACGAGTCTGCATACAGAAGGGAGGTGGAACAGCTGGTCCTCTGGTGCAGTCAGAACCACCTGGAGCTAAACCCGCTCAAAACTGTGGAGATGACAGTGGACTTCAGGAAGAGACCCCCATCAACATCTCCTCTCATAATCACCAACAGGCCAGTCCCCACAGTAGTGTCTTTCAGGTTCCTAGGATCCACAATCACACGGGACCTGAAGTGCGCCTTCCACATTGACTCTATAAGGAAGAAGGCCCAGCAACGGCTGTATTTTCTGCGTCAGGGGTTGTCATTAGGAAGCAACTCTGTTCTGGAGGAGATGATGTTGTTCACACAGACTTTTATGTAGTCAGTCACACACTCAGGCATGACATTGATGTCCTCTCCACGTGGCTGGCAAAGAGTTGTCAAGTTTGTGGACTCAAAACAACCCTCTGATCATTTTCTAACAGTTCTCTTAGTTGCAGGTTGCGTCTGAACAAGTGGTTTATATTCTGAGCAGAGAAAGACAAGATTGTGATCCGATTGTCCCAGAGGAAGTCTAGGTCTCGATGGAACTGAGATGTATTGCACTGTGTGAGACATATGGTGGTCATGCCAGATACTGACTGGTGTCAAAGGAACTCCTGTGCAATAATCATATTGTCTAATCTGCAACTTTATATGCCACAACTTTTAGGTGGGATGAAGTGCTAACACAAATATAGAGAGATTTGTGAACAATGTTTGAGAGCAATGGGTCCTTTGTGTATATAGAAGATGTTTTTTAGATCTGAGTTCCTGAGTAATATAATCAATTCAAACTGATTTTAACCATCAAGGACCCGAGGATTTATCAGAAACCTGATAGTAGGGATCATGTGATGCTTGCAACTAGATAGACGTACTTTTTTCGTCTCCCTGCTGGGTCGATGTAAAATAACTATTTGAAGCAACAATTTTGCCGTGAGATTCACCGCAACAGCTGAAGGAAAGTGTCAACATGTCAATGGATAACTTTTTTTCACCGTCCACATCGCTTAAGAAAAAAACGAAACAAAACGGGTAGCAAGGCTGATGCTAACAACACTGCTAACGCGGCACTTGCAGCTAGCCAAATCGACACTGAACACTAAGAGGCCAAGCGTGATACGGAGCAGACAGCTACAGAAGGCGAAACCGAGTCGGAGGATGCCATTCTCTAAAGGGTTGACATACTGGTTGAGACAGTGACCACAAACATCGCTGAGATGCTAGACACTAAATTTGCTGCTATAGTTAAACCAGTTACGGAATTATCTCAGAAGCTGGACGGCATTTTGGAAAGAGTGACGACTGTTGAAAATCACATATCGGATCTTGAAGACGTGTCAACAGTAAATGAGCCGAGATTAGAATCTTTGGAAGATGCCCTATAAAAAGCACTGGAACGTATTGATAATTATGATGAAAACCAAAGTCGTCGCCAAAATATTAAGATGACAGGCTGGTTTCAAGGGGAAAGACCCAGTTACGTTCTTTGAGAAGTGGATTCCTGAAGTCTTAGATATGCAGCGGGATAGGATCAAGATTGAGGGAGCCCATCGCACGGGACCCGCGTTTGGAGGAGGAGAGAGAAGTGGCTCTCGAGTGGTTTTGGTGAGACTACACAATTACACTGATAAACGGAAGATCCTTAATGCAGCTAGGAACAAAGGCAGGCTGACAGTGGACGGTCAGCAGGTGTCCTATCAAGATTTTACGGCTGAAGTGATCAAGAAGAGACAAATGTCGGCAAATGCTAGGCGGAGGTTACGGGAAGCGGGCATCAGATACGCTTTTATATACCCGGCCGTAATACGGATCTCCCAGCAGGATGGAACTGCGAAAACACTTTCCAACATGAAAGAAGTAAATGACTACATTAAAGGATTGGCTGAGAGATGAGACACAGGTAAATAAACAGCTTAGACTGTGCTCTGCTAACAGCAACGCTTGGAAATGTACAAGTCCCAAATGACAAGTGATAGAACTTAAAAAGCGCTTAAACGAGTGCTTTAAGAGAATACTGTGTCTCATTCTTTGTTACTTTATTTTGTGGATTAAGACACTCATCTGTGGCTCTTTGAACGTAAGTTTTAATTAGTCTTATCATATGGCTTGTTACATTGACCAACGACCCAGCAGGGAATGTTTTTTTCTTTTATTTTTTCTTATCTTTGTTCTCTTTTTTTCCTCGCAATCCTTTTTTCTGGCTCGCTAAGACCCCAGTCGGACACTCTTTAGTAAGAGTATGACGAAGTTTGCTATTGTTTATATGTTTATTCCACCCTTAATAGGTTTGTGGATACTGTTTGTTACTCCAAGCTGTATGTTTTGTTTTTGTTTGGATTTTTTTATATTTTCTTTATCAGCACAGGCAAAGTTAAACGTTGGGATGCTTATTCTTTATCTTTTTTAATATAGCACTAAGTACATAAATTATATGATATTTAGTAATGAGTATAAGTTGTACCTGGAATGTTAAGGGATCCAATAATCCAGGGAAAAGGAAAGCTATCCTAAATAGTCTAACAAAGGACAAAATCCAAATAGCCTTTTTACAGGAAACACACCTCAGTGACAATGAACATAAGAAATATCTCCAGGAGTGGGTTGGTCAGGCAATTCATCATATTCAGCAAGTAAAAGAGGGGTAATAATGTTGATACATAAAAACTTGCCGTTTGTTGTTACAGATACATATAAGGACACAGAGGGGAGAATCGTTTTAGCCAAAGGGATACTCTATGGGGAAATTATTTTTGCTATGTAGCATTTATAGTCCTAACGTAAATGATGATGATTTTTCTTCCTTACTTTTTAACCAGCTTGTTGAGATGGACACATTTTGATAGGTGGCAATTTTAATTGCTCTTTTTGTCCTTTTTTGGACAGGAGCCCAGCTCAGAGCAGTCCGTCTAAAAGTGCAAGATCGCTTAATAATGCATTAGAGGAAATTGATCTGTTAGACATTTTGAGACATTTAAACCCCTCAAAACAAAGCTTCACATTTCACTCCTTGCCTCACTGATCGATGTCCCGTATTGACTATATATTTATCTCAAGGCATTTGGCCTATCTAGTGGAGAAGTCGGATATAGGAGTTAACGCTTTATCCGATCACGCTCCGGTAAGCTTAGAGATGCAACCACCTAGACCACTAAAGCGAACTATTTATTGGAAGTTAAATAGGCTGTTACTTCTTGATGACAATTTTATTAAGCTATTAGAAGAACAGACAGATTTGTATCTAAACATTAATGACAAAGAGGACACAGATCCCAGAACTGTGTGGGGTGCTTATAAAGCCTACATGAGAGGGGGTATAATCCTATATACAAGCAGTAAAAAGAAGGAACGATTAAGACTACAAAATTACCTTGAAATTAAAATTAAAAGACTAGATGAAGAATATTATACAACAAAATCAGATGAAGTGTCTAAGGAATTAAAGACATCAAGGGACATGTTAAGCGACTTACTGACAAGGAAAGCTGAAAAAGATATGTTATTTGCACAACAAAGATTACCTGAATTTGGCAATAAGCCAAACAAATTTTTGGCTAGACTGGCAAACAACGCCCACCCTAAATTCTTTATCACAGCAGTCAAGGATGAGAATGGCCAGCGACATACGGATAATAAGTACATTAATGAGCGGTTTAGACAATTTTACGAGGAACTTTATAGCTCTGAGACTGACTGTGGTGGATTAAAGGATTCCAATTTTCTAAATAGCTTAAACATACCACAACTAACAGAAGACCAGGCTAACTTACTGGAAGGTCCCATTACATTATTAGAAATTGATACAGCCATTTCTTCACTCCAATTGGGCAAAAGCCCTGGAGCTGATGGATATCCTGTTGAGTTTTTTAAGATTTTAAAAGGCAAACTTAATAAATTATTGCAGAAAGTGCACATCTTTTGAACACTCAAGTCTCCCGGGAACTATGTATATTGCCAATATTACAGTAATATCGAAAAAAGATAAAGACCCAGAACTGCCTTCTTCCTACAAGCCGACAAGCTTACTAGGGGTAGAGATGAAAATATTATCAAAGGTGCTGACCAATAGATTAGAGCGTGTTGTATCGGATATAGTAAGCACTGATCAGACTGGATTTATCAAGGGTCGTTTATCCTCAAACAATACAAGGCGCTTGATTAATATTATCAATCATATTAATCATCACAAAATACACGGCGCCATTGTCTCAATGGACGCCAAAAAAGCTTTCGACCGCGTCGAATGGGGCTACATGTTTGAAGTGCTAAGAACATTTGGTTTTAAATCCACTTTTATAGATTGGGTGAAGATCTTGTACAAGATGCCTGCAGCCTCTGTCCTGACAAATGGTCTCTTATCTGAATCAATTCAACTTTTTGCTTTCTGCTTAGGGCAGTCCTTTATCACCTTTGCTGTTCTCCCTGGCTATCGAGCCGCCCGCAATAGCCGTCAGACGGAATAAAAATATAGTAGGAACCCTAATAGGCCCAAAACAGCACAAAATTGTATTATATGCCGATGATATTCTCTTAACTTTAACAGATCCTGATAAATCAATAGCAGCACTGATTGATTGTATAAAAGAATTCGGACAAATATCGGGGTATGAGGTAAACTTTGAAAAGTCAAAAATAATGCTTTTAACGGTCATCCCCCAGATCGAGCCAGCTTATGTTAAACCTTTCCGCTGGGCACCTAAAGGATTTAAGTATCTAGGAATAAAAATTACACCTGGAATTGGTCAGCTGTACGTGGATAACATCAATCCTTTAATTGATCACATAAAATAAAGAGTTACAAGATGGAAAAAGATTCCTTTATCGATGCTTGGTAACATTAACCTTACTAAAATTGTACTACTTCCAAAAATGTGTTATCCAGTGTCAATGCTTTTTTTGTTTTTGAAACCAGTTGATCTAAAGTACATTAATAAACTGATAGACTTTATTTGGGCAGGCAGAAAACCTAAGCATAAAATGGATACTTTACAACTTCCAAAACAAGAGGGTGGGTGGGCCTTACCAAAAATTGAGAATTATATACTGTCTATTCATGCTAGAATTGTTTCAGTGTGGGTAAATGAACATGTGTCACCTTGGCTTGAGATTGAAAAAGCAATTAGTCAGCCCTTCTGTCTAATAACCTTATTAGACAAACATGCAGAAGAACTGCCACCTGCTGTAAGAGACAATTACCTAATTAATAATGTTATCAAGACATGGAGTATTCTGAAGAAAATATTTGGGAAGTCTCAAGATCTCAATTTTCTTGCAATTTTGGCTGATACACCAGATCTCATAAAAGAGGGCGCTGGTCTCAATCTTAAGTCATGGCAAGAAGCTGGTGTTAGGAGAATATTTGATCTGTGGGATAAAGGTAAATTCAAGACATTTGAGGATATAAGATCTCAACATAGTATACCTGTCAAAGATTTATACAAGTATCTTCAGATCAGGCACTACGTAAAATCAAAGACTGGATCCCTGGAGCTACCAACAAACTGTTACTTGCTTGAGAAAACTGTACTGGACTGTGGGAAACATGGACATTTTGTTTCTGGATTCTATTCTGAGTTACAAACTCTAAAGGCAGACAAACTGAAACACTTACGAACAACTTGGAATATGCTGCTGAAAATGTCAATTGACCCTGAGTCGTGGGAGGAAATAATCACATTGCCCTCCAGAATATCAATCTGTAATAGATACAAAGAAACGTAGTTCAATATTCTACACAATGTTTACATATCACCTTATATATACAGTAAGTACATTCCAGGTGTTTCTCCAAACTGTCCTAAATGTAGCTCAGCTAAGGGTACTAGATATCACTGTCTTTGGGAGTGCAAGAATATTGAGGAATTCTGGCAGGCAGTATGCAGTGAAATCAGTTTGGTGACAGGGCAGAAACCCCACTCAATCCACTCATGTGCCTATTAGGAGTCATACCTGACTCTCTGAGAGCTCACAAAGAGACGGTTCAGTTTCTTCTAATGCTGGCTCGAATGGTTATAATGATCAAATGGGTTGGTAGTGATGCCCCTTCTATCCAAATATGGAAAACTTTGATATCGGAAGTTGTAACTCTAGAAAGATTGAGGTATTGTCTCAATGGCAAGTCACACCTGTTTAAAAAATGGGAGAATATTCTTAAGTGTCTGAAGATTAAAATATCATAATCGCAATCTGGTTAAAATGTAGATACAACCACATGACGAGATGCTGTATGTAAAATGTAAATATAAAATGTCCATATGCCCATAGAAATTGTTATTAATATTGTTTCTTTCTGTGCTGTGCTTCTGTTTTTCTTTTTAATATGTTTTGTTTGAAATAACTCAATAAAAAGAATTTAAAAAAAAGAAACCTGATAGTAACCACTCAGGCAGATTACAGCTCACTCGACAACCATCTGCTCCTCTGTCAGTTTTGAATGAACTTTTGTTTTTCTTTTCCATTTGTTTTCATTGATTGGTTTTCCATCCTTTCCACCTCCTGCATCCTGCAGGCTTTTATCTCCTGTTTTTCTGATTCATCTGATGTGATAGGTGATATTATTGCTCTCTGTGACTCTCAACGATCATAACAACACTGTGAACTTCCACATCGTTGCTCACACATGTCACGGCTCAGCAACACTGGGTTTGAAGAACAAAATGTGAATGAAAAAATAAAAGTATTCCCTTCCTGAGAGCAGTGATGTGCTGCATGTAATTGGCATTTTAAGGCTACATTTGGCTGCTCCTTCTTTGTCAACTGGAAACAGCCATAAACTGTTTACGTTTATTTATAAAACTTTTCTTGATGCTCCTAAAGTTATTCTCAGGCACAGAAACCGTCGTCTGTTGACATTCAGTCATCTTGACCTCATGTCAGTGTGGATTTGACCTAACATGGCCTTGCTTCTTCAATTCTTATAATTTTACATACCAAGTAGGAACGTAGTTTGTTTTGTCATGTTACATCAAGTCTTCAATTAGGATGTAATGTGCTAAGCCGAATTAAAGTGGTGGAAGGAAAATGAGACATGGTTTTTTCTTTCCTGCGTTTCATAAAAATCATAATCTTATCTTATCAATGCTCTATTTACCCAGCCTGTCTTTTAAAGTAGATGACCATGTCTTGGTAGGTTTGCAGTTGTGCCTTAATCTCAGATGATGGATTAAACATTTTCAAATCTTTAAAAAAATCTTCTAACCTATTTTAAACGCCTTGACTATCTTTTCCCCATACCTGTCTGGTGTGTTGTTTGGTCTTCTTATTGCTTTTTGTTCACTGATCTACTCTAAAAATAGATGGGCCCTCCATACAACAGGGTTATTTATATTGATATCAAAGTACACACTGGTTGAGTTTTACTTAGGCTTAATAAAATCGGTTGAATACGCATCACAGCTAGGCCTTTGTTGAAAAAAAAATGTGATTCTCCAATTCTGAATCGATTTTCACATGAATTTATAAAGATCGATCTGTAAATGAAAGGATGGATTTAATAGGATTATGTTTCCCCCGAGAACCTCCACCCACTGTGTCACTGAATTCACCCATGCGCGCAAGGTGGATGGCTATTACAACAACGAACATGGCAGACGATAATGTTAGCTAAGCCCTGTTTTTGAAAACTCCAGAAACACTCAAAGCTACTATCTGGCACCATTTCACGTTAAGAAGCAATGCAGAGAATGTGTTTGACAGAAGCAAAGCAATTTGCAAAGCATGCCAAATGGAAGTGAAGTATTGTGGAAACACTAATCTCAGGAACCACATGCTGCGATATCTAGACATTATGTCCAAGCCCACCACTGGACCACAACAGATGACACTGAGGCAAACTCCACAACTGCCAACTAATTCTTCACGCAAAATCACAGACGCAATTGCAGGCTTTATTTGCAAAGATATGCGCCCGTATTCTGTTGCTGACAACGTGGGATTTCAGCGGGTAATAAAGGTATTGGAACCAAATTATGTCATTGTGTCTTGCAAGCGTCTGTCTGAAGAAGTCATTCCCAACATGCACACGCAGAAAAAGCTAGTGTGATGTGTAAGCTTCATTCAGCAGAGAGGGTAGGCATTTCGAGTGACACCTGGACGTCCGTGGCTATGGAACCTTATCTGAGTGTGACAGCACACTACATCGACGAGAAGTGGAACCTCATCTCGTACGTACGGCAGACAACCAAAGTTAAAACGGATCATCGCTTTGCCAGTTTAGCTGAAATGTTAACCAAAGCTATTGAGGAGTGGGGGCTGATGAGTAAAGACCCAGTCAAACCCACCGACAACGCGGCAAATATGGTCCGTGCGGTTGAGATTATGGGGCTAACCCAAGACGGCTGCTTTAGAGCAGCAACCTGCGATCTCTGCCGCTCTGCTCTCACCTGATGTGCGGAGAAATGAAAAGGATCTTTCGAGCCTGAGAGAAGAGAACATAACAGATGCAGAAGATGTGGTCAGAGTTTTAAAGCCAATAAAGACAGCAACTCAAGTGGTGTCAGAAGAAAAGTCCCAAACTCTCGAAGTGATAGCACCTCTGCATGCCCTGCTGCTGAAAGAGATGACTAGCCTCCCAGAAGACTCCAAAGTTGTTAAGGACATGAAGGATGAGATCCAGAAAAAACTTAGGTTAGCCTCTGCTCTGTTGATGTGTGAGAAATTAAACTATATACTGTGTTTTAAAGGAAACTTCATTATTGTCATCCTCGATAAATGTATCAAAATGTGTGAAATTTACATTTCAGGTATGTAAACCAAAAAGACAGGCTGTATGTCGCCGTAGCTATTGATCCACGCTTTAAAGCTCTGCCATTCCTGAGCGAGGAGGAGCGAGACGGGACCTTTTCCAGACTCCAGACTGAAGCAGTGAGTGGGATGGAGGAAGATGCATCTAATGTAAGTAATAATTTAAAAAAGAAACTGTGGAAAAAGTCCAAGAAAATCTTTCAGGGGATCGCTCTTTCTCTCTCACTCATCACAAAAACCTCCATAAAATACTAATTCTCTCTCTTCTTACACAGCAAGATGATGCTGCTGATGAAGTTGATGGAGTGGAGGAAGAGGTGGAACCCCAACGTCCAGCACCTAAACAATTCAAGCAATCCAGTGCTTTGGAGTTTCTCCTTGGGGAAGCCTACAGACCGCAACAGGAAGTAGGACCACAGAAAACTAAAGGTATAGGGCAAGGAGACCTGTGGGACTGCAGGACAATTCTCTTATCTGGTGACAGGAGAATGGAAAGGAGTATCCTCTTTTGGCTCGCATGGCAAAGCAATATCTGTGTCCCAGGGACCAGTGTCACATCTGAGGGGGTTTCTTCAACTGCGGGTGACATCATTACTGCCAAAAGAAGCTGCCTTATCCTGAACATGTCAATGAGCTACTGTTCCTGCAGAAAAATCTTTCCATTCCTGAGTGATGGCACTTTAAAAGTGGCCAGTTCAGTCTGGCTTAAGAAAAGTTTAAAATCCAATTTATTTTCGTTTGCACTTTTATAGGCAAGGCCTTTTCCATTTTCTATTTCTTTTTTATCTATTTTAGTTTAAAATGCACTTTAAAGGCAATTTAATGTCTTGCACTTGGAGTACTTGAAGAACTAGTTCACAAAACTGTTATACACTTATGTTTCCTAAAGGTACTGTATGTCCGATTCTTATTTACATTCAGCCAGTAACCAGCAATCGGTTTACATTTGCACTGGCTGAGAACAAATATGTTCTAAATGTTGATCATCAAAATAAAAAATAAAAGGTGTATTGGTATCTGAACTGAAAGAGCTTTTTGGAAAATTCTTAATGTCATTTTTAATAATGCATTAGGTAAGTGTCTCAATATTGGTCCACTGGTGCAGATAAACCTATGCGCCCTCCCTCTTTTCATATATCCCATAGCAAATTTGTGAAAGCAATTGTACCAATGCTCTGGGAGCAGTGTTGGGAGTAATGCATTACAAAAGTAATTAGTTACAGGAATATATTACTTTTTTCAGTAACTGAGTAATGTAATGCATTACTTACAAAATATACAGCAATATATTACTAGTTATAATGTCAGTAACTCAAGTTACAATTGCGTTTAAAAAAAAAATTCTGGCAAACTAATAAAAGACCAAATCAAGTTGGATACGGTAGAACGAGATCCACTTCCTGTTGCTCAAAACTAAAACATCGGAGAATCAGGGCGGCTGAGGAAAAGATGGACTGTTCATTTAAACATTATTCACACTGTTTTCCTAACCATCTGCTGTAAGACTTCAGACATCTAATCTTTGTCAACCATCTTTGTGATGAGCACTTTCAGCACCTTCTTTTGATTAGATTTAACAAACATTACCATGGTATAGAAGGCATGCGAAGGAACTTGAGACCTAATTTTAATAAAATCGTCTTTAAAATACAGTATTTGTGGTGTGACACTTGTGTAAAATATACATTGAAGTTACAGTGGTTAGAAGTCGTGTTAGATATTTAAGATGTTTTGCCAAAAGTAACTTAAAGTAGTGTAACTCAGTTACATTTTTAAGACAGTAATATGTAAATCGTACATATTACATTTTTGACATTGTAACTAGTAATGTGAAATATACTACAATTTCTTTGCAACTTGCCCAACACTGTCTGGGAGGGGGATTGTTCTTTAAAGCCATCATTGACTACCAATATTCCATTAATTTGCTGTTGAATGTCTATAAAAATAGTATCAATATGTTACATATCCACAGTCCTGTAATTCAGGTAACAGCTGAAAAACTGCTTTTTTCAAATAGCACTTATGTAAATCTTGAAGATCAGAATAGATCAGATTGAATTGAACAATAATTGATTCTAGATCTTGAGAATGGGAATCGGATCGATTCTTGAAATTTGAATCGAAACCCAGCCCTAATCACAGTTTATAGATTTTTGTTTCTAAAACCATTTTGAAAACTCATGTATCACTTTTTGGACTTCAGAATTATTACCTACTTTGTATTGGCCTTTCAAATAAAATCTCCATAAAAAAGATGGCCATTTGTCGCTATAACATGCCAAAATGTGAGAGTCGCCACATGTTTAGGCATGACGTCTCAGAGGTTCATGGCTCCTGCTTGGTTTTTCCACATAGAAGCAGCCAAGAAAACTCATTGCTCAGTTCCTAGTTTTAATTGCCCCTAAATAGTCAAGCGTTAAATTTAGTAGTTGTATGTTTTATATCTTTTTAACTTGGGGGTCAAACCACTGAAAAAAAAGAGACTTTTTAAAAGAGGTTTGGGAATCATTTCACACTGCGGTGAGCCTCACTAATTAACTTTTTGTTAATGACACGGCAAAAGTCCATCTGCATTTAGTCCCGCCTCCACATGTTGAGCTACAACAGTAAGATAGGAAATTAAGGAAGAAGAGGGAAACAGGAAGGAAAAAACAGAGACATGAAGTTAATCTCTGTTGAACCTTCTCAATTTTTCTCTGAATTTAAAGAAGTCATGGTGTTTCTGTGGCTCTGTTCAGAGATGCTGAACCAAAGAAAAAACCTCATTCAGCATCCTGTGTTTGTGATAACCACTCCTTGCCTTTATTATGTTTACATCCCTACATTTTTAATCAATACCGAGTATTATTAAATGAATATGTAATAACGTAGCTTTACTGACCTCAAAGTGTGCCAAATTGCTGAGCAATATTCATTAAAAACTCATTTATTTACCATGGTGCTGCAGGAACCATCCACTTTAAGACCTCCAGAAGCTCACAAACACAGAGAGGACGAGGAATAAGATAATTGGACATGCGGTTCTGCTTTGAGCTCATGACAGGAAACGAATGGGATCATTTAAACGGAGCATTTTCTCTGAGTAGGATAGGCTGGCCATGAAATCAGAAAAGCACCAAAAGCTCTTTTTTAATGAAGTTGACCTGATGGGATGATGTTTCCTGGAATTCCCCATTCTCTTGTAGCACCACTATCATGTTTCTCTCACACTGGGAGAAATACTGGTAAAGTCTTAAAATGCTTCACAATGTGGCAAGTCATAATATAGCTGATTGATAGGAATTAATTCAAAGGTTTATGGAGTTTTTATTTCCAATAGCCCTAGCTAAGGTCAAGTATTAAATGGCCTCCCTAATTGGTGAGTAGCTTTAACTTACTGCAGATAAAGGGCATGCAATGCCCTAAGGTCAGTCCACAAAGTTAAACTCACATATATAGTAAGCTTGTACTTTGACTAGGTCATTCCTAAATCTATCTTAATTTTTTGTGTGCCGTTTCGAGGCTGACTTGCTGGTAGTCTTTGGATCATTGATCTGCTTCCTATCTCTGGTGTCATTAAGGTCACAAACTGATGGCTGACATTCTCCAACAGGATTTTGAATACAGTTCACAATTCCATGAATTTGCAGTTGGTCATCCATAGCTGTAAAGCAGATGTAGACCATTATCAGTTTTAAACGTAGGTATGATTTTCTTCTAAATCAATGAATTAGTTTTAAACCAGATGTAACTGGATGCACACCTTCCAAGAAGTTCCTCTTTTACCTTCTAAAATATTCTCCAAACACTTGGGGATTATCAACATATATTTTTGGGCAAATGCGTAATGCTGCGTTTACTCCACACAGTTTGTCTGCGTCAAGCAATGGACCCAATGCATGTAATTTGATGCATGTACTTTTTGGCTTCCAACGCTTGTTTCTGAGCAAAAAAAAGAGCGCATAGGCGGGGCTTCCTCTGTGGCCGTACGTTCTGAACTATGGCGGATCGTAACGAGAGAGTGGCTTGGGTTTATTGGCTAGATAAAGCTAGACAACGTCGACATCGGGTGCATCAGCGCCCATCCTTCAGATGCATTATGAGTTTGGGGAGTTGAACAATTTGCTCCAGGAGCTGCTTATGGATGAGGTTCGCTTTCAGCGCTACTTCCGTCTGTCCTTCGGCCAATTTTAAGACCTCCTAGGAAGCTCAAACCTTCTACCAGGACACCAATTACAGGTGCCCTTTCCTCCTTAGAGCGCCTGTCCATCTGTCTTTAGTAGGTGTTATGTCTGATTTTTGAAATCTGCGTTTGTTGAAAATGTTTTCACTGGTCCCACGCTTCATTCAAGATACGTGTATAGTGATATTACTACAGTGAGACACTGGTTGGCGCAGTGCGTCAATTCCGTCAATTTTTTATTCATTCAGAGTAACCCTAAATAGTTTTGTTTTTTTACATTTGTTCACATCGGTTGGTTTGGGTTTATTCACAGTTTTTAATGAGTTCAGCTACTGAAACAATCTGTTTGCAATACCAAAAAGAATTTCTGAACAAACTATCAGAAACCGTCTCAGGGAAGCTCATCTGCATGCTCGTCGTCCTCATTGTGGTCTCGACCTGACTCCAGTTTGTCATC
Source organism: Apricaphanius iberus (assembly GCA_028564705.1). Taxonomy (NCBI): domain Eukaryota; kingdom Metazoa; phylum Chordata; class Actinopteri; order Cyprinodontiformes; family Aphaniidae; genus Apricaphanius; species Apricaphanius iberus. The sequence continues at coordinate 5,549,561 of JAPXFQ010001878.1, read as the reverse complement.
GCAACCGACTTCAGTGGGCAAATGCTCACATACTATGGCATCTGGCACGTTGGACAGATGTTCACTTCACAAATGAATCCCAGTTAACTCTGTTCAGGGTAGATGGCAGAGAGCATGTGTGGCATCGTGTGGGTGAGCATTTTTCTGATGTCAGTGTTGTGAATCGAGTGACCCATGGTGGCGGTGGGGTGATGGTACGGGCTATGGACGAAGAACACAGGTTAATTTTATTAAGCTATTATTTAACTTATTTATTAACCTTATTTATTAAGTTATTTAAAAGGTGCATTTTATTGATGGCATTTTTAATGCCCAGAGATACCATGATGGGATCCTGAGGCCCATTGTTGTGCCATACATCCAACATCACCACCTCATGATGCATGGCCCCATGTTGCAAGGATCAGTACACAATTCTTGGAAGCTGAAATCATCCTAGCTCTTGCGTGGCCAGCATACTCACCGAGCATGTCACTCGATAAAAAACAAAAACACAGAACCCAAGAGTTGACCAGTCTACGGCACACCTGTGAGGTGGGATGGATTTTCTCAACAAAGGAGAAGTGCTCACTAACACAGATTTATATAGATTTGTGAACAATATTTGAGATAAATGGTTATTTTGTGCATGTAGAAAATTTTTCAGATGTTTGAGTTATTCTGATAAAAATGGGAGCACCTATACTGGTAAATGTAAAGCCAGCACGTATAACAAACTGTTTATACAGACAAAACAGATTTTGGAGTGGGAATGGCAGTAATTCTGAAGTATCAGTAGAAACCCTGTCCTGATTCCTGCCTGGTTTCTCCAACAAATTAATATTTTCCTCTTAGAAAGTTCTAATCTCCCCTTACCTGGATAATCTTCCTGCTGATGGCATTTAGTCCTAAATCGCCTCCCTGGTTCTGATTTTTCTATTGTAACAATAAACATATGAAAACAAAATTTTAAAACAGAATGAGGATGAGTAACAGTTAAATTACTGTGATAAATTGACTCAAGTCCCTTTTGTGCCAAATATATTTTTTATGCAACACTTATATTATCTTTTCACCTGTGCAGACCTTCCCTGCTCTACTGCTCTGTCTTTTAAAAAGAAAAATATATGGACAGCAATAGTGAACACAAATTCTGCACATGAATGAAAGAGGGTTTGGATTATTCCCAGCATGAACTAACTAGTAAAGGATGTACAACAGGCAACATTAGTATTGTTAACTACCTTGACATTATATGTCGGCGTGTATTAATTTTCATTTAGCTACATTATCTGCAACATAACTCAACTTACAGCTTGTGTGGAGAGAACTGTCAACAGTTGTCTGCCTTTTGTTGTAACTGGATCAGTTGTTGAACGCCCTCTGCTAATCGACAGCACCTGTCTGTGATTAACGGTTTCCTGCTAGCTTGTGTATTTGAGGTGTGTTCAAAGACAGGTAGGAAAAATAGGTTACCTCATTATCTGCTGAGAAAAAGTGCAGGAGAGAGGGCACAGACACAGAAAGGACGGGAGACATGTCTCGCAAGTAGCCTACCCTGTGACTGGCTCGCCAATGTCCAGTAAAACAGATGCGCTAATAAGCCACAGGATGGATTACTTATTTAAAAACTAAGGGACCATCTGCAATCACCAAGCAGGCCAGTTCAGCGGTCACCAGGAAATGTCCCGCCTCTCCCTACGCGCCTGTTTACAAGCCTCAGCACAGAAGCTCAGACAGCTAAACAAAACCAACTTACCAGCAAGGGACATACGGGCATCATCTCTCTTTTTTATTTTTTTATTTCTCTGCTCCAGATTCATGTAGTCTCTTCGTCATCATCATCGCTGCGGGTTATCAAAAAAATAAAAACCTTGAGGTGATTCTACACCAAACCTTTGGGCTGGACCATTACGGTGAGGTGGGGGCTTTTTATAAATTATAAAAATAGCTATTTTGCCTGAATTTTGACTGATAGGTTACATAATTAAGAGAAAAACTCAACGGTGGGACACTAATTTATTTATTTTCTGAGCAATCTGTTTCTGTAATAACTCAACACTGTAATAATTTTTTTTTGGGCCCCACCCCCAGGTACTACGCACTCTGCATACCTTGTGTATGGACAGCAGTGGCCCCACTCCCAACAGCCAATTGAGACTGACATTTAAGATTAGTTTTTTGAACTAAGCAAGGGTCACTTGTAACTATTCATTTTTCTTTGAAACACTATTAATATTGCTTAGAACTAAGCCACTTACTGTTAACAGCGACCTAAATGGTTCTCTAGCCACTGAGGAACAGTGCGGTTTAACTTGAGCGGACGATAAATCCCTCGATTAATCACTCGAGGTCCCCTTCACTTCTAAGATGATGGTTACGCCCCTGGCTGCTACCATAAAACGTTCAATTAAAATACAAAGAAGTAAATCAGAAAGTGTCTTTGCGTTTGTGCTGACTTTGACCTTGGTCTTCGAAGAGCTGCCTCGGGGCTTCCTGCTGCATGTGAGAGCCTCAGGAGCTGTCATGTCATTTTTGAGTTGTAATTTTAAGCAGCTGAAAAAGCTGCAAGAAAAACTCCCACCTTGTGAGAAATGATGAAGACAGAAGTTTTCCCACTCTTACCAGTATCCCCTCTAATCTGGAGGCACCTGACTGAAAGGCAATACTGCTTCTCAGCTCCACAGCTTGTTCCAAAGTCTGAGCAGCAGAAATACATTGTTCATCACAGTTTTTGTGCTTCATTCCATTTATTTCAACATCTTGCAGACAAAAGCACAGAGGAACAATGAACCAGTAAGTGGCTATATTTGCTTTGCTGCCGTTAGAACAAAAAACAGGTAAACATTCAAACACATTGTCTCATAGCCAACACTTCCAGTCATTTTCTGCAACTCTTTGCTTCGGCCATTTCCAGCTGTCTTTTTTTGTGGTTCAAAATAAAACACTGGTCATTTTTCAGTCATAAATAAATAAATATCGTCTGCCTTGCCTCGACGCATGGCTCTGGCTCTGGAACCCGTCTCCTCGAGAGGGGTTGGACTCTCTTCCACTCTGGCGTTGCCCCCGGTGAGAGGCGCCGGGCTGGGGTGGGCATACTTGTTGCCCTCCATCTCGGCGCCTATACGTTGGGGTTTACCCCGGTGAATGAGAGGGTAGCCTCCCTCCGCCTACGGGTGGGGGGACGGGTTCTGACTATTGTTTGTGCTTATGCACCAAACAGTAGCTCAGATTACCCACCCTTCTTGGAGTCCTTGGAGGGGGTGCTGGAGAGTGCTCCTTCTGGGGACTCCCTCATTCTGCTAGGGGATTTCAACGCTCACGTGGGCAGTGACAGTGAGACCTAAAGAGGCGTGTTTGGGCGGTATGGCCCCCCCGATCTGAACCTGAGCGGTGTTTTGTTGTTGGACTTCTGTGCTCGTCATGGATTGTCCATAACGAACACCATGTTCAAGCATAAGGTTGTTCATGTGAGCACTTGGCACCAGGACACCCTAGGCCGCAGCTCGATGATCGACCTGGTTGTCGTTTCATCGGACCTGAGGCCGCATATTTTGGACACTCGGGTGAAGAGAGGGGCGGAGCTATCCACCGACCACTACCTGGTGGTGAGTCGGCTCCGGTGGTGGGGGAGGACGCCGGACAGACCTGGCAGGCCCAAATGTGTTGTGAGGGTCTGCTGGGAACGTCTGGCGGAGTCTCCTGTCAGAAGGCGTTTCAACTCTCCCCTGCGGCAGAACTTCAAACACGTCCCGGGGGAGGCGGGGGACATTGAGTCTGAATGGGCCATGTTCCGTGCCTCCATTGTCGAAGCGGCTGACCGTAGTTGTGGCCGTAAGGTAGACGGTGTCTGTCGCGGCGGCAACCCTCGAACCCGATGGTGGACACCAGCGGTGAGGGATGCTGTCAAGCTGAAGGAGGAGTCCTATTGGGCCTTTTTGGCCTGTGGGACTCCGGAAGCAGCTGATAGGTACCGGCAGGCCAAGCGGAGTGCGGCTCGGATGGTCGCTGAGGCAAAAACTCGGGCGTGGGAGGAGTTTGGAGAGACCATGGAGAACGACTTCCGTATGGCTTCGAAGCGATTCTGGTCCACCATCCGGCGTCTCAGGGAGGGGGGGGGGAGCGGTCTGCCACCAACACTGTTTACAGTGGGGGCGGTGTGCTGCTGACCTCAACGCGGGACGTTTTGGGTCGGTGGATGGAATACTTCGAAGACCTCCTCAATCCCACCGAAACGCCTTCCAGTTTGGAAGCAGAGTCTGAGGACTCTGGGACGGGCTCTCCAATCTCTGGTGCTGAAGTCACCGAGGTTGTTAAAAAGCTCCTTGGTGGCAAGGCACCGGGGGTGGATGAGATTCGACCGGAGTTCCTCAAGGCTCTGGATGTTGTAGGGCTGTGTTGGTTGACGCGGCTCTGCAATATTGCGTGGACATCGGGGGCAGTTCCCTTGGATTGGCAGACCGGGGTGGTGGTCCCCCTCTTTTAAAGGGGGACCACAGAGTCTGTTCCAACTATAGGGGGATCACACTTCTGAACATCCCTGGTAAGGTCTATTCGTGGGTTCTGGAGAGGAGGGTCCGACGGATAGTCGAACCTCGGATTCAGGAGGAACAATGCGGTTTTCGTCCTGGCCGTGGAACACTGGACCAGCTCTACACCCTCGGCAGGGTCCTGGAGGGTGCGTGGGAGTTCGCCCAACCGGTCTACATGTGCTTTGTGGACTTGGAGAAGGCGTTCGACCGTGTCCCTTGGGGTGTCCTGTGGGGGGTACTCCGGGAGTATGGGGTACCAGGCCCTTTGATACGGGCTGTTAGGTCCCTATATGAACGGTGTCAGAGTCTGGTTCGCATTGCCGGCAGTAAGTCGGACTCATTTCCAGTGAGAGCTGGACTCCACCAAGGTTGCCCTTTGTCACAGGTTCTGTTCATAACGGTTATGGACAGGATTTCTAGGCGCAGCCAAGGTGTTGAGGCGATCCGTTTTGGTGACCTCAGGATCGGGTCTCTGCTTTTCGCAGATGATGTGGTCTTGTTGGCTTCATCTGAACGTGATCTACAGCTCTCATTGGAGCGGTTCGCAGCAGATTGTGAAGCGGCTGGGATGAGGATCAGCACCTCCAAATCCGAGACCATGGTCTTGAGCCGGAAATCCACAAATTACAAAATACAAACGTGAAAATTACAATCATCCTTTTCACTGGTTTTCAAAGGAGAGAAGGACATAACTGATTTGAACCAACCAAGATTCAAATCAACCAACAATATCTTTAACCCTGCGAAACAAAGATTACTGAATTTAAAATATTTTAAAGGGACTATATCATGCTATTTTACAGCTTTCAACTGCTGGGATAGAAATATGTATGATAAAATGTTACCGTTGGTGTTATACAGTATGAATTCTTCCTGAAATCTAACTTGTATCATGTAGCTAATGTTAGACCACGAAGTGAAATGGCTCGTTTCTCTATAAACCCGCCTACTGCACCCCCTACTATGCTCTGCCGCGCAGCAGAGCTGGGAGCAGATCAAACTGAAACAAACAGTGAAACCAACATCACAAACAGCATGCTCATACATAATTTGAAAAGCAGAGTACCATGATGAAACTCTTATATTAAGGGCTCAGACGTTTGGTGTGGTTTATTTATTGTTTTTGTAAAAAACGGATTCAATAAAGCCTATTTTATTTGCTAAATCTCCAGGCTTTAGACAGAGCCCAAACTAACACAGCTGCGTCCACTAAGCAAATCTTTCCATCCCAGTATATATAAAAATGCTGTGGGTGTTGTTCACACCGGTTTACTAAACATTCTGACATGCTCCAGGTCAATTAATTAACCATACAATGCTGTTATAAGATCACATAAGCAGCTTGATAAATGGCTAACACACATTAGCATGAGCATGTAGCCACTTACTTCTCTGTCAATCAGACGTCTATGTTCCTAGATCCAGCTGCTGTTCTTTAGGAATGTAGAATAAAATCCTGTAATCCTTGCAGCCAAACAGGCATTTTCACAGAGAAAGTAAAAAATCCAAGAAAAAGTATTTTAAGCTGCCAAAAACCGAAGCTGCCATTAGCTGTGAGAAGGACGAGGGTGTGTTTGAAAATCTACCAGGGGTAAACCGCTCTGCCTGCAGGGGCGGTGCAGACACCTATAGCACTCAACTTTCAACCAGTGATGTCACTAGTTGAACACTCAACTAGTGACAACTAGGTGCAGCTGCTCAGAGAGCAGAATTCAGGAGAATTAAGCCAAAAACCACTCTGGTGTTTTTAATGAGAGAATTACACTACCATATGGTTTTAAACTCCAAAAACTTGATTTTGCATGATATAAGGCCTTTAAACAGACTTTTCCTCATATCAAAAACATTGCTCTCTGTTAAAAACTTTTCTTTCCAGTACTTTACCTCATCTTCAAAATGTTCTTAACAGTTACTTGAACAGAAAGAACCCACCGCCTTTTTTTTTAGGACATGCATAAAACGTTGACAGTTTAAGAATATAAATAATTTAAAAATACAAAAACAACAACTGGAGATGGCTTGTTTTATGAAGAAAAGCAGAAACTTTATTTTTTCTTTACTTTTGGGTGCTTATCATTCCCTGTATAGATACGAATAACCGTTAGGGGGCAATTGACTTAAACAAGGTGAGGTAAATTTGACATTAGCAACCATGCATAACAAAAGGTTGATCACACATCAATAACTGTGCGACACTACCACTCAACCTCACCCATAAAGTGATCCTGTCAAACATAAATAATACTGTTTAATGTGTCAAGTCATCTCAAATCTGCTAATCTTCATTCAGTTACTAACTCCTTTTAGCTTTTACATCAAAAACACACCAAAAACTAAACGTATAATTCTGTAAGGATGTAGTGTAACCCCTTGTGGACTAGACACTGTATAATTACTGGAATGAAGACCTCTTTGCCACCTTGTGGTTGGCTGCTGCAGTATTTTTTATTATGATCTAAGAATTTAGGATTACCAGATGAGACCAATGAGGTGCACACGTTTTCATGAGTTTTGTCAGTCTTTATTTCTGCAGCATACAAATTGTCTCAGCCAGTGACAGAAGAGAACCGTAATATTCAGTGATGAGAGACAGATAGAGACGACCCAATAAAGCAGGAATAAAAAGCTTTTTTTAACCAGCGCTTGTGTTTGATTGGGTTTACTAGGGTTCATGGTGAGACAAGAATGTTTGCAAGCTAACTCAACAAGCACAGTACCCAGAGCTGTTAACCAAAACTCTTAGACGCTCTGACTCTTGTGTTCAGATGTACAGAGTCTGACTTAAGCTTCAATCAGCACTTAGAAAGCTTACATGCTGCATTCAGGTTCAGTGGGAAACCAGAGATTAACTCAAAATTGGAACATTTTGATTTCTTTTTAAACTAAGCTTGGACATTAAGGCTTTACAAACCGAGACGTAGCATTTGTGCATAATTTTCTACTCCCCCATTCATTCTCAAATTAAATGGAGACATTCTCTCATTTTTTTATTACATAAATGTTTGAATTCCTTTGAAAATTTCCAACAAACAAGTTAATCTCAGACTGAAACAAATTCTGCTTCAACCAAATCTCTCAATTATATCCATGAACAGATTTTTTTAAAAGAGGATATTCGTATCCATGTACAACTTTTTTTAGCAATTCCATGTTTACTGTATATGGCTTTATTAATGTGAAAAAGGAAAACAAAAATATTTTCAAATTAAATCAGATTATCACTGTGGGACATGAATGCAGCATTTATTTGACAACACACAGTTTAAATAAAGCAGTTTGGACAAGTCCAGTGTCGACTCATGTAATTTAAAGTGTTTTTTTTTTCTTTTTAGATTCTTTACAAGCTCATCTTTCGGACATAAAAATGAATATTACAGTGAGAGAGACATTTTACGGTTTGTCACATAAATAAGAATCAATGTAGCTGAACAGCAAAACACTGCAGCAAAAAGTATTGCACCAAAATAAATAATAAAGTGATAAGAAAAGGCTGGATGCTTTTCCTTCAAGGTATCCAAACAAAACCATTACCAAAGAGGGATTACAACAAAAAAATAAAATAAAATAAGTTAATATCATGAATACACATATCGCACATCTACATGTTAAAATTCCATTAATAATTTACAGTGAAATATACAGACATGTGTTTAACCTGGACTACATCGACACATTGAGAACTGTGTTAAGCAGAGCCCTGCATTGATTTCTTAATTCCTCCCATTAATTAAGAAATTGTGAAGATCTAGAAATGAAATATAAATTAGATTCTCATTCAGCCATCCACAGTGCGAAAACATAACGGGATAGTGATGAAGAGAGACAGACATTTCCGAGTTTTCGGAGGAAGTAATGAGAAAACAATCTCCAGGTTTTACCAACTGATTTACATCAGGGATGTGCATCTATATGGGGCATCTTTAGTGATGTTTCACAAGAATAAGAAGAGCTCAGAAAAACCTCATGTTCTATTAAAATGTATGTCTGGGTTTTGAACTGTTTGAGGAAAAACTAAAAGGATCTTTAACAAAACAGATATCTCTCAGATTCTCTGAGATTTCTCTGGTGCTATAACTGAAAAAGAAAAACTGTCATCGTTATTCTGTTCAATAAATTAAGTCTTTAGTCAATCTCTCATGAAATATGGCGCAATAGGAAAATTGTTCAAAGGAAAGAAAGGTGGAATTGGTTGAAATTGGGAAAAAATTCAGATTTCTTTCACTGAAATAAAGGTCAGACAATCGATGCAGCATGGCAAAATGGAAATGACAAACAATGGTGGCCTCATCTGATGTGGACATACAAGTTTCTGCCCCCAATGTGATCCTAACAGATTACTGTAAAAGTCATTAAAACATTTGAAACTGAAGTTTTTTTTATTCAGCAATTGTGTGGATGATAAAGTTTTCAGGTCTATAGATTTTCCAGTTCAAAATCCCATACCTTCCAGGATCAGCATTCCCCTTTTTGGGTTTGATTGTCTGGATGTGCTTTTCTACATGCTTAGTCTTTCTTTTTTCTCCATATTAATCCACACTTGGAACATTTTTAAAACCAAATCTCCTACTTTTCCAATCTGTTAGGAACTGAAGCAGGAAGTGTTTAAAAACAGCAGAGAGTTGGCGAGGAGCAGCTGAGCTGTGTTTGGCCAGACGGCGCCATGCTTCGAGGCTGATCAACAGTTACTCCTCATCATGAAGGAGTCACCCTGAGATGAAAGGGCCGTCAGGTTTAATCCATCTCTGAGTCGTCACAGTTTTAGGTGAATATTCACCTGCCTAATCCACTGTAAAACTTCACTAAGAAACTCCTAATCTGCTCGAGTTTTTACCCCAGAAATCCTGCCTGTGCTCTCTGTTGGGAGCTTCGGTTAAGAACTCATTAACAGCAGCTGCATGACCGAACCTTCCCCCACTTTAATGGCGAGTGCACAGAGGTCAGAAGGGCAGTGCTGAAGCCCAGGTGGAATCATAAACAACATTGGAAAAATAAATGTAGAAAGCTTCAACTAGAAAAACATGAATCCTCAGTTTTCTGTCACGCATTTAAGGAAAACAAGACAAAACATTTTTGGAAGAAAAAAAAACAAAAACTTTCGGAATCAGTTGGAAATGAAATTTGGAAAACAACCTGCGTGCCACCTGCAGGTTTTAACTGTGTGTGATGATTCATTTAACAGGGAAAAACAACAAGAAAACACAAGGATGTGTGTTGTAATTTCACAAGGATGCTGCAGATCTGGGCTGCCATGGCAACTAGCTTTAACTGCTACACCTGAGCAGCAACCGCAGTTCTACTCCCGGACTAACAGCTGGTAGCAAAATCATTCAGGGAGACAGAAAAGAGAGGCGGTCAGAGATTCAAGAGGGTGAGCAATCCGTCACAAACGCTAGTGGTGTGTGTGTTTAGCTGCGAAACAAAACAATTAAGGAACAAGATTGGTCATTTTCCCCAACATATATATATATTTAGCAAAAAGTGAAGTTGATTTAAAAAATGTGTTTGTTTCATTCAGCATTTTCTATAACACGAATCAGTGCGTTAGATTATCCCCCCCCCAAAAAAAACTGGAGCCTTTTTCTGCTAATCTAAACCAAACCTGGCTCAGACATGAAGGCCTGACTGAACTCAAGATGAGTCTTCACTGGGTCTGCTTAGTAGTCAAACACAGACGATGTTAAAACTGAAATATGAGGTCTCATGTTGACATTATGGGAACAGATTCAAATGAAAAATGACTTGAATATTTATTCCGAGTTCAGAAGATGACCGAATGGAGCCTCAGACAGTTAAAACTTGATTGTTCTTTGTTCCATGTTAAAAGTTTCCAACATTTCAGGTTTTAAGACATCCGTCTTGCAAAGCATCTATGCTGCAATTAGCACAACTATACTAAGTTAAATTTACACTAAGAGAGGCTTGAATTCTTGTGGTGTTTATAAGTGCAGCAAAACATCATGGCTATATGTATATAGCTGATCGATGAGGCTGAAAATCGGAAATCAACTGAAGATTCTCGCTCATGCTCAAAAATCTAAACCTGGATAGAAATATATTGGATGCATTTCTTTATTCTGTGTGTGCAAGCAGAGCAAAGGGAGGATCTTACTGTTGGTCCGTACACATGATGCTTATGTGGCTTGTGGCTATTCCATTATATTTTGTTAAGAAACCTGGACTGCATCTGTAGTTTAAAATCTAATACCGAGACTGAAGCGCAAAAGGAAAATTCCACAGAGAACAGAGGTTTATTCTTACAAAATATGTGATCTGTGAAAACTGGACCCCAAAACTGGAGTAATAAATGCCATGTTTTGGTTTAGAACCATTTATCTAACCCAGGAAACAATTTTCTACACTTACTACAAATTCTTTGAGGCAACATTTATTGTTTATCAACTTTTACTCTATAAATGGTAAAAAAAAAAACAAGAGCGATTTTTAGTTTTCAAAGAAAACCTTAATAACCTGTCTCCTCTCCTGTGAGTTGGTTTTTATAAAAAGGTCAAACTAAACAAAACAGATTGACTAAAGCTTAACGTTTCATCTAAAAATTGAAACCATATCTTTGAAATCAGTTAGAGATGAACTTTTTTAAGTTTGTAATCTCGGAGAGAATGATATCTAATTGGTTTAATGTATCCCCCAGTCCAAAACCCAGAAAGAGAAGTTTATCTCATAAAATCTGAAACTACATCCCAAAACTAAAGCAAACAATATAAAGACATCCAGTCATATACAATAATATACGATACCTTTAGTGAAAAATCACCAGTTCGTGACTATACATTTTCTGGGACTGAAGTCGTTGCGTTGAAGCGAAGCCAGTTTGCATATTTCTGCAGCTGTTTTTTTTTTTTCTTCTTCTTAAACTGTGTTGCATATTTTATTTCAGAGCCGTTTCATGTGAAAGCAGGCAGAGCTGATAGATCATTGCTGCTACAGATGGGAAGATATTTTACTGGTGGAAGGTTTGAGGCAGCAGACGAGGGAAAATGTCAGTGGATTCAAATTCCTGAAGAAATTCAGGTGAGAGCATTTTCCTCGACTTAACAAAATGTTAGACCAGTTCCCACAGAAACGTGACATTCTGCCTGAAAAGGAGCCGTTCCAGATGACAAAGCAAAACTCAAATGTCAGGAAAATTCAAGGAAAAAGACGCTGAAACAAACTGCAGTTTCTCTGCTGAATGTTAACCATAAGAGAACTTTTGTGAAGGCTCAGACCCTTCAGTTCAGAAAAGGATAGTTCTTACTTGGATCAAACATTGCTTAGAGAAGGATTAACATTAAATACTTTAATATAAATTTCACAGTATGGGCAGAGAGAAAGAGAAAAACAGTTTCATTCAAAAGCTATAAGGAAAGGAAATAGACCTAAAAACCAAATGTTATTTTCCACTTTAATCAACTAGTCTGGAAGAAACAGCCAAAAATTCCCAAGTCCTTCACTCAGAAGGAGGCTCTCTCTGAGAGGAGCAGGGATTTACCCAATCTGGATCGATGAAGGACAGGATCTGAGGCTCAAACTCCTCATATCAAGGTTGTCTAAATGAAGAGATGATGGCCAGTGGGCAGAAGAATCTGAGGTCTGTTCCCGGTCTTCTATGGTTGTAGAAATTATTTTCACAAAGAGGGAGAAACAATTAGCCCGGCAGGTGAAAGCAGGGAGGGAGCGGTGCTGAAGGTGAACTTTAGATCGTAGTCATGGTAGTTCTAGAGCTCCAGTGTTATCCAGGAGTGCAGTGCACATTTTCATTCTAACCCAGAAAGCTGAGTTTCATGTTAGTGACTTAATTTATTTTAAAATAAATATTTTTCCTCTCTCAGAGGCTTAGTGAAGTCAGTCTGAAACCAAGTGAAATCTCATCAGTGGACCACAAAGATTTAAATGTAAGCAGCAGTGTGTGAAACATCTCAGGCCGAACTTTAAATTATGTTCAGTTCAAGCGATCCACAGCGACGCAACATTGAGGCAACAGTCTTCCAAAGCAAAGGCACAAACCCTAGAAGGGGGGGGGGGGGGGGGGGGGGGGGGGGGGGGGGGGGGTAAATGCATGATTTCGTCTGAGATCCGGGTGTTAGCAGTATACCTAAGTTAGTGCTTCTATCGAATCTAAGCTGCTGACCTCATAGGGCTGTAGCTCAGAACATTAAAATGAAATAAAGTGAGGATTCAGGATGGGTACAGATAGAAGTTCAGGTCAGTAAGTCGGTATGTTTGATGGGCGGGGCCACAGACTACCGGCCACCTCAGTGGCTCTTTGGTTTGGGGAGGCGGGACGATCCGGAGCTGAGGGTTTTGAGCTTCAGCTCTGGAGAGTTGACGCTCTCTGACGGCTGCCTCAACGACCTCATCTTTGAGGAAGTGGGGGCAGAGCTGTTTGTGTGAGACAGGAATCGGCGGAGCCTGGAAGGCTGTAGGGGCATCAGGGATCTGGGAAAAGCTACTTTCCTTTGAGTCTTCTCCTCCAGCTCCTGTGGTTTCCCATCGTCTGTTGCTCTTAGGGTTTTGGAGGAGGTGGTGATGGGGTTAAAGGAGGGGGGGAGTCTATCGGCAAGCATTTCAGGGCGGGCGGGGTTACCTGAAGGCGGTGCTTGGTTTGTCAGTGGTTTCTGGTCTTCCTGATGGGAGGAGTGAAGTACCTGTGACTGAAAAAGAAAACAAAAAAACAAAACAGGTTTCAGGTCTTCAGCAGCTGCTGTAGAGACAGAAACAGACACAGACGTGGCTCTGATACGAATTTAAAATTAAAGCTTGGTTCTGGACTGGGTTCCGCGATAGACAAACATCAAGCTCTGACTCTTTGTTACATAATTTATTAGATGTTGGAAAAGAGAAGAGAATCTGTGTGAGAAGGAGGAGGATGTTCTTTTAGATGGACAAACATTTCACACATCCACACTTTGATCTGAGATTCAAACCACTTGTATTCAGCTGCCTTTTTCTTCTTGTCCATCTGTGTTTATGTGCTTCAAGACGTGCTTGTGTGTGTGTATATAGCTTGATCAAGACTTTACACCATTATTTAAAGTTCCTTACTGATTTCCTCGCTTGCTGTTGTAGATGATGATTAGTGTTTCTCTCAGGCCTTACTGATATAGAAATAACTACTATATAGCTACTACATAACTTCCTTTTAGAAGACTGAATTAAGGATGTCCCGATCAGCATTTTGGGCCTCAGATCCAATCTTTTAATCTTTTAACCTCAAATCCGATCAGATTTCATGTCCCGATGAGATATTTTTCCTTCAGTATTAAACTTTATAAAACTGAAATATATTTTTAGGGAGTAACTCTACTTAACTTTTTTAATTTACTTAATTAACTTTTTTTTATCAAGGTTTATTGTTGCATGTAAATGCAAGAAGGTGAGTTTCCATGCTTTTTTTAAATAAAGTTTAAAATATGGTTAAGCATATTTCTTGAAGTTCACCCATATTAAAATTGTGTTTGATCTGCTATGCTGATTTGTGGTAATTGAGAGTCATTGTTTGCACCGCTACGGAGGTTTAAATTATTGCACAATCACCGGAGGTACTTTCGTAAAAATCGGCGGGACTTGTTGGCTAATAATAGCTGATCTCGGATCACTGAAAAATGTGAAAATATCGTTCAGATCCTATCTTGAGACTGGGATATCCCTAAACTGAATTAATTCTGCTACGATAGTCAGTTACCCTCTCTATTGTTATTGAGCAGAAAACCATGTGTGCAAATATTCCAACTTTTTTTCAGATTACCACAAAAATAATTTAAAAAGGGTGTTTAAAAGATCACATTCATGTATGGTAGTAATTTCTGGGGGAACCCAGAAGTTAAAGACATGCTTAAACTGAGGGCATTAACTGATAATGAAAAAAGGGTTAAACAGAAATATAACTTGCTGTGACTAAGTTTTAGGACATACATTACACCCTTTCTGTATGTTTATGTATCCCACCAGGAGATATTTTTGTTTTATATATCTTGTTCAACTACTTATGTGTCCCCTACTTTAGTCACTTTGTTTTAAAAAGTCATATTTACTTTCACACTGTAATGTAGTCAAGATTGGTTACAGTGAGTACATCCTTGAGTTCAAATTGTTTAAGTCAAAACTGAAAAAAAGAGGATTCAATATCCATCATCTCTGCTTTCTGACTTTTAATCCACTTCAGTTTTAAATTCGCAAAAGAAATGCACATTTGGAAAAATGGAATTATTGGAATTATTAAGAACACAGCTTCAATTAATCCTGCTAGAAACTACTGATCAGGAAAGTAATCTAGATGTAATAATGGGCTCAGACCTGAACCTCCAGGGTCACATAAAAGCAATAACAAGGTCAGCCTTCTCTCACCTGAAGAACATTTCTAGGATTAAAGGACTGATGTCGCAACAGGACCTTGAAAAACTCATCCATGCGTTCATCTTTAGTCAGATTTACTACAGCAACAGTGTCCTCACAGGTCTACCTAAAAAGTTGCTCAAACAGCTGCAGCTGATCCAGAATAAGGCTGTTCGCGTCCTCACTAGAACCAAAAAAGTAGAGCACATCACCCCAGTTCTAAAGTCCTTACACTGGCTGCCTGTTGGTCAGAGAATAGATTTCAAAATACTTCTACTAGTTAATAAATCATTAAGTGACCTAGCTCCAAAATACATTGAATGCCTGCTGTCTTTATACCGACGCCCCAGACCACTCACGTCCTCCAACTCTAATTTGTTAATAATCCTGAGAATCGTAAAAAAAAAAAATGGATAAACATCTTTCAGTGTGTATGCTCCCCTTATCTGGAACAAACTTCCTGATGACTGCAAAGCTGCACAAACACTCAGCTGCTTTAAAGCAAAACTTTAAATGTATCTGTTTAAAGCTGCCTTCGAGTAAACTACTATAATTGCTCTCTAATGTTTTCTTTTATCGGTTCTTATGTTTTATGCTTAATTGCAGTTTTTAATTTTCATACTTTTAAAAAGTTTTTTGTCTTATTCCTAATGCTGTTAGTACCCTCTAAGCCTTTGTCATATGTTTGGTTTATTTACCACCAAATCATGTAAAGCACCTTGAATTACCTTGTGTTGAAGTGTGCTATATAATAAAATTGCCTTGCAAATAGAAATATTACATTTGTCCAAACACAAAATCAAGACCAGAAAACAATCAAAATCAAATTTCGGTCGGTCCTCAGGCTCAAGGATCGCTATCCAGCAAGTTTTGGATGTGTCTTTTCGCCAACACAGCTGATTCAAATGTTCCAACTACCTTCTCAGCATGACAAAGTTCTAGAGAGGCCTGTTAATGAGCCATCATTTAATTCAGGTGCGATGAACCAGTGAGAAAAGGAAAACTTGCCGGATAGCGACCCTTGAGGACCGACTTCGGGCGCCCCTCTTCTTTCCCTGGTTCATTGCACCTGAATCAAATGATAGCTCATTAGCAGGCCACTGCAGAACTTTTTCATACTGAGGGAATAGTTGGAAAATTTGAATTAGTTGTGTTGGAGCAGAGACACATCTAAAACTGGCAGGACAGCGGCCCTTGAGGACTGGAACTGGACACTCCTGGTCTAGGGGATGGCGTCGTAACGGTTGTTTTTCAGGCTTGGATGAAAAGATGTGGGACGTGGTTGTTGGGATCAGACCATAGCTTTGTTTATAAAAAAAAAGGGAAAAAACACAAGTGAAGTCAGAATCATCAAAAAGCACGAGCTGAGCTACTGCATCAGGCTGGACCCACTGGACGCTGGAACGGTGGCAGCTCCAACCTTTATTGTAATCAACTGATGTATAATATATAATAAAATTGCCTTGCAAATAGAAATATTACATTTGTCCAAACACAAAATCAAGACCAGAAAACAATCAAAATCAAATTTCAGAGTTCATAGGGGGACAGGAGAAAGTTGCAGTTTCCAGGCAAGTAATGTAAGACAGAAGTAGGTATAAAGATATCCTTGTGAAACATAGTGCAGTCATATCTACTAAAATACCCCAAAACATATGGATGATATCAGCAGATCAAACAGCTGCAGCACAAGGAAAAAAAAAAAAAAACATTCACTAGTCAACACTGATATCTGATGGACAGAAAAGGAACTGCAGCCTTTATTTATTTCAGTTTCCTACTAAGAAGTTTCAATCCATCCTCATAAAACAGGTATGAGTGGACAGAGAGAATAAAAGGGGCAGAATTTAAAACAAAAATCATGAGAAAAGGCAAAGGGATTATGAGATGCCTAAAGAGAGAACGGTGGATAAATGGGTTTAGATTGCTGAGAGAGATGAGAACCCTCCAATACTTTGATTGCATTAGTCCCTCCCTCTGCTGCCAAGCCCTTCCTGCTTTAAGTGTTCTGCCTCTCTGATGAGATACTAAATGCATACATGCACACATGCAAATAAAGTGCTGATCCACCCAAACTGCCCTCTTCTGAGTACCACAGAGGCTCATTAGAGCACTAATATCTCGCCTTGTCGCATCATAACTAAAATAAACAATTAAAACCGTGACAATAATGAGGAAACATGAGTTTGTGGAGCTGAGCTACAGGCAACGAGCTGCTGTCAAGATCCTCAATTACCAAGAAAATTATTAGGACTATAATGGAGTTCCGCAGAATTATGGTTCACACACAGATGAGCAAAAATACAGAGCTCTCCGAAATGAAGTGAATAATGCTGATTATGGTGTAATTATGGTGCATGCAATGCTCCCGGCTTATTTACTCAGCTGTACATGAGACAAATAAGATAGCAACTGTGACGGACAAAATATTACCTTCATTATAATTCATGTTGGAAGGATAAAGTTCTTATCTTACAAGAGCGAGAAATTCTATAACTACAGTCCCAATTTAACTCGAGCTCGGAGCGTGCAATGCTCAGAGAAAAGATAAAAGCATAAAAGCTCCATCTCAAGCTCTCAATGCCTCAGTCAGCATGTTAAATGTTAACATTCATGACCAGTCAATTGGAAAAGGAAGGGTATATGGTAAAGCGGCTTCTCTCCAAAAACCTGAATAAAACAAGAATTCTTTCTTTGGACTCATGGGACCAAATAACTCATGGTTGATCATAATGAACAGCACAGTAAATCAGCAAAAACACCTCATATAAACTGTTACTACATTCCTGGGCACAATGCAGTCACTGGAGTGAACCATGACCTAATCTGGTCCCAAGTATTCTACAACCAAACATGAGGGCATCTGGTCCAAACTGGGTCATCAACAGAATTATTATCCCAAACACACTGGAGAGAGGCTCATAATCAGACCTGGAATTAACCAGTGTGCTAATATATTCTTCTTGGCTTGGGAACAGCTTATGACTCACCAAAAGAAGCCATAGTTAAGGAAAAGGATTGATAGAGTCTTCTGGACTTATTAATACTAAGCTCTTTTAATACCAGTTCACACTGTGTGTTTTATTGGTCATCTCAAAGGACTGCTTCATGCTACACTGCAAGCTCCACTGATCTCTAGAGATGAGTCACACTCAACGGACAAACGTATGAGTGGGTCAAACTGCATGACTTCTTGTTCTCACTCCCTGGGTGCCTCTTCATTGGTCAATAGCAGCCCGGGGTCGTGAAACTTTTGACACTGCCTGAAGACTACCCAGAGCTGGTTTTGGTTGTACCAACACTTTATCAGCTGTCATGGAGCGCGGCACACAGACCGTTTTTTCATCATGATTCTTTTTACGACAAAATAAGATTTAGGACGGCCGAAAGGTGATCCCAGCTTTAAGTAAACAAAGGTTGGGTGAATAAGACTGGATCAGCACAATTCAGGCTGTTACGGACTCCAAAAGGTCGAGGCGCAGGGGTGCCCAAAGTCGGTCCTCAGGCTCAAGGATCGCTATCCAGCAAGTTTTGGATGTGTCTTTTCGCCAACACAGCTGATTCAAATGTTCCAACTACCTTCTCAGCGTGACAAAGTTCTAGAGAGGCCTGTTAATGAGCCATCATTTAATTCAGGTGCGATGAACCAGTGAGAAAAGGAAAACTTGCCGGATAGCGACCCTTGAGGACCGACTTCGGGCGCCCCTCTTCTTTCCCTGGTTCATTGCACCTGAATCAAATGATAGCTCATTAGCAGGCCACTGCAGAACTTTTTCATACTGAGGGAATAGTTGGAAAATTTGAATTAGTTGTGTTGGAGCAGAGACACATCTAAAACTGGCAGGACAGCGGCCCTTGAGGACTGGAACTGGACACTCCTGGTCTAGGGGATGGCGTCGTAACGGTTGTTTTTCAGGCTTGGATGAAAAGATGTGGGACGTGGTTGTTGGGATCAGACCATAGCTTTGTTTATAAAAAAAAAGGGAAAAAACACAAGTGAAGTCAGAATCATCAAAAAGCACGAGCTGAGCTACTGCATCAGGCTGGACCCACTGGACCCTGGAACGGTGGCAGCTCCAACCTTTATTGGAATCAACTGATGTCAGGTGCATTGGATCAGCAGATCAACTGAGGGTTGGGGGCAAGGTAAATAACAAGAGGGAAATAAACAGGCATATACTGGCTTTCACTTTCACACTCAGACTGTAATTTTTTTGATTGTTGCATTATTTGATTCTGACTGACAGGAAAGTCTGAACAGCTTATTTTCTCTTGAACTGGATGCAGAACAGACTGAAGTTTGTTTCACTGTTGCTAAACCACAATTGGAAAAGAGGTCATACTCCTGAGAACCATCCATTAGGATACATCCCACAGATTTATTCCTACTCTTCTGGCTGAGCCTGGAATTACGGAGCAACGGATTTGTTCAATTCGGAAAAAAAACATGAGTGGTATTAAACTGAAATGGTCCAAGATCTAAGATGGCTGGCAGAGGCCAAGCCTGTTGTCACAGATGTTAGGACTAATGAGGGTAAGCTGTTATGTGAAAAGAGATGACAGAATATATTGGATTTGGATACGTTTTAGAAAGGTTGCTGTCACACACGATCACTTTACAGAGCTGGATAAGACTGCCTTAACCATCCCTTGTTAATGTTTCTCTCGGCTAAAGGGTTGACATGATGGCCGTTTCAGAAACCGTTTCAAAGGAAAAGCTTTCCGAGAAACAGCTTAAACACCCACAATATTTCAGTTTATCTGGAGGATTTAGGGGTTGTGTGTGATGCAAAGCCTCATCATCTGCAGAGATATCAGCATGTGAAAAAAACTGTTTCCACAATTCTCTGATCCTTAGTGACTCGCCTCCAGATGGCAGTATGATGAAGGGAAAACTTATGTTCTGACATATTCACTTAGAGCAGCAGTTTTTACTCCCATCTGGAGCCTTGTGAGACCAGGTGTTTAAAGAGAAAACAGGCGTAGATGCTAATCTCCAGACCACCATTAGAGACTGAATCAATTCAGTTTGACTTAACCATACTGCTCTTTTTTGTTGTTTTAGGAACAATGAAATAAAAATGTTTATGAGCTAGCCTCCATATTTGATATTTGCAAAAATATGGATACATCTATTAACATCTGAGGAGCAAAGATGTTCAGACAAGCTCCAGTTTGTCACAAAATGTTCGAGAAAAGCTGTTGCAGTTCCGCACAGAAAGATTGGAAGGATTTTGCAGATGTGTCCCTCTAAAGACCACCTCATGTCTATGATGAAACCATTTGAGGAGTTTGGAGCTGATCGAACCATGTGGACATTAGAATAATGGAAAACAGAAATCCAATCTCCTACAGCACGGCTGAGGAAGAGGAGGGTAAGGATGTTGCCCTGACCTTACCCCAAAGTGTCCAAAATTACACTTGGAACTCTTCTCGGCTTGGAATTAAAGCTGTTTGACAAAACACCTACTGTCTAACTGTAAGAATACATTTACCGTATTACCTAACCTGACATTACCATATAGAATGTCTTCGTTAAATCACTAAGATATGTTTCTGTGCCGAACACAGAGGTGGGGAAGGAGAAAAATAATTAAGAAAAATAACCTACGTAAACTCACAGACCAATTCAGATGACTTAATTCTAACACATAGCTGTCTTTCTTGTGCTTTATAGGGATCAGCATAGGACATGGAAAGTAGAAAACTGAAAATGAGAAGACAGAGGAGGTTTGACAGCAAGGCAAAGGTAAGTTTCAACCATACCACGCTTTGTCACTGAAGTAAAGCACGAGATTTTCCACTCCTGAGCGAAAGCGTGGAGAAGAAAAATAGAGAGGACAGGAAAAGGAACAGTTAGAGAAAAAAACTAGGCAGTTTGAAATAAACACAAGACTCTTTGTTAAATAGGTCAGAATCAACAGTTCTCCAAGATTTCTGAGGTCTTTCAGTGAGTCTTTATTTTTATTTTTACTCTCAATTACCGACCAAGACAGCAGGGGGTGCTAACTTTTCATGGCAGATGTGCTTACCATTGGAGAGTTGTTTCAGATTAATTTTTGTTCTGTGTATTCATTTTTTTTTATTCCACTGTGCAGAGATACTTCAGAAATGTCTTCAGAAAGTCTGCAGAACTATTGATCAGGAGGCATCAGAAGACCTGGCTGCTTGGAAAGAAAACTGAAAGGAAACCATGAAGAAAGGGGGATTAAGGTCAACTTAAACTCACACTTTAGATAAGTTTGCACTAACATTTGCTAATGAAAAATCCTAATGGGTAACTTAGAAAAATCCATTAGATTTGGAAAATATGTGTCAAACAATGTAGCCAATAGAGCAGATAACAATATTTCTAGAACATTAATGAACTGGTTCTGACAAACCTGCACCTAATTCTGCTGAGACAGGAGCTTCAAATGTTAGCATGTCCTAGCATGTCCAGAAAGAATTTCCTTCCAGTGGATTCTGCTAACCTCTAACAAAAACTGTTATTTTATACATAAAAAGAGTAATTAATGAAGTCTTAGACAAATAGAATGAAAATGTAGAATATAAAGTTGGAAGTGGGATGACGGGGGTCAGGATGGCAAGTTAGTGGTCTGGAGTCAGACGCTTATAGAACTCACTCTTTCTAGCGAGGTGGGAGGGGATACTTGGCTTGGGCCTCCCCCTGATAGGCCTGGAGCGCTGATACTGCCAAGGCGGAGAGAGGAAAGGGACAGGAGGAAACGCCTGAGACGGAGATAGGAGCAGAGAAAGAAGGAGGAGATGCTGATACTCCATATGAATGAAGACAACAGGACAGGTGGGGGAGGGTTATCTGAAAGGTGTCCCCTAAATAAAAGGATTTAAATCTAATAAGTCAAACAAGTAGGGGGGGGGGAATAGAGTAAAAATAGCCGCAGGTAACGAATGTGTCAGTGAGCTCAGAGCTTGAAAAATAGAAGACAAATCTGTCTGTACAGAGTGTGGAAAAAAAATAAAATGCGATCAAAAATTTATGAATCAGAGATGGTGCAACCAACGGCAAGAAAAGTTTGTAAAAAAAACAGGTTTTCTGAAAATATAACATCTTTCAAACAAAGAAGAAAAATAATATTTTTAAGCCCACAAAGCACACAGATTAGACTTAAAGAATTTTCCTGTTTAAAACTTTACGCTAAAGGTATATCCATTCAGACTTTTTTCATTGGGTCATTTGCTAGAATTTTCTGTCTGGGACAAACTCAAAACAATATTGACTATGTTTACATGCAGTGAATAACCTGGAATATTAGCGATAACCCAGTGAAAAAAACAGACTATTAACAATAACTCTGTCACGCACGGCCATGTAAACACAGACAAAAAACATAATATCACCTGGGGGGTATCATTTTTCTAACCCGAATATTCGGTCATGTAAAAGTGTATCGTCTCTGGTCTACAAATTCCACGTGTACAGGAGTAACTCTCTCTGCTCATGTATGTAAACGGGTTATTCCGAATGTTTCAGAAACCCAAATGGTGACCTTAACCCGACCATGACCCGAATAACGGCTGCATGTAAATATAGTCAAAGGTTCTGCCTGTTGATCAGCTTCTAATTCGTTCATAAACACAGTGTTCCAGTGTGTGTGTGTGCCTGTTCTCACAGTGTGTTCTCTCCATGGTGTCTGTGAAGCCACACTCTCGCTTTTTGTCATACTAGTCTGAGTTTGTTGCTCCATCCTTTCAGATGTCTCCAGACAGCGACACCTAGTGGTCAGTGTGGGAACAGTCTGCAGACAGACAAACTTGCGGTAAGTCAAGAGCTCATTAAACAGCCAAACACAAGAAGACAATTACTAAATTATGTATTCCTTACTCATTTACATCAACTATGGAGAAACTTTTGTTGGTTCTGTAAGAAGAACAGACTGGGTCTATTTTTAAGCCAACTTTAACCTGAGGTGGAAACTCTGAGATTCACTTGTCAGATGGAATAATAGTCATTTTTTTGGCTAGAAATAATTCCTCTCAATCTCTTTTTTTTCCTACCAGGGAGTAACTATCCAACAGCAGCAACAACAAAAACAACAGGGTGCATAAGTTTGTTTTCTCTAATCCACACAGGATCAACATTATACATACACCACTTCTATGATTTGTTTAAATATCACTTAGCAGGTTGCAGCTGGTGGAGACACTTTTTGAAGCATTAACAAGTAGAATCAGAACAGTACATTTAAACACTTTGGCCTCCAAACACAAAACAGCTTATGAACAGTTTGCTAAAAGTGGCTAAATCTACAAATCTCTTTCTAATAGCTTCTTTGGATTTTCCCGATTGTTTTCAGCAATGTCAAATCCAAAAAGTGCTCAAATCATTGTATCACTGCAAAGAGAAACTACCAGCTGCACTCAATCATAATAACTGAGCAGAATTTACAATGACGTCCTAGACCAGCACTTTTGAAGCCATTTTTCCCCCAGTCCTGCTAAACTAAAATGGGCTCAGAGCCTCAAAAGTTAACGTGATTTTTCTATATAATAAACACTTTTAATTTCTATTAAGTTTACAAAAATGCAAGAAAAGGATGGATACAGTTTCTTCTATATCCAACTAGTAGAAGGATATTGATGAAAAGGATGTAAAAAATGAAAAGAAAAAACAGTTTCTAAGATAGTGACAAAAAAGGAACTGGAAACTTCTAAAACCAGCTTTGGTTATTATATCTATATTTAAATGCATTAGTTGGTTCCTAATCATTTTTTGTTTTGGTCAAAGTTATTTGGAGTCAGTATGGAAGACCCGCTCGCAGCTCCAGAGTTGCAGCTCCAGAGCTACAGGTTGCAGACCTCTGGCCTTGAAATGTTTCATCAATGTGTTTGTCTAGTGATACTTGACAGTATGTGGATAGGAAACAAACACGTACAAAATTTTGTATCTTGTCATCTCAGGTCCTGTTGAAATAATATTTGCAGCCATATGTTTTATAATCATCAAAGCGGTGGATAAAAACTTCTGAATAGAATTGAATAAGCTGAAGCTGCAACAGCATCACACTGACCAGCTGCATGGTTAGCTGCGCAATGGTTCGGTCTCGGCTCCTCACTTCCTCCCGAAGCTGCTGTACTTCCTGCAGTAGGGCCTGCACCTACAGACAGATTGTTGAGCAGAGAGATATTGGGAAATTTATTCTTTTAGAGATAACACACGGGGCTTAATAAGGCTGAACTTGCTGACCTGTGAGTCTGAACTGTGAGAAGAGTTGTTTGTTTCTGGACTTAGAGTGTCTGTGGTCAAGGTGTCATCGTCCAAGTCCTCCTCCTGAACAACACCAGTTGAAACATGTTAAATACCCATGAATCTGCTTCATGATGGAAACAAGATTAGTAAATGAAAATAAAAATTTTGTAGAATCCAGCTAGGATGTCTTGATTATTCTCTTTAATAACTTTAATAACACATTTTTTGTACATATATAAACTGCTAAAATATGAAACCTGCCATTAAAGTGTTGAGCTCATGGTTGAAATGTCAACGATCCTGTATCAAAACTCTGGCAGCTCTCTGTTCACAACTAAACTGTTCCTGGATAAAGCCTGTGAATATTCTCATTCATCCAGGTCATGGTTATCTCTGGGAAATTTCAATCGAACGCAACTGGACTTGGTAATTTGTCTTGGAAGACGTTTCACCTCTTATCCAAGAGGCTTCATCAGTTCATGCTCGCCGCTGACCAGGCTGGGATTGGTCCTGGATCTGAACTTTAACTAAGCAGCTAATGTGGAATAAAGGCTGGTTAGAATTGACTAAAATCATCTAAATGTTTGTTAGAAGACGCACAGTAAGGTTTGCTGATGGAGCACATACCAGCCCAGCTTCACCCATAATGCGCTGCAGATACCTGTCATGGTTTACCATGTAT
This sequence comes from Apricaphanius iberus, assembly GCA_028564705.1. NCBI lineage: Eukaryota > Metazoa > Chordata > Actinopteri > Cyprinodontiformes > Aphaniidae > Apricaphanius > Apricaphanius iberus. The sequence continues at coordinate 5,524,825 of JAPXFQ010001878.1, read as the reverse complement.
GGCATATTGCCAATACAGGATGAAGTATCCGACAGTAACCCTAAAGTTCAGATAAGCAACAACTAAACCCCCCCTCCATCACACCTTCCTCCTCCACACAGCTGACAGACGTCTACATGGAAATGTGCATAGAATAGTTTTCAATAATACATGAAAAGCTAGTTTAATATTTTAACGAATGCAAAAATAAAAAGCTTTTTCAGCCATACTCATAAATTAAACGATGGATTAGCTAATCCCTGCCGCAGACTTCTGAGCTCAACATCTCAATAGACAAACTGTGCATCCCCTCTCACCTGCAGTAGTAACCTCTGCAGGAACTCCAGCTGTGACCTGACTGCAGAACAGTCCTCGGCGAGTTCCTCCACTTCCAGACCAAGGATCTGAGGCGCAGGTGAGCCGCAGGCCAATCTGCAGGAAGGAGCAATGTTAGCCCCTGATGCAATGAATCAGTCTTCACCGATGATTACAGACGCAGACAGAAAATATTAACGGATGCAGTGATTTTTAGAGGATGTATTTAATAAAGACAGGTCAGGATGAGGTCACGGTACCTGATTTTATCTTCCTTTGTTTCAGGATCCTGAGAGAGCTTGTAGCACTGGATATCACTGTGGACAGACCGTATAAAAGATTCAGAGATAAAGAAACCAAAAAAAATGTTTTTATTCTTAGCCTAGTTCAGTGTTCGGCTTGACAAATCTGCCTCCATCCACTGCTTAGATCATCATCAAGGTCTGCAGAATCTTCAGACATCCAAAGTCGTGTTTATACACAGCTCTGAAAGAGTTCTGAAGGTGGAAATCAGCCTTGAAACGCATAAGAGCCATCGATGTCCGGAAAACTCAAACAGCCCCTATATACAGAGAATGTTCATCACATTAAGCTGTGCTCATTAAACATTTCAGGCCCAGATTCTACTTTTTCCCACAGAGAAGCTGTTAAATCACCACATCTGGAATGTTTGCATAAATACATTGACATCATTTTTCTTGTAAAGTGCCTTGATATAACATGTTTTGTGAATTAGCACTATATAAATAAACTGAGTGAACTGAATCTTGCTGGAAGTTCTCCCATATTTCACAATAAGTCTCCCACCACCATCAGCTTCAGTCAACGTAACTAACTACCTACCAGTAGGAGGAAGACTTTTTCTTAAATGCAGTACTAACGTTGCTTTATAATCTGTTTAGATTAAATTTAGCTACAAATCTGAGATAAATAACATTTCTTTTCACCTCTCGTTGTCATTGTCCTGTGTTCCCCAGCAGAGCTGTCTCCTCCTCCACTGAGCCATGCTGGACAGTCCGTCTCCATCTGCAAGGTTCAGACCGCCACCATCACGAAACTGATCAGAAGCTTCTTTTAGGGTCCCAACACGATATTATGCACAAAATAAAAGTCAAAACCTTTATTTCTAGAAAGAAACACACTGAACATGAAACATTTCCAAATGCATCACTTGTCTTTTTGTTTTGTTTTCTAACAGAAACAAATTTTAAATGTTGAAGTTTTTTTGTTTTTTTTAACAGATGCAAAGAAGGAACTAACCGAAAACAACCCTAAGGTCCTCATCCTGAGGATCGTCTCCTCAGCATGAATACTTTTTTGGATCTGATTCTACGTCATCCACATAAACATACCACTATGCAACGAGGAGTCCTCTAGGAAATCTGCATCCAGCATGAGGTCATCGTCAGCCAGCTCACTGGAGTCCAGGTTGTTTAGGAGATCCTAGGAAGAGAAAAGATTCAGATAAATGCTTGGATAGATTTAAAACATTAAAACATCAAATGTACCGTATAAAAAAACTGATGGAAAAAATTTGGAAAATTGCTCTTTATCATTTCTGTCCACTTCAGCTAAACGTATCAATAATATCACACTTCTTACCTTCTCTTGTGGACACGTTTCACTGGTGAATTTGACTAAAGTTAGATAAACGTGTTATACTAAAGAGGAGACATCAATTATAATATACACCTCACACACAAGGAGAGGCAGAAAATAAACCAGTCGAAGGATCTTTTAGGTTTTGGTGAAATATACAAAAACAGGTCTGAGGAGCTGAAGAGAAGATGGTGGAATCCTCAATCTGTATCCACGGAATTAAAAATGGTTAATAGAAATGAGATCTGAGTATTTTGCTCAACAGCAAGTTGTCAGATGTCTATCTTGATGTAAAAAAATCTTTATCTTATTTCATTTTGGTGTTGACATCCTTGAGTTAAATTGAAAGCAGAGATGGTTATTAAAGAAATCCGAATATCCTTTAGAAAGAAATGGATAACAGGTTTCCTCCAAATCTTCCATTTCAAAAGGATTTATTTGGATAAACTCCAACAAGTCATATTAGAAAAAAAATATTCAGATTTTATTGTTTTCCAAATAATTCTTTAAGTCTCAGCTTGTAATGTCTGATGCATTCAGTGGCTCATCTTTTTCATGCCTTTTAACAAACTAATATCGTGAGTACAGTGAAACAACACTTCTGAAACATTTTTGATTAGGTGTGGAAATAGAGAGTTCTGTCAGTGACTTCAAACACGAAAAGAGTCATCAACTACATGTTGAATAAAGATAGAATTAGGAAATGTGTAAATCATGTAAAAGGCCCCTGTTTTTTTATTACATTCTAAATACTTAAGAGCTAGAAGGAAATTAAATCTAACTCAATACTCCTGACTTTTCATTTTGGCTAAGTCCCTGATCTGATCCACCTTAAACTCTTATTCACTGACATTTTAGGAATAAGTCATCATTTAAAAAAAACAAAAAAAAACACACCGACTCTTGCGGATTTTACTGATTAAAGCAGCAACAATGTTGAAGAGCAACACTGTCCCCTGTTGGTTCCAATAAAAGTAGGCTACAAGCGAAGACAAGCAGGTGTAAATTCAAACAAGAGAATGACTTCAGACATCAGCTGAGAGCTCGTTAGAGTCCTCGGATCATTAACGGCCTGTGCTCGTTAGGATCAAGCGTTGAGAGAGGCAGAGCTCATTAACACAGAGGACGCACTGAGACAGTGGGCTCATTAACAGCCTCTCAGCATCACTCACTGGGTTCATCAGCTGAACCAAACGGAAGGTCAGGGCCGAGACCTGAACCTGGTAGTCCTCCTTCACTCACTGTTTAAAACTTTTCTATCTAAAGCGTCGTCATTCATTTATTACATCCAAACACTTATGTTGAAGACATGACAAAACAGACCAGGCCAAGAGCTACAAAGAGTCGATGTCAGATGAATAACTACGAAATAAGATTAAACATTGATCGAACCAACGCGGATCCATTAATTCCTAGAATTAACCCCCCCCTCGCAATGGAAAACGCATTCCCAGAACAGCGCCCTGTTTGTAACGCAGCCCGTAAACCCATGAGCTCTGCTTCCTAACCAGCCAAACTGCAGATTTTTGTGCAGCAGCATATGTTTGTGATCCTAAATGACATGTGAGTATGTAATTATTGGCGTATTGGCTTTGTGGTGATATAAGTTCATAAATTGTCTGTGAAAATGATCCGTCCGCTTCAGATATCAGCTCCGGTGTGTGCGTTTCAGTGTGTGCTGTGTGTGCGGTGCAGAGTTTGGGTTGTGTGATGCAGAGTTTAAATGCTCCGCATTTAAGTTAATTAATGCGTGTTGGTTCACCGTATACCTTCAGTAAATTTCATAGTGAGATACCGCTGCGTTAAAAATACAAAATTATTCAGTTAAAGTGATGTATTTTGACTTAAATTAGTAGCGATGAACATCTTTACATCTTTAAATTTTTTTAAAGTGCAACTGCATCTAGATTTGTCCATTTATTTACACAGAAAACTGTAAAAATAAAAAATAAAATTATTGTGTGACAGGCCCTACAAAAAATAACAAAATAAGAGGGTTTTTGGACAAATGATGTATGTTTTCCATTCTTGAAGCATCGGTTCAAGCACCGTTTAGGCACCGGCACTGTTTCAAAAGTACCGGTTTGGCACCGGTATCGGATAAAACCTAAACCATATCCATCCCTATTCCTAATGGATCTAAGCTGACTGCTTTTGATGTTGAAAAGCAGCAGCTCTACTCCGAACCTTTCAGAGATGATGGAGCTCCTTTGTTTATCTCTAAGGCAGAGCTCTGTATTTTTATTTATTTATTTTATCCTGAGTTGTACTTACGAGAAGGGGACACCAGGGGGAGCCAGATAACATTTTTCAAGCTTTCTCAAACAGCAGTCCAAATTTAAATGTTGGCTAAAGGTTGCATGCTGGCTTATGGGTCCTCTGGAGCAGAACATTTTTTTTTACTGAGAAAAATAAATAAAAATAAAACTTAATAGTGGTTTGACTTTGTCAAATACAACTGCATAAGAACAAACTCCAGGGGATCCTTTGCGTGAGGAGTAATAAACTCATCTCCCCCTTCTGGTTAAAGACGGAGTAAATAAATGACAGAAGAAAAAATTATGGGATGGAGACTCCTTACGATGCTGTTTATGTCTGAGTCAAAGCTCCCGATGTGGTGGGCGGTGTTGCCGTCGGTGTGGATGGAGGCGGTAGTGGCGGCGCCCCCCAGAGGTTCCAGACCTTCCTCGTCCCACATATAGGTCCCGCCAGAGCCACAGCTGTCAGAGGGGGACAGGTCCAGAGAAGAGCCACCCTGTGAATAGGACGAGTAAAAAAATATTTTTTTCTTTTTTTTACTTTTTGTAGGTCAAAAATAGTATAAATAAAAACGTGTTTTTATGTCAATAAAAAAGTGTTTTTGTGTCAATTACAAACTATAAAATTATATTCTGGGTTCTTCCATGATGATCGACTAAATTATTAGATTCTTCACGGCCAGACGGATCAAAACGTAATACTTAATGTAGGCCTGGGCGATATGACCAAAAATCAATTATACGGTATACTGAGCAGTTCACTTCGGTAACGGTAAGTGGACGATAACCGTAACAACTACTGTTACCACTAATGTCTGGTAGTTGCCTAATTTACATAATGTGCTTGAAAATGAGATGGATTCTTGCAATTGAAAAGCTTCTAACAGCCTTTTAATTCAATATTTGATTCCTACTCCTTTCTGTATTTCTCGAGTCCAGTTTAGACTCAGAAGTAATCAACAGACCAGATGAGGAAGTGACAGGGGCTATGAGTGAAATGAGTGATTTTAGCGTACAGTCGTATATTTTAGACAGAAAATATTTTGCATTTACATCGGAGCACAGGTAAGATCAGGCAACAGCAGCTTCAGGCGGTGTATCAGCATTCTGGACTCAGCGGGGTTAATATCTGCTCCAACTCAGCAGGACCTGAGCAGGCGCAGCTATTAGGCTAGAAACGCTATTGTCAACTATACCTCCATTGCTGCTTTAACAATCATACATGCTCCACATTATTCTCAAAGTATCCACAAAAACCATAAAAAGTCAATATATTTGTTGCTAGTTGAATTTTTTTTAAAGCCGTCACTAAGTGATTCTAAACACTCGCTAAATATAGCGACCCAGTTGCTGCGTTAGCGGCACAGTTCTGGATGAGATAACACAGGACTGTACCCAATCACGTGACTCAAGGCAACGCTCGTATCTTAAAACAAAGAGATGCACAGTTTGTGGCCCCCTGAGTCCTTCAGGATGCAGCGGTACTGAAAATGGATGGGTCGATGTTATATTGTAGTTCTATATGTTCTCAGGGCTTTATTCTGCACTATACACTGGAGCATTAAAAATGTTTCATTTTGGTTCATAATTGCATCGTTTTATAGGGAGGTTAGGTTTGATATTTTTTATTTGAATACCTTAAACTTTTTTTCAATAGATAACATGGTATTTTTAGTTTTTTAATATATAAAATAATTTGTTTATACAATGTTTTCATCAAGTTATTCATTTTGTACTTTTTATTTTGTATTTATTATTTTTTTCTGTGCTTTGCTGTTCCAGTTGTTAAAAAGAAAACAATTACAGTTCATAATTTGTGTTTTTCCCTTTTGTTTAAGTCTTTCAAACAAAAAAGGACAGATAAGGATACCAACAAAGTACCGGATCGATAAGGAGTATCGTTAAGAGTAGTAGTATCAATAAATCCTTAACGATACCCATCCCTAGTCTGTAATAGTATTTCCGGTATCGGTAAATTTTTCGGTATACTACCCAGCCCTAACTTAATGTCTACTTTGGCAAAACAGCTCTTCTTTTAAAAGTATTGGTCAGACACTTTATCTCCCTAGCAACCACTACCCCCTGGAGCCATCTTGAGTGTAAGCGTCTCGCGTTGCTAAGGGAACCTGCAGTGGATTTGCTGAAGACGATGAAGTTGAACAAGCACAGTCGAGTTACTGCCTCAAACTACCACGTTAGACATAAACCATCTTGTGTTTAGGATCCACGCATACACGTGTCAACAGTTAAAAAATTATAAATCATTGGAGGCATACGGACATTTTACACATGGCTGGGTACAGGATTTGCTCACATTTTGACCATGGCCACGGTTAGCTTTTTTTGTATGACTTAGTTCACTTCTTTAACCATGAGCATGAAAGAGCCATATACATCAATTATTGGGTATAAAAAAATGACCTATTTATCATCAGCAATGCAGTCATACTTTTACAGTGATTGAACCTTTGACCTTTATGAGACAGGTGCTTGTTGCCAATCTAGACCAAAGCTAACCAAGCTTAGGCAACTGGATTATGTATAGGGGAATGGATTTGGTCCAGGTTTATCAACTCCACAAAAAGCGATCGAAGCTTCCGTTGTTGTTTATACTCAACAATCCCATCATTTAACGTGCCTACAGCGCCCAAAATGTCATCTGAAAAAACACTGATTGAAAGTGTGAGAGTAGTGTCTTAAATTTTGCTCTAGACTTCAGGATTTGTGTTTGAAATCAACAGATGAATATGAGACAACAGCAAACATCCTTCATTCCTCTTTGTGTTTTCTACTCCAGGCTACCACTGCAGCATCTTGCCGAGCATCCGTCCCCTGCGTCTTCTCTTCCGTAGGCAAAACGTTGCTCTTTAGGGTTAAAATTTGTAGAATGCCATTTAAACCTTTCACTTTTTGCTCCTGATAAATTCATTTTGCTGTTTAGGGTCAACATATTGCTGCACAATGAAGCATCTTTCAATTTTTTTGTTACATATTTCTTTTAACTGGTAAACAAAATGTTTCTGAGGACTTAAGAAGCCAGACAAGACAAGACAAGACAAGAAGTGTACGGGATAACGCCAAGTCATCACAGCCCATTTTAACAGGTTTATAAAGGAAAATGTTCGCTGAAATTGGCTTTTGTGAATGGAAAACTATTGTTGGCGGGATTCCAAATGTAGCTTTGCTCATCTCTGAAAAGAATTCAAAGCAGGAACCACATGAAGCATTTTGTTCCGGACGTATGGTCAACTTTGTGAGATAATAGAAAAGCAGCAGCTTCCAGGGGAGAGTGTTTCAGGGCACAGACAATCAACTCATAAGTTCACCTATCTTTACTTTGGGTGGGGCCAAACTGCATCTGTAGCATCTTCAGACTGTAACATAAAACCATGTTTGTTTTGGGTTAACCATACTGTCAGCACATAGTATGAATACATTTGTTTTTGTGGTAGAATCAAATTTAAAGAAAGATCTTAAGCTGTTAGGCAAATCACTTTTTTGTGTGTGCAAATGAACAAATCTTGTTTGCAATCAATGGCCCACATTTGTGGGAGTATTTTGTAGTATAGTATATCATATGTTGATATGAATGTTGTTTCAGAATGTTGATTCTGAAAGGAAGATAAAGGTTTTGCACACATCCAAACATCTTGGACAACTAAACCCTAGGCTTCCTCACATCCTTCTATCTCTTCATGTAATCCCAGACACACTATGGCATTGAAATCAGGGCTCTGTTGAAGTCATGCCATCATTTGCCTCCAGAAACTCATTATTGTTCCGCCCTCCAACCCTTCGAAAAGCACCTGCTGCCATTCCTATGCAGCCCAGCTCCTAAATGTTTTCATGCAAACTTGAGTTGGCGGTATGGTTAGCTAAGAGGCATGGCTTTTTTGCTGTAACTCATCCATGAAGAGTACTTCTATCAGACCTCTCCGGCAATAGAGGTACCTGGATCACACGGGTTTCTGCCAGTTGTGAGCTGATTGCATTGCTGAAAATCTCCAGTTTTGGAAGGGTAATAAGTATGGCTGGATAATAATTCAATAGCAATATATATCGATTAATAGACGTGTGGTGCGATAGAAAAAAAAGGGGTCGATAAAAAAGGTTTCCCCTCATTTCTTCATTATACCCTATCAGGCAGCTTAATACATACTCCAAACGAGTCATTAACAATGACCCACGCAACTCTGTCAGCTACCTCTCTCTTCTTTCAAACCACAGAAAGGATTAAATAATTTGAGCTGAAACAGAATTTTTTAATAGTCCCTAAACGAACCATCACCATAGCTTAGCGGCGCTCAGACGTCACAGCAAGGCAGCAGCGGAGGACGTTGTTTTGGATAAATGTTTCAGTGGCTCAGGTAAATTTGCGTCACGTTTTGAACCGATCCTTGACGCATTAAAATACTAAACGTAGCAATAATGATCGAAATATAGAACTACGATCAGCTGTTTTAAGCAGGACTCCCTTCTCCCAGCTCGCTACGAATCTCTTACAGAGAGACACAGGAAACGTACCGAGGTCGCGTTGCATTGCTAACATCTGTGGCTGTTAAAATCTTCCCTGGGTTCTGCTCCCGGTCCTCAGAAGCGAAAAAAACGCTTTAAAAACAACAGGGGTTGGATAGACCTGCTGGCTTCGGCTCTCAGTGACTTAGCTGCAGTGTTGGAGCCCATCAACACATGTGAGTAGCTACTTACCTTTAGCATACAGCTGAAGAGCTGAAGTGAATTTGAATGAGCTTTATTGACAAACTAAACCAAGGGTTTCAACCATTAATATTATAAAGTGTCATAAAATGTTTAAAACATTAAAAAGCATAAAAATAAGCCTTTAATTTAAATTACTAACATAATCAAAAATATATATAATATAATGGTTAATAATATTACTTTTCTTTGTATTTACTGATGTTACTCAGGTCTCTTGGTTTGTTTCGGTGTCTTACAAACTTACTTATGGTAAAAAGAAGTTTGAAAATGTAATGAATTTAATTCTTAGTTAAAATTAGTTCATTGAAGAATAACAAAATGACTGGGGAGGCACTTAAAATTTATTTTTTTAAATTATATGATTTTTTTAGATAATTATCGATATCGATCAATATGACTATTTTTTTATCGATATGCTTTTTTTCTATATCGTCCAGCCCTAGTAATAAGCTTGATGTGTCCTTCATCTGCTTCACATTTCCTTGGCCTAACACCGCATCTACAATCCTCAACATTGCCCATTTTGTTATGCTTCAGGAGCTTTAAAAGCATATCTGTTTCAGGTCTGCTTTAAAATATGTCTGGAAAATACCTTGTTGACACAGTATCACTACCTTGAATCTTGCTGCTGTGCTCATTATTGCCATGATATCAAAATATCTTCCACAACCTCACCTTGGCAACAGAGTTTGGCTGTTCTTCACACAGTTTTAAGCCTCCCATATAGATGTTTCTGTTTCAGTTAATGACTGTGTTTCAACCTGTGTGTGACACTGGTGATCATTGGCACCTGTTTGGTATAATTGGTTGATCATACACCTGATACTATAATCCTACAAAAACCCTTACCTTGTGCAAGTGTACCTATATAGATTGATGCTGGTTTGAAGGCAAGATGTAGTAACACAAAATATTGATTTGATTTAGATTTTTGTTTGCTTACTTTGCATTTTGTACTTAGATAAAAAAAAAATCTGAAATGATTCTTTAGTTACAGCTTTTTCTTCACACCTACCTAAAACTTTTGCACAGTACATGAGTATATGAAAAACAGCATGATAGAGTTTCTGTTTTTCCACATTGTTAAAGCCTAGGGTTGATGATCTCTGACAAAGTTAATCTGGATTTCAGAACCTTTTGACTATTTGTTCAGCCAGATATTTTATTTAAAACATAATCTGGAAATTGAAGGAATACCCGAAGGTTTTGTTTCAACCTTTTATAGATAATGTACCTGTTCATTATAGTCAGGCTGACTTGACTTTCTCCGACGGGCTAGCTGGTTAAGCCGGTGCTCTTCTTTATCACCTGAACACAAAAGAGTTTCCTTTTTTAATGGAATACTTTTAGACTTTAAATGAGCACCAAACCTTTTCAATGTTACCTCTGACGGCCATCCAGTCATCTAGGAAGCACAGTCCTGTTGTCTTGGTGACCCTGCTTATTGCGTCCTTGTCATCATCCAGCCTGGTGCACGACTGGTCGAGTCCTGAGTCATCCTCTTCGTTTTTGGATGAGAACAGTAAGATGCCACCTCCGCCGTTTCCTGTAAACCAAAAAAGGAGAAAATATCAAAAATTGTAAAACTAAAAGAAAATGACTCAGGCAATCTGAAAAAATGACCCACACTGTTCAGTGCTAGTCTGTTCGTAGTTTGAACCCTGATGATATTTTGTACCGGACATAAACAAATTACTGACTTCTTGTTCTGTGTTACTGAGCTACTATGCAGATATTAGCAACAAAACATCCAAAGAGAGACATTTAAACTGTGCCTTACCGAGGCTGTCAAAGTCATCCATGTACTCTTGACCAATGTCGTTCCTGTCCAGGGAGGAAGTGGAGGACAGGGACATGTCCTCTAGTGTCTCACCAACAATCGATCCCACTTCTGGGGACACAAGGTCGTCAGAAAGCTGCTCCATCTCTGGAGCCTCCGGAGTGTTTTCTGTAGGCAGATCAAATATAGAGATAAAACCAGAATGTAATTAGTAAGGATACTATTGATACGCTAATGTGTCACTTAGGGCTGCATAATTAATCGGATTTTGATCGTGATCACGATTTTGGTGGCCACAATTAAATTATCCTTATCGGGAACGATATTTACATTCAAAATGCGAGCTTCACTGCGTGCCTCCTCATCATACACTGCCTCAACCAATAGTCTGCCAACTACCAGGGGGCAAACGCATGGCTAAAGATTCATTAAGCTGCCCAAATAAAAAAGCACACGCCACTCAGCACTCATTATGGCTGCACTACGTTTGCTACGTAGCAGAAGAAAAGGAGTATTTGAGCAATGTAGTAGATCCAAATCTCCATTCTGGATCTGACTAGTAAGCAGAAAGTTCCCGAAAGTTTACTACCGCCACAGCAAGCAGCCGGTGGATGCTATGCCATCCCACAATGCAGCGGACGCCCCGAAATCATAGAAGAAGAAAGACCTAGCAAAAAATGGCTACAGACGAACTATCAACCATTGACACCGCAGCAGTTTTGGCAGATAAATGTACATGTAGCGATGTTACTGATTACTGTAATTGTTTTTTGACTGATTAAACATTTAAGTTGTTAAGTCATACCAGACAAAATAACGGCTGGAGGATGGTGGGACGACAGGCGAACGTAACATAAACATCTGGGTCAACAGAAGTCATATGCATGTCAAAGGACATGCAAAATGGTGGAGCAGTACGTCTGATGTCATGCCTATTAAGCGATCGTTCGCTATCCAGTATTACATTAACAGGTGAGTAATAGTTGCTACGTAGCATTGGATGCAGGGAATGTCGAAGGCCTTTTCTGTATAAGCTGTAATTGTTTCCCATAGATTTCACTGTGAGATTGCACTCTGCAATAACATATTTAGCTTGTACTTTTAAATATATATATATATATATATATATATATATATATAGGAGTTTGTTTTTGTTAGTTTTTTGGTGCAATAAAAATAGATATTTTACAGGACTGGATGAATGATCGTGATTAATAATCGTGATTACAATATTGATCAAAATAATCGTGATTATTTTTTTGGACATAATGGTGCAGCCCTAGTGTCACTATACTGTGTCTATATTCAAAAGTAATGAATCCATTTTTATCTTTATTTCATTTTTTAGAATCTTTAAAATGATAGTAATTTTTGTAGTAAAATTCAAAGTAGGACCAATAGTTGTTGGCTTTTTTCACCTTCTTTGTTCCAGTGGATCAACTACACCTAGTAATAAAACTGGATATGTCAAGTCTGAAACAAGTTGGTGTGTTTAGAATGTCGTGGCAGTTTTTCTACAGTTAAATTAAGTTTTCAAAATCACAATATATAGTTTTACTTATAGTATCGCAATGTACCATCCCCCAGTATCATGATACATATCGATTCTTGTCAAAACAGATCCCTAGTGGTTAGTTTTGAGACAAGGACAACAGATAGAAGAAAAATATGAACCTGGGCTTTTTTCAGTAGATGATGGGGTCTCGACTGAGTTCTTTCGTCTCATTGGGCCTCTGTTTGCTTCCTGTTCACCTCTGCAAACATTGGTTCCTTTCGCTCGCAGAGGACGGGACTGTTTGACGAGTGATCGGCGGGAAAGCTTGTAGCTGATGCCGCTGGATCTGGAGGTTGGATTCTGAGTGAGGGGCTTCTTTAGTGCCGACTGTGGCAGCTGGGAAGGAGTGCCGACCCCCATCCTCCCCAAAGTTTCTCTGCTTACTGGAGCTTTCAATAAGCTGCCTCTAGGAGGAGCCAGTGAGGAGGAGGCAGAGGGTGGCTGTTTGACAGCCCTGTTGGTGGAGTAGGAGGGGGACATGTTGGGAGAGGCCGAAGTCTGGCTGAGGATGGGAGAGGCCTGCTGTCGGACCTGGGTGAGGCTCCGGGACCGGAAGCGATCGTTTTCAGTCAGCCGCACGGAAGCAGCGCAGCCAAGGTTATCGCTAGAATGGGAGCGGCTAGCTGCTGGCTTCTTTGGGAGGGGGGAACCAGATCGAGATCCAGGACCTGAACCAGGCATCGCACTTGTCAAACGACTGAAACTCTGAGGCTGTCTGAGAGAGCTGTTCGCCTTTGTCCCTACTTTACATCCCAGACTTGTGTTTGGGCTCTGCTTCGTGCACTTTGACAGTACTGATGAGTTTGGATTCAGTTTGGAACCTTGAGATCCATTTTTAGAGACAGGAAGAGCTCTGGGGCTGGACTGTGGAGACAGCGATGATGATGATGATGAATATGATGTTAGCTGGCCACGCCCCTTCCATGTAGAGGATGCAGACTGTTTTTTGGCATCATGCTGTGGCAGGGCTGGTCCCTGCTCCCGCTGGTAGAAGTACAGCTGGAAGTTGCTGCGATTCTGCACAGCATTCCCACTTTTCCCTCTCATGCCCTCAGCTTCTGCGTCCAGTATTTCATCGCCTTCAACTGCATTTTCCTTCCTCCACTTTGTGGAAAATGAACACGGTACTCGGAGGAACCCATTCTGCTTTCCAAAGGACGGGGTCACAGAGACCCCCGCAGGTCCGGGGTGGTGGTAGAATCCGTTGGTGAGGTGAGTTCTGCCTGCAACGGCGGGAGCAGCCGCTGGAGCCGTCTGTGACCGGGGCCGTGAGCCGAACTTCGGCAGCCTGGAAACCATGGTGGGCATAGTGGGAGGGTCAACGAGAGGTGGAGCTGACATCAGACTCCGCCCACTTCACCATGGAGAGTCAGAGCTGCACAGGAAGGAGAAAGACAGGTGAAAAGAGGCACAAATAATTATAATGTAAAAAAAATAACACAAGTCATTAGAAACAAACAGAGCAGTTAGTTTAAATGTAGAGAAATTAATATTTTGATTTGTTACATAATTACAATAATAAATCCCATCCTTAGGCTGCAGGTGAAAGCAATGAATATTTATAAATATTTTTGATTTGAAAACAAAAAGACAGTAACTAGGAACTAAACAAGAAATTAGTTTGTTTTTTTATTTGTCTTTTTGTCCAGCTAAATTGTAGCAACTGCTGAAATTTAGGTGACTACACTACAAAAATGCTGGAAAAAAATGTCTTTGATACCTGACAGATAAGAGATTGATGTTGTTGAACAGCCACATGAAGGTTTCTCTTTAAGACAAAGCAGATGAGGGCTAAAATAATAAGGCCGTATTAGTTAGCTTCCATTCTGTTTATTGTGGGTGCTTTTACTGCCACCCTCAGAGTCAGCAGCCCAGAGAGAACAGAAACATTCAAAAGGGGTCCTGTCAGTGATTAACCACCGAAACATGTGGCAGCAGAGTCCGTGAATACGTGAGTTGACAACGTGGCTGCAGCCGTGATGACACCTTCGCGCACCACACCCATAATAAAAATGCTGAGGTGTTACTGCTCCTGCACAAGACACATCTACTAATAACACATGAATGCCTCTGACACACCCACAACACCCTGACACCGAGTCTCTCTCTTTCTCCCACACACACACATACAAAAAACAATTTATACAACCTCAGGCAGGAACTGTAAAACTTGTTCCTGGGAGACAAACTCACTAATTTCACCATCGGAGTGAATAAAGAACAAGGAATGAATGTCTGAAAACTGCAGGTATAACTCAGCTGTTAGGAACATGAGGCTGAGCAAAAAAATCATACAAGTTCAAGATGTTTATATGATGTAAATAAAGGACTAGGATACCATCTTTTTACCTTATCTTTTTAAACGAAAGATGGTACGTGCATAAATTGTATGTTGCAAATAAAATGAAAACGTGAACTGAAAATGCATTATTTTTATAAAAAAGTTTCCTTTATATATTTCAGAGTATGTATATAGTTCTACTCCTTGCCAGTTTAAGAGCTGTTACCAATCATTTCTACTGATTATAATACAGCAGCTCTGAAGATTGGAACAATTATTGATGCTAAAAACAACTCTTAAAGTCCAAATGTCCAAACAGTGATCACCTCTGCACTGGTGGCCGCAAACCAAAATAGGAAAGTTATTTTAGGTGTCAACATGCAAATCGCTCGGACAGAAAGTTGTCAGTCTACTTTGTTTTCATGCAGAATGCACAGTGTCTATATAACCTGTTTCAAAAGACACACAATGGCGGGATATATCAGGGTAATACAGCCGCCACGGTATGTCCTTTGAATGTGCCGTCTTGGCATGGCGAGGCGAGAATATTGGGGTATTCGTGCCACCAACCTTAATAGTGACATTGCTGCAATGCCAGGCTTTTAAATGGAGATAATGCCTTCGCACAACACAACAGAAGGTGAAGTCATTATGTCACGGTATTTGAAATGCAAGTGATCATGGGGAAATAATTTTACACTATAAACTGTATCAGCTGAGATGGCACACTAGAGCGATGCAGAGATCCAGCAGCTTTGTTGTACCATGGACTCTTCTGTCTTAACAAGGTTTATACAACCCTGCACATCGACAAGGCGGACACCACCCGCACACCCCCTTTATGCCGCCATGGTATAATCTTTCTTTCTGTGTTTTTATTAACGTTCTTTTTGGTCATAGTGGCCTTTCATTCGAAAGTAGACAGCTTAGAAACGGGGAAGGAAGTGAGGGAAGACGTGTGGAACATCTCTGTGGAGCCGAGACCTGAACATGGGCGGCGCATCGGGGACTGAGGCCTCCATACCTGGGGTGCCTGCTGTAACCACCAAGCCACGTGGCATGCCAATGGCGTAATCTCTTGTGAAAAAACAGGTTGTCACCACAGGCTGACCACTTCTGAAGGAGCAAAGGCTCAGCTTTGCATCTAAGTGGATTTATTTATTTATTTTTTTATCTTTTTGTTCTTGATCAACTCCATAAATGATTACGGATACAGAACAACATCATCCCGCCACCCTGCAGGCTCAGCACATGGTCTCTTCATTTAAACCAGAACATAAATGACATTTATTTCAGCCATTTCCTCACCCGGAGCCACTCGGTTGTGCATCACAAGCTTCTTTAAGCCTGAAAGAAAACAGCTGAAGGGAACACGCTGCCACAGCTGACGAGCTTGTGATTTTAGTGTGAGAGAATGTTTTTTATATATAAAAACCCTCTTGAGGTTATGAAAAGATGTAAGATTACACAAACAGTGCACAATAAATGAATAGAATCCTACATATGTTCGATTCTGATGAATATACAGCGATGAACAGCATCAACCCTCTATGGTTTTCACACTCAAGTAAAAAAGAGGAAGATGACCTGCAGTAATGAGTTGACTCATGAGTTCCCTGCTGCTGTGTCACCCTCACATAGTGTCACTTGTTTAAGACTCACCAACAGAACCACCACAAAGACAACAACCTGTAGCTGAAAAAACAAACATTGAACTATATTAAATAGGATTTCAGAAAGACTCAGTTTTTTCTTAAAGGATTAAGATCTAAATCTGGAACAATTGCTACTATCAGACAGAAAAACAGCGTTTTTAGAACCATCCTCTTAGAACTCAGTTCTTATAACTACCCTTCCTAGAGGAACATTTTCATATTCCATTTGTAAACACTGACCTGTGAATTATCCCGAAGTAGAACTAAAGATTCCCTTCATAACATGCAGTAACACCAAAATCTATTCCTTCAAATGTGCATTCAAAAACATCTGTTAAAAGTTCCTTTTAAACTGTATGCATTGGGACAACATGTTGTGGATATCTTTCCACAAGTGACTCAAACTGGTTTGCTGGAATTCTGGCCCATTCCTCCTGATAGAACTGGTGGAAGAAAGTGTCAATGAAACTGAGATCGGGGCCTTGCAATGGAGACTCCATAACACAGCATATGTTGTCTATAGGTGCGTTTCCACTATTGGAACTTCAGGGTAATTTTACTGGACCTTGACGGTATGATTTAGCGACCCCGGCCGACAGGAACTTTTTCTGTGACATCTTTTTGAACCTGTGATGGACTGGCGACCTGTCCAGGGTGTACCCCGCCTCTCGCCCGTTGACAGCTGGAGATAGGCACCAGCACCCCCTCGACCCATAAAGGATTAAGCGGTTAAGAAAATGGATGGATGGATGGATCTTTTTGAACCAATGGAGTACCAGCCTTGGGGTATATACAATCAGAAATGGCCCTTTAGAGTCGGTGGCCAGGAGCTGTGGTTAAAGTTTGGATGTGGAACATGAGCATGATAGTGACATTTAGTTCATCTAGGTTGTAATTACAACAATAACATAATTTCAGCTGTTCGATTGTCTGGTTCACTACTGATACGCGAAGTGACCAACCAGAACTGTGTCCAGTGAGGAATCTATTTTACATGAGTTTAACTGACAGCTAACATTAGCTTACCGATCCAGGAGGAACGTTTCTGTTTCCGCATGTTTTTAATGCCGTGGAAATGTTCATGTGGATCTATCAAGTGTAAGCTTCACCTAAAACTACTCTAGTTTCTGTTCTTCTGCAATCACTCCTCTCCTGAGTGAAACCTTTTCAGTCCCAGATCTAGTTGAAGCAGCCTCCATTTATCGATCCTTTATCTGATATATATATACAGGTGCCACATTTTACTGCATACAGCCTGTTCATAATAATATGTGGTTGGGCTCACTCTTTTTGGTTTATAGCACTTCATCACCCAATAACAAAAAACAAAAAAAAACTGGACATGCATGGTTATTTTTATAGATCTCCTGCCCAATGCTGGAACAAGATTTGTTTCACAGTAGCTATAGATGTTTTTTTTTTTTAACCAGCTTCAGTCACTATCTCCACAAGCTCTTTCTACCGTTGTTCCAGGGTTGGTATGCACATTTGGCACAAATGTTCATCTCCCTTGGATATAAAACCCATTCTCAATCATATGCTTAACATTTCCATTGCCATTTGTTTTTGCATGTTGTTGCTTGAAAATACCTGGAACCTTCAGGCTTCTGAGAACTTACCAACAACCTGTGCTGGTTGATCAAATTTGCATCATTCTAAATTGCAGTCTTGATCTGCAAAAAAAACATTCAGAGAGCCACAAATGGCCCCTGAGCTACACGTCCTTCCTAACATACAGGCAAATCACTTTTAGTGCATGTCAACTTCTGAAGAAGTGTAGAAAACTAGATCTATGTTTATTCCATCAGTTGGCAAAAATATTTGACCTTGGTAATCTAAACTCACAAACATTTAATTTTTCAAACGTATAATCTTATTAAGAATCTGTGAGTTTTTACTGGTAATTGATTGACAGGTTATATCAGAATTAAGAAAGATCAGTCACTCTTTTAGAGGCATTACAAGACATGTTTTACCTACAGGATCTGTTACACCTAGTAGCATGCATCAGTTAACAAGGCTCTTATATGCAGCACTGAGAAAGAGAAGAAATTGATTTAAGTTGTAGTTGTTTATGTCTGGAAGTCGGTCCATTGTCTTTAGTAATGGTGGAAAAGAATGTGTGTTTTTTTGGGAGTGTGCGTGTTTGATGAGCTGCACTGCAGTAGACTCCACTGTGAAGGACATATAGGAGGAATGGAGAGAAGAATGAGGTCATGACTCAGAGATAATGAAACCCTGCATCTGTCTCCATTCTCTGTACGCCTCCATGGTTCCTCTCCTCTCATTACTCATAATTTCTTTCATTTCTTATGTGAATCTTTTCAGGCTGAGCAGCAGTTCAAAAGACTTTCTGGATACAACAAGCTGAATAGTTTATTTCAAATAATTTTCTTTAACAGCATTAAACAAATAATTCCATTCCTCATCATTTGTTATCTATTTCCCTATACAAGTCATACTATGTATAGATAGGACAGTGCTTTAATGTGTTTGTGCTAATCATCGAATGTATCAGCTCTTGAAATAATCACTTCGCAATTTCATCACATACATTTTTTTTTATCATTGATTTTGTCATTTTGTCTTTCTTCTGTCTTCATCTCGCCTCTACAAAGCCCTTACACTCCTGCAACCAGCACAACTGGCCTTAAAATACAAAGACGAACATTACCTAAAATGAGTCTTTGCACATAACTGCTTCTTATAGCTTCAATTCATGTGGTAATAGCTTTGTCGAAGTAAAAAAAAGTATACACAAGTTAAAATGTGTACATATTTGTTCGATGGGTAGCCACAGTCTTCTCTTTCCGGTCCATGGGTCCCCTACTGCCAAAAAAAAAAGAAAGTCAATGGAGCGATAAAAGTTATTTTCTGATCCAGTTTGAAATGCGCCGTGGATTGAACATATGATGTCCATGAATTTTGAATAATAATTTTGATGCAAAGAAAACGCGTATTTACGACCAGCGACAAAAGTTACTTTAGGTGTTGTGTAAAAAGCGAACTACAATTGCAGAAGGAGGAGGAGAGCGAGGGTCGTAGCCTTCAGGATGAAGAAAGGAGCGTTAAACACGGAGAAAACCACTGTGAATCTGACCATGTGGAAAGTGGCAGCAATGTCGGGGGTAAAGCAGTCGGTGGAATAAAGCTTGGTTTATGCTTGACGGATGTACTTTCCGCACATCTCATTTCCGTGCGGAACAGGCAGAGACGCTTTTAAGGAGCATTTATACCTTTTGTGGCTTGTCCTTGCTGTGAGCCGATATTCTTGAAGATTTTTGGGGTTGGCGTAGTGCTCTACAGCATGCATACAATACTACACCATAGTAGAAGTAGAAATCACTTGTTTACAACATGGTTACACCTGTGAGCTTAAACAAAGAGGAAGAATGTTTAAAACTGTTAGGAAAAAAGACGAAAAAAGGAGAAAGTCCACTTGTCCAACAATATTTTGATAACAGTGATCTCTATGGGCCGAATCATAAAGATGTCTTTATTTACGAACCTGCGCCAGTAGGACCTATAGCCTTTACGCCATGTTTTTCTGCGTGGAACCGTCTGCGTGGTTAGAACATTGTCTAGGTGCGCGGTGTGGAAACCCGGGGCTTCTCCAAGGCAGTGCAGAGTGCCGTGGTTGCTGAAATTAAATAATTTGGCCGCATGAAGCCGTGCGGACCCCGCAGATGCGTCAAGCACAAACCAAGCTTAAGAGCCAGCATGCGGGAGAAGCTCTAAAAGTTCTTGGTAATTGTTTTACGTTCCATAGCTAGTATTAGCTCACATTAGCTACGTGATGTCATATATGCGACTTCTGACTTGTAGGCACTTTAATTACGAAAATGTACAATTAAATAAATTACAAATCACTTAAACAGAAATGTACATCATTAGTTATCATTTAAACTGAGGTACAACATATGTGTGATTCAGGACGTAAGACAAAGCGGACCAGAAAATAACTTATCGCTCCATTGTCTTCCATTCATGGGCCGACTGGAAGGGGAGAAGACTCAGGCTCCCCATAGTTATGCAATTACAAATTTGTAAACTAATAAAAGAACCGAATCAGACATAAAACAGAAGTGCATATTTTTTCCTTCTGAAACTTCAGTTTCAAAAGTTACATCTGAAATCAAACCCAGATACAAATTGCACATTTGAGGTCTGGGTTCCTCAATATGAACACGAGGAGAAACCTGTTTGAGAATACACATTTCTTCTTTGAAAATACAAATTTACAACTGGGAGTGTGGTTCATTAATAGAGTTTGGATAAGTCGATGAACACTGTACTGGTCCATACTTCAGATGGGGGTATTTGCCAATCAAGCTTACCTACCATCATAAACCAAAGCTACAGCCTGAGAAAAAGCCTGAGTACTCTATGGTGTATTCTTGTTCGAATCGGTGGATTCTTGAGAGTAGGGCTAGGAGAGCTACTTTTTATAAGTAAGATTGAAAATTTTTAATGTTTGAGCTTTGTAAAAACAATATTCCCTCAGGCCTATTCCATGTCCACCAGCGAAATCTAAGCTCGCTAACCGTAGATTCATGTTTAGTGTCAGTGCTCCTTGGCTATGAAGACTGAGACTTTATAAATCATATATTCAAAATTTGCAGCGACAGTAATTACAACTGACACAACAATGCTACTTTACAAGTAAAGCAATTATTAGTGGTGTTGCTGTGACATTAATGCTGAAGCAACTCCATAAATGTAAAAAGCTCAGAACACAGCACACCAAAGCAGGCTCATTACCAAGGCAAGTAAATCTGCAGCTAAATGAATTGCAAGTAGAACATGGCGTTAGCAGATCATAAGTTGCTTTAATGTTAATATCCTGGCGGAGGTATGTTGTTTATAAACTGATTTTTATTTGCCGTTTTAGCTTATTTTAACCACTCCGGCTGATCTTATAAGGATTAAAGGTATTTAAGGACTAAAACTCAAGAAGTGCACGTTAGCCTAATCGGTTTTATCTGTGGGAGGTAAAAATGATTCTCTGTGTTTTAATATGCCTAGATCTCTACTTTTGTGTAGGTTGTCCAGCTACTGTTGTTTCAGTGGTATAGATGGTTATTGTTTTAGGGATTTTGTTTTCTATATAGAGAAGCCATAGCGTAACCTTGGTTCTAGAAAGTACAGTTCATTTGGGGATGTCTGAATGGGCAAACGGAAAGTAGAAACTCTGTTACGCCTAAAAACTTAGGTCTCTGTTCAACTGAAACAATCTCTGCTGCAGTTTGATTGGCAAGTGGACCTTGACCGCACCAATAGCATGAAGCAGACTTTGTGGCAGGGCATCCTGGGTACAATCTAAACAAACGTGCATGTTGGATAGATGCTGGATCTTGTACATACTCTGCTCAACGTATATATAGGGAGAACATCAGTGCTGTGAAGTTGTGCGCGCCCCTACTCATAGCACTCATATGGAGCCATCTCAGCAATCTTGTGTAAAAATAACAGCATTCAACCATAGTCCTCTGCCTTTTCTATGTTCATCCTGAGTTGCTGCAGCAGGATTGATCTGGCACATTTGCCAAACAACAGAGTAGATGCGGACATTTTTTCTATATCAGCCAATTGCTTTTAAATATTTTTAGAAAGCCGATATTAAAAAATAAATAAATAAAACAGATAAGGCACCTGTGTGGCCAGCTACAGCGACTAATTGACTGAAGGAAAGACCCCCACACACTCAGATCTACCGTGACCCAGTCCACTCATATTTTAATCTTAAAGACCCACTCAGTAACTTTAATAGTAACTTTGGTTCGTTTTCGGAGCCGTCACTACATAGGAGGGTCATCCTGTTGTTTACAGCACAATGCGACTTTTAAAATAATATCTGCTAAGTAGAGGCCGACCGATGCAGGTTTTTTTAAACGGCAGATACCGTTTTTTTCTTTATATGGTCACCAATAGCCGATTATTAAGGCCAATATCCAAGGTCGTTATATGTTTTTAGCAGTGCATTGATTGTGAATGACAATTGAACACTCATTGTGTTCAATTTAAATTTTGAAAAGTCAATAAAACTCTTCAAATATTTATTAAACTTCAAATATAAAACATTAGAAAAACGAACAAGAAACAGTAACCTGAGTGCAAATGGTTTCAGAACAATAGAAAATAAAACAGATTAAAGTTTCTTTAAGTATTCTAAATAAAATAAATTCAAACAGTAACTAGAATAATAGTGCATGCAGCTGGTTTAGGTGGAATCTGGACTCACAGGATCAAAGAAAAATCATCACAAAATAAGCCCACTACCACATGGTAATAAATAATACAATCTAAAATATATATACCAATATTGCAGTCAAATATTAAATACTAAACTTGAGAGTAAAATATGAGTGGGCTGGCTCATGAGATTCACACACAGACAGCAGGGGATCAATTAAAGTTTGACACTGACCGGTCTACCCCAAGGGTTTCTGTTGGAGGAGAATTTTCGCTGGGATCAAAGTGTCGCCATGTGACCAGAGCCGATCGATCAGAACCTTCCTTTCTGTGCTGGTTCACAACCGCTGGCTCTCAGAGGGGAACTAAAGTCTAATCCATAGTCTATAATCCTGCCCGATTTCATTGTTTCTACGCCTCTAATAAAGAAGACATTAGTTAAGGAAACTAAAACACAGGCACACACACAGTCTGTGTGGTCATCTTTGTTCTGATGAGTCAGAGCTGGCTAAGAGCCACAGAGTCCATCTGAATTAATGAATAAACGACTGGGGTCAAAGTCAGCTACAGCACCACGTCTAATTGGAAAAGAAAGGGTTCTGCTATGATTGGTACAGAAACAACAAAATAGTCAGCTCTCTACCCGATTACCACTTTGATAAAACCCTAGGAATATTAGAAAAAACTTTCTGGAATGAGAGTGAATTGTAATAAGATACAGTATAACCCCTCAAACAGAACTTAGTTTTTAAAAGTCTGCAGCACTGATCTGCATGTGTCCTGACCTTGACAGCTGTGTTATTGACTCTCTGATAACAGATACAACAGTGAGCTGAAGCTGGCCATATGGTTCTGTGCCGACATGTCACTTTCACTAAAGCGGCACAGCGCAGCAGGCTGCCCTCAAGCTGTCCGTCTCAGTTTGTGTATGAGCTAACGTTTATGCCTAAAGCGAGGTCAAAGGTCAGCACCTAACATTTACCTGCCGGGAGCAGCTCCAAACTTTGAACAGAAAAATACAATCAGTCACGCAAACGACCTGAGGAGTTTACCATATATCATTCTGAAAGCGTTCAGATATGGCTCTAAAAGTTTTCTCCAGCTTATCCAAAATACTCGTTCCAAGATGTCCTCAGAACGAGATTCATATAAAGCTAAAGCCAATTAGTTAACCACAAACAGCTGGAGTGTCCGCGTTACTGTCCACCACAATGAAGCCAGTTTGACAACACTTCCAAACCAAGGAAGAAGCCAGTGCTCCCAAACTGATACCTTTAACTTTGAAATGGGTTTCACTGAAGTGAAAGTCTGACTTAAATTTCAAAGCTGCCCAGATCAGCAAGCCAAAAATACAAGTTTGATGGTCAGACTACACAGGAAAGGAGCAGTCAAAACAGAATGAGGAGACGGCGTGGTACGTTTAGCAAGTACCGTACCCACTGACTCCGTTACACGTTAGTGCTGCCTCATTGTTGTACCAGTGCTGTTATTTGTGCTTTCATGATCTCGCCACTAAAAAAAAATGGAGCAGGGCCCAGACTTGGAAGAGCTTGGCTAACCTGATATGCGTATACATGCAAAGAAACTGAGCCTCATTAACTGAGTTTGTTGGCTTGATTAAGAGTAGACCAGTTCAGTTCAACTTCAGCAGGTCTTCTGGTGTATGATGTATGTCATCCCCCATGGAAGAAAAATAGCTATTATAGTTAAGGAAGAAACCCCTAGATATCTAAAGGTTTATTTTAGTCAAACTGTATTTAATAAAAGGCAGATTAAAGACTAAAAATGTGTCACATTGTCTAAATACAAAACAACCAAATTAAAACAATAAAAGGGGTTTAAAGAAACCTTTAAGGAAAATAATCATCTAAAAATAAATTCAGCATCTCCATTTTTTAAACCACCTCCTCCTCCTGTCTGACCTATCTTATTCCTCCTCCTCCTCCTCCATTGTCCATCAGCCCAATCATGTCGTTATGCTCCATTTCTTTGCTCACTGAGCTGAGAGGAGCTGCAGGCCGGCGGCTAGAAAGCCAGAAAAAATAAAAAAAGGTCAACTGCTTCACCTCAGACCTTTAGATTTATCCAGTTAATCTGAAGACCAACGACAAGAAGGGTTCATATTTTATTGATTATCTAAATTCAGAATTAGGAAACCTTTAAAATATATAACATTGGATGTTGTTTTTTATAACACAACTCAAAAAACTTAAAACACACAGGGCAAAACATAAAAAAAAAGTGTTTTTTTCATCTTTGAGTTTAAAATTAGGCTTAAGCACACATTAGGGGAGAGAATGGGCTCCTGCTTTTGAAAATTAAAGTGTGACCGACCACCTGTCTATGCCACAGATGGAGCGAAACAACAGATGGTCCTAGACTGGTCCCAGTGTGAGTTGAAAACTGGAGGACACTGGTCCCAGGCTGCAGTCACTAACACATTTCTGTCCATTAAAGCTGTAAGATGAGCTCAGTGTTCTACAGCAGGATCCTCTTCCGACGTCCATGGATAAACGAATCAATAGAAACCTGATCTGAGGTCAGACACTCTCAGCCTGAAAAACAAACTGGGTGACGGCGTCAGGATTTAGACCGGCAAAAAAACCAAACATTTGTTTATCACGCAGTCACTTTGAAGTTCTCTCATCCAGAACACCCGATCACAGAGAAATGTTTTTTTTTAATGTATAAATATTCTAGTTTTATTACAGTTACTTCCCATGTTTTTGGTTGAATCATTGAAAAATCCCCCAAAATAACAGCTTACCAAATAGGATGCAGGAGTTTAGCTACAACACATGGTGACTTGACATATGGGAGATGATCAACTAAAGAATGACCAATCTCCCGGGTTCTGTGTCACGTCTCTACCGACACAAATATATACTTACCGGCCTCTTCATTAGGCACACCCAGCAAGAACCGGGTCGGATCCCCTTTGACATTCACAACTGCTGTAATTCTCAACAAGGTGTTGGAAACATTCCTAATAGACTTTTGTTGATATCGACATAGTATCAGTCAGGTGGAAGTCACTGAAGTACAGTGAACTCATTGTATGATAGCAGGCAACGTAAGTCACACATTGTTGAACTGGTACTACAGGGGCTAATAGTGTGCCATAAAAAATATCCCCCCCACACCATGAAACTCCCTTTTAAACAAAAAGGCAGAAGTATGGCAGCCAAAAAAACACTGTATAGTGAACCCATCTCTGCCAATTCAGCACATCTTCAAATTCTACTCAAGGACATAATTGTCCTGTAACAAATAATCAACATGTGCTCAACTACAGCTATGCACCGTTAGTTTAAAGGTGTAAATTTCAGTTTTAGAGTCTTTAACACATCATAACTCACACACACCCGTAGCTGATGTCACGCTTTGTGTGACACACACTGCATGGGTGCCCTGCCTTGATGGGTATTAAACCAACAACCAAATCTCTCTGCCAGCACCCACTCTCAGACAGAAACATCACAGGCGACTGAGCGCCGCCCTATGACACACACTTCCACCATGCTGAAACCATGACGACGGCATCGTACGTCCTGGATCTCCTGGTCTCTGCTGGCTGCCGTGGTTTTTCTTTCCCACAGACAACTGGTCAAACTGGTTCACATGCTTCAGCTGTGTTATGAAGTACAAACACTGAAAAATCCAATGACAGCAGATTAGTTCCCATCTCCTGGTAGACTTCTTTTTTTTTTTAAGAGAGACTGAATTTAATGTTTCAAACTTTCTGGTCGAAGAAATAATCCACATTTTTCAGAATAAAAACCCCCTCAGTTAGCATTAAAAGCCAATGAACAGGAACCAGGCTTCTACAGAAAAAGTTCTGATTAAACCTTTAAGGGTAAAGTTGGCACTGAGGGCAGCCTGCATTTCCTGGGAGCCTCTCAGCTGCACCCCCAATCCATTCCTCTGGGTTTCATAGCAACTTGGCTCAGACAACATTCCTGCTGTGCTGCAGCTCCACCAGCAGCATTATTCTGCCACAAAGCAACTCTTTCATTATGTTGCCCTGCAGAGGAGCAACTTCCCTCGCATGAGCTAACTCACCTTAAACATACAGGTAGGCAGCCATGTACTACCCTAGCGGTACATACGAAAACACCTTTTATTAGTATTTGAAATTGATGTAACTGATTTGAGATCAGATATGTTTGGGGGGTTTTATAGAACGCAGGTCAAAATGGTTAAAATTTTGAATTTCGTTACATTTTGTAGCTTCAGCACTAAAGTACTGATGACACTTATCAATCCTTAAATAAAACGTTTAGTCCCGTAAGAAAGCATCAGTACAGTTCACCAAAAAGTCATGTTTTTCTGTGAAATTGTAAAAAAATGTTTGTTAATGTTTTTTGTGAGAAAAATTGTATACCGTTTTGATTAAAATAATTTAATCATTTTTTAACTGAAAAATCCCAAGACATTTTACGTTTCTTATTAAATTATTATTTTACCCAAATACATTTCTTTTGTCAATGTTTTAATTCCATAGAACAACTTTAGAGAAACGTTTTTTAATCATTTAGGGCATTTTTCATTATTTTGAATCAGTGGCAATTTTTGTAACTTATTCTCAGACACATGTCATTGTATTATTATTTTGAAAAGTACTTTATACTTCTACCCTATTTATTTTACATCAACACAAAACAAGACCATCCTCTGCCTCCTCATCAGCAGCAGTTTGGATTCAGTTTGAGCGACTCCATCTGAGAGAGGAAGCGGAGCAGAAAGGGACGCCACCCAGTCAGAGAGATGGAAAAATTCACCAGACATTTCCTGCCACCAACAGCAATGCTCCGAGCAACAACATCAATTATCCATCAGACTTCACTGAGAAAAAAAGAGAGAGATTGCGGCAGGAAAACAGGACAAGAGGAGGCAGAGGAGTAAATGAGAACAGGAAGAGGAAAAGAGGACAGAGGAGCAAGGCAGAGAAAATAAAAGCGTAGCTATCAGCTTTAGTTTAGCTCCAGTGCACTAGAACTGGGTAAAGGGGTTAAGGTTTTTTTTTGTTTTGTTGTTTTTTTGCTTTTAATCGAATTCAATCTTATTAACCCACAAAAGATATATATATATATATATATATATAAAACCATTGTTGGTTTAAATTAAAATATTTAATAGAAAAATACATAATCTACCCCCAAAAAATTGATTTTAAATTAGATGGTAAATGAACTTTACTTAAATTGCACTTTCTAACCAAATTGATCACTTGAAGTGCTTTACACTGATGCCACATTCACTCACAAACACACACACATTTACAGAGCTTGGTAGGCAACTTGGGGTTAAGCACCTTGCCCTAGGGCACATTGACATGTGACAGGAGGAAGCTGAAATTGAACCGATGCTCCGATTGTAAGACAACAACTCTACCTACTGAGCCACAGTCACCCCAGATATCTTGCGATGGACTGGCGACCTGTTCAGGAATCACCCCGCCCCTCGCCCAATGATTCCTGGCGATAGGCACCAGCCCCCCCTACGGCCCTGCATAGTTAGACGGCATAGATAATGAATAGATATGAATATTTAAATATTTTTAAGTCTTTTACACATTCATCTGAAAAAAACTTGTCTGAACAGGAAAATAATTATCCTAGGTGAGTTTTAACAAGCCCTGTACTTTCATTTGGAAATGCTGCACTATAAACCTATGGCAGGAAGTGCAGAGAAGTCAGTAACTTTATAAATAATAATTTTATATAGACACACAACTAAGTCTAATAGATGTTAGAAACTGGTAACAATGGCAGCTCCTTTTTTCCTGGAAGAATATTTTTTTGTTTTTGTTTAAGTCTTTTAAAAGGAGCAATTTTAATCTATTGAAAGCCAATTTTACTGAATTCGTTCAACATGTAATCCTTTAGTGAAAGCTCTTGGAAAAGGCCGTGGCTAAAGCTAACTTAGTTTATGAGAGGTGATCTTCTGATGGATGTTGGATGACAGCATCAGGCCTGAGCGTGGCTGCAGAATTCTGCTGGAGTCCTTCCCTCCCTGCAGAGTTTCTCTTGATTACACATTTTCTTTACATTTTTAGTCAGAAAAAATATATAGGTTTTGTATGGATAGCAACTCATTCACACTTCCTCATGAAACATCATCATGTCTGGAATAGTCTAGCCTAATTGCTGAACAATACATGTCTGGGCCTCATTATGAATTTTTGTATTAGTGAAACCAAAATAGAGATAAAATGAAGGTTGAACCTTCATCTCTGTAATATCTGACTTCGTTGACTAACATGGTTATTTGAGGTTTCCCCTCAGATTGTTTCTCTCTGTGGGGATTCCAGCAGCCAGAGGGCAGAAATTAAGTGGAAACTCCTGAGAGAGACGGGATAGAAAAAAAACAAAAAAAAACCAGACTGGATACCAGCCAGGATGTAAGACGCTCCAAAATCGTTCCGAGCGGTCAGCAGGTTCCCTCTGACAGAAGCTGAGGCAGCTTCTGTTCTGCTGCTTGGCACCAAGAACTAGGCAAAACCAATGGATCACAAAGTCACCGGAGAAGCAGGGTCAGGCGGATTACAGCTGCAGTGCGCAGCGAGCTGCTAACATAACCAGGCACCAAAACGACTTGACATTTATCAGAGAAAATTAAAGAACTGCATGAAACGAGTTGATTGAATTAAGGAGAAAACATCCATAACATGTAGGTTGAAGGAAAAGACTTTTAGGTTCCCTTCTTTCTGTTTTTAAAAGCCCTTATCCGGTCCTGCTTCAACAAAGTCCCATTCTTGGGGTGTGCGATTTGACGATATAAGACCGTGGAGCGATCTATACGTATGACGATCTGTCATTTTTGGGAGATCATTTTATCCCGATTCACAGTTCAGCTGCTGTATTTCTGCCTCTGTGCGTGATGAAGCCGCAGCAGCAGTGGCTAGCACTTCTTCTTCTTAGTTCAGCAAGCGCTAGAAAAAATAATCATAAAACTTACCGCCTACGACACAGACGGCAAACTATCCATGCAGTTATCCAGCTGCCTTTTTCCCCCTAACAGCGCCATAAGACGCATGTACACTGAATGCGCAGAGAGTTGCAGGGAATACTAGCAATATGTTTGGATGGATGGAAGAATAATTAGAGCTGCTTACATTACGGTCTACCTTCATTATTTTTTTTAGCAGCAGCACTTTGTATACTGTTGTGTTTTTACACTACATTGTTATCACTTACGTTTTTATTAGGCAGCTTTATGTGTGCCTGTTTATACCATCAGGATTCTGCAAAAAAAAATTGAGCCAGTTAAAGCTGCATTTACCCCGTTGTATGAGGATTATTAATTGGTGTATTATAGATTGCACAATACACCTTGCACATATTTGCAGCTTCATATTAGTTTTTTATTTTAAAAGATTAGATTTTATACTATTTTCTGAATATAATTTTTTTAAACTAAAGTAAGTTCATGTTTGCTTTCTGTTTTAGTAGACAAGTCAAGATTAAAAATGTATATAATACATTGTATTGTATTTTTCAATTAGGTTATTTTGAAAAAATATATATATATATATTATATATATATATATAGAATGTAGGTATAGTTTCATTCAGAACTTTCTGTGCATTTCTATGATCTTTGGTGTGGTAAAGACATATCAGTGTTTTAGCCCTGTGTTGATTATCTCTAATTTGAATGAATGTATTTATTGAATGTTTCTCCTCTTAAATGTTTAATTTAAGATTTTTTGGTGATCATTTAAAAAAATCGTGATAAAATCGAAATCGTGATAATATAATTGAAAAATCGTGATATTCTATTTCTGCCATATCGCCCACCCCTATCCCACTCATATCTTTGACATAAAAGAAAATGAAAGTAAGCCATTGATTGACCCGTATGTCTTTATTGGACTTGGAATTGCTCCATAATAATCTTCTACATCAGATTGGTGCTAAACTGTCTGCTGGAAAGGTTTCTAACAAGACTTAATGAATACAAGAAACTAATACTGAGTTTTTAGACACAAGAGGTTGTAACTGTAAATTCAGCTTCTTCTATGTTTGCTGCTCCTTTTAAAATTTGTAATTTTTATAGCGCTTTACTTAGTCCCTATGGACCCAAAAGCACATCACACTACATTCAGTGATTTAACAGATTCACACACTGATGATGGAAAGCTACGGTGTAGCCATAGCTTCTCTGGGGTGCACTGACAGAGGTGACGCTGCCAGACACTGGCGCCACCGGGCCCTCTGCACACCACCAGTAGGACAGGGTGAAGTGTCTGGCCCAGGGACACAAGAGCTGGGGCTCGAACCAGGAACCTTCCAATTACAATACAAATGCCCAACTCCTGAGCCACAGTCACTCCAAGGGACACGTGCTTCACGCAAGAGTATCCAAAGGCCTCCAAAAACACCATTAAAAAGTCACAGGTTTTGTCACTTATGGTTTTTTTGACATAGTCAATTAAATTCAGTTCATTTATATAGCACCAATTCACAACAGATGTCATCTCAAGGCACTTTACAAGAAAACTTGTTTCAATGAAACTATACAAACATTCCAATCAGTTAAAAGTTTTTTATTTAAGGAATACCAGCAGATTGCGTTGATTCGTTGACTTGATGTTGCGCCCTGTATATGCCTCGTGTCAATAAAGAGGTCTAAAAACTTGCTAAACGACAAAGTCGCAACGCTGTTAAAACTGTTCCCTTCTTATTACAAACTGGATGGGGTGGAGTCAAACCGAATGGGGGTGGAGTCAATCCAGGAGCAAAGCTATTAAGGCTAACCACAGCACCAAGACAGCCCTCGTCAAATGGTTCAATGTGTGGTAGAACCACAGTGCTGGTTCTGTTGGACCAAAGTGCAGCATTCGACACTGTTGATCATCATATACTATTGAAACAACTGGAGAGCTGGGTCGGACTCTCTGGTACAGTACTTGACTGTTCTTACCTCAAGAACAGGAAATTATTTGTTTCAATGGGCAACATCTCATGAGAACAGACAGAAATCACACATGGGATCCCCCAGGGCTCCATTTTGGGCCCCATCCATCCATCCAGCCATCATCTTCCGCTTATCCGGGGTCGGGTCGCGGGGGCAGTAGCCTAAGCTAAGAGACCCACACCTCCCTCTCCCCAGCTACTTGGACCAGCTCCTCAGCAGGAATCCCGAGGCGTTCCCAGGCCAGCTGGGAGACATAATCCCTCCAGCGAGTCCTGGGTCTTCCCCTGGGTCTCCTCCCGGTGGGACGTGCCCAGAACACCTCACCAGGGAGGCGTCCAGGAGGCATCCTGACCAGATGGCCGAGCCACCTCAACTGGCTCCTCTCGATGTGGAGGAGCAGCGGCTCTACTCTGAGCCCCCTCCGGATGACCGAGCTTCTCACCCTATCTCTAAGGGAGAGCCCAGCCACCCTACGGAGGAAACTCATTTCAGCCACCTGTATCCGCGATCTCGGTCTTTCGGTCACCACCCAGCATTCGTGACCATAGATCGGTCTTTTGTTCACCACCCAGCGTTCATGACCATAGATGAGGGTAGGAACGTAGATCGACCGGTAAATTGAGAGCTTTGCCTTTCGGCTCAGCTCTCTCTTCACCACGACAGACCGGTACAGCGCCCGCATAACTGCAGATGCCTTACCAATCCGTCCATTGATCTTCCGCTCCATTTTTCACTCATTCCTGAACAAGATCCCCAGATACCTAAACTCCTCCGCTTGAGGAAGGACCTCATCCCCGACCCGGAGAAGGCACTCTACCCTTTTCTGGCTCAAGACCATGGTCTCGGATTTGGATGTGCTGATCCTCATCCCAGCCGCTTCACACTCGGCTGTGAACCGCTCCAACGAGAGCTGTAGATCACGTTCAGATGAAGCCAACAGAGCAGAGACCCAATCCTGAGGTCACCAAAACGGATCCCCTCCATGCCTTGGCTGCGCCTAGAAATCCTGTCCATAAACGTTATGAACAGGACCGGTGACAAAGGGCAACCTTGGGCCCCTTTCCTATTAAATATCTACTCCCACTAGTCCAGATTATAACAACCCACATACAGAGGTTTAACAACTCGCAAAATGACAAAGTCGCTACGCTAGCAACACTGTTCCCTTCTTGCTACAAACTGGATGGGGTTGAGTCATGAGTGTATGTAGTTACACTGTTACATTGAATTATTAAAATTAAAAGTTCTAAGTGGTTTTATTAAAAGGGGTCCCAAGCATTTGCAAATGATATCTATTAGAAGGTATAGCTGACTCGTCTCATGTAAATGGAAATTATCACATGCATTAAGTGTCTGCCTTTAACCCTCTAACAGTCAGCTGTTGAAAGACATTAACTGAAAAGCTGAAGTACTCAATTTTACCTAGTAAGTGCTTGGAAAGCAGTGTATAGAACGGAAGCAGAAAAACAGAAGAACAAGAGAAACAATCAGAACCTCTGAAAGCAATGTTTACAGAAATTCTGCAAAGCAAAATGACAAAATAACTCAACATGCAGAACAAATATCTCAGGTCAGTTTTCAGAATTGCAAAATCATTTATAGAAGAAAAAAAAATAGCAACACATAAAAGGACAAATAAAGCCCGGATATTTCTGAGGTTTAAAGCAACTGCTGCCCTGACTAAAGCTAAAACCCCACATGACAGAACGGTCCTATTCCACATGTCTCTAGGAGCCACTTCAGGACATTTAAACCAGTGGGACTTCAACATGGGAACAATGGGGCCAAAGATGTAAAGAATGTGGCTGTTCAAAAACACTTAATTGGCTCAAGAGGCATTCCTTACATTTTCTCTAAGCTCAGGAAATTGGAACAGCCCCTCTGTCAGTCTAAAGATCTAACTTTTTTCTTTTTCTTTTTTTTTAAGGGGGGTAGGCCTTCTCAAATAGCTTGCAGGGCAAATGTTTGGTTGTTTTGGTGAACAAAAATGATCTGTATTTTTGTAGTAGTTGAAACTGTTAACATCAGTAAGGCTTTAAAACAAACCTATTTCAAATATAAAGGTGATGTTCTGATTTTAAAAGCGGTAAGGAAATAACACTGATATTAATCGTGCCCTTGAGGTCAGAGGCTTTGCTAATAGCCTAATTTCGCAGCATCAACTCTGCAGAGAACACTGCGGTCCACCCTGATAGGCCGCCTTCTTTCAAGAGGAGGCACTTCTTTATGTTTTATTAGCCGTGATTACTTTTCTGTTTCATCCATATTTTCATCCATCTGAAGGCTTTCTATATTCTAGATTCCTGTGTGTGGTTAAAAATAGACGATGTTGCGTTAAGGTGAACATTAACAACAGATATTTTCTGACTTCCAGTAATGGGGGAGTCACACTCACCTGCAGATACGTCGAGCATCAGACCCAGAACACAATCCCGGAAATGTCGCTGCTGCTTACTGTATTTTAAAATCAACAGTCAGTCGGTTCGGATGTGTTTTTGTTGAATCCGAGAGGAGACAGTCTGGTGGGGACGCACGAATGCTAAACTGAACGACGAAGAGCGATACAAAAAAAACAACATCCAAGAGTACCGGGAGGAGAGGCGCGAGGCTGTTGTCTGTGAGGTAGTGGTCTCCTCTCTCTTCTCTGGGGCCGTGGCGCTCCGCTCGGACGCTCCAGCACGGGGTCTCCAACAGATTTTTGTCACATGCAGTGGTGCACCTCTAACCCTCACACGCTCAGGTGATAACACAGGTTAGGTTAAAATCCGCAGAGAGCTGCCGCTGCTCTGAGTTGGTGAGACCGAGAGGGAGCTGCTGAATCATTCACTCAAACACACACACACACACACACACACACACAAGCACAGCTGACTCTGACGTCACCTTCCGGCTGTAAACATAACCCTTTAATGACCAGTCTGCTGTTAAAACTAAAGCTGGGAGACAGAAACAGCCTGGAAGCAGTTGAAGTTAAGTTAAACAGATGCAAAACAAGGCACACAATTTTCAGGAAATGAGCTTGAAAAAAAAGACTAACTTTAAACCTAAAATATATAGTTCTAAACCTCAAAGTGGTTCAAATGAGAAGCCTATTTGCTGCAAGTGGCTCTTTAGACCTTCTACCATGGCTCTCAGGCACTTTGGCTAAAAATGATAAAGAACCAAATCATGTTTTGTTTTTTTGTTTTTCACTAAGAAATTCAGATTTCAGCTGGATTTGTGTTTTTCATTGAATTGCTTTGAATTTCCATGACAGAAAGATACTAAAAGTAAAAATATAGTTTTAGGTAGTCTCTTCTGGTCAGTAGGTTTGAAACTGTGTGCATTTTTACATAATTTGCCACTAATATCAAAAACTCATAGAAGAAAATTAATCCATCCACTTTCTGCTAAAGTTTTATGTTTTTCTTTCTTTTAAAACCTTAACAAGGGAAAACAAATGGTGGCTCTTTATGAACTCTTTATGAACTCAATAATAATAGAAATTTTACTCATCAATAATTTTAGGTTTAGTTTTTCTAAAGGTCATGTAGGGTGACATTAAGTAAATTGGGACACTTTTTGGTTGGTCTCAAGTAAACCCTTTACAATGTGAAACCTGGTGAAATTAAGGAATTGTATAGCTTAATATGAGTCTTGGTAACATTTTTGTGCACAAAATATATACTGCCAATAACAATAGTTTACAAGATTGTAACCTTTTAAAGGCTACATGTGAACACTATCTGATCTGGGTAGAGGTTAAGGTAAAATGGGATAGGTGATGTGGTTTAAAGAATTGGCCACAAAATTTAAGAATAACAATGCACTTTATTATTAGTTCATAAAGTCAGTTATCAATCATCAATTAAGTATTTAGTTAATGAAGTCAGTTATCAATTAAACAAACATGTTTTCTTTAAAACACCCTAAGCACAGTAACTTGACCACCCTGAAACTAGGAACCAATTTACAAGTAGACCTAGGCCTACAAGTTGAATTTAAAAATATCGTATAAATTAGAAACAACATATGTGTAAATATCAATTATTTATCTGAATACATAGCATTTGGACCTACTCTATGCACTCTACATACAAATCCTGCATACTTAAAAATATCGTTGTCTTCTCCACAGCCCTCATGAAACCATACCTCACATCCAACACAACAAATCCACTCCTCTGTTGCTCTGGAGTCACAGTAGTAAATGTTACAGAATCTGCAAGAATCCAGTCGGGTTATTGTGGCATGGTACACAACGAGGGCCTGGGCGGGGACTTGATCCCACGACTCCCAGGTGAAAGTCATGTGCGCTAACCGGTCAGCCAAAGGGAATCCCCTATGGCAAAGCAGCCGGGGCATGTGATCTATCGGAGCCACAGTGAGAGGACCTCAACACTGTCACATTATACTTTGTGCTTTCTTGGTGGTTTTCCTTCCCTTTGTTGTACTTTTTTATTTTGATGTATTCAAACTGTTTCTCACTGGTGAGACAAAAACTTGGTGGCTTTGACCGCTTCCTTGTCCCATGTGATTTCTGATCCTTGATGGCTTAAAATCATACCCATTAATATCAGCCAAAAGTGTCCCATTTTAGCTGAAAATTGTGTCCCAATTTTCCTGAAGCACACCACATTAGCTACAATTCGTTTTCCTTAAAAAATTAAATCATACTGCCTAATTATTTTGATATTAAGCTAAACCTAACACACAACAATATAGATTCCACTCCTGTTTTTTGTTATATTTCCCATTACTTTAGCTGCAATATTCTTATAACCACGACAAAGAAATTGACATGTCAGGGGTCTCACCTTAATGTTTTGGAAGCACAGATTTTTTTTTAAGCTTGACTCCTCCCATCTCTGATACTTTAGACCAATAAAAATTATTATATATTACAAACAGCAACTGCAGTTTAAAGGTAGAAACATGCATTTTGGCTGCCAATATTTAAAGAGATAAAGAATTTAAACCTTACCTGATATCCCAAATTATCTGATGTCACCCTAACATTTATGGCTCTGAATGAGTTTCATTTATCAAAACGGCTCTTTGGAGGGAAAAGGTTGCAGACTCCTGGTCTACTGCGTTGATGAACAAGGGGCTGAGAGGACAGCAGATATGAGAGCTGGAGAAATTTAAATGAAGGGGGGAAAAGGTAAAGAAGGTTAGTAAACGCAGACACTTGCTCAGTCGCTCCATTCTAGGAAAAAGACAAAGCTAACTTTGAGCTAGAAGTACCTTCTATTTAAAGAAATATGAGAGGGAGCACATAGAATTTTTTTTTGTCTACTTTTAAAAGTACAGAGGGGGAAAAAAAACAACCTGGTTCTACAGAAGAGGAGCCTGAAAGCCGAATAATCTGCATCCCATTCTACTTTCAGGAACAAGAATCACAAGTAATACTATAAACTGAGAGCAAAGTATTCTAAGCAATCAGATGTCAATAATTAAAAGCTTTATATGCTTTTTAAATTAATTTCTGGATGTATTTTTTTTTTCCATTTTCACCAGAACTCAGAATATAGTATTTAATATTGATTTTTAAATTTTTTTAATTTTATTGACTTTTTGTTACAACATTCTGGCCTTGAAGTAACAAACTTTTTCTGCATCACTCTGGTGGCGTATTTTTCTTGTTTTGGCAACGTTGCACAGGTTGTGCAGCAATTCTCAAAAGTATTTAATGTGGAATAAATAGACACATAGCCTTCGTGTTCATCAGCAACATCATTTACAATAGTAATGGATTTAATGGCATACATGAGAAATTACTGACTAAGCAGTTTGTTTTTCAGAGGCTGAGTTCCAACCTTGCCAATTTCTATCTTGTCTGAATTTAAAAGCAGAAAATGTTAAACCGTGTAGATTTGTATGTCTTCAATACAAACACGTGGTCTACTTAAATGATTGTATTATGTGGGCTTCATGAATAATACTGAGTATGATCAGTTGGTCCAAACACTAAACCCTGTGGTACTCCACAGGTATGCATGAAAAAGAAACACGGACACGGAATCTGTCTGACTGATATGATCGAAACCCTACAGTAAATCCCTTGAGCATGTCCAAGGCTTTGAAAGAGAATACCGTGATTAACTTTAAGATTCAGATCAAACGCAATTCATCAAAACAATTTATTTTATGTCGTTACCGAGTGTACATAATTTGATGTGTGAGGCTTTGGGAGAAATAAAGCAGGAACTATTAACTGTTTTATCAGTGTCTTTCCAGCAGAGGGCACACTTCATCCTTTTCACACATTTTCAACTCTTCTCCAGCTTCATCTAGATTCCTTCTACTTGGATGTTTTTTTATTATAGTTTAGACATGCACATTCTGACTGTGGTTGCACTGCACTGAACCAAAGTTGCTTTAATTTGCTTTAATTGTTTTTAAAAGGCTTCATAAAGGCAAATCTGTTGGATTTGTAATACCTCATCCACTCAAACATTTTAAATATTATTTAATTTAACACAGGTGATCTCCTTTATGGGGTGCACTTGGATGGGTGGCAAGAGTGTGAGAGGGAGTGTGTGTGTGTGTATGTGTGTGTGGGGTGGGGGTGGGGGGGGGGGGGGGGGGTAACTCAACCTGAGTATCTAGTGTCCTGTGTTTTGATAGTAGTCTGAATGTCGGGCTGGATTTAGGCCTTGGGCCCAATGGGGATTGGCGAAGCCACGCAGTGAGCCCTGATTTCAGCGTGCTAAGGCCTCCCACCCCTGGTGGATCGTGCTGAACGGGGGTGCCTATTGGAGCCAGTAGGGGAGCTGGCTCCCTGGGAGTGGCATTCTGTCACCCCAGTTGTTTCCTCCCCATCCCTGGACGCCTCTGTCCACCTGCTCCATTATTATAGCACTGTCAGGGATTGGCCTGGGTTGGCGGTGGCATGTGTCGTCCGTTGGCTGGCTGCAGTTGCCTCCTGCCTTGCGGTGGCAACGGGGAACCCTTGTTGGCCGACCCCTGATCGGGGCCTCCGGATCGTGAGCCGGACCAGCCCTGGTGTAGGCCTGCGATCGCCCAGGCCGCAGCATCGTAGTTGCTGAGTGTCCCCCTGGGGCTTCCATCTGTTCCTCTCTTTGGGAGGCGGTCAGCCCTGCGTTGGTTGGTTCCCGGACTCTTGGGAACTCTGGACATATACATCCCTGACCTCCTTCATGTCTGCGTCGATTCCTGTTGGATGGATTGACAGCTCCTTACACCAGCTATCAATCACCTGCATGGGGAAATCTTATTTACACCTGCATGATCACACACACACATACAGTACGACCAAAAGTTTGGAAACACCTTCTCATTCAATGAGTTTCCTTTCTTTTCATGACTACATTGTAGATTCTCAATTAAAGGCATCAAAACTATGAATGAACACATACTTAATGGAATCACTGTTTGTACTTAAACAAAAAGGGCAAAATAACTATATACATGTGTTATATTTTAGATTCCTCAAAGTAGCCGCCCTTTGCTCTGATTACTGCTTTGCATTCTCTTGAGCTTCAAGAGGTAGTCACCCGAAATGGTTTTCCAACAGTCTTGAAGGAGTTCCCAGAGATGCTTAGTTCTTGTTGGCCCTTTTGCCTTCACTCTGCGGTTCAGCTCACCCCAAATCATCTAGATTGGGTTTAGGTCTGGTGACTTAGGATGCCAGGTTATTTCACACTTTTTTTGTAAAGTACTACATTATTCAATATGTGTTCATTGATAGTTTTGATGCCTTCAGTGAAAATCTACAATGTAAATAGTCATGAAAATAAAAAATTATCTGCAGCTTTGGTGCACTGAAATTCGGTGCTGACACGTCATTCTAAATATGTTTGTGTAGTTGTCGTTTGGACGCAACAAAATAAATAAAATAAAATATGGACTCTTGTTTTTCTTCTATAATAATAATTTTTAAAATGTTGCATCTCTTGTTCAATCACCGCCGTCATTTTTATCTCACTTGTGTCCAGTTGTCTTAATTAAACTAACCGAGCTGAAAATTATTGGTTACATGCATTTCTAGTGAAGCTAAGGGGATGGACGAGTGAATCATCTCTGGATGCGCTTGAATCTGATGCGCCAAGACTTTCCAGATTCTGTCCCCAGGATCTAACTGGAGCGCATCTCTGTGCTCACCTAAAAACATCAACAGTTTTATTTTTGTGCGCATCTGGATCATAGTGTGGACGCATGTGGTGAGATGGACACGGCGTGTTGATGGTGATCCCCCCCCTATTCATGGAGAGTTTTTTAAATAAGAGTAAAATCCTGGAACACCGAGACCACCTGATCCAGCCGCGGGTGGAGACGGCCGGAGAGGACAGACGAGGACCAAACAGGGATCTCAGCATCCGCGCACTGACCGCGTGCGTCCTGTGCGTCCTGATTGTCTCCACTCTGTTGGGCAATACGCTGGTCTGCGCCGCCGTCATAAAGTTCCGCCACCTGCGCTCCAAAGTCACCAACTCGTTCGTGGTGTCGCTTGCGGTGTCCGACCTATTCGTGGCTGTGTTGGTGATGCCGTGGAGGGCGGTCTCCGAGGTCGCCGGTGTCTGGCTCTTCGGCCGCTTTTGCGACACCTGGGTGGCTTTCGACATCATGTGCTCCACTGCGTCCATCCTCAACCTGTGCATCATCAGCATGGACCGTTACTGGGCTATCTCCAGTCCGTTCAGGTACGAGCGCCGGATGACACGCAGGTTCGCCTTCCTCATGATCTGCATCGCATGGACGCTCTCCATTCTAATCTCCTTCATTCCAGTGCAGCTCAGCTGGCACCGCGCAGAAAACGCCACCCGGAGTAGCCCAAGTGACTGCAACGCCAGCCTTAACCGGACCTATGCCATCTCATCCTCCCTCATCAGCTTCTATATCCCCGTAGTCATCATGGTGGGCACGTACACGCGGATTTTCCGCATAGCGCAGACCCAGATAAGAAGGATATCTTCGTTGGAAAAGGCTCCGGGACCCCGTCCGCTAAACCAGCGACTTTCCACCTCGACGCACAACGAAAGCACCCTCAAAACGAGCTTTAAACGGGAAACTAAGGTTTTAAAGACACTGTCCATCATCATGGGAGTATTTGTGTTTTGCTGGCTACCGTTTTTCGTTCTGAACTGTCTGGTGCCGTTCTGCAACCCGGACCAGCCCGGAGGTCCGCCGTGCGTCAGCGACACCACTTTCAGCATCTTCGTATGGTTCGGCTGGGCCAACTCGTCTTTGAACCCAGTGATTTACGCGTTTAATGCAGACTTCAGAAAGGCATTTTCCACCATCCTGGGCTGCAACAGATGCTGCTCCAACTCTGCAGTGGAGACGGTGGACTTCAGCAACGAGCTGGTGTCCTATCACCACGACACCACGCTGCAGAAGGAGCCGGTGACGGGTCTCGGGGCGCAGAGACTCATCCCGTCGCACACAGCGCTGGAGCTTGAGCAGAACTTTGACAAACTTTCTGAAGATCTCCGGAGTCCGCGAAATCTGCTGCTCCCTGCCATCCTGCAGTTCGACTGTGAGCCGGAGATTTCTCTAGACATGATGCCGTTTAACTCCTCAGATCAAACTGACTGGTGTGGTATTCCCGGTCAGATCCAGGACCTCTGAGTATCCTAGAATCTTCAGGAGCCAGACAAGAAGAAAACAAAACAATTTTTTATCAAGTTGTATCCCTATGAATTAACTTTTCCTTTATTTTTCTGTGGCATCTCTGCTAAGTTAATCTTTTTGTCAATGAATACATTCGGCATCTCAGTGAGGTAGAATATCATCAAGAACAATTTGCTTCAATATTTACAATGATAAGCGAATCTAATAAATTGCCCACTACAGATTCCTTACACGAGTTTATTTCTGTTACGTCTGATGACCATACGTAGATATGGAAAACTGACAAGACAGCCATCAGTGATTGTCCATCACTCACTGACATCCTCTGCAAGGAGGAAATGGCACAAAAAGTCACTGATAAAGAAGCTGGTTATTTACGAAGGGTTTTTTCCAAGCATATGACATGGAAAGTTGAGTGGAAGGAAACAGTCTAAGAAAAACAAAACACAAACACACACACAAAAAAAATGCACACGCAATAGGGATAACTGCTGCCTTGTGAGCAAAGTCTATTCATTTTGAGTGATGTCAGAACTTCAAGATCCATACGTGGATGTAATCAAGAAATTGACTTAGAAGTGTTGCATTTCCTAAGTGAAGCCATTTCTGAACCAGAAATAACATCAGAAGTATCTTACTTTAAGTATCTTACAAAAAAAATAAAAAAATAAGTTATCTATGTGATATTGTGACTTGGAAGATGAGATCCACCAGATCCACCAATGCAGACAGCCTGAAGACTGCGATTAAAACAATACGCTTCATCTGCAGGGGTCTCATTTATACAACTTTGCATGGAATCCTTACTAAAACCTTAAGCTCAGCAACTTTTTTTTTTTTTTTTACGTCTAGTAAAATTTCCAATCTATCAAACTTGGAGTATGCCTACATACAGCTGCAAGCACTTTCTGCATTATAAATCCCACTCCTCCAAATGTGCTCAGCTGGCTTTGAATCATGTCCCGCCTCCTACAAGCTCACTTTCTGCCATAAATGGTGAATGAAAGAAATTCCACAGAGACAGCTGCAGGCACATGGAGGCATGGAAAACAGTTTTATTTCAATCAATCAATCAATCAATCAATCAATCAATCAATCAATCAATTGAGCTTTACTTAGCTAAATGCAGCCAATGTGCTTCAAATTAAAATACAAAAATACAGTTTCTAAACTAAAATGTGTAACAAGACAAGAATAAAAAGATTTAATAAAAATTCAAAATAAAAGCAAGCGATAATACAGATAAGAACACTAAACTTAAAGTTTTATTTATATGACTACTTTTTGTAGCAACAATAAGAGTGGAATGTTTTAAAACGTGTTTTTTGTGTGTTCGTCTGTGTGCGCAAAGCTCTACAAGTATGTAGGCCTAAATGTGGCTTAAATTCACTATTTTGCAGTCCTCCGCACTGAGAAGTTGCGCACATTTTCCCGTGTTATATC
This sequence comes from Apricaphanius iberus, assembly GCA_028564705.1. Taxonomy (NCBI): domain Eukaryota; kingdom Metazoa; phylum Chordata; class Actinopteri; order Cyprinodontiformes; family Aphaniidae; genus Apricaphanius; species Apricaphanius iberus. The sequence goes on along the minus strand of JAPXFQ010001878.1, from coordinate 5,482,551 downwards.
AGAATCTGTGACCCTAGGCTTCCGTGAGCTTTAGACAATCTTAGATTTAGGCAATCTTAGCTTTTGGCATGCTAATGTTTAGGTATATTTAGCTTTAGCAGGCCAGGAAGTTATGATTAGGGAAAGGACTCTGGGTAAGGGCATAAAATTCACATTTGGTAACTCAACTCAGAATGCTCAGACACGCTAGGGTCACAGATTCTGATGGGTCACAGATTCTGGTGTAACACCCGCCACATTTTTTAAATCCCAGATTTAGTATAAAAAGTTGCTTAGTAGTTTACAGACCCCATTTTTGTGCGTAAACAAGCTTAATAAATGAGAGACCGCAGAATGATCTTCGGCGAGTCATGTTGCACTAATTAAGTAGTTCATGCAAACGGACACCTGAAAGAGAACACAGACAATATTTTCAGTTGACATATTCATGGATTAAACATAATTTTTAGTGGCAAAAAGTAAAATTCTAGTTTTCCTGAGAAAATGTCTGTTTTAAAATTATTTTATAAATAAGCAATTGTCATCCAAACTGGATTAAATCAACCACTGAATGGCGATATTAGACTCTGACTTCTTTTTTTTTTAGACACTAATGGCACTCAAGGCGAAACTTCAGATTACATCATCAACAAATTTCCAAGATACTAAATAGCATTTTTTTTCTTTTGTTTTGTCTTTGTTCTTTCTGAATGAGACTTAGTCTGCATCTCAGAACTTTATTTATGTTTCAGTAACTTTAAAATCCTACGGCGTCTGATGTAATTCTAAACAAGCAGGACATTTTATTTTATACACAGCTTATTGTTGCTTATTCAAGGAGATCTCAGCAAAAATAGTTTCATGTCAACATAATAACAACTCAGAAAGCCTGTTTTGATAATTGATGCTCTGCCAACTTATATTGTGTTGTTTGATGTGAGTGTTGCTGTCTTTGATATGTTAAAGAAGGCAGATAGATGGAAGGACAATTGACAACAATTATATCATTAATTTCTAAGCATCACCGCCTCTTCATGTAATTGAACTCGCTTTAGGAACCGTCCATCTCAGGCTCAGAAGCTGAGTTAGAATGAAGCAGATCTGTGTTTTCACATATAACCGAGAATCTGAGAGTTTAATTGCTTTTGTTGCTAAGTGCCTACTTTAAAGAAAAGCCCCACTTGGATCATTTTACATCTACATCCTCCATCTCCCATGTAAATCTATAAACATTTTCCCTTTCAAGTTAAAGGTAAATTTTAGCAGTTAAATGAAATCTACACACAATGTGGTCTACTGCTGAAAGGATGGGGTTGAAGTGGTAGAGGTGAGATGCAGTTGAGGAGTCTGCAGATGAAGTTCCATTAGTTTAATTTGCACAGAAAAGGAAAAACTTATATGGGAACTATAGCAAAACACAGTTGCAATGGATATACTCTTTCAGTATTGAAAATTAGACATGAGAAACAGTTTTAAGGGACGGATGGAAATATAAAAATAATATACATTTTATTTAAATTTTTTCCAAAACAGCAAAGAGATGGATTTGCATGATTTAATGTAAACATGATCAGTTCAAGATTGACATCAAATATGTTTTTTAATGCAAAAAAAAGACTGTCAAAAATTACAGGAAACAGATAACTAGATGAAGCTTAAAATTCCTTAAATGTATTTTTAGCTTTAAAATTAGGTTACAAAAAATTAGTCCAGAAGTTCTAGCTAACATAGACCCATTTAACCTGGCTCACATGCTCACTTTGAACATTAGAATTTAAGATGCCATTTCTACACTGAAAAAAAGAAAATGGAGCTCTAACTTAAACAAATTGCTTCAATTGGTAACAGGTATTTGAATTAAATTCAGCAAACTTAATATATTTACTTTTTTGATTGAAAAATGTAATAAAGTTACTTGGATAAACGTAATTAAATTACTTGTTAGCAATTGAAACAATTTATTTAAGTTAGAGCTGCATTTACTTTTTTTAATTTTTATATGTTAATAAGTCCCTGTATGCTGCACTGAACTTGAAACGAGGGAATAAAAAAAAAAAACTTGCCTTACTAGGTGTCATTGTTCAGAGCTGAACTCTCTGACAGACGGTGGCTGTACAACAATTCACATGACAACACCGTATTGAACTCTGATCTGATCTGTTTGAAGGTTTTGTCCCACTTGTCTAAATATGCTGTTGTCAGAGAAACCACACAGGTGCTGCCTTTATCAGAAGAAAGCCTGCATTGTCTCAGAATCCAACTTCCCCAGTACTAGTGTGTGATACACAACTAAAAAAAAAGACAAAAAAAAACTGCATGGAATACCCTTGAATATAAATCTTCATCATAAAATGCATTTGAACTAGAAGGTTCAAAATGAGGAACAGCCCTCTTCTTGTGGTACCCACCAACTTTCTCATGCACATATGGAATGAAAAAAATTAAATGACTGAAATCACTATGAAATAAATAATAATAATAATAATAATAATAATAATAATAATAATAATAATAATAATAATAATAATAATAATAATAATAACAATAATAATAATCTACATGGACAAAAAACAATTGTCAATGAAATTGTGAAAACTGAATCAATGTCCAATTCTAATTATTTCATTTTCCTTAAAAAATTGAGCTCTAATTTTCCTCAGAATTTAATCTGATCAATTTTTATTTGAAAATATTTTCACAAAGTCAGCTTTTCATTAAATTTTTCCCAGTGGCTTATTGTAGTGGAAGAATTATTTCAAGATTAGTTCTTTTCAGTGATGAATAATTATTAGTAAGAGCAGCAGAGGAATATTTTAGAATGTTGCAGAGTGATTAACATTCTTGTTAAATGTCATGGATATTTTACCTACTCTGGCTCAAGTGGAGGACACTGCTATCTTTGTTATGTCTGTAGAGTAGTTCACTCTGATTTAAGTTCAGAGAGCTTGTGGAGAGGGAGTCACACTCCTGTCTAGAAGGTGGAGAGATTTTCCCTAAGAGAGCAATTCCCTAAGTGGAGCAATTCCCTAAGAGATGGGTTTCTGTTCAGGTCCGAATAAATATGTTCAAAACTCCACCTGAGACTGAATCATCCTTATCCTCATCTACATCTATATGGAATTCTGCCATCTCAGTTTGGCGCTCAACGTGGCCTTAAACAAGCGGATTAAGTGGACAGAGATGGATTCTCTCCAGCGTCCGAGCGTCGGACACCACAGGAACCAGTGGTCGCTGCCTGAAGAAAATCTTAGTTCTGGCATGAGGATGTTCCTGAAATAATGGCTGGGACCCTGAGAAATCAGCAGTTGAGAGTCTTTACTTACAATTTTCCTGATTGTTTACGTTGCGGACAGAGTTTGGGCGAGGAGTTCGGAGCGAGTGGACAGAACCGCTCTTTTCCATCGATCTGAGCCTGAAGAGGAAGACCCAACTTGCTGCCAGAAACATAGGGTGATTTGTTTATTTCCACTGTTGTTTTTTTCCGCTTCAGTCACTGTCTGACCATGGAGGAGTTTGGGAAGGAGAAGACTGGACAGTAAGAGAACAACAGAAAAAAAGGGGGAAAATACTGTGGTGATGACTGGGGTTATGTTATGCTCAATCAGCTTTTGGAGTTTGTTTTTTTAAGGCATTCGTTTTTATACTCGGATGCTCATTGCAATGAAGATTTGCTTGCTACTGATACACATTTAAATAGTCTCCTTAGAGCTCCATACACTTAGAATAAATAATTGTTTTCCGAAGCAGCTGATGCAGATGACAGCTTTGTGCATTACGTCATTGTTTTTCAATAGTATAGTTTTTTTTCTCCTTAGAAAGGGGGGTGGTCCTGGATCAGGATGTGTACGATGGAATGTTACTGTGCCAGATACGTTTCCATCTAATGGAGTTAAAATATGAGGAATTGCAGATATTTTGGTTTCCCTTGTACACAAGGCACAGCTGTGAACTGTTCATCAACATTTGGAGGGGCAACTTTTCACCTAGTTCCTGGGCGAATCCAAACTAAGGTTTCAGTGCAGAGGGAAAAAAAGTAGTAGAAGTAGTTAATTTGGTTTGGTGGAAGAAAAAAAAACGACTGATTGGGAACAATGACTGTTGTCAAATTATCTGTCGGTGTGTACGTCTGTCTTATTTCTACGTGTTTTTGCGTATGAATCAGAATTTGATTTGTTTTAAAGGGTCTGATCGACCGATCAGTCATCTTGTTCTGGTGTGTGAAGCTTTTGGGCTGTCAATTTAACAAATAATAAAATAGCCTCCAAGTGCTACTTTAAGATGCCATTACCATAATTGAATGTAATGCCTGTTGAATCTTGTGTATGGCTTTAACCAAATGCACATAAGATTTACCTACTTTAATGTAGCCATCTAAAGCCAGGCAGCTGGTGTTTCAGGTGTAATGCTGCATGGGGCATTATGCCTGTGGAGACTCATAAATGAAGCCCTGGTCACACGTCAAACACAAAAAAAGTTTTCATAAACAATACTGTTTAATATTCTTGTATCCTACCATTCTCTGAACTGAAGTTAGATCAGCCAGCACTAAAGTTTAAGCACAGGGCAACAAGTTTTCAAAAATATTCAACACTTCAAGACGACATGTTCTAAAGTTTGACTTTAACCCTTTGATGTGCAACATATAGTATCTACACCCCTTCTAATGCAAAACATGGGCCAAAATGACCCGCATTAATTTTCCAGGTTATTTGATTTATGAGTTTTTCTTTGTTCTGTCTTTTGAAATAAATTTCTCTCATGATTGAGTATTCTTTAAATGTCTGGTTTTTGATTACCACAGATTTCCATTTTTCCTTTCTTATTTTATGAATAAAAGTTTTTATATTGCTACATCAAAGTCATCCAAGTGCGATTTAAAATTAAAGCACTTAATACCTAATGATAATTTGTTTAAAGTATTTTAGCAGTAAGTGGGGCCAAACATTTATGTATTCAATATTTGCAACATTATTTTCATTTGGTCACACATAACATGGCTATTGGGTTTAACTTTATCAGTATGGTGGCCTTGTCAATTTCATTTTGCAGATCCACAAACCGCGCCCGGAAGGCCACATCCCAACTCCCCACCCGCAACGAGGGTCAAACCACTAAAGTTGGTGAATTCTCCTTTATCAGTGTTTCTCCACTTTTTTGCTGTGGCTGTGCTTCACCCCTCTAAGTTTGTGCATTTTAGAACTTCCTCAGTGATGTTGCTTATGAACATATCCTAGGGCTCTTTTGGTGATACAGCTGCTGGAGATCCTCATCCTCGTGCGATCCTACTTTACTCAGACTACTCGTCTGAGATTCCTCTTCAGAGGATTCATCAGATGAGTTTTCTTAAACTTGACAGGACTCTTCTTCATGCAGGGAAGCTGGATTTCCAGACACCTCCACAGCACCAGCTTGATCCTGTGGCAAATATTCTGGATCATCAGAAATATCAAACTTTGAATCTGTAAAAATGGCCTCATCTTCATATAGCTCTTTCTGCAGCAGTTCTGCAACCTTCTCTGCAGTAAAATCTGCAAACAGCTATGCTCTGGATAAAGAAAATCAAAAGCACAATATTTTCAGATGTACATTAATATACAGTACATACACTTATTTTGCTGACTTGGCTAAGTAACTGATTATTTAGCCAAGTAGCCTAAAAAAAAAAAAAAAAAAAAAAAAAAAAAAAAAAAAAAACTTAGTTAAGTATTTCTTAAATTAGATAAATCTGTCAGCACCCTCCCCCACCACTAGCAATAATTTCTAAAATGTTCTTACCATCAAAATAAGCTATACCTAAAAAAAAAAAACTTATGTACAGTTTACAATTTCCATCAAATATGATTTGATGTAGTGTTAGACTGATTTAAAACTATACTTAAAGCGAGAGAGTAAAAAAAAAACAAATCTGTGCCGAGTTGTGAACTGTGGTTCGTTTCCGACCCATGTGTGTAAAGTTGAGGTAGAAATACAAAAGCTGTGCTTGTCCATACAGTAAGGAAAAAAAAAGTAAAATAATTTACCACATACTTTGAAGAGTAACTGAAAATTAAATTTAAAAGATATGTTCTAGAAACACTGCGCTTACAACAGAAAATTGCTATGCGTCGTTTTGGACCCATGTTGCACATTAGCGGGGTGTGATACAAAAAGAAAAATGTTTGGTCTAAAGTTAATTGAGGAACACTTTGACTACTGGATGATATTTATTGCATAGATAAAACACTCAGCCAGGTCACTTTTAACCCATCTTGTGCAAAGGGTTAACTGCTTGAGTAACCACAAGTACATTCAATGCAGACCCTTTAGCGTGCAGGCTGCCCAAAAGCCTCATGTATCCATTTCACAAGGTTCTCTTTTTTTAGGCTTAAGTTTTTTCCCCCCCCACACTCCACTGAAATCTGCAACTTTAGCCTACCTTAATGTAGGCACTTATTTGAGCAAATTGGTCATAAGGTTGACCAACTTTCACATGACTTCAGCTGCAATGGCCAGATTTTTTTAAATTGTGGCGCCAGTCTCACACCTATCGAACAGCATCTCAAAAAGGGGCCTTTTCCATCAAGCTTGTTTGGTGCCAGAGTGGCTTAGAACCAGTACTCTGCCTAGGACCGACTTGAAGCTGGACCAGAATGATACTCAAAAAGAACCAGTTTCTTGAAGACTAAAGTTTTATTCCACCATTTAAGGAAAACTGAAACAAGACGTGACCCAATTTCATTGATATTCATGTACGTAAACATTGAGCAAGTTTCTAAATTAAACCATTTCTAGTTTTGAGGGCTACATCATGGACCTAACGTGATAGAGACCCTGCACATTTACCTCCAAACTTGATGCCGCCCAATTATCAGCTCTTGACAATGCACAAGAGCATGTTCAATACATGTTTAAATCCAGAAGAGTGGCAGCACAAGCAGCTTTTTAATTCTACCATTAGTTTTTAAAACCTGGCATTTGTGATTCTTGCGTTTTTCTCCACATGTGGGGGTATACAATTGTGTTGCAACACATTAGATGATGTTCTGACGCAGCACCAACTATGGGTCATGTCAGTGGAGGATAAACACTTTAAATGAACCAGCGAAGCTCAGGCTCTAGCACCCAAGCCAGCCATAGCCTAGTCTCAAATTAACCACAGGTCGAACAGACAATTTTTTGAAGACATTTTTATTTATGAAATACAGAGTAGCTTCCGGAGGCTTAGACTTCAGCTAGTTTTGACTGCAGGAAAGAGGGAAATTAGTACATCATACTAAGAGGCGTAGTTCAGACAGTGATTAGAGGCAACCTCACCTGGTCATTTGGTGTCCTTTAGATCCACTCCCAGGGTTCTGTGGCACGCCAGGTTGAGGAATGTTGTCAAATACATCCTGGGTGTATTTGGAGTCAGAACGGAAGTCTCGTGCTCGCTGGTAGCCACTATTCGTGTGGACGATAAGGGATGAAGGGTACAAAGGGCGGGTTGCAACCATTCCCAGAGGAACCTGGGGAGAGCTCCAGTGAGACTGCAAGAGAGGACGACTGTCGTCAGGGCTCAGGCCCAGCAGGTTGGCGATCATCTGAGAAATTCCTGCATCTTGGGTGGCAGAAAAGCCAGCACCAGAGAAGCTGCTTGTAGAACCAGAGCCTGTATTAAAGCCAAAAGAACTGCCACCATCTGATCCAGTGCTGAAACTAGATACACCAGACCCGGCACTTCCTCTTCTGTGACCAAGACCTCTGGAGTGGTAACCTCCACTTTGACCTAGCCACAAAGCAAAGTCAAATTACTTACAATTAGAGCAGCAATAGTTGGCGTTTCAAGCAGCATTATTGTGCATTTTAGATGAACCTGTATACTTGCCTTTTTGTACAGGGGAACATGCAGCAAAGCTGAAGAGCAGCAGACACAGCCAAGAACACCTGTTTCACAGAAAGGTCTCAGTAAATGCATGAGCATCCATATGAACCTCTTAAAATATGGTTTCAATGCTCACCTGAATAAATCCTGAACCTTCATGTTGGGCATCTAAGATCACAGCAAAGTTGAAACAGACTAATGACCCCTGAACGTTAAAACTTTGGGCTGTATATCGTGTGTGATTGGAGCCAGCTTTATACTGTGAACTCAACTGCTTTAATCACTCTCATCATGTTCACCTGGAGCCTCAAAGCGCCACAATCACATCTCATTTCTCTCTGTTTTGGAACCTGTTGGGAGTAAATTTACACAGCCACAGCCCATGAAATAAACCGTAAATATTGGCTTTTATTTCAGCTCTGTTGTATGGAGGTTGGAGTCATTAAATAGTATGTGGACTATTTATATTGTCTTTTAATCTGATTAATAATATGTTAATATGTTTATCAATAGGTGTAGACTTTGCTTAAGACATACAATCAGTGAAGCTGGCACTGCTATCCACAAAGATACTGTATTTATCCCTAAGTGATATTTCTTCTTCTTTAATTAATAAATTATTAAAATAGAAATAATATATATATAAGTGCATCCTGATATATCACCCGTACAACTCTATCTCTTCTAAGTGAAAATTGTTTTTAAAGAAAAAAGAAGAGATTGTTTAATTAGAATTTCATTTAGAATAATAATAAAATTTATATTATTCTATCTGATTTATAGACTAAAAATGGCTCTGGGTGGCTAAAACTCACTTTCACCTACACTACCGTTCAAAAGTTTGGGGTCACATTGAAATGTCCTTATTTTTGAAGGAAAAGCACTGTACTTTTCAATGAAGATAACTTTAAACTAGTCTTAACTTTAAAGAAACACACGCTATACATTGCTAATGTGGTAAATGACTATTCTAGCTGCAAATGTCTGGTTTTTGGTGCAATATCTACATAGGTGTATAGAGGCCCATTTCCAGCAACTATCACTCCAGTGTTCTAATGGTACAATGTGTTTGCTCATTGGCTCAGAAGGCTAATTGATGATTAGAAAACCCTTGTGCAATCATGTTCACACATCTGAAAACAGTTTAGCTCGGTACAGAAGCTACAAAACTGACCTTCCTTTGAGCAGATTGAGTTTCTGGAGCATCACATTTGTGGGGTCAATTAAACGCTCAAAATGGCCAGAAAAAGAGAACTTTCATCTGAAACTCGACAGTCTATTCTTGTTCTTAGAAATGAAGGCTATTCCATGCGAGAAATTGCTAAGAAATTGAAGATTTCCTACAACGGTGTGTACTACTCCCTTCAGAGGACAGCACAAACAGGCTCTAACCAGAGTAGAAAAAGAAGTGGGAGGCCGCGTTGCACAACTGAGCAAGAAGATAAGTACATTAGAGTCTCTAGTTTGAGAAACAGACGCCTCACAGGTCCCCAACTGGCATCTTCATTAAATAGTACCCGCAAAACACCAGTGTCAACATCTACAGTGAAGAGGCGGCTGCGGGATTCTGGGCTTCAGGGCAGAGTGGCAAAGAAAAAGCCATATCTGAGACTGGCCAATAAAAGAAAAAGATTAAGATGGGCAAAAGAACACAGACATTGGACAGAGGAAGACTGGAAAAAAGTGCTGTGGACGGATGAATCCAAGTTTGAGGTGTTTGGATCACAAAGAAGAACGTTTGTGAGACGCAGAACAACTGAAAAGATGCTGGAAGAATGCCTGACGCCATCTGTTAAGCATGGTGGAGGTAATGTGATGGTCTGGGGTTGCTTTGGTGCTGGTAAGGTGGGAGATTTGTACAGGGTAAAAGGGATTCTGAATAAGGAAGGCTATCACTCCATTTTGCAACGCCATGCCATACCCAGTGGACAGCGCTTGATTGGAGCCAATTTCATCCTACAACAGGACAATGACCCAAAACACACCTCGAAATTGTGCAAGAACTATTTAGAGAAGAAGCAGGCAGCTGGTATTCTATCGGTAATGGAGTGGCCAGCGCAGTCACCAGATTTGAACCCCGTTGAGCTGTTGTGGGAGCAGCTTGACCGTATGGTACGCAAGAAATGCCCATCCAACCAATCCAAAATGTGGGAGCTGCTTCTAGAAGCGTGGGGTGCAATTTCTCCAGATTACCTTAACAAATTAACAGCTAGAATGCCAAAGGTCTGCAATGCTGTAATTGCTGCAAATGGAGGATTCTTTGATGAAAGCAAAGTTTGATGTAAAAACAATCTTATTTCAAATAAAATCATTATTTCTAACCTTGTCAATGTCTTGACTCTATTTTTTATTCATTTCACAACGTATGGTGGTGAATAAGTGTGACTTTTGATGGAAACGACAAAAATTGTTTGGGTGAGCCCAAACTTTTGAACGGTAGTGTAGTTGGAAAAAAAAATGTCCTGGACCATTTTTGCCCTCATTTCTCTTGCTAATTAAACTCACAAGATTATTCAGCACACAGCAACAACATCCAGAAAAGAGTTTTTTGGGAACTTACTCATTGGAATGCGGTAAGAGTTTTCTGTTATTATTGAATTGGTGATCAACAGGTACAGGAGCCAATCAGAGGGAGCCGTTCATTTTTGTTTTAGAAAACCAATTTGAAAGAAAATATTGGGCATCAGTTTAAATGCCAGGAGAAGTGCAGCACTATGCAAAGACAAACTCTGATTTTTCTTAAATTTCTCTTCCAAGGAGTCAGTTTTTTTATGTAGATCAAGGGATTTCTGAAGGCTTTTTAAAAGCTGGTATAGATTCTCAGTCAAGAAGCCTTTTGGATGTGAGACGAAGCGTTTTCAACACAAGAAAACTCCAGTTTTTCTCTTAGGTTCAAGCCAGCGAGTTTCCCAGTGTATTATTCAGTGTGACGTTAAAAGTATGGAAGACAAAAAAGAACTTACAGGTCTTGTTCAACCCCTGAGATTGGAAAAAAAATTCTGCCTGAATGATTCCCAGGTCAGAGTTATCTGGGCTAACAAACACTGGCACTGGACTGAATGAGAGTGAAAAAGCAAAAAAAAAGTTAAAAGAAAAATGCTGAAAGACCTTCGAAAAGGAACCATAGAATAACTCACATTTAGACTATCACAGGAACATCAGTATCCATCATTTCATCCATTTTATACACAACTTATCCGTAACGGGTCGCACAGGGGGAAGATATGATTTAATATTAGTTTTGCAGAAATGAAAATAAACAGAAAGGGGGATTAATGAACTTTCAACAGCCACCTTGCAAACCCTAGAAATCCATTAAATTAATGTAAATAAAACTTTAACCAGTTATTGTTCCTCAATATTTTGCTTATTCAGCCCATCTGTCTTATTTGAATTAAACGTAAACTAAAAATCTGCATAAATCTTATTTTATTGACCACTTTCTGCCAAAGGTTTTTATTAGCCTATATATCAAAAGTTTTATTTCCATTATCTTGGTCCCACCTTTCTGTCAAAGATAAATCATCTTCAAGTTCATTCTCACCTCAGTGTTGCAGCTCTTTAGATGTCATTTTTCAAATATACTGTATCTTTAATAATCTGGAAAGAGACATCTTACGCCCCCAGATGCAGTTATCAAGCAGACTGAAGAACAGACGAGTCCATCTGCAGCTCCTCTTGATCTCTGCTGCCGTGCTTTAAGGGCGGCCTCCGCACATCATTCGCACTCTCGGACCGTCCCTGATTGCTTAAGTGGACTTTTATTTGTGCTAGGGTATCAAAGAGCTCTTTTGATCACTGCTGGTTTCAGTGTGAGGACATACATGTTCAAATCTCCACTTCAGTAAAGACTCTTTCAGTTGGCTGCTATCTGAGTGGGTCAGAAGAACAGTTTCTTAACGATACTGATTGCCTTAAATATTCAGTGTTTAGGCAGAAACAGCTTTAAAATGGGCAACTAAATTACAATATCCTCCTGTAAACGCAAACCCTCTCAATTTGATTTGCACTCACACTAAAGCCGTTTTTGCATATGATCTTTTTTTTTTTTTTTATACCAGTTTGTGAAGCTGTGAGAAGGCTGAATAATGACAGCTGGCAGTGTCGCTTTAAAAAAAAAAAATGAACAAATGCTATGTAGGGAAATCTGTATCTCCGATATCCCATCACAACCGGTTGATTAAGCAGCATACTTGTTTGAAAAGTAAGCAAAATAGCATTATTCTTGGGAATAAGTTGAGCATTGCACCTACTCTAATCTAACTGAAAGACTCTCGTGTTTCGGTTAAGTTTGCAAGGAAGACAACATTTTACACAGATTTCTCTAGAAGTTGACGCAGAAATAACATGATAGATTTGGGAGAGCCAAGCGGCCCAGTGGGGGGCTTTTGTGTCAGGGTTAGGCCATAATAAATATTTTAAAACACAGTTGGAGACTGAGGCCTCATTCTTATGGAAAAGAATTCTACCAAATCAGACAGCTAAAGAGTTCATCCTTTCAGACACACCAAAGTTTAATTTTGCAATCCAAAGAATCTGTCACTACAGTATTCATTGCAGACTCATCTTAGAGTGTCACTTGCATTACACTTCTCAAAACCCAAGACAAATATTTCAATTTATTGAGTAAAAGTTTACACTAAGCTGAGTAAGCACCAAGGGCAAATCCTACCATCAATTTCACCAGCAGGTAAAGATTTTAGAATGCAAGTAGGTTTTTCAGTTGAGACAGTGAGGTGACCTCACTGAGTCATTTGGTGTCCTGTAGTTCCACTGAGGAATGTTGTATATGTCCTGGGTATATTTGGAGTCAGAACGGCAGACTACACAGGGCAAGTTGCAACCATCCCCAGAGGAACCTGGGGGGTATTCCATGAAGTGAGCTAATTCCAAAAGCCAGGCTTACTTGGATAATCCTAGCTCAATTTTCCCAGATTCGGTTCCACAAACAAGGCTGACCTGAAGCCTTACCAAGTCACTATAGCAACAAATGCTCTTGGACAAGCCTCCTCCATGGGAGGCTAACTGTAAGGGTTTATTTTAGCTTGATCAAACGATTGGACGATCCAGTTGATATCACTCTGTGGGGCTGGTATTCTGCTGCTGCTCTCTCACTCACTACACCCACGCTCCAATATAAAGTTATTAAATCGGTTGCAGCAGCCGCAGTTTTCTTTTTGGTGGTTAAATTATGCAATGGAATGCAGGTCTTATCTTTTAATATGTAGTTCTAAATATTTAATCAAATGATTTTACTTTTACCATTTTGAAAATCATTAGCGTATTTAAGCTTTTTCTTTGCTACCAGAAACTTTGTTTCACCAATGTTGCACTTACAACAAGCAATATTAATTACAAAAATATCAATTGTGTCTAAGATGAAGCCATAGAAATCAACATGCTGTCCTGTCTAAATGTGTTAAACAACCTTTAAAAACACAGATGTAAATCTAAATACTGTATTAATGTAATTTTACATTTTAAAGACTTTAAACTGTTATTTAACTTAAATATTTTTACACCTTTTCTTAAATCATGTTTTAACACATTTAACCTGTCAGATATTTTCTGTCATGTGATATATTCTGGTCACAGCAGTCTCCAGATTATTTTGGCCTACTCAACAAGTTAATATGATTTAACATGAATTTAGAAGTTTACTGTTAGAAGCGATTCTCAGCACACAGTGTCACACTCTAAACCATCCAATAAAGATTATAACACAATGCAACCTGATGAGCTTTTCTATGCAGCTGTGTTCCCCATATTGGTTATGATGTATTTGTGACGCTCATAGGCTGCATTAATAAATCTTTGAGACTGGGGGAAGAACGGGTTCCTTTCCTTCCATTCTCACTTATCTAGCATGGATTGACAGGGGCTTTCTTTTGACGTACATGAGCCTCACTTGTTAAACCTCCCTTTGAATCAGCGCTGACTGAATTCAGCTGAGCGTCGTTTGTGAAACAGAAAAAGCCTGGAGTAAGATATGGATTAAGATAATTTGAGCAAGGATACTTCACATGAGCCTCAATTTCATGAGCTTGCTTCATGGAATACCATACACAAGGAAAAAAAAAAAAAAAAAATTGGTTCCTTAAACCAATAAACGATTTAAAACAGACTCGATTTAGGCTTCATGGTGCAATTTGAAAAAAAAAAATATATATATATATATCAGAAGCAGAACTTGAGCTGGACGTCACAGAAAGCCATTTACAAAACTCATGTATTGAAGTCTGACAAACAATTTATACAAATGCCCCCACCCCAAAAGGCCTTAAAATGCCGTGGGGGACCAAAAAAAAAAATAAAAACTTTAAAAAAAAAAAACTCAAATTCAAACACAAGCCTGGATTTTAGAATCATGGCCAGGGGAATTTAGGATCACTTCTAATTACAGAATATATTATTTTCCCCAGTTCAGCCTTACTGAAGATAGTCAAAAGCAAGTTCCACTCTTATTTGCTTCAAGTAAACACTGAAAGAGACAAAAGCATCCAGTGGGTGGCAGCAGAAAACAACTATAGAAGCAGAGCAAGCAGACAGCAGTGGGGGCTGAAGCTGGATTTATTAGAATGTTTAACTAAAGTATATGAGGGAATTTAAACAAGTAAGGTCAAAGGGGGCAATGTTTAATATTCAAAGAGTTCGTCTCCCACCCCTTTCTTCTAAAGGAAAGACAAAAACATGAGACATATGTTCCATTTAAAAAAGGTTTCTCTTAACTTTTCACCTTTATAGAACAAATAGGTTCTGTACAAGAAGGCATTTCTGTAGTCCAGATACACTATGGTTATCTAAATTGGGTTTGTGGTTGCCCTTTGGAACCCAGCTGTGAGGGGCTCCCAGCTTGCTCAGATCTGAGAATATCAAAAGTATCTTGCATGTACTTTGAGTCAGAATGAAAGTCTCTTGCACGTTCATAGCCACTGTTGGAATTGATGATGCGAGATAAAGGGTACCTAAGACGTCTAGAAGGTCTTAGGAATACATTATAGGTCCAAGGATTGCGAAGCTGCTGATGATTAGGCTTGAAGTGAATTAGCTCAGCAATCATCTGAACAATACTTTTATCAGATCCAAAATCTTTGCCGGTGGGAGTAGAACTGGCTCGAAAGCTAGAGGGAACTCCACCAGTGAAGTCTGTACCAACACCAAAATTGTAGCCTTCACCAGTATGACCAAAACCTAGAATATAATAAATAAAATACTATTAGTTGTTCAAACCAGAGTTCCACATATCCAAGTTAATTTTGCTACTATACATGCTTAAGTAAAAGAAATATGCCCATACTTACGGCTTTTGGCAGGATAGCAGACAACAATGTTGAAGAGAAGGTAACAAATCCATAAGATTCTGATAAGAGAGACTTCCCTATAAGTACAAAGAGAGAATCCCAAAGTTATCAAACACATGACATTAAAACTCACCTCCAAACACATTGAAACTCCATGTTGCACCAAATAAACAAGAGGTTTAGGGCAGAAACAAGTCAATTGATGCACTGTTTTATTGGTCCTTCAGCTGCCTCAATTAGCTTCACCTGATGCCTTTTAGCACCATTATTTCTGCTGGTCTTGATTCAAGTTGACCTGGGGTCTGTTCCAGAAAGCAGGGTATGTGAGGTAACCGGATAAGCTTGAGGGTAAGTTTGTTGATAACCTCAACTTTTGGTTCCAAAAATGGAGGTATCTTTCAAGGTATGCTAGTAACCATAGCAACTTAATCTCTGAACATAACCAGCTCCAGACCAGGTTATGTTCTAGGTAAGTTTGTTATAGAGAGGGTTGTGAGCATGGTGTGAAATTTTAAATGATGATTCTGTGGACTTGGATGTAAAGATTGTACTACATTTTGTCAAAATAACTTAGAAACTGTAGGACAACGTCTATTATATGTTAAAAACAAACAAAAAAAATATTTCACAAACGTGTTAGTAACATGTAAGAGTATTTCAAATAAGATTACAGAGCACATTATATGAAGCTGAATGAAATAATCCTGCATTGTGAAACAATGACTACTGCTAAGTGCATTAAAGCCTTTATGTGGCAGCAATGATAGTTGTTGAGTTGGGATATATTAGTATATGTTGTAAACTTCCATTTAACAAAGCCAAAGGAAAATGATAGATTTAGTGTCCCAGGAAAGACATCAACCACTGTTCAGCCTTTATTAAGGGACAGAGCCAACTCTTCATCTGGATGAGGGGAGATGGTGGTGGCCCCCCCAACAGTTAGATGGGCCTCAGCCTTCTTTTGGTTAGCTTCATGACTGGGAGAATGCACAAGAAATACTTAATAGGCCTACAGCAATCCAGTAAATATTTGATTTCAATCTTACCGTTTTGGAAAATCTTTTTGTGTTTCATTTTGACTTGGGACAGAGTTCTTCTGGCTCAAGATGGATTGTATCTAATTAAGTTGGAGGTCAATATATGTCTAAGTCAATGTACAATATTATTATACCCTCAACAAATTGGTGGTAAAAGAAAGTTATTTTTTAAATAATGATCCAACATACAATCATACATACATACTTTCATTATGATTGGCTTGAATTCCTCATAAACTAATTCTTTGAAGTATTCTGCCTCTTTTTTCTCTTCAGTTTCCTTTGTGATTCGAGAATTTGGTGATCCATTGAAGATGGTCTTTATGTTTCAAGGTTTCCAGCCCTGCATCTGAATACCCCTACTATGCCTACTACATAGCAGGCGAAATGTAGTAAGCGAGTGATGTAGTAGATCCGAATCTCTAATATGGAGTACTAGGCATAAAGTTTCCGGATTTGTACTACCACCACCACAGTAAAAGCCACTGTACTCTACGCTATCCCACAATGCAGCAGAAGCCCCAAAATCGTAGAAGGAGAGTGACGTTGACTACCGAGGACAGGACACCAGGCGACGTAACATAACATAAACATCTGGTAAAATGGTGGAGCAGTACGACCGATTTCATGACTACTACTCACTCGCTTTCTACGCAGTATGTACTGCATCAACGGGCAAATAGTAGCTACTATGTAGCATGCAGTAAATACTATAGGATTCGGATGCAGAGCAGGAGTAGGTTGATTGATCTGATTCTTATCTCCTTTCTGGAACTGACATACTCAGGCTAGGCAGGTTTTGGGTTGATTAACAGAGACTTCAGAGTTTACGTCATGGTAAGTTAACAAAGTCATGAGAAACTTTTACCAAAACTATAATCACTGTCTTTTAAGAACCTGGGCATGATTTTTGACTCTGAGCTGACTTTTATACCACACATTTAAAAACATTACTAAAATAGGTTTTTATCATCTGAAGAACATCGCCAAAGTCTGCCCCGTTCTCTTTTGGACCAACATGGAGACAATGATGCATACTTTTATCACCAGTAGAATTGATTACTGTAATGCCCTGCTTTCTGGTCTTTCCAGAAAGAGCATATTTAGTTTACAACTCCTACAAAATTCAGCAGGATGTGTCCAGGAGGCAGGAGCACATTACACCCTTCTTAACATCATTTAATTTGCTCCCCGTATGTTTAATAATCATCGTAAGGTTCTTTTAATGGTCTTTAAGTGTCTCAATGGTCTTGGCCCTTAATGTTTTTAAATCGGCGGGGAGGGATGGAAATGTGGTTAATGTGGGGTCATTTTAGTCTGTAAAGCACTTTGATATGCATTTCTTGTATGTAAAGCGCTTTATATATAAAGTTTGATTTGATTTCTTGTGAGTTTTTGTCTTTTAATTTAGTACTTCAGCAATTATCATTAAATTTAAATATTTTAAATCAGCAGGACGTAGCTTTGTGAAAAAATAGCAGGATTTATAAAACAAAACTGTAGATAGCTGCTGTTAATGATAGAGTTGATGATAGGTTGCCTATCATCTGACTGATAATGATGATGAAAGTACTGACTGTTAAACCTTTTATTTATTTATTTATTTATTTATTTATTTTTCTGATCAAGATGTAACAGTTTATGAAGATATTGTCTTAAACCCTGACCGACGTGCCTCCTCTGATGCCACTGTGTTATGGATATAAATACATGTTATTTTGATTTTATATAATTTATAAAATTTGATTGCTTATTTTTGTGGTCATGTTACGACCAAAAGGAGGGAGTGTTATGGAAATCTTTATTGCAAACTATTCATTACTCACAGTTCCTAGATAAAGATATTGCTTATTTTTCTCAGTTATTGCTGAGTTAATATTAGTTATGCTGATGCATTTATAAGTTTGATTCTATTACTCAAGGTCTAGATAAAATATTGCTGTACTGATTTGATCCATGTACTGCAAGAAGCTAGTTCTCTCATACGACACATCCCGTATTGCCTCATGAAAAATCTTGTTATTACTTGCTGACATATCCCATGTTGTTCTGTGATTGATCTTGTGATTATCCTCTGATGCATAGAGCAGAGTGTTCGTTATCTTCCCATAACTGCTGAAACGGCTACTACCCTGTATGATGTGCGTTGTTCTCCCAGAGCTGAGGAGCGAACCGATCAGCAACAAATCCAATAGGGTGTGGTTAAATCAATATATATATATATATATATATATATATATATATATATATATATATATATATATATATATATATACATATATATATATTAGGGATGCACCGAAATGAAAAACTCTTGGCCTAAACCGAAAATGAAGAAAACTAAGGCCGAAAACCGAAACACCGAAAGAAATGATTGTCAATAATTAGAACCATAGAATTTATGGCTATGATGTGTACTAACCTCACTAAAATAAAGGCATTGCAATAAATCAGTTACAAAACTATGAAGATATTTATTTAGCACTGACATAACAACAATGCACAATATAAATTGTATTAATGAAGTTTCGGCTGTGTTGTTTCGGTGATTTAGGTCTTTCGGCCGAAAACAGAAAATGCACTTTTGGGTCATTTTTGGCCGAAAATTTCCGGTGCATCCCTAATATATATATATATATATATATATATATATATATATATATATATATACCAGTGAAGGCTCCATCTGTTTAGGTATGTATACTGTATACATTTTATTTATTCTAATTTTATCTACAGTATATATTTAAACCTTTAAATATTTTTTGTTTTCTGTCAAAATTGTTACAAAATGTCACAAAGTTCTTGTGTGGAAGTGTTTATAGTAAAAGCTGTTTTGCACAGAAATTCATTGCAACCGGCTTTGTTTTTGATGTTTATTTGTGAGTAGGTATTGTATGAATAGCATGAGTCAATGTAGCTTTACACGTACACACACTTTGAAACTTGCCAAAATTTTGCTAATTTGTGCGATTTGATAGCTGTCAGCCAGGCAATCATTGCATCTAATTTGTAGGTCATGAAACACTTCCAGAACCCTTAGAGCCTTTCCCACTGATGTCACAGTTTAAGCAGAGGGATGTTGTGCAACCCTATGGAATATAGTCCACACATGACAAATGAGGTAATAATCAATATTTCAGAATGATTCAAACTCATTGGTGTGTGATATCTGAGTTTTAATTTTTTGACTACAAATTTCACCTCATCATTCCTCCCAGTGATTATTTAAAGGATAAACTGAGATGCCACGAAGCAGAAGCACCTGCGGGTCATACCATTTACACTGATTCGGGAGGGATGGTGGGGCCCTTCAGAGCATGTAAAGGACTTTAGTTTTTTATACCAAACCAGTGCCTAACTACAAGTTTAGTTTTGCATAGGACCTTTTTTATTGGTACATAAATCTTATCCAAATGTGCATGTATAGAAAACTGACTTCTAAGGGCCCCCGCCCTGCCTCGGGGCCCTGGGTACGCGATACCCTTTACCACCCCAGTTCCCTTCTCTTGAGCTGAGCTGAGATGTTTTCTACATTATTAATATCTGGAGAGTGAGAATGTCATTGAACAAGGTTTAGTTTGGGTTTGTTGAATCCTTTATGTGTTGATTTGGCCATCTGTTGAAAAATAAAATGCTCCATTTTATTTTATGTTCTTATCTTTTTTTTGTGTGCAGATTTTGTTATTTCAGTCTACTGTTAGTATGGAATGAAGTATTTCATAATATTCATCATGTCTTTTACTCAAAGTTACAGTACAGGGAACATTAAAAAGAACACAGGCATACATTTTCAGTTACAGCCACACAAGAGTGGAACTCCATTCCAGATGATATCAAGGAACTTGTCAGGATCGTGGCCTGATCGCGTGTGATTGAGACTCAAGCGCGGTAATGGGCGAGCAAGGGGAAACCAACAGTAGCAGGTTTAATCTAGTAATCCCTGAACCTGAGGACAGATAAACCGAGGAGACAGGGATTACAAGATCTAGAAAAACTGTTGGATCGAGTGATTGTGAGGATTGGGAAAATCCGCTACACCTGAAAACTAAAGACGCCTGAAGGCACGGCTGGAGAGGAGCTCAGGACATGAACAAAGTAATGTCAGAGCGGCGAGTGGGTGAGTAGCTCCTCCTTAAATAGGAAATCCTAGAGATCATGTGACCGCCATCTGACAGAACTGGCCTCATACAACCTGAGGAAAATGCATCCAATGCATATTTTGTGTCCCTTGACTTGCAGTAAAAAAAACAAAAAAAAACATTTTCCGCTACCTCTGGATTTGTAACAATGTTGCTATTGTACATAGTTAAAAGTCAAATTGATGAAATCAAATGTTTTTTTATTAAAAGCGTTTTACCAATAAATTTGGATGATGCTGTATTATGTGAACCGCTCACCATTTTTATTTTTTATTTATTTTTTATGTTTCAGTCGAATATCCTGTCAATTTCTTGTGAGCTTTTAGCAAGTATCGCTAACTTTTAAATATTTTCAATCAGCAGGACATGGCTTAGTGAAAAAATAGCAGGACCTAGAGTTCACAGAGTATAAAGATTTAACATTGTGTCCTCCCAAGCTTTGAATGGCTGAAAGGTGGGGGGACCTCCATCTTTTTAGGTATGTAGGCTATACAGGACTAAACCTCAACTTCACTACATGATTAAACCTGCAACTGAACATTCTTCGATTAACATGTTGAGACCTTACAAAATATGTCTCCACTTCAAGGTTTTAAAAAAAGCACAACATGTACTTTTATCAGCAGCCATAACTGTCAGTTCACACAGGTATGATAGATAGATAGATAGATAGATAGATAGATAGATAGATAGATGTATCTATAAATGTATGTGTGTGTTTGTGTGGTTTTTGAATTCAAGAGGGAGGGATTGATGGATGGATGGGTGGATGGATGGATGCAGTCATGGATAGCATCACATATTTGACATAGCACAATTAGTCCTAAACTGTTTTAAAAAAAGCATTTCCTCAGGCCCAAAAGGAGAAAAAAATCCTTGTGTTACTTGTTAGATACTTGTGAAAAGTTATTTATATAAATTAGAATATGTATAAGCTGCAAAACATTAGATTGTTCAGTAAAGCATGTTTCAGATAAAGAATTAATAGAAAAATCCATATTCAGATTGATCATATTTATTGATGAGACTACAAATGTTGAGCTGGATTACTGAGAAGATTTCAAGAATTTATCCCACGGTCAAGTTGGCATTCTTCATGCACAAGTTTAGGCAAATGTAGCTAAAACTAGAATAAACATGTGAGAGAAAACACATCATGTGTGCTCCACAGACCTTTGCTGGTGGCTGACTGAGCAATGAAAATTTATTAAAGGATAACCACACATTGTTGCACAACTTGTGCTCAAGATTTGTATGAATTGAAGAATCCAGGTATGGATTTGGTCTGAGATTAGGTAACTAAAAGGTGGAGCTTCTTGTTTAGTATAAATAGCTCTATGAAATGAGGACTGAAAAGGCTCTGGGACCCTCCAGTCAGAACCTAAGAAGATCACTCCAAATCATATTTGCAACCCAGTTTCACCAGGTAAAGTACAGAGAATTTGCACTAATCAAATGATAAATATATGCTATCTTCATTTAAACATTGAAAATATCTTATTTAGTCTATCTTTAATTACATTGACAATGAAACATGTTGACATGGTATGATTTTAGTTAATAATGGTAACAAGGTATCATACCTTAGAATTCTCTAGTTTGAAAAATCTTTTTTTTATTATTAAAAAGAACCCTTTAATTTCAGAATAAAAACAGATTTCTACAAAATAATGACAATTAAGTAGAAATTTGACTTAACATAGAATAAGTCATTGCATAAGTATTCACCCTTTTCAAATCAGTAATTAGTAGTTGCCACTAGCCATGGCTCATCTGAGAGCTGTCAATCAAAAGGCCACACTCCTTATTATTCATAATTTTAAGATTAAATTAAATCTAAACTTATGATTTGACATGGTGGTAAACCTGACCTATTAAACCAAAAATGTTCTTTTGATCCATCGAAATGTTTTTTCTGTTGTGAAGTTGGAATTTTTAACATGGGAGTCAATGGGAATTTGCTCCTTTTTGGTGCCAGCCCCCAGTGGATGAGGGTGGAACTGCAATTTTTGTTACTGCCAGGTATGCCTCATGTCTGACCAGTGGTGTTTGCCACTTGTATGCAAAATAATAAACGGCTTCTAAATATATCACAATTTACAGGGTGAGCAGCCCCAAAATTAGCTCTTAACCGCAGCAAATAATTATCCAAACCATTCTATATCTGAGATTGGTTATTTTTATACTTTTTGAATTTGGTAATCAACAGACTGCCACTGAATTGATGAGATATTGGGAAACCAGCACACTGTCTCAATTATGAGTGAATATCAGGCTGAACTACCACCTAAAACAAACCATTATTAATGTCAGAGAGCTGACATGAGTTACCTCAGGCTAAGGCTCCAGTTTTATTGTCTCTCATTGTAGAGGTATGCCTACAACTAAAATTACAGGCCTTTTTTAAATGGCAGAACTTGCAAAAGTTTTTTTTTCACATTGCATTTGACAAACCCATTTGTTGCTGGGTCCAATTAAGACACAATTTATGACTACGCTACTGTTAAACTGCACTTGAATTTAAATTGGGCATTGCTACTGGCTCTGCCTTTAATGCTGACTTTAGCCTTCCTGTCGCTGTGGAGAATTGAAATAATCCCACACCTTCGTAGTTAGGTGGAAATTGGAATAGTAATGAAGCGTTGACGCCCCCTGCTGGTGCATTTGGACCATTACCTTTTCAGCCCGCATGAGAGGGCATAGAGTGGAAAAAAACAAAACGAAACAATGTAGTCATTCCATATGTGTCTGGGATTTCTGAAAAACTCAGGAGGATTTTTAACAAACACAGTATCCCTGTGTATTTCAAACCCTGTGTACTTCAAACCCAGCAACACACTCAGACAGAGACTAGTACATCCCAAGGACAGAACACCACACACACACAAAAGCAACCTGGTGTATGCAATCCAATGCAATGAAGAATGCAAGGACCTCTACATTGGTGAAACCAAACAACCACTGTACAAACGCATGGCCCAACACAGGAGAGCTAACTCCTCAGGCATGGACTCTGCTGTTCATTTACATCTCAAGGAGAAAGCTCACTCCTTTGAGGACAGCAATGTCCAGATATTAGACAGAGAGGACAGATGGTTTGAAAGAGGAGTAAAAGAAGCCATCTATGTAAAAGTAGAGAAACCATCGCTAAACAGAGGAGGAGGCCTGAGACATCACCTATCTCCAATTTACAATGCTGCCCTTTCATCCCTCCCTAGAAGACTCAAACAAATTAGCCTCTAATAACAGAAACAACTGTGACTCCAACGACTGTCGTTATAACACAATAGGGCACTAATGAAGCCGAAACCTAACCTCCACCAATAGGCGGCACGCCAACGACCGTCGTTAAGACATGGAGCACAAAGGATCCAATGACATAATGATTCTTGTTCAAGAGGTTAAATAGCTGAGTCTCCACACCAGTTAGTTGGACCAGTCCCAGCCTGGTCAGCAGCGAGCATGAACTGATGAAGCCTCTTGGATAAGAGGTGAAACGTCTTCCAAGACAAATTACCAAGTCCAGTTGCGTTTGATTGAAATTTCCTTGAGATAACCATGACCTGGATGAATGAGAATATTCACAGGCTTTCAGCCCGCATGCAATTCAGTCCAATTCTCCATTACAACAGATCTTAATCATATTCCTCAAAATTTCTTTAAGAACAACAGAGCCATTAACTTAATTAATCCATAATTAACGGTACACTTTATGCATTTTCATTCAGCAATCACACTAAATCCCAACATCAGACATTGCTAAGAAGATTTATGCCAATAAATAAGCTTAAGTAAGCAGTTTATTAAGTCTGGTTACCTTCCTTAATTGGGACAGATTTATTTTACAAAGAGGTAATTATGGAATATCCCCACTGCTGCATAGCTGAGCTTACTAAAATAAATGGACAGGTCTTCTTAATTGTTAGCCATGTAAGGAGGATGAATTTCAAGCACAGTTTTTAACTTTAACACTATGGAAGGCAATTAAGGAAAATTAAGATGAACTTCAGCATCAATAAATCAATAAGAACTTGCTCTTTTTTATCTTCTTTCGATGGACAACCAAGTTACTGAAGTTGCTGCTCTTGGCCGACCATTTATGTTGGGGATGCTCTATGATGCTAACAGAGATCAAATCGTCCCAGGTAAGATTCACTTGCCACTTTATTCCCATTACTGGAATGCTTTTTTTACTTTCACAAACAACTGGAACCACAACTAAACCTGCAGTCTGAGAGCAACATGCTCTGTTTGATACATTTGGAACAAATAAGTCTATGAGATTGATTATTTTTAGATTTGTATGTCGAAGAATAATTTGATATTATATAACAGGTTTAACTAGAAGCTGAAGAAGACACAATAAATTAGAGCCCAAAAACTACTCTCTATTTTTAAGACGTTTTTTTTTTTATCTCACTACAGAGCATTTTACAGAAGTTTTTAGGCATAAAAATTAGATTAAATGAATAAATCCTTAAAGTAACAAACACACGGACATTTATCTACATTTTGTAATCTTTACACTTGACGTAATCTGTTGGGATTCTTTAATTAGAAAACCTCATAACTGATTTGAATGTTTGTATAATTATATTGAAATAACTTTTCTTGTAAAGTGCATTGAGATGACATCTGTTGTGAATTGGCGCTATATAAATAAACTGAATTGCATTGAAGTGTAAATTTACTGAAATAGGAAATTATCTTTTGGACAGAAAATATACAAGATTATAAGGCTACATTCATAAATCAAACAGAACGTTAGCTTTCCAAAAAGTATCTTTACCATGTGCTGGTATCCTGTAGTGATTTTAAAAGACGTCAGCAAGTGTGTTGCTTGCATATCGAGCAATGGCAAAAATAAGCGAATACCTTAACCAGAATGGGTGCCTTTGTCCAAGTTTAGGTGTTCAGTAAGAAAAGAAAATAACACCACAATTCACAATGTTTTTCTTTTTTTTCGGTTGCCTCAGTGCCACACAAATAGTAAACATATGGTAGCACTGGTGAAGCAGACGGAGTAAAAGTAGAATATTCACAATGAGCCAAGAAATGGAACAACACTTAAGTCAAGTACATTCATTGTTTATTTTTTTTCTTCTTCTGTGGTCTTGTTGCTTCTGGAAGGAGGAGTGGCCAGTCTAGTCATAACTCAAAAAAATAATTTGTTTTTTTAACAGCATTTCAAAGGTCTGAATTTATTTGGGCCAAATAAGTCATTTGGTTTTTCACTATCTGCATGTGAGCCCACTGACAGAAAATGTCTATGGATAATGTAATCTTCCAGGTCTGTTTTTCTAAAGTTTCCAACAATTCCCGAAACAATGTTTTTCCCCTCAAAGCTTAGAAGTGGACCCATTCTAAAAATGTAAATATCTAACCTTTTAATAAAGATTCTAACTATTTTATAGATTGGGTAATTTTCTACTGATGCCATTGATGGCAAAACATAGAACCCAAAAGAGGAGCAAGAACATATCTTCATTTCTTGTTTCAATATTATAACTGTGTTAAGTTCAAATTTTGTATTTTATGTTTTCAAGGTGTCACACTGTGGAATGACAAAACTCTACAGAACATGATTGTGGAGAATTCTCAGCATAGCAGTGATTTTAAAATCACCTCCTCTGACTCCATGGAGGAGAAATCCCATTCACTGGATGTTAACGCCTCTCTGAAAGCCAGTTTAATGGGTGGTCTGATTAAAGTTGGAGGATCTGCAAAGTATCTGAATGATCAGAAGAAACCCTTCATCAAAGCAGAGTAACCTTTCAGTACAAAGCTACCACCATATTCAAAAAGCTCCATTTGTTTGATGATGAAATGAAGAAGCAGCTGAAGATAGATAATTACACGAAGCCTATGGCCACTCATGTTATCACTGGCATCCTTTATGTTGCAGATGCTTTCTTTGTGTTGGACTGTGAGAAGCTGGACACAAAATTCCTTGAGAAGATTGAGGGCAAACTCCAAGCTACCATAAACAAGTTACCCTCATTCAATTTGAGTGGGGAGGTTGACCTCAAACTGTCTGATGAAGAAAAGGCCGTGACTGACACATTTTCGTGCACATTTTATGGAGACATGATCCCTGAGAAAAATCCCGCATCTTTTAAGAATGCATTGCTGACATATATAAATCTTCCCAAACTGCTGGGGGGGGGGGGGCAGCACAGTGTTCCACTTAAGGTCTGGATGATGCCCCTGAAGAGTTTCGATCCATCAGCTTCTGAGATGAAAATATCACTTAGTACTGGACTTTTGGGAAAGGCTCTAAGGGTTCTGGAAGAGTTTCATGACCTACAAATTAGATGCAGTGATTGCCTGGCTGACAGCTATCAAATTCCACGGATTAGACAAAATTTTGGCAAGTTTCAATCAACAGTGTGGTGCGAAGGGAAACTTCGAGATTTTATTGCAAAGAAGATTCCAGGCATCAGGACTGGAAAGGAAGATGAAAAGGACGTGTTGACAATCTTGGATGAAAAATAAAAGTCTTTGTTCAATTCAGACAAATTAAAAAAATTGATGACAAACATAGAGAGAGAAGTCAGTGTGATCAAGTCCTGTGTTGAGGCGATGGAAGGAGCAAAGATCCTCCCAAAAGAGTCCAATTTAGTCGAGGAGTTCCTCAACCCTGAAGTAGAGGATGGTCTATGCTTTGCTTTTACTTCCCTTAAAACTACAGACCCTTATCGTCAGGAAATGACAGAGTACCTGGATACAGAGGCTACAGGGAATGTCAGTCCATCCACTGATGACCCCTGGTACTTCTCATCAGAGGTGATAACAGCAATGAGAGAAAAAGCCTAAGAGATTTGTGAACTTGCAAAGGGTCTGAAGAACAAAGAAAAATACAGATTTGTAGTGACAGCCATTGAAAACAAAAAATACAAACGAGCAACCATCTACCACTACAGGAACACCAAGCTGATCACAGAAGACTTCCAAAAACCTACTTTCCCTGATGGGAAAAAAATAACAAAAATAAGAGATCTGCTGTGGTGTAATTCACTGTTCATGGTTTTCAAGTTTTCTCTGACCAACTTAGATTTTAACCTATCTGTCAATAAGAAGTGCTCTTGAAAAAAAAAGAAGCTAATGGTGTATTTGTAATGCAAGGCAAAAGATAAAAGAACTTCCTCCAAAAGAGAAAAGAATAGCAGAGTATCTGGTAACATGTACAAACATATTCCAAAAGGTTAGACAGATTTATTATTTTAGAGAAAAAAAAAATCATTATCATTTCATGACATCTGAATTCCAATCAAAGCAAGAAAAAAGAAAAAATAAGTTGCTGTTTGACAAAGTCCGGGATAAACCACATATTAACCCAAATTATTAAGAAACATAACATTCAAAGCAATAGGTAGATTTAATTACATTTTTAGCACTTGTTATAAAACTAACACTTTTATATGACCTTCCTAAATTACTATATGACTTGCGAAATGTGAAAAACTATTTTAGTTTTTTTATTTCTAATGACTGTGGTTGACTGCCAGTCTGACCACAGTGTACAACACCTCTCACCTGTTGACGGCTGGAACAGACTAATCTCCACCTCAATTGCTGGCCTTCATAGTTGATAAGTAACAACACACCAAACAGCCAAAGTGACAATGCTGGATATACAAAACAAAATATAGCTGTAGACTGATTTGGAAAGCTCCATTTAAAAATATTGTAAGGCAACTGTTATCTGTCACATTTTTTTATAAGTCTACACGCCTTTGTCTTTTTTGAAATCATGATCTTGATCAGGTTTTCTGTTTCCTCCCTCTCAGATGCCTGCAGTCTCAAAATAGATCCAGACACAGCACATGAAATCTTCGAACCAAGACCGTGACGCATGGAGATAACCAGTCAAAACCTGATCACCACCTGAGATTTGAAGAACAATTTCAGCTTTTGTGCAAAAATGCGGAAAAATGCACCTTCTTGCCCCTGTTTCTGTAAAGACATTCGGTTCATTTTGAAAGAAAATAAATGACTTAATCAGGGGGGTTCATTAAGACTACAATCATAGTTCCTAAATTTCACCTCTCTTTTTTAGTTTGTTGTTTATAATTTGAATATGACCTTCCTGAAATGAAATAAGAAATTACTTATAAAACCGAAATATTTAGCATGTTTTTAATCCTTTCTCTGAAGACTTTTTTTCCATTTTGTGAGAGTCTCAGTACTAAAAGGCCTCATTTAGTCAAAAGACTAAAATATAGGAAGTTAAAAATAGAAAAATCTCTGAAGAGAAGAAAAATGAGAATGTCTATCTGACAAATTGTATGATTAAGCTATTAAATGTATGATTTCCATCTCCATTAAAATAAAACATGTTTTTTTACATTTGGGATTACATTGGATGACATATCTTTAAAAGTAAGACTTTGTTATTATTTATTACCTCCTTAAGGATATATTTTTTTTCACTGCTCACTTCTTTTTTGTTGAAAATTTTATGCTTGTCAGTGCTTCTTTTGATCCTTCAAAAGGTATTGGTTAACTGTGTTATTTAGACACAAAGATATGTATTAGAGAAAATGATTTTATCCAAAACCCTTCATAGTGTTTCATGGTATTTACATGTATTCACATGGGTCCACATTGTTCTGATAGAGGTCTGGGTTAATAGATTTCTTTTATCTTTTTACCAGTCATCTTTTGTTATTCCTTTCCTGCTAAATGGGGTCTGAGGTGTGCTGCATGAAGAGTTTGACAGTATGTAAACGGTGTGATTGTTTTGAAATATTTTCATATTATATTATCACTATATATGTGACAATAATCTATTGTTGGGAAATCGAAGAAAAAGGCTGCAAAGAAAGGTCTTTGTTTTCTTTTTCTCTAAGGTATCTAAGTGTGTTCATTTTATTTTCTTAAAAGGAAAATATTAACCCATTTTCTCCTAAAATGATCTGGTTCTGTCCATTCTTATTTCATTACATTTCAGTTAACAAGTCCATCTACAGATTACCTACTGACTGACATTATGGCAAAATTATTTTGCGTTATTTCAAAAGTTAATGTTTTTGCCCAGTATTTTTCTTTGCATAAAAGCTACACCTGCTCGAGCATTCTGTTTGGCTGTGGTGCCTTGCTTTAAGGGGGACATAATGGTGATTAGTGTTTTTCCTCTCCACTGTAGCTATATGCTTGCTCGGTATCAGAGATTGCTGTGAAGTCCATGACACAACACAGGTGACTATTGGCCTAGGATGAGTGAATGCTGCAAGTCAGTGACTTGATGCAATTTGCAGGGTTTCTTTAGATATAGAGCTATTAAACTGATTGGAATGTATGCATGAAATGACCAAGGGGCAAACTCCGCCCACAGAATGTGAAGCCAACCCGGAAGTGTCAAAAACTGCAGTTCAGCCGTCATCCGCTGGGAGCAATTTCCCATTGACTCCCATGTTAAAAAGGCCAACTTTAAAGCAAAAATAAACATGTTTACAGTTTACAATCATGTCAACTCTGAGGGGGGGTGAATTTTTTTCTAAATTCTCCGTTTATTTGTAATCTAATCTTGAAATTATGAATAATTAGGGGCGTGTCCATTTGATTGACATGTCTGTCTAGGCTAACCCTGGTGGCTAATGGTGGCTAACTGTAGCTAATAGGTTGTTCCATAGTCTGCTGTCCCCCTCTGCTTGCGGGGAAGCTCTTCACAGCCTGAGAAGACTCTCAGCTCCACCTCTTTGCCCATTTTTGGAGTTTCTGAGAGTGATGAGTGACGCGGACAAGATGGCGGCGGTGGGAACCGCTCAGTTGACTTCATTTTTGCTCTTCAGAAACCTATGGGTGACGTTTACTTTCTTACTGCTGAGATAGACAAATATATGATAAATTGTTACTGTTGGTTTTATACAGTATTAATTTGTCCTGCTTTTTGCTGGATGTGTTGTTAAGATAAGCCGTCCATGTGCCTAACCTCCACCGATGGTAATGGAAATAACACAATATTAAGCAGTATTGACCCGACCCATTTGGGTCGTATTATATCGATATGTTTTCTCTACTCGAGATGTTTCTGGATCTAAAGTGATCGTTGTTGAAAAACGGGATAAAAGTCACTTAACTCTTAACTTAACTCAGCAGTCTTCTGGCTGAAAACGGCTGCAGCCTACGTTATCTTCAGTTGGCTCCCGACTAGCTTCTGACTAGCTTGTAGCTATGTTGGATCGGAGCGTCAACCCTCCCCCCCAGCCTCACAGCGCTACTCTCAGCTCCACCTCTTTGCCCATTTTTGGAGTTTCTGAGAGTGATGAGTGACGCGGACAAGATGGCGGCGGTGGGAACCGCTCAGTTGACTTCATTTCTGCTCTTCAGAAACCTATGGGTGACGTTATCGAGGGTTTGTCTACTATATATACAGTCTATGGAAATGACCTATGAAATGCCCTCATCAAAGTTTTCAGTGACATCCGCGTAGACACAGATTCTGGTTGATCCTCAATGTTGGTTCTGTTGGACCTCAGTGAGGTGTTTACAGTGTTGATCATAAAATACTACTGTAATGACTGGAGAGCTGGGTCAGATTCTCCTGTACTTGGCTGGTTTGAGTCCTACCTGAAGAGCAGTAATTTATTTGTTTCAATAGGAAACTTTTTATCAAAACAAACAAAAATCACATATGGGGTCCCACAAGGTTCCATCCTGGGACCTCTTCTAGTTAACATCTATATGTTCCCACTAGCCCAGATTATTACCAATAAGATTAGTTACCATTACTCTGCAGATGATACTCAGGTTTACATTACAGCTAGAAACTACTGATCAGGCACGTAATCTAGGTGTAATAATGGACTCAAATCTGAACCTCCAGGGTCACATAAAGGCAATAACAAAGTCAGCCTTCTATCACCTGAAGAAAAATTCGAGGACTAAAGGACTAAGGTTGCAACAGGATCTTGAAAAACTCATCCATGAATTTATATTTACAGTAGTTGGATTGCTTTTTGCAACAGCGTCCCCAAAGATCTACCTAATTCAATCAGACAGCTGCAGCTGATCCAGAATGCTGCTGCCTGTGTTCTCACTAGAACCAGGAAAGTAGAACACATCACCCCAGTTCTAAAGTTCTTACACTGGCTCCCTGTAGCTCAGAGAATAGACTTTGAAATATCCCTACTAATTTATAAATCATGAAATGGTTTAGCACCAAAGTATGTGGAAGATAAGATGGAACTACATCAACCCGCCAGACCGCTCAGGTCGTCCAACTAACTAGCCTACTAATCATTCCTCTAATTAAAACCAAACATGGGGAAGTAGCTTTCAGTTTCTATGATCCTCAAAACAGTTTTTACTCTTAATTGCTGTTATCATGTTTTGTTTCTTTGGCACCGAATCATGGAAAGCACCTTGAATTACCTTGTTGTTGAAAGCGTGCTATATAAATAAAATTGCCTTGCCTGAGTTGACATGTGTTCTGAAATGGTACAATATATAAATAAACTAAGTTGAATTGAAAAGTGTCTTGAGGTGGACGTTTATTTACTTTCTAGTGTTTGCCAGTGATTTCATAAACAAGAAAAAAGGGGTTACTTTTCTGTAGCAATATATATATATATATATATATATATATATATATATATATATATATATAAGTATTCTCTAGTCAAACAGAAAAACAAAATAATCCAACCTACAAGTGTACCCACAAAACCAAGTTGCTTGAAAATAATAATTTCACAAGAAATACAAGAACCTTTTTTCGGTTTCACTTAGTGATGTGATTTTTTAAATTTGTGATTAAAAATAGGAGAAAGATGGGTGGCCCCTCTGAACATCTTTCCCTGGTTTAAGCTAAAGGTAAAAATATGGTGAGAATTCAAAAATAAAAATTTTCTCCCACCGAATTGTAGCTCCATACGGTTAAGTAAAATAAAGTAGCTTCAAAATGTTGTAAACTACTTAATACAAGGAAATATAACATCAGGCTGACACTAACAAGTGAAGGGAAGTTTCCATAGTCGCAATGTTTTGTTTAAATATGTTTAAAAATGCAAAAGATGGAATACATTTTGATATTTTTATTCAGTTTTCTTTAAATGCACAAATTTGTCCATACAGTTGTCAGGTTTTGTTGGTTGAATGAGGACCCAGATGCGGAGCGGTGTTTGTGGCTCTTACGGCCCATGTTTATTGATAGTCAAAAAGCAAACCGAGAAGCACGGAAAAGGTGACAACGAGAACTAGGGGAGATAACGACAACAACGACGAGGACAGACTTACACAGAAGAGCATATATACTGTGGGGTAGGCAATCAGGAAACGAAGAACACCTGCGAGCAGAGAAGGAAAACACAGGGAGGCCTAATAGGACACACGTGAAACCAACTAGGGCTAATCAACACAGACTGACGATGAAGAAACAAACAGGGAGGAACAAATAACACAGACAGGGACGGATCATGACAACAGTATGATCTAAAGGAAATTGCAGTCAGGTACAATTAATTTCCAAACATGCAGAAACGCACAACATTCAAATCATTAAATTCCAACAATGTTTCATTAAATAAGACACAGTCTAAACTGAACATAAATGTTAAATAAAACACGATTCAATGATAATCAGTTTAAATGAATTAGGGTAGTGCAACTAACTGCTTTTAACATTTATTTGAAACCAGTCCTTTCTAATAAGTTATTATGGGGCGACAGTTGAAAAGAACAGATCCCTTTTAACAGGGAGAAAATTCCAGCCAGCAGTTTGACTGACCATCTATTGACAATAATTAGGGCTTTAAGAAGTCATAAACATAAAACGCTAAAACAAAATATGTAGTCTTAAAGGCGACAGTAGTTTAGGTAGTGGCACTGTAAAGGAAAGATGAATAGAGAATCTGTGTTATGGTATATTAAAGGGACATGAAAGGACACATAACATGAATTCCACACCAGTTGCAGCAGTTTAATTGAGGTTTAATGAAAACTATTTTCAAAAACAAACTAAAGGGAAAAAGAAGTCCCATCCAAAATAAAGACAAGAATAAAGATCTAGACTTCTTCCAATAAACCAGTGTTTTCCTGACATCCTCTTTAGGGCAAATTGCCCACTCCTTCCTGGTGGATATCATTTGACCTGTAGGTTGCTGACCGTTCATATGGTACAAGTCAAAAAAACCAAGTCAATCTGCAGACAAAATTACTCATTTTGTCATCTACAGGTCAACTATGGTTAAGGAAAGCTGATTCAAACAGCAGCTGAGACACAACAGCAGATACTTTGATGGTTCTGTCAAGGAGAGAAGCAAGGTCAAAACAACATTATTTGAGCAGTTAAGTGTTCTTAAAAGGAGTAATGCATTTTATAAACAACCACATCCACGGAGGAAACAGCCCTATACAGAAGCATTAAGTACATGCAGCAATTGTTTGAAGGGAGTATATCATGCTATTTTACAGCGTTCTTACTGCTGAGATAGACAAATATATGATAAATTGTTACTGTTGGTTTTATACAGTATTAATTTGTCCTCAAATATAACTTGTATCCTGTAGTTAATGGTAGACCACGAAGTGAAACAGCTAGTTTCTCTATAGACCCACCTCCTGCTCCCCAACGCTACGCTCTGCTCTGCTGCACAGCAGATCCCACTGAGACAAACAGTGCTGAGCCTAATCTCAAACAGAGTTCTGATAAAGAATCACGAAGTACAACAGTAAAACTCTGTTATATTAAGGGCTCAGACATTTTGGTTATTAAAAAAACGCAGTCAATAAAGCCTATTTGAGTTGATAAAACTCTTTAGCTTTAGACAGAGCCCAAACCAACATAGTCCACTAAGCAAATCTTTCCAGCCCAGGATACAAAAAAAAGCCGTGGGTGTTGTTTACACCCGTTTGCTGAAAGTTTTGAGATGCTACAGATCAATTAATTAACCACACAATGCTGTTATAAGATCACATAAGCAGCCTGATAAATGGAAAGCCTATATTAGCATTAACATATAGACACTGTAGTCGAAAAGGACGCCGCAATACTTCCAATCCATTTAGGAAGTCAGTTAAACACAGCTAATAACTAAGTTGCAATGTTAGCTTTTTATGGATATAATTATGCTGCGTTCAGACCGCAGGCTTTGTCAGCATCAGCAACGTCAAAATTACATGTTAAGTCTACGGTTGAGGCCGTTGGAGGAACGTCATAGTCTCTGCGGCGCTTTGTGAGCTTTGGCTCCGTCAACTTTTCAAGCTTTTCCTGAGTTTCAAGCTTCAAAGCTCATACGCTAGCAACGCAGAAGTTAAGCTAGTTGCACTTTGGGCCAGCTTCACAAACAGTATAAGCTACTTTTACAGGGCTCTCTCTACAGTATACATTGAAATCATTATTAATATTCTGGATGTGTGCATGCAGCCTACGCATGGTGTGAGTGTGTGTGTGAGGGAGAGAGAACAAGCAGCTAAACTGTTGCTAAATTTAGGCTACAATGATGCTAAGCGTTGAAAAACAGATTGTAATTATGTGGGCAACATTCTCTAACAGTGATCAACTTCTCATTTTTTTTCTGTCAAACAAGTTGTGAATTTATTGTAACATTAAAAAAGGAGACGACTTACTCTGTGCTCAAAGTGATGTGACGAGCTCCAGCAGTTTCCACTTTGTACTGTACATGTGTCTGTGTACAACGAAACACTCGGAAGAAATTGTGAACGATTTTCATTGGTTGTTGCGTTCAATCTTACCCAGGTACAGTGGTGCTATTTCCTGATTGGCTATCATGGCCCCTTTCTTTCTTTCTAAGGCACGTGCCCCAGTGAAAGTCTAGTAACGCCCCCGGGACCTTGTCTTTAAATGGGTACAAATCAGTAAGAACACCGAAGAAGTAATAAATAAATTACAGGATGAAGAACTGTTGATTATCGTATTTCTTTTAAAACTTTACTTTTCGTTTTTAAAAAGTCTCCACGGTTTGGCACCAGCCTATCTTGTGAAGCTTCTTTCTCTTTACCACCCCTCGAGGGCACTCAGGTCAGCTGATATGCTTCTTCTGGCTACTCTGAGGTCCCTCTGTAAGTCACGGGGCTGAGAGAGGTTTCTCGGCTTGTGCACATAAGCTTTGTAACTTCAGATGAATCCCTCTCCATCATTTTGCAATATGCTCCAGTAAAAGTAACAGGTGACAATAATTAGCTTAACACCACATATTGACATGTAGCCTATTAACTGGTCATTTAGCTAACATCTAATGCAACAGATGCAAGTTGCAACTCAACTTGCAGTTTGTTTGGTAAAAACAGCAAAGTCTCTTCCCTTCTGCTGGTTTGCTGAACATGCAGCTCTCTGCAGCTCCTGCTGGCCGGACATTCACCCGGCAAGCAAATATAAGTACTTAAATGATGTGTTTAAAGACGGCTTGAAAAATACATTACCATATAAAAATGAATTTAAAAAAATATATTTGCTGTATTTTTTTATTTCTTTATGTATTACATGTGCCACACCAATATTATATGTGGACGGTCACTGTGAAAAAAATTCTGGAAATAATAAAAAGGTGAGTTCTAGAAGGAACAATTTATGAACTTGGAGCCCCCTTGTGCTTTCTGTAATACTTATTGTGCAATTTGAGCTTCCCTAGAATTGCACAACAGTCAACTTGTACTAATGCTGTGCTTTTACCAGAATAGCAAAAACACATTTGAAAGAGAAAATCTCTGATTACCAAATAGTGGTCTCTTTTTAATGTGTCATTCATCCACAGGCCTAAAGGCCAACATATTGGTTATAAAAGCAGGAGAGACTCACCACTTCACTGCAGCAGAACTCCAACAGAAAGGCATCATATTTTGGATCCTTGCAGCAGAACGATGGCCATGAAGGTGAGTTTATGATGTTAAATACAGGAACCTGAATTTTTCTCATTATCTTTGAATTGAATTGAATAATCCTTTATTGTCCCATGACGGGAAAAGCTGCTTCCTGAAGTGCGAGGGACTGTTGATTGTGGACCAGTTGAAGGTCGATCATAGAGCCAAAATACTAATTGGTAGTTTTAGCAGAAAGAGCAATTTCTCCATATCCTTTAAGTCTGTTAGCAGTCCTGTTATGATTCCAATCCGATCAAACTGGTTCAGAACCATTTAATTTCCATTTCCACCAAGACAGCTTCTCCAAGTCCGATAACATTTTGCGTATGAGTCCTGAAACACCAGCCAGATCACCTTTTAAAGCCTCCAGCCTGCGTCCCAGCTCACCCAGCGTGTAGCGCGACTGAGCACTTCAGGCTGCTCCTACAGCCTTCAAATCGCTTTCAGAACTGCCTCCAATTTCAAAAACCAATTTCAGGTAGATCCAGTAATTGTTGATTCCAATCAGCAAGAGCCCGATCACTATAAATCCAAAGATCCAGCCATCCGCCGCCAGATTCCCCTTTCCCCCTGCTACATAAAGTTGAGTAGATTTGATCAATTGCATTCAGAGACCAGCTGACCATTTCCATTTTTAAGCTTGTTTGGTTTTGGAGAAAATTTCAGATAGATGCTCGAGACAGAGGCACTGAGATAGAGAGAGCTAGGATTAGACACAGGAGGAGAGAGAGAAAAATCATCCATCCTCGCTGAGAGCCGGAGGAAACATACCATCTTTGTTTGTAATTGCAGTTTTATTTGAAAATCAGGAAGGTTCACACTTTACAGAATTGTTCTGAATAATTCATTCCTCTGCTGCAGCTGCATTTTCTTCTCTTCCTGTTCCCTGTGGTAACGTCCTGCTCAGATCTCATCCTCCCTCTGGACTGCAGCGACATTTACAACCAAGATACCAGCCGACCCAGCGGAGTTTACACCATCTATCCCATAGGAAGCACATCTGCTATCCAGGTACGCCCAAACCTCCTTTACTTTATTTGCATTGGGGACAGTGTTAATTGATGAACGCATGCTCCAGGAGTAATCAAATGACAGTAATTAACATGTTAAAAACCATTCAGATGACCATAGTTATTACATGATATTAAAGTTAACAAGTATGGTTCAGTTCAAGTTGTTAGGATATCTTACATTTAATCACATTTTAGACTACTTTAAAAATAATCACATACATCAAATTTTTCTTGTATGTCCAGAATAAATTAGGTGCTTGATGCTGCTTAGTATCTAGTTAAATCCTACAGGTATCCAGTGTTCAACAGCATGGGCTAAAGAGCTCAGAAATATATTTTTTTTAAACATGGTTGTACCTGCAGCGGCTTCAGTTTTGCAGGTTTGACAAACAATCATCTTCTGTGTTTGTGTCTGCAGGTTTACTGTGACATGGACTCTCTGGAAGGAAAGTGGACAGTAAGGATTTTTTATAAATGACTGCTTTGGATCGTTTTTTGTTTTTGTTGACATTACTTACAGCAGGACCTTCAATTAGTTTATGTAATGTTGAAATAATTCAATTGAGAGCTATGTGTTTAAAACAGATGTAATGAATCAATTTTTAATCAATATTAATCATACTTAGATTAGGGTTCTTAGCTGCAGTCAACTGGTCACATTAAAGAAACTATTGGAGACAGTCCTAAGCTCCCAACAAATCTATCTATCCTGTCCTTCAAATCGGGGAAAAGAAGACCGGATTCGTCAGCCTCATTTGAAGAAGTCTTCGAATGTGGACGGGCTTAGTTGGGATGCTGTGATGTAACCATCTACAGTCTTTGATTACAAGAACCCAAAACAGAAAGACTTTTATTATAACATTCACTAACAATGTCACATATTTTTCCTATATTGTACAAAACCAAGCTGGTTTATGTGCTGTTCTCCTACAAACAAGCACTCCAATGAAAATATGCTATTCCTCTGCCTTGATCTTATTTTTGCTGCAGAGAGTTGCAAAGAAACGGCAGCCCTGCTCTGCAGCAGTTCCAAAACCCAACAAAAAATATCTGATTCCAAAATGCAACAAAGCTGATTGTGAGAAAATCTTAGCTGGCTTACCACCTTCACTTCTTTCCAGGTTTTCCAGAGGAGGATGGACGGCTCTGTTAACTTCTATAGGCCCTGGAATCAATACAAGTTTGGCTTTGGGAATGCCGCAGGAGAATACTGGCTTGGTGAGGCATGAAGTCAACGCAATAGACATGAAGACCAGAGGGAACTTCCAGAAAGTTAGAAATCATTTTCTCCATGTTTCTGTTGTGTTCAGGTTTGGAGAACATCTTCCACCTGACTCAAAGGAAAAACTCAGAGCTTCTGATTGATATGGAGGACTTTGAAGGAAACAAGGCATACGCTCATTACACTTCATTCTCCATCGGCCCAGAGTCTGATGGCTACAGACTTCACCTGACTGGATTCACTAATGGAGGGGCAGGTGGGTAACAACAGAAATGTTCTGTTTCTGGTGAAGTAACAAGCAAAATATTTTTGGAATCTTCATAAGTCTGCAGAAATGAGCTCCAATGAATCGTTGTAAAAAACAAAAAAGCCTTTTGTTGCCTTTATATTGTTTTTTAATATTTAAAGTAGTTTTTCTGAAAAAAGTCAGGGGTTCTGCGGGGTTGCTGCAAGATACATAAAGTTATTAACATAATGAGTAATAATGCAAGTTTGTGATTTTCCTCAGGAGACTCTCTGAGTCACATCAGTGGACAAAAGTTCTCTACATTTGACAAAGACCAGGACACCTGGTCCAACAACTGTGCCCGGACATTCATCGCCGCGTTCTGGTACTCCGACTGTCACTCTGCAAACCCAAATGGTGTGTACCGCTGGGGTGCTGACAACTCTCTTTATGCTATTGGAGTGGAGTGGATTTCCTGGAAGGGACGGGATTACTCCCTAAAGGCCATCAGCATGAAGATCCGTCCAGTGCAGTGAACAAGCTACATGAAAATTTTGAAAAGCTGCAAACACGTCATCCAGCCATTAGATGTCACTGTTCTGCTTTTAAGTGGCTGAGCACACAGGCTTTATCTGTGAATCTCTTCTGCTTTTTTGTCAAGGAAACCACTTTGATATATGAAATAATTAATAACACAGAAGAAAAAAGATGCAATGAGCTGATATGATGTGTTCTGTCTCTAAAGAAACTCCAGTGGTATGAAAATATTCTTATTTCTCATTCACCAACTAGTGATCACTGTTAAAAACTGCAACTCTTTCATTTGTCTCTTGTCATTTGTAAAAATCAATATGGGAAGTCAATGCTTGATTCTGTGAGTTTTATAGTGATCTTACATTTGAATAAATACCTAAATCTGAACATTTGCCTGCATGCAACAATTTTTACACTTAAATTGTACATTTATATTATCCCTAGATAAATGTGGAGCTTAGTTTTCAAAGTTGAATTGCTCAAGGGAGTAGGTTTGATTTTATGATTGGTGGGGACACAAAAGTGCTCCAAGGCAGCACTCTTGAAAGTTGAAGTTTTTTGCATCATACTTTCAAATTATGCAGATGTTATAGGTTAAAGTAAGTAATGAAAGACAAGGCAAATTTGAAAGGTGCTAATCTTTACTCTTTAGTGCAGGGCTGTAGTGCAACTGTGCATCAGGACAATTAACATACTAT
Organism: Apricaphanius iberus; assembly: GCA_028564705.1. Taxonomy (NCBI): domain Eukaryota; kingdom Metazoa; phylum Chordata; class Actinopteri; order Cyprinodontiformes; family Aphaniidae; genus Apricaphanius; species Apricaphanius iberus. Next base: position 5,442,737 of record JAPXFQ010001878.1, on the reverse strand, counting down.
CAAAGTACTATCAAATATATCACTGGAAATAAACATAAATTAAATGTAAATATGTTTGTCACTAACACTCAAATACAAACACAGTGGCTGAATATTGGTATGGACGTTTCCTTACCATCCTAACCAATTCTACAACCTAGCTCTTGCCTCATGTATTAAGTCATCCGTGAGGAAGCTTGGGTTAATTCTTGATCATACTTATTATTGAATTCTCATGTCACATTGCTGGTTGTTGTGACAGAAAATGTTATGATGCTGGGACATTAAGAAAGGTTTAATTGTCTTACTCAGCTATTAGACAGCTATTCTTATTCTAAGGTACAAACAAGAACCAATTGTATGTAAACATCGCATCTTTACTTATGACAACTCTTGTTATTATCTGGTGTTACACTTATGACAGATCATGTGAATGCCTTTCTCAGCATTATACTAGGTGTCCCTTATTGTTATCTATATACTGAGTGTCCAGTGCAACTATCTCCTGATTGTTTACTGCTGACTACTGAAGTGAAACATCCACATCCTGTGTTTACCTATTCCATGTTTTTCTGTGATTGGTCTTCTGGTTATCCTATCATAACTGTATGATGTAATGATCGGACAGAAGCTGACAGTATATATTTCAATACACTTGTACTGAAACTTCGGGGTTCTCACAAGGAGACCTTCCGTGCACGTAAAATAATCTATGTACGAATATGGCTAACACTTTTGTTCTATTCTCTCATTCAAGGCATCTCAGACACCCAGATTTCTACCACAGTTGTTTCCTGTTTTTATCATTTGAAGAGTATTACCAGGCTGAGTTGCATTGTGTGACGAACTAAGTTGTAAATGATAATCCATACATTAATTTAATCACTTCTGGATGACTGCAACTCATTACTTTCATATTAAGGTAAAAAAATATATGGGCTGCCCGAGGTTTGTCCAGAACACTTCACCAACGCTTTTAACTAGATCTCCCAAGTGTTTTTATGCCTCCCCTTAGCTATATTCCATCTGCACTGGCTCCCCATCCTATAAAGAAAAACAGGTTTTAACATAAAGATACCTTAATATTTATATTACCCTGGAACTGTTTAAATTTGAGAATTTTTTGCAGCAATACATCCCCAGCAGGCAGACCCGGCGCCAGGGCAATTTAGATGGGCGGGCATTGGCTTATTTTGGGGGGGGGGGTCACGGTTTTATTTAACCCCTTCATGTTTTTATCTCCCTTTTACAGTGTGTCGCATATTTCCAGGTCAAAACTGCCTTTCTTGATTCTCTTTCTATACATCGATTAAAGGCTGAGTTTCTTTTAGAGGCGGGCTGGCAGAGGTAGCTTCGAGAGTTTTTCCGAACCACTGGTCTTATCTACATTGGTGATCAGAAAGTTTGTTTTTGCACTCCAGAAGGAACCACAGATGAGCCGCTGACATGCTGTGTCTGCTTGTGTACGTGATTGAGCCATCTTCCTCTATAGAAGATTATTTGGGGTATATATTTGGAAATGGGCCGCCCAATTCGCTCAGCATGGCTGTGGTTAAGTCGGCTGATAAGTTGTAAATGGGAGGAAAAAAGCAGAGGTCACCAAACAACCAGCTTTGTATAAATAAGAGTTACTCACCAAGCAGTTTATGACAACAGCAAAAATAAACAAGCAACAACTCATACTTCTTGTATGTCGATCTCGTATTTCTGCTGCACTGATCAGTGACACAACTTGCTGCGAGACTGACATAGAAGAAGTAGGACTTGTGTCTTGTTTCTTTTTGCTGTTGTCATATATTGATGCATGTCCATATATGGATCCCTTTAGCGGATTCCCTAAAGGGCCAGTCTATGATATGAATCATAGCTTTGGACACAGTACAAGCTTTTGTCAAATCACTCAAAAAGCATGAAATAAAAACGTACCGATTGAAGAAGAACCCCAAAACAGTCATCTCAAACAAAAGCGTATCTTTACATCCACAACAGTCCAGTTAATATCCTCCATTTAAATAGTCCACAACAAGTCCTGTATCTGTCTCTGAAGAGTGTGGAAACAAGATGAAACCAAAATGCTGTAACTGTGGAGATCATACTGCTGCATACGCAGGATGTCAGATGATGAAAAAAGAAATCCATATTCACCAAACTAAAGTCCAAAATAAGATATCATATGCGGAGGCGGTTAAGATAGTGGGAAATAATAGAGAAAATTGGTATGAGTCTAAAATGGAAGAAGAAAAGAGAGAAATGAAAGAAGATGGGAAGGGAAAAGTGTGGGTGGACTTGAAAAAATTAGTAACATTCATTGTGGGAGTAATTAACGCAACAATGGAAACAAAATCAAAGACTGAAAGGATTCAAATCGTAGTGAAAGCTGCTTAAAATCATTTAAATGATTTGAATGAGTTGTCATGGGAGGAGGTCAGACCAAGAAGGTGGGGGAGTAGGGTAATAAATGGTTCTGATATTACAATGGAATGCTCGGGGTTTAATAGCAAATGGACAGGAATTTAAAAGATATATAGAAAATCAAATAGAAAAACCTGATATAATATGTATACAAGAGACATGGTTAAATAAAAAATAGACTTTAAATTATTTCCATACTATATAATTAGAAGAGATAGAGAGAATGGTGTAGGAGGAGGGTGTGCAACATTTATCAAAAATAATATAAATTATAGAGTTGTTGAAATAGGGAAAGAAGAAGAATTTATTGGAGTAGAAATTTATACAAATAATGATAAATTATATAATAATTTATAATAAATTATTATAATCCATGTAAAAAATTAGAATTAAATAAAATGAATAAAATAAAAAAGATGATAGAATATAATTATAAGAATGTTTTGATTTGTGGAGACTTTAATGCACATACAACTCTATGGGGAGGAGTAAAAACTGACACAAATGGGGAGGTAATTGAGGATATAATGGATGAACTAAATATGTGTTTAAATGATGGGAGAGGGACATGAATAAATATAAATAAAGGCAGTACTTCTGCAATAGATATTACTTTAACGTCCAATGAATTAACTGGGAAAAGTGAATGCGAGGTTCAGAATGAGTTAGTGGGGAGTGATCATTATATAATTCCTATTAAGATTGGTGGAGTTAAGAATATACCAATTGGAAAAAGAGAAGGAAGGTGGGTTTTTAAAAAAAGCAAAATTGGATAATTTTAAAGATATATGTAAAAAGAATCAGGATAAAATAAATAAGGCGGATAATGTTGAAATGGTAGAAGAAACATTCAGAAAAGTAATTTATGAACCGGCTGAATTAACAATTCCAAAAAGTAAGGGGAATATGAAAAAGAAAAATGTGCCTTGGTGGAATGAGAATTGTGAGAAAGCAATTAAGGAAAGAAATAAAAGTTTTAAAGTTTTAAAAAGGACTCCTAATTCTGATAATTTAATAAAATACAAAAAATCTCTAACAGAAGTTAGGAGAGTGTTAAAAAGAACAAAAAGAGAGAGATGGAAAGGTTTTTGTGATAAAATTGGGAGAACAACATCAGTGAGCGAAATATGGGGGATGATAAAGATAATGAAGGAAATTTAGAGATAATGGAGTTATCCAGTTTTTAAAATAGAGAATGAAGTAATTGTTAAAGATTAAGATAAAGTGGACGTTTTAGCAAAAACTTTTGTTAAAATAAATAGTAATGATAATTTGACAGAGGACAGAAGAAAAAAAAAGAGAAGAAACTAAAAAGAAACATGTAGTAGATTATGAGCATGCTGATAAAATGTCATCAATGGATTGTTCATTTAATCTGAATGAATTAGAGCAAGCATTAGGGAAAAGTAAAAAAAACAGCAGCAGGAATAGATAAAATTACTTATGTGATGATAAAACATTTAGGGAATAAAATGAAAATAAAGTTATTGAATTTATATAATAAAGTTTGGGAAGAAGGATACATTCCAAAAAATTAGAAGGAAGCAGTAATCATACCTATTTTAAAAGCAGGTAAAGACTCAAGTAATCCAGAAAATTACACACCTATAGCTCTTACCTCTCATATGGGAAAAATAATGGAAAGTATGATAACGGAGAGAATAAATTACTTTCTGGAAAGCAAAAATTTTATAACTAAATATCAAAGTGGTTTTAGGAAACGGTAGGGGGACAATGGACCCAATACTTTACCTAGAAAATGAAATTAGAAAAGCACAAAATAATAAATAAAGTTTAGTAGCGGTCTTTTTTAATATTGAAAAAGCCTATGATATGGTTTGGAAAAAGGGATTATTAATCAAGCTAAAAAGATTAGGGATTAATGGAAGAATATATGAGTGGGTAAAAAAAATATTTTATAGATATATTCAAGTAAAAATAGGAGATAAAATGTCAAACAGGTATATGGTGGAAAATGGAACACCACAAGGTAGTATAATCAGTCCTATATTATTTATAATTATGATAATGATGTATTTGAAAATATGGGTCTTGAATATGGAAGGTCATTGAATGAAGGAGCTTTGTGGAAAGAAATATAAAATATGTAGAGAAAAAAATTGCGAGAAGAAATTAAAAAAGTAGAAAATTGGTCTTATGATTGGGGTTTTAAGTTTTCAATAGATAAAACAAAAAGTATGTTTTTTTACAAGAAAAAGAAATGTGGTCATTAATCTAAAATGATATGGAGAAAACTTGGAACAGGTAAAAAGTTTTAAATACTTGGGAGTTATATTTGTTAGTAGATTAATTTGGAAGGAGAATATAGAAAAAAATGAAGAAAGATGTAAAAAAGTAATAAATATTATGAGATGTTTGAAAGGAACGGATTGAGTTACTAGTACAAAGGCTTTAAAACAAATTTATATTTCAATGATTAGATCCGTGATAGACTATGAGAGTATTATGTATAGTTTGGCAAGTAGAACTTTATTAAAAAAGATAGAGAGAATTCAAAATCAAGCATTAAGAATTACTAGTGGAGCAATAAAATCAACACCAATAGTAGCATTGCAAGTAGAAACGGGAGAAATGCCGATTGATTTGAGATTGAAGCAAACATTATTACATTTTTGGGCTAGTGTTCAAGGATGTTCAAAAGAAGAATATTTGGTGGAAATAGATAGGGAACATTTTTGGAATAATGGAAATGAAAAATATAAGAGTATGATTGGAAGAGAAAAATAATTTAGCTGAAATGTATGATGTGAAGGATATTCAATTTTAAAAGAAATGTATTTATTCGATTACGCCAAAATGGGTTTTACCAAGGTGTAATATTGATTTTTATATTAAGAATAAAATGGAACAGAATAAAGGAAAAGGAAATTGGGCAAATATTGTAAATCAAAGATTGGAAAATATGCATAAAAATGTTGTTCCTATTTTTACAGATGGTTCAACAAATTTAGAAAATGAAAACACAGGTTTTTCTTTTTATGTTCCAGATATAGAAAAATGTGAAAAAGTCAGAACTTCAAATGGATTATCAGTATTTTCAATAGAAATGTTAGCTATATTATTTAGTTTAAACTGGATTGAACAAAACAGATAAAAAAGGGTATAATTTGTTCAGATTCTCTTTCGGCACTAATGAAAATAGAATCTAGAGAAACGGACAGTAGAATAGATATCCTTTTTGAAATTATTGAATGTTTATTTAGATTGAATAAATTAGGTATAGAAAAAAGGTTCATGTGGGTTCCAGCACATAGAGGGGTGGATGGAAATTAGATAGTAGATTACTATGCAAGACAAGCAACAAAACTTGATTCATAGATGGAGATCCCATTTAGCATAAAAGAGGTAAAAGCAATAATTAAGAAACAGATGATGGAAGAGTGGCAATAATTATGTATTAAGGGAAGAAAGGGAAGACATTTATTTGATATACAAGAAAGGGTAGGTAAGATGAGAATTATGGAAGTTAATAACAAAGAACAAACAGTATTATCAAGAATGAGAATGGGGCATACTGGATTAAATAGCACTCTTTATTTAATGGGAAAACATCCTACAGAGTTATGTGATTGTGGTAAAGATAAGGAAACAGTGGAACGTATTTTGTGCTATTGTAGTATTTATACAGTAAATAGAAAAATATTAAAGGACAAACTAAAAGAAATGAAATATGGAGATTGTAATTTAAAGACATTATTATATGGAGAAAAAATAATTTATAAATTAGTATCAGCATTTCTCAGAAAAAGTAATTTAGTAAACAGAATTTAGTAGTTTTTTTTCTCATTAAGATAGGGTACTCCTCACTTCGACTCACACTCCTACACAGTAAGTAGCGGTAATGCACCTTGAGTTGGTTGCCACCCGCCAGTAAAACAAGAAGTAGAAGAAGAATTTGATCCTTTTTGGAGCCAGCCCCCAGCGAATGAGGGCTGAACTGCAATTTTTGACACTTCCGGGTTGGCTTCAGATTTTTCAAGCGGAGTTTGACCTTTGGGTAAAACCTTACTGTTTAGTTGATTTTCCTATATATTTTTTTTATGTTCTGTTGAGTTGGATACTCTTTTTTTTAAAGCTAGCATTAGCTTGAAGGCTGCTTTGATGTTAGGTACCTAGTTCTGCTTTGTATTTCCTCTTACCTAGAGATTAGTTATTTCAGCCAGCAAGCAGACAGTTGGGGTGCAACTGAAGGATATTGAGGAATATTTGGCAACAGAAGCCAGAGAGGTTTAAAGTACAGATGTTAACTATACGTTTTGTTTTAATGTGCCACAACAATATTTTTTTTTGTGGTCACTATGAAAAAATTGTAGAAATAATAAAAAGGTGAGTTCTGGAAGGAACAATTTCTAAACTTGCAGCCCTATTGTGCCTTCTGTAATATTTAATGTGCAATATGATCTTCGTTAGAATTTCACAACAGTCAATCTGTACTATTGCTGTCCTTTTACCAGAACATTGCAAAATAAATTTAAAAGAGAAAGTATCTGATTACCAAATTGTAGTGTCTTTTTAATGTGTAATTCTTCCACATGGCTCCATGTGAACATATTGGTTATAAAAGCAGGAAGGACTCACCACTTCACTGCAGCAGGACTCCAACATAAACAAATCATATTTTTGATCCTTGCAGCAGAACAATGACCATGAAGGTGAGTTTATTATGTTAAATACAGGAAACTGAATGTTCCTCAGTATCTTTGTTCATGATTGTATGGTTTTTTGTGTGTTTTTTTTTAAATCAGGAAAGTTCACACTCTTCAGAATTGTACTGAATAATCTATTTATCTGCTACAGCTGCTTTTTCTTCTTTTACTGTTCCCTGTGGTGGCCATCTGCTCAGATCTCATCCTCCCTCTGGACTGCAGCGACATTTACAACCAAGATACCAGCCGACCCAGTGGAGTTTACACCATCTATCCCATAGGAAGCACATCTGCTATCCAGGTACGCCCAAAACTCCTTTACTTTATTTGCATTGGGACAGTTTTTATTGATGAACACATGCTCCCTGAGTAATCACATGACCATAACTATTTTTTTTAAAAATCCAGAAAACCATATTTTTTGCATGATGTTAAAGTTAACAAGTAACAACGGCATGGGCTCCAGAGCTCAGAAATATATTTTTTTAAAACATGGTTGTACCTGCAGCAGCATCAGTTTTGCGGGTTTGACAAACAATCAGTTTCTGTGTTTGTGTTTGCAGGTTTACTGTGACATGGACTCTCTGGAAGGAAAGTGGACAGTAAGGATTTTTGTATTAATAACTTCTCTGAATCATTTTTGTGTTTTTGTTTTCATTATTTACAGCAGGAACTTCAATTAGTTATTGTAATGTTGAAATAAACCAAATGCAAATTAAAACAGATGTAATGAGTCCATTTTTAATCAATATTCACGATACTTAGATTAGGGTTCTCAGCTGCATTCAAGTGGTCACAGTCCTAAGCTACCAACAAATCTATCTATCCTGTCCTTCAAATCGGGGAAAAGAAGACCGGATTCCTCAGCCTCATTTGAAGAAGTCTTCGAATGTGGACAGGCTTAGTTGTGATGCTGTGATGTAACCATCTACAGTCTTTGATTACAAGAACCCAAAACAAAAAGACTTTTATTATCATGACATTCACTAACAATGTCACATATTTTTCCTATATTGTACAAAAACCAAGCTGGTTTATGTGCTGTTCTCCTACAAACAAGCACTCCAATGAAAATATCTGATTCCTCTGCCTTGATCGTAGACTTTAAAAAAAGAATAGACAGCGCCTCCTCACTCCTCCCCGTTTACCAGAATGACATAGCCATAGAAAGGTTTTTTAAAAATGGGCACCAGGCATTAAAGTTGTTTTTAACGTGTCTAAAGTCCAATGCTTGGGGCCTAGCGGCTAAATGGAGGTACTACAGCAATGGAGGAGCAATGGCGGCCTCCATGGTATGCGGTCACAAAGCAGAGCGGCCAGCGGCCATTGGCCTTGATCTTATCTTTTGCTACAGAAACTTGCAAAGAAACGGCAGCCCTGCTCTGCAGCAGTTCCAAAACCCAACAAAAAATATCTGATTCCAAAATGCAACAAAGCTGATTGTGAGAAAATCTTAGCTGGCTTACCACCTTCACTTCTGTCCAGGTTTTCCAGAGGAGGATGGACGGCTCTGTTAACTTCTATAGGCCCTGGAATCAATACAAGTTTGGCTTTGGGAATGCCGCAGGAGAATACTGGCTTGGTGAGGCATGAAGTCAACGCAATAGACATGAAGACCAGAGGGAACTTCCAGAAAGCGAGAAATAATTTTCTCCATGTTTCTGTTGTTTTCAGGTCTGGAGAACATCTTCCACCTGACTCAAAGGAAAAACTCAGAGCTTCTGATTGATATGGAGGACTTTGAAGGAAACACGGCATACGCTCGTTACACTTCATTCTCCATCGGCCCAGAGTCTGACGGCTACAGACTTCACCTGACTGGATTCACTAATGGAGGGGCAGGTGGGTAACAACAGAATTTTTTCTGTTTCTGGTGAAGTAACAATCAAAATGTTTTGGAATCTTTATAAATCTGCAGAAATGAGCTCCAATGAATCATTGTAAAAAACAAAAGAAGCCTTTTGTTGCCTTTATATTGTTTTTGCATATTTAAAGTAGTTTTTCTGTAAGAAGTCAGGGGTTCTGCAAGATACATAAAGTTATTAACATAATGAGTAATAATGCAAGTTTGTGATTTTCCTCAGGAAACTCTATGAGTCTAACCAATGGACTAAAGTTCTCTACATTTGACAAAGACCAGGACACCTGGCCCAACAACTGTGCCCGGACATTCATCGGAGCGTTTTGGTACTCCGACTGTCATGATGCAAATCCGAACGGTGTTTACCGCTGGGGTGCTGACAACTCTCTTTATGCTATTGGAGTGGAGTGGATTTCCTGGAAGGGACGGGGTTACTCCCTAAAGGCCATCAGCATGAAGATCCGTCCAGTGCAGTGAACAAGGTGTTTGAAAAGCTGCAAACACCTCATCCAGCCATTAGATGTCACTGTTCTGTTTTTAAGTGGCTGAGCACACAGGCTTTATCTTTGAATCTCTTCTGCTTTTCTGTCAGGGAAACCACTTTGATATATGAAATACAGTTATTAATAACACAGAAGAAAAAAGATGCAATGAGCTGATATGATGTGTTCTGTCTCTAAGAAACTCCAGTGGTATGAAAAAATATTCTAATTTCTCACAGCTGCAACCCTTTCATTTGTCTCTTGTCATTTGGAACAATCAGTATAGGCAGTATAGGTTTCAATAAATACCTAAATCGGAACTTTTGCCTGTAACGTCTTTTTTTTTGTTTTTGTTTTTTTTTTACTTAACATGTACATTTATATTATCTCTAGGTAAATGTGGATCTGTATAACTATTCTTACCCAAGATTGTCTAAAATGTTTTCATTAAGGGTTAATATGAATGTTTTAACTCTAATTTGTGTTAATTGGTAATCATGTATCTTGATTATTTCCTATAACTGATACAATATTAAATGCCCTAGCACTGATGGTCACTCTAATCGCATCTTTATATTGACAGTGTGGACAAATCGTAAATTGCAAATACTGAAGCATTTTGCAATTCACTTGCTGGACATCTACATCCCTCTCTTCCTCAAGATGTGCCAGATCTAAGATACACTTTTTTGTATGATGTAAATTTCTTTTGGAACATTTGAATTAGCAATACATCATTACAATTGTTATAGCCTAATTTAATAACATGTATGTGTTAGGTCTTAGTCACTAAACACACAGCTGAAAACAAGAGCTTAGGCCCTCTTTCCTCATGTATTGGGTCATCCGTGGTGAAGCTTGGGTTAATTCTTGATCATACTAATCATTGGATTCTCATGTTACATTGCTGGTTGTTTCCTATTTTAATTATTTGAAGAGTATTGCCAGGCTGAGTTACATTGTGTCACGAACTGATTTGCAAATGCTTTTATTTAATCACTTTTCCACGACTGCAACACATTATTTTCATATTAAAGTTTAAAAAAAAATCCATGGGCTGCTTCGGGTTTATTCAGAATACTTCAGCAAAGCTTTTAAGTATATCTACCAAGTGTTCTCATGTCTCCCATTGACTATATTCCAGCTGCAATGGTTCCCCATGTTACACAGAACAAAAGGTTTTAACATATAAAGCTTTAAATGATTTTGACCCTGTTTAAATTCCAGAACTTTTTCAGCAATGCATCCCCAGCAGGTCCTTAGGATCTTGTGATCAGTGTCTGTTAGTTACACATGCTTAAAAACTAAAGGTGACAGGGCCTTTACAAGTTGCTCCCTCCCTCTGAAACTCCTTCCCTTTCAGCCTGATATCAGTTGATTGAAATTTCCTTCAGAAAAGCAGTTCAAAACTAATCTGTTAGAAACAGCATTTTCTTAGTTTTACCTTTTATTTTTACATTTTTACATTCTCTGTTTCCTCTGTTTCAAAACATATAAAGATACGATATTAAAAGGACTCTGAGAGCACAGACGTTGGCTAAGGCAGTGTTAATTTATTATGATATATAATTATACATTATATTATATGATTTAGTATTGCTACTTTTGATGACTACTTTATGGTCAGCTTCCTTTGGTACTATTTCTTATTGTGTTATCTGGGCTGAAGTGGGACCAGAGAAACAAACCTTGTTTCACCTCTCTTTTGAAGGACAATAAAATTATTATGCCTAAAAAAGTACTGTAAAACCTTTTTTACCTCATTAACAATCTTTTTCCTACATGACAACCAAGTTCAAGCTTCAAAAAGCATTTGTATAGAGAAATCATTTCTTTTAAATAGACTCGTGGACCTGTGACAAGCCTTGCAACAGTTGATAACAGCACCATAACAAGTGTCCAGAAAATACCTGAACTGGGGCTTTGTAGCCCCTTTCTAATTATTTGTAGCCAGTGTTCTATGACTTCAGCTTCAAACTTCATGTTTGAAGAAGTAACTTAAAATATGTAACTTTATATTTCCAGAGAGGTATATAAGCCAAAAAACACAGATTTGTTACAAGTTTGAACAAAAGGCCTTAAACCTAAAGGAAATTAAAGACAGAGATAATCAGTTCAGCGGTCCTGCTTATTAACTAGCTCCACTACATCTGTCAGTTCTTATGGATCTCAGTTCCTGCTGAGTGGTGTTTTGGGTTCCGGATGAGGACTCGGTGTTCTGGCCTTCATGCTTTCTACAGGGTACTAGACCCAGCAGGGCCTTCCTGAACATAGAGCTGGAGAAGACATAGACAATAGGGTCCAGAGCAGAGTTCAGGAAATTCAGGCCTAAAGAAACAATAGTGAGCTGAGTAAAGGTGTAGAAGGCGGTGCAGTCCCATGGCCGGAATGAGCGAATGACCCAAACACCGATTGTGGTCACCGTGGTGGGAAGGAAGCACACGATGAACACAGCCACGATGGCGGCACACATTCTCATGGCCTTTCGCACTTTGCCAGGCTTTCCCATCTGCCTCTGCTTCAGGAAGCTGAATATCCGAATGGAACAGAACAACAGCATAGCCATGGGGATGATGAACTCCAGCACAGTCAAAATGCGGTGCATGCCCACCAGGATGATGATCGCCCGGGACGCCTCCTTGTAGGATGTAAAGAAGAAGCACTGGGTCTTCTCACCCTTACCCTTGATGTGGTTGTAGGCCAGCATGGGAACCCGAGGACTGATCACCAACAGCCAGACGAACGCTGAGACAAATGCAGCCTGCCGCTTGGTCATACGGTTGAAGCGATGATGAGGGTGGACTACCTAAAACAGGAATATAGAAATTACACGTTTTACTGTTATTGATTAAGTAAAGTTGGGTTTATTTTCCCTTTTTTCGCTTTTGTGTGCTGTGGCAACAGATGTGATAGTAGAGAGTGTTTAAAGACATGAAAGAGTTTTTGAATATGAATTTTTGTACAGGAAACAAATACATTGAATCAACATGATACAGTCTTTCCTGGTGTGAAGGTACGAAGGCACCTGCACTTCTAAAACTTGGAAATTTAATTAAATGTTTTTTTGTTTTGATCTCTGCCAGGGTAGGTCATCCAGAGCTAGACACTTCTGTCTGTTTTAATCTGGGCAAAATAGGTGATTACCACAAGCAGCACTAGAAATTTCTGGAGATAATCTTGGTATGGAAACAACCACAATTGGAAGTAAACATTAGTTGGTGTTGGGGGCAGCAGAATGAAAGCCATGCCCAGGAAACAGTTTTTGCGAGAAACCCCAATAGTTGGATGTTTACAAAAATAACCTTTGACCTTCCAAATAAAGATGAGGGTTTTCCTTACCTTGAAGTAGCGGTAAATTGCCACCACGGTCATAAGTGCGATGCTAGCCGATCGGTTGGAAAACATCAGGAAAAGGTTTATCCTGCAGATCCCATCTCCAAACACCCAGTGGCCCCTGAGCAAGGCATCAATCCTTAACGGAAGACTCACCAGAGCAAAAAAGTCAGCAATAACCAGGTTGAAGAGGAACAGCGTGTTGGGGTTCCAGGCCTTCATCTTAAAACAGAAGATCCACAGTGCTACCAAGTTTCCTATGAGCCCAAGTACAACATCGATGATGAGGACTGGAGGCATAATAAGGCCCTCCAGCTGGATGCCGACAGGTGGGCATCCACGCCCCCCAGGGGCAGGGGTTGTGAGGTTTGAAACTATTGTGAAGTTTTGTTGTTGGACCATTGTTCAAATTAACAGTAGCCTAAAAAGAAGAAAATAATGGGGATATTTAATCATATGTTACACATAAACACATGTGGTTTTAGTGATTAAGTAATAATGAGGCAAAACCCTTGAAGGAACAAACAAAAGAAAGTTTGGTAACCTAGTAAATCCACAGCTTCCTCTTTTAAAGTTCTTCCTTTTTTCTGTGATATTACAAAACCACACAGCATGACCTTTGGAGTACGATGAATATTAACTTCTGTTACAGACTGATCAGAGAAATTAAAATAAAACATCTGTAACCCATGTTTTTCAATGAATTAAAATTGATGGTGCATTGCACTTTAGAAACATGGATTTTGCATAATTAATAGTGGAAGTCATATCAACTTTTAATTTATATTGTGAAAATTAATAATTGTATTATAACTTAATATATGTGAAGATTCAGAAAAAAAAATGTTTTACAATTTTCTATTTTAAAAAACTGCTACAATAATAAGAATGATAATGATAATATTAATAAGAATATTAAGCAAAATTAGTAAAACATATTATGAAACACTATTATTTTTATATATTATAAATATATCCGTATATAACAAATAAAATCAATTTTTTGAGAATTCATTATAATGGCTTGTTGCTCTCTACCACAGTTGTTGTCAAAAATCTGCCCACAAATGCTGTGAAAATTAGACTGGTTATGGTTCCATTCTCAATGCAGAGATTTAGACAAGGGTAAATAATTCCACTACTCACCAGCAGAAGATTTTTTTCATAAAGAGCCGCAGGAGAAAATGGACGGAATAATGATCTTCACTGGTGTATTTATAGCACTTCTGCTCGGAGTGGTGGTGGGGGGGGGGGTTGTTCCCGTCTGGTTGCTTGGCTAATCTTTGTGAAATAAAAAGTAATGGATGCAGTCTGAGGAACAAAAATGGTGTAAGATATTTTACAAAACAGTACAAAAAAACAGTTTGCCAGCCCAAATTTCTGTTATAAATGACACAAAATGATGGAAACTCAGCAGCTTAAAAACAGGTCCTTCCTTACAAACGGGGCTGATTCATCAAGATTCCTTGATAATAACCGCAAAATTGGTGCAGCGCTAAAAATTTGCACATGTGGGTTGTCCTTAATCTGCGGGTGATTTACTAAGATTGCGTGGGCAAATCTCAACAGGCGCAAGCAGCAGTAGTATTCAAATGAGGAGTTTGTGGCCGTAAATGCAAGCTGCACCACGGCAAGAGAGAGGAGGAATATGTGCATAGATCCATGTTGCGTCTTTGGTGCAAATTTTAGGCTAAAATTATGTGAATTCTGTTTTTCGTTTGTCAGTAATAAATATAATTCATGCAGTGTGCATGCATTGCTCTCTGCTACATTCACACATCGTATTGCATGGTTAGATGATTAAAACTGCAGCATGTCTGAATTTTGTTTTAAAAATGTCATAGTGCCAATTATCATTGTGGTATTGTATATGATTACTACATTTTATTAATTGGACTCCAGGAAAGTTAACCACTATGTGGGAAACAAATGAGCGCTTCACTAGGTGGAGTCGTGATGAGAGCGCAATGAGTCATGATGTCTTTGGGGGAAAAACAGGTAAATATTTACATAAGATTTATGGCCATTAGAGTGTTAATTACTGTTAATTTATAATGTGTGTGAAAGACATTTTTTGTTTGTCAATAAGTAATTCATGTATTCATGTTGAATATGGAAGCGCAAAATTAAGACATGCTTTTCAGAAGGGTTAAAAGTAGACGCTAAAATAGCCGCCGCATACATTTTTATGCTAAGTAAATCACACTGCACCTGGAACACCAACTTCTTTCCCTATAATCCTCCCTATATTTTGCGTCTTTTTACAGAAATGCCCAGATTGCATATTTATCAAGGGCAAAAGAGTTAAATGGATTGCATGCGTCTTGCTGTGGGATTAACAGGCGCAATGCACTCTGCGCCATGTTGATAGATCAGCCAGAGCCTGTTTTTGATGCTGTACATTTTGTATGGGTTTTAACAAGCGCAAACCATTCATAAATCAGCCCCTAACAGTCTTTGGGATAATAACATCTGCATGTCAAGCTCTGAAGTTGAAACATAATATTTGATCAGTTATTTTCAAAAGTTATTTTCAGTTTGATTTTCTTATCATATATGTAGTCTCTCACTACTCATGTTTTAGCAATTATAATATTGAAAATTGATTTATTTGAATTAATTCAGTAGCAACAATAATTACAGCAGACCAAACAACTAAAGCCCCCAAAAAATACAGCCTTTTTAAATACTGAAATCCAAGCCTATCAAACAAAAAATATGTTTAATACATACTATAATTGGTATTAAGTATGCATTTTGGAACCAACGCATTCATTGTGACTGGAGTTACTTGCGCGACACTGCCCTTGTCTACATGCGATACTGTTGCAAATTTCACAGTGAGTGAAGTGAACAGAATGAGTTACATTGTTTGTCACAAAGGCTATTACTGCTCTCTAACCCTGGTGCGTCGTAGACCTGTTCGTGGTGCTAAAAACAGATGCGTAACAGCCCTTTTGGCTGAGTGGATTGATTGACATATGTAGTTAAGTGTTTGTTTCCATAGTTATGTGGAATGTGAGTGTTTTGGGGATGACATTGGCAAACATAAACTTTCAACTCCCTCTACAGATTCTCTATTGGATTAAAGTATGGAGACTGGCTCCAGAACCTTGAAAGGCTTATTACTCAGCCAGTCCTTTGTTGCCAGAAAGAAGTGTCAAGACTGTCATGTTGGAAGATCCAGTGATATTTCATCTTCAATGCTCTCACTGATGGAAAGAAGTTGTTAGGTTATTTTAAATCTATGTCAACCTGTAAACAAAGGACAAACACAATGGGAGAGATATAAATTCTAAGAGTTTTAAAGTTTTACTCTGCAGAGGGAGATGATGCCATAGAAACGAGCACACCTAGTCAGCTTGGAGTTCAGGCAGATCTCAGAGAACAAGCCTCTCTGAACTACTTTTATTCCATACTTTTACACCACACCCATCAGAGAGAAAAGTTTTCACACAGTTTACAGATAAGTTCTCAGCATTGTTCCCTCTCCCTTCAGTGAAAGATAACATGCATGCGTGGGGCGAGCTTCACACATCTGAGCATAAATGATAATAAGTATCTAAGAGAGGCTTGCAGTTACTTGCAAGCTAAGCAAAAATGAACTTTTTCAAGGCTAGAACATGCTGTTCTCATTAGACATTTAGATGCTTAAAGTTCAAACCTTTCTGTAAGAAAACCTGCATTTAACTATACATTTTCCCAACAGAAGTTTTTACCCAAAATCTCCAGATTCATGATCCCATTTATAATTGGCTTAATACGGATCAGTCGTTCTGCCCCTATGCTAAAATGACCAGATCCTTCTGTGAAATTCTGGGCCATTTCCTCCCCATTCTCAAGATCATGAGTACGCCAAAAATTGAGATCTTGGAGGGAGCCAAAGGTTGATGCTGATCGTCAGCTATCTTGTATTTCTTCCATTTTCTAAATAATACCCCTACAGTTGATTTCTTCTCACCAAGCTCCTTAGCTCATTGTAGGCTTTTTCAGGTGTAGAATCTGGTCTCTGGTGTATTTAGACATGGTGGATGTTGGAGTATGACGGTTCGAAGGTGTGGAGAAGTGTTTATAATACAGATTATGTGTTTGAATTTTTTTAATTAATGCAGGCAATGAGTGGAGGATAGACTAAATCAAATCAAACTTTACTTATAAAGCGCTTTTCATACAAGAATGGCATCTCAAAGTGCTTTACAGATTAAAATGACCCAACTTAACCCACATTATCATCCCTCCCCCACAGATTTAAAACTATGATCGCAGTTATAACCACTCCCGCCAACTCCCATGCACACACATAGTTAAAAGCTACTGTTGGGTCTGGCCAATGAAAATATGAAAGTATATGAGGGTTCTACGATAAATGACGGCAGCATTCCATTTACGCTTGTTTCCCGTCGTTCCAGAGCGGAACGGATTCTACCAGAGACTATTCCCCCGGCCGAATCACACCAGCGCACCTTCTCTCTCTCTCTCTCTCACTCCCCACATTTGGCCAATCAAAAGAACTCCGCTCCCCCCCAAGAGGGCAGGGCTCTGACAAGCCTCCATCTCAACTGGGTGAAAAATCACTCCATCAAACCCACTGCAGCTCTCCTGACTCGAGATCAAAGGATTTACTTTTGCTTAAGTTGACCATAAACGCCTCAAAGTAAGAGATTTTCATTCTTGTTTAGCCTGGGTGGAGCAAATTAATATTTCTTAATTTTTTTTTTTTCTATGCATGCATGTCCTTTTAACGCTAATGAATCAGATTTGTGTTTGAAATGTACTGTGTTTCTTTTTAATGAGTAAGTTGAGTTTGATTATATGATTGTGTTGAAGTACTTTGTTTTAATTAGTAGACAAGCAGTGTTTGATTGATCGTGTGTTATTTTTGCTTTGATCTTGGCCCTGAACCGCTGATCAGAGAGTTTTCCTTAGTGGCAGGCAAATCCGAATATAGTCTCTGTTCAAGTTTTGTTCATCGAATTCAGTTTTTTTTTGTTAGCCGAAGGCTAGTTCATTTGATAAGCGCCACCCCGTCTCTTTGTTTAAAGAGACCACGAGGTATCGTGCCCAGGTAATAAAATAATAAAACTCCCCCTGTTCAGCGTTCTGCCTGCCTACGGGCGTACGTCACCTCTACGTACCTCTGTGTACGTACGTAAAGAAACAACCCGTGACGTGGCCTCTGTGACGTCTCCTTTGTCTGCCATCTTTGTTTACATAGCTGGTAGCTTTAGCTCTTAGCTTAGCGGTTAGCAGAACAGATATGGTTGAGTTTTCAGGTTTTTTTGCCGTGGTAAATAGTAAATAAATTGGTTAAACTGGATCACACCTCTGTTTCTTTTTGAGTGTGTGTTTGAATCATCAAAAAAGGATTTATCCTTCAGATCAAAAGGTCTCTGGAAATTCATTGATAATTAATTTATAAATTGCTATTTGATGGTTACGTTTGATGGATATAATATCTTGTTTCCAGTCTAAAAAAGCTGGTGGTGCCCCGTTTAAATGATTTGAAAGAATGATTAAATTAGTAATCTATTAATTATTAATTTAATATTCCTAATATAACCAGATAGACCATAACTCTTCTTTTTTTTGCTGACATTATCCAACACTACTGTAAAAAAGGACATTGGGCCGAGTAGAGATGAGCCTGGATAAGGAAACACCATCAAACACTCAAACAAATAAAACCTCAGATTTACTTAATAGTGTTATGCCAAATGGTTTCACACAACTCCTTTAACTAACTGTTAAGATACCTGGTTAAGTAACCAAGTTGTTTACTTAATCATATATTTTAACATTTACTTAAAGCAGTTGTGTCGAACCAGTTAACATAAAATGTTTAAGTAAATCTGAGGTTTTATTTTTCTGAGTGAAGGAGCCATCTGCACCAGCAGCAGCAGATCAACAGCAGCAGCCAAGACACTGTCCCAGGGCGGCCAGAATCACCACTCTCGAGGCAGAGGGCTCCCTCAGAAGAAACACTGGAAGGAAGCTTAAAATAACAAGTTCAAATATCAAAATAAACAGTGAAATATCATAAAATGATAATATTAAATATTAAAACACTGATAAAATACGTATTAAAACAATCAAGTAAAACATCCAAAATAATTAAACAGAATATAATAAATAATAATCAGGTAGGCTAAAAAGGTGAGTATTGAGCCCGCTCTTAAAAACATGAACATTCTCTGTAACCCTGAGGTCCTCTGGCAGCCTAGATGCCAGAGTTGAGGGCCATAATAATGAAAAGATTTCTCACCATGAGTGTGTGTTCTGACTTGTGGGATGACAATGTATGTATATGTTATCTTTGGTTTAACCTTTTGCAATGATTACCTTTTTTCCTGTAGTTCATTTCCAATCTATCAACCTATGTCATATAAGACAACACCAATAATAATAAAAATAAACATTTTGGGGATGATGATTCAGAGTCAGAAGCTGCATTTCCATTACAAATATGCGCAAAACTGTGTCGATATTGTCTAAGTGTCGAAAAAACACAATTTCGCAATTGCGGTGTTTCCTTAAAACCCAAACTCAGTTTAAATCACACGTTTTCACGCGAGTAAGAAAAGTGGCGACAGATGTGAATATTTACAATAGATGTAGGCTATTCATATTGCAGGCACATCACCAGCGCTCATTATAAGCCACCAGAGGAATAGACATAGACGGCTTGTGCATTGGAGTGACAAGCCCCCTTTATATGGGAGGGGTCTTGGTAAATGCTGGCGTTTCTTTGCTGTTTTGAATTTAATATAGTCATGCCTTTATCACAAACCAACTCAGTCTCTTTGTGAACCCAAACCTGCCGTGCCATCTTTCTCCTCCTGCTACTACTTCGTTTTTTTCGCTCATAGTAACATCCAGTTGTTGCTCATGTGACTCATGTGGTGCGAAAAAGGTGTTTCAATTGCAAAACTTTTTTTTAATGAAAAATATGTTTTTTCCCAAATTGGCGTGTTCACATTAGGAACATTTATTTTCGCAACTTCAATTTGCTAAATTTCATGGGTAATGGAAACACAGCTAGAGAGGCCACAGTGCCTGTGCTGTTCCAGGTTGCTGAAATCTTTGATGCGTCATTGCTGACAGGGCTACTCCATGTCAAACTTTGACTGACACAGGATTAGGAAATACGTTTCAGTTTTGTGGTGACACGTCCAAATGATTGAGGAAGTTTGAAGGCACAAGACTGCCCATGTATGTGGGCAGCAGGTTGAGATTTTTTTCAGTTTTTTTTTTTTTTAAGAATGAACACGTCCTATTTTTAAATAAAACAAATTCTCAAATCTTTCGTCTAATAAAACTAAACATAAATAGTAATGATTATAACAGTGACCTTTCGGAAAGCCACGCAGCTGTTAAGTAAGATTTGATTAATCTACAGAATTCACTTTCACTCTTATTAGCAACATTTTGCCAGTATAATGTGTCTTTGTGCCAATGTTCAGGTTTTTATTCATCTTTTTTCAATATGGTTGACCACTGTTAATGATTACTAGCTTGGCGGTGAGAGCTATACTGTTAGGGTTATGTTTTATTTAGATTTTGAGTTGATACGTGGTGCTTTCACATTAGTTGATGCAAATTAGATTTGATTCCTATGCACTCTATTTCCTTCAGTTATGCTATTAATTTGCCACAGATCCACCTTCACGTCTGTCTGGGAGCATTATTTGGAGAGGCTTTTTATCTGATACCACTAAGGATACAAGTGGAACCATAATTATAATAAAAATTATTATATTGGTAGTATAAAAACATAATAATGTTATTTATACTACCTATAAGATGAATAACATGTTTAAGGTAACAATAGGATAATAATGTTTCATGTCATAACAACCAGAGGTGGGTATCTATTGAAATTCCAGTTTTTTTTCGAAAAAAAAAAAAAAAAAAGCTTTTAGGAGTAGTTTTACTGCACCACACTTTTTAGCTTTACTTGAGTAAAATTACTATGAAGTATTGCTACTCTTTCTTAAGTAGATTTTCTGGATCCTCTACCTACTCTGAGTAATTAAATGAAGGAAATTAAGAATCAAACAAACAAGTTTTGACTTAAAATGCACCAGACCTGGACAAAAACCTAGACTTTTACAGATGCATTATCTATTAAGTATTATATATTTATGTTGAAAAGTTTTATTAAAAGTGTGTCTTCTGCTTTACTTATTTTGTAAATATAATTTTGTTTTAATTTTTCCATTGTGCTCTTGAAAAAAAAAACAGAATTTGCACAGAACTTAATATTTTTGCCTGTTTGATAAAATCGTTTTAAATAATTAGTGCCAACAGAAATAATCTGATCAGTTACTGGGAACTTGAGCATGATTCACGTATTTTGACTCTTAAGTAAATGTTGGGATGGCTACTATTACGTTAGTGCTACTTTTACTTTAACAATTTTGTGTACTATACCACACCTCTGGTTGCAAAATAAATACCTTACCATAGCAATTTCAAAAGCAAAAAGTGATTGCAAAAAGTGCTTTACAGGGAAACAAGCACCAAAAGACGGAAGGAGCAAAATAAGCGCAGAAAAGAGAAAATTTATAAATAAAAACTACTTAAAAACACAATAAAGGTCAAACTTGAATGAAAGTTAAAAACACATAACCGATCAAAATTGAACAGAACATATATCAATAGAATAAATATCAAAGATTAAAAACAAGAAGTCACATGCGTACGCCGAGCAGGATGGCAGCGCAGTAGAGGAGCTCTGCTCACCCAATGATATTTACAACATTTTACTGCATGAAAAACCAAAACCTTTTTCAAAATAACAATCCTTGGCATGCGCGATTCGTGCTTGAGTAAACCAGAGTATTTTTGGATCCCAATGGCGAGCACGTCGAAGTATTTCAAAGACACGTCCTGCATGGCTATTAGAATGACACCGCTGACTGAAGTAAAGCTAACCTCAAACCCGCCATCGCCAACGCAGGCAGCAAAACAACCTGCCAAAGAAACTGTTAGCCTGGAGAATCTGTTTGTCGAAATTTCCAAGATGAATAACACGCTGTAGGGAGTGACAGCAGACATAATAACTATTAAAGAAACAACAAATGAGTTTTTAAAAAAACCACTGTAAGCGGCATTCAAGAGAGACTCGAGGAGACAGAGGGGCAGATTTCCCACCTGGAGGATACGACCGGTCAGCTTGTGAATGATGGAGAACACACTGGGAGAAAGGTGGACGTTTTGTGGGATCACATTCAAATGCCTGAAATCACAGCAAAATAAATAATGTAAGATTATTGGGGCTGAAAGAAACATATGGGACAAAGAGCACAATGGAAGAATGTGTGAAGAAAATGATGAGAGATGGTCTTGGTCTTGTTGAGGGTGAATTTGAAATAGACTAAGCACACTGAGCACTAGCCCCCGTCGCCAATGAGGACCATTTATTTAGGCTGGGGACACATTTCTACGAAGGGGGGGAGAAGACAGGTAAGCTGCTTGTTAGACAATTGAAACAACAGAACTCTGACACTGTAATACCAACATTTAAGATGGGAGATACATTAGTTTCCTCAACAAAAGAAATAAATGAGTTATTTCAACAGTTCTAAAAGGACAGTATACATCAGACATCAACCCCACACAAGAAGAATTGAGGGGATTTTTCTCCAATATTAATCTGCCTAGACTACCATCTGAACAGGTGGAATTATTAGATAATTTAATAACAGAGAATGAAATCAGGAATGCAATTTCATGTATGATATCAGGAAAATCACCGGGCCTTGATGGATTCCCTGTGGAATACTACAAGCAGTATATAGATATTATGGCTCCAATATTGCAAGAAACATACAATGAAGCTTTCAAAACAGGATCTTTCCCCCAAACATTTAATGAGGCCCTGATATCTGTGATACCTAAAAAGGATAGAGATACCACAAATCGCGCTAACTACCGACCTTTAAGTCTGATAAACCTTGACTGTAGCATCCTGACTAAAATCCTGGCTACTCGTCTATAGAAGGCTCTGCCAAATATTATACACCATGACCAAGGCGAACTTATGAAAAAGAGGTCTTCAACCGACCAAATGAGAAGATTATTACATCTATTTTGGTTGAATCGGACAGAAAAAGACCCGGTCGTTGCCCTGTCGCTGGATGCTTAGAAGGCTTTGGACCAATTTAATGGGAATTTCTATTTGCAGCCTTGTCAAATTTTGATTTTGGACCAACCTTTATCAAATGGATTAGAACTATATACAAAAACTCTAAGGCAGAGGTGATAATGAATGGTGTAACCACCCCCCCCCCCCCCAACCCCCCGCGCCCTTCAACCTCACCAGAGCCACTCGTCAGGGCTGCGCTTTGTCGCCATTGCTGTTTGTTTAATATTGTACTGGAAACATTGGCTATTGCCATTACAGCTAATGCAGCTACTAAAGGAGTGGAAGGAGGAGGGAAAGAGCACAAACTACTACTATATGTGGACAATATTTTGATGTTGACAAAAGACCCATTACATTCGATACCACACAATACAATGTTATTCTAAATAATCAGGATATAAAATTAACTGGGCAAAGTTGGAAGCTATGCCTATATCTGGTTTGTGCAACTCTAATGTACTGACACATTTTGGCTTCAAATGGATGTCCAAAGTGGATGAAATACCCTCACTAAATTTTAGAACATTATTGCAAAAAATTAAAACAAATTTGGATAAATGGGGGAAACTTAAACTTACATTATGATTTTTGAAAAGCCTTGTCGCAGGGAGACGAGACGGGTGCTGTTCAGACATTATTAGTAGTAAGGTGAAAGTGGAACAAGTTTTCAAGATATTTGCAGTAGGTTCACATTAAACTAAAAATATCCAATAATTAAGAATGTAGTGTTGGGTAACATCAGAATCCAAGCCAGCCAACAGCCGCATTCCACCTGCCACCATGTAGCTATGTGGGATTAGACGCTGTGCTGGAAAAGCTGGAAAGACGTACTGTTCATTGAAGGAAAGCTGAAGCTAATCACTTGGAGAGGACGAGCCAACGTCCAGCCAAAGGCGAACCACTTGCGTCCCCAACAACCGTGAAGCAACTGTTAGCTACCATTGCATTTGTTAGACTGACGGCTAACGTTGTTGTGTGTGTGTGTGTGTGCGTGTGTGTGTGTGTGTGTGTGTGTGTGTGTGTGTGGACATAGGCACCAGTACCCACCAAAACCCTACATGAGTTGTACCATTCTTTCATGGTGAAGAGAGGGCTGAGTCGAAAGGCAAAGCTCTCGATTTACCAGTCGATCTACTTTCCTACCCTGATCTTTGGTCAAGAACTCTGGGTGGTGACCGAAAGAACGTGATCACGGATACAAGCGGATGAAATGATTTTCCTCCGTAGGGTGGCTGGACTCTCCCTTAGAGATGGGGTGAGAAGCTCAGTCATCTGGAGGGGGCTCAGAGCCGCTGCTCCTTCACATTGAGAGGAGCCAGTTGAGGTGACTCGGGCATCTGGTTAGGATGGCTCCTGGACGCCTCCCTGGTGAGGTGTTCAGGGCATCTCCCACTGGCTGGAGGCCCACAGGAAGACCCAGACTCGCTGAAGGGACTTTGTCTCTCAACTGGCCTAGGAAAGCTTTGGAATTCCTCCCAAGGAGCTGGCCCAAGTAACTGGGGAGAGGGAAGTCTGGGTCTCCCTATTTAAGTTGCTGCCCCCATGACCCGACGCTGGATAAACGGAGGATAATGGATGGACAGACATCATATTTAAAGTAGATCAGATTGCCTACTTGCCCAGTTTTCTCCAGAAAAAAAAGATTGTCAAGAATAAACACTTAGCTGGACAACTGAAGGAGGTACCATCAATAATAGAATGAGCATAAATGTAAGGATTTTATTTGGTTTTTGTTTTGTTTTTATTGTACTTATTTAACAGTGCTCCACCCCCTAAGCAAACTGTCCACATCCATTATGTGATAAACCTGTAAGCTATTTTATCCATATACCAAACATCAGATAAATAGTGTTTAAGTTATTTAGGGGGATGCATTAAAAACATATATTTTTCTTTCATTATCTTAAAGGAACAGTAAATTAGATATTTTTGACCAAAAAAAAAGAAATTGCAAGATTTTTTTTTTAATGTCACTTCTGTTTTTGTTAATCAGCAAATACATATTTGCACTTTAATAGCTTCTTCGTGGTTATGTAATCAAATTATCTGGTAGCTGCAGGCATATTTAGGTTCCCATGACAAAGAAAATGTAAACAAATCCAATTCGAATCCAGTTGTTTATCCTCTTGATTCGCTTTCGGCGAAACTATGTTCTTCTGCAGACAGTTTGCTCTGGATGTTTATAAAGTAGTCATAATCTAGACATAATGAAAATACATAATGAGCCTGATTGTAGCTTCATTTATCCTAAATCCTGGTTAATCCCAACAGCGGTCAACGGGGCTCAGAGTGTATTTGTGGGAGACAAAGAAACTACGACTTTCAGTCTGTGTTTGCAGACTTAAAGGCCACATTTTACACACGTTTAAGCTCCTGGCGCTCCCGCTGCTTGTCTGCTTTAAACTGCGTCCTCTGCACGCTGCGTGTGCGCGTGCACGCCACATATGTGACGGACGGGTATCAGGGTGGATTAGAGGGAAAGGTAAGCGCGTCCCTTCCTGTCGGGGCGGATTTCCATCCTTGTGCGCTCCGCTCAGCTCCACTCGCTGCACCGACCCGGTTTGAACAACCGCTGCTGTCTCCTCTCATCCGTCTCCTCCGCCCAGCCTCCTGGCAGCCTCATGTGTGTGTGAAGCAGAGCGTAATTGTTTTTATGTGCGTGGACACATTATTGGTCTTCACACACTCTGGGGTGCGATGCCATTCCTCCCGCAGGAACCTGAACGCCTCGATGGGTTGTCTCTACTTTACTGGTGAGTTTCTTCCTTCCTCGTCACCATCCCTTTCGTCATTCTCACCTTTTTAGATTACTCTCAAAGCAGAAATCGTGGGGGGATCTCTTAACTCTTGATTTATCCCCTCCTGATCCATGTGGGTCACTGTGCGCAGAGGTGGGATAGATTCACAGGCTGTTTGGCGACAGATGCCTCGGTGTTTAAGTCCACATGCTTGTGCGCAGTTCTGGGTCACGCACGTTTTAAAAGAATTCTGCGTGTTACGACCTCTGTCTTTCTGCAATAGATTTTAGTGGAATAGCAGTTTATTCTGCACGTTTTTTGTGTCTGTATGAGTCTTCTTCTTCTTTTTTTCCTCTGATAAAATTTTAATACGGCGTTGTCAGCTAAAATAAAGAAGCTGCGCACAAGGTGACCAGATTACATACACTCTTATCAGAAAGGCTTAATTTGCAATGTTAAAATTAATATTGGATTGCTTTTTGGGCCATATTTGGTAACTACATGTTATTAAGTTGTCTAATATTCAAATTGGCCTGTCTGAAGATTTTAATGAACATAGTGACTTAAGATGTAAACTAGTTAACTTTGTTTAGTATTTTCGTTTTAACTGCTGTCAAAACAGTCTGTTGTGGTTGACCAAACGCTAGAGAAGGCTTAATAGACAGAAGTGTGCTGTTAAAGGACATATTTTCTCATTCTTACAAATGTTCTCTTTTCACTCCCATCAAAAGTGTGTATGTGGACCCAATTTGGACTTCTTGGATGTCATAGATGCAACGAGACCTGAGGGCTTCAAATTCGTTTAAATGTTTGTCCATAAATTATCACACGGACAATAATACATTTTATTTAAACTGTCAGTATTTTTAACAGTTTTCTTTAAAATATTTCACAATAAACAAAAAAAATAAAATAATTTTTGTTTTGAAAATTGGTCAAAGGTAATATTTAAATCTTCGAACACTTACACTCGAAGATTACTCAAATAGATAAAAACAGGTTTATATGGAATTCCTGAATTAATCCAAAGTCTTTTTTAATTAAGTGTACCAAGTTGAGGTACTGGTCTGCTCCTGCGCTATTGCACTGAATAAAGTTAGGGCAGTATTTTTCTTCTCACTCTGAGTTAGAGAATGCATTTTATAACCTGTGTTTTTAATTCTAAGTAGTAAGAATGTTACAATTTCAAGGTATAAACTATTACTCATAGATGAAGCATAGTGCAGTTAATAAATGAAAGTCTTAAAGTACAACTCACTCCAAATCAACTTTGTTTTGCTGATGAACTGCATAAATGAATGTTTAATATTGTTGTCTACATTTTTGGTCATTATTTTTGGTATTTTAGTACATTTTTGTAAAAATGTTCATTTTGTACCAAAAACTGTTAGTTGAATGGCTAAAACTTTGAATTTGAATCAGCTTTTGATAACGGCTCAGCTTGAATTTCTAACACCAGCCTCTATTTCTGATGACACCATCGTGCCGCAGTGGAGTATAAAACAAGCTTTTTACCTCAGTAGCGAGTTGAATCATATTGCCCAGGGCCACTAGCCTCCTCCATAGAACCTTTCTCCCTTTCCTCCCCATCCTCCGGTGAAGGAGGTGAAGAGAAATATTCAGCCTCATAATTTGCCACCCTTTGAGGCAAGGGAGCTTGCATCGCTATAGACAAGTTTACGAGCCGTTTCCGCTTTACTTTCTAAACTCCTCCCTTATACGCAATCCACTTCCGTTCTGGAGGGCTGGGTTTGTTTTTGCCAGCTAGCTCCGTAGAGAGATACTGTCGTACTGATATCGTGGTGACAAAGAGGATATAATATAACATTTACAACATGAAGAAAAGTGGTGATCAGAGAGCTGGATCGGTTGCAAGGCAGCAGATCCGGAGTCTCCACAGACTAGATGAT
Source organism: Apricaphanius iberus (assembly GCA_028564705.1). Lineage (NCBI taxonomy): Eukaryota > Metazoa > Chordata > Actinopteri > Cyprinodontiformes > Aphaniidae > Apricaphanius > Apricaphanius iberus. The sequence goes on along the minus strand of JAPXFQ010001878.1, from coordinate 5,415,208 downwards.
GGCTGGTTAGATCAGTACTGGCATGAAGAACACGGATTAGGAGATGGAGGCATGAACAGATCGATGTCTGAGAGTTGTGAGGTGAGATAAACGTTTTTTTAGCTTTTGAGAGGACATGTGTTGTCATGATGACTTTTTTGTGACTGCTTTTTTCTGGAGCTCTTGTTAAGCTGTCTACAGCCAGTACTGTTCTTCTGAGATGGTAATGGAAACACAACTTACCTGTTCTAGACCCCAAAGCGACCCTAGTGGAAAAGGGGCATCAGTTACTTTTCTTATTACATGTGGCTCTGCCCTACAAAGTCACTTCCTGCTAAGGCTAGACACATGGTGAATGGAAGGGAGGATAAGTGACTTGCAATGTTTGATTTATTTGCCCAGATTGAAAAACAGAAAAATAGAGGCCAGTTGAAGATTTGTTCTGACAGACGACACATCAGATGTAAATAAAATGCAGTAAAATGCAATCTCTTACCTGATATGTTCACAAACAACACCCTAGAGCAGGTGTCTCCAACTCCGGTCCTCGAGAGTCACTGTCTGCAGCTTTTAGATGCATCCCTGCAGCAACACAGCTGAATCAACCTCTCTACCTCCATACCTATACGGAAAAGTTTTTAAAATAAAATCACCTATATGCTGGGAAAATCAACAAAAGGAGTCTAATTTCTTAAAGATTCATTTTTGCAAGATATATTTAGATTTTATGACTCTAAAACATTTTTTGAAGGCATTTGCCCTCTAAATTGTGTATTGCAGGGATGTCTAGGCTTATGCTTTTAATCAAGTCCTCTGTTTATTTGATCATTTTTAGTTTTCTGAGCTCCATAAGTGTCAGAAATAAACAAGCTCCTCATTCTGTTACAGAAAACTACTTTTCAGACATTTACATATACATGAAACATGCATGGACTTTTTTATTTATTTAAGGTTTGTATTCACATATTATTTTGTCCAAAGTACTTTTCTATTGTTTTAGTTTTCACTCACCTTTTCTTCACAGTTTTATTTGTTTAATAAAGAAAACTCAAATTAGGGCCCTAAATCAAAATTCACTCATGGTCCTTTACTTCCTTTTGCTAGCTCTTCTGAAGTACATTGCTAAAAATATCAGGAGGAATGGGTCAGCAATATTCTGTCTGGGAGATCTGTCTTTGTCCCAGTATTGAGTTAATTTTTAAGCTCCACAACTGTTCAATTAGCATTTTTTTTGACATTAGTATACACTCAACATGAGTTGGGAGGATCTCTCCAGTTTATCAGTTGACATATGTTCAGATTATGGATATGGATGACTGTAGAAAAGTAACCTAGATGTCCTGGATTTTGAAAAAAAGAAAAAAAAAGAAACATGTTCTGTTCGACTGTAATTGTTACTGAAAAGTAGATTAATATGTCCAAAAGTAAAGATTAGATTTAAGAAAGTCATCACTTCTTTACGAAGAATAAGTGAAAAGAACCTAGTGGATGAATTGTCTGTTAAGAGAAGGTGTGGAGATTTGCTCCCATCTTCCTGTGTGACCTTTGACGATCCCCTAGATCAGTCTGCAGACAGACTTATCTTTTTTTTATTCCTCTCTCCCCCGTTGTTTTTATTCAACACTCCAGCATACGGCAGCAGCAGACAGGAGGAGATTAAATATGCAAACATTAATCCTCAGACACTGCAGCTCTATCCAAAAAAAACCCCAAAAAACCCCAAACCTGACAGTACCAGATATCCTTTGGATGTTTCTAGTTGGTCTTTATTCTTCAGTTTGGAACAAAAACAGGAAGTACTTTTTTGGATTTTAGGATAATGTTCCTCTGGCTATCTTGTGGTTACTGTTGCTAGAACATTAAACTTTAGGGTCAACTTTGCTCCCTCTCTGGCTAAAGCAGGAGCCGTGTCCTTAAACGAGGCATAAATTGCATGACCTTCAGCATCCGCAGGAGATGAAAGATGGTCAGCCCGTTTGAGGAAATACTCCACAACTGGGAAAAATTGGAATGTTACCTCTTAATTATCCTGCTCTTTTTTTGCGGTTAGAAAGTTAGATTACCCTTACTCACATTCTTAGTTGCGCAGTGCTCCCTCTGGTTTACTGAGAGCATTTTGATTGTCTAGATGAGATGACAGGCACCACCACAAGATGCTTATGTAATAAGGGGATTGCTTCAATCTGTTGTGGTGAACAAGGTGCTGGCCTGACAGGTTAGACTCTGGATATTACACCTAGGCAAGCATGATGGTGGTACTATGAGGCTCTTCCAGGTTCTGGATGACCTGCTGCAATCAATGGAAGCGTGGATTCTTCTCTAAGTAAATGCTGAAGTTCTGGTCATAAATTAAACCTCACTTGAGTTATGCATCGAAACGAAGATTCACATATTCAGAACAAATAAATGAATATTCTGAACATGTATAATTAGATAAACAGTTTATTTTGTAGTATGTTTGTCTATATATTATTATCTTTCAAAAACTATAATGCTGACAAATACTAAATATCTAAAAAGGACCATTTAAAGTGGTTGCATAAGCTTTCGGTGTGGTTTATGACTTTAAATGTTTATGTTTTTAAATCTAAACTCCAGAGTAATCTGTATCTGTCTTCCATTCACCCTGTTTGACTCTGCTGCCATGCCACAATGTGTCACCCTGGCAGCCAGCCTGTGTGTGATGATAATGATTTGTGACAGGTTATGCAGATCATCAGGTATTAAGTGATCAGTTTAATTGCTGCTTCATGTCCTAGTGGTTGGCTTTGCTGCATGTTGGAAACTGTTTTGGATTGGGTTTAACAGAGATAACTGCTGTTGTTTTATTTTTTTAAATGGAGGAAAACATTTTTTTTTTCATGTCAGTAAAAACCCATATTAATGAATATCTACAGGGAGGTGTATGTAGAAAAAAAAATAAATCTGATTTTTATTCATACTTCCATGGGATCAGAAAAATCTGTCCTCACAGGTTCATTAATCCAAGACTAGATCTTATCCTTTTAATCAGGTCTGGGAGCCGGAGACGCTAATGAGCCTCTAACTATTTAAATCCAGGTCAACTGTCCTCTGATTGTCTTTATTTGCTCAGTTAATTGACTTATGGCCTTTCAGAAAAAAACAGGTGACAACATTTACTAATGTGTCTGGTCAACACAAGGTAAACTTTTAGAAGGTCAGGTTTTCATCACACACACCAACTGAAAAGAACTCCAACACTTTAGACTCAAACAGAACAGGGAAAATTCAAGCAAGTTTTTTTGCCACATAATGTAAATAATGGTGTCCAAATATTTTCATAACAGATATGTTGGAGTGGGCTCATGTACAGTGAAAAAGTGGGGATACACTCAAAAAAAATTAAAAAAAATTGCCGTGCGAACAGAAAAAGTATGTAAATCATTTCAACCCAACTGATTTGGGTCGATTTAGCAATAATGAATTTTAATGAGTGAACTAAATGTAAACATTTTTGGTCAACTTAATACATTTGGTTTGCTATAAGAATCAAAAACAAAAAGCGGGGGATGGGACTCAAACTCAGAAAAGGGCCTCTGTTTTCTGTGCACCTGCAATAACCATTTTGCTTCTCAATGAGTCAAAAAACGTGTATATAATAACACATATGACTTCATTTCCAGTGTTAACTAAACATATATATATATAAATATATATATACTGTATATATATATATATATATATATATATATTTTTTTTAGTCAACACTACAAATAAAGTCATATGTGTTATTATACAAGTTTTCTGAGTTATTAGAAGCAGCAGGAATTGCTGTGGTGTTTCTGTTTGCAATGCTACTTTAAACTGCTTGCAAGTAACTCTTCTAACTTTACAAAGGAGGTTGTTTGGCAAAGTCCACTGTCTTCCCTTTGAATTACAACCAATCAGCTTGACTTAACCACAGCTCCCACCCAATGACTCCACTGATTTCCGAGTAGATACCCCCCAACTGGTACTCGGTTGGTTTCTTAAATAGCCCCAAAAAATGCACATACCATGAAGTTCTGATAATGGAAATGTGCCTATGAAGTATATAGGACCAGTAATCTGATCAGAAACAGTATGATCTAAAAAGTCTTAAGAAAAATTTGAGGGATATATACTATATATTAAGGAATTTCATTATTGGAATTGAGAAGAACTGAAACTAATTCAGAAAAGTTAAGAACGGAGTACATGTTAAACCGCTAATTGGGGGAAGAGACAGACATAGGTAGATATGGAAATTAAAGAGTGGTTACATTGAACATACACATAAACTGATGAAGGGGACTGAATCCATTATCAAAAAGTCAAGAAATCACTAAAATATCTGGGAAAATATTAAAAAGCATTCCAACACCCTCAGTGGATTAAATTCCCTTGGATGGATGGATGGATGGAACCCTACTGAGTTGAAACGTAACTCTTAACATTTTGTACGAACTCGTAAAACATCTCCAGGCTCTGTTCTGACGTTAGGATTTGTTTCTTTAGATGTGAGCAGAACTGCAGCCTCAGTAATGACTCACATTGTTGACACTGTGATCTGCAGCAATATTACTGAAGAAGCTCAAGCAGATTAGTTTGTTATTATGAGCCTGTTAGAATGACTGAAGGCTTTCTGTCCTCAAATATCCAGAATGTTTTGCTCCATACATTCAAACTAGTAAAAAGAAGAATCCTAACATAATGATGAGTGTTATGGGACCAGTTTGCCAGTATTTTTTCCTCCATGAAGAAAAAAAAAACTTAATAAAAAAATAAAAATAAAAAATATGATCAACAGTAGCAGTTTCTGTAAGGTAAACCTTTTTGGTGCAGGACCTGGATGCTGCAAACTCAACGTAGAGCTGTTATGAATGTGATATTATATTATCAGTTATAACAAAATGACTGTTGAAACATTCTCCATCAATGACAACCAACCTATCTATGTCTAATTTCTGCATGGCTCTGAGTGTAAGAATATCCCTGCAGTAAATATGGCTGCTGTTTGTTAAGATGGATCATGTTATTATTCCTAATTAAGCCTCTTCAAACAGATCAAAGTGACCCTGACTTCAATTCCCATAATCCCTTTCATAACAAGCAGTGTATGCACGCCGGTCCTGATAGCTGCACTGCTTCTCTTTCAAAGGAGTAAATAAAGAAAGTATTGACTGAAGAATCCGAGCAGAGAAACTCTAAGGAGCCTCCTCAGCTCTAAAGAGATGATCCCAAACATTCTCAGAAAACATTGTCCTAATCAGGGAATAGCAAAAACTCAGTAAAAAGCCCTGCAATGCCCCGCTGTAGAAAAAGTTGCATAATTAATCTCAGGTAAATGCTAAAGCATTGGAAAACTTTTTACATTTTTCTCCAAGTTTAAACACTGCCCTAAAAACTGAACCATCAATGAATAGTTTTGAGATTTGTGGAGAGTAAAAATACAGACAATTTCATCCATGACCGTTTCTGTGCTGCCTTAATGTTTTAATCGTAAAAACTTAGATGTAACTTCTTCAGATCATGTCAGCACCGTATATTTTTGGAGTCCAAATTATCATTAGGATGAACTGCATTTACAGTGATCTGTCTTTCTTCAGATTATGTAAATTAGCTTGAAAGGTATAAATAGGATTTATACATTGCTTGGTTTGTTTTCTCTGTAAAAGTAAAGTTGAACGTTTTTTTGAGATTGATGGTTGATTAAAACACACCCAGACATGTTCATACTAGGACTTCCTGAACTTCAGGATTTGAACTTTTAGTTCTGATCCTTAGCATAGTTTCAGCACAGATTTTAAATATGTGATGAAGTGGACATTTTTAGAAGTCCAAGGAACTAGTTTCACGTTAAGAATTTTTTTTAATGTAATGGTTTTAATTTTTTTTTTTCCCCATGAAACCAGTTCTATCATTAAAACAGTGCTTGCCGACCTAAGTTCTTTGTGTTTTAACTCCAGCAGGCTAAGTTTCTGGAAACAATAAATGCAAAGAAAAAAGTAGAAAAGAGAAAAGAGTGGGGGTGGGGTGCACTAAATCCACATATTTGTAAATGAGAGCACATGCAAAGCACACAGTAATGAATAATGGGAACAACTGATTTCAATATTTGAGCCTTACATTTTCTCTCCTCAGCTCTCCTGTCTCTGCCTTTGGCTCCAGCCCGATCGAGCATAGTACGCATTGATAAAAAGTCCGGTTACCACTTAATTAACATGATAAATCATCTGCTCTATGTAGTGATTCTGTCTTCCTACATTATGATCCCTAAAAAAATATGAGTTGAACAGCATCAAACATATATTAAATGAGACATTTAAAGTGCCAAAGTGATGTAGCTATGGCCTAGCTTTCTGGTCATGGAAAACAATGTTGTTCATTTTTTTTAAAGCACCAGACAAGAACTGGTTATAGTACATGGCATGGGTATAGCTTCTATACTGAAGCTGGATTAAAACTTAAACACAGTCACAGAGTACTCAACCCTTCCGTTAGCTATCATCCGTAGGCCATGGTTTGAAAATATGCATTACCACAGCAGACAAGAGATCACAAACCACCAGAAGTAGTTTGCTTACTTGTCTTTTGTTTTTGGTGACTTAAAATGATTTTTTTTTTTTTCTGGGACTCTGGTAATTTGTTTTAAAGTTGAAGTGTTAGCAGCCAGCTGTTTCTCCTCTATTATTGAGCTTAGAACCTCTCATATCACTGGTGCTCTGTTGCAGTATGCAGCAGCCTGTAATGAGTAAAGGAACCGCGTAAATGTGGAAGTGCGCTTGTCTGGTCGAAATCATTTGTTTTGACAAATTTAGACAAATGCGACAGAACCTCATCAATATTTTTTTCCCTTTTTAATCTCCCCAATCTCTTTATAGCTATGCTATGTTAAAAGGAATTAAGGTGCATGAAAAAAAAATTTTTAAGCTACCTTGGCTTGCAAATTCTGTATTGCAGTTTTAAATCATAATAGAAAAGTCCTATCTGTGAGAATCTTTGAGGTCCTCCATTGTTTTGTTTTCCTGCCCTACACACCTGAATCAAATAGAAGAAATACCCCCACAACAGGTCTGGGCTGGAGATGAATAATTATGTATTACAAGTAACCTGGCAAACACCTTTGAAATGTGAAGTAATTATCTGAGCTCTGACTTGTTTTCTTGAGCTGTTTTAATACAGACTATGTTTGGTTATTTGAGTTGAATTCTTTACAAATTAATATTTTTTCTCTTGCTTCAGCACACTGCGTGCAGGTCTTTTGTGTTGCATTAGTAATGAACAGGTGAGGCCACTTCAGGACAAGATCAACCTCATGCAGCCCCTACTCTGACAGGCTCATGCGGAAAATCCCTGAGTCAGAGCTGTAACAGAGCTTAAACCTCAAAGTCTGAATTCTGCTTCATGCCATCGTGTCTGTTTCTGCAGCCATCGCAGAGCCAGCTGAAAACATCTGAATGACGCTCGACTGACACTGTATTGCAGCGCTGAGCTGAGCATGAGGGCAGAACCAACAGAGCGCTGCAGCATGAGGAGCGTCTGCTGCTTAAGTCTGAACCCTATCACCTTTGGATTTCTTCGTCAAGATCGTCTTGGATCTAACAGTTGATTTCTCCTGTTCCTCTGATTATTCTGAGCAATTGTATTTGACTGCTGGAGCCTTTTAACATCCAGGTCACTTGTGGTTCGGCTGCTGTGGCGGTTGGGAGGAGACAGATATTATTGGTTGCATGTGGCTGGCAGGAGGGAGGGAGGTAGAGAGTGAAGGAGACAATAACAAAATCCTGCAATGATTTGATTATTTTGCGCAGCAGGGCTCTGAGGACACGCAGAGGCTTTGCCCTCGAGGCATCATGTTGAGATGTTTTTGAACCCATCACTTTGCTGTCTGTTGCCAGGACGATCATGGGCCCTCATGGCATCAACCGAGCCGTCCAGAGGCTGGAGTTCTCTGACTGCAGGAAAGGACTCGGTGAGCACCGTAACCTTCACTTTCTCCACCTCACACCGACTCATTATTGTTCAGTGTGTGACGTTCGTGTAGTTTAACTTCTCTGAGCTTTCTTTTGCACTTTCTTTTGCAGGTGTGAAAATAATTGGAGGCTACAGGGAGATGACGCGTGAAGACTTTGGGATCTACATCAAGCGCGTGATCGCCGGCGGCTTGGCTGCTCTGGACGGTAACGCTCTTTCTGAGTGTTTATCTCATTTCAGAAAAGAGATCATTACCCCCTCCCCGCCTAACTCACCTGTCTCTCTGTCCGCTTCAGGTCGGCTTAAGTCAGGTGACCTGATTCTGGATGTCAACAACATCAGTTTGATTGGAGTGACCAATGAGAGGTGAGACTGAGGCTGAGTGTACAAATTTCGTGAGGGAGAGAAATAGAATAGCTCTTTGATTCTGTAAATCAGTTCAGTTTGACTGATTTGCATGAACATGTTTAATCCGATCTAAATGATTTCACTTTCTCACGCCTTTTGTGCCGTTTTCTGTAGCTGTACAATTCAGATGGTCCAGCTCTGACTGAGCTGTTGCAGATGCTGATTATTGACCTGAAGTCCAAAAACTGTTCCTCAGCTTTTAGGAAGAGTGAGGCAAAAGTAAAAATTAAGACCAGGACAGCCATCTTGAAATGATGGTTAGCTCAGTGTAAGCATTTCTGGGTTATTTCTGTAGTGTTCCAGAGCTGATGCAGTGGTATAAACTCCAGGGTTGTGTTTGGATTTATTTAATTGCTGCCTGAGCAGCTTAGCAACCAACTTTCAGTCCATTTCAAAGGAATCTTCATTTGTCCTTCCCGAATCCTCAATATCAGCAGCTCATTAGTCCATTGATGTTGTTGTCTGATTTTCAACTTGATGCTCCGGAAATTTTTGCAACAAGACGAATCTTAATTATGCTTGAATACTATTTGTGTCTAGGAAATTGTTTCTGAAGGTTGTGCAAAATTAGATCTTAAAATGTTATTTTGCCCCTAAGTATTTCTTTTTACTGTTACCGTATTCCCCAGAGCTAGATAAATGAAAAAAATATTTTTTTAGAAGCAGTCTGTTTGCTTTAGCTTAGCATAAACAATGTAAGTGAATTAGAGCAACACTGTGTTTTGTTTACAAAAGTGATTAAAAGTACTCAATAATGATCCTAATTATTTGTGCTGATCACATTATAATATTGTCTTCAAATAAATGGATTTAGACTTGGGACTAAATTACGACAAAGCACAGAAGTAAGCCGCCACTGCAAGGTGTTAGGACATAGCGCACAACATTGTTAAATGCCTCTTATTCATCAGACGGCATCATACTGCGTGGATATTTTATCACTCTTCTTGGCACACTTTTTATAGTTCATTTAAATGTATTTGTTGCATCCCCCCTCCCCCCATTCAATTCACAAGTGTTCAACAGATTTGATATTAGAGCTGTGGATAGGCCATTCTGGATTCATAGATTAGTGCGTCAGTATTCACTGCAACCTTTAGACTTTTTTTCTGCGATTTGACAATCTTAGTTTAACTAAATCATCGGTGTTAAACTCATTTCCATTTTGGGCCACATCAAATTGATGAATATCCTTAAAGGGCCAGTTGTGACAGAAAGGATTGATAGAACTATAACAAACCATTAAAATCAGCCTCTGCATTCCAAAAGTTGTGTTAAAATGAAATAATACTGAACATCTTTACATAATCATGTGATTTAGGACTGTTTAAATAAACATTGATTATGTTTTACTGATAAAATTGTTTTGGGGTGCAGAAAAAGGGTACATGCCGGTACAGGCCGGATTTGGCCCCCGGGCCTTGAGTTTGACACGTGAACTAAACCATTATTCCCATTGTACCAAAACACACCGTAATTTGTCTTATCTGACCATCAAACTTTTTGCAAGAAAGGTATCTGGCTTGTCAAAAAGGGCAGGCAGATAATTCAGATATCCTGCTTGAAGTTGTCAATTTAGAGCTAAGCTTCTTTTTTTGGCTAAACTGTGGGTAGTGACATGGTTGTTCCAATGGTTTCCTAACTATGCCGGGGCTGAATTTTGCCTTTTCAAGGTTGTTAATTAACATCTAAACCAAATCAACTTAATTTTTGGGGGGCAGCTTGGGTAAATGGGTTGAAACTTAAGGCCAGTTTATGATTCTCCGTTTTGTTGCAGACGGATTGACGCAACGCTATTATCCATCGACGCAAGGGCTCTCCGTCACCTACGGAACGACGGACGGAGCCCCATTTTCTAATTTATCTCTGTCAACATAGTGTATGCATGTGATTGGTCTGTTCAGTAAAAGCCAGAGATTGCTTCACCAGAACGGTGTTCTATATTCGCTGTAATCAGTAGTTAATGCAGTGTTTGGCCACTACATGCTTTATATTGAAAGGATAAATGATCTAATCTGTTCTTTTGGCAATTTTTGAACACAAGGAGGTGTAGGAAAACAACAAAAAGGCTGCTGTGTTTGTTTCTAAGTAGTCTATAAGCTGCACTTCTAGTAAAAAGCTTTACAGCTTAAGCATAGCTTACTTTATGTCGTCCATTGCTCCTTGAGAGTGCAATACGTTTCCAGGCCTAGAAAAAAACTGGAATGACGATGTGATAGTAGGCAGAGATGCCATGAAAAGCTAGCACCCCCTGCTTTCCTGGCCGAGCAACGCTGAAAAAAACAATGCAGAGCGAAGAGACCAAAACGGAGTACCATAAACGAAAAACGACTCAGTCAATACGTCTGCGTCTGAGTGCAAATTTGCGGTCGGAGTAGCATAAACTAGGCTTTACACGAAACTGGGTTTTTGAATGGGACAATGATCCCAAACTGGTTTTGGATTAGTTAAAGCAGACTAACATTAAGCTCTGACCTAAATCCTATTGAAAATCTATGGTCTATTCTAAAAATGATCTACATTTCTGCTGCTATCTCTGAGTAATGGAGGATGTATGCAACAACCTGGTTAAAGACTCCAAAAACTGTCTGTCTCATCTAAAATGCGTAGAGACATTCTATAAGCATTATATTGCATTAGGGGGAAAGAATGTTTAAAAAAAGCCCAAAATAAACTCCAGATAATATGACATTCATGTTGACAATGAGCAATGAATGTAAAGTTCTGAATGAAGCAGCCAACAGTGTTTGTTGGTGGTGTATTTCTAGTTTCTCCTGTCTTTTGGATAAACTGATTAGAGACATGATGTAATTGACCTCCTATGTTGGTGAAAAAATTATACTTAGTAAAAAATGTATGGCTCGGGTTTGAGAAAAGTCTAAAAATTGTTCACTAAATGATTTTTGAGCATGCAGCAGCTGGGTGTTTACATCTCGTGCTTTGTTTGTCAGGGCGGTGGAAATCCTGAGGAGCGCCTCGCTCTCTAATCACATGTCGCTGCTTATCGCCAGAGATGATGAATCCAGGTAAACAATCAGACTGCCTGTTCTTTTACTTCAAGATGCACCCAATCGCTCAGTGGTAAACACATGAATTAATATGGCATCAAAAATGCTTGTTATGTGAAAAACTGTAATGTTTCTTAAAGGATGCTTGTAGCTCATATTATTGTTCATGTTAGTCCAACATTTCAAACTAATACACATATTTAAATGTAATGTTATTTTTTTACATTGAGCTTAGTTTTTTTTAGCTTTCATTATTTTAAGTTCAAGAGTTGTTTCTCCTGAGCACATCCATGTTACTTATTAAATTGGTGATAAAACAGTTTGAAAGTATCTAAGTATTAAAATATTTTGTTCATGTATCGAACAGGCTGAGACTGATCCACTGTTTCCTACATAAAAAAAAAGTATTCCTCTATAAATCATTATGTGAAATGTATTTGTCCACAGTTTGCACATGTCAGTCTTTTTTCTATATCAGTTAAAAAGCCACATTATTGGAACACCAGATTATACTCTAGAGCGATGGATTCTGGAGGGTTTTGAGAATGCATTATACATCCATAACAAGGTTGTGGGGATTTGTTAATCTGATGCTTATTTCATAGTGTTTGTGCTATACAAACCAGTATTACTAGGTTTAAAAGAATGTGGAGCATGCATTGCCACACAGGCATCTTGTTGCATGTTGAGAGTCATTTGGACTCTGAAAAAGCTGTGGTGGGTCATTTACTTGGACATAAAACTTATAATGGCTGATAAGGGTGAAATGCAAAAAACAAACAAACAAAACAAAACATGATGGGGCTGTATGAAAACATCTCAGATGTGAAAACTTGCAGGAAAATCACAACAAGGAGGTTTTCCAAATTTGCTGCATTCCAGCCACATTCTGACTGGTGGTTTTGGTTAGACCTCGTTGCCATATACATATGCATCCTGTTATGGTATGAACAATACCTATTTGGCTGATGGTTTCCTTTTTTAGGAGAATATTAGAGATCAAATTAGATAGCATCATAGATTCACTTTCATATCTTTAATGTGACTACAACAGCAGGCGTTTTAGACAGAAAATCACTGGCCAAAGCAGCACCAAGAGTGAGTTAGTGAGTGAGGGCCACAAGACATGTCAGATGATTACATATCTGAACCCTCAGGATAATGCAAACCTTGTCTAATGACGTGTCTTCTGAGTCAGCTTAACTTGACTCAAGTTGTGATCTACTGTTAGTCACTTCAGCAACATCCTGATATCCCTATCACTCTTCTGCTTATACCAGAACACCTGCCCTCTGGTGGCCCTTCCAGACATATCAGCTTTGTGTAAATCAGTTAATGATTTTGGCGCGTGTTGAACGAACTACAGGCACATTGCAGCACCCTGTGTTTTATATTTCTCTCAGGGTTTGAAAAAGTAAGAGTTGTGCTGGAATGTTTGCAAGGTTCAGCTCATTTCTTAAAGGTTTGCTCATTTGAAAATCATGAAGAAGATCAACTAAGCTCCCCCTTTTCCTCTTTTATGAAATCTGGAGATTGGAGTTAACTTGTTCTTCCCGGTGGGATGTTTACTCGACACTAACTGAAGCGTCGGAGCACTGAATGCTCCCATTTCCTCCAGCTCCGTCTGCTCATAAAAAATAAAAAAAAGAATGCATGGCATCCACTCTGATCTGACCCTTTGATGGCCCAAGTGCTTTTCCACATCAGCCCTCAACTCAAACACAGCCTGACACAATAAGGACACCCTGCTGTCTGTCCACAGGGTTCCTGCAGAGCGACTCGCTGCGATCAGCAAAAATGACGACGGTCCCCAGCCATGCAGCAAACACTGCAGTCTGCTGGAGGTTCTCCTTTGAATGACCGATATCTGCAGCATCTGGACATAAACATCTGAATATAAAGCTGCACAGAGCTAAAATCGTGTTGTTTTATTTTGCTCTTTTAAAAAAAAAGTGTGAATAAAGTCTTTACTCAGATGTAAAACACAGAAGGATAATCCTTTTATTGATCCCAAACAACAACAGCGTTCCCAAATTAAGCAGAAACAGTTTGTGTCCTCACTGAGGGTCACGCTCTGCAGGCGAACAGATGGAGCTAAAAAAAAAAAGAAGTTTAGTAGCTTAGAGCTTGTTGTGAGTGCACAGGGAAGGTCGTCTCACCTCTGTCTGTTCGTTTCCATCCCCTCTGTTACGGAAGCATCAGGGTGTCGCTGTGAAAGCGGCTTTGTGATGACACATCAGTTATTCAGACCGCAGACCGACCTCCGTCGTTACATTGATTTGTTTCACACTTTAAAAGCAATGATGATTATCAGCAGGTTGTGATGAGGACGCTGTGATGCAATCATGCAGTGAGGATTTGAATGTGTGTCCTTGCTGGACAGTGAAAAAAAAACAAAAAAAACAGTGGTTAAGACCATCAGATCAACAAAAGTTTTCAGAATAAATAGAATGTACTTTAAATATTGCAAAAAGGTTAAAGGACGAATTAAAAGGCTGTTTTTCATTTCAGTTTTACTATTGTATGTTCACAACACAATAGTAAAAGTATTTTCACTGTTTGAGAAACTCTATCATAATTATTAGAGGAAAATATTTATTTTCTATGCTTCATCTACAGACAAACAATCTAAAGGACAATCATGGCTATATGTACTTTTATTACGTTCCAACATACTAAAGCTTAATTTGTTCACAACATTATAGTTTCACAGCTAATCCAGCAAACATGTGCACCCCAACATGGGGTTTTACAGAATTTCTGTGGCTTCCTGTGGAGGTTTCCTATTTTACACCTCAACTTGCTCAACTACTAAGGTAATACGGAGTTTAAAAATACAGATCATTATAAATCAATATACAAAATGTGATTAAAACGTATAAGTTATTTGTATGTTACACATCTTCAGCTGTCAATCAGTTTGAATTGAAAATGATAGACAAATTATAAGATAAACTCAAAATTGATGTAAACATTTTGTCCTGAAATAAAAGAAAAACGATGATAGACAAAAATGACAGTCGACTACATTTATCAGTGTTATTTTTCTATTTTTTTCAGGCTGAAAAATTAAAAGAAAAAAATTAAACATAAGACATATTATGTTAGTTATACTTATTAATCTCTCCTCTGTTCCTAAATTCTCCCTAACACTCCCAAATTCTTAACAGCCAAGGAGGTTATGTTTTTTTCTTTCTGTTTGTCTGTTTGCAACATTAACAAAACAAAGTCACAGACAGATTTTTATAGAATTTTCAGGGAATATCCACAGTGGGACCCGGAACAACTGAATCCATTTTGGGGATGATCTGGATCACCGTCTGGGTTGGGGACTGAGCTCCGAGGTCTTTTCTAGTTACCAATAGCGTCACAACCAAGAAAAAAACACAGTTGGCTTTTGCCCACGACTGTAAGGCAAGGCAAGGCGAGTTTATTTGTAGAGCACAATTCATACACAAGGCAATTCAAAGTGCTTCACAGTTGCATAAATTAAGAAAACAGATAAACAGAAGAAAAAAAAATCAACTTAAAAAATAATTATTAATAATGTAGATACAACATTACTATTCTCTTTATTTAGAAGATTTGATCTAATAAGGACACAAAATAATTAACTTTTGCATGGGACTGAAAATGTTGTTTACATAAACCAGTTCATGTATAACAGATGAGGTAATCTCAGGTATATGCACTGGCTCTTTTTGTCCTCATCAGTGAGAGTTGCAGAAACACAGTTTTGCCACAATCAAGAATGTTTGAAAAATGTCTACGTACCCGAACAATGGCTGAATCGAAACAAACTGAATGTAAGCAGCTTTCAGAAGAAAAGAAACTACTCAGACCAGAACCAAAACAATCCTACAGAAAAATGGGTAAAATTGAGGTTGAATTTGAAGAATAAAGTTTATTGAAAATAAAGATGAAGTGGTCTTTTGAACAAAGGAAACGTGGCCGAAATTCAGAGGTTTTAGGGGATCAGTGTGTAATTCCTGATCTCTGAGAGTTTCTTATCTGCAGCCATGTAGATCCACTTTAAAAGGCATTAACAGCCAATCGGATCAGATGGTGATGGATGATACTGTGAGGCCGGCTGACCTCCATGTGAGGGAGACAAACGCTCACAGATCAGATAGGCAAAGGAATCTCAGAAATAGAGATGATGCTGCAAGCTGACACTTCAGTTTTATTCAGTTTCATATGTTTATGAAATATTCCCAAAAACATTTTTTCAAAGCAACAGAAAGAGACAAATATGATATTTGTTTAACTAGTCGTAATTTTCCCAGGTGGATTTCTGGAAGATTCTGTCTGAAGTTTCTTAAATTTAGCTGCACTTTGGTAAAAGTTCTTGAAAATTTTGAAAATGTAAAGCAAATATCTGTAAAAATAGATTGTGTGTGTCCTTTTGGTGAGAGAGTAGTTTTGATTTTGCAGTTTTTGTTGAAGGAAGAAATCCTTTTTATTCACACCATTGCTTGCTGAAATCCCGTCAGCCTTTTGTATTTGTGTGTGTCCTTCAGGAGGGAGTTTTCTGAGTTGATGGAGAAGTACGGCTCCAATAATGTCGTAGCGTCAGGAAGAATCTCTCCGACACAGCTGTCCACGGGTAAAACACACCAAACACTTTTACTTTTCTGATGATCGCTCACTGACACACCTCATAGTCCATGTTTAAATGGCTGCTTACTGTAAAGAACAGTTGCAGTGAATATTCTGACATTTTACACATCCAGGGGAAACTTACTAAAAAAAAGGGGAAAAAATGCTTTCCAAAAGTACTAACCCCATCTCACAGAGAATCTGATTTTCAGACAATCTCCTTTTTCTCCTAAAATAATCCTATAGTTTGAAGACATTCTGTCCAAAAGTATTCCTTTTTGTCTCTGTCAGACCATTCTCCCCATCCAAACTTTCCAATAACTTTAGTGTTTCTACAGTCTGTAAGTCTACTGTATATGAAAGATGTTCAGGATATAACTTCTTTAGAAAAAATATCTCATGTTGTCATAAACCCAAAGTTCCTTTTATAAAAAATGTCCTCATTGTTTCCAGGATGATTTACTTCCCAATTAGAGCTTTTGTCCACACTGATTTGTATGTTTACATTTATCCTAAATGTGTCTTTTAAAATTATTTTTTTTCTAATAATTTTCTGAAAATTCTTTAAACATCATGTTTTCCGGTTTGTTTGATCCTAGCAAACCGTTCAACTTTTAAAATCTTTATCCCTCCTGTGTTCACTTGCTTGAAAATGACCCCTTGTTCCATTTTCTCTCCTTCCTTTCTCTGCTTTCATTATGTATCCATCTCTCACCTCCTGCAGCTTACTTTTTTTCCTCCTGTTTCCATTCAGGGAAGCTGACAGACACAGCATCCTCCTCCTCTTCCTCCCGATCAGAGAGCCCACAGCTGCTTAGTCCTAAAGAAGGAATCACCGCCTACAGCCACGCTCCACATTACACCACTAACCCCGCCTACATCATGCACACGCCAGCGCACGCCTTCAGGTAGGACGGATGCAGCAGATTTAAAGAACAACTTAGACATGACAGATGGAGAGATTTTCATGCAGACCCCTGATATGAAACCACTTTTAATCTAGCTGTAATGCTGTCTGATGATGTGTTCTGTTTGTCTACTGACCCTTAGTCATTGTTCTGATGTTTGGATCTTTCGGGAATTGTGTAAAAACTAAATATGTCACCCTTTCTGCCCTCCATTGGTGGATCCATCCTTATCAATGATCTAAATGGGAAACCAATAATGTCTAAGTTGGCCAAACATTTTGTTCAGAAACAAGTTTCTTAACCCACATATACTTTATGCCAATGGGTATAATTTAAAAGCAAATAAAATGTTCATAAATATGCCAGGTAGTTCTGAACATCGTATTTCCTGAGGAGAACTATTCCAGCTGAGCTGTAGACTTTGAAAAAAAGTTGAATTTGTTTTATGAGTATAGTAAGTGAATAAATCCTTTAAGGTTCATTCATTCTGCCGTCTTTTCTAGCGACATTCACGTTCATTCAGCAGGTCCAAAAAGTTTGTCTGCGGTTACATAAACTGTCCAACTGTGACTGAGCTGCATGGAAACACCAGCAAAAACTAAAAATAGTGAAAAACATCTTCAGCAGTTCTGAAGCAGAGGATGGATGAAGATTAGGCTGCTCTCCGGCTGACTCCCAGCTCAGAGTTTAATCTCTGTCATTCTGTCGTCTCTTTTTCTCTTCCCGCAGTGACAGTGTCATTCAGTTGATATGTGTCGCCAAGGGAACAGGCCTGGGACTCGTTGTCAAGGGTGGAGCCAACCGACCCGAGGGACCAATGGTGTTCATTCAAGAAATAGTGCCTGGAGGAGACTGCCAGAAGGTCAGTCTTTTCACTGAAAGGTTCTCTATCATCGAAACAATATAAAATGATATGATCAGTGTCAGAGATAGAAAGATGGACTGCCTCAGTGAGGGGAGGAGGACGAAGAGTTGGAGAGAGGACAGCTATTAGCAGTGATCTCCAAAAATCATATTTTGGATTTCTCAAAGCCTGATACAATTATTGGCCATAACCCTGTTCACAATGGCGACCTCTCATGCACCGGTGAAGAGAGGGTCCCTTCCACCTTGGTGTCCTCGACCCTCAATCCTCTGTGAAAAATATACTGTATATATATATATATATATATGATATATATACTGTATATATATATATATACAGTATATATATCTGTATCGCTTTGTGTAAAAATACTGTGTATATATATATATATATATATGTCTCGTTTAACAGCTGGCTGCATGTGAACACATGCAGCCAGCTGTTAAACGTCACATTGAACAATATTGAAGATAAGTACAGCCAGCTTCAGTTTCGATGCACGTTGTTGTTAGCTTACCTGTTTTCCCGGTGAAATGTCCGAATTACCAACGCAACAGTATTTCTGCTGAGATTTGGTTGCACTCTTTGTCCAGCTTCCATCAGTCTCAGTCAATGGTTGATTACTTGGTCAATAAGTGTTGCACGGATTTATTGAGTCAAATTTGGTCCTCGTCTTCTTTGTTCACGTTCTATCAACTCTTCAAGTCCTTCTCTACCTAGGCCTCTTCCTCTACCTCCTTGTTGTCCTCTTTGAGCTCCCCTTCTCATTCTCACTCTTCTTCTACAGTAGCTCTTTCCATTTTTGATCAATACAGGTGAACTCACCTGCAGCCTTTTATACCTGAGTGCTGCGTTTTCATCCTTGTGGATGTGATTATCCAATTCGTTCATTAGTGTGGTCTTTGGCAATCCGGGGCTTTGTAATGACAAGGAAGTAACCTCATGATCCTTATCGGTGTCTTACGATGTTGAAATGTGTGTAGAGTTTTACAAATCACGGTGTGTAATGTTTTGCAAAAAGAGTGAAGTACACGTTGCGTGTAATGTTGTGCAAATCTGTGGCGGTGTTTTGCTCCTTGGTGTAGAATTTTGCAAATTGTGTGGAAATTTGTATTTTATGGTAGAAAACTGTAAAATGGCAATACTGTAACTTTATGTCAGATTGCTGTGTCTTATACAGAGAACAGTGCATTTAGAAAGTGCCATTTTGAATTGCAAAATGTGTGTAAAGCAGAACATGTGTTTACAGTTTTGGAGACATGAAAAGAGGTTTTGCTCTCTGTGTTTGAGTTTATATAAGTGTGCTTTGCATGTCACCTTTGTGTGTTAGCAATTGGAAAAAAAAAAACTGTAAAACCAGCGTGTGTTCAAAACAACACACTATGTTCACCTCACGAAAGTTCAAGATATTCATCACAGAACATTTGTTAGACACCGCAGTACATCAAATAATTGAAGACAGCATCCAGGGCACATACTGTACACACTGTAACAGGAAATAGTTTGAGTATTTAACAAAACAATTATTGTGATTAGGGAGATGTTAAATTCTAAATTTAGATAACCAAAAATAACTAACATAAAAAACACCAAAATTAAAAACACTACTGAGAGTCTAATATAGTTAGCTGAATTTATTCAGTAATGATTGTTCTCCGTCGTCCTCGTTCCCCTCCTCCTTGTCCATCACCTCTCACACGGACTCTTCCTCCTTTTCCTCTCTGTACTGTATGTCTCTCTCTATTATAGATGCACATGTGCCAACTGTGGACCCTGAACTGACTTTTATTTAGCCTAAATGGTCTGATCACATCACCAGATAGTTGTGTGTTTTAAATTGTGAGCCGCAGTGTGTAAAAGACGACAGTTGTGATCACATATGTTGTTGCCAGTTTTAACAGTTTTACCATACAAGAGTGAAATGCATTTAGTGACTGAGAAGGTGTTTAGGGTTTTGAGAGACGGAGTGAATGATTTTTGTAAATTTTGTCTATATACCTGAACAGTGTTTAAGGTGTGGTCAAAATAGTCTTGATTCTGAAAATGTGTTTAGGCAACTGAGAATTTGGTTTAGAGAAGGAGGAGGTTAGTGTTCTAGTAATACAGAAAAAATGCAAAATCGTCCCTAAGCTTTCAATATTAAAGCCAAAAGTAAAGTGATTTTCTTAAGTACCATTGAATCTATATTCACACAGAACAAAATTGGATCTGGATCCCGGGGACAAGTGTATTCTGCAGAAAGTTTATCTACAAAAATAGCCTGTTGTCAGTTACAGATTTAGTTCCTCTGTAAGTATCTTTACCCATTGACAACCTGTAGAAAATATGAACAATCAGTTACTGTTTTTTTGTGTGTTTTTTTTTTTTTTGTGGAAATCCACTTCGAAGAAGAATTTTTCGTGACAGACAGACTACTATTCTTAGACACTCCACAGGAAGGAAAAGTGTCCCGAAACCCCAAAAGGCAGGACATAATTCTGTTGTTTTTCATAGTCTAGGGACTGGCTGGTAATGTCTGCATGAAGTGTGGAGTATTTTTTTTTTCTTCACATTTGCTCTCTTGTCAGATTTCCTCGAGTTCAACATATCTGCACTTATTTTAGCAGCTGGACAGCCGGTTACTACACATGCTTACTTTGTTGCAGGTCACTGTAATTATTATAGCTACTTGAAAAATGCACATCCTATTATTTGCAGCCTTGCCCTGAGTCCTCAGAGTGGCTCAGGTGGGCTGCTACCAAACAGGATCGGATAAGTCCTGTGGTTCTGTTTGTAGGACGGCCGGCTGCAAGTTGGAGACCAGCTGGTGTCCATCAACAAGGAGTCTCTGATTGGAGTGACGTACGAGGAGGCCAGGAGCATCCTGACGCGCACCAAACTGAGGTCCAACACAAACAAAATCAGACAGACAGACAGAGGATTAAATCTGATCCACAACATTCTCAGGCACCTATATAGAGAATTAACCAGAGTCAAAAAATGATATTTTAAACACATCTTTATGTTGTGTTGCAGACCAGACCCTACGGTAGAGATTGCCTTCATCAGGCGGAGATTGTCATCCAGCTCTAGCAGCGGTTCCCACAGCCCTGTATGTCTGCAGGGGTGTGCCGTTGGAGCCGGGCCCCAGACAAAGGCCCCGGGTCTGGGCTCCATGGCTCCGCAGCCAACCATGGTCACAAAGATCACTTCCAGCAGGAACCCCGCCTGTGAGACATTGCCGCCGGTCAACGTCACCCAGGTATGAGTGAACTGAGAGTGACCCAAAACCTGTTGTTTCTGCTGAGAAAAAAAAAAAAAAAAGATTTTTTATCTTTAAACATACCCCCCCCCACCCCGAAATATTACAAATGTTACTGATTCTTTCTGAAAAGGCAAATGTTAATCCTTCAAAAATCCCTCTTCTACAAGAATTCCTATTTCATTTGTTTCATTAAAATATTACATGTACAATTTATTGTTAAGCAGGTAAAAAAAAACGTTCGAGTGATTTTGGCCCATATATGACAAAGTTTGGACATCTCGTCATTAGCAGATCTAACAGCATCATAATATAGAGACTAGGAACTACTACACAATGACACCTGTTTTAAATTATTTGGAAAACTCAAGTGTGTTTCTTGTAGTTCTTCAATTAGGACCAAAGTAACAGAACACAATCTGGTAACATAATGAGACACAAAAATGATAAAAGCAATTTGATCCAAGTAAAGATCTAAAAGCAGCACAGCTTGTATTTGTTGGATCGGATTCCTAAATGTTTCTTTAGACAACTACAGAAAAAGGTCTCCGTTCCTATATGTTGGAATGAAAACAGAGGGGCGGGGACTTAAACAACAACTGTGATTGTCAGAAAAAGACATTTTTAAAAATATATATTTTTTGTGTTCCTTTTAGGATTCAGTATTTTACTGTTATTAACAGCAAAAAAAAAAAAAAACCTTACATCAGCATTGATTATCTCAACATATGGCCTGTATTTCAGGTTCGAGTTTCTCCAGGCAGAACAGAGCAGACGGGAGTCTCCTCAGCGCCACAGAGCGACAGCAGCACTGACACAAACCCTGGTGAGTTTCTGTCCAATTAGATGAGATGAACTCTCACCTAAACAAAATCTGAATATTCACAGGAACTCTTTTGGAGAGCTTTGTGTTAGTGCAGCCAGCTATGGATTTGAAACTACATAATTCTTTCCATGTGAACATTACCTCCAAGGAATTGTTATTCCAATTGTTTTATCTACACACACTTACCTTCCTGTGTAAATCTTTGGAAGCAGGAAAAGGTGGAGTCTGCTATTTTTCTACACTTAATAGATTGAATTTTTTTATTTATTTTGGAAAATACCTGATTATTTTTAAGAAGTACCACGTTATAAAACCTCACCGTGACTGTAGCTGAAAGAATCGTTCTTGCTGCACTTTCTGTTTTTCATTTAGTTGGCCTCTTATCAGAACAACGAACCACCTGCCCAGGAACTAAAACCCTGCAGATATAAATAGACGAGCTTGCAGAAGTGAACACCTCGCTGTTCCAGACCACTGCTCCATACACCAACATCCACCACTGTTACACTCCTTGCTTTCATTGAAATGCTGAGATTCTTTGTGTGACGGTGTGTGGCTTCATCAGAACCTCCTGATTGTAAACGCAGACAGATTGCGAACAGCCAAGCGCCTCCAAACTGTGTGGTTGCGATCGCAGCATAGCAGATGGTTCAAAGAGGAAGGAGGAAGTGATGCGGGCGGGAGGCCTGGGCTTTGATTGGCTTCAGAAGTGTGAAGTTTCAACACATCTCTGCGTGAGAGAAATCCTGAGGTCTCCCTCCATATGTTAGTTCATCCAGAATTTCATCTTTTACGTCACATTGTTAAATCACTAGAGTAAAAACTAATCACCATTTTACGCCAAAAAAGAGGCATTGGTGTCATAAGAGTTTTTTGCTTTTAAGATTATTATTTTCCTTTCTTTCTACATCTCTGCCTCTATTTTTTTAGGTTGATTTATTTTATAATTTCTGTCTCTTTTACCTATTTACCAGATCACTATTCGCTATAATTGTTTAATGGATGATAGTTTATTTAGTATACAGGATGACAAATAATGATTTCAGGACAATGTAACAAAAAAGTAGCCCCTTTGTATCAGGTTTTCTTAATTATAGTTTTTGTGAGCAGCAAGAGATGACGATAAACAAAGATTTGATTTAAGTGTTATGTTTCAATGGGAAAGTTGGTTTGTCTTACATTTCATCTCCAGGTAAAGAAAAAGAAGACATTTACATCTTTGTTTCTGTGTTTCAGATTCTGGGAGCACTCAGCCACCGCAGAGGAAATGTTCACTCAGTTCCAACTGTCGATTCAAACTGGAGAGACTGGAGCAGGTCAGTTTAGAGTCTGATTTCAAACTAGAGTAAAAAAAACATCAGCAACAAAAAAAACAACAAAAAAATTATTTAAAAAAAAAAATTGCTCCATCTTAGTGGCACTACCAAAGTATGGATGCTTTCTGTTGACAACACGGTTTAATAGTAATTTAAGTCCTAACAGTGAAAACAGGAGTTGCTACCAGATCACTCAGCTGTTTTTATCATCAATGATGCTGTCCAATTAAGGTTAATTAATTAGTCTAATTAATCAGTGCTCTGGAATATTGCAGCCAACAAGAATGAGGTCTTAGCAGTCAAAAAAAAAATGTAACACGCATGTTAATAGATTCTGCAGCGGTCTCCTAACTTGGTAAGTTTACAGTACACAAAAAAGATATCCGACCCATGGGAAGCAATAACACATAAAATGTTAAGATTTATTTCAAAACAGGGGAAGAAAGAATCAAAAAAGCTACATAAGCTTGCTTAAAATAGGTATATTGAATTGGAGTCAAAAGCACAAAAAGCAAAAGAGATACTTATTGCTCTGTTCAGCTTAAAATTATATACATTAAAAGAAAGGAAATAAATCAGGAAAGCTACATATAATAATACATTTTATTTTATAGTACCTTTCAGTACTCCCAAGGCCACTTCACAAGATAAAAACACAATATAATACAGTAAAATAAATAAGATAATAGCAAGATATCATAAATTATAGGCAGCTTAGAGAGATGAGTCTTGAGTCCGGATTTGAAAAGGGTGAAGCTGTCAAAGTTTCTGATGTCCAAAGGAAGTGAGTTCCAGAGAAGAGGAGCAGTACCCTGAAACCTGTTCTAATTGTCCCATGTTTAATCTAATAAATAGAACAAATCTGGCAAAGGAATACAAACATATAAAACGATATACGCATATGTCAATGGACCAAGGAGGGCTGCTTACATTTATAATTTAGAAATAAACAAAACTGCAGCTTTTGTGTTTGTGGCAGAAGAGAGACCACCTGTGACTCAATTAAAGGAAAGTGGACATTGCTCTGCTGGAAATATTATTATATATATTGGAATAATTGTAAACTACTTCATGAATCCATTTCTGAAATGAAATAGTGGGAGCGCAAAGTGGAACAGTTAGCACAGCAGCACGGCCCCTCCGGAATCAAGCTCATATTGACTGGGATTGATTGACCCACTTACCAATTTCTGATTAGAATGATATTTTCTGCAGTCTTTGAAGCTCATTTTAATACTTAAAAGGAAAAACAGCAGCAGCAATATAACTTCAGTGGAGAATAATTGTTTGGTTTAACATGTTTTTAAGCAAAACATTGGTGAAAAAAGCATTTTAGGAGAAATAAATTAACCTATTTACATGCTATGGTCTGTGCAGCTTCCCTTTTACACACCAGCAAAGGTCAATGGTTCACAGGTGGTTACCTCTAGTTTGACCAATAGAGGTGCTGTGCACAAGCTTATGTTGTACATGATACAATTATCTATAGGGTGCGGTTGTGATGAATTTTTAACTGGGAAAATATACATAAAGCATCAGTGCATCTTAGTGAAGAGTTAACTAAAGCCTCTTCAACCGGTTTGCTACTGAATTGAACATTTTAAAAAGCCTGAGATTTTCTTCTTCTGCATCGTTATCATAAACTGGTCTGTAATCAGCTGGGTATCCCTAGCTTCAGAGCATGATCACAGTAAAGCAATAAAACCACGTGAGTAAAACTAGCATGTAGCACATCAGCCCAGCCCCTGGTCAATGTTTTCACCCCCCCCCCCCCACCCCAGCTGTGTGTATTGATCAGTGTGTGTGTGTGTATTTCAGGCAGTGGATTTAATCGGTCTGAAACCCACAGACGCTCAGCGACAGGCACTCAGGTCCAGACTACGAGCTGATCCGACTGGAACAGTGGCCATCACAGGTACGATAAAAACTCCCATCATGCATCACTTCACTCTTACATTGAGGAGATTCAAACTGCTTCTGCATTGAATTTCATTTAATTATTCTTAGATTTTTTAAAATGTAAAATGAAGTAGGTTTCTACTTTGACTCTGTTACCAGATTTCATTTATGTGAATTTTTCCACAACAATCATTTTAAGCTTCTGCTTTAGTTCAAAAAGCAGCATATCAAGAGTTGTGCATCAGACTATTTTTAATTGATTTTTCTTTATAGCGTTGCCATTGTTTCATTGTGAATTATACCTCCATCCATTTGTATTTTTTATGAAGAAACCATATGTATTTCTTTATAATTTGTTCCAAACTTGGAAATGCTGCATTTACTGACATTTTGGGATTCTTACATAGATGACAATACTGCATCAAAAACCAAATTAAACTCCAGCAGAATGTTTGACCTCTTAGCATTAGTAATTGCAGCAGAAACTGAGCCCAAAAGAAAGGAGAAGGAAAACATAAAACGTTTAAAGTCAAAGAAACAATAGAGAATTTTGCAGTTAAAACCAAAATGACACAGAGATATTTAGTAAGAAAATGTTGACTGCATTAAAAAGTAAAAAACTTGAATAAAGTACATAAAATCCAAATTATGGGTGTTATTCTGTAAAGTAATTTTTAAAAGAGGTGAAATATGTGACTTATTTTACTGCTACAATTACAGAAAGAAGATAGACAGGAACATTTATGTAAATGAAAATCAATACATTTTTCACTACACATGTAATTTGTCCCAAAGGTTTATTAAATTAAAGGTTTAAAAACCTAAACAGACTTATTCCAATTCCCTTTGAGTTTTGGCAGAAAATATCTGTGAACTATATTTTAACAAAAAACTATCATAAAGGACCTGCGACACAGACTAATTATTCTCTGAAAGGTTAGAGAGTATTGGACTGATTTAAAAAAGATTGAGTCTATAAATGTATAGTTCATTATTTAGCATATATTTTCCAAACCACTCCATATGGTTTGTAAATCTGTGTTCAGATCTGTATTACTTAGATGTTTATTTTTAGCTACAAATCAAATGGAACATGTTTAATGAAATATTACATAATCTGGATAGTACTCATATTGGTGGTTCACAATAGCTCCCCCTGCTGGAGTGAATGGCTTTTAGTTTTGTGGCTCATTCAGTGAACAGAAATTGTTGCTAAGGGGTACAAATGGAAACACTTTCTGATGTCAGCTTACTCCTGCAGCCTTTTGAAATAATGAAAGCTCATAAGTTGAGAAACTACTTGCTGCAATATTGATAAGCAAGTTAATTTACACATTTGCACTGTTGCTTTCGTCACCATTTTTCGTCTTGGTGGTTGGTCCTGTAATATAGTTTCTACTTGCTTAGTATAAAAATGCATGAATCTAGACTCACAGAACTTCGATAACCAACTTAGTCTTAATTAGAGCTAGGTAAGGCTGGTCTGTCATAAAGAAAGTTAATATTTGTAAGTTTGTTTTGTAGGATTGGACCCAATAAATATCAAAAATATCCAGCAGCTTTTATTTGAATTCCAGTCCTAAATAAGCTTAATAAAACAAAACTGTTTGTTATTCTTTAAGCGTTCTTAAGGAGCACAAAAGAGAAACTAACAGCATTATTGCAGGTTTGACGAAACCAGATGAGATTTTTCAGAAGGATACTCAGAAAGAGATACATTTTGGTCGGTTTACATGATCATAAGAGCAGAACTGCACTTTCATGAAAACATGTCTGTTCAGTCATTGTAGGGGCAGGCAAAGGGTAGTCCGTTCAGAAAGCAGAGAGAGTCCAGAATAATGTGCACTCACCCAGTTGAGTGAGAAAGTCAACTTTCTGGCTGTACAGAATCATGTTAAATGATCTAAGTCATGCTTTTCTGAAACCTGAAATTTAGGAAGTAGATAACAGCACCCATCATAGCTGTGCGATCATCTGCAACACAATTGTACTTTCATCCTTTTTTTTTCTGTTAAACTATTTATTTCCATTTGTGATTGCAGACTTTGAGAGCCTGATCCGGGAACTGTTCAAGCCTCAGCTGGAGGAACTGTTTGGAACTCAGTCAAGCTCCAGGTTCATGTCAGACGACTTCTCCAGTCTGCTGGAGTCTCCAACCAACCCACCGGTAACAGCTCCATTTATAAGAAGTTTCATTAGAGGCCATAAAAACACCAAAGAAATTAAAACGTCTTTAGTGTTTAGTTGAGTTTATTTTATCTGAAACTGGGTCATGCAGTAAGAGTTACTGACAATGACGGTGAAAAACGGACCATGGGGATATTTTAACCCCTGACATCATTGATGTTCTCTGTGTCTTTGTGAAGCCATCGCTGTCAGACTTGGACGACCTCGAGGAGATGGAGAAGTTGCGGAAAGAGCACATCGAGGCTCTGAGGGAGATCAAGGCTCTGCAGGTAACCTCACAAAAGTTTGATAAAATGTTATCGTTTAACCTCAGAGGCATCAAGTTTGATCTTTGGAAAAAAACCTTCAATTCATGCTAATTTGCAGCTTGTATTTGCAGGAGCAGCTCGTAGAGTCCCAAAAAGTTAATCATGAGATGGAGGACGAACTAACCAAAGTCAAACAGGTAAAACTCATCTGCTGCAGCCAACACTCAGTCTCAGAACATAATATGCATGTTTTTTTTCTCTAACACCAAGGACATTTAAGATCATTCCCTGTTGTCTGATAAGTACATAATAAACTTAAAGGTCTGAAACATGTGGCTCCGGAGCCCCAAGTGGCTCTTTAGATCTTAGGAACTTTGGCTAAAAATAATAACAAACCAAATAAAGTCGTTTTTTTTCAATAACAAATTCAGGTTTTAGGAGTTGTTGTGATTTTTTTCATTGAATAATTGCTTTGAATTTCCATGATAGAATGACAGAAAATGTAACAATATTTTTTAGCTCCACTATTCTGGTCATTAGGTTTTAAACTATGTGCATTTTGACATTATTTTTTTTTTTACAAATGTCTAAAACTGAAAAGAAAAGGAATCCACCATCTTTTCTCTAACTTTTTATGTTTTTGTTTTTGTTTTTTTAAACCAAAGAACATAAATAAAATGACGACTTTTTATGAATGACAACACATATTACATCTAGTTGATGCGTAACACAAAGATTTAAGTTATGTTTTTCTAAAGTTCATGTAACATTTGCGGCTCTCAGTTAGCTGCAAATGTTAAATGAACCTGGACTGGGCAAAAAAACAGTTATTAACAGACAAAAAGATTTATCATAAAGATTAAGTAGTTTCTTCTATCAGACCAATATGATCTTAACCAATCTAGTGCTGTTCCCCTTATTCCTACAGCAGAATACTGATATTGTCTCTATCAAATGCAACCCATCTAGATGAATTTTATAGAACTGGAGATTAACAGCTCTCTCCCTGGGTCCCACACTGTTTTTTTCTTTTAACGGGATGACAGAAAGAAGCCATCAATTATCAATTTGTTCTAATTATTGCTGACAAGCTTTTAGTATGTTCACATTGGTTCTTTCAAGTATCCATGGATTTGTCTTGGAGATTTCACAGTGCATTACGATTTTTTTCCCATTTGGAAACCATTTGTGCAATCATCTCAGTCTTTAGTTTTTCCCACAGTACTGTATTGTAAAAACAGGTGCTTACTGCAGCACCTGTTAGACTTTAGAGAGGTATTTGCTTCTTGAATCTAGTGCAAAAGTAAAATAGTATTTGCATTAAACTAAATGGATGAATTCCCTTCTTTGTTTTTCAATCAAGTTGGATCTTTTATTTAGAACAACTATTTTTAGGGTTTTTTATTATTGTCCAAGTGGAGCAAATGAAGTTAACAAGGTTTATTTTTGAAGATTTTAAATTGAGATTTCTGTTTTCTGTCGTTCTATCTTTTGACTCTTGGTGCACACCAAACCTGCAGTGAAAAATTAAACCAAAATCAATGTCTTTTTTATGTTTTGAAGGTGGTGCAGAAGAGCTGTCTGATAAATTTAGACTTTTCATGACACTGTTTCTGTACAAATAAATCAGCAGGTGGAGCCCTCCACATACACACACATGCACTGTGCAGAAGGAGAATAAAGCCTCCTGAACATGAGTGTGTGTGAGTGTGGGAGGCTGAGTTGAACCCACTCAGCAGCAGGAGGAATGTTAGGCCTCCATTTGCCCGTCTTTCGGACTCTAAAATAGTTCCGCCTCCCGTTTGTTTGTTCTGATTCAGAGCGGAAGGATCTCGGCCTCGTTCGCTCCCACTTCGCTGCCTCTCAGCTTCTGTACCGTTGCGTAAACGGATCGATATCTAGATTTAGACTCAGCTAACAGATGCAAGGGTACAGTGAAGGCTCTGGCTGGATGTTTCCGATCTGCTGGTTGGACAGTCAGAGGAGAGACAAGGAGGTCCTTGGCAGTAATGGAAATAAAATCTGAATGCATAATTTTACTGTTTTTTGTCAACTTTCCTTTTGTGCTAACCAAATGTTACTTTTTATGATTTTTTTCATTATTTATATGTTTCCACTTTTTCGTACTAGAAGAATGGATCCATCAGATAGTTCACCATCCATCACTCGGCAACACAAAGACATGCAGGAAAAACATCCCAGCATGCAGCCAAAATTCTAAAGAGTAGTGGTTTAGTTTGTTGTCTCAGCTGTAAAGAACTGTTGCCCTGCGGTCCCCACAGGGCCACAGTTGAAGGAACAATTACCTGGGATCCTTCAATTACCTAACAACGCCCTTACACCTCGGGTTTATGCTGAATGGATGCCCTGCAAACATAAAGAGCTGAAGGTCTGATTTGAACACCAACAGAGTCAGTTTGTTGCAGCAAACAGCTTCTTTTAAAACTGAACATTCAGCACAAATGAGCAAAAAGTAAATATAACTTCCAAGACAAGAGTTTTTTTTTTTTTTCAAATAGGTCAAAGGTGATTTGATTTCTTATTTTTAAGATATAGAAAACTGACTAAAGCAATCTCATAAAAAAAAAGTCACACTAAATTAGTATCTCAGGAGAATGGGAATTTAAAATGTACAGTTTCATTTCAGCAGATATGACTGATTTATATATGTCAAAGGACACAAAAAAGAATACATCTTCAAGATTTGTCAAATTTAATCGAAAGGACAAATTTCTGAATTCTAACAGAATTTGGAGCAAAACAGTTAAGGTTTAAATTTAGACGTCTGAATGTCACCATAGGTAACCATCCTATTTCAGTTGTTCTACTATGTCATCCGTTTTGGATGTGATTAGCCCATTAAATGTTCGTTATTAGCGGTTATCACTCCCATTAAATGCTGTCAGACTGTGCCCTCTCTACCTACTGAAACATACTTTTCCGTTTGGTGTTTAAAACCTTGTGATCGAGAAATTTATGATTATGATTAATCTTTTAGTATTAATAACACTGAGAGCAGAGGGGGCAGACAACAGGTGTTGATTTCGAGGTTAGAGAAAGCATCACTGCCTGAGAAATATTGATTCTTCTTATATATCTAGTTTTGAGAGTTTCTCTTATTGTGTTACAATTTAACCCAAGCTATTGCCATTGATTTGTATATGTCAAAAGTCACTTATTCACAGTTAAAGAGCCAGATGTCTTCATCCGGAGATATCCCCACCCTGAGAGAATAGTTTTGTCTTCACAAGTTATAGAGGCAAGGTTGCTGAACTTTATAAATACTTATTTTCATTTGAGCAGGGTAGGTGGGAGGTAGGAGGTAGGGGGGGCAGCATTCAGCATTCACTGTGATCTGTGCTTTTCTCCTGTATGATCAATTCAACTTTTATTAAAACCTCCAAATGCTTAAAGGAATCTATCTCATCTTTATTAAGAGTCTTAAATGCCATTACAACCTCTTCAAAGTAGGTTTAGGCATTTAAAAGAAAGTATACTTGTCCTTCTGTGACCTTAAGGTTAGGACATAAAACTTGTGGGTTGGTTAAAATTGGTTAGATAACTCCAGTTACGATATGTTACTCTGACGAAGTATTTTTGAAACGTGCAGACAGTTGGCTGTTATCAGCGATAAGAATGGTAGATAACCTAATAGTAGTTAGAGAGGGCAGAGTCTGACAACATTTAATGGGAGTGATAACCGCTAATAACAGCCATTTAATGGATTGACAACATCCAAATCGGCTGACTATATCCGTACAGGAAGTGTTAAATCTGAATACATAAGCATATTTCGAGAGGCAACAGTACATATTTGTAAGTAAGTAAGACTTGTTTTTGGTGACCCTGGCTCAAGTGGTAGGAATTGTTAGGTAACCTATTGTTGTGTCCTTGGGCAAGACACTTTACCTGCCTTGCCTGCTGCTGGTGGTTGAATGGCTCTCTATCCGGATCATGATTCAGCACTGAATCAGGTTGAGAGTTCTGAAAAGGCTCTCAGGAATAGCAAAATAAGAATAAAGAATGTGACCACTGGGAGTTGTTGTCGAACATTTCTTTTGCATTTGGGTCCAGGTAAGACCTGCTCCCACCAGAGGTCACTGTGGAGCATTGTCTATAACCAATTTTTTGTTTTTTTTAAAGACATTCTTGTGAAAATGGTGTAACTCCCTTGCCTATGTAAACAGGTTCTGGTTGACCCCACCTCCAACAGGCCAGGTCTACAATTTAGATTTTTCCATAACTTGATCACAAAAAAACTCACTCATACCCGTTCATTTTTGTTTCCTGTCTCACTCCTCCTCACTTGTTTTTCAGCGTTCTTTCAGTTATTTTGCTTCGCAACTCTCCAGTCCTGCCTTTTTATGCCTTTGCCTGTCTTCCTCATATTTTCTTCTTCTTTCTTGTTAAAAATTGTGCAATCAGTTTAAGTAAACTTGACTTTTACTTTAAAGCGTTTGATCATTAATTCAAAATAAATTGAAAATAAAAAAATGCTTTTCCTTTTAAATACTTAATTTCCCTATAAAGGATTATTAAATTTAATATTAATGAGGTGTTTAATAAATCTGCATTGGTCTCTTAGAGCACCTGTTTCTCTCCTCCTTTCTGTTTCTCAAAAATCGAACCATGAAAACATGGATTTTGACAAGGAATGCACAATATATTGGCACTAACATCGGTATTGGCTGATGCTTGTCATTTTTAACATTGGATCAGTCTAATGAGTAAAGCTTAGCCAATATTTTAAAAAAACACTGTTTATTTCTATCTTTGTAAGAGATTTATGTAAAATTTATAACATTTTAAATATTGATTATTGACCATAACAGCAATAACGATATCAAATATGGCTATATTGGTATTACAAATTTTTGGATCAGTGCATCCCTACGTTTCACTCTGTTCTCCATGATGTGCTGCCCAATGTTTCTCTTTATGTGTTCTAAGAAAATGACCAAACTGACATAAGTTCCAAAATGCCAACAAAATTACCACTGTGTGCTGAACCAAGTACTTCATGTCACCACAGAAAACCAGAACTGCCACCTAAAAACTGAATGACAGCTGCAACTCTCCTGAGCACCTCCTGCCAGTAGCACGTCTCCACCTCCAGCTGTTCTAGTCACTAATGAACTGTACTGTATGGGCTCCAAAATAAGACGCAGGGAAAACAACAGATTTGATCCTACCTGTGCTTGGGGAACATGTGATCCAGTCTGATAAAACTTTTTCTCCACTTGGGAAGTGACGACAGCATAGCAGATTGTTATATGAGCGCACTTTACTGCTCAAACCTCGCCACGGGATGAAGCTGGACAACTGGTTTCCCGATCTTGAAAAGTAGCAGCTCCACCATCGATCAGAACAGCGTGACTATTTTTGTTAGCTGGCCCCCACAACGCTGCATAACATACCTGATAAAGCCAGCCTGAGCTGCTGCTACGGCTAGCTTCAGGCTGTGGAGTTAACAGGTTGGTTAACTGGCTCATAATCATCCACAACATCTTATTTTTCCTCATTTTCTTCCATACAGTTTACAAAGAACCCATTAGATGACAGACAGCTTAATAAACATGTCTTCTCATCTTTCTTTTCTTTCATTTATCCCACTGTCGGGTGACGGTCAGCTAACGAGCGGAGTGTCGGAGTTTGGGGCGGGGTGTGATACCATGGTTTTCCCAACTGGGACTTAAGAACTAAGCAACTCTGTTGAGGTAAAATAAAATTAGTTTGGATTGGTTATCTCCACCAGCCCCAATCTCTGCCATATTTGAAGAAACAATTTTTTCTTCTTTAAACTGCTCAAATGGAGCCCCAGCAGGCATGGAACCCCAGGCCTGTGCCCATAATGCCCCTATAATAATCTGCTCTTGGTGGGAGGAAGCTGGAGTACCAGGAGAGAACCCACTCATTCACAGGGAGAACATGCAAACTCCATGCAGAGTGACTCCAGGCTGGGATTCGAACTCAGAAACTTCTTGGTGCAAGGCAACAGTGCTACAAACAGTGCCACTGTGCAGCCTTCTCTACATTAAGTTGTTTAACTTCTTATAACTTAATATAGACAATGCTCCACAGTGACCTCTGGTGGGAGCAGGTCTTACCTGGACCCAAATGCAAAAGAAATGTTCGACAACAACTCCCAGTGGTCACATTCTTTATTCTTATTTTGCTATTCCTGAGAGCCTTTTCAGAACGCTCAACCTGATTCAGTGCTGAATCATGATCCGGATAGAGAGCCATTCAAAAGCTTTGTGGGCTCTTTCCTGAGGCAGTGGCCTTAGTTGTCCTCACTGAGACAGATGGGTGCCACACAGAGTAGCTTTTTTTAGAACAGCAATTTGTAGAGGTTTAGAAACATAAGCAGGACTGCTGAGAGCGATAACAGTAACAGATGGGCTTCCTGTTCATGCATGTTTCTGTGTTTTAATAGGAAAATCTGTGGGTTTTTTTTTTCTTTTTTGTGTGTGTCCAGTTAGTTTTATTTGCCAAATTTAAGTGCTGTTTGCTGCTTCTTTTCAGTCATAGCGGTGTGTTTTCCCACAGAGAAATGATGAAACTCTAATAAATTTACCTTGTCCAACCGAGCTGCACACCTCCAGGTATATCTGGATCACTAAGCAGGTCTTACTGGAGCAGGAATTCTTATTTTTTTGTATAAACATCCATATATAGATTTATCTTGTTGTAGGAATATGTAACTTCTCATTTGCTTTGCAAGGATACATACCATTAATATAAGCATAATAATAATAAGTCTTAATGTTTGAAAACCATAATATGTTTAAAGATTTACATTTGGAACATGAGCATGTTGTTGCAGATGGAACTCAGCTGTTATGGCTTTCTTGTTAGATATCTTCAGAGGGACGACTTATATCTGAACAGTCTTTATCAACAGTGTTTAACCTTGACAAAAATAATGTTGAATTGAAAGAATTCTAAAGGCACAGAACAAAATATCTGTTGCCTTGAAAGCCTTCCTAGCTTTGTTAAAAAGTATCTAAACTTGCTGCAAAGCTTTTAAAATGAATGACTTTCACAAAAAAAATAAAAAAAATAATACAAAATCCATTGATTGGTCAAGCTCTCATCCTTATGGTGATCTGTTCATCAGTGTTGTCTGATGTCTGATTAAATTTCGGCAGAGTACTTCTGTTTCTGGCAAGTCTTCAAAAAATATCTGGTTATAATTTGTTGAAATCTACTGACCTCCCGGGTCACATAAAGGCATTAAAAAGGACATTTCTAGGAATTAAGGACTAATGTCACAAAAGGACCTCGAAAAACTCATTCATGCATTAATCTTTATTTGAACTGATTACTGCAACAGCGTCCTCACGGGTCTACTTAAAAACTCAATCGGACATCTGCAGCTGATCCAGAACGCTGCTGCTCGCGTCTTCACTAGAACCAGGAACTTAGAACACATCCCCAATGTTATAAAGTCCTTACACTGGCTCCCTGTAGCTCAGAGAATAGATTTTAAAATACTCCTACTCGCATATAATTGTCATTAAATGGTTAAGCACCAAAGTATGTTGAAGACCTGTTGTCACTATACCAACCCAGCAGACCACTCAGGTCCTCTAACTCTAGTTTACTAAACATCCCTAGAATTAGAACTGAACATGGAGAAGCAGCTTTCCGTTTCTATGCCCAACAAATCTGGAACAAACTTCCAGACGAGTGCAAAGCTGCTGAAACGTTAAACTCTTAAATCAAATTAAAACTCTTCTGTTTAGAGCTGCCTTTGAGTAGGGTTCCACTATAATTTTGTGTGTGTTACATTTGATTCTTAATTGTTAATATGTTTTACACTTGATTCTGCTTCTCATGGTTTTATGCTCTTGTGTTTTTATATTTTTTTTATTTGTATATAAATACATTTTCTTTAATTCCCTTCCTAAATTGCTGCTTTTAGTCATATGCTTTGTTTTGTTTTTCTTGACCACCAAATCATTTAAAGCACCTTGAATCACCTTGTTTTTGAAAGTGTGCTATGCAAATAAAATTTCCTTCTTGTGCCTTGCTTACTGAGACCAGTTTCAATTTAAATTTTTGGCCAGGTCATTACAAAACCTTCATTCTTTTCTTTTTCAGTCACTTATTTGTAGATTTTCTTCTGTGTTTAGGTTTATTGATTTGTTGATGGCCCAGTTTTGGCCAATGTTCAGTTGTAAGACAGTGTCCCACATCTCAGTCTGGTATACAGATAACTACATGACTAGCTTTAAATCTGCTTTTGCTGAACATTTCTATCATAAATATGCTGGAACACAAACCACTAAACTTGCTGTTTTTGTTCTTAAATCACAAATCAAGTCAAAATTTTTTTCTGCATACATGAGCTTTTAAAACCTGGGTCAACATTTGAACATTCAAATAAACTCCCCATGGCTCCCATTTCATGTCAGTGTAATGTGAGCAAGTGGAGAGAAATGTTATGCCCATTTCCTGGTGTGACAATTAGCCTCTATATTCTTGATCTGGGAAACCAGCTCAGTTCTACATAAGTCAGGTAATGCAGGCCTGTCATCTCCTAATTTGGCATTTCAAAGGCATAGGGTCACCTGGTTGACATTAACCATATATAGAGATGCCAAAATTTGTCCATGTCCTGGTTTTAAGTGTTTGTGAAAGAACCTGATGACTATAGTGTGCACACTTCTTGGTATTGAAAAATCAGCCAAAGCCATCAACCATCCATCACCGTACTTTGCAGTTCATATCAAATATTTGTGTTGAGATGCAGTGTTTAGTTTCCTGTGAACATGGTGTTCTGTTATAGCAAGGCATTTTTTTGCACTTTGTGTGATAGACCTTAAGTAGATTGGAGATGGCTTTATAATCCTTTCCAGACTGATGGGCAATAATGATTGCAAACTTTAGGTCACTGTTAAGTTGATTCCTTTTTGGCATTGGCAAACACCACGAAAAACTACTTTCTCATTAGCCCTTTTTGAGTGTGTCGTCAGAGAAATGTAGATCATTGAGCTCCATTGAAATTTTACTGAGTAATCTTTTCGCCTAAAGACCTTCTGTTCCTCGTTCTCTGCAGGAGGCCAAAGTCGGAGCAGAGGAGAGTCGAGCTCTGAGGACCCGAATACAGCTGGCTGAGGAAGCCCAGAAGCAGGCCAGGGGGATGGAGATGGACTACGAGGAGGTCATCCACCTGCTGGAGGCGGAAATTGCTGAGCTGAAGACCCAAAGGGTGGAGCACCCATCCATGGTCAAGAAGGTAACCAATCACAGATTAAACATGGTGTTGCACACAGATGAAGAGAATCACAGATCCATCTGAAAACTACAAAATCCTTTGAGTTAAAACATATCCAATGAATATGTTATGAACAGTTCAAACAGTGTTCTATACAACAACTTTGCAGGGAGATGTGAAACTGCTGTTCTTTAAATTCTGACTCAGGAGGAAGAGGCACTAAAGAAGAAGGTAGCTGTACTGGAGTGTCAGCTACGGAAGACTGAAGCGGCCAAAAAGGGTTTCGAGATGTCAACAGGAAAGCTACTAAATTTTGTGGAGGTGAGAGTTTAAACCAGAACCTGAATTTAAACATCAGTCATCTCCAAGAAGTTCATCTTCCTAACCAATCCTGGACAGATCTCCGGAGAGCTCTGCAATAAAGAGAGATGTGTTTTATTGATGAAGTTTACAATCTTTTTTTCTGCCTTTTTCTACAGAACGTTCAGGAGTTTTTACTGGAAAATCA
This sequence comes from Apricaphanius iberus, assembly GCA_028564705.1. NCBI lineage: Eukaryota > Metazoa > Chordata > Actinopteri > Cyprinodontiformes > Aphaniidae > Apricaphanius > Apricaphanius iberus. The sequence goes on along the minus strand of JAPXFQ010001878.1, from coordinate 5,378,037 downwards.
CGGACCCACAAAGAGCTACAGGTACACACTGTTAACCTGTGTGTGTGTGCATGCCAAGGGTCTCCAACCTTGGTCCTCGGGAGTAACTGTCCTGCAGGTTATAGATGCATCCCCGTTTCAACAAAGCTGAATCAAATGAGCTGAATGGTTAATTATCAGGCCTTTGCCAAACATAATGGCATCCTGCAGAGGTATTTCAATTAATTTATTTAATTCCACTGTGTTGGACCAAGGATGCATCTAAAACCTTCTGGACAGTAGGCTATCAAATTTTGGCAGAGGGCCTGTTCATTTGATTCAGGCGTGTTGTAAGTGAGATTAATCTAAAAGCTCCAGGACAGTAGCTTTGGAGGACTGGAGCTAGGGACCCCTAAGTTAGACTCTCCACTAATGAGTCCAGTTCTTCAAGTAAGGGTTCACGGACGCCATAGTAACAATCAGCCTTCATTGCAACCTGTTTGTTTTGTTTTTAATTTTACTGTCTGTGTCCATCTGTGTGTGTGTATGAGAGAGAGAGAGAGAGAGAGAGAGAGAGAGAGAGAGAGAGAGAGAGAGAGAGAGACAGAGAGAGAGAGAGAGAGAAATATCATACAATAATTATATGCTTAGCTTAATTTACTGTTTGACTTTTGCTATGCTGCTGTTGATGTACACTTGTACAGTGTGTTTTTCATTGCTGGCAGACTGTGCCACATGAAAATATAAATGCAAATCTGATATACAGTTGGATAAACAACAAATGTTGAAACAGGAAAACATTTCAGTTGGGACCATCTCTATTTTTGAAGGTGTTCTTTGAAGGGGCTGGACAGTGGCTCAGTCGCTAGCGCTGTTAGTAGTATGAAGGTCTTGAGTTCAAACTCTGGCCTAGGGTCTTTCTGCATGGTTTTGTTTGCATCCTCTCCCTGTGCATGCATGGGTTCCCCTCCAGGTACTACAAATTCTTCCCACAGTCTAAAACGTGACTGTTGGGTTGATTTTCCCATTCCTTGCCCAATTATCTCTACAGGCAGACCTTGGTCTGTGTCCGCATGAAAATGCTGTCTCATGCAGACCATGACCAAATGCTGAAAGAGATATCACAATTTAAAACTCTACTGAACACTTTTGTTTCACCAGGGCAGCTTTTGTGGTCTTTAAAGCATTGTTTAATCTTCTATGGATACCTACAGAACACCTTTGTGTGCAAGTTTAGCAATACCACTTGATACGATCAAGCCGATGAGCACTTTACTTTCCAGCCAGATAACTATGAAACATTGAAACGCAACAGATGGGCAGTTACCTAAGAAAAGGCAAAAAATGTAATGAAAAAACGCAACACATAGCAAAAACAACAACAACAAAAAACGCCATATAGAAGGTGTTATGCAGTTGGATAAAAGGATACAGGTGGTTGATAAAGAGAAAGGGGGCGATATAGGTAGGTGATACTGAGGAAAACGGATAGTTGAGACAGTGGGGGGGAGACATAAACAAGTGAATGAAATGGAGACAAGTAGAAAAAAATAAATGGCAGTGTCTAAAAAGCTAATAGTGATACTAATAGCTAATAGAAGAACTAGAGCATTTAATCTGTAACGGACATTTATTTCTCTTTGTTCTCCCCACTGATGGCAATAAACCAGATTAAGGTACCTATTAAAAGTTGCATTGTCAAACACCATTATAAGACAAGACGTAAAAGTTTCGCACAAACATACCCATTCTAACCAGAAGTAAGATCAGAGAAAATATGCAGTTTCCAAGCCAAATGTGACTTGTCGGCCAGTATCCTGAGCCATACAAGCACTGCTCAGCAGAGACGATGATAGTTCCCTCAGAGTTGTTTGGATTTTGGGTAAGCACAAAAAGTCATTTACTGATAGAGAGGTTGTCAAGGAATGCATGGTCCTTAAAGGAAACCTCACAGTACTTTAAATGGGTAAATAATGGACATCTTCAGATGCAGTTGACCTCCAAGCAGATTTGATCGCAAACAGAACAGTCTGTCAGGACTGAGCTTTGCACTTTCGGGTTCCAGCCTCCAAATGGTTCCTGAGACAGCTTTATGAGGTCTGAAGACAGTAAGTCGCACAAAACTGTGTGACAGCTTTCTCCATAATGAATATTTTTAAAACCAAATATAACTCCAGGCTCACCAATCAGGGAGACACACATGCATGAGACTGGCTCATCCCTTTCAAGTGCAGGCAGGACAAGTAAGAGCTTACTTCTCTGAGTACAAATCAAGAAAGCAATAACCTAAATAGGTTTGGCTTTTAAATGTGTTGAGATTAAAAATTCTTTGAAATTATCTGAGAGGGCTGAGTACATATCTGAATAAAAAAAATAAAGCTTTTCCTCAATTTATTGTTTTCTGTAGTAATTCATTTGTGTAGCCTTAATGTCTTATACTACTTCTATTCATTAAATGAGAGAAAATTGCACACAGAAAAAAAATTCACACATGAAAATGTCATTTCAGTTCTTCTTTTTTGCATTGTATTTTCAAATTTCTAAACATGTAAAGTCTTTTTTTATTTTCTTATACATCATTATCAGTTTTTTTTATCACTTTTAAATCATCCATCACTTTTGTTTTTTATGATGTACAGTAAGGTGTGGGGGGGGGGGGGTAAATGCTTACTTTATATGAACATTTTTATACAGTACCAGGGTGTCACTGTTTCCATTCATCCGAGTAAAAAAACAAACATCGTTTAACATCTTTTAGATTTTTCACAGGTCAAAATGAGGTTCAGGAAAGTTCTCTTTGCACTTTGAGTCCACAGGAAATAAGTGGAAGTAAAGGGAACTGAGATGTCTGTCACTCAGTCATGTAATGATGTCTCCTGCAGAGAGCCCATTAGTCCGGGCTTTGCTCACACTCAGTGGTCCAGCTTGGCCCACTTTATCTTAGGTAGGACACCAGTTGGCTCCTCTTAATGGGCTCCCGCAGTGAGCACCAGCATTATGAAACGTCTCGACCTGAAACGAGAGTAAGAGGTCACCAATCACTCTTCCCCATCAAGTTAGTTTTTTTTTTTTATTTAGAAGCCACCAAAACCTGCCACTGATATTCTCTTGGAGTTTTACAGAAAGTAAGGAAAAGGGTTAACCTTGGCTATTGTACAAAACTGCAGTTGGAGAGCAAAGTGCTCTATTATGGAATTAGTTTTGAGATTTTCTGTAATTGTGAAAGACAAATGGAGAAGCTCAAACCAAACTACTCAAACTGGAGAAGTTTCTAGTTTTTTTTTCCTAAATGTCTGGCTCATTCTGGTACCATTTAGCAGGAACTTGTAGAGATTAAAATCAGAACCTTTAAATCTGAGGCCACAATCCTTAGACACAAAACATACTCTAAATGTTCACAATGCAGATGCTGTTCAGGCTTTTGTGGTAAAGCAAAGCCCGAGCCATGAGGTGAAAGTTTCAGTTTGCCAGTCTGTGTTTCAACCCTCACCTATTTTTACTGAGCAGTTGGCAGTCTAACCCCAGATTCACATCAGGCACAGAACGGATGCAGCCCGGTGTCTGTACGGCTGCCGCATGGACTGGAACTCACACCAGCTGTGGTTTGCGTGTGGAACGTCTCCGGGGGTTTACTTCAGTGAGACCACCAAACCTTGGCTGTTTGCGCGTTAACAGCTACGTAAATAGAGAGGAGCATGTCAACAAAAGCCACATCTGAAAAGCCTGACTCATCTGATTGTAGCGGTTTTAGTTTGAAATGTACCGGATAAACTTGGCTGGCTCGTATCTCACTTCCTGTCTAGCTCATACAATTTCTTTAACTTCAGTAAAAAAGCATGGATGGATGCATCTTACATTAAAAAAGCAATTATCTATAGTTGAAAAAAAACGTTTTCCAAAAAGTAATTGAGTTTGTAAGTCTGTTAACCATACTGAACAAGTAATTAGTAACTCAGCAAAGTAACTCTGATGCTATTTTTATGTTCTATAACAGAGTTACGTTCTATAATACTGGATCCATAACATCAAATATTTTTGTAACTTAAGAATAAAACACACCATATACAGTATTTAAGAACATTTTATATTTAACCTTGAATCAATAAGACTACAGCCCTAATCAGAAATATAAACATATACAATAAGGAAATATTGGAAACAAATAATCACGCACTTTTCAAATCTGTCCATTAAGTTATGCGAATCTCTGTATCTGTATTATTGTACATTAAACAGAGCACGATCAAAGACCTATGTATATACTAAAATAATAATCTCATCTAAAGACTGAAAAGTTTTTGTGGCCACAATAGCTTTTACTTTATAATGGACAGTTCAGAAAGGGGGAGAGAAGTATGGGAGAGACATTTTGGCAAATGTCCACAGCCGGGAGTCAAACCGGGACAGCCACAAGGGCTAAAGCCTCTGAACATGGGGTGCCCGTCTTAAATACTACGCCACGTGACACCCCAGGAGAAACATTTTGAATATTTCAGATAGTTTTACTTTTCGGAGAGAAGACCACCTTGCCCATAGCTGAAGCGAGTAGTGTCGGTCCTTCCAGTTCGAAAACACTACTTTTGAATTTCCTAAGCTCACTGTCTTGTGCTTACAGCATGCAGTGAGACAATGAGAGCACTCAGGTTCTCCACCCTACTGGCCAAATATTACGGTATTTGCAACAGCATCATTTGCCAGCACCTGCTCTCTCAGAGTCCATTGCGCCAGTTAAACTCGGAGCAAGACACGCACAATCCATTTAGCGCTTTTCTGTCAGAAGGCACAAAATATTGGGAGGAGAACAGGTACATAAGTAGAATTCCAGGCACAGTGTGATTTACTAAACATCAAACATAACATAACACACATAAGTTTATTACTGACAAACGAAAAATGTTATTCACACACAATAGAACCTAATAGTATGTAACACTCTAACGTTAACCTGACAGTTTTTTAGATATTTACCAGTTTTCCTCTCAAAGACGCATCATAATTAATTAATTTCCTACGGAGTGGTTAATCTTCCTGTGTTCCAATTGATAAAATGTAGTAATCACTTACAATACCACAATGACGATTAGGTTACATATATGACATTATAAAAACATAATTCATACATTTCAGATTACACATTTTCAAGATTTTTTCCTACTGTAGCTTAATATTTTATAGAGGCCATGATAAAGAGTGGTACATTGCAGCAACATTAGTAGACTATGAAGAATTTAGCGACCTTGCTCTGGATAAACCTGCCTGCATGGAGCAGAGAGCAGCACATGTACACTGCACACATTGAGTTTATTAATGAAAAACGAGAAATATAATTTACACAATTCTAGCCTAATAGTAATTAACTGTAACAGCTATAGAATTTATACTAATGTCATTTTCCTCCTTTTTTGCCTAGGACGCATCATGAATCCAAGCACATATTCCACCTCTCTCTCCAGCCGTGGTGCAAACTCCTCATTTGAATAGTGCTCTCTGCGCATTTTACAAATTGCTCATGCCATTTTAGCAAATCCCCTACAAACAAAGGACAACCTGCTGTCGCAAATTTTTAGCGTTGCACGCAATGTTGCAGTCATTATTACGAATCTTGATAAATCAGGCCCATAGATGAGTATTTCTAACTGAATATGATTGATTTGAAAGTGCCTCGAAATGACATCTGATGTGAATCGGCAGGTTATAAACTGAACTGAATTTAAGAACACCTTTAACTTCTCTGATTACTTCCCTTATGTCGTACAACTTTTTCCAATTGCAAATGCCATTTTATCTCATTTCCTTCTTTCCATTTCATAATTTCCAGACTTTTGTCCTCCTGAAACATCCTTGTGTGTCTGTTCATGCAAAACCCTTATCCTGATTTGATTTTCTTTACATTTCTGATTTAGTATTCTAAAGCTCTTTTCAGTTTTAGTGTATTTGCATTTTCCTTTTTCATCAAAATATTCTTTGTCTTGTTTCCCTGTTTTCCTTTTGCTTCTTTTCATGATCACTTTCTTTTTCTTCCCTTTCTGTTCTTGGTTTTTCTCTTATTTTCTTTGTTTACCTTTCATGTTTCCTTCCACCTGTCCTCATTCTTTTGTTCCTCCACAATGTTGTTTTCCCCCGTTTATATGATCTCCACGGGAGCTTGTGTAAGATGGAGTCTGTAAATCCTGTCACTTGGTCATGTTATTTAGTCATCCATCTATGAAACCTCCTGCCAGCTTCTTTCATTTGACTGCAGGTCAGTTGGACACCTGAGGTTTCGTAACCGCTGGACAAGCCACCCCCCGGAGCGGAGCCCTGGTCCTATTTTTTTTTTTACTCACCTGTTTGTTTCTAGGCCACTCGTTGGCTGATTCACTGATTCATTAAAGGAAACACACATGAAGCATTGTTGCTTTTTGTCTGAAATAAATGGCTTGCTTAGGCTCTTTTATTGGCTTTCTGACAGAGATTAAATCTATGAGACTCAGTGCTTAATGCGGTAACAAAGCAAGTTTATAGAAAAGAAAATCGATCTCACAGAAATTATCTATAATATTGAGAGGAATATTCACCATCAAGTGGAAGTTAAAGCTCTCTGGGTCAGTAGGTAAGATGTTTGCTTCACAGACATAACAGTTTAAAAAATATTTAACTGCAACTGAAAAGTAGCCCAGGTCCAACAACTGGTTTGTTCAGCAATGATCTTAAACCCATGGGTATAATCGCATTGCTGATCAAGATTCTGATTTGTGATCAAGTTTGATTGAGGCTCACATTTTTTTTTTTGCAGGATAAACTTGATTTGTCTGAAAAGCACTCACTTGATTGGAGGAATTGAATTTATGTAATTAGCAAAAAAAATATTAGTAAAATTCAATCAAATGTTTCTCAGATTTGGTAAGGTCTAGTAAAAGACACTTATTTCCCACCTCACATGGAAGGAAATGTTCAGGAATAGCCCCGAAACTATCAATGTTAAGACTGCCAAGAATTTGAAATTGATAAAATATCAGTTACCGGAAACTCCAAAGCCATCCTAACTTCATGTCCGACTGAGAGGGTTCTGAGAAAAGAAGATGTTATGTTAAAAATCAACACCTTTAAATTGGACTGAAATCTGCCACTAAGCAGACAGACGCACAACATGACTTCTGTAGAACAAAGTCATGATCAGACTTAACAAAGACTGAGCTGTTTGGACAGTGACACCCTTTGGGAAGTCAAGGTGAGGCTTTTAGACCTAAAAGTACTTTACCAGCTGTCAAGAATGGAGGTGGCAGCACCATGTTATACAAGTGGCACTGGAATATTTCTCAAAGTGGACAGAGAAAATGAAAGTGACTACGGCAAATTCTTTGCCTATCTCCACGAATCACTGCTGAGAGGCCACTTTACGTCAGTCCATCACAGAACAACAGAGACACCCAAGCATGCACACACAGATTTACTGCTTTGGGAGGCATCTGGAGTACCCAGAGAGAACCCAGACATGCCCTTGGAGGACATGCTAACGCCATACAGAAAGACAGGGTTTGCCAAATCTAATTTAGCACACACTTTGCAGTCAAGACAAGACTCGTGCGCTAAGCTCTCCGTCTTGTTCCGATGAATGTTCCCTGGAAGTTCTCTTTAGGGCTTAATTGACCTAGGGAGAAATAGAAAAGTTATTGCGGTCATAATATTGCTTTAATCGGTAGTCACTGTCCTCACTTTTTACTTTTTTTGGGGTCTCTGTGCTCAGTTATGTTTCCCTTGTTCTCAGAGTTGTGGCCAGAACTCACTAGGAATTTTAAAGTCAGCATTGTGTTTATGTGTAGTTTTTTCCTTTGCTGACCCATCTTCTCCATGTTCGCAGCTCTGGAGACATTAAAGCTGGCTCGTCGTCTCATGGCGTTCCTCCTCGCCACAGGAAAACTCCTTGGACCGCAGCTACACTTGCCCAGGAGGCAAAAGAGCTCACGCGGTCAGTCAGAGCCGTCCTGGACGTGGACTGTAAGTGAGGGGTATTCCTCTCCTCCTCTTCCTCCTTCTTCTCCTCTGTCTCCTCTCTGTCTCCGTGCTGCCCTGCATGCCACTCCCACTGGATGAAGCTGAAAGCTGCCACTGTGAGTGACTATCCTCCCCGTTTCAGTGCTGACCTTCTAGAGGAGCAGCTCCTGCAGGAGAACAAAGTCTGCAAAGCTGGACATCAGCAGCCTTGTAAAGGCATCTTCACTCTCCTCCCTGCCACTCCTCATCTCCTCACCTCCTGCTAAGGGACTCCTGCGGCAAACCTGCGTGACGCACATTTGTCTGCAGCTGCATTTCAGCACTGTAGCATTGTAACCAGCAAACAGAAGCTGTGCAGAACTTTCTTGCAGGTTAACATGTTGGAAAAACTGATGGATAACATGAATGTTTCAAAGTTTGACCTACTGATCCCCAACCACCCCGTGACCAGAGAACAGTCTGCAGTCATCAGTTGGTGGAACTCCAATAACGTTGGTGTAGTCTTTTAACTCTGACCAAACTTCTGTATCAGTAACCACCTTCACCAACCTGTAGAGATCAGAAACCTCAGTTAAAATGGTTGCCACATTCTGTAGGTGCCGTTCCATCCAGAATCCACACACATAGAATCCAAGTTTCTGTTAACTTCTGTCACTGTTACCTGCTCAGTGTGTAGCTTTGTATTTTAGAGGCTGAATGCTCGTGTCAGTTCGGTAGATTAGCCAAGAAAATGAAGCATTATGAAGTGGCACAGGAGGAGAAACCCAGCTCGCCTGATTTACCTACAGACAGGAAGGGAACACTCCCATCCCATCTGGAGTTATCAGCTGTTTGTTCCTTTCAGAGTAAATCTTCAGATTCAGGTCATGGATCATGGGTTGTTCTTTGTAACCAGAATCAGCTTTGTGAAGCTGCTGCTCTGTTTGACCGGCTGGGCTGTGATTGATACAATCAAATGAAATAAATATTTTGGTTTGAAAAACTCTCGTAAGCTTCAGGTCCTCCTGTCCTGCTTAAGATCAACAAACTGTGTACCCGGAATTTTCGGGTTCCGAGTCAAACAGCCGACATTTTTCAAAGATGAGTACAAAAAGCTTCAAATGATTAGTTAAAAAGGGGAGGTTTCTTCGCAGGTTTATCCACCAAAAGATTCACATTTAATTCAAAGGACTGCAAAACTTTATCAGTGTGGATTAAGTTTTGCTTTTCTGAGAAAATTACATGCCATCCTTTATCTTGTCCTCCAAGCCAGGCACATCTTTCTGTTTACAACCCACTTTGTAATGAAGAAAGAAGTCTGTCTCCACATCAGCACTAACTGTCGACTTGTTTAGATCTTAGAGCATCCAATGAAGGTCTTTGGGTGAAGTTATCGTGATCAGTCAATCATCAGGTTACACCTAAGTGTCAATTAGGTGTTCGATGTACCTTATCGGAGAGGAAACACAAAGTATTTGACCTTCAGCAGCAACAAAGTTCCACTCTTTGAAAGCTTAAAGAGCAAGACTTGCTGCTAATAAACCCTGTATGATCTGAGGCTCCAGAGACATTTAGACACAAAAGCATGAATCCTAGTGACAAAAAAACAAAAATACAATAACCGCTGGACATTGCCAAAGTATCTTTCTAGTCTTTTGCCTTAGAGGTACTATTCTAAATGATGACGCAAGTCTTCTATAAATCGATAATATCCAACATTTTTGCTGATGGATGAAGTGCAGCGATTTAGATTTGTTGCACATTTAGCAAGAAAAGAGGGGAAGTTGTACAGTACATTATATATACTGAAAAACGTAAAAATAGTTGACAAATTTAATCATGAACAAATGTCACCAAAGTCCTATTCACCATTCTTGTTGATTTTCATCTGGTGCGTTTTGGTCATTGGTCAATCTGGTTCATCTGAATTCTCTCAACTTAAACTCAAACAACAGTAAAAAAAACTAAACTAAACAGAACCCCTAATTACATCTCCTGATTTCTATCTGATATTCTATCTATTTTTCCATATATTTCATTTCAAAATTTGTTGAAATGGTGAAAGAGCTGTCGGAGAATCAGCAGCCTTCAAGTGTAATTTGCAGGTGGGTTCTAGGTTGTTGCAGTCCAAGTTGCTGATGCAGATGTGGAATTGTCACATAATTAAACCACACGTTCTTCTTAGTTATTGATCTGCACATGTGTTTAAGATAATTGTGTTGTATTCTTTTCGGCATAAAACAACACTGACATAGAAATGATGTGTGTGTGTTCAAATGTGAACATTTAACTGACAACTAGTGTAAAACCACCATAAGATGATTAAAAAACAATATTTAGGAACTGTTGCATAGGGGATACCTCTACGTATCATATGTTGCCATTAATTGCCATAAAATATGTTTTAGGGGGTTTTCAGCAGATGGGACACCTGCATTGTTTAGAAGTGATCTTAAGACGAATTTTTGCTTGGCAAAATTGGAAGAGAAATATACCTTTTTCAGAATTGGAGCTTGGAATAATAGGCTTCCTAGGAAGATGGATCATTGATGTAGTGATGGATAAAGACGGATGTCAAAAACTACAAAGTCAATCTTAAAAGCATAGTGTGTAATTTTTGGCCAGTAGGGGGCAGTGTACACCTAAATTATCAAAAGCATGCGGTATCTGTGTCTTCGAGTAAGAAACTCAACAACGGAGGCCCAACTAGTGCTGTTTTCAAACGCTCAATTCACTGAGAATTGTGTATTTGCAGCTACATGACGAGCACATCAGTCTCTCTTTCATCGCTTGGAACTACCGAAGAGGTAAAAATGTATTTATGGCAAAACTTTTTAGCATTTTGAGGGGAAATCAATGTTGTAATAGTGGGGGTGTTCTGTGCGCTTTGTCCATCTTTGTTACTCTTGTAGAAGTAAAGACGTCATCTAAGATGGCTTTTTACAATATCGCCAATATTTTACAATTAATGTGCCTTACGTAATTATTCTTACATAATATTTTAATGGCTATTTTCAAAGATGTACTGCAAAAACTACACACTGTCACTTTAATGTCAACAAGTGAGCTGCTTCTTGGTCACATAAATCCAGGCAATTAAATATTACAATTCATTACTATCCTGTGGCTCTAATTTAGGTACATTTTTTTGTCAAATCAGACCAATTACAATCCAAGCCTTTTTCAATATAAAATACTAAATGAAATTGCTAGGTATTATATAGCTTAAATTAAACAAATCAAATTCAATTTTAAACCAGGCGAAAGGACCTCAAATGAAACCAATAATTTCAGAAATTAGGTCATCGTTCTGAATTTGATCTCACAGCATAACCTGACCTATCAGGTAGATCTAAAGCTTATGGGAACAGAAAGCTTCCAGGTAACACAGAGTGGTCCCAGTTAGGTAAGGAAGCTTTAAAAGAGGGTTATTTAAGTTTTGTTTATTTTATTTATTTTTTTATTTTTTTCATCTTGGATACTCATCAGGTCAAAGCTTATAAACAGAAGCTGAATGAAAACATTTTCGGCATTAGATTATGCCAGATGTGCTTATTATTATGTCTAAAAGCCCCTTTTCTGCCATCTCCTATTATGTCTAGAAGAGGTTACTGATCTTTTTAAATGGTGCAGTCGGTCCATCTTGTAGATTTGCTCGGATCGGTTTGTGTTCATCTAATTTTACTTAAGAGCGTCAGAGGGAAGACGTGGGCATCCTGCTGTTGTCTCAGTCCCACAGACACCCTTCAGGATTCACAGATAATCAGGAGAGAGGAAGAACATTGATAATGTACACGACTCACACAGAAAGTAGGTCATTCTTTATAGTACACATTCAGACACCCACACAGTTTTATTAATAATAGTTTAGTCACAGGTACATATTCAGAAACAAGACGTTTTGTGGACAGGGATGAAGTCAACCCTAACTCTACTACCAGCAGTCAGACAGTTTTAAAATGGTCTACAACATTAAACGGGTACAACAAGGTGACAGAGGAAATGAAACAGACAGCAAAAACACAGCAAATCTACCAGACTGAGGACACAGACGTTCAGAAAGAAGCGATGTAAGTGATCCTGATTACATAAAAAGACCTTAACAGAACGTCAACAGAGGAAAGCAGTGGATAATCCCAGGATCATGCAGGAAAAAGTCCAACATCAACAATAAAACTGGTTGTGATTGTTTTTTTGGGTTTTTTTTTCATAATTGAAGAAAAATACAAGTTAGTGAGTGTACATTTTGTTTCATAGCTTGAAAGTATCTGAGCTACAGTACTGTTTATGTTTTATGCTGCAGATTAAGTTCCCCTTGTTGCCTGGAAACAGGTCTAGCTTTAAAGTCTTAAAGCTCCCGGCAGGACTTTTTTTTATTTTTTTATCCTACAACGGTTTCTACCAGCTTTATCATAGTGCTGCTAAGGAGTTTTCACTTACACCTATTTCTAGATGTCCTTTTACAGGTAAATAGGCACACTACCTCAAACTTAGAGTCTCCAGTTAATTTAATGTGCACTTTTGTAATTGTGTGAGAAAACCTGAAAACCCGAGCAGAACCCATCCCTGCACAGGAAGAAGATAGAACACTCTAGCTGGGATTGGGAGGCTGCAGCACTATCTGCTTATTCCATTGTGCTGTCCCTGATACAGATAATGAATTTGTGAGACTACTGTAATAACCCAGGTCTCCTTTCTTCTGTTGTAGTTTGGCCTCAGCAGTAAGTCACATTTTCACAACAACTAACAATTAACAGAAAGTAAAAAAAAAAAAAAAAATCAGCAGCATCCACAGATGACGGGCAATATTACCATGACAACCTATCATCCATCTGCAGCTCTGTCCTTGGTGCTTCGAAGAGAACACGTTTCAGGTGCGGTGATCTTGCTTCGTTGAGACTTGTTAAGGTTTCACAGCTTTCAGCAGCTGCTTCTTATTTATTTTCAGTGAGTCACAGCTTTTCATTACAATCCGATCCAACTTTAAAGCCAGAAAGAATGACTCCCCTCTGCATTTACAGCACCACTGAAAAGAAAACTCTGAAACAAGACTGAAATGGGGTGTCTTATTTATTAACTTTTTACTTGACTATATACACTGCATTTACTTTAAATAACTATTTATGTACTTCGATGGACTGACGACCTGTCCAGGATGTAACACGCCTCTCGCCCGTTGAACAAGATGGTAATCTTGGTGCAATTCAAGGTTCTCTGGTCCCCTACTTTTCCTTCGATGTACCGTAATAATGATTTTCAGAAATTTGATTTAGCTCTTCGAGTGGAAAAAAGCAAACTCGAAAATTTGTGATTGTTAGTGGGTTTTGTACCAAAAGGTTAGCACAGGACTTTTAGTAAGTTAAGAATATAGGTTAGTACACAAATAGTAATTTGAAGGGAAAAATGGCCAGGAGCATGAATAAGATGCTTAGATAAGACGAACAGAACTTCCCCCTCTAGAGGCTTACCAGGGCTACAGAGAAAATGATTGACTCATCCCCTCCCTAGAAGTGCTTTAAGGGCGTGATTTATCAGCATTCCAAATAAAAAGTACAAAATTGTATGTATTTTTTATTTACAAAGTGTAAAAGAGTTAATTTACTCTGATCAAATGTACACCCAATATTGTAAATATGCTTGTGATACTAAATCGAATGTAAAATGTGCTAACAAAAACTTCCTGCAAAAATCTGCTGTCTACAAAGCATCTCAGGATAGGAATAAATCATCTAAAAATATTAGAGAAGTAAAGGGCATGAATTCTTATATATATATATATATATATATATATATATATATATATACCGTATATATATATATGTGTGTGTGAAAATGTAATTTGGCTTCAGATCTAACTGAATGTTTTAGCTATTTAAGGTTGGAAATTACAAAAGCTATTAAATCCAGCTGTTGTATGTAATCTGAAATGTTTAAATCTTCCTTTTAAAAAATAATATATATATATATATATATATATGAAGTTGTCATTGAGAAAGATCAGAGATAAGAAGATAAGAAAGGGAAGAAGCATTGTAACACGAAACTGAAATGTCTCGGGATCATGACCAGGGGTCTCATTTATAAACGTTGCATACGCACAAAACGGGGCCTGAAACTGGCGTACGCCACTTTCAAAGCAAAAGTTTGGATTTATAAAAAACAGACTTGACGGGAAAATGTGCGCACCTGTACGCCAACTCTGACCCGTGCGTACGGACATTTTGGAGACAGGGAGGAATAAATGAGGCAGTTGGTGAGGTGGTGAACTGCAGCCAGACTGCATATTACTCCTCTCACACATATCATTTCACCTCACACCAAACATTAATGATGGATCATTGTTATTATAAACATCCAAGCCAGCAATGTTATCTATATTGTAGCTTTGCAGTGAGCTATAGCTCTTCTAAAAACATTTTTCAATATAAAAATAGATACATAAAATTTATCTCAAAACCTTCAACTCAGATAAAAGGGCCGGGACTGTGTGCCAATTAATAAATTGAATCATCTGCCATCCCTGAGCGCAATAATGCCTTCAGTCTTGGATGGGATCATTAAAATGAGCAGGCAATACATCACGTTTCCATATACTGCGGGGGAGCAGGTTTAAATTAAAATGCAATTTACAGCAATGTCCGGTTTCCCAAACATAATCGGCGCAAATGACTGCACCCATTACTACAAGGGCCCCGTCCGAAGAAATTCCCCTCTTTCCTGTCCTACCACCTCCCCAGCATGAGAACCCCGACCCACAGCCACCTCCTCCTCCACAGGAAGCCTTCAGCCAGGGAGCAATTGATCGACCAGGATGTAAACATTGTTTTATTGTATAATTTAAGGTACCAATGGCTGTCACTAGACGCTGGGCAACCTCATCTTCCTCAGCCTCCTAATCCTCGCCATCTAACAGTTGAAAAGACACGGCATATTAGTTTGTCTCCTTAAAATATGCTCCAATGTGGTGTCAGCTCAGGTGTACACGGACCCCCTCCAGTAGCAGACCCACTCTGGCGGTGGGTGGCACGTTTTTTTTTTTTTTCTTTACTTTGAGGTCCGACCACTTTTTTTTCTTCGGGTACCGTCCTGTCAGTTGCACTGACAGTCTGGACTACAGACGCGACATGCTGAAATCGACTTTCAAACAAGCAGTGACTATTCTTTAGACAGTAAATCCATTATTATGCATTTTAAAGGCTTTTTTGTAACACCATACACTGTCAGAAATAGGGTTATGGAATGGGTACATTACTGTGACCCAAGGTAGAAAAAAAATAATAACACAGTCTAAGGAAAAAACCCGCAAGGAAACCATCTGTACCCTATTCTCTGTCTGATTGGTACATACAGGTTCCTCTTCACTAAAAAGTACATTTTTGTACCATTTATTGGATTGGGTACAATTACTGGTGATTATATTTTTTACAAAAAAATACATCCATAATCTAAGATAGATGTATGTAAAGTGACTTCATAGTTTTATTTTAACACCTTTATTTATTTTATATTTTAAAAAATCTAACAAATAAACAAATGGGTGACTATCAGCTACATAATGGTCATGTGATGTGTCAAGCATATTAAGTCAATAATGATTGGCTCTCAAAATAGCACTAATAAAAGGTAAAGACTACAGGGGTACAAATAGGTACCTACAGTTAAGGATGCAACATGGTACCGTTCAGGGTACTACCCCATTGACATGACACTGTACCCCTCAAAGTACAATTCTCTACTTTAATTTCTGAGTGTTTACATCTAGGAATTCTTTCCATCCATACATCTATCCATCCATCCGCTTACCTGGGATCAGGTCACGGGGGCAGCAGATGAGGCAGGGAGACTCAGACTTTCCTCTCCCCAGCCACTTGGGCCGCTGGGGGAATGTCATTGGTCAATGGGACGTGCCCAGAACACCTCACCAGGGAGGCATCCGGGAGGTATCCTAACCAGATGGCTGAGCCACCCGAACCGCACCGTGTCGATGTGGAGGACTAGCAGCACGGTTCTGAGTTGCTCCCAGATCACTGAGCTTCTCACCCTTTCTCTAAAGGAGAACCCAGATACCCTATATAGGAAACTCATTTCAGCCAATTGTATTCATCATTCCGTTCATTTGGTTACTACCCGGAGCCTGTGACCATAGATGAGGGCAGGAACATAGATCATCTGGTAAATCAAGAGCTTTTCATTTCTGCTCAGCTCTCAGAGCAGTACAGACCGGTACAGTGGTACATCACTACAGACCATGCACAAACTTGGTATCAACTTGATATGAATCTTCGGGTCCAATTTTCCCTAATTTGTAAACACCCCCAGATACTGATTCTCCTCCAACTGGGGCATTCTACCCTTTTCCGGCTCATGGTCTTCGAGTATTTTCCTCAGTGACCATCTTAGCTGAATTCCTTTTGGCCTGCTGGTATCTGGTTCCTGCAAACCACATCTCTCCAGTTGAGTCACTATCATTGACCACATGAGCATTAAAGTCCCAAAGCAGAACAAGGAACTGCTGTTTGCTGTGCAAACATGAGTCAGGACCATCCCCCCACCAGTAGGAGGCGGTAGGCTACACAATCATTCAGCTGGGTAAAACCTCAACGTACAGGGGCCAAGATGGGGGAGAATGAGCATGCCCACCCCTGCTCTCTGGGGGCAACTCAAGTGTGCAAACGAGAGAAACCCCACTTGAGGAGACCAGCTCAGGCTACTTCCCCACAGGAGATGTGACATTCCACATCTAGAGAGCCAGCTTCTGCAACTGAGGATCGGACTGTCTTCGGCAACTGCTTTCGGTCACCACCCAGCTCACATTGCACCTGACCTCTGTGGCCCCTCCTTCAGGTGATGAGGTAATGGGAAGAGGGGCCCAGTCAGGCACTCAAACCCTCCACCACAAGGTGGCAGCCCAGGGAGAGAATTGTGTTTCTTTTTGGTTTTTAAATGGCTTTTCACAGTTTCTGAAGCTCTTTTAGAGATTTTCTTTGGACGCAGACCATCCTTTCAGTCCTCTTTTATCCATCTGACATAAAATGGTCAGGGGAGGAACCAGGTCAGGAAATGCAACTTCGGGCAAAAAGTCTCGAATTTTTCACTTAGATAGTTGTTTTACTTAAATCAAGAATAAATAGATATAAAAAAAATATTTTATATGACAAATGGAAATTTTGCTTTACAATACACATGTTATTGTTACATCAATAACAGTTTGTTTTCAGACGAAGCCCAAAATCTGGATAACCCTGAATCCAAAGATATTTTATTTTTTCAAATACTTTTAAAGTGAAAGTGTGTAATTTCCTGATGATAGGGGACAATATATATATATATTGTTTTTGTTTGTTTGTCTGTTTTTTTAAGTTTTTTTTGTTTTTTTGTTTGAGTGACGACAGATGTGCAATTGTGCAATTTCTACTACTAAAAGGCAGATAGTTCAACCTCCAGAGAAAAATATGCAGCAAAATGAGAAGAACATCAGACTCTTTCATCACTAAGGATGGATATTGTTTAGGTTTTATCCGATACTGGTGCCAAACCGGTACTTTTGAAATGGTGCGGTGCTCCAAACTGCTTAAAGAATACAACATTTACAAACTTTGTCCAACAACCCTCAATTTTTTAATTTTTTTTTTTTATTATGGCCGTTAAACTTTTAAAAATTGTGAATTAATTAATCACAGGGTAACTGTTAATCACCATTCCTAAATATGACCAAAAAAACTACAATTTTCAGTGTAAATAAAGGAAATTAAATCTAGATGCAGTTGCTCCTTTTTTAAATCAAATATAGGAGAAGTCAATTGAATTGTTGTTTTGAACTCCACAATCACATTCACAATGTATATGTGGTCTCATATGAAAAATAACAAATAGAGGTAGAACTAAACAAAATATGTGAATAAACGTAACATTTGGATAGCAGCAGTCTGTGTTAAACGCCACATAAATCAAACCGTTTATAGAGTTATTAATCAAATGTCACAATTCACCATTTTCCCATAAGTAAACACTCAGAAGATAAAAACCTGGTTCATCAAAACAAGAAATAAACGCTCTTATTGTGAAGATATGCACAGCTACTTCCGCTAATAGTTATCACTAATTTAAGTTAGAAAACATCATTTTAACTGAATAATTTTTTATTTTTAACACAGCACCATCTCACTATGACATGTACTGAAGCTATACAATGAGCCAACATGCATAAATCAACATAACAAAGGAGCATTTAAACTGCACCGCGCACAGCAAACTAAAATCCCAATGAGACAATAGGGAAAATTCCCACAGACAACTTAAGAACTTTTTATTATATCGACACAAAGCCAATAAAGCAAAAATAATATACTCAAAGTTCATTTAGGATTACAAACACATTGCAGCACAACACTTCGCAGGAGAAGGAGCGATCCCCATGGGTTTTAAAGCGAGTAAGAGGGACCATAAGGAGATTCTGGTCCCTTGATAGAAGCTCCCGAGAGAGAACACAGAGGCAGAGCAGCTCCTAAATGTAGGGTGGAGCTTGACCATGAACAGTTCCACATGTCAGCACCAAAATTTTAGGAATATCTCTTTGGCTGAACGGTTAGCGCACATGATTCTCTCCCAGGAACAGTGGGATTGATCCCTCCCAGGCCCTCGTTGTGCACCTTGCAGCAGTTAGTTAAATACATGTGGATCTTTGTTTTGGCTAGGCACTGTATTTGCCATTATGTTGACATCATTTGAGAGAATGACGTTGGAGTACAAACCAATACATCCAGCATGAATATAAAACAAACAGATATGTATATAGTTTATGTCAAAGTTTAGGTTTTTTAATTCCTGATGTGACATGTGTTGGAGGTAGGGATAGGTACCGATATCCGGTGCCATAATGGCTTAATGGTTCTTACACAAAGGGTTGTAGCCAAGAGCGATTCCGTATATCACCAGAAAAGGTAAACATGGCTATCTTTTTGCAAAAAAAAAACCTGCTAAACTTTAGGTCTGTCAAAATTAGCTCAATAACACAAGTTGATTAATTCCTAGGATTAACTCAATTTTTTTTTTACACAATTACAGAACACCACCCTGTTTATAATTCGGCTCGCACCACATCAGTTCTCTTTCCTAACCAGCCAAACTACAGATAGTTATGCAAAAGCATGTGTGTGCCTAAATTATATTTGTGTATATTATTTTTGGCTTATCGGGGCGATATGATTAAAAGTTCATAAGTTGTCTGTGGGAGTTTTTGCTTACCGTCCGCTTGGGATATCAGCTCACTGTGCACAGTGCAGAGTATAAATGCGCTGTGTTTATGTTTATCTATGCATACTCGTTCACTGTATAGCTTAAGTACATTTCATAGTGAGTTACCGCTGCGTTAAATATGTGGATTATTCTGTTAAAGTGATGTTTTTTGACTTCAATTAGTGCCAACTCATTGGCAGAAGTAGCTGTGTACATCTTCACAATAATGGCATTTATTTCCTAATGCGATAAACCAGAGAATTAGCTAAATTTTTGCTGTTGGGAAAATGGTAAATTGTGACAAATGATTTATGTGATGTTCAACGCAGGTTTATTCATATATTTTGGTTTGTTTTACCATTATTTGTTATTAGTTTTCTTATGACACCACACATATATTGTGAATGTGTTTATGGAGTTCAAAACAACATTTCAATTGATTTCTCTAATAGTTAATTTTTAAAAAAGAGCAACAGCGTCTGGATTTGTCCTTTACACTGAAAATTGTACTGTTTTTGGTCATATTTAGGAATGGTGATTAATTCACAGCAACTCTGTGATTAATTAGATCAACATTTGTAATCACTTGAAAGTCCTACTGGGACCGGTATTGGATTAAACCTAAATGATACCCATCTCCAGTTGGAGGTAACTTAAATTCAATGGAAATTCAAAAATGTCTTCACTGATCCCAGAGGGAAATTAAGTTTTGTTGTCATTCATACTATTTTATTTTTCAAGGAGTTGTTGTAGAACATGATTGCTGTGGGCAGGAAAGATTTCTTGAAGTGCTCTGTGTTGCAGTGAAAGTGAAGAAGCCTCGGATTGAAGAGACTTTGTTATTGTAAGATTGTCTCATGAACAGGGTGCTCATGGTTGTTCATAAATTTCTTGATCCAGTTAAGAATCATTCTTTGCATAATCCTCTCCAGATGTTTGACATATGTCTCCAGAACAGAGCCAGCCTTCTTTATCAGGTTGTTGAGCCTTTTTAAATCCCTGGCTCTAAAGATGCTACCCCAACAGATGATGGTTGAAGAGTCATGATCTAAACGGATGTTTTCCTGCTTAATGATTTTGTTACAGCCATGGTTTTCCTCCATGTCTGTCAGGTTTCAGCTCTCCATGCTGATTCATTTTATCTGGTTGGCACGTCTGTCACTCATCTAACAATCACACACACAATACCTATATTCCTGTTTGTTTTCTGTCAATTGTCACCTGTTTGCGTTCTGGTCATTTAACACCAACCTGGTTTCTAATTGTCTCCCTCTGTTTCCTGCATGTTATAATATTTTTGACCTTTCATTGTTTTTCTTTTGTTCTTTGATATTCTCTTTATAGCATTACGGCTGGAACAAACTGAATCAGAATCAGAATTTTTATTTTTTATTTTTTCTGAGCATTTTCTTTTTATCCAACCTGTCAAATAAACATACACTTATTTTGTTGTAAGAATAGTTCCTCTTATCGTAGTTAGATTATGTTCATTCCACTTAACACATTTCCAAAAGCCCAGTAACATTCTAAAGATAAAAAAAATATATATAGTCAATACAATTATAAAAAAAATTATAAACAATTTTGTAATTTTCAAAAAATATATATAAAACAAACCTTTGGATTTTTTGACTACATGTCAGAGCCTGCAAGGCTCTGCCTGATTTATTAGTTGACTGCACCTGTGCGATCAGACACACCTGCCTTCACTTGTGTTTATGCCATTATTTAAGCTCTGGTGAGAGCCTCAGACATCACCGGATCATTGACTTTCCTGTATGTTGCCAGTCTCATATGTTGCTTCACCATTAAACATCACCTCAGCTTTGAACTCTGCTTCTGCGCCTGGGTCCTTTGTCTTTCCTGCAGCATATCTGTGACACTACATGAGTGAATACTGACTGTCACAGAGTTAAACAATGTTATTACATTAGGAATACAATAACATAGGATGTTATTTATTCGGGAACATCCAATTAACAATGTGAAGCAAAATATACCACACACAAAATGGTAAATTAACTGGACTTATATAACACTTTTCTAGTCATACTGACCGCGCAAAATGCTTTACACCAAAGCCACATTCACCCATTAACACCCACAAATGCACACACATTCATACACTGATGCAGAACACTGTAGTCAACTTGGAGTTAAGTGCCTTGGCCAGGGAGTAAATTGACAGGTGACAGGAAGAATTTGGAATTGAATCTACAACCCTCTGATTGCAAGAAGGGATTGGCAATATCTTATTGTATGTGATATATTGATAAAAAATCTCCACACAAAAAAAATGTGTCTCCTCCCGATAATAACGATAAGTCTAGACGATGATGTAGTATTGTATGCGCCAGATTCACTGTTAAAGGGACTATATCATGTTGTTTTAAAGATTTCAACTTCTGTGATAGACATATATATAATAAAATGGTACCGTTAGTGTTATACATAATCAATTTGTTTTAAAATTGAACTTGTATCCTTTAGTTAATGTTGGACCACGAAGTAAAACAGCTTGTTTCTCTATAATCCCACCTCCTGCACCCCCTCCTCTCCCCACACTGTGAGTGCAGCACTGCTCTGACTGAGAAAAACAGTAAAAACAGTATCTCGATCCGGTGTCCATCAGTGAATTTGAAGTGAAACTGTGTTATATTAAGGGCTGGGATGTTTGGTTTATTTATTTATTTTTTGTAAACATCGGAGTCAATAAAGCTTATTTCAGCTGCTAAATCTACCAGGTTATAGATGGAGCCCAAACTAACATAACTGAGTCAAGTAAGCCGCTCTTTCCAGCCCAGTATAGAAAAATCCCGTGGGTGTTGTTTGCACCCATTCAATGAACATTCTGTGATACTACAGATCAATTAATTAACCACACAATGCTGGTATAAGATCACATAAGCAGCTTGATAAATGGCTAACACGCATTAGCATATAGCAACTTACTTCTCTGTCCATCTAGTGTCTTTGTTCTTTGATCCAGCTGCTGTTCTTTAGGAATGTAGAATAAAGTCCTGTAATCCATGCAGCCAAACAGGTGTTTTCACAGAGAAAGTAAAATTCCAACAAAAAAGGGTTTCCAGCTGCCAAAAAACGGAGCAGCTATGAGCTTTGAGAAGGGGGAGGGTGTGTTTGGAACTCTACTAGAGGTAGGCTGCTCTCTTTGCAGGGCCTGTGCAGACACCTCAAGAACTTCCTTGTTTTTACTTAGTGACATAAAATACGTCACATTTTGAACTCAGTCGTTTTCTACAGGGAGAGCACTGCAGCTGCTCAGAGGATTAAGGAGGAAATCTCTGGTGGGCCCTGTAACGTGCGGAGTCAAAAAAAGCATGGTGGAAGGCTGAGGAGGAGCTTGTCAGAATATATACATATATATATATAAAAAAGGATTCCTCCCTCCCTGGACTACTATCCTAATAGCGATGGCGGGGTTTGAGTGTACCAATGATATTAGGAACTAAGTTGGAGCTAAGTTGTTGGGTACAAAAGCCCTCATTTGGATCACCCATGGCAAACAGGTCCTAAGCGAGGGATCAGAGAAAGTGAAACCCAAAGAGCAAAGATGAGGAACACTGTTTGACCTAGTGCTCCCTTGCCTGGATGTTGGTCACCTTGACCTCCTCTGGAGCCGAGCTTGGAGGTGGTGTCTGATAGCTGGGCATTTACCCATGTGGCCTTGCCGGGCTCGGCCAGAAGAGGTGAAAGTGCCCCCCTTCCCATGGGTTCACCACCAGCCATAATTTGTCTGAGGCGGGAGAAGTGATGCACCACCAACACTGTTCATAGTGGGACCTGGACTTGGGATGATGTTGTACAGTGGGCAGAGTACTTCAAAAACATATCAAACACCACCAGCATACCTTCTAATGTGTAAACGCTGACAAATTTAGGAGGAGCTCTCCAATCTCTAGTGCTGAGGTCATCGAGGTGGTTAAAAAGCTCCTTGGACGAAGAATCTAGGGCGTGCATGAGATCTTCCTGGAGTTTCTTTTCCTGCTGTGTTGGTTACCACTGCTTTATAATATTGCATGGACATCAGGGGCAGTTTCATTGGATTTGTAGACCGGGGTAGTGGACCTCCTATTTAAATTGTGACTCAGGAGATTGTAGCTCATCTTGTAAGTGGAGAGTGGCTGGTTCGAGTCTGAGCTCTGTCCATCTAGGTTGTTGTGTCCTTGGGCAAGACACCTTCCTACTGATGGTGGTCAGAGGGCCTGGTGGCACCAGTGTTCGGCAGCATCACTTCTGTCAGTGTGCCCGACGGTGCTGTGGCAACAATGTAGCTTGCCATCACCAGTATGTGAATGTGTGTGTGAATGACTTAAAGTAGTGTAAAGTGCTTTGGGGTCCTCTGGACTAGATAAAATGCTATACAAATAAAGGCCATTTACCAATTTAAATGAGGGAGAGCAGAGTGTGTTCAACTACAGGGGGATCATACGTCTGAACCTTCCTTTTAGGGTCTATTTAGGAGGGATAGGAGAGAAGAAGAGAAGCAGAGGAGGGTTTGATGGAAAGTCGAACCTCAGATACAGGAAGATAAATGCAGTGTTTATCCTAGCCGTGGAACACTGGACCAGCTCTACACCTTCAGCACGGTCCTGGAGGGTGGATGGGAGTAAGCCCAACCAGTCTGCATGTGTTTTTTGGACTTGGAGAAGGAGTTCAACTGTGTGCCTCGGAGAGTCCAGTGGGGGGTACTTTGGGAGTATGGGGTTCCAGGCCCTCTGATATAGCGTATTAGGTCCCTGTGCAAACAGTGTCAGAGCTTTGTTAGTAGGGATGTGAGGAAAAATCGATTCACGTCTGAATCCCGATTCCTATTTAACAAGATTCAGAATCGATCCCAAATGTTTGAGAATCGATTCTCAAAAATTATGTTTTCTGAACCTTTTTACATTTTCGCTTCGCGTAGTGTTTGTCATGCAACGGCCACCGACAGGTCTGATGCGCCGTTGGCTAGCAGCGCCAGCTAGCTGTAGCCGCCAGGCTAAAGCTTCAGCATGAAAGACGATAGAGAAATCCAACCGACTCCGTCTTTGCTGAAGGTAAATGTTTGGGCCGTCTAAAAGGTCTTCTCCATGCTAATGACACCCTTGGCTAAAGTTATTTATTTTATTTTTTTTTTAAATCTGCAAGTATATAAGAGCGATCTTTCTTTATAAGCTACACATAAACATCCAGCAGCGCTGCACACCTTTGGCGCTTTCAAGGAAGTCCAAAATATATGCTGAGTTCAATAACGTTAGGACTTTTAAAATTTCTAACAAAAACAATTAAAAAATAATAACATAAGCCATAAATTTCTGTTTAATGATGGTTGATAAGCAACATTTGGTGCATACTAAATATTTTCAATGTATTTTCTACTACGTACCAAAGAACAAAAAAAAAAAAAAAAAATTGTCTTCTTCTTAAAGTATATCAGCATTTTTTTGCAAGACTAGAAATTTTGTTTAAAAGGTCTTGGATGTCTAGTTGCAATTTCATGTCTTGTTACTTTTAAACCAGTTCCCTTCTCTCAACACAGATTGTAAAATCCGTTTTGTGTTGATGCCCTATTACATTCATGGGTCACTTCATCACAGACACTTGGCAGATCAAGTTGTGTGTATTACAAACACAATTGATGAATGAAAGAGTATTGATTAAGAAAAAAAAAATTGATTTGAATTGAGAATCGCTTCTGAACCAAGAATCGTTTCTGAATTGAATCATCACCCCAAGAATCGGAATCGAATTGAATCGTGAGATGTTTTAAGATTCCAATCCCTATTGGTTAGCATTGCCGGGAGTAATAAGGCTCATTGGAGTTGAAAGGTCAAAGATACTGTAAAGTTTGGGAAATGTGTAAAGCAGGACTATGTGTTATATAAAGATACATCATACTTTGAACATCTCACATGTAACTCATCTAAAAAAGGAAAACGTGAGCCAAAACTGCAACTGCTTAGCCATTCATCTAAACTGAAAGGAAGGGAAAGGAGTACATTAAACAGACATTGGTAAGAAGAAAGCCAAAGAAAAGGCCATTTTGAAATTTAAAACCAGCCATGTTTGAGTCACAGCAAACATGTGGAAAAAGGTTATCTGCACAGATAAAATCATAGTTATACTTTCTGGCCCACCAGCAAATCAAATGCTGCAAAAGACTTCAAACAGGGGTGGAGGCGTACTTTGCGAAGAGCCTTAAACATAAGGCCAGAGGTACCATTGCCATAGAATGGGCCTATTAAAGTGCTGACATACTGTAAATCCAAATGGAAATCTGTTGCCAAACTTGAAAACTTATGTCCACAGATGCTCTCCGTTGAATCTGATCAAGTTTTAGCTGTTCAGCATAAAATAATAGAGAATGCTTTGCACTATGATAGTTGCACAATCATATTTTACTCCCACTATACAATTATGCATTACTTTTTGTTGGTTTATCCCAGAAAGAAGTCGAAACGTGACAAAATGTGGACACATCTAAAGGTATAAGGACTTTTGCATTCCACTGAAACAAAATAATTATCCAGAAGTTTTATTGTCTCTCTGCCAGGTCCTCCTTATGGCTGGGAGCAGGCCTACACCGCAGATGGAGCCATATACTTTGTCAAGTAAGATGAACTATGGACATGATTCTGTTTTATGTCAATCACAACATAAGGTTCTAAAAAATATAGGGGTACAAAACCCAGTAATGCTCCTTAACTTAGAATTTTAAAAAAAACACATCATATATAGGACATGCATAGTCCAACAACTTTTCTTCATTTCCTGCTTGTTCTTGTGTAATCAGACCTTAGCAGAGCAGAATCTGATTTAAAACGCCGTTTGGACCGGTGCAGATTAAGAGCATAGATGGAGGATAAAACATGCCCTGTGCATGCTGGGAATTTAACTCCAGATGGGATCCCACTATTCTCAGAAAAAGGGAAGATGATCTGTAACTGAGAACTTTAAAACATGCAATCGTTCTATATTTGGCCTGAAACCAAAGAAAAAAAGACCCCATCAAGACTTTTGATAAACATCAAATTTTTGCTAACACATCCAGAATGAAATTAGATGAAATGGCAGAATATAAAGATTCTTCGCTTATTAAGACTAATTGAGCTTGTCTGAAAGTTCTAAAATCAGCATTTATTAACCTGTAAATCATCTGCTTTATCGATGGTGGCAGTCACATGACCCAGACAACAACATGGAGCTTACCTGAAGCCACCTGCACTGAACAACCTCCAAATGAAGAGGCCTCGGTGGCAAAGGCAGAATCAAATGAAGAGGAGACAGAGACACAGCAGAGTCCATCTCTTGAGACCAACATGTAGGAGCTTATTCATCCATCTAGACTTCTCCATCAAAGTTGGCTAATCAACAATTTAGGACACTGCATGGACAAGCAGGTATAGACAACAGATAAATAGTTGTTTTGTTTTTTTCATATTTAATGATCTGGAGATGAAATTTCAACACTCTCAGCAGAGTCTGCAACTGTTCTTAACCAGTCAGAGTTTTACAAACGTAATTATTCATGTGGTATGCCAATGTACATCTTTTTTAATTAAGCTAACCAAAATAATTTGAGTGAATCTTCAACTATGTAAAATAAAATACTTTTGTGTTAGGGTTGTCCTAGACTTAATCCGTGCCCTAAAAAAAATGAGACTTGACTTGGAGTCCTGGTCTGAGACTCAAGTCTTCACAACAATTTGTATCTCATATACTGAAGACTGAATGGAAGCCAGTATATATGCTCCTACTGTGCATGTTTTTACTGTGAAAGGATACGCATCAGCCAGTGACGTTCATGGAATACGAGCTGGTAATGGTTCTTAACAATCCATTGACCAATTTTCAAAATGATATAAACCAAAGTTTTGAGAACATCTGCATAACAGATCAAATGTTGAATGTTTAAAAGACAATTGTTAATATTCAAAGATCAAAACAGCATTTATATTACATGCGCTGATAATAGTTTACGTCTAAGGACAAACTGGAAAGTTTGGTTCCTAACCTAAAATTAATGCAGGGTTAACAGTGAACCAGATGTAATGGATATAATGAGAAACTGTTCATTTCAGTTGTTAGAAATTTGAGACTATGAATTGGGAAAAACAAACTCGAGACTTGACTTGGACCTGCCCATCAAAGACTTGGGAATTGATTTGGACTATGGTGAAAGGGCTTGTCGACATCTATGGTGGAGACTGAGCGTCTGCAAAGCAAGTCATGATATTATATTGCTGTGATGTATATCTGCAGTCGAGTTGTCACAGGATTAAAAATTCAAAGTTGTCACATGCAAGAATAACTAATACTGCAAGAAAGGCGTGTCATGATTATTTCAATGTTGAATTTATTTTGCTTTTTTAGATTTATTACAATGTCCGTGTTTCTTAGTCGGATTTGAATTGTAGTGTTCTCTGTAATCCTCAGAGAAGGTTGAGGTTACATTTTATTTTGAAATCCTTCCCGTGCCATGTGTTCCCTTTTACTTGATAGCCTATAACTCATGTTTTTGAGAGTTTTTTTGTCCGTTTTTTGCTTCCTGAGTCATTACATTATTAGATGGTTTTCTGCTTAATGTCCACAATTTTCTTGTTCCTGTGCTTCTTTATTACTTCTGTATAACAATTTCCTGATTTAAGATATCATCAGTTGATCGTTTTTTATTGCATTTTTGTCACTCATCTTCTGGAGAAAAAAAAATTTGCTTTAGACTGTGTTCAGGAAATTTTGAAATATTTTCATTAAACCTAATTTTTTTTGGGCCTACCTGAGTCCACTCCTGTATTTTTGTTCACTTTACAGCCAAGATAGAACCTAATCTAAGAAGAAAAAATGCCCACTCTAAATCCCCGTGGGGCACAATTGCAAAGGACAGTGCATTTAGGAAAATATCTCCTTCTGCTGCTCCCAACTCCAAATTGATGTTGGAAGGAACCGAACCTGTTGATAACTGCTCGCAGTTCTAGTAATATTTTGTTTTTGTATTTAATGCAAACCACATTTTTATTAGAAAACTGGGAATGCATTTAGTTTAAAAAAAACATTATCCTATGTTGAAAAAGCAGCTGAGAAGGTAGCACCTGCTTGAAAGTTTAATTGTGTGGACGTTTTTACCTTTGTCATGATTTTCCAGTTTCTTGTTTCTTTCCAAACTCAAGTGAACTGTTGTTAAGGAGTTCTACTTCTGTTCCATGAAAACTTCTTGCAATTACCGCCAAAGTGGAAATAACGTCTTTAAGGACACTTTAGAAGGATTTCATCTATGCTGCTTTTAGCTTTCTTCTGTCCCTCTACTCTTTAATATGTTGGATGCTTGTTGGCTGCTCCTTAGAAAAGCTCCAGCTTCCGTTCCCCATGTTGATTCAATCATTTTTTTTAGAAGTCATAGAATTTTACTCTCATAAGAAGGAAGTTGTTCTGAAAGCCCTGCATTCCTGTTTCTGAATGGTTCTTCAGGGCCACAGCAGAGCAAGAAGATTTACTAAAACGTGGGGGGGATGAACTGACTTTCATATATTTCCAACAGAATGGAATGCTTGGAAATACAAATTGTTCAAATATGAATTACCTGTTAAATGAAACAAATGTAAATTCAGAGGGTGTGTTAAAAAGATAGCCTAAACATTTCCAGCTCTACCACACCACAGCACATCAGAGCTATGTTTTGCAAAATTATATTTACATATATATATATACTGAGTTCTAAAGTCCCAGAAATCCTTTTTAGTACATGGTCAAAGCATCACTGTGACATAACACTTAATGATTACAAACTCGGTTTTAAATTAAACAGTTACAAGTGCAATCCTTAAAGACTACAATACTAAAGCTACATGATACAGTGCCAATATTTTCCCATATTCAAATTGAATAATTTCCTCTGATTACTGTATGTTTCCACATAGGCTGCAAAGTGGCTCAGTTGGTTCGAAACCTGGCCGGTGAACGCTGGAGATAGGCACCAGCACCGCGCCCCGTAAAGTATACGTGGCATAGAGGATTAATCGATGTATGGATGTTTCCACGTCCAGTCTGCTTTGACCACAAACAAAGTCAGTGCATCCAAGCTTGCAGATAGCAGCACAATAATTGTGTCTTACAAAATCAACTTGATCACAAAGTTTTTATTGTATTTTTATTATACAGTAGTGTAAATTATATAATTCCTTAATGGCCTGACATTACTCAGAAAATACTTGAAAACACATAACTACTTTATCTTCTTCAGTGCTGCTGCTCACTGCTCCCCATAACTATTTTGATACCAACCATTAAATAACAACATTAAACCAACTCATCACTCTGCTTTAGATTAGAAATCTTGTTCATCTTTACAGAAAGCATTAATGAAACCCTGGTAGGATTCTGTGTTCCTTCTCGGCAGCAGTGGGCCTTTTCAATAAAAAAAGACATGTTTGCTTCCATTTCACAAGACTTAAACATGTGATCTGGGAGTAACAAAATAAAAGTCTATCATAAACAGATTATTTTGGTGTTTAGCTTTAGGTGAAGAGGTCATTTGTTTCTGTGAGAGAGCATCAGTGTGAATGATGTAAATCGCTGTATTTATTACGTGTGTGTGCAGGGAGGTGTAGCTCAGCCAATGGTTCTCCTGCCAGCGGCACCAAATATTGATTTATCCATCGTGTTCACAAGTACAGCTATAAATATGTGACGCTATCAGGGGGACAGATAACAGAAAACATACACACTCATTAACCTGCGGCCTTCAAAGGACTCTTTGCTTATTTTTAGATACAGCGAAGGTACAGATGACTGAGAGAGTGAGACATGGGTTGTTGAGTAAATTCAGGAGATGAACTGAAGAGTTTCATTTAATTCATGGTTGAATTAAGTTGTTATGTTACACTTATGAGCAAGAAATTTCAGTAAACAGAAGAAAGAAAAAACTACAAAAGCAAACAGGCCCAAAGAGGCCCAGGCTCCTGTTGCAGCATCATAATTACTCATGGCTTCTTTATCTAGTCCTTAGCAATGTCAGTAAAGTATCTTTATATAGGCATTCTTCATATGCAGTGCTATGCTCTAGAAGATGACATAGCATGCACTTATCCAGTACTGCTTTTTAGTAGTATATATATGGTTTCCAACCAACTTGGCTGTGAGGTTACGCAACTTTCAAAGCCTATTTTCCTCGATTCCAGTTGGAGAATCTAAGGGTCATCTGTTCCATGAGCAGCTTATATTAAAAGGACTAATGCAAATCACAATCACTTCATAACTCCCATGATGGATACTGGGAGAAATTAAGGGGTAAAATAAAACTGAAAATGTCTGAAAAAAGTGTCTTCTGTTCACGTAATTTATGCGAGCAGGTCTGATTACAGCCCAGTTTTAAGAGTACAGTAGGTCTGAGTCTTAGGAGTCAACAGAAGGTCAGAGCTCTGACTGACCTCATTTAGGTCAGCTCCAGTTGCGTAACTCAGTATTTGAACTGGTTTGTGTTAAGATACATAGAGATTAAATGAATCTGGTTGTGTCTAAATAAACTGTCCCATTAAAGGAGAGTGGCTGCGTAACTGAGCTCTTTGGCTATCAATTCTCCCCATAAGATAATCACTATCACATCAATCTTAAACCTAACCCTAACCCCTAGGAATTTTTTTTTATAGGTTTGAGACAACACATCATCTGACAAAAAAATAGTAATAATGCACATCAAATTAAACAGAAGACCACGTGCTATAAGACTATCTAACCTATTTTTACCAACCACAAACACAACTCAGATGCCACGTAAATAAATATTTGTAAACAAAATCGTATTATCATAGTTTCGTCAACCCAGCCTCCACATTTCGGCCTCTACCGCAGCAAGCCTTTGTGCTAAACGCACAATCAACCACTCAAATGAAAGCAGAGACTCTACCAATTCCAAAAATACATCTGCTAAAACGCTACGCCAAAGCACCGCGGACATATAAGCCAAAGCATAACACAACAAAAAATCTCTTTTCAGACTCACAATTGAAAAAATAGCCTTACCTTTGCTGTTTTGCCATGTAAAAAATATTTCTTTGGAAAATAAACGCTATTTTCTGATAAGTCCATCACTGTCCGGGTGTTTCTATTACTGTTATTTGTTCCTAGGCAGACTTATTATTTCATCCTCGTAAAAGTCTGTTGTTCCCACGAGGCTCTGTTCTCGGCTCCGTGGTTGGCTAACTGTATTGTCAATCTTGTTTGGCAAGTTTTGGCGTTATTCTATAGGCTTCTACGATTCCAACGAGGTGTCACTCATGCAAATTGACCAACAGCTCCGAGTGAAAGTCTTATGCGTAAAATAAGAGTGTCAGTCGGCAAGACCGTCTTATGACACAAGATGGCGCAAGACGCACGGACATAACTTTGTTTTGCTGCTTTCACTGTTTATGTCAACAGAAAGATGCCCAAAAAGTGTTTATTTTAGGTCTACTGAACACTATGTGATATTAAAATAAAAAATATAACTTTTACACAACAGAAATAGAAATGGCACTGTTTGTGCCAAACTGTGCCAAACTGGACACCTCGCCTGATATGCCTGTACTAAAACCTCTCTAGTTATGTCCTGTTTCACATAATCACTTTCAAATTTTGCAGAGATAATGTCCACATGTTGTATTTACATTTTATTGATTAATCACTGCCATTCAAGCAATATCCATAGAGTTTTTCAATATAGAACTATGTTGTTTTTTTTAGGTGGAGCAAAATAAATACTTTTCTGCTGTGTTCCATCTTCAATTTCTCCTAACCAGTAACAGATAACGTGCATAATGACACATCTACTACACAATGTTACCTTTACAATGACACGAAAATGGTTGAAATACTCTTTTTGGTTGCTGAAATACAACCATTTATTGTTGGGTAAGCAATTTTTGAGAGCTAGGCTTCAAAATAGGCCTACGGCTAAAGGGGTTAAATCACCCTTTATTTTAGTTTGAAAAACGAATTTTCTCTTTAAGAAACCGGAAAAACTACTAACCTTAATTTAGCCAACTCCTGCTTCATTGGAAGGAAACAGAAAACAGAATGGAAAGCATGGAGAAATTGGAAAAATAAATAGACATGACATAGATGGACAATGTGAGCAGCAAACATTTTGTAGAGTCTTTCCAGGGACCAACTGGGTGTCACAAACTTCCGAATGACAAGATATAAAACAATCAAATCACCAAATCGGTTAGTGAAGGGAACAAGGGAGGAAAATCTAAACTAGATTGAATGTCTGTGAATAATATTCACAGAAACACTGTAGATATAAATATGGAGAGCAAAAGGAAAACGTTATAGTTTGGTGTGATGAGCTAGAAAAAGTTGTAACTCAAAATATTTTAGGTAGAGCTGACAAAATGTAATAGTGAATGAGCTCAGATCAAGGAATATGTAGGGGTGAAATTAATTTTGTATTAGATAGGAGATCTAACTAGGGATGGGTACCGATATCCGGTGCCATTACGGCACCGGTTCCGACATGAACAGTAGTAACCAGACCGAAAAGCAGTGCACATTTCGATGCCTTATTTCGGTCCTTTCTCCCCCCTCCCTCCCCTCCCCCCCCCCCCCCCCCCCCCGATATGTCAAACACTGTGGATTCTGGGCGTGCCATCAGTCAAGAGTAATAAGGTAAACATGGCTATCTCTGTGCAAAAAAACCCTGCTAAAATTAAGGGCTGTGGAAATTAACGTACCAACGCGGGTGAATTAATTCCTAGAATTGACTATTTTTTTTGTGTGTGTGTTTGTTTTACGCATTGAACTCATACAAAGAAGAGCGCTCTGTTTATAATTCAGGCCGCACCACATCAGCTCTCCCTCCTAACCAACCAAACTACAGACTGTTGTGGATTGTTGTGCAGCAGCATGTGTTTGTGGTCCTAAATGACATGGGAGTATATTATTATTGGCGTATTGGCTTTGTGGTGATATAAGTTTATAAATTGTCTGTGGGAATTATTCGTCTGCTTCGGATGTCCGCTTCGGTGTGTGCGTTTCAGTGTTTGCTGTGCGTGCAGTGCAGTTAAAGTTTAAATGCTTCGTATTTTTGTATATTTATGCATGTTGGCTCACTGTATAGTTTCAGTACATTTCATAGTGAGATACCGCTGCGTTAATGATACGAAATTATTCAGTTAAGGGGGTGTTTTCGGACTTAAATTTGTGCTAAAATATTAGCGGAAGTAGCTGTGTCTATCTTCACAATAGCAGCGTTTATTTCTTGTTGTGTTGAACTGGAGAATCTGCTGTTTACTTTTGGAAAATTATCAAATGTGACATTTGGTTACTAAGTCTATATTACATTTTATTTATGTGATATTTATCACAGACTGCTAATATCCAAATGTTATGTTTATTCATATATTTGGCTTAGTTCTGCCTCTATTTGTTATTATTCATATGGGACCACAAATAAATTATGAAATTACTGTAGAGTACAAAAAAGTTAACTGATTTCTCCTATTTATTTATTTTTAAAGAGCAACTGCATCTAGATTTGTCCCTTTATTTACACAGAAAGTTCTAGTTAGTATTTTTTTGAGGTCATATTTAGCAATGGTGATTGATTCACAGCTACTGTGATTAATTAGATTAAAGATTTTTATTGTTTGACAGACCTACTAAAATTAAAATTAAAAATAAGAGGGTATTTGGACCATGTTTGTATGTTTAACATTCTTTAGGGACCATTTCAAGCACCATTTCAAGCACTGTTTCAAGCACCATTTCAAGCACCGTTTAAGCACCGGCACCGTTTCAAAAGTACCGGTTTGGCACCGGTATCGGATAAAACCTAAACGATACCCATCCCTAGACCTAACTGGGAGCTTTTAAACTGAATGAGAGCTTCGCTGTTGAGTTGTGGTTTGTTAAGGAGGAGAACCCTGGCAGCTGAGTTCTGGACAGACTGGATTCTTGACAGATTGTTAGTTGGTAGAGCCAACTGCTGCTGTAGTCATCCAAAAAGGGAGTAGATAACAAAATCATTGAGAGTTTCTGCCTCAGGATCCAACAGGGATGGGATGGGTCTTGAGATGTTTCTGAAATGAAAGAAGGTTTAGAGACTAATTTTAAGTAAGACTCCACCTTTTTCCCTTGTTTTAAACTTTATTTCCCCCCACTGAAATAATATATATAAAATAGTATTATTATTATATTATTATAAAACAGGTTGAGCAGCTTTAATTGCCAACAGCCTAAAGGTTTCAGTGAGGAGACAGAAAGTCTCTTCAGGTGACAGTGAGCGTGTTAAAAGGATGAGTCAGAGCTGCAACAGGCCCAGTCACCACTGCCCTACTTTCCTCTAACAAAGGTCGTCACAACACTGCAGGCCTTCAGTTGCTGCTGTTGCTAAGGAGCATTTAATGACAGCTTTTTATCAGATTCGTGGTTGTATGCTTTATATTTCAGGACTGACAGAGATCCGCTTCATCAGCTGGATCAGGCTCAGGCAGAGGCAACTTGATTTATTTTACCAAAATAAAAGTTCTGAAACACTCCTGTTTTTTGTTTGGATCCTTAAAGTACAGTAAAATTGTTTTAACAAGCAAATCAGATATAGGATAAAAGATTGAGAATCGTAACTATAAGATGACTCTTTCATAATTTGAAAAAGAATAACCAAGGCAGAATACCCATTGCAATGAGAAGTGCATAAAGAAAAATCCTTCTGAATATTCTTCTTTATCTAATTTTTCTTGCTTCTAAAATCTTGGAAACATATTTAATCTTATTTTATTTTCCCCCATAACGTTTTCTTCCCTTCTTAAAGTTATTTTCTTTCTTCCCTAACACTCAACTGTTGTTATGACAGTACAATTATTTTTGAGTGACTCTCATTTCCATTTCATTTTACATTTTCATT
Organism: Apricaphanius iberus; assembly: GCA_028564705.1. Taxonomy (NCBI): domain Eukaryota; kingdom Metazoa; phylum Chordata; class Actinopteri; order Cyprinodontiformes; family Aphaniidae; genus Apricaphanius; species Apricaphanius iberus. Next base: position 5,343,014 of record JAPXFQ010001878.1, on the reverse strand, counting down.
TCAATTCGTAACTTCATTACTTAGGAATAAATACAGTATGTTTTAATTGAATTCAATTTAATCAACCAAACTTGGGAGAGCAGCTGTTTGGTATTTGAGTGTGACACAAAGCAATTTAAGTAGATAAAAATTCAAAAGGCAGAGAAACATGACACCAGAAACATCTGAAGCGGAAACCTGATTGAGGTTTCTCGAATAACTGGAGGAAAAATAAGTTAGGGAATGATCCCTGGACCCTACGGGGGGGGGTTATGAGGTGACAGAGTACTATAATTAAGTGATAGGAACTGGGCTGAAAAAAGAAGAGGAAAGAATAAACCAGTCATATAGCATCATGAAGGAAGAAGAGGAAAACACAGCCATAAAGCTAAGTCATGCTACAAAATATTTAACAAATCAACACAAAACTGCACACCTGCAGCAGCATGATGGGCAAATCATGATGTTGAATCTGAATTTTTGATGTGCAAGCTTCTCTTTTCTTATTGTTTTCTATTTAGTTTTTATTTTATTTTGTTTCCTTTGTCATTAATTATTCTCCAAGTTTCTCATGTTTTCCTTTCTTTTTCCCACCCACTCTTGGTTTCTTTTCCTTCCCTCTTTCCCCCCCATCACCATTTCCTTCCTTCACTTTGCCTTCTCCTAGTTTGCGATTAGTTTCCCTTTATCAAATGCTATTTATTCCTTACCTTCCTTTTTTATTTTTCATTTCTTTACTTTGTCATTTTTACATATTATTTTTTTCTGGGTTTTTTTTACCCCCCTTCTTCTTCTTCTTCTCAATCCTTTCCACTCTCTCTTGCTGGTCTCCTCCATCCTCCTCCCTGCATCTGGATTTGTTTTGCTCCTGCGCCGGAGCACATGAGATTCAATGTGACTGGGCTTCAGGGGGGGCAGGGATGGGAGAGGGGAGGACGGAGGGAGGAGAGCAAGAAAGAGCGGCCTCTGATTGGATGAAAGTAGGTCAGTCCGGGCCACTCATGTGATCCAGCATTCCTCTGAGCAGGCTTAGAAGGAAACGAGCAGAAAAGAAGAAAACTGTTGGATATCCTGAATGAAGCTGAAGGAAGAAGAAGAAGAAGAAAAAAAAAAGTTAAGACTGAATAAAAAGTAATTTTGCTGTTTTTCCATCTCCTCTGTTCATAGGCAGATTCATCTCATTTAAAAGATAATAAAATGTTTCCAAACATCTAAGTATGTCTGTTAAAATTAAAAGACCTATCAGCCATAACACTGACAGATATAGACATATTTTATGATCTGGTACACACCTCATCTTTCAGTGGGAGGCATTTTCAGGTGAACTTTCTGTCATGGAAGCTGCATACAAAATTGTCAGCATGTAAATATAAGCAACTTTAATCAGAACCAACACCGGGACAGTTGAACAGGGTTAGCTGGTTGCAGCTCACAGGTTGCAGACAAAAAAAAAGTTGCGGTCTAGTGGCAGTGGGATTCTTGGACAGTTTTCTGGGAAACTTTGAGTCCTGCTGAATGATTCATTCCAGCATACCCTGCTGGCTCTGCCCTCTTTCAGGAGGCTCATTCTATCTGCCACTGTGCACAACCAGCAGTTTCAGATGTTTACCTCCACATTTCAGCCCAATCCGATTCGGTTCTCGTACCAAACTTAAAATTTCAGAAAATATAAGATCTACTGCGCACTGCCTGAAGACATATCAGACTTGCAAAGTTCTGATATGATCTGTGAGTGTATAATAAACTCTGGTTAGATGGTGTGTGTGTGTGTTTTTAAATATGTTGGAATATGCTTCTATGTATTTCTGGTTAATTAAGAGTTAATACCTCTGCTGGCTGAACTGGGAATGTGTGTGTGTCTCCTTGTGTGTGTGTGTACGTGTGTGTGTGTGTGCGCGCGCGCGCGAGCTGGGGGAGTGGAGAGGCGGGTACCTGGCTCGCGGTTTGACGTCAGCACTCAGTTGTCACGCACGCGGTCAGGACTGGCTCAGTGCGCTTCTCCTCCGCAGCCGCTCGCGCTCCTCAGCTCCGGCTTTGCAGTTAATTCTAACTTTATTCTAAGGAGCTTTCATGATTTTTGGCTCTTTTCTGGCCGTTCTTCATGTGATCTGCAGAACCGCAGGCTGCCTCTGAAACGCCAACACTCTCTAGTCTCCCGTCACCTGCGCGCTGCCGCCTCTCCTCTCCCGGAGCTGTCTTTATTTTCCGTTGGTCCGACACAAGGAGGCGTGATGGAGAAGATGTCCCGTCACCCTCACCCACTGAATCCCGCTTTTCTGCCACCCAACCCGCATGGAGTTTTGAAGTCCCTGCTGGAGAACCCAGTGAAACTGCCGCTGCATCATGAAGGTGAAGCAGGAAACTCTTAATTTAATCCACGAATCCCGTCACTATTTCTTCCTTCTTCCTTTTGATAACATTCCAGGCTCAGAGGAATGCAAATCGTGTCTCTGTTTACTGTAAATCTTTGTTCATGAACTTTCCTGTGCGGCCCATCTCAAGCAGGGCTGCGCAGCTTTGACTTTAGCGCACAAAGTTTCCATCCTGGCAGGGAGCGTTAATGTTCAATCTTTTGCAGAGTTTGTTTCTGCAGTTAACACATGAGAAAGAGACAAAAAACTGTTCCTCAGATTGATCAAAAATAATCAGACACTCACTGCCTCTTTAAGCCCATAAAGCTATGTTAACTGGTTGGTTCAGTTGTGCTTGCTTCACAAAGACTGAGTCAGAGATGTGTTTTCCGGAAAAGAAAAACCCAAAACTTGCATTTGTGCATTTCTTAAATTGCTCTAATTACTTAATGTTTTTTTCTTCACCTGATTAGGCTAGTTTTAATTCATTAGTCAAGTGTAATCTATTAAATCTTTTCATTCGATAACTGTGCGAATAATAAACTTTCCTATATAGAATAGAAATAACTTGTATTGTCATGCCTGGATATATATGTTTAACTCAGTCAATATTGTTGTTCTACAACTTCTCAGCATTTGGTTTAGTATATTAGAATAAATTGTGATATTGGGCATTCACCTTATAATCACAGCAATTGGTGGCAGACAAAGGTGTTTCCGATTTTTCTGAATTTCTAATTTTATCTATGAAACCTTAAGCAGTTATTTATGTTGCTAATTTTTTTGTCAGCTTTGACTTCCCTCAAAACAACATAACGTTTTAGCCTGTAACGCTCTCAAAAAGAAACCCCCCGAAGTCTGAGAATTATGATGAACTCAGACTTAGTTCGATTTTGAATCTTATCAATGGATATTTGTAGTAACATAGTCACCTGTCTTTTGGATTGATCCTGCATTTTGTTGATTATCACACATTTGCTAAAGAGGACACTTTGTCTTCATCAATTCCTATCTGTACATTTTTGCTGACTCTGCAGATCAACTCTTACAGTACATTTTTGTATTTATTTATGGCATCTTCTTAAAGGAGCCATGAATGGTACCTCAGCAAATCAAAAATGTGTTTCCGGATTTTAATCCATCCATCCATCCGTCCATCCATCCATTAGTGGCTATATATTGATTGCGAATGTCCCATATATGCTTCTACAAAATGGCTAATAAAAATATTCCAAAAACTTAAGCCCTCTTGTTTAAAGTGGTTTGCTGGTGGGTATAGGTGTAACCAAGGGTATAGGTGTAACCAAGGGTCTCTAACTGCAGTCTTTAATAGCTACTGTCCTGCAACCTTTAACCTTGTCCAACACAAATCCTATGGCTCAGGTATTTTAGTGGTAGTTTTGGGTTTTGCATGTGCAAAATTAAAATATAAAATTGAATAAAACAACCCTGTTATTTTAACAGCTCCATGTTAACTTCTCCCACTAGGTGCACTGCCGGCCTCGCTTGATGATAAATCTTGCAAAAAATTTGTGCTTTTGACGATCTGGACGCAGCAAATCACCTTATGTAGAGTTCTGTGACACAATCACACATCAACTTGCAGTAAAGATAGAAAGAATTTTTTTTTATTTACCTTGAATCTATATAATGAAAGCATGTAGCAGTTAAATGTTAACGTGAACTCTGTTACAGGTTTATAAGGCCCGTTTTGGTTCTATTGTTACTTAAAAAAAGTTGGAGAAGCTTTTATCTCTGAACCTCACTTATCCTTCTCAATGGCTGAGGTAAATGCAAACACATACCAACAACCAACTGCCTGTCTGTCTGTCTGTCTGTCTGTCTGTCTGTCTGCTCTGCTATCCATCCATCCATCCATCCATCCATCCATCCATCCATCTTTTTTACAATCTGGCTATCCATTAGTATGACATAATAGCTCTTCTGAATGGACATTAGGCAAATTGTATTGGATAATTAAAGGATATGTTAACAGTGTTTTGCAAACTGTTGCTTGTAGTCTTACAAAATTGCTAAATAGTTTTTTTTATAATTTGCATTTTCAAAGATTTCAAAAACGGGGATTTGGTTAAAAAATGGGGAAATTGTGTTGAGAATCTCGGTTTAAAAATCCAAGAGAAAACAAGGTGTTTGCACTGGATGGATGAATAAAAAGAATCGTGCTTTGAGGACATAACTTCACTTTAAAAATTCTAAAAACAAGAGAAACGACACAAGACTGCATCTATAGACCTGCTTCAAACATCTAGTGAATTACCTTCTATACTTGGAGTGTTAGAATTCATATTTGCAGACCTCAGAGCAAACCCTGTTTCTCTAAAACTGGACTGATTGTTGCATTTTCTTTCATCTTCTTTGGCAGCATTTAGCAAAGAACAGGAGAAGGAAAAGAACCTGGAGGAAGAGCGCAGCGCCCCCCAGTCAGCTTTCCTTGGACCAACTCTGTGGGACAAAACCCTCTCCTATGATGGAGACACTTTCCAGCTGGAGTACATGGATCTGGAAGAGTTCCTGTCGGAAAACGGTATCCCGTCCAGTCCCTCTCATCATCAGCGGGACCAGCACCAAGCACAACACATCCCACCACGCCAGCCGCCCATCATGACTCCGGTGCCACCCGCAACAGCACGCTCGGTAATGGACCTCAGCAGCCACGCCTCCACCTCTGTCGTATCCCCTAACTGCCTGCACAGCAGTCCGGCAAGAGCAGGTAAATCCCTCCGTCAATCTTATCTGTGGGGCACAATTCAAATATTCTTGGCTCATTATATTTCTTGTTTCAGTGTTAATTTTCTCTGATTGCTTATCAGTTAACAAAACTTGTTTTATTTTTATTTTATCATTTTCCTCTGACCATTCAATCATTCATTCATAATCCATACAAACTGATTATATGTTGGTGCATAAGCAGATTATCATCGGCAAAGTAGTGATCCAGGGTACCTGGTATAGATTACAGTGGGGCAAAAAGTATTTGCCAGCTCCATATTGCGCAAGCTGTTCCACTTGCGAAAAATTAGAGAGGTATGTAATTTTCTTTATAGGTACACTTCAACTGTGAGACACGGAATGTAAAAAATTAAAAACATCTAGGAAATCACATTGTATGATTTCAAGCAGATATTCTCTAGACCTGTGATGTTTGTATTTTCAGCTCCCTACACGGATTCTCTATTGGCTTGAGGTCGGGAGACTGGCTTTGTCAATCCAAAACTTTGAAATGCATTTCACATAGCCACTCGCCGTGCAGTAATATCTGCCCATGCTTTATCATCAATTCTGTCAATGACTGAAAGAGGTTTTTGCACACAATCTCACAATACTTGGCCCCAATCATCCTTTCCTTAATATGGATCAGTCATCCTGTCCCCTTTGCAGAAAAGAAGCCCTAAAGCATACTGTTTCCACCCCTATGCTTCACAGTGGGTATGATGTTCTTGGGATGAAACTCAGCAATTCTTCTCTCTCCGAACAAGGCTGGTAGCGTTTATACCAAAGAGTTATTTGTTGGTCCTATCACATGACATTCTATCAATCCTCCTCTGGATCATGTAGATGGATTCTTAGATGGGCCTGGACATGCTCTAGCTTAAGAAGCAGGAACTGTGTTGTATTTCATGATTTTAATCTGAGACAACGTAGTGTGTTACTAATAGTAACCTTTGTTACTGTGGTTCCATCTCTCTGGACCCAGGTCGAGGGAGATTGTCAGTGATTGATTTTCTAGTAATTGCTCAAACAGTTGATCTCTTCTCACCAAACTGCTTGCCTATTTTAGAATGGATCCTAGTCTTGTGCGGGTGTACAATCTTGTCCCTGGTATCCTTAGACAGCTCTCGGGCTTAGGGAATTGTTGATGTTGAAGTCTGATTGTTCAAAGATGCGGAGAGTTGCCTTTAATACAGATAACAAGTTCAAACAGTTGACATTAATATATGTAATGACTGGGGAATAGAAGAGCTTCTCAAAGAAGAAATAACAGATATGTGATTGCTAGAATTCGAGATTGTTTGTAGGTGCTGAATACTTATGTTCTGCACCATTACAAATAAACTATTAAAAATCATACAGTGTGGTTTCCTGGATTCTTTGTTACATTCTGTCCCTCACAGTAGAAGTGTACCTATGATTAAAATTAAAGACCTTTAATCTTTTCACGCAAGATAACTTGTACAATAGTTAGCTGCCAAATACATTTTTGCCCTTCTGTAGGAACCTGTTGCCTTTAGAGGCAGGAATTGAACAGATGTAGCTGCATGTCTTGCATGTGTGCACGCACATGTGCCTCGGCTGCTTGTGCACGCTCATGTGCACTCGCTGTCCGCCGTTCACTTTCTTAAAGAGAACATCCTCTTTTGAGCTCCTAGAGCCCTGAGTGATCCTCAGAAAACAAGCCGTCCTAACAGCATGAAGAGACATGTGACCTGCCGAGCGCTTGTGTGTTTGTGAGCGTGTATGTCAGTTAGTGTGTGTATTTGATTGCCCTCACTGCATGAGATCAGTGTTTTAAGAACATAGTGTTCTCTGCAGAACTAGGCCAGGGGGTGGTAGCTCTCACACACACGTCCACACGTTTTCCCACTGTTTACATTCACATCCACTAAGAAGTCTCTCACACACAGACACACACACACACACGCACCCACACACACACACACACGCTCGCACACACATACGAATAAACAATGAAAAAGGTTGGGGAATTCTTGCCTCGGTTCAGAGCATAGTTTTCCCTCTTATCCTGGAGCTGATTTGTTGAAGGTCTCCTGTGGAAAAATTAGAAAATCTCCTTTTTTTCTCATTTTAAGAAGCCAGTTGTTTTATTGAGTGTAAAATTAAAAAAAAATCAAACTTAAAGAAGAGTATGATTTTAGAAGTGAACAACTTAAATGTATCAGGTTTAAACAAAGGTTGAATTTTCGTTTTCATGATTGTTTTTTCAATAACTCTTCTTGTAAGTTTAATAAATTGACTGTGGTAGTATTTGATCTTGGTAAGTGTTTTTGTCATTGAAAAAATTGAATTTACCTCTAAGAAAAGCCTCACCAAATTGTCTTATAGATGGATTTTTGTCGTCATACTATATCATTTTCAATAGAATAGTGTCAAAACCTACAGTATTTAGCTCTTAGCATTGATTTTAAGTATTCCAAATTTTTCACACCAAAATTGAATATTTTTTAAAGTAGATGATACAGTCCATTCTTTTATTTTAGGCTTGCGCTGAAAATAAATAAGAAATGCAAAACAATGTAACAAGTTGTACAAACATTTTAATTATATTTAATGAACTAATAGGAAAATACTTAAAAAAGAAACCTCTCAGAAATATAATATCATTCAATATATTAGCATTAGCATTAATTGACTTGTTTGAATAATTGCACTGGTAAATAATTTTACTTACATATGATGAAATTACTAAATAAACCTTCATGTGTCTATCAGAATATACAAAAAAGAAATGATGAAAAAAAAGTTTAAATTCAAAGTTGCCTTTGATTGGTTAAAGAAATGTCTATTTGTCTATTTTTATTCCATATTCAGATTAAATAACAATGACACCAAACAAAGGATATTATTATATGTCAAACAAGACATACTGTATACTGGGGTTTGAGGTAGCAAAATCTATTTCATTCAGCGATATGATGTTACTTTTAGTATCTTGGCAAATGAACTAATACAACTCATTAAACTAAAGTAGAACTTGTTGCTTATTAAGGTTCGATCCAGTGGGTGCCATCAGTGTTTTTCCATTGACCAGTTCAAATCATTTTTTTCCATCACCAGCCTGAGAATGGTAGCCCCAAACTGTGATTGCCTCAAGCAGAGACCAGAGATAATATGCTGCTCTGTCAGCCAAATATAGCATCATAATCTACTGCATAATCTGGCATATTTGTATTCCCACATCAATGACGGCACTGACAATAAGGGAACAGGAAAAGGTTAGTCTGCGTCTAGCCAATCTGCAAACATCCTACAGGAGAGGTGGAGGAAAGGGTTTTCCTCCTCCTCCACAGTCACACCTGCTGTCACGTGTTTTAGTAACTTCCTGGAGGAGGTTGTCAGGTTTCAGATTTCATTCTCAGAAAAACAACAGAAGAGCGGCAGATGGAGATGTGAAACAAGAGCATACATGGTGGCACGAGGAGCCTCAGTTCCCTGTTAGAATAATCTGTAACCGTTTCCAACATCAAATCAAATGAATCCGGCTCACTTGATTCAGCTCTTTATATATAGCTGATAGGCAACATACTGTCTCTTAAGTGGGTTCCTGCTGTATTTCTGTTAAATTTAGCAACTTTTATTACACTCTGATTAATAGAAAAATCTTATTTCCAATGTTTCTGCTGTGAAGGAGAAAACCACATACAATCTGCATCAAAACACTTCACGTTTAATTTCATCGTCAAAAACATCCTGTAGAATAATATTTTAAAAAAAGACACATTAAAGGACAGACCAACAAGCTGGAACAAGCTGGTTGCATTAATACAAAATATCTAAACTACAATTCTTACATTTTGATGTAATCTTTATTTTGATGTAATCTTTATTGTGCCGGAATTGCACAAATGAATTGGCATAAAAACAACACTGTGCACAGAGTGACACATGATAGTGGCAATATCATGCTCTGAGGTTTCCTTTTTTCAAAGCGTGAGTGAGTTTTGAGACACAACTTTCAGGCATAGGATTGGATTTTTTTTATATTAAAGAGAGTCGTTAAATACATTCCAGTCAGCAACAGAATGGCTTCATTGGGCGCAAATAAAACCACAAATAACAGCATAATCAGACGTACAATATGTGGGGTCACTAGAAGTGGGCTGTAGACAAGAGATATCCTCACAATCTGAACCTTTGCAGGGCAGACTGAGCAGAAATTACCAGGTCAAGTCTTGGATGCTCATAGACTGAATGTTGGATCTGAATCAAAAGCAGTGAATGCAAACACTTTAGAATGACAGAAAAAGAGATACCATTTATTGGATGACTGATATATTCAGGTCGATCAATTTTTATTTTTAGCTAATTTAAATCGCATAAACTTCAAATGACATAGATTTTTGATAAACCGAAAACCTTTTTTAGACCTGCATCAGGACTCGTCTGCAGGTGTTCTAGGTGTGAAGCTGGTTTCGGAAGAATCCCTCTCCCCTCCATCCGTCTGACATAGCTTCTCTCTCTCGTCTCTTTGAGGAACTTCAGGAAATGCAGCTGATCGACTCACGTTCTGCAGCAAAACACACACGTGTCAGGGCGTCTGTCAGCGTCACGTTTTAACACCAGCGACTGTCATATGTCCACCTGCTTCTCCGCATGTAACCTCAAACCTCCAGCTCCCCATCACTAGTCACACCTTCTACATTCAGCGGAGGCTCTCTGCAGTGCTAACTGCCTCTAACTCACCTAATCTGATAAGACTGGGCACCACAGGGAACATCCTGCAGAACCAAAAACACAGCAGATCAAAGAAAGTGGGCACATAATGAAACAGACAGAGCAGAGACTCATCTCAGGATGACAGAACCAATTTTGGATTACATTTAGTTACATGACAACTGTTTCTAAAATGATGACAGAAGCATAGAGAGTTTACAACTTCCACTAGACACAGAGGCTGTAATTTCTGTTTAAGTAATCCCTAAATTATTTTGAGTAACCATCACATTTTCTTGCACTCAATTTTTTTATATTTGATTTAAAAAAATGTATTTTGTCAACAGGCTTCAAGAAATTGAGTTAGGTTAAGGTTAGGTTTAAAATAAAATTGTTAAGGCACTCTAACAGCAGCCATGGCCACAATATTTGACGGTGGATTGTAGATAGAGGCACAAAAAACATGCAACAGGGGATGGGCGTTAAACTCAGGAAAAGACTTGGGTTTCTGTTCACCAAGCACCTGCACTAAACATTTCGCCACACAATAACTCAAAAATCATATATTCAAATAAGGTATATCCCTTAAAACAGGAAATGAAGTCATTTTTGTAATTTAAGTATATGAATTCGGATATCTCAGTGTTCCATGCGTTTAAATAACTTGCAAGCAACTTGTGAGAACTGGAAAACACCTGGTTGGTTTTTTTAAAATAACCAATATATTTTGTCTAACTTACCTATAGGATTTCCTAAACCTACCTTTACAGCCCAGAAGATACCCTGAAAGTTCTAGTAAGGTAACATAAGCTTTAGAAAACCCATTTTGAGAACATCCACAGTTAGATTTTCTGTGGATGGACAAAGAAAATGTAACTGTGATGAACATGTAAGACAGCTAGGAAATTGGACATGAATTTATAAAAATTAGACACTATGAGAAAAATGAACCACAGCTTTGCGTTGATCCTGGGATCATTCACTAGCTTGTTTGGAACAAACAGGACTTTGTCACCACCTGGTGGTTGAAATCCATCAGCAGAGCTTAACTAATACTGGAGGTCCTGCAGAACTGAAGCTTTAAACTGGAAAAGATTAAATAAAAAATTGTGGAAAATGCAGAAAACAGTTTATTTTTCATAGCCCTCCTCTCTTTTCTGTCTCAGGGCTCCCAAGCTCCAGAAACACTCCCAGCCCTATTGATCCAGAGTCCATCCAGGTTCCAGTCAGCTACGAACCCGACCCAGCAGACTTGGCTCTGTCCAGTGTTCCGGGTCAGGAGATCTTCGATCCACGCAAGCGCAAATTCTCTGCCGAGGAGCTGAAGCCTCAGCCGATGATTAAGAAGGCTCGGAAGGTTTTCATTCCCGATGATCTGAAGGTAAGTTGGAGCCAGTCCTAGAATAAAAGGATAGAAGTATCCTTTGTTGTACCAAACAGGGGAAATTCAGTTTCCAGTACAACCCGCTTAGACATAGACAAGATCAGGCAGACTGACAGCAGGCAGCAACTAGAGGTGGTACTGGTCCAGTCAGTTCAGTTTTCCCCTGTCAGGTTTTGTTTCTACTTATCAGTTACTGCTTCTCTTCTCAGAACGGAAAATACCCAATTAGAGAATAAGGGACTCGTCTTTGATTCAGAGTCCTACCAAGGCTAGATTTCCTTTTTTTTCTTCTTTAATTTGACAGAAGTAAATCAATCTTCAAAAAAAAAAATAAGAGTTTAAAAAAATCCTCAAGCTGCAGAAATAAAGAAGGAATCCTGCTGATCTTCATTATTGAAGCGGATCACTGATAAGTAAGGTGCAGGTTGGACTACTGTTCCACACTTTTTTTATCCAGAAGTTTATCTCAGTATGTGATTTAGAGTCCAGAACAGATATTACTCATCCATCACAGCTTGGTTATAGCTACACAGCAGCACGGCATACTGGGACACATTAAGTGTTTGGTCTGTCCATCAGCAGAACTGCCCTCCTATTGGTCAGTTCCCCCCTAAGGAGGCGTGTCCTTCGGGTTAAGCAGCTTAAAAGAGAATAAAGACGGCCGTGAGGGAGTGAGTCCTCCGTCTGCCTCACTCTGTAGTCCGCTTCTAATTGTTCAGGACAAAAATCAGCATCAGCCCCTGCCAAGTGGAGGCTACTTGTAATTTTGCTGTACTGGCTATTCCTTTCGTTACATTTAACATTTACAGTAAGCTAGATATACATTTAGAAATGCTGCTTAAAAAACAAGCAGCATTGATTGGAAAAAACAGCACTTTACACCTGCAACTTGCTACAGTTAAGCACTATTTTTGCTAATAAATATTGCTGGGTTTTGGTTTACAGTATTTTCTAGACTATAAGCCGCTACTTTTTTCCAATGCTTTGAAACATGCGGGGGAATATCGGCTTTTAAACCGGTGCAGTTTATATATGTATTTGTACAAACGGCCACGAGAGGTCCTCCTCGATAAATTGCTTGTACAGGTTACGTCCTTCACCTTAAGGGATTTAAGAGACCAGAAGAAAGAGAGAGGAGGAAGTTTACGTGAACAATGAAAGCAAAAGTTGAACAGACAGACGTCACGAGAGGGAGAGGGTTTACAAAAAACAAGTTTTAATGCAGAAATCCGCATTCTGGAAAACATTCTGGAAAATGAAGAAATAGATATGATACCGCTTTAAAGTTAAAGGCAGTTGATCTGGCTTTTAAATAAGGAAACAGAGCGGCTTCACGTACCGTTTGCAGCAATGAATAAACAGTGAAATGTTGCAGACGCCAGCGTGAATAACACTCTCAATGCAACGAGAGGAAAAAAGCTTTCAGAGGAAATAAAAGCAGATGGCCCGAACCTGAAGTCTTTCTTGAAGATTTGCTGAACACACAGAGAGAGGAGGTGTTTCCACCTAGCTTTCCCAAACACCAATCACTTTCCCGACAATCCCCTCTCCTTGCTTTATAGTCCAGAAATTATGGTTTATTTATTCATTAAAGTACTTCTAATTTTTTATGTTGACTTAGAGTAAAGATTCCACACATATCTTGTTCTCTCATGTTTTTTCCTACCTTGTAAGCCAGAATATAAACAGGTTTTAATTATTACTCTGACAAATGGATCCACACTCCCAATTCCAGGCAAAATTACCTTAAACATAGAATAGCTATGCACCAGTACATTGAGGGTTGGGTAGTAAAATCCCAAAGTGTTTTATGATATAATTTATTATATAATGGGGATATTCCCTCACAACAGCACCTAGAAAGTCATTTATAATCTTTTTTTTCAGTTTGATGGGATAAGTGTGGCTAGTATGGAGCCTTTAAGCACACCTTTTTGTACATTTGTACATTTGAAGTGAACTTTTTTGTGTTTTTTTCTTTCTTTCCTTTCGAGCAGGATGACAAATACTGGGCTCGGCGCAGGAAGAACAACATGGCCGCAAAGCGTTCCCGCGACGCTCGGCGACTCAAGGAGAACCAGATTGCTATCCGGGCTGCCTTCCTGGAGAAGGAAAACTCTGCTCTGAGACAGGAGGTGGCTGACTTAAGGAAGGAGCTCGGACGGGCCAAGAACATCCTCACCAAATACCAAGCCCAGCACGGGCCGCTGTGATCAGGATCTCTACACAGGCATCAAACACAACAGCAATCCTCACTGCATGCAGGTCTCATTCCAACCAATGTGACTCTCTCAACAACTACGACATGAAATTAACCTACAGGCAGACATTTTGCCGAAGAGGTTGTTTGTTTCAACAACAGACTCTTGTTTTCTTTAAGTCTCATATTTTACAAAAACTGTGAGCTATACCCTTTTTGAATCAAGTAAACACACACACACACACATATATATATATATATATATATATATATATATATACACACATATATATATATGTTAGGGCTTTCCGTTGACCATAAAGACTCCTCCCATGGACTTCTGAGCCTGGGACTTCTTAGCCCAGGGTCTGATCCTTCAAGCTTTCACACCTCTTCATCATCATCCTCCCACCCAGCACTTTATGACAGACTCCACCCCCTGCAGGTGCGCTCCTAGAGGGCACTTGTTTTTCTTTTGTATATACTTGGCCTAGAAGACCGTAAACCAATAAGCTCCGCCTCCTCCAATTCAAGATTTCTCCTCTTTATTTTTGAACCTCTAAGCTGTTTCTGAACCAGATTTAATGTTTATGACATGTAGAAATATATGGAGTGCAAAAAAAAAAAAATACAAGAAAAAAAACCATTTATTTCCTGCTATAGATCTATTTTTTTATTGTTTACACCCCCAAAATATTAGAAGCTTACACATTAGCTTTAAATCCATCAGGGAGTGTGTCTTTCCACACTTTAAAATATGAAAAAAAAAATCTTTATTTCAAGTAGAACCCAAAGAGATTCAGCACTGTTTTTGCTTCAGCTTGTTTTAGAGACCGCAGGTGGTGAGGGACCCTCAGCAGTTTCTGCCACAGGTGACCAGACTGGATCACTGCTTCAGCTCAGTTATGCCCCTGATCCATTTCTGCGAATGCATAGAGGCTGCAGGAGAGGTTCAGGGTTCAGCAGAGTCCTCACACAGGTTAATCTAAACTGTAGGTCTGACTATGATCTAAAAAAAATTAAAATACAATAAAACTGACTGCTTTCAGACTGATTATTGTTATTTAAGCTGTAGAAACTGTCACAACCTACAAAGCTCTTCATATTTGCAATATACCTAAATGGAACGGAAAGGACTCAAACCCTGTGCAGACCAGCTGGTTCTGAACATAAAGAAAGTTTTTGTGCCAACATGAGGTTGCAACAGAACATTTTAAGAATGGACAACTCTGAAATATGTGTTGGTGCTGCACAGGTCTGGTTCCCATGTAAACCCTGCCAGATTGTAATATTCTGGTCAAATGATGGTACTTTAAGATCGGAGATGATACTCCAGAATGTTCACAGCTATTTAACTTATTCTCATTGACAAACTCCTACTATCACCTAGAATGAATGGTCTCACTCGGGCAACATTCCACATTCAGACCAAGTGTAGTAGTCCACATGAATACATCAGGAAGCATTAGAATCACTCCTTACATGGGGTAAAATTGTGGGTATGCATGATGGTAGGTAGTGGTTTAGGAGCATATGCAGTATAGGCAACAAACACGTCACTGTGGCCTGATGTCGGGAAGAAAAAGGGCGCCCACATTAGTCCATTCATCCTGCATGATGCTTTATTGATTAAATTCTCTGACTTACGGACCAAACTATGTCCGAATTCCACCATTCAGTGTGGATGATAAACTCGAGGCCAAAAAAATAGGTTATATATCTGATTGCATTTCAGGATTCTGGCTGAGTTTTGACTTTTGAGTTTTTCAACCAGAACAGAACCCTGCAGTTGCAACAGAAAATAATTTTGTCCAAGGATTCTTACAGTTATGTTGAGCCAGTTTGTGTCATTCATCTTAATGGAATCCGTGGTTATGTAACCACAGTGTTGCAGTGAATGAGCTGACAATTTTACGCCACATTTGTGCCAGTCCTCGATTTTGACGCCACCACTTGAATATGTATTGATTTTATAAAGCTGACTGGCTAAAATGTGGGGTGACAGCAAAATAATCTTGATGGAGTTGAAACTGTGTTATAGAGACTTGAAATCATTTTCAAGAACACCAAGAATCTTTAAGGAAAATCTGATGATGATTGCTGTTGGTATGTTTAACCGCAGGTAAGATGAACTCATTGAACTGTGCTGTGATTTGTACATGTACTATTTTATTTTCTGCATTTGATTCTTTTACATGGGCATCAGTGGGAACCTGAAGAAAAGACTGTTTGACAGCAAAAGTCTAAAAGGGCTTGTTCAATTAACTGAAATTGTTGTTTCTTGTGTTGGAAATGAATTTCTTAACTGAATATAAAATCTGAATCATCGAGGCTTTGGTAGCCTGTTGTGTACCTAATATTAAGTACTGATGGGATAAGGAAATACACTTAGCTTAAGATGTGAAAGCTGAGGTTAGTGAGCTGGTTAGTCATGACTTACTCTGGTAAAAGGAATGAAAAACAATAAGAAATGCTTTTAAATTTTATTCAGGCCTGCATGGTCTTTATGATATGATTAAGTCTGCATTTGATATTTATTTCACTGTGCTTAACAGTGAAGTTAAAGAGTTAGTTTCTCAAATGAAGCAGAACTTAAATGGAAGTAGCTATCAGTAGTTCATACCTCGCTTGCAGGAGGCAAAATGTCTCTCAAAGAAAGAAAAAAAAATATCTTAAAGCAGAAAGTTCAGCAGCTAGTCAGACCAAACTGAGTGGTTAGAAGTACTTTAAACCTACAGATAAGTGTATTACTTAGAAAGCTGAGACACCTTTCTTTTTTACTTAAAAAAACCCAGAACATTAATTTGTTTTCTGTCCTTTCTGCAGCAGCCTCCGAGCATATTTTCCGGGAAACTTAGCGTCTTAAATCTGACAAAATTTCTAAATCAAATGCTCCACATCAGATAAAAAAGAGCATATTTGCTGTACTCTGTTCAGCCCTTCTGGTATTTTCTGAAAATCATACTCTCTCTAGCAGGCTGAATAAACTGCAGACATGTTGCAACATGTTGAATTGAAAAGCTCTCTCTGCCTCAGCTCACATCATTTTCAGCACATCTGTAAAACTGAAAATTACTAGCTATGAGTCTTCGTTTTTTAATCAACAATACCCACTCTGAAGAGTTCTGCTATCATCTCAACCTGGTAGATGTTAGATATAGTACATTCACTGATCAGGAAAAAAAAAGAAAAAATGCAAATGTTTCACCCTGGTGAGACATAACAGTTGTAAAGCATGTGCTGAGGCTACTTGTTTCTGACCATTTGATCTGCCAAGTATAGTTTTGGAGGTTTTCCCTTTTTATACATTCAAAAATAAGTGATAGATATAATATTTTCCTGAGCTATTGACTTAGCATTAGGTACTGACATGAAATTGCCATTAACCCTGCTGGAAACACCGGCAGATTGTCTTAGGAGGTCCTAGTGATCAGCTCAGTACCACCTGATTGATTGCGTAATCTTTCTTTGGAGTTGCTGCGGTTCATTTTCTTTAATTTTTCTTGCATTAAACTAAATGCACCCATGATGTAGAGGTTAACCAATAGGACAAGACTGAAATATTCAGATTTTAACCATTCCATAAGTCTACGATCTGCTGTAAAAGTCAACTGTGTTTCACAAGGTGTTAACCTCACAGTAAAATTAGAATTAATTTATTTTTCTCAATATTCACTTTGGAAAAAAAAATCATGCAAGTAATATACTGACTACTGATGACTACCTCACAGAATCATAATGAGTTTAATCTCAAACCTAAACCAGTAAACTCTTAACCTGTAAACAAAAATTACACAGGCAGTTAAAAAAATAAAAAAATAAAATAATAATAATAATAATAATAATAATAATAATAATAATAATAATAATAATAATAAAGTTTTAATACAGTTAAACAACATTCTGGGTTTCAGTTTGGATAAAAAAGATGTGAGGTGTTATAGTTTGGTTGCATTTAATTGAACATGCATTCTTAAAGAGCTTTGATCCCTGAAGTGAGTCCCTACCCCGATGAATGTACAATAATAATGTTTTTGGCTGAGTAAAGTTGTCTTATTCAGTGGAACACCTACATGTATTCTTTACTAAAGACCAAACAAAAACTGAAATAGTATATTGATTATAAGAGGTTTTAATGTTTATACAGATTTATAGTTTTCTTTTTTGTACAGTATGTTTTCCTATGTAAATATTACATGTGTGTTTTGGGACAGCTTGGTTAAAAAAGGAGGATGATAGTACATTAATAACATTATATTACATAAATAACTAATACATTACTAAGATGACATTCCCACACAGTCTTGGCAATGCGCGGGCATTATGGAAGTGTTTCCTTTCCTCCCAGTGTAGTTGAAATACCTCAGATTCCTCTCCATCACGTCTGTTCAGGTTCCACATCAGTTCCTGCTCCTCCTCCTTTTTTCTCAGTACTCAGAGAGGCCTGTGTGCCTCTGTGTAGATAGATGTATTATTTTGGCAAAGAAGAATGTATTACCCCAAAGATGGAGCACTGTTGGAGTTTTTCTCTCCTCTTTTGTTTTTTGTTGTTCCTTTGTTTTTTATTTTTTTGGTTTGTCGCTTTTATTTCTCTGTATCTCCTGCATTCTAAGGTAGTTATTAACACCTTTTCTTCTAACTGTGTTATGTTTCTCATGATCAGTATGAAAAATAAAAGTCTTAGTACATAATTTGTCTCGAGTACTACGAGTAAAATATACAACTTATTATGTCTATATTAAGAGTAAATGTTGGCTTAAACTTGCCATGCAGACTCTCTTTTCCTTATGTAACGTAGGAGTTGTAGTTACACTACTCATTTGTCTCATTAAGGGCCAATTTTACAGAGTCTTAGGGGGGAAAAAAAGAAATATAATTTACAGGCCAAAGCAAGCATACTCCTGGTCTGATGCTAATCTGGGCCCAATTTCGGAGAATCTTGTGTGCAGGATCTTAGTGCAACACCTTTGGATTTTATTTCATTTTTTTAGGTGCTGAAAAAGAATATGTATCCAAAGACTTGTTTTTTCCAGACCTGACTAATCAGCTTTAATTTACTCTCCCAAGTAAGATTTTTTTATTTGAGTTGCAAAAACAAAGGTTCAATTTAAAACTGTTAGTTTCCTTTTTGAGAAAGTTTCAGGTTTCTGGGGCTATCTGCTGTTTTAAATTACTCACAATTTTACTTTGGCTGTTTAAACTAGGGTTTACCTTCAGGTGAAGCTGAAATGTACTTTTCAGTAATATAAATTAGCAGATTTTAATAGAAAGAAAGGAGTTGTTTGATAGCACTCGTTGGATTAACCAACACTCTTATCTGTGGGGAAAATCAAAAGAATCCAATGACAAACTATGAAGAACTTTACAGTGGAAGTCTTTAAACAAAAATGCAGACTCCATAAACGTCAGTTCAAATATTTTATGGAAGTCTAAGTTATATCATATGTGTGAATACTTTGACAAGGTATGTCTTAAAACCAAACATGACCATGTCAGAGCAAAATAAGCTGGTCAGGATGTTGAGGAACAACCAGGGGGATTTGCGAGGACTCTGCCATGACAGAAACTGGATTTCAGGTTTTGGGGCTGAAAAGTGGTGTATTTATCACTGTTTCATTCCTCTGAGCATGTACTGAAAAAAGGGTATTTGGCTATAGTCAATGTAACAAAATATTTTACATAAATTCGGTGTACATTTTTGAGTTAAGGATCATAATACAAATATTTGGTGGTAAACAACTTCAAAATGTCCAACTAGGGGCAAAGTGATTTCCTTATATGATCCAAAGTGCTGAAATTAAGTAGAACTAACTAGCGGGTATCCGAGGGTTAGTTTCCTGCAACCTTCAGTTTTGTCTCTGCTTTAACACACCTGAATCAAATAATCAGGTCATTAACAGGGCTATGGACTCCTGAACTGCTTACTGAGAAGGTTATTAAGCCATTTGCTTCAGGTGTGTTGAACCAAGGACACAACTGAGAGTTGCAGTACTGACCCTCAAGGACTGGAATTGTAGACTCCTGATATATATATATATTGTTCAGTCATTTTGTACTGAGAGTTAGAATTGTTCAGCTCCAGCTGAAAATAACATGTTTGTGAGCTTTTGAATTTGTCTTCCCTCAATAGTATTCCCCAAAATGTTTACCATACAGTATAATGTTTGGCTATTTTAAGTAGTTATACGTAAGACACAAAGTTAAGTCATTGTTTTTGTTAAATTGACAGAACTTGTATTAAAGTGAACATTATTACATGTCGTGTATTGTATTTTCTAAACATTTAATATATTTAGCACTTATTTAAAAAAAAAGGTAGAATGAAGCAAAATGTTAAGTAGGAAATTCTTGACTTGTTAAATTTGTAGTTTTAGACCAAAAAGTAAAAACAAGAATAGTACAAAATATTGAGTTGATTTTCTGTAAGTTTCTAAGTTGGAGCAAAGTAGTTAAAATGAACTTAGAATTTCAATGTAATCAGGATGAAATTATAACTTTAATCAAACCTTATATTTCACTTTGAACAAACTTGATTCGACTGTGTGTTACCAGTTGACATGATTTGTCAAGTTCTTTCAAATAAAGTTCATTTTCAACATATTGAGTTGATTTTCTGTAAATTTTTAAGTTAGACCAAAGTTGTTAGTTAATTACAAAGAACTCAAAATCTTTAAAAAATCTGAATGAAAATCTAATTTCAATCAAACCTTATATTTCACTTTGAACAAACTTGATTAAATTGTGTGTTACCAGTTGACATGGTTTTTTCAAGTTCTTTCAAACAAATACTTTTTTTCAGTGTACTTGGGTTCTCTGCTGCTTCTTTGTCATCCATAAAGTCCAAAATCATGCATGGTTGCTTGATTGGGTTCTATAATAATATTTGGCTTTATTTATAATGAGATTAAATATCAATTGAGTTTATATTAAAATATATAAAGTAATAAAATGACATAAAAAGGGACAAAAAATTTTTCGTTTGTTAAACAGCTAACCATAAGGGGACAGCACTTCCTCTGATCATAGTAAAAACTGAATGTGCTGAAAAAAATAAAAAGACTAGATGTTATTTAAACTTTCTTTTAATACTAATTTTCTGCATATAGGCCTACTCTTCTATTTATTTGCTTCTGTAAAAAAATTTGGTTTTTAGTTTGAACTGAAACATGTTAAGAGTTATAATTTCAAAATGTTCATTTCCACTGGCTTTCCTTCCAGTGACCCAGACTTTTTGTTTTTTTCACAGGTTTTTCTGTGGATCAACAATTTTCTACCCTTGTCAAAAGTCGTATACGCCTTAGATATCCGCCGCTGCATTTTTTGGTGTTGTAGAAATCCATTTTTACATCGGAGAAAACAAAAGTCTTAGGTGTTGATACAAATTATTATTATTTTCTTCAAATTGAAACAATTACGAAATCCAACGTGGTTTTACAGATTTATTACATCCATTTTTTTGTCTATCATATTCCGTCTGTTGCTTGGTACATTTGAATGGGATTTGATAGATGCAAATTGTCATTCCTGCTCTGTCCACCAGATGCCAGTAGAGTTCTCCTCTTGTCTGCCTGCATACCTTGCTTCCTTCTGCATACCAGTCTCCTTATGCTTGTTTTTATTTATTTATTTATTTTTAAGCGTTGAACTTTCTAAAATTCACCACTACTCCTGATTGTCTAATGGATTTTTTTTTTCAGTTTTACCTGGTTTTATATTATCTTCACATTAATCAAATAATTCTGTTCTTCGTTTAAAGTCATTTGAATCTAATCCCATCAAAAGCATCTTGTCCGTGTTTATCCCAACACTGACTTTCAGCAATTATTTTCCTTCTGGCGTTATGTGATTCACTCTTTTTCATACTGTTGTTTCATATCCGTGAATTTCTGTAACAGCTCTCTGAAGGTTCCACTACAGTATTATAATCAGGTTTTAATCAGGTCTAAACTTTGACTAGACCATCAAAACGGCTTGATTCTGTATTTTTCAGCAAGTGTGTTGTAGGTTTTCTAATGTGTTTTGGGTTCAGTGTTCTGTTGATCACCAAGGTTGGGCCAAACACATTTGATAGAAAAGAATACAGTGATCGTACAGAGGAATTCATGGTCCATTCATTGACCCCAAGTTCTGTGGCGCCTAAAGAGGTCCAAAGAATCATTCATCTTTTTTCTAATTGTGCCATAATTAATTTAAACATTCATTATGCCAAATGATGCTTGTGAGATGACAGTTGTCTTAAATATTTCCACTTAAGATTAATGTTTCTTTCTGTAGAATGCAAGACTTTAGTTGGAACCAGCATTATACCACTTCCCAGGTTGATGGGTGGCAAACGTAGCTTTTCTAAAGTGATTGCTGATGTCTTTCGTTATACTGAAGATTCCCCCTCATAGATAAATTGTGATATCCTCAGATTTTCACAGAAATGTATAGAAATATTGTCTGTTTTGTTATTTCCATTAACTTCTTATTGTCTGCCTTTTGTGTTCCACCTAAAATAGCAATTAAAAGAAAACACTTGATAAGCTGTTAATGCTCTTTTTCATATTTCTTTCTTAGTCAGGCACCTAAAGTTTCCATTATCTGGTGATCATCGCACTCTGCCTGGAAACATGAAGTGAACGGGTGTAGAGACAAACATCAGGTCTTTGGTTCTGAGCCTCAAAAAAGGCCAATAAATTGGTCCTGTCATATGTAATCCCATTCACTGAAAGTGAAAGCAGCAGATCAGAGTGTCTTTGTAATTCCAGGAGTTTCGACATCACGTTATGAGCACAATGCAGGTTTCAGACCTGGTAAAATCCTGGTAGGCAGGTGGGTCGTAAAATGTCACTGCAGACTGCTGGTCCTTGTCTAGAAGATGAAAGATTTTGACTACAGACAATTAATTATCTGACACCGTGTGAAAAAACAATTTAATGAGATGTCTATCTGCTGTTTTAAATTACTCACAATTTTACTTTGGCTGTTTAAACTGGGGTTTACCTTCAAGTGAAGCTGAAATGTACTTTTCAGTAGCATTCATTAGCAGATTTTAATAGAAAGAAAGGAGTTGTTTGATAGCACTCGTTGGATTAACCAACACTCTTATCTATGGGGAAAATCAAAAGAATCCAATGACAAACTATGAATAACTTTACAGTGGAAGTCTTTAAACAAAAATGCAGACTCCATAAACATCAGTTCAAATATTTTATGGAAGTCTAAGTTATATCATATATGTGAATACTTTGACAAGGTATGAATTAAAACCAAACATGACCATGTCAGAGCAAAAGAAGCTGGTCAGGATGTTGAGGAACAACCAGGGGGATTTGCCAGGACTCGGCCATGACAGAACCTGGATTTCAGGTTTTGGGGCTGAAAAGTGGTGTAGTTATCACTGTTTCATTCCTCTGAGCATGTACTGAAAAAAGCGTATTTGGCTATAGTCAATGTAACAAAATATTTTACATAAATTCGGTGTACATTTTTGAGTTAAGGATCATAATACAAATATTTGGTGGTAAACAACTTGAAAATGTCCAACTAGGGGCAAAGTGATTTCCTTATATGATCCAAAGTGCTGAAATTAAGTAGAACTAACTAGTGCGTATCCGAGGGTTAGTTTCCTGCAACCTTCAGTTTTGTCTCCGCTTTAACACACCTGAATCAAATAATCAGGTCATTAACAGGGCTATGGACTCCTGAACTGCTTACTGAGAAGGTTATTAAGCCATTTGCTTCAGGTGTGTTGAACCAAGGACACAACTGAGAGTTGCAGTACTGACCCTCAAGGACTGGAATTGTAGACTCCTGATATATATATATATTGTTCAGTCATTTTGTACTGAGAGTTATAATTGTTCAGCTCCAGCTGAAAATAACATGTTTGTGAGCTTTTGAATTTGTCTTCCCTCAATAGTATTCCCCAAAATGTTTACCATACAGCAACCAGGGGGATTTGCCAGGACTCTGCCGTGACAGAAACTTGAAACTGACACATTGGTTGGGTTTGAGACTATCGTGCAGACAACGGCAAAGAACTTTGACACAAATTAATAAAACGTTCTTCCAGGTTTGCAAGGGGGAATTAGTGGGCACTGAGAAGGAGATGTAATTTGTTACAAGTAGTTTAATATGATAGAGATAGATTCAGAAAATGCATGTTGCAAATTGAGGTGGATCAGAAAAAAATTACAATAAGTTCAAACTTGTGTATCCATTTCCAAAAGGTTGTTGCAGCTGCTTGTCATATAATCATTGCATCCTGGGAAACTGAACCATGTATTGGTTGTTGTTTTGCAGAATAATGTCTAGAAGTATGTTACAGAAATATTTCAAAGTAATATGTATAAATTAATTAATTAATTACATATTAGTACAATTATCTAGGGAATATAGCATAATAAGATATCATTAGAAGTCAGTGAGGACGCCTTTCACCTCATTCCCTCCACCTGCAGTGAGAAGTGTATGTAATTAAGTTTGTTAGGTTGACATAATCTGTGAGGACTAGAGGCAGAAACTGATTTTAGAGAGTCTGAGAGGACACAGTTGTGAGGGAGTCGAGATAGTTCAGACGGGCTTCAGTGCAAGACTGGCTGTAATAAAACTTATAAGAATGCTTATCAAGACTCCAGCCTCATCCTTCGTTTCCATTACAGTAAACTAAGGTATTAAAAGGAAAACAAAAAAATCAAACCTCTTCCAAAAGTTTAATGAAATAATAGCATAGCATTTTTGGTGAGCACAAATTAGATTTACTTTCGTTGACAGAACAGTCTTATCAGTCAAAAACAATTCTCTAAATCAAAAAAAACAAACAAAAAAAAACATTCAAAAGTTGTGCTGTATGGCATGATATAACAGGAGAATTTCATGTATAAAACTTTTGTTATGTTCATTTCTTCATTTACCAGTAGATCAATGTTTATCAGGTAATTGAAAACTTTAAAAATACAAATAGACTAACAGAGGAAATTTCAGCGTCACAACAGAAGCAGTGATTGAAACATGATAATCAGAACTGAATAACATCTTCTCATCATTATTATTATTATCGTTGTTGTTGACATTCTGTGCAACATTCTGCATCATGAAAAACATGCATACAAACCTTCTACAAATGAAAAGTTAATTACACTAAACAATTTTACTTCAAGTAAATTGACAAAAATGACTTGATGCCATGTTTTTTTTTTCCTCGGTTGATTCTGAGGTCTTTCATCATTTTATAGCTTTTAAATAGTAATTATGTTATATGAGTAATTACCGGTAACTGGCGCATATTTAACTCCGGTATTGGTTGACCTTGAGTCTTTGCACTGTGTTGTTCTGTATAATTTCACCCCCGTTTTTATCCCACTGTGCTTCAAAAATGCACATAAAAAATAATAAACTAACAGAAACCCCCCCAAAAATAATTATAAACTGTGTGTAGGTCTCCTTTTTTATAAACTGACAGAAATGTATGACATATGTCTTGAGAGATTAGGATGCAAGTTCAGTTTTTAATAACTGGTCTGTCACCAAAATATCTGTCCTCCTTCTCACCATCTCTGTTCTACGTCTTCTATCCTGCTTTAATCTGCAAAAGCTTTCAGTACTGGGAATGATCCATCCAAAGAGCTAGTGTCCAGCTGAAAGCTAAATTTCCAGCAACACTGAGTTTTTAAGCTTTTTAAGCTTGTGTGGAAGTGAGACCCTGTACCAGCTCAGGTCTGAAAACAACAACTTCTCTGGCAACCTGAAGCTTATGTAACCACCCCATCTCCACCCCCACAGACAAAAAAACCCAAAGCAAAGAGGGAACACAAATACACAACCCGAGCTCCTAATACTCTGTGCTGGTTAGTGTTTAATCCCCAAACATGAAATATGAAGGGTTGGGTGGATGGTTGTCCAGTTCATGCTATGCTATGGATGGAACTCATTCGTCATTCGTGGCTTGGTCTGTTGGCTGTGTATTTTTTTATGTAAGAGGATTTGTCCTAGTATCAGCGTCTGTGGCACGAGTTATCTAAAGACTTTGGATTGGATCATTCATCAGAGGGAGATGGGAGGCGTTACCAAGCTCTATCTAATCAGAACCGCATTAGAAAAAGGAGATGGCTAGAGTTGAAGTTAATGAGATGCAAGAAGAAAAAAAAATGTCCAACCAGTTTTACTATGCATTTCCGATTGGGAATTTGTCTTATCTGTGCTATGTTTTAAACAGTGCTCAAAAATCGGCTAGCAAATGTGAAAATGCACAGCTGGAGTTGAACTATGTGTGAGGGAATCTAGATAAAGAAAGCTGAAAGATATTTTACCCATCTAACCAGGAACAACTATATGCATCCTCCTTCACATGCAACAATGTAAAACACATTAAAGTATTATTAATTGATTAAATGTTTAAGTGACCATGGTAGAAGCTGGATAATACCCTTTGAAGTGTCCATTATGAGAAAATAATGGACTTCGCGGAAGCAACCGTACTGATATCCTGATAGCTTACTCTAACTAATTTAACAACCCTACTTAAAGATATTGCTCCTAACCCCTCTTCCAAGGCCGGAGTTACATTAATACAACGTTCAGACTAGTGATGCATTCACACCACACAGTTGGTCTAAGTCAGGCAACGCATTCAACGGATGAAGTTTGACGTATGTACTTTTTGGCTTCCAACGTTTGCTTCTGAGAAAAATGGAGCGCATGGGCAGGGCTTCCTCTGTTGCCGTACGATCTGCACTATGGCAGACTGTAATGAGAGAGTGGAGTGGAGTAAAGTTGACGGAGCCTACATACACAACGCACCGCAGAGACTTTGACGGAACTCTGACATACTCGACCATAGACTTTACATGTAATCTTGGCGCAACTGACGTATGGGGTTGGTGTGAATACAGCATTAGGACCAACTGGAAACTTGTCAATTACTCAGTCTGTATTTAGACTTCGGACGGTTCACGCCTCCGTGTCGTCCATTAACTTCTGACAATGGACACCTCGTCGGGCATTATCCCTTACGTATGTAGTATGCCACTACACCGAGCTAGTTAAATGTTTCCTCCACCTAGTTCTGAACTTTGCCAAACTAGTTTAGAAATACTCTTACTTGTAACTCTTTTTTGCCTAGTTGCACCTTTGGTACACTAGTACAACAAAGCTTAACATAGCGTTCAGGCCCTGGCAACCCATCATCCGACCGGCCCACTGAGAGTCTGCCTTCCGATTATCCACTCTGGGCCTGGCACCAAGTAACCACCAGGACCCAGTACAACAAAAAAATCACCACAAAATCCCTACTGATGGTTTGTGTATTCTCAAAGCCCTGGACCCTCCACCCGAGATGCTGCAAAGACCATTCAGATCCTGTTTGGGTCTTTATGGTCTTATCTATGAGTCTTACACAAGAAGTCCTATTTTTAAAGCTCTAGTGTATTCTGCAGATTTACTTTATTAAATAATTGATACTCTTTGGACTGAGTTCTTTGTCATTGAAACTTGTATAAGAGCAGCAACATCCACTGATATAAAACTGATCTAAGAAGAATAATGACATGATTATAGTGTTATATGTCTCAGAGGTTTGGGTAATCCATGTAAACACAAATCGTTGGATATTCCATAACTTTTTAACTAACAGTAAACTTCCAGAGTTGACCTCTTAGGTCTAATCTAAATGTGCTGCTTTTATATCATGATAACTAATTTGACAACCCTACTTAAAGATGTTGATCCTAACCCCCCTTCCAAAGCCGGAGTTACATTAACACAGCTTTAAGACTAAGGGCCAACTGGATTGGACTGAAAGATTCACTTTTTGGTTCAGTTTTTTTCGTTCAGATTCGCGGAATCCTCCAGGAGTGATGCTTGTCTATTAGCTGTCAGCAGATGTCCATGATTATCCGCCAACTTGTCTTTCACTGGTTGATCCAAACATGTCAAAGTCCTCATTTGACACATTTCCTTCAGGACACCATTCAGCAGTTCCAGCTGGAAACATCTAATTCAGAATTAACCTGACAGGATTGAAGAGTGTCTGATAGAACAGCCAGAAGTTAGTGTGCTGTGGCTGAAGAATCGATATCAGAAGGAAAGGAATTTCCACTGTTGGTATGTACTGCCAAAGAAATCCTAGGATTTGCACGAGACCTGAAGACCCTAGAAAAAATAAAGATATGAATAATTAGGTACACATTCTCAGAAGTTTCATAAATCTTCACAAAATGTTTTTGTTTTAGTATTCTGCAAAAAAAAAAGCAAACATCTGTCCATGTTTTGCTTCTCTGAGTTCTCCTCACAGAACCAACAGGTTCAGGAGTGGAACCAGGGCAACCAGACATCCTACTCCTCAGCACTAGCTCCTACTGGGGAACTCCCAGATCAGAAAGGATATTTAGTACCTCCAGTGAGTTCTGAGTCTACCTTGGTGGTTTGTACTCAGTCGAACATGCATGAAAAAAGCAAAAGCTCTACTCTAAGATCATCCAAGATCATGGCTGAGGTTCCTAAAACCTCTAATACAGAACCCAGAAGGGTTTGATCCAGCTGATTGTATTCATGATCTTGTTTTTCAGTCATTAACCATGTCTTATGACCAAAGGTAAGAGTTAGAAAACTGAAAAATCCGGAGCTTGCTTTCTTAGCTTATCCACTAATTTACCAGTGCGGTCCAGAGCTATGTCTTTATTCTTGCAGAGAATGCCTAGATCCATTTGTTCACACAAAAGCAACACACAAACATTGCTAAATTCATGTAGCATTAGAGAAGTAAAAAAATCTGATCTTTTGCAAACACTTCACAATCTGACCAAGACTTGGAAAAAGGCCCTTCTTTATGACTTTACATTGATCAGACATATCCCTGAGTCCTTCAAATGACAGTCCTGTGATGGTAAAACTAAATGCAATATACATCACTATGAAGCTGTCAAACAACATTAAATAAAGTAAATTATCGTATTCTGCTATTTCAGAAGACTTCCTGCTAAAAATGTTGTGTCGGTCCCAAATGTTTTAACTTAATTGTGCCTCCAGCCATTTCTTGTTTGTTTTTTTACTGAGTTGTGACTCTTCTGGAAATCTACACATTAAAGTATGAAAGTGCAACGGACCCTTTTGTAACCTTGGAATCCCCAAATATTTAGTCGGGATGAAGGAGAGCCATCGAATGACGGGTAATCAGACTATGTCCCTACCTACATGTTGTAGGTAACCAGATCTGCTCGGGGGGCATGCACTTACGGAAAACTTCAAACTATGGCAACTCAACTCAGACAAACTACCTTGTAAGCACTATATGGTTACATTTAAAAGAGACATAAATGTTAATAAGAACTGTGGGGACATTAGGAAAACATGGCACATCTTTTTTGGTACTGTTCTTTCAAGCCTAGGCTTTGGAAAGAGTTTGGCAGGTTGTTATTTATCGTATTTTGATGGATTTTCCTATGATTTAAAAATGCTTTCTTCTGTTTATTTTTTTAGAAAACTCCAAAAAGATTATATGTTTAACTATAGGCCTACATCAAATCAACATGAGGCTATCAAAGAACCTCTGAAAACAAGTAATATACTGTATTTACATTTTTGCTTGTACAGTATTCAACACCCGTGGCTGGTTTATATCTGTTGAATTTGTCTATATGCATTCATTCTCCTTTTGTATACTTGCTATTTGTTTAATAAAGTTATTCAAAAGAATGCACACTACGTCAATGTGCTCACGTCCAACCAACCATGTAGTCTGATGTCAGCGTCCAGCCAGTCATGTAATTCTTTGTCATATGTATGGGCAGGCTCCTGAGCACATCTTGTAACCCCAGCAGATCTTGTACCTACAACTGCAATGGCAGAACAGCGAAAGTCAAATGCTGGTTTGCATTCCAACCTTTCATTTACCCAGTAACGGCGCTTTGGACTGACAAAAGCACAAAGGTTTGATAACGGCTTTAGAGTGAAACAGTTTAGAAACGCAATGTAAGTCATGTCATTGTAAACACCTGGAAAACTCGACGTCATCACGCCATTTTGGAGTTGGGCTTCAGGCCAAGTTTTTACCACAACGCAGCACATTAAATATGGCTGACCTGCATGTTCTTTACCGCTGCACATCTTCGGATTATTTGGTGTTTTAAGGCAAAATTTGTTCATTGTGCAGGATTTAGGTCATTAGCAAGATGTGTACATTATATATATACCAGCTTATATGTGCACCTCTGTTCAAGTAAATTGTTATAAAAAGATAGCTCTGTCACAAAGTTTCACCACTTCCAACAGGATTGACATGAGATCTATTGTTTCCAGTGCTATTTTGAATTTTCCCTTTGCTGTTGTGAATATTTTGTTTGAAAAACATGATTTATATCATGCTTGGATCTACTAGGTCCAAATCTGACTGTTTTTATTCACCATAACTTTTTTTTAATTTTCGCTCACCATTCAGTGTTTCAATTTCCAGCAAGCTTTGTTTGTAAAGCATTTCTGCATCCATAGTAGACACTAGTATCCATTGTAAGCAGCAAAAGTATTATTTACAAGTCATTTAAGAATTCTAAAAAGACAAACTAACATGGTACCAGAGAAAAAACATCCTGGATTTCTCAGATTTTCCTCGCATGGTAGACAGAACAGCAGGTAAAGTCAAGCCTGACAATCCCCCGGGCAGAGAGAGAGAGAGATACGTGGGGCCAAGAGCTGACAGAACGTAGAGCAGAATACTATGGTTCTGAGAATATGAACAGACATCTGACGATACTATACTGAAGTATTTCTATGTTCAGATCTGACATGCCTTCCTATATCATCTTTTTTTTCTGTTTCAATTCCAAACTTCAGTTAAAACAGGTAATAGAACTTCAAACTGTATGCAGTACCCTGAAATCGCTGAGACTGTCTGAGAAAAATAGTGTGGTTACAAACCAGATAATCACTGAGTGACCTGATCCAACATACTTCAATTTTTAGTTAATGTGTGAATATTGTAATTCTACGAAATTCAGGCAAATCCAGGAATTGTGAAATTAAAGCTCAGTAAATAATTAAAATAAGAATTCTAAAAGATTTTTGATTAGTTTAGGACTGATCGTTTTTCATGATTCTGAAACTATCTTTAATACATGCATATCACTTTTGTAGCTTCTAATTGCTACAATAACCGGTCAAACATTTATGAGACTTTATCCATTTTTTTTACATTCAACATATTGCATACAGTATTGAAGCAAAATTAACCAGACATTTGACTTCTTTTACATCTAATACAGAACCACAGTGAACATTCAAAGTGTTGTACAAGCTGAAATTTGCTGAAATACTAAACATGTCAAGATTTTGAATTTGAGAACCATTGTTACTTGAAAGAGCAGGCTTATTAAAAGTTTGTCAAAAATGCACTGATCGGAGGAGTTGCTTTAAACTTTAATTGCTGGAAATCCATTTTGTGACAATGACAACAATCTGACTGGATCGGATTGTGTTGTCCACAAAAATCTGTCATCTTCTGTGCTCATGTTGGAACCACGAGGAAGTCGAACCATTATAACGTTTTGGCACATTACCTTAGCCATAATACTCCTTTTAGCAGCTTCTTTCAGACATCTGTATTTCTTTATGATTTCTAAACAGCAGATAAGAAAGATAGTTGGTGTTCTTTACAGTAAGTTTCTCAGCTTGCGGATTTCCTCCCTAACAACATCAGCTGAGTCCATTCATCATCTTCTTTTATCACCATGCAACAAGTCTTTTAATGCCAACATCTGTCAGTAGCCCCATCTGTATCTTTGAACAAATGAACACAAGTCTTTGAGGGTAAGACCTTGTGTCTGACATACGTCAAAGGGATGAGTGACGATCTCGAACCATCCATCCATTCATCATTTCCCTGTCCAGGCAGGGTTTATGTTGTCAGCTCACTTCAGCTGATTGAGGGGGATGGGGATGGGCTGGGGATTACAAGCAGCAGAAACAAAGGCTTAGATGTCAGGGTTTTATAATGTGTTTCTCCTACTCTGGTCACTCTGAGTATCAGAGTTCTGTACACCAACACACAAAATATCTCAAGGTTCTGCTAACCCTAACCTAACTTCAGTAAATATATTATTCTATATTCGAGCATAATATTTTCATGTTACCACTTTTTCTTTTCTTTTTTAAACTCATAGGGGGTAGAGCTAAATTATGGACCCACCGATTATCAATAATAATAATAATAATAATAATAATAATAATAATAATAAGAGCCAAGGCTGTGTGGAGGCGCTTTTTAGTCAAATATTATTTATAGTTTTTTCATTAATATATTGTTACATTCATACAATCTTCCAAACACCAAATTCCTAAAACATTCTAACTGACTAATTACTACTGGGGTTTTTTTCAGGAAGCTTTCTTAGGTCAAAACGTGATGCCCTATAAGCAACATTTGGCACTGAATATGACTACAGGGCTGGAGAACCTCTGCTGTATCGCAATATAAATATTGCCTGAGTAATTTCCTGTGCCAATCATGAAATTTTTAAACAAAAATAACACCAAAAAAAAGCATTTGTTTATGGGATTGTGACTAGAGGTGTTACCTGAGCTCATTTTTAAAAACTGTAAAATGCAAACTTTGTGGAACATGTTAATGTCCTGACCATGTGCGGACAATGCATGGGTAACTATTCATTAGTATGTTCACACTTCCTAATGAGTTTCAATTGTATCATGGGCTACGCTTCAACATATATATGAATGTTTTAACTCCTCAAATGGGGAGCGCCTCAAGGCTCTATCCTGGGCTCTGTGTTGTTTCAATCAAAAACCAAATTACAGAATTTGGTATTTTCACTGCCAAGTGGTGAAAAAGGTAATAAACAACTTGATTTAAAGGAAACAAAAAGCATAAACTTGGATTGTGACCATCACCAAAGCTTTTTTAGTTCTTTTTCAAGTAAAACGAAAGCATTGATTAACATCTATGTGAATATGTGAATATTATAATCTCATTAACAAGGAAACTGAAAATATTGTCGAATTATTGACCAATTGTTATTTGTTTCGATGAATATTGGTCTTAGACTACCTGGTGTTAAGTAGTTTTTAATTGCTTTCAAAGCCTTGCTTTACTGCAGGCCACACTTGGATGTTGTGTATTTATCTATATCATTTGAATTTGTCAACTGTCTTTGTCACATGCAACTCCTATGAATTACATCCAGAAACAAGAAAGCCTGATAATAAAACTAACTTTACCTTGTTAAATGACTATCTTTAAAGTTGTACTATTACTTAACAAAAACCTTCCCAAGCTTACGTGCTGGAATTGTTTTGTAATATTATATTTCAACCTAATCACATACATAAACCAATTTGAGGCCACATCTGGACCAGTAATAAAACATGGTTATTTCTTTGGCTTAAGCACAGGGATCCTCAAACCCAGGCCTCAAGTGCCAGAATGCTACAGGTTTTAGTTATTTCCCTGGTTTAACACACCTGAACAAAAATGATGGCTGCCTCTGCAGAACTTTGCCATGCTGAGGAGGAAATTGGACAATTTGAAACAGCTTTGTTGGAGCAGAGACACATCTAAAACTGGTAGGACACTGCTTTATTATTATTATTATTATTATTATTATTATTATTATTGTCCCTCAACTTTTCAAAAGACCCCAAAATTTTCCTTTTGTCTGTTTTGTAAGTTGGACACTTGGTTTCTAAAAGTTAAGAATAAAAATTTCCATTTTCATCTCCTTTGATGCAATTTTTTTTTAACCGCTTACCATCTGTGGACTCAACAACATCTTCCGGAAACTTTAAAAATGAAAACTAAAAGTTCAAGAGTACAAACACAGTATGAAGTGATACAACAGCACTTAAGGGTCGTCTCCTTCCTCTGCGTTCTCCTCATCTTCAGACCAAAGTACTCCTCTTCTCCCTCTCCCTCTCTGCTCTGTCCCGGCTCAAGTCTGGCGTCGGAGGCTCCACGTGTCCCGATGTGTTGTTGGGCTCACAGCGGCCCGAGGTCGGCGAATTCTGCATGACTACAAGGCGTATGGGGGACTGGCTCTGTGGCGCCGGTGTGTTGTCAGGGGCGTACTCCTTGGTGGGGTCTTTGCCACGGCAATCATAAAGGATACAGGAGATAAGGAACACAAGGAGCAGTATGACATAGCTGGCCACCAGGATGATGAGGTTAAGGGTAACGGGGTCAATCTCCAGGTAGAATTCCATAAAACCCATGATGCCGCTTCATATCTTGCCCGTATCTAGAGAGGAAGACGTATGAAACAGTGGAAAAATGCTGGAGAACAGGAAAAATAAATAAAAAAGAGACAGTGATGAAGGGCAGTAGATGGACAGCTGGCTTGATTGAGAGAGAAAGAGCAAAAGACAGCAGAGGACTGCATCAGATGATGAAATGAGACGGATGAGCTGGGAGTGAGGGTGGGGGCAGTGACAGCAGGCCGGAGTGGATATGAGGCTTTGTGCTTTAAAGGACATTAATCCTCACTGCTCCTCCAACCTTGAATTTCAGCAGCCAATGATTAAAGCTGCTCACTTTTAATAACTTAAGCCACCATTTTGATTTTGCCAACTAGAGAGCAATAACAAAATTATTCCCAGTGAAATGGAGGGCTTCAACACACACCTGTCAGCTTGCCATGAGCATCACTGAGGGGATTTGAGGAGTCATGTAATATGTATTAAACAACCGCTTTATTATGTCACTCTGGGAGATTATTTATACATTTGAATTTGATTACATTAAAAGCAAATAAGGTCCCAGAACGGGCTGTAGTCCAGATAAAAACATGCAATTTTCAAAGTAGAGTGGCCACCATGTTATTTCATCCTGTTAATGGGCTCTTTTTACACTGAGTTAGCAGGCTGTTAAGCCAACAAACTGCCATAAAATTCTATAGTGTCTTAAAAAAAACCTCAGTAACCCCAGCCACATAGAGAATATAATAATAGAGTATTTTAATTGGAATTTAATTGAGTTTTGTGAATTAGATTATATGCAGGTTTAGGGCAATAAAATGTGGTGCAACAAAAAATCCAGGAGCTCCATATCAGACTCTACAGGGCTCAGTTAACATGCTTACGGTAAAGTCCATAACATGTGAAGAAGACAAAAAAAGAGGCTGACTTGTTCTGGAGGTTTGAAGGAGAAAACCTGGATTAGTCTGACAGCTTGAGTTTGGTCCAAAAATGGGTCACCAATCTTACAACAATCAGCACCACAGCAAATATACAACAGAATGGTGGAAAAAATGAAAGATTATAGGATAGGATAATAGGATATTGCGATGGCCCAGTCAAAGTCCAGAGCTCAACCTAATTAAAATGTTGCAGCTTCTTTCTGAGAGCTTTGAGATGAGAAAGGAACTATTTCAGTTCAGTTATGTCCTCGTACCCATATAGTTAAATATTTTCTTGATTGTTCATGAATATTATTTTTTATTTCTTACACTGTATATATACATGAATATCATGCTAAACATGTACATCTACAGGGTCTGTGTACATTCAGGCAGTTGTTGTTTTTGTTTCACACGAAAAAACAGATCACGAAGAACGTACATGGACCTTACAGTATAAGAATAAATGAAATAAAAACGGCACATCCATTGGATCATAGGAATTTTAAACTGATGTTCGGTTGGATCCTTTGATTTGGTAGAAATACTTCTATTGAGCTACAGGATCAATTGACTGCAGAAGTTGAACTGAAAGTTAAAATACAGGCTGGCTTTTAACTTCTCAGTCTGTCTTGATAAAACCAAAAATAATCCCAAAACGCTGGAGAAGCAGGGGGGGTTCTAGATAAAAGATTAATTATTTAATAATCAAAGTCTTTGTCTTCATAAAGTGTCCTACTTAAAGTTATCCCTATAGAGTCACTCATTAATTTATGGACATTTTACAATTCCATTGGGGGAGCAGAGAGGCATGCCAAGACCTGATAGAAAATGTTTGAGTGTCATGGAGGTTATTTCCAGATACCTTCTGAGACCTCCTTGTGCTCTTTTCAAAGGTTTGGCTGTGGACCGCTCCCTCTAAGAACAACCAAACAAACAATCCTGATTTTCATTCCCATAGCTGGCAACCTTAAGGTCCCCTTTAAATATAGTTTTTAAACAATTAACTATTTTACAAGTTTTTGGCTATAGGTACAATCAACTGGGCTACATATAAATTTGGTCAGATTAGAGAGAAAAAATAAATAAAACTGAAATGTTGAATCATATGTAGCCCAAAGATGAAGTATGAATCCCATATCATCGAACATCAACACGCACGTTTTCCTGCTAATTATGTAAAACGTAATTAAAACAGGTAGTTTGGATCAGCTCTGTCATTCAGCCAATTTTCCATTTGACATCAGGCAGAGAGGATATACTGAAATCTACACATAGGTTGTTTGGGACTATGAGTTTATCGTGGAAAAAGTAATATAGCATGTTTTGTTTAAGCATGTTCATCTGAAGGTAAGGTGGAGTAGAGCTCTTAACCACTGGCATCTCAAAGTAAAATATGACAAGATATAGCATCTCCATACATGTAAATAACATCAGAAAGAGCTTGAAAACATCAAATATGATATGTAGTCAAAACTTATTCTGTGATTTCTTTGCAGTTTAATTTCCCTCTAATATACAGTGATAAATGATGTCTTTTTTACACCTAAAAAACATTTGTGAAATATATGGTGAAGTAATCAGTGCACATAATATGATTTAGAAAAAAAATGCGTGGGAGTGAGAAAAAAGTCGTTCATTAATTCCTTCGTTACTAGACCTCAATGACGGCGCTGGGATTCTTGGAGCTATTGAGGGCTCCATGAACCAAGTAACTGCATGTCAGCTAGTTCAAAGTGTGTCATAACTCTCTCTACTGTATGACACTGTCCAATCGGTAGTAGCATAACTACAGAGATAGCTCAGGATAACCCAGCCTGTTAGAATGAGAAATGAGAGAGGAAGAGCCAGGCAGAACAGTCTGTCTGATTTGACTCCCCCAATGTAACAGTTTTAAATGTAGGTCTTTGAGTTGAGGCCATGTTTTTGTGGTAGAGTCAGATGTGGAGAATGAAATCCAATTGGGATCGGGCTAATTTTTTTAATGCTTTTTGCCTTTGTCCATCTGTAAAGGATTTTCTTTTTTCTGATGAATGTGGGTGGAATATACGACAGATGGGCTAAAAAGCTGAATAAATAAAACTTGCAGATCATCAGTTGAGGGGAAAAAACTGTGACAAACTGTTTAAATTTAAATTTTACAAATAAAGAAGACAACAAAGAAAAACTATAGAAAAGTGGAAAAAAATGGTCAGCCCTTCATATTATTGAACGTAGGTGTTACAATCTCTTCTATGGCCACAGGTATATAGAAAACAACTCCTTCTGTCAATACGTGTGAAACAATGGGTCACGCTGTAGAGCTCAGTGAGCTCCTGTGGACGTAGTACAACGATGGGACCCTGCCTGTGCGCCTGTCCAGTCATTAAATGGTAAAACGCTAAATGGCCTGTATTTGTATAGCGCTTTACTCATTCCCTACTGACCCCAAAGCGCTAAAGCGCTTTACACTACATTCAGTCATTCACCCACATACACTGGTGATGGTAAGCTAAGTTGTAGCCACAGCTCCCCTGGGACGCACTGGCATAGGGAGGCTTCCGGACAGTAACGCCACCAGTAGGCAACAGGTGAAGTGTCTTGCCCAATGACTGAAAAAATCAGAGCCTGGGCTCTAACTGGCAACCTTCCGATTATAAGATGAATGCCCAACTCCTGAGCCATGGTCTCCCCTGCCATGATTTTGGTAAATTAAATACATTTTTGCCAGTGGAAGCTGTAGGCAAAGCTGTATGGAAGCATATGTGTAAAATAAATCAAATTAAAATGGATTAGCAAGAATGCTTTTTCATTTTCAAACTTTTGCTGCCTGTTTTTGACTCACAAATGACATTTTGAATAAATATTACGAACTGCTTTTTAATTTGCCAGGATGATGAGCTAAAATGAAAAGGAAATGCATTATTTAATTTTCAAATAACATCCCAGCAAAATTGTTTCAAAATTAAATTTGAAATCTCAAAGTTGAGAATTAAAATGAATTTGTAGAAATGCTTTTTCATTTTCTGACTTCAAATGACATTTTTGTCTTGTAAATAAAATTAAAGAGAAAACCTGTAAGGTAAAATATTTTTTTTGTTTTCCAATTCAACATTGCTCATTTTGTAACTTTATAAAAAAATGAAAAGGCTATTGCTTTTTCGTTTTCATGTTCGACCCTCAAAAAGTGTAACTCAATTCAAATGGATTGGCAATCCCACATGGCACAGGAGAATTCCTGCCAATCTATTTTTATTTGATTTACTTTACACATATGCTTCTATAAAGATGAAGGACTCAGCTGATGTGGGTCAGCCATCTGATAACATTTTTTGAATTTTGGAATGTTTTTTTTTTACTCATCACTTTAGCTAGTCTGCATTAATTGAAACCCCTGATGAATCAATTCATCTGATTTATTCCAACCCAGGAGTCTACATCACACACTTTGAAAAAATTCCAATGCATTAATTCTAGTCTAGAACAGTCATCCCATCACCTTGCTGGGTAATCAGATTCCAAAACAAAAGCATTGTGATTTTGAACCAGATGTGTAGCTACTGTTCCAGGTGTGTTGTACTAAGAGTTCTGTTGATTTAGGTTTCTTTTTTAAAAATAATGTGGTGGAGCAGTGAAATGTGCCTTTGCCTAAAATAAAGGATGTTCTATTTTCTTAGGCTTAACTGGGATGTTTCAGTTTGGAAATGATTTTGAACTCTAGAGGTCATGAGGCACTGGAGGTTAAGTATTCATATCCGCCTTTTAAATAAAAAAAGAATCTAGAATTTGAGATTACATGTGGAAAGTTTGTTTATTGCTCAGAAATTCTGAAAATCTATTGTTGGCTGGAGATGAACTGATCCCTCATTCCTGTACACAGAAAAAAATTGCATTATTGCATATTCTGTAGCCTATTACTAGCAGGATACTGTCAGGGTTACATGCAGGGAGGTTTAAAATGAGAAACCCCCTAAACAAAAGCATGCTCAGATTACTGGAGAGAATGAAGGACAGATTTTGCAGGATGTATGGGAAGGTTGCACTTCAGAAACAAATTGGTTTATAAACTGGAGCACACCCTTAGGTTTGTTTTAGTTAAAAATGTTTAGCTAAGCAGTGGCAGATACAAGATGGAGAGGTAGGTGAGATCCTGCGATAGAAGCTGGTTCCAGCCTGTAACGGAGCCCAACCAGAAACACAACAATGGCACAGGGGCCCCAAACGGCCCCATTAACCAGGGAGCGGCACTTCCCCTCATCTGTCAAAAATCCAAGAACTCGTTTCTCTCTGAGTGCTTCTTCCATTTGTCGACATGCTGAAGGATTTAAAGACTTGTAGGAATAATGGTTGGTTGCGGTGCTCCCGCATATAAGGGGTGAGCGCTCAGCTGCACCATCTCAGCACAGGAAGTCTGCATTGTGTCAAAAGGAGAATGGCAGCTCGGTTTGATTCCCATTGTGGTCAGTTATCCAGGCTGGACTTTAAAGGTCAGGTTGGGAAACTGAAACCAGCATATCTGACTCGATGTACTCCAACAAAATGTTCCCAGAGCAAAATGTAAAGTAACTAATGATGAGATGATGTCTCTCTGCTGGACGATATAAGAGAACAGATTCAGGCTTTCAGAAACATCTCTAAGGCTACATTCACACCGATGGTCTTAATGCTCAATTAATGCGAGTTCCAGGAATATATTACTTTTTTCAGTAACCGAGTAATTCAACACATTACTTATAAAATGTGCAGCAATATATTATTTGTTACAATTGAAATAAGTCAAGCCTTATTTTATTTATTCTAACGCAGCAGACTAAATCAAGTTGGATACCATAGAAGAAGATCCACTCTGCACTAGCTGTTGCTCAAAACAAAAACATCAGACAATCATCAGGATGGCTGAGGAAAAAGTCAACTGTACATTTTCCTAAACCCATAACCACCTGTTGAAAGGCGTTTCAATCTCCCATATCTTAACCAACTTTGCGATGAATGCTTATACCCCCTTGTTTTAATGCGATTTAACAAACATTTACAGGAAATAGATGAGAGCAAAGGCACTCGAGACTTGAAGTTTAATAAAATAGTGTTAAAAATATTGTTTAAAGTATTTGTGGTGTCCCACTTGTGACAAATGTAAAGTGATGTTACAGTACTTAAAGAGGCTATATGGAGTTTCCTGAAATTTCAACTCGCGACTGACACCTGTGGCCAAAAACGATCTTCGATCTTTTCCGGGCACTTGTCAGGGGTTTCCCTTTTCAATTCACCTTTATTTATATAGCGCCAGTTCACAACAAATGTCATCTCAAGGCACTTTACAACAAAAGTCATCTCAATACAATTATACAAACGTTTCAATCAGTTAAGTTTTCTATGAAAGGAATCCCAGCAGATTGCGTTGAATCATCGGCCTGAGGTTGTGCCCGGATCATGCAGACTCCAAGCACAGCAATTCCTCAGCAAACCCTCATACTGAGCAAGCATGTAGCGACAGTGGAGAGGACAAACTCCCCTTAACAGGAAGAAACCTCTGGCAGAACCCTGGCTCAGTACAAGCGGTCATCTGCCACAACTGTCTGGGGGTCTGAGAAGACAGAGAAGAGACAGCATGGCGGACGCTCGGTGACTTTGAGCATCATCTGGACCAACGCTCCCCATCCAGCAGGGGGCATTATAGCTGAGCAGGGTACCAGACCGGGTAGAGCTTCTATGGGGAGAAAAACACTGAGAGAAAACTGGGTTAACAATTGCATTAGTATTAGGAAATATATATCTGGAGTAGTAGAAAAGAAAAGTAAAAGGTGTGTTAAGGTCAGTTGAGTCTGAAAAAGGATTTTTTTTTTTTTTCCTAATTCTTAAGTCTATTAGCAATGTATGGTGTGAGGGAGATGGAGTTGAGGAGGGCTGCCGGACTGGGCTGAACACTCCATCTCCCTCTACTCCCTGCCTGGAAATCCAGGAGGAAAGAAGGAGGTAAGTGGGTAAGTATTGTAGTGCTTATGCATCTCTCCTTGCTCATAGGACTGCGCCCTCTCCAGAATCTATGTATCAGAGAGATAATATCATTGGTTAGTGATATAACTGGAGTAGATAAAGGCCCACTCTTCCGAAGACTCTGGCATTATCTTTGTCCATCACTTTCTAGCCTTAAAACCTGGTGTAAATCTTTTTCTGTCCTGATTCATGATTCAACCTTTCTTCAATTCTCTAATCATTTTATTCTGGTAAATTAATACATTACTGTTAGAAATCGGAGAGGGATTATAAGGTCTAGTGTATATATAAGTAACTATAAGCTTTATCAAAAATTAAGGTTTTAAGCCTACTCTTAAAAACAGAAAGAGTATCTGCCTCATGGACTAAAACTGGGAGCTGGTTCCACAGGAAAGGATCCTGATAACTAAAAGATCTGCCTCCTATTCTACTTTTTGAAATCCTAGGAACTACCAGTAGACCTGAATTCTGAGAACGAAGTGCTCTGTTAGGAATAAATGGAACAATAAGATCTCTGATGTACGATGGAGCTTGATTATTAAGGGCTTTATACGTAAGGAGGAGGATCTTAAACTCTATTCTGGATTTAACAGGGAGCCAATGGAGACAAGCCAAAACAGGAGAAATTTGATCTCTCTTTTTAATATTCATCAGAACTCTTGCGGCAGCATTTTGGATCAACTGAAGGCTTTTGATTGGATTTTGTGGACTTCCTGATAATAAAGAATTACAGTAGTCCAGCCTCGAAGTCACAAATGCATGGACTAGTTTCTCTGCATCACTCCTGGACAGGATGTTTCTAATTTTAGCAATATTCTGAAGGTGAAAGAAAGAAATCCTAGCAACCTGTTTAATATGAGATTTAAATGTCATGTCTTGGTCAAAAATTACACCGAGGTTCTTTACATTATTACCATAGGACAAATTAATGCCATCCAGATGAAGTGATTGACCTAGCATTTTCCTTTTTAGAGGTTCTGGTCCAAAGACAACAACCTCTGCCTTGTCTGAATTTAGGAGCAGACAATTCAGAGTCATCCAAGTTTTTATGTCTTCCAGACATGCTTGTAATCTACCTAACTGATTGGTTTCATGAGGTTTTATGGATAAATATAACTGTGTATCATCAGCATGACTGTGGAAATTCATACCATGTTGTCTAATTATTTTACCAATTGGAAGCATATATATAGTGAAGAGAATCTGTCCAAGCACAGAACCCTGTGGTACTCCACAAGTAACCCTTGAGTGTGAAGAAGATTTATCATTGACATGAACAAACTGGAATCTGTCGGACAGATATGATTTAAACCAGCCTAGTGCTGTTCCCTTGATCCCTACAACATGTTAGAGCCTTTCTAAGAGAATATTATGATCGACTGTGTCAAAAGAAGCACTGAGATCTAGCAAGACCAGAACAGTCACAAATCCATTATCTGAGGCCTTTAGAATATCATTAGTAACTTTTACCAGTGCTGTTTCAGTGCTATGATGAGCTCTAAAACCTGACTGAAATTCCTCAA
Source organism: Apricaphanius iberus (assembly GCA_028564705.1). Taxonomy (NCBI): domain Eukaryota; kingdom Metazoa; phylum Chordata; class Actinopteri; order Cyprinodontiformes; family Aphaniidae; genus Apricaphanius; species Apricaphanius iberus. Next base: position 5,301,096 of record JAPXFQ010001878.1, on the reverse strand, counting down.
ACAGGTTGTTGCTGTTTAGATGCTCACATACTTGATTAGCAACTATTTTCTCAAGAATTTTGGATAAGAAAGGAAGGTTAGATATAGGTCTGTAGTTAGCTAAATCATCTTGATCCAGGGAGGGTTTCTTAAGTAAAGGTTTAATTACAGCAACCTTAAATTCCTGAGGCACATATCCATTTATTAAAGATAGATTCATCATGTCTAGGATAGGGCCAGTAACCAGAGGGAACACTTCCTTAAATAATTTGGTTGGTATTGGGTCTAACATACAAGTTGAGGGTTTAGATGAAACTAATATTTGTGATAATTCCGAAAGTTCAACAGAATCAAAATGGTACAGACATAAACATGGTTCTACAGTTCTCTCTGATACTGCCTCAGTTACTGAGAGAGAGTTAGTCAAGTTTGGGAGAATGCCAATGATAATATTCTTTATAGAATTTATTTTACTTATGAAGAATCCCATAAAGCCATCACTACTGAGAGAAGGGGGAATAGTTGGCTCAACAGAGCCATGACTCTGTGTGAGTTTGGCAACTGTACTAAAAAGAAACCTAGGATTGTTTTTATTTACCTCTATTAATGATGAGAAATATGCTGTTCTAGCTTTTTGAAGGGCGTTTTTATAAAGTAGTAGACTATTTTTCCAAGTTAGAAAGAAATCATTTAAGTGTGTAGAGCACCATATTCTCTCCAGTTTCCTAGTATTCTGCTTTAAAGTACGCAACTCTGCACTAAACCAGGGAGCCAATCTCCTATGGCTGATTACCTTCTTTGTTAAGGGGGCTACACTGTCTAGTGCCAAACGCAGTGAGGAAGTGATACTTTGAACCAGACCATCAATTTCTGAAGCGTTAGTGTTGGAATTACTGCCATCCACTGTGGTATTCTGAGACACATACGGAAACAAGAATGGAACAGATTCTTTAAAACTTGTTACAGCATTGTCTGATAAAGTTCTACTGTAATGAAATTGTATTTTAAATTTGGTAACGTTGAGTAAAGTATATTCAAAGGTTATCAAAAAATTGTCAGATAGGACTGGGTTATGTGGGAGGACTATTAGTTCATCACACTCAATGCCGTATGTCAGTACAATGTCTAAAGTGTGCCGACCATAGTGTGTGGGTCCCTTCACTTTCTGAGTAAAGCCAATTGCGTCTAAGATAATATTAAAGGCTGCAATTAAGCTATCACTTTCAGTGTCCACGTGAATATTAAAATCCCCTACTATAATTACCTGATCAGTGTTTAAAACTAAATCAGATAAAAAAATCTGAGATCTGGTCCAAGAATTGAGAGTAAGGGCCTGGTGGACGATACAAAACCACAAACAAAAGTAGTTTTAATGTTTTGCAGTTTGGATGAGGAAAACTAAGGATTAGCTGTTCAAAAGAGCTGTAGTTAATAATTGGTCTAGGGCAAATTTGCAAATCTGGATTAAAGATGGTTGCAACTCCTCCTCCTCGCCCAGTACTTCAAGGAATGTGAATATTTTGATAATAGGTAGGAGTTGACTCATTTATAATTACAAAATCCTCCTGCTGCAGCCAGGTTTCTGACAGGCAAATAGATCAATTTTATAATCACAAATCAAGTAATTTACTAATAAAGTCTTTGAGGAGAGGGATCTTATGTTTGGTAAACCACATCTAATTACTTTATTTTCTTGTTTGGTCCGAGTCGTAATTATTTTAATGAGATTTTAATGTTTTCTTTTGTCAGGTTATCTTTCAGTCTATTTGATTTTGGCTGTGGGCAAGACACTGTCTCAATGGGGTATTGAGTGGGTAACAGTACAGAAGCTGCAGAGAGGTGGGTTAAACTACGACTCTGCTTCCTGGTCTGGACCCTGGTTTGTCAGGTTCACTTTTGAAGTTTTATGTGGAGTTCCTGTTGGTGTCAGAGTTGTCCTGGGTCTCTTTGGCACTAGATCTCTCTCTTGTGTATTTGTCCAATCCATTGGACCGCTTGCGAGTGTAGGCTAATCGCTGACTAGCGGTGGTGATCCGAAACGTTTAACATGAACGTGCATACGTCACAGACACAACGCGCGAAAAATCCGACCCGACAGAAAAAAAGGAAAAATTGGATTCAGGATTATAGGTGCACCCACTGTGAGCTGACAATGTGTCAGTATGCTCATCAAAAGATGTTTGAGTCAAAAGGCTAATGATACGTTTGTTTTTGGGGAAAAGTTCCATATAGCCTCTTTAACAACTGTGTTACGTTTTAAAGATATTTTACCAAAAGTTATATTTTGGAGACAGTTGTACGTAATGCACACATTTTACATTTATGAGGCTGAAACTAGTAATATAGAATGTATTACATTTTTTGTAACTTGTCCAACACTGCACAAAACACTTACTTGTTTATGTAAGTAAAAATGACGGCAACAGATGTCCGTGTTTGTACAGGTTAGCAAATGATGCCCAGTTGGAAATGACAACATTTTCACAATTAGGAAAAGAAGGACAATGAGAGAAGAGAAAAGAAAGCCCACAGTTTAAAAATAGCTATCTGCTCTGCTTGGGGTAGTGCAGCAATGAACTCCATTCAAAACTAATAGCCGATCTCCTTAAAATATATATATATTTTTTTTTATCACACCCGATTTTACCTTTCAACACTTACGATAATACATAAAAACATTTATTCCTTATTTTTTTAATTGTGATTGATATATTGTAAAAATGCGAATTGTTATGAATTGTTATTACATTAGTAAGAAGAATGAGTTCCTGTACCTACTTGTTAGTAAGCACTAAGAGATTTCCGGCTCTGCAGTTGGGAAAGGGAAGGTTCTGTAATGAGCTGTGGTGCCTCCAATTGACAGCTTCACCAACTTCCACCCTTATTAAGGCTCCTCTGAGCTGTCAGGACCAGCTCAACTTGGCCCACACTGACACTCTGCAGATCCGAGGCTATAATAAGATCCTTATTAGTGTAGCTTCAATGACATTTATGAGTCAGATTAAATAACATTTCAGCAAAAAAAGCATTGTTGGGGTCCTTAAGTTGATGATTTAGATGCTGAAAAGAGTTAAATGTCACCAGAAACACATGTTTAAATTTATGAAAGATTGTGGGTATGCCTCCACCATATATCTATTTCCTGCTCTCTCTTAAAAAATTGTAATTTGAAGGAGATCGGGCTATGAAAGTAGAGGTTTCATTAAAGACCTGAAGTTTGAAAATGCAACACATTCTCACTCCCAACTCATCATATATGGACGCATGGTCAGGCTCCCTCCGCGTCACATAATGACGCGTGGGGTACCCCCCTCTCGTCATTTTTTGACACGCTGGGTGCTCCCGTTGAATGTTATAGAGATCACTAGACGTCGGTAACCGGCGACATGGGGAGGACAAGGAGTTAGCTTTTTTACTTGCTTGGTTGTTTAAAAGAATGTATTTTTGTCCTTCGTTGACTTTAAGGTTAGAACATAAAACTTGTGGTTTGGGTTACGTACAGTACGCTATTCTGACAAAGTATGCCAGATCGACTGGCTCTGAAACAAAATAAACGTGAGATGTTTACGATAACGGACCACAACCATACAGCTTTTAGCCTGCGCAGCAAAAAATTACACAAGGGGTTACCCCGGAGCACGTCCATATGTGACGAGTTGGGAGTCAGAATGCTTTGGAAAATGCTAAGTTAAGAGGTGGGTTGCAGGTCCTTCTTACATATATTCAGGTTGAGATCATGTCTACTATGACATTGTTTAGTTTTAATTCTATGGTTTCTCCTGGTCATAAGCATTCTCAGGGTGGCTAGACTCATGGCGGCTGATGGGTCTAGAGCAGGTGTCTGCAAACCTAGTCCTCGAGAGCTACTGTCCACAAGGTTCACCCTGCTCCAACAAAGCTGAATCAAATAACTGAATTACCTCTGCACCATGCCATCATGTTTGGCAAGTCCTGCTAATGAGCCATGCATCTGATTCAGCTGTATTGGTGAAGGGATGCATCTACTACCTGCAAGTCAGTAGCTCCTGAGGACCAGGGTTGGAGACCTCTGAGCTAGAATTTACTTTATTTATTCATTTGATAAGGGACAATGCACAAACAAAATTAGTCTAAGAACAAAAAAAAGAGATGTCATGTGCCAAGTTATAGCAAAAATGCTCATTTCGACCCATAGTCTCTGGACAGGTTGATGTTATACTTACAAAAGAGCTACATAGAGTTAATGTCCTGTTCCCTTCTATATCGGATGTCGGTGAATACCAGTTGTGGTAGAGGAGAAATGCATCTAGTGTCAGTCCCAGAGGCCTGGCGTAGCCCAAGTCTTTGCGTCAACAGGGTTCCAATTCTAATTTTAGCATTCAGTCTGTGAAAGTTTAAAACAGGGATTAATCTGGTGATGAAGAGTAGGATAATATTTGTACTAGCTGCATCATCTTTGCTTGGTGTGCTGATGGGAAGGCAAGAAGTGCTTATTTTCTGATAGTCTATGTGGGCTGTGCATCATGGTCAGCCCTTGGGTGCTTTTTCAAATATTTTTGATAAAGAGCTGAACATGTTTGAAGTCAGGAGGTCAGGAGTCTCAGTCTGACTTTTTTTCAGATAGCGTTTGTTATCTATCAGGAGATGTTTTACACCACAGAATTTTTCAAAGTTATGATTTGATTGAATGAACAGAACAGTTGTTCTTCAGCCATTTGTTAAGCTTATTCTGCTATATCTTTTATCATGCCCTGTATGCACTGGTCCACTGATAAAAATGTGTATATTAAGTCCCTCAAGTTTTTTCAGCAGCTCAGAAAAATCAATTTTCTAAGTCTCTGACTTATTTTTGGGTACATCAGTTGGCCTTTTTTTGGGTAAGAAGGTTTTCCACTTTTGAATGTTGATTTTCTGTTGTCAGAAGTTATTCGGAGAGGTCTCCCTTCTTATATTTTGTGAGCAACTGATGAAACCGGCGTTTTTGCTAAGTAAATATTCCATTCTATTCATTGAACTATCATCAGCAATGATACATTTTGGTAGGAAATGTCTTACTTTCTTGTGTGTCTGCTTATTTTCTGGTGGCATTGACTGGTGTTTGGGACCGGGTTATCCTTTGGAGAACAAAGTGCTACAAATATGTTTTTGAACAGGATTCCATTAATAATAATAATAATAATAATAATTAATAATAATGCCAGATGCAGTACTTTCTCTTGCTCCGTGTTGGAATGTCGTCTGTTGGAAAGTTATGTGCTAAAGCGAGAAATTCTTCATCATAATGCAAATGTGTTGTTCCAGTTAAATGACTCACTTGACTGGGTTACTTATTTTTGAGAATGTTGGTTTAAAAGTTGATTGATACATGCTGGCATGCTCTTTCTCACTGATAGCAGTAATTTGTAGAATCGGCTCATTTTCATATTCAGTTTTTACTTCCAAATTCACTTTGAGATGACAAATCTTCATTTCCATTGCATTAAGTTTCTGGAGTAGGTTATCGAGTCTTAAACAGAGTAAAAGGGCATTTTGTCCAACCCACATCCCATCAAAAAGTAATCAAAAAGATCTGGTCTAATACAGTAACTTCAGAGGCTGGGTATTTAAAAAAGTTAAGAAACAATTAATAGAAAAGAAAATAGGAAAAGAAAATAAGGCAAGAAAGCAGGAAATCAGGAGAGAACAGGAAAGGCTGCATCTTATTCAGCAGCCAGCAGCAGTAGGATTTAAACTAAATGTTAAGCATCTATTTGAGTTTTTACCATATGCCATTACCATTGAATTTAAATTGTTATTAATATTATGACATTGCAGTAAATCCGATTCTTCTTTTTTAAATATTATTTTGAGGAGGTCCCTTGTAGTCTGGGTAATTTCTTTAAAATAGTTTTAAAAATAATACATAAAGACATTGTTTCTAATCTCATTTCGTCTATCGCTTCCTTAACTATTAAGTTCTTAAATTATAAACCTTTGTACAACTTGTTTCAGGCCTGTGCAGATATCCTTTAGGTCAGACATTTCAATACTCATTAGTTGTAGGCCACAGATGACCCACTATCCAAATACAGCGTATCTGACCTGCAACAAAAGTTCATGCATCAGCTCACCTAATAATTTTTTGGTTGAGGCTGACTGGTGCTTGACTCAAACAATGAATGGGTAAGGGGCATATTACGTGCTGGACAGGGTGCAAAACATGCAGACACTCACATTAAACCTTACATACATGTTTTTGATAAAACGGAGGAACCAGGACAACCAGGGGGAACCTCTGCATGCTAAGGAGACATGCATGCTTCATGCATTTCGTCTGTAGGCAGAAGATGGTTTGCATTTTAAAAGACTTTCATGTTTTCAACTGTTTTATAATGCTTGTATGTCTTGTTGTTAAAAATGTGCACTTTATGATTGTATTTTGTTTCTGTTTTGGTTGTTCAAAGTCAGATATTTGATTAAAACAGAGCTCTTTCACTTTAATTTGATGAACCATTCAGTGACTGAGTTTGACAGGTCTACTAATGAAGATAACTTAATCCAACCTCCACTTTGGCCTGCCTGTGTGAAATTTAGATTTTTAACCTGTGTACATAATGTATGCCATTAGGTGATTTGTCTAATTGTTTTTTATTCACATATCCTGTCATCTGCAACCCCAACTTCAGATGTTTATAACTGAATAATGGAATCAGGGGTTGTACATTACAGTCTGAATTAGGTTTTATTCTTCTTCTGCTTAGCTGACTTCACCTCTCCTTCAATGACAAGACAGTCTCATGCTTGAAGAGAAATTACTTCCAAGTTTTTGTAAAGGGTGTGTTAAAGTAGAAAGTCTTTCCTGTTCATCCGCTGATCCCTTTCCAGGCGGCTGATTCCTGTCTCTTTGCGTGCCAGGCTCTTTTCCGACTCTCAGACTAGGTTAACGTTCAGTGGGAGGGAGGGGGCGGCGAGGGAACGGGGGGTTGGGGTGATTGAGGAAGGGGGGATATCACGGCAAATGTGACACACCTCAGGTGGCCTCAGCTGGTCACGATGTTACAGGAAGAGAAGGGTGGTTTGGGATTTCCCCACTTCACACAGGAGTCAGTGACCTCCAGAGGCAGTGTAAAGATCTAAAAACATGGGGGGCCTTTACCTCGTCTGAAGTGTTTTATTCAAACTTGAAATAAATATTTATTACACTTATTTGTACAAACTGATCCTCTCAATTGGAAGTAAAATAAAATGGAACGTAGGTTTTAATTAACCTTTAACTATTTTAGCACTTTAGCAACAACCTGCAAAGTTTCTAGTGACTCATCCAGAAAGCCCACCTTTCTGTCAGCTATATCACAGATCGCTGTACCCCTGTAGGAGGTGTGAAATGTAAAATCTGATCTGTGTGGGTTCTTGCTGCTGCAGATTCTGCATTTGCTTTCAGATTAGAGGCGCCTTCTCTGACGTGTCGAATGAGTCCGAGCTGAGGTGGCCCCACTTCCTGCTTTCTGTTTCCATTCTCTGCCCACATTCCCAGGATAATGCCCAGAGAAAGTTAGCTTGGCACCTTCACAGTTAGCTGTCACCACCTCCGAATCACGCAACCTTACCCCCACCCAGTCCTCTTCTGATCAGAAAGATGCAAAACAAAATAAAGACTACAAAATATAACCAAAAGGTCAGCCTTTGACTGCCTCTGGAAATCAGATTTGGAGAGGAAAACAGGAGTCAGTTTATTTTGGCACTAGATCTTGGTTTTAATAGCTATAGTTCCAGTCAATGACAGAATAAATAGAATTGAGCAGGCAGAAGAATATCTGTGTGACATAATTTAGTGCATGTGTCTTACAAACAGGCAAGCATGTGAGAAATTGGACCCAGCTGTGACCTCAATACTCAGGTATTCAGTCAGATGGTAAAACTCTGCACACCTGCACACTATGGGATATTATCAGGTCAGTGGTGGCTTGGTTTGGCCTGATCTGCTGGATCAACAACCATGAAAGTAATACATTACTTTTTATGGGTAACATAAAAATATTGATATATTTAATTATACTGTTCACCAACAAAAGAAGAAAACAGCTAAATTGATTGCGTGCCTTTGTAGGATCTTCCCAATACCGGACAGGCAGTGTTTATGTGTGTGAGCCATAATTCAGAAATCAGTTGTGAGATCTAGTTTAAAATGACCCCAAGGCACATGATTGGCAAATTTTTCAAGCACAATAAATAATAAAAACAATAGTATATGATGTAATATGTAATAATTCAAAAACAGAAGTTCTGAAGAATCCATTTGAAAAGCTTAGCATCTGAGGAATTAAATGAAATGAGGATCCAAGCTGAGGAATATTGGAGAGTAGGGGTATGCAAAGCAGCCAGTATTTGTATCTGTATTTGTAAATGTTGAGGGATGAGAAGTATTTGTTTTTGAGTAAAATTCAAAAAAGGCATAAAAATCAAAATTCTTCATATTACATAACAGTTGGGGATGGTTGCATGCTGCAAATTCTTATGGGTAATGTGTTTGTGTAATTGTAGAAGTTTACGGAGTCAGTTGTTTCTGTTGACTGTTATTTGGTTGTTTAGTCTCAGCTAATTAATGTAAAAGCTGCAAATAATACTGCCCCCTCATGCTTGTGTAATGGTAGAACACGAGGAGTGCAGCAACACTTTTCTTTCCAGTGACTCATTTCCTGGGTGATGTCACACTATATGTTTGTCTTGCTCCTGCATGTAAATATTGCTTATAGTATTTGTTTGAAATAATAATTTATATTACAAAAACATTATTTTTGCCTTCACAAATACTGTATTTGGGTTTAGTTCCAGCCCTATTGGAGAGAATGAAAGTTGTGTTCCTAAGCCAACTGGTTCATTTATAGTGGGCCACATCATAGATTTTGTGCAGAGTGATCAAACCCCTAAGCAAGACAAGTCACAAATGAGCCCAATCCAAAGAGAAATATGAAGTTGCTTAACTTACATACAGTAAAGTACCATTCTAACTGTGTTTATAGCTTATTATCAACATATAGGCAGAAACTGTACATCCCCAGACAGATCATACTGATACTCATGTCATGTTTGTTTCATCAAGACTTCCTTTGAAGACAAAGCGTTACACTATCACCCTCAGTGGTGGGTTGGTCAATAATTTACAGATTTTCTTATTTATTTTGCATTTTTATCTTTTTTTTCATTAAAACAAGTTACAAGACATCTTTTGTTTTTTGTTTTTTGATGAAACCTACATTCTGAGCTATTTGGTTACATTTAATGGTTTGCTCTAATAAAAGTTCTGGTTCAGAGACCAACAAAAACTCAGATCTAATTTCCTCAGTCAACTTTCAGGAACTCGTCTTTAGATGCCCCAGAATGTCTGGTGTACATTGAGGCACTGTTTGCTTCTTTCAGAGTCATTGATTGAGAAGGATTGTGGTTATGACCTCTACACAGCCTTTTAAACTGATCAGTTTGATGGCAATGTAATACGTTAATTTATAAACTGTTAGGATGTCTGCCGTATGAACCAAATAGCTTTAAGTGTGATTATCCAAACTCCAAGGAGATCAGGGCACACAGTAACCCTGGTTGACCATGAGGGCGGTCTGACTCTCCCTTCGTTTGTCCTTCTTATTCCTCAGTCGGAGCCTCCAGCAGATGGCGCTTGATCCAAGTAGGCCGAGCCCTGCAGATAGCAACACCAGTCCTAGCAGGGAGATGGTGGATCCATGGGAGTTGAAGGTATAGGCCACTGCCGTCACCACAATGCCAGCGATGAGAACAAAGACACCAAACGGTACAATGCAGCGGTAGCAAGACATCTCTGTACCACCAGTCGCTGCCATCAGTTGGACCTCATTGACGTGCGGGATACGTGTTGTAACGATGACAGCACTATTCTTCCTGGTCTTCTCCCGGCTCAGCCTCTCTGCAGAGATGGATGCCGGTATCCTCACGGCATTCCTCGGTATCCTGCCGCCCCCTTTGGCGTAGAGTTCATCTGGCATGGTGATCTTGCTGGCGAGGAACAAGTGAGCCATGATGGTAATTTCAGAGCTCAGCCGATTAGAGAGCAGCTACCTGTAAGGGGATATTAGCAGTTAGGTTACAGCCTTTTTAAGTCCATTGGAAAGGGGATCAGAAGGTCTAACAATATGGCTATTTGACGTCTTGATAGGATGCTTCTGGTTCAGCTCAGAATAAACCTGTTCCTGAAGCTTCGCAAAGGACATTTTAGGTGGTTAAAAGTCCAACAACATGTGTAATTGTCCTTCTCAAACAAAGTGTATTGATACTACATAAAATAAAACTGATAAACGTTTAAGAACTTGGACAAATTGATTTCAGTAGCTAAACATTCAGCATGTTTACATGCACGTCTAAACCAAGCTTTTTGGAGTAATTGGACAAAGGGCTTGCCCGCTGTTGAGAGTCGAGTCTCAGTTTTTATGTCACTTAGTACATCAAATTATTAAATGAAGTACTTTCGACTTCCCGAAAGATAGATGGCGATATGTGGCTCTACTTGTTGGCCTTATAGCGATTAGCTTTGAGCTGCATTCAAATTTGAAAATTGACGAAAGTTAATAAATGTTTAAATGTTTTTCACTATTTTGAGGTGCAGCCTTAGTTTCCTACCCAAGCATGGTCCCTACCTTAGAGTGTTTAATAATTCTTAAAAAAAGAACAATACATTTTTTTTTTTTATATATACTGTATCGGGTAAAAGCTGCAGCTGGGTACAAGTGCGGACTGAATTGGTGGCAACAACTGGAAAATTCTGGGAACATAATTTTAAAATGTGAATTATGAACTATGAAATGAACTAGTTCATTTGAAATGTTTGAACTTTGAATTAGTTCACTTAAAAAGTGAACTTTCCCAACACTGTAGCCTATAGCCTACTTCCTGCTACATAAACACAACGAACATGAGAGCATCCGACAGCAGACGTTAATATAATGCAGCGTAATGCAATAATCTCCCGATCAAACTCCGCTTCCTGAAAGTTATAAACTGCCTTCAGACCCCAGTTAAGGTACAAAAACCTATTAAAAAATAGTGTTTTCTGTAAGTGTTTTTTTCGAGGCCTGCCTTCTATTACTGTGCAGCAGTTGTAACACTCATTACACTTCTCCCCCCGTATGGCCCCAACTCCACTGCACTTCACTCATGTCACTCACTCATACAGGGCGCATGCATTGCCGTTTCTCAGGAAACACAGCTTTGTAAAGTTTTTCTTGTTCCTGAATACAAATAGTTTTTATGTAACTTGTTCGAAGTAATATTCACCTAATATGTTCACCTAATAGAACAACATTGCATTAGCTGAAAACATTCATATTACCAATGTCTTAACAAGTTGGTGGGATACATTTTCCATAAAACTGGTTGCGCTGCATGTCCCAGCATGCCTTGTGCCAGCCTCAGTGCATTCTTATTCGTCTGTGGCCATTGATTTCAGTACAGATGTGATAAGAGACCCAGCCCACATGAAATCAGAGTCAATATATGCTTATTCAATGAGCTGTAAGGAGACTCCAGAGTACAAAATTCCTTTCTTTTGGTTCGAACATTCTGATTCATGAGGGAACTTCCCCAAAAAACGTTGAACTATTACCTGCCAAGTTACCTGGCTTCCCGTTGAATCTCTTCAGTAGTTTTATTAGGTAATTGTTCACAACTATTACTGTTGATATAAACCAGATATGAAATTGCTGGCACTCTGCACTTCTATTAGTCCTAACAAAATTGAATTGATTAACAAGAGCAGGGATCCGCCAACCACCAGCTGCCACACCCAAGTACAGATACTGTTGTGGTACTAATACTGATCACTTTTTATGATAGAAGCAAAACTCTGAGACATGATGCCACTCATCACAACCCCACTCTTATTTTAGAGATTTGAGAGTAATTCTGGTCTGTGGTGAGCAAAAGGCTGGAGTCCACCAAGCAAGGGGGCTGGGGCTACGTAAGAATGAGTAATCTTTTTGATCCTTTCTTTCTCTGTTTTGGAGCGGGGTTTCTTTGACTGAAGATGTAACACTTTGGAACTGCTGATGAACAGTTTAATTGAGTTTCACTATTGCTCTCCACAAGATGCCTTGGGAAAAACGTTGGTCGTTAATGGCGTAATCAGCTAATATTTCAGACCCTCTCTAAAAATGCTCATAACTCCCTATTTTAATAATTCACACACTAAATATGTGTTATTTTGCATTTCTAGACATAGTGGGAACCATCCTACCACCACTGCAGGAAGCGCAGCACCTAATATGTACTAACATGATCGAAATCAGAATTGTTAAAAACGTTTAGAAGAACATTCTCTATTTTTGAAGCAGAGTTTAAAAAATAAAACTGCTAATAATCAGACTGCTATTCTCAGGGATAAACGGACAAATCCAATGATTTGTAGAGATGAACTGTCTCTATGCTCTGGATTCTGCTACCAAAAACCCTGAATACAACAGAGGCTGGAACAAACATTTGCTGAAAGAAGGACACACTAAACCGGTTATTAACTTTTGATTAACAGGGTCATTGCGAGTTTACACTATTCCACTTTATTTTAATAACCAGCGGCATCCATCTCTCTCTGTGGGTTAATATGACAGTTTCTAGCTACGCCTCAGAGGTCAGATGCTGGTAATGAAACTTTAATGTGAGACAGATGGAGGGAGCGTTGAGCTTCATTACCAACATTTAACAGAAGCAGCTGTCAATCAGGAAACAAGCAGAGGTTTCTGTTCAAATGTAATGAAATGTGATGAATTTCACAGGCTGTGGAAGCTAATTTACACACATTGCTCTCTGTTTAACAGGTAGTCTATGTTATTCTAACTTATTCATTTTTTCTGCCAGTTTACATCTTGCAGCAGTAAGGCTTGCTTTTATTGGAGCCTTATTGTTCTTGCAGCAGAAGAACAGTTACAAGTAAAAGAGAAGCACATCTGAAGCATTCTTGTCCAAGACTGCAGCATTTTTGCAAACATATATTCCTGAACTGGATGATAAGTTTTGTTTTTTTCTTCTCTTTTATGTCAAATATTTCTGCATACTTCAAGGCTAAATCAGACAAAGAAGACAATTAAATCTAGCTGCCTTATTATTGCCTGAGAGGCAAAAACTCAGGGTAAAGACAAACCATGTAAACCATCTGTTTGTTTTTTTAAATCACCTCTGCCTAATGCAGCATACCAACATATGGAAATAATCTTGTTCCAGAAGTTCCAGCAGCAAGTTTGATGAATAATTAATAGCAACAACCAGCTTATTCTCACCATTACTGGTGAAAATAGCAATAATATGGTTTAACAATTTACAGGCAGAGGTTTCATCAGATCCTTTTTTTTATAACAACATCTGGAAATAAAGTGTAGGAAATTAAATATTTGGCTTACTTTGTACGTAATCATAAATGTTGCCCTAATTTTATTGGGTTTGAAAAATATATGTTTCTGTGCTTTTTATTTGCAACCCGTAGTCAGTTTATGCTGTGAGAAATGCTCGAATACGGATTTATATATTCCCTATGGTTGTTCTGAACTCTGGATCTTGTATTCTAAAGTGTGAAAAGTTAGTTTTTTTTAAATACCAACCATGATATTTATTTATCTACTGAAAACATGAAGTTTAAACAAAAGACAACCTTGGAAAATGTCTAATAATTAGAATTTGATTAATAGATCAATAATAACATGATCTATGGCAAAAATATTCAACTTTTTCCAAACCAGGTAGACCCACAACTGATAGGGTTGTTTATTATTTATTTATTTATTTTGCTTTTAAGTCTATGATGCTCCTTTTGTCCAGCAGGTGTCATTGCATAGACCTGAAAAAGACCTGGTTTCTCACCTGCTGCTGATACCTCCATCCCTTCCCATGTAGCTGGCTGTCAGTTTGTCTCCGTTCTTCTCATCCTGTTGGCTTGCCTAAACATTCTTCATCCACTGAACTTTTCTCATTATCGCCGTTTAAAAAACGAGCTGCTTCTTTCTTCAGTTACGTTGCTTGTGGTGTTGTTCTGTTTCACGTTTTCTTAGATTGATGCAGATCAAAGCTGCCGGTAAACCTTTGTACCAATGCCATGGATGACGGGGTTTTTTTTATTTCTGTCTTTACATGCTATTTTATTTGCCCTAAACTGAAATAAGGTTCATTTTATAACAAAATAAATGCATCAAATTCTATCCACATTACAGTGTTTTGCTTGCAAGATAACAAAATGATTTTCACATCAGATCAAGGTGAAACCACATTACATTATTGTATATTTGTAATGAAAATTAAGCCTTTAAAACCTGAGGCTATGCAGGCTGAATTTGTGCAGGGAAAACACAAACATCAATCCACTTACTGCAGTCGAGAGTGGAGCTCCATTTCTCTGACAGGGTCGCCTTCCTGATTGCAGACGTGAACTCGTGAAGCTACAGTCAGCTCCTCGCTTCTCTGCTCTGTACCGTCCCCCCTGCAGCAAGAAATGAGGGAATATGGCTATCGAGAGAAGGAGGTGGCAGATGTGGGGAGGGGGGCGCCTTCCTCCAACACCTCCCAAACCCCCAGCTCACCTCCCATCAGACTGCCAGAAGAAGCTTTAACTCTTTCCTCCCTTCATAAATCCTATGATTTTCATTATTCAAACAACTGTAAGGTTGTCTTCGTCATCTGAACAGCTTTTCACAAACATCTTTGGAAAGTTCATTGTATGTCCCTTACTATATTCTTTGTTTCTTTGGTTTATACACAGAGCTTTACTCAGAGCAGATTGAATGAGGATGCAATAATCATTGGTTATTCTCTTCATCCTGCAGTGGATCCTGAGATGAGCCCCAAAAGATGACAGGTTCTGATTGGTCTGAGCTGTTTGGCACCAACACAAGGCTCGTTTGAATCGTAACAAAGATGTGTGACCCAACAACTCAAAGAAACGTCATTTAGGTTAAAGCCTGCATTACCTTTCAATCTGCTCAGTTTTCGTTCTTAAACAAGATAAATTACATATTTTTTGCACTTTAGTGGCTGTGAGATGGATATTATCCTCGGACAGTTATTTCTATCTTGGCTTAAATCACAGAAAAATGCAAAACAAGTCATTCTATTCAGTTTTTATACTTACATAATTCTGTGATGTGCTAGAAAGGTGGCCGTGAAGACTAGATACATCCCGGGCTCCAGAATCATATTGGGGGGGGGGGCTTTTTGTACTTAATCTATATGGTCTACTGTTACCGGGACAAGCACACATTTCAGATCATATACACGTGAAAACCAGTTGTACAACCAACAGGAATCACAATATTTCACCAATAATCATTAACACTCTGAGAGCAAATGGGGTGGCAACGAGGTATGGCTGAGGGTGGGGGGTGGGAGTATTGCCCTCCTAATTGACCCCCTGACCCCCGAATGATGGGGCTGCACCTAATTTCTCATGCTAAACCTGGAAAACCTACAGAAGGATGCACATTTTAGCTGCTTGCAAACACAATCTTATTTTAGACAGTTTTATTTATTTTTTTTGTATTAAAACGTTATTTAACCAGGATAAAACTCATTACTGTAAAAATCTCTTGTTCAAGAGTTTCCTGGGCCATAGACATAATCCACAAAGATTCAATAATCCACTGAGATTCAATTTTTAGCTCATGTTTACTACAACAGACCACGCCTACACCCTGGTTATTACAGGTGAACATTTAATCCATCCCATCAATGAGGAACAATGAGGAACTGAAGCTTTACTCCTGTGAACAGCTACATTGTACAAGGAAGGTCATGACCTGAAGACAGAAACCGAACTACAGTATGTAATCTGCAAAAAGCAAAAACTTTATCCTAAGGTTCCTGGACCAGACACTTTCTTCTGTACGAGGTGAAATGGTGACCCTGTCCATGAACACTACAAATACGATCAGACACCAGGAACAGTCCAGTGCAGCCGGCTGGGAACAAACTCAACTTGGTGCTGCAGGGGCATTAATTCACACCCCTTGTTTTTGACTTCATGAACAGAACTTTCAAATGGTGTTAAATAAATCATCTAGGGATGCACCGTTAACGATATCGGGGCGGATACAGTTGTAATGTACTCATACTCATGAAAGTTACCTGATACAATGAACGGATACTTAAAATGTGAAAACTCACCAATAAAATCACAGAAAATTTTTCTGTTTCACGGGAAATCTTTGTTTTGTTGTTATTTTTGTTAATACTTAATTTATTATTTAATTCACCTTCATTTGCTGTAACAAGCAGAGAAGAAAATAAAACCCATATTCCAATTGATTGCATTTATTGGTTTGGTAGGAGTATCAGCACTGGTGCTTTGTATTGGCAAGTCCTCAGATCTATGTGTCGGTTTCAAATCGGTTTGAAAAAAGTGGTATTATTGTATCGCTAAAATCAAACTCCAGTTTATTTTCTGGTTAATGTATTAAATTGGTGTAGTCAGGATTTCCGAGTCTGTTTGAGTCTAAACATCTTCGGCAACATCTCTCAGCTGCCGTTGTTTGCTTATTTCATCAGACAGGGTCACTTTACGCAGCATGGGAATATTATTTTTATCATTCTGCACAAAATATTTCCATAGAGAAACATCCGAGGGGAATTATCAGGGGGCTGTTTCATATATTAAACTTGCAGCTGCTACAATTGAGCTGGATTTTATGTTCAGCAGCATTCAAACCCTCTTAGGAAGGCATCACCATCTCAATAACTAGCTGATCAAATTTGTGGAATCCGAGTGGAAACACTATCAGCAGCAAAATGACGGACTCAAAGAAAAGTATATCGTGTTTCAATCGTGATGCAAAATAAACATTGTATTAAATCCCTGAGGTGAAGCTGCTGAGGACAGACATGAAAAACAATAAAGCTGCATCCATTTGTTTTTTTCCCAGGGTAACCACAGGAGACAGCTCAGAGGCCTCCACCCTGCAGCTGACTGTCTAGCATGTGGGAGGAATCAGATGCTTCCTCTGAGGCCTTCAAGCAGCTCTACTTTCACATGCACAAAAACTGGAGATCTCTGAGAGGTAGAAAGATGAAAGGCCTCTAGTTTAGTCAATCGCTTTAGCACAAAATCAGTGCTGTGTGAAACAAATCCAAACAATTCAATACAATTATTGTACTTATTAATAATTATTTCACATAAAGTCAAGGAGGGAGGGGGATCAAAAACCCTTAACACATTGGAGTTGTTAATTTTTTTTCAGCTCCGGTGGCTTCTTTCACATTGTGATTTCGGCATGAAAGTCAATGAAAATCAGATTCAAGCTATCTTATGTAACATCAGACAGACCAGCTCTGCAGGATGTAGTCTTGAGGACATAATGACCACTTTTCTTTGCACAAAATGTTTCCTACCACTCTTCATGTATTCAATCCCTTAAGTCATTGTTACCATTAACTTCATGTTGCCACTTTTTTTTTTCCATAGCAGGAACCCCCTGATTGTTTCTGTCTAGCTGTAACACCTTTCTGGAGGAGATTACCAGCTAAGATATTGAGTAAAAAAATCAATAAAATCTATTCCTGTGACTGACTGTGTTTATGCTGTTTTGTTCTTGACAGATCCCACCCCACACGAATGGCTCTGTTGATGCCCTCATTGCTATCTTGCAGCACAACCACGGACTCAAAGTAAAGTGAAAATTTAAGAGGTTCGTGACCCCGTATCTTAATGAAAGATACATGCATTTTTTTTTTATGAGTCACTTAAAAAGTGGTATAAACATAACCAACATTAAAAGCCATTATAATGAGGAATATATGTTGTTTTTATCATTTCAACTCCTGTTTTTTCATCTTTTATTCAATTTATAGAATGCAGATGCTTGCTCATTGCCATTTCTGGTATTAACATGTTTTCTCAAGACAATCTCAAGACCCCACACTTACATGTATGTGACCCCAAGTGGGGTCACCGATCCCAACTTTGGGAACTGCTGATATAGGCAAGTTGAATTTGCTCTAGAGTCGCAGGGAACAAAGCTTTTTTCGTCCATGCTAAGTAGTGGTTAGATTCAGAATTTCTTTGTCCTGTATCTGAAGTAAGAAGATGGACACATAATGCATCTATGAACTTGGACGTATTCTTGGAAACTAAGGAAGCAAATTCAAACTACATTTTTGCTCTGTTTAGGTGAAGAGGAGAGAAAAAAAATCAGGTCGTGAAGTTGGATCACAGTGATTTATTGAAAACAATACATTTAAGTAGGGTATCGTTAGCAGGTGGTTCTGGTGTTCCAGACTGCAGTTTAAACTCTTCCTGCAGGTGCAACTCTGAATCTAGTTCAGCGGAAAAGTTAGGAGGGCTTTTGCTGACTCTCAGCCGGAGTTCTTCTCCTGCTCAGTAAGAACAAAACACCGCTCCCACATTCCATCTTGCAGCAACCTGCCAACTAAATTCTGGTTCCTGCAAGTTTTCTAGGTTTATTTTACCTTCTTTTTTCAGGAGAGGGTCTGGCCAATAGATGATGGCTACAGTATTGTTGTGGGTGTTACTGTGAATGAAAAAAGCAGATTGTTTCTGCCTCACGGGAAACTTACAAACCAGATTTTGTATTGAAGGCGAATCTGCAGAATGAGTTGATAAAATGGTAAGAAATGTATCTGCAGTGTCTCCATAAAAAAAAAGTTTTTTCTTTCCTGAAGGGATGAGGAGATGGAGCTTTGTTCATGTTTCCATTAAATTTAGTCTTCCTGGAAAACGATGAAACTTGAGGAACTTGATGGAACTTGAGGAACTGAATGTAATTGTCCTTCTGTCTGATTTTATTTGGCTCAAGTCGTCATGCGGACAATATTAACTTTAGTTTGTAGCATTTGTCCATCCCGGTGCCCATTTCATGCTATCGATAATACTCAGCATCCAGACAGCTTCATTAATATTTGTTCTTGACTCAAAATGAAGGGGCCTGTTCTAAACAAAAGAAATACAGCTGTGCACATGTGGAGCTATAAACATTAACCAGGCGTTTGTTTTTGCAGCTGACCAGAGGCCAGTTAAGGTCCCCAGTTGGATCAAGAGCTTTAGTCTGCCGGAGGAAATATTTTATTTATTGGTGTTCTTGTATTTAAATGTTTCCAACTCTTGGATCCCTTCTTCATATTTGCTGGAAGTTATTTTCTTCTTTTATTCTCTTGCTTTAATCTGAGCTGAATGAATGAACTTAAACTTGCTTGTTTAAAAAAATGATTTCCCTCTTTACAGCACTGTGGGGACAGTACATGACTGCTGAATCGCTTCTTTCCCAGTTCTGAGTCTGGGTTTGTGATTGATTTGTGATTGTTATTTGTTTGTGATTCGAGTCTCTGCTGGAATGCTGCGCTGCTTCCTCTGCTCAGCAGATGCTTTCAGGCAGAGTATGTAAAATTGTGAGAGAGCTGCTGCCCAGATCTGACTATCAGTTCTTCCTCTTTACTGCTTCCTGCCTTCACAGGTGCATCCAAACTTTAGCTTCAGAGCTGGAAAAGTCGACTTTGCATTTCTGTCACTTCACATCCTCCAGTTACTAATAAAAGACTTCAGTAAAAGTGTTCGGTCCCAACGGGGGCCCCACAAGCCCCCAACAAAGTGCTGAGCTGATGAAAACCAGTTGAAAAATAAATCTGCTGTGGGTTATCAGTCACATTCTGACTCTGAAGTGGAGTCTTATAATCTGAGGTATTGCATAGCCCCATCTAGAAAGCAGAAACATTACTGATAAGTAATAAAATCCCACCCTTAAAGAATCTGTCATTGTGAAGAGCTTCAGGGTGCAGCTGCAGGCTGGAAGTAGATCAATCTATTAGTGCAGTGGTTTCCACAGTTTTCAGTCTCTGACCCACGGAAATAAAAATTAAATGATTTTTTTCTGATTTACTTAAATAGTGGTAGAATGTCAACATAACTGAGGGCAACAGCCAATATATTGAACACTATATGCTGCATTTATTAATTCAAGCCCTGTTTTTCATCTTTCTTCTCATTGATAAAATAGAGATGCTTGCTAATTAACATTTCTGGGATTGTCAAAATTTTCTTCTCAAGAGAATCTCAAGAGCCCACACCTTCTTGTTTGTGACCCCAAGTGGGGTCCCAACCACAAATTTGGGAACTGCTGTATTAGTGCATCTTTCTGTGTTTCAGTCAGAGATTCTCCACTATAAAATATTTTATATTCTAGTTTTTCTAGTCATCATAACCTATAGTTACCTTTTCCCCGAACATGTGACCTCTTCCAGACACTTCCAAAGGGCAGGAAAAACTATCCGGAAGGAAGAGGAACTTGCACAGGGCTGCAAAAGAGTTTTCCTATAATCAAAATACAATTTCCAATTATACACATACTCAAAGTTAGAAGAAATTGAAGGCCTGCTTGATGATAAGCAAGTGAAGAAAAATATGTAATGTGCCAATGACCATACTTGATTTTAGTATCAATAGAAAATGTTACATACGTTTATTTAGGTCATATATTAAGGGTGGAGTCCAATCTGAATACTGTATTTGGAAAGACACAAATGACATGTTTTTTTTGTATATCAACAGCTCTACTTATTTTGAACAAAAATTTCCATTCAGAAACAAGAAAAACGAAAAGCTGCGTTTCATCATGCATGCCCAGATGAGTTAGTGAATGAAATATAGGAGTCGGGCAGTCGGAAAGAGGGGGCTTACACAGGCTGCTTGCTCCACACAGCAACAGAGGAGGCTCAACTGAGTGAAAAAAAGACTTAACTGCATCAGTGTTTTTTTTGAATAAACTTTTGTACCTTAACTGAGTTCCAGAGGAAGTTTATAACTTTCATAAAGTGGTGTTTGAACAGGAAATCGCTCCGTTAGTATTTACGTCTGGTGCTCTCATGTTCACTCTGTTTACGTAGCTCTGTTAGCTCGGTAATTTAGACTATAGCCTGTTGGCGGAGTAACATTAACATTCAGGTTAAAAAGGTTAAACAAGCCTTTTGTAGTTGTGTCGAATTGTGCGGTCTTGTGGGAGTTATTTGGTACGTTTAAGTTACTCTGTCTTATGCAGGCAGCAAGATGTAGGATATTGGCTTTACACTGTTGTTGAAAGTATGCTTTATAAATAAAATTGCCTTGCCTTTGAGTTCAGAGTTCCAGGTTTCAGTCCCCCACCCCCACATGTTACCAGTTTTCCCTTAAGTTCAATGAAACATAAAAGAAATGTGTTTATTTCACTTCCACCTTTCAGCTTTAATCAAGTTTGTATGCACTTACATCACTCATGATGAAAATTACAGCCATCGCTCTTTTTAAATTGGATTACTTGCCCAATCAGTGGCTGCCAAATACTTTTTGCCCCACTGTATTTGTGTGGGTTTCTAGAGTTCAGAGGGCCTGATTAATAAATAGAATCTTCAACACAACAGCTGTCTGCTTGAATATTATTTTTATCAATCAAGTCAAATCAGTCTATTTTTGTACAGCGCCCAATTACAATGTAAAAAGATGTTACATTTTTAGATTTTAGTAAGTACTTATCGAATGCAGATAGCTATTTATTAATATTGTTTGCAGTTTGTTCATGGATCGTCTTATCAATAGTCTAGTCACCTTTGAGGACATTCATGATCTTGATGTGGCCACAAATCAAAAGGAATTTGACACCCCTGATTTAAAAGAACCCATTGTTTCAGCAGCTTTGCAGTGGCCTGGAAGTTTGTTCTAGATAAGAGTAGCATAGCAACTGAAAGCTGCTTCACCATGCCTGGTTCTAATTCTAGGGATGATTAGTAGACTATAGACCTGAGTGGTTTGGGTTTTTTTCTGGGTTGATTTTCTGCAGCATTTTTAAATAACTTACTTTTGTTAGAACTTTCTGCTTTAACTTTTGCTTTGTCAGGACTTTCATTAAGGAACACAACTAGAATCGAAAAGTGCCCACAATCTAACCAAATTCAGTTCATTTGTGCAGTGTTTGGGCAATGAAAAGCTTACAGGGTGTGACTGCTTGGTATTATTAGGCTCACAGGAAAGTCAGGATGTTATTAGAGAGAAAAGCAGCTGAAGCCAAGTGGAGCAGGAGTGACAGGATGTAAAAACCAGATCAAATAAACCAGAGGAAGGATGAGGATGGATGCAGGTCACAACTAATTTAATGAAAGGGTTTTAAATCTCCAACAACCCTGACAGAGAAGAGCAGAGACTGAGCAGGGAAAATATAACAGATGTAGGCAGAATGGAGAAAAGCATTGACATGGCAAATGAGTGGGAGCTGGGAGATGAATTAGGAAAGGAGAGCTGAGAATGGTCAGGAGGTCATTCCCTGAAAGAAGTTAGGAGGCTCGAGCCCAGCGGTCAGCAGCTCACATGGATCTGCATCTGCTTAGCTTCCACCCACACCTTTTCCCTGAAAGCAAACTTTCTTAGACAGATTTTTTCAGGAAATATCTGGCTGGTGAATATCAAGCTCCAACAAATAATAGAAACTGCATTTTCTTCTTCTTCTCATTTTTGTTTTTCCAATTTTTTAATTTATACTTCTACGATGACTGGCGACCTGTCCAGGGTGTACCACACCTTTTGCCCTTTTGACCGCTGGAGAAATGCATCAGCCACCTCGCGAACCTTACAAGGATAAATATATAGATAATAGATGGAAATTTATCCTCAACTTGTTTTTTGGAACATACCTGTTTATAAGCAAACATAAGTAGGACAAAAAAGGAAATTAATTGGTTATACAGAATAAATGAAAAAGAAAAAATAAATCAACAAACCTTTAAAACTTTACATTCCAGCTATAACATATATATTTATTACTTTCCCTCAGTATTTTACTCAGTATTTTATTGAGATCCACATCAGCTTCATTTAGCCTCTGGGGCAGAACAAATACACAATGTTAACACTGAGCCATGATGACCTCTACTGGTGCACTGAGGACCAACAATACCCTGTCTAAAAAATACAGCTTCACATCCTTTATTGAACCATTTTATTAGAATTATTGGTTTATTCTATGTTTTTGTATATTTTACAGACAACTTTTAACAGTAGCTCCACCTCGTCACTGTTTCCTGAAGCGGCTCAGGATCAGGTAAATGACATCAAATGCTTTTTGGATCTCGTCGACACGTTTAACTCCTGAGAATCAAAACAGAATCTTGTGAGACTTTCTAAAAGTTGAGGCCTTAAATATATAATTAAGCTGGTAATTTAGAACAACTAATGACCTTAAAAACTCTGAGAAGAGAACACTTCACTCTGATGAAGTTCCTGAGTGCCACAGAATTTAAAGCAACAACAGAGGAACCCAAAAACAGAACTAGAAACAGAGCAGACACAAGAGTAATAGAACAAATAAGGAACTTGTGGAACATGCTCGCCGCCTTTTCAAAGGACTTTTGATCCTGTTTTAGGTTTCTGGGAAGTTTCCACAAGGAATAATTACAGGACCTGAGACGTAGTTGTGTAGCCACCAGAATCAGAAGAAAAATATAGTAAAAAGTCACTCAGCTCGTTGTAGATCCACTGGAATACTATAAATAAAATGCTACAGCACTTGCAAAAATTCTCAATACATCAAACAATACAGTGAGAAAAACTGGGGAACCGTTGCTTCACTGAGATAGATCTCTCGTAGAATCATCAGAAAAGTGCTTTTAGAACACTCAAAATTTTACACAAAAAGAAAACCGAGTGCAAAACATTTTAGTAAAGCGAAACTGAGACCACTAAGAACACCAACTCCAACATAAACCAAACATATTAAGGACGTGAATCTAAAATTGGAAGAAAAAAAAGAGGAATCCAACACAATGTAAATAATCCCTGGAATCTCCCAAACCTCAGATTCATTTTCTTTGAGTCTCAAGGTGCACTTCAAATCTTTCCAAACCTCTGTTAAAAAAACAAATCAGCTGCTGATGAGCCTAACTACAGTAGCAATATATTAACCTTAGAAATGTTCAAAAACCAACCTGCGTGACCATTCTACCAAACCCTAACCCCAACAAAATATCCCTTCTGCTAGCTTCCTGTTTCCTCTTGTATGAATTTATAATGGACACAATGACCTGAACCACATATGACCACCTTAATGACCTTTTAAAGAACAATACAACCCATATAAGAACCAGATAAACCACCAGAATTGTCCGTAATCAGAAATAATAATCAGATGTTACACCTATGTTAATAAAGACCCTTTCAAACAGGTCATGAAAAACTGGAATTTTCTGGACTTCGTCCTTTTGAGCTTCTAGTCTGAGAACAAACATTTGGCCCCTGTGTGGCTAACCTTTACTGGTTTATTATCCCCTGAACCCCTAGTAACAAGACCAGACGTGTCGCAGTACGGTGTTTGTATTCAGAAAGTCAGGTCGAGTTCTGGACAGGGAAAGCTGTGAGTGCACCCACTGATCATGTATATGTCTGTTTTCACTTATTTTTTCCGTAATGGTTCTTCGTCAATGTTTCTTATCCGTCCAGCGTATCCCTGTGCGCAGAACTGCACAAAGATGAGCACTGGTGGTGCCCTCCGCAACATGCTTACGTCATATAAGGATACAACTGCTCCAGACATTCATCAGGATCCATCCGGTTCATTTCTTGCCATGAGAAAGCAGCCGAAAGGCAATGTTCTGGTAAAGGGTGATGTATTTGAAAAGACAACTACGGTTAAAGATTGCAAATATTTTAGAATGTCTCTCTTGAAAAAAGTTTTTGAATCTCAAAAATATCCGTAAAAGTTAATTGAAAAGCACTCAGGACTAGATCAAATGCTGTAAAACTACTTTACCATTAAAGACCATCTACTTTGAAACCAAAGAGGTAGGGTTAATGCTTCATTGTTGATGTGATCAGTGATTAAAAAGACAATCCTCATAGCGTTTGCAATGTGCTTTCAAAAGTGTTTTGGAATATGATTAATACAGTTGGATGGAACTTACTATTTAGAATTACATCCCCAGTGTGGAAGATGGTGGCAGTGATTCCAGGAATCCCCCGGAAAAAGAGATATGAACAAATCTCTGGGTTGAAGCTGAAAGAGAGTGATCATGACAGAAAACGTGAGTCAAAGTTACAGGAGACCCAAAAGTGTTGAACAAAACCAATACAAACCAATGCTAGGATTGCTTAGTTTAAACGGCGTCATTGTTTGGACTTCTTATCTAATTAGGAAACAAGTAGAAGTGGAACCTTGTGAGGATAGCGCCAACAATGAGAAAAGAATTGTTCACATCTAGATTGGGCATATTAATTTAACAGGATTAATAAAGGACTGCACAGGGGACATCTTCTTAGATCTTAATTGTAGGTGTGAGTGGACACCTGCTCCCCTTGGTATGCAGGTTTTCCTGGCCAGAATACAAAGACCTTAAAAGGTGGAATGGTCAATAAATAATTTCTGTTTTCTTGAATGTTTTTCCAACACACACAAAGAAAAAAAACGATAATAGGGCAACTCATTTATGATTTCCGTCTTTGTTTTTATGAAACTAACAGTGCATTCACACTAAAGTATTAGAAGCACGCGGCACACCCTTAGTTGGACACTTCAATATTTGCACCTTGATGCGGGTCTAAAGCAAACTGGACACATTCAGAAATTGCACATTTTGCCGGAAATAAGTTGGAAATGGGTGAGCTAAAGACCAACTCCAGCCGCGCAGGAATCGATCTACGGACCTGGCCCCTCGCCGCGTCGGGAAACCCGGCCTGCCCAGCCAGTATCAGGAGCTGTTGTACCGCGTAGGTCCAAGCATCGCCTGCCTAGACACCAACTACAGGTGCTCACCTGTTGAGCGGCTGTTCATCTGTCTATAGTCAGTAAAAGTGTATAATATATATATATATATATATATATATATATATATATATATATATATATATATATATATATAATATATGTGTGTGTGTGAGCACTGCGAGACATGCTGTGGTGGAGCCACTGTCTGGGCTGGGTCATGTTGCGGCCAATAACTCCTCCAGAGAGGTTCTCTGGGTCTACTTCTCGGCGGAGGGAGCAGTGCCTTTGCAGCCACAATGGCTCTTTTAAGAACTAAAAACTATTACAAGCTTTCCTGTCTGAATAATTTTACCTTTTTATAATATATATTATTTTATTCCTTTCTCTGTATAGAAAGCAACTCATACAACTGTCTAATAATGTCATATAGCTCAGTGGATTAACCACAGTGTTTATTAGTATTTACTCCATGTCAAGCCGAAGCTGTGACTGACATGGAGTCACTGACACCGCGTCACCAGGCTGCTGATTGGTTGATGCGGCGCAAATTGACGGTGAAGTTCAGATTTTTCAACTTCAGCCGCAGACACCAAACGCTTGAGACCCATGAATGCACAAAATGCACAACATAAAATGACCTATCCCATGTTTACACCCCAAAAAACAGAAGTGTCCTGTTGATCCTAAGACTTTGGGGAATATATGCGGAAGAAAACTAGAATAAAACTAACTACGTACTTCAGAAAACTCCATGTCTGTGACAGCTGCTGAAAGGCCAATCTCAGGAGTTGGGCGTTTGCCTTGTAATCGGAAGGTTGCCGGTTCAAGCCCTGGCTCTGACAGTCTCAGTCATTGTGGGGCATATGGGGTGAGTAGAGTAGTTGGCTTGCAATCGGAGAGTCGTAGGTTCGATTCCAGCTTCCTCCAGTCACATGTCAATGTGCCCCTGGGCAAGGCACTTAAACCCCAAATTCTACATTGTCCTACCGAGCCATGTTGGTGTATGAATGTGAGTGTGAATGGGTGAATGTGGCTTCAATGTAAAGCGCTTTGAGTGGTCAGTAAGACTAGAAAAGCGCTATATAAGTTCAGTCCATTTACCATTTGTGTCTTTGGGCAAGACACTTCACTCGTTGCCTACTGGTGGTGGGCCCGGTGAAGCCAGTGTCCGGCAGTCTCACCTCTGTCAGTGCGTCCAGGGCAGCTGTGGCTACACCGTAGCTTGCCATCATCAGTGTGTGAATGACTGAATGTAGTGTTGAAGCGCTTTGGGGTCCGTAGGTACTGAGTTAAGTGATATACAAATGTAGGCCAGTTACCATTTTGGAGCGCTGCAGTTCTTCTCTGAAAAGTGAATTCTTTTGACTACCTAAACTTGAGTAGTTTTCAAAAATGCAGTAAAACATGCAAGAAGAGAATGACAGAAAGAGATGGCACAACATCTAACTTATTTCGATGTGTTAAGTTCTAAAACAAACAATAGTAGTATTTTCCTTTGATGCTACGGCTGACTTTAAGTAACTCTGTTTTATAAGCAAATGGGCTACGTTGATGATACTGGGTAATGATAATGGGGCAAGTTCTATCAGAGGACACTTTTAGAGACATTTTTTTAAGCGACATCTGCGTTGGCAGTTAAATCAGTTATTTTTGACAGAAAATCAAATTCTTCTAAGATTTCGGTGTGAAATTTACAACCTGCATCTGGTAATTTTCACAAGCACAAGTGGTAACTATATGCGGCTCTTTTCCTTGATGCATAATCACGACTTCTCCCACGTTCAGATGAGGCCATAAAGCCTCGAATGGGAGAGACTGCCTGGAAGAAGCTGTATCATGGTTGCATCAAGTGATCTAGTACTTATTATAATACAATAACTAAAGGTACAGACTTTTATGCCAATCAAGCCATGTTGCAGCTTCCTCCGCTATCCTGTTCAAGACATTTAAGGCCTCATCTGAACCCAGGAGAGGTTGTTCTGATTAAGGAATATTGGAATTAACCACATAGGCTACACTTTTCAAAATATCCAGATGCACATCTTACAATAAATCTAATTGTACTGGAATATTTTGTTGGAAATATCTGATTGTCAACTAACTTGACATGTGTTGTTCTGACAGATTTAGTTTGTTTCTTTGAAAATGTTCTGACTTTACTTTGAGTAAATATCTGTTACTGTTATTGTTACTCTTAAAAATCTAAATATCATCTTGAAAATTGCATCACCCGTACTCTTTTGTAAAATCCCTTTAATCCTTAGGAGTGAATCTATGAAATTATAGTTCAAAGGAGAGGAAGGCTATTCTTATTAGCTAAATTAGATTCAATTAATTAGATTTATTAAATTTAAATGTAGCCTATTATAAATTAAAGTACAACATGGAGGTGTGAGCTCATTACTTTTTCTAAATTTTCTAATTTCAGTTGTACTTGTTTCAGATGGTATTTTAAAAAGTATAAATGGTTTATGATTTACATTGAACATTAAATTGCAATGTTGCTTTTAAAAAATGACTCTAAATGACTTGAAATTCGAAGTTTAAGACTTGGGACTTGACTTGAAACTTGTCTGCCTTGACTTGAGACTTGACTCGAAACTTGAGGTAAATGACTTGAGACTTACTTGGCAATTGCAAAACAATGACTTGGTCCCACCTCTGCTAGAAAATCCCAGACTTTGTGCAAATGTATCAATGAGAATTGATGCTGGTTTTAGTAGGGCAAAAAAATTATTAATGTTATTTAGGTTTTTATTTTGTATTCTCACTTTTGCATTTATTAAATAAAAAAAAATCAATATTTATGTTTCTGAAATAATTGCTTAATCACAGCATTTTTTACACCTCCCTAAAACTTTTGCACTGTACTGTAAAGGTTGTCCAATGACCTGGTAAAATATCCACTTAAATCCAGTGAACCTAACCCAAGCAAAGCATCGTACTTGGGGGAATCACTTGATACGATGAACCTAGCTTTCGTCAAGCTTTAAATACAATGCCAAAGGGTTGAAAAATTTTCAAATGCATGTCTTTTTTTTTGTCTTCAGGTCACTGTGCTGATTATCAGATGCTCTGAGTATTGCATGATAACACAGAATAATTTAGCTCTTAATGATAACGCAACTTTTTTTTTTGGCCATACTGAATATTACAAGTCACCTACATCCCCATCTCTGGTTTGCTTAAAATCAGATTATTTCTGTTTCTGTCAGCAAGTGCGTGCATGTGGCCAAACAGACTGAGCAGATTGTTCTGCATGTGTTAGAAGCTTTAAACCTGAACAAAAACATAATAAACCTGCACCAACTCAGATGAAAACATCTGAACCTCATTCCTTGTTCTAGCACAAGTTCAATATGTCCACCTGTACAATCACTGTACCTTTTTTCTCCTAAAATGTTATACTAACCTGCACTGTTTATCATAGGCCTGCTGAATTCCTTTCAAGTGAACAGGGAAGAATTTACAACAGGTCACAATGTTGCAGATTTTAAAGTGCTGAAGGCGAACTGGAAAGCCGAGCTTCTGCACAATTCGGGCGAACTTCCGGGCTGCTTGGTGAGCCTCATCAACACTGCCCAAACAGATAGAAGGTCTTTTGCTGACCCCAACATACTGGTTTCAAATTTCTGGAGTCCATACTGACCTCTTGGTTCCTGCACAAACAAGTGTCCCACTTTGAAACAATCTTCCTGTGCATCTCGGTTTACGGATTCTCATGGTGAGTGCTCTGAAAGCCTGAAGCACAACAGCAAACAGCAAGAACAAGTAAATTCTACATCTTGGTGGCAGGAACATCACTCTGGTTCTCTTTGAAAGTGTTGCATTGAAGTTTGCTCACCTCTGGTTTGTACTCAGTGTTCCATACGTTTTTGGCTATAAATCTCAAGTCCAACTTACAGCCAAGTTTTGCCGTGAAAAAGACGTTACTGCACAAAAATATTGAAACAAAGCGTTGAACATTCAAACACATGGTTGGATTTTGAAGCTGAGCTGAGAGGGGAGTTTACTGTATCTGTGGGAGGAATGTGAGGGCCACAGGTTTCTTCTGATCCGCAGAAGGAACAGAAGGGGCGCTGCTGCTTGGCAATGCATCTGAAGTCGTATTATAATTTTCTGCAGAAACCAACAAAAATGTCATATGTTTTCAGAACACCCAACCTCAAAGGTTCAGATGATCAGATGACAGTCCTAAATTCTTTAAATTGTAAAGTTTTTAAATCAAATTATTAAATGAAGTACATTTCGCGAAATGTGCCCCTAAGTGTCAGCCTTATAGTGGTTAGCCTCCAGCTGCACACGGGCAGTAAACAGAGGTTGGTGGGAGTAAAGCAGACAGATTTAAAGCAGGATATTCAAAATCACAATCCACCGTCTCTTCGTCAGTCCAAACCGCTTAAATGTATCTTAGCTGCCATATTCTTATAATACTACTACATTGTTGCTGAGCTGCACTTCCGCATCTCCTAACTTCCCGAGGGGGAACGCAAGTACAAGCAGGGAGGGGGGCTTGGTAGCAGAGAACTCCAATTCCCAGTCGCATTATCTGGATACTTTAGTCGAGCTTCTGCATCTCCGGTTCGGCTCAATTCAAGCTGGCCTGAGGTGTATACATGCATTTCAAAAGTCAGATTTCAGTCGGACTACGGTATTAATTCGACTTTCTCTTGCTGCATGTAAACATACTGACTGCATCAGTCTCTCACATTGTGAAGACACTTTTAAAGTTGATTATTTTCAATCAGCTTTGCAGACATTAGCTTTGGAAAAGCTCTAAAGAACAAATCAGAGCATTTGAATCATTTTGAGGGCTGGTCTTTGGGTCAGTTTAACATCTTCATCTTTTTCAGCTATTATTATATTATACAGTTTATACTATATTATATACTATATTATACTATTATACAATACGTTTGTATACAGAGTAAGTCCTGGTTGACTCAATGAATGTAAGTAACCCCTGTGGATGCAAAACAAGCCCAAATAATCAGCCCTCCACCATTTTAGATTTTCTCAAATTTGGACAGCTAAAACATCTCTTCTTTGGCCTCATCTGTGGAAAGAAAAGGTTACTCATCCATATTCTTTCTTGGTTTTCCCACAGAAAAATTCTCTTTGAGTTTAATGCCCTATTGAGATTAATTAAGTTTGTATTGTTCCTAACTTGAATTTTTTGTTGTAATTTTTTGGCCTTGTAAGTACCATTTGTGTTAGTTTGGTGAAGCATGGCTTTGTACCTGTGTTGGTTTCATCTGAGAAGGAGATCAATTCTTTAACTACGTTTTTAGTCACCTCTTCTCTTGTCTCCTGCAGCCAGAAACCATTGGATAAGTCAAAACTTGAAAAATCAGAAAACGCACACAGTTTCCAAGCAGAGCTGCAGCTGGACTCAATTCTCTGCGTTTGGATTTAAAGACAAACACATTTGTGATTTATGCAAATTCAGAAGGAAAAAAACTCCTGGGAGTGCAGCATCATTCCTGCATTCTTAACAGATGATATCAATTTATGTAAACAGAAATATGGCACAGACAGTAAATGGAAAAGAATCAACAGGACAACTGTCCCTGCAGACAAATATAACTTGTGGCATTTGCCTAATGTTGGAAGGAGGACTTAATACTTCAGTCTTCAAGTGCAATGTGCAAAATTCTGTAGAAAAAAAAACTCCCAAAATCTTCGAGGTTATCAACTAAACTAGTAACTAAATTTAGGAGTCAACACTAGGTCCCTGACTATGGTGACTCTGTGCCTCCAGAAGAATGAACTGCACAATTCTCTTCGATGGAGGGTTTTACTGACTTCTGCTTCCAGTGATCCACCATCAGTTCAAGGTCATCTGAAAATATTTAAAATACCAAGATGGCCACTGATGGCTGTTGGTTTGTTTGGCTCCATACTTTTTATCACTTTTAATATTGTTTTTCACTTTCGATCGACTTCAGCAAGTGTTCTTCAACAAAAATTGCTTTGATGTAAAGCATTGTCTGGTTTCAAGACAAATATGCTATGTTGGGACATTGTTTGCTTTGTCTTGTTTTTGACCTGTTCCGAGCCTTTGTCTGGAAATGAATCATTTATCGACTTAGTAATTATCTGGGTTACACTCCAAGGCTGACTATCTTTGGAAATGGATATTTAACTACTTATCAAACGTTCTGGGCAAAAAAAGAATATTACAATGAGAAAGACGGAGAAGAAAATTGCATGCTTACAATGCTCCACAGCTTTTTTCTGCTGTTAAGCAGGAATTTACAACTCAACCCAGGTCCACTCAAAAAAAAAAAAAAAAAAAAAAAAATCAACCCCTGGTCAAATGGTAAAACTGGACATTGCAGAAACACTTCTGGTAGGGGGACAGAACCAACAAACAATCATTGCTTTTCATCAGGCCAGCTTACAATAGGCCAGGTCCAGGCTCCGTTCCACCAGTTAGCTACTTGCTAACTTGTTACTATTTGCTAAATGTTTCTTATTACCTTTATTTTAATATTTTCTTTACAACTAATTCTGTTTAAGTTCATTTTTAAAAGAAATAATATTTTGCTTATTGTCTTAAACTTATTTAATATTTACTTTGATCCAAATGCTAAGACTATTGCACAGTTTGGAAGTACTGGTGAACAAGAAAACGATTTCTGTACTTACAGTTAAGATGTACTGTTCAAAAAATTGCTCCAGTTCGTACCACTCCAACACAGGGGAAGTTTCCATTATGAGAAAAGTTTCATAAAGTTTCCCCACCTGCTTTTTGACTGATTTACCTAGGTGCAGATGTTTACCAATGCAGGTGTTTTGATTTAAACATACATGTGAGGTGAATTTTGTTGCTAAGTTACCAAAATTATGAAGCCTGACACACAAACAGGCTTTTGATGAATGAGTATTTAATTCTTGGATCTAAATTTTAAGAAAAAAAAACAACCATTCTTAATCATGTTGTTAATGTAAATTAGTTAGAAAATTATGCAGAGTTTAGGGATTCATTAAGGGTCACAATCAAATGGCTTAAACCTGAAATAAATATATTTCAGAAATGACTGCTCTGTTTGAGCTACTTTGTCCCTTTTGGCCTGTTATGGAAAATCTCAATCACGGCGTGAAATGAATTGATCATCAACAAATTGCTCCTGGATTATTGTGCAATGTCTTTTGGTAGTGTTCTGATTTTTGTGTGCTGACACTTTACTATGTCTTTTCTGCAGTTGTCTGAAGTCAATTGTTGTACTCATAGTATGATACCAGACAGCTCAACATTTTTTTCTTGGAGAGAAAAGCCTCTGCTGCCTTTCCTGACATCAGAACAACTCAAAACCTTCTCTCTGTCTTGCGGGGTGAGCAGATTCACCCACACCTGCTGATGGACTGTACATTGCTTTTCTTCAACTCATTTGAGGGTTTCCTCACCTAACTTGAACCCCTCTCTTTGAGGCCATTGTGATTTGATTAATGGTTGATCAATTCATAATCCTGAAGAGATATTATTTCTTGTGAAGGACAAAAAAAAGTATTGAGAGCATGAAAAGTTACCATAGTTGATGTATATAAAGCACATCTATATTTGAAATGATCATTCTTTTTTTTGGTCATTTTTTGTACTTTCAAAATAGCACTTTATGTAAGCCATCTGACACATTAAACATCCATTGCCACTTTATTAGCATAATGAAGTCAAAGGTGATTATTCTGGATGTAATACCACCTTATCATTGGCCTTGTCCCTGTTTATCTACAGATCTTACCTAAAGAATAGTATATGGGAAGTAATTGTCTCCACTCCACGTCCTGGAGAAAAAAAGGGGCCTAAGTCCTGCAGTTTGAATAACTTCTTTCATCATCTGAATCTTAATGAGGCCCTCTCATTAACTGAATATAACCCCACTTAACTGTTCTGGCTGAATGATCAGAGCTTAAGTGGCTCTCATTTGATCGGATAAATTTTCGATTTTGAATGAATCCATGTGTTCTCGTTGTTTGCTGTCATAAATTTTGATTATTGACATTAAATACACAAAAAGGTTTTCCTTTGTGTTGCTTGTGCAAACTGCAGATAATCTGAGCTCATAAACACCCTCCTTCCTGTTTGCACTTATCCTTCAGATCTGATCATCAGTAGAAAACACATTATTTTCCAAAAGATGCCATGTATCTTACTTTTTGTACTTTTACTTTCCAAAACCCCATTTCTTTTTCTATGAACACCATTCTCTTAGTTTATTTCCTCACACACATCATCATTTGTCCCTTCTCTTTTTCGTCTTGATTACATCCTAGATGTTTTATTTCTCTAATCTGACAGTTCCTGCTTTCATTCCTCCTTCCTGTTTGTTCCCACCCCTCCTTTTCCATCCACTAGGACAGACGTGTTATCAAGAAAGTTTGACTTCAGTTAATTCTAAAGTTTTAATGTATGACTGGTGTGTTTTAACCATGTCTACAAAGATTTAAATCAGACATCAAGTTAACAAAAACACAGATCTCTTCCTGTTGATATATCCTCCCTTTCCTCTATTTCTGTCCCCCCCCCCCCTTTTTTTATTTTTATCCTTTTTTTTCCTCTCTCCTCCCTCTGAAGGAGCAGTGGAACAGAAGAAAACCTCAGGCCCTCCTTTCTCCTTCCTCTCAGCTGATTGTCCAATGGGAGCTGGGTGGGAGGCAGATCAGCACTGGGGCTGACACCCTCCAGATGTGGGACTTGCTGCGCTCAGTTAACCACAGTGAAACGTGAGCTCTCTCTGCTCCTCTCCAGCCTCGCTGCCTGTATTTTTGGGATGTTTTAAACGGGCCGGGACAAAGACATGTTTCCGGGCCAGAGCTCAGCGTGAGCAGATGTTTCTGCGTTGTGGAAAACAAGAGGAGAAGGAAGAAGACCTTATTTCTGCAGAAAAAGGAAGGGATAGACGGTAAAGTTTGGTTTTGGTCCCTTGAAGCATCTGTGGAGCTGGAGCTCAGTTGACAGGGGCAGCTACATGCTTGTGGGTTAAAATCTGTTTTAGTTTGTGATTTGCAGTCAGAAACCCTCAGATTCTGTCTATGATTGATCAGTCTTTTGCCTTGATGAATTCACTGTACCATAAGCCACGTGCCGAAACTCATCTCAAATTTGTCGCTACCACCACTGCTCTGAATTGGCTAGATGTGCACATCAGACTCTGTCCAGGTTACACCAGCAGCTCTCTGTGATAAAATGACTTATTCTCATTTCTAACTCTTAGTTAGATACAGCATGTACAAAACTACTTGTTGATCCCAATGGTTACCGTGGGTACAGTAAGTAACCATGGAGTTATAATGTTATAAGGCAGGTGCCTGAGCCTCCAAAGTCCAGAAGAGTTCAACAGACTCAGGATGGCCTGTGTGGCCATAAGAGCATCAGCAGCACTGGATTGCATTTGGTAGAAGCATGGTGAAGCAAATTGTTGATCCAACAGAAACACAATAGTACATACCCACACTATCTGTCTGTGGATGGCAGGCGGAGTTGTTATACTTTACGCACAGGAGTGTTTGGTCTTCCCAACTTCACCGACATCTATCGTAGTGATTTAAAGACAAGAGAACATAATGATAACTTTACGGGTAACCCAATTCCCTACTTATTGTCCCTGCTGACATAAATGCTACTGTGCATTACTGCGGTAGCACAGCTTCCTGCTACTGGAAGTTCGAAAACTAATTGTTTCAATCACGTGTAATTCATTTGTGTTATACTTTTATTAAAAACTTATGACAAAACAAAACTGCTTTTCTATTATTTGGAGAATACTGATGACAGTGGTGTCAGTGGTTTGAAGAGTATCATGAGGGAACTAGCAAGCATGTAGTCAGTCTCTTTTTTTTTCTGAGCTGCATTACAGTTTCAAGGATTGCCACTTCATGTCTTTCTCTACTGCCATCCAGCTAGTGTAAGAGAGTGTTAAAGACATCTTATTTGTTGCACCTGTAGGCATTCTACCTGCAGGCCAGATCTAGCTGTCCACATTCAAGCATTCTGGCGTGGAGCCAAAAAAAAAGATTATATACAGTATATATACATATATGTGTGTGTGTGCGTTTTGGAGCCAGAGTATGGAGGTATTTGTGTCTCGTAACTGGGAAGTTGAAGTCACAGAGTGAAATTTTGTAGCAGTTTTGCAATTCTGCAAGTCTATCACATTTACAAAATAACAGTTACACCTTTTCAATTTCTTAAGTACAATGCACAAATTGCCTTCTTTAAAATAATCTTACATTTAAAGTTTTGCCCCAGTTGATCCAAAACAAATGGTGCAAAGCACATCCACACAAACGTGTGTAAAAAAATAAATAATAATAATAATAACCTTGGTTAGCATTGTGGGGGCTGATAGTTATACTATGATCCTGTAGCTGTACATTTGATTTTCACAGCAGATGAGTTTGCGAAAAATGTTTCACAAACTATTCATGACACAAAACATTACAGCTAAAACTGAATTTGGCTTCCGATTGTAGTCAGGAAAGGGCTAAAGGGCAATTCCACCCAATTTCCACTAACCTGAACAACTTTGATCTACTCTGGTTTAAAAACTGGAAAATAATTTGACTCTTCGAACCTGGACTAGATTATTTTAGACCAATATCAGTCAAACCTTGTTTCGGATAGGTAAAACGCTTATTCGAGTTTCTATGTTTAAAAAAAAAAAAAAAAAAAAAAGTTCATTAATACCCAATATGTGATCATTTAAAGCTGCTGTCTGGAGTATTTGAGGGAGAGAGAGATTGTTTGAATCCCACTACTAAGCCGCCCAGGCAGTAATTCAAATGCTATTGGTGAAAAAAATTTGCCGGTCAGTGTGAAATACATAGGGGTCTATGTGGGGGAAAAATAAAAAATGTTATAGAGCACTAGCCTTTTATCATAGCGTTGAACCCCAGTATCATTTTAAAGACTTATAGAACTTTAATACATACATATATTCTCCAGACTACAACTTTAATACTCTTAATATCAACGGAATGTTTATAAACAATTTACCATGCTGATAAATGCATCTCTGTAATCTTAAAATTCGATCCCGCTATAAAAGTCAATGACTTTTGTATAAACACACACACTGAAACAAAGAGAAAGACTTACATGTAAGCACATTCTATTCTGATCCATGTGCACAAAATATTCAGAACACCTAAAAAGATAATAATTGAGGATTTTGATCAGATTTAAACATAGAGAATAAAGGTCTCTCAAATCAACAAAAAGCATACAAAGGTTATTCTTTTACTCACAGGTATGTAGAATGCAGTTATGCATTGTGCTTAAGAATTTAAAAGCATGTAACTGTTGTTTTGTACTTGTGAAAGAACTGAAAAAAACTAAATTACAAAACTGCTACAAAAATTTCCTCCATGACTTCAACTTCCCATTTACAAGACCAGATATATCACTGCAATGGTCGACACACCCGCCAGAAAAAGTCTCCAACCCCAGCTGTTCTGGTGGGGAATTGCTTTGCAACACTAACACACCAATGGAGAAGTAAAAGGAAAATGTCTCTGTCAATACCTGAGCGTGTGAGTCTAGACTTAATGAAAGAGACATAGCCAATAAACAAGGCTTTAGCACACATATTGACATTGTACAGAAAGGGTAAATTAACAACATTGCGAAGCAGAAGCAAAGAATTACATTTTCAACTACAGTAAGTCAATAAATATATAAATAAATAAATAAATAAATAAAGTGAGAATTCAAAAGAAATGCTGCTGTTGACCACCAGATCACAGGACATGTCCCTGAAATAGACAGATAAAAACCTTGAACCAATCAGACGAGACAGAAGCTAGCCAAACACATTGCTTAAATAAAATGCCAATCACTGGGCCGGGCTCGGACACATCAGAGGACGGAGGGCGAAAACCTCCACCCCCATCCAGGGTCTACAAAAGCTGCCACAGCCGCCTCCCGCTCCTGAGGGCTCGTACTAAGGAGAAGGAGATTAAAATAAGTTAAAACAGAAAATAAACAGGAACAAGCCTTATATAAATAGGAAGATAAAAACATAAAAACATAAAAAATGAAATTTAGAAAAATAATAAATACATGCTATAGTAAAACAATGATACAATTCTGTTTAAAAAAAACGTAAGTGCAGTTTTTGTGATTAAATAAATCTAAAATATCACCCCAAAAAACAAAAGTTGTATTTCTGAATGGGATCATAAAAAATAAGCATATCTGGGAGTCGTTTAATGTTTTTCAATACTGGCCGATCATATACCATTCCAAGTGACAACCATTTCAGGTTGTCACTGAAATGGTATTATGGATTTCCTGGCTGAAACACTTTATCTTGAAACTAGCATCTTTAAAAAATTTGTTCAGTTCCAAAGCTTTCTGTAAGTCACCTGGTGGAGAAGAAAATGCCAAACTAATACTTGTGCTCATTGAATTTTCAAAGTCAACCAACAAATTATCTGTTTCATTTTGTGACGATTGGGTCCAGGTTTACAACTGCAGGTTGAAATGGTACAAATTTCTACTTTATATCAGTTTGGCAATTTTGGCCTCTTAAAGACCAATATTGTTCTTTTGAGGGAACTTTTTTTTTATGTACCTGTAAGTGCGAAAATGTTCTTGTCTCATACCTTTATTTCTGAGGGTGTTCTCAGCCATGTTGTTTTTTTGTTTTTGTTTTTCTCATAACCTCAACAGAAATGGCTGAAGATGTCTGTGGATACTGAGAACTCCTGTGTTCTGCTGTCCTCCCGTGAATCCAGGACCTCCTGCATCTTCCAGACTGCCGATGAGAAGGATGAAATCCCCGGAGTGGGGGAGGAGAGGTATGTTAGATCTAAACTAGGGCAGAATCTGGACTGTAAAGCTGCTGCAGAAACAGTGTTTCAACAGATCTTCCAATAGTCCTCCATCTGTGTCCTCCTGCAGCGTTTTGGAGATGCTGAGTTATTCCAAGTTCTCTGACCTGGAGACATGGCTGTGCATGCCTTCCTCCCTGCTGCTGTCCAGGCCTCTGGACTTCACCCACACCTCCTCTTCCTGCTCCACCCTGTCTTCCTCACATGCCTCCAACAACTCCTCCAACTCTCCACCAATGTCCTCATCGTCGAGCGCAGCCTCCATCTCCCGGCGCTCCATCTGCAGCGAACCGGGAGAAACCCTGCTCAGGTAAATCTTCCTTTTGGACAACATTTTCAGAATGTAGTTCACATTACTGCTCATCATGTTAACTTCCAGAAAAGTAGATTTGTTTCGGTAGTTCAAATCAAATAAGAACGATAAAACTGAGTGATTGAATCTGTTGTTTTACATTCCATTTTGTTAATTTTTAATATTCAGTGTTATCATGACTTTTATACATATATTTATCTGTAGATTAATTTCTACTTTGGTCTTTTGTCAGTTGGTTTCTTGTATATATCTTCACAAGTGAAGACATATTAACTGGCCTAAATCTGCTATTTAATTGTAAATTCTGATTGTATCGTATTTGTTTTGTTGAATCATGAACACTGACCTTAACAAAGGAAAGTCAGGCCTCTATTATTTTTGATGTTCTGGCTTCTTTTCTAACGTCCTGGTCGAGTCGGCAATGTGCATGCAGTAATTTTTGGAAGGTTCACCGTGGTACCCTATTTTCTTAGTGGACATACCCTCACGTCATGGTTGAGTGGAGTTTTAAAGCCTTGGATATGGCCTTGACACCTTTTACCAGGCTGATGGATGTCAATAGTCTCCTTCAGATCGTCATTTTTGTTACCTGCAAATGGTTGTTATACCTCATGATCAACTGAGAAGTCCTCAGCACCAGTAGCAGTTTAAAATCACTCCACCAATATTACACTCCTGATCCATCTTGAGAAAACAGCACTTCCAACCACCATGAAATGTGGTGATAACACAGAATAGTGCTATGAGTTTGACAAAGCGAAGACAGTTGCCTCAACTTTTCAGTCGATAAGAGCATAAAGAAAATAAACATCGTATCGCCCTCTAGTTTCCATCTAAGAAATCTGAGCAATATGGTCATCAGAATTACATGCTGAGGATGATGCAACACAACTTTATCAGCATGTAAAACATGTAATCCATTTAGACAGCTTTTACACAATCCTGGAGTAATCCCATGAAGCTGAGTTGTCGGTCACACTCCTCTGATTCCATAATCGCAGGTTTGGCCTAGAGGCACACAAGAACCCTGATTTTAGCAGAACAATTGTAGTGTAAGTCTGGTTGCCTGTTCGTAACAGAGCTATGACGTGAATGCAGCTAGAGATTTAGTTTTTTTTTGCATCTGTTCTTTAATTTCTTTAGATTGGGACATGAAGTGTTGATCTTTCAGCCTACGTTTTGCGATTGGTAAGGTTGTATTGAAGGAGTTTTCTAAATTCTACCAGTATGGCAGTGATCAGAGTTTGGGTTGGTTTGTGAAAAACAATCCCAAAAATGAGGTTAATTTCAATCAACTCAACATTTAACAGGGAATGCAGTTACTTTTTCACATAAGGCAATATTGGATTGAATAGCCTTTTCCCTTCCCAAATAAAGTCATCATTTAAAAACGGCTTTTTGTATTCACTCAGCGTGTTCTGGTCTGATATTAACATTTTCCTTGATCTGAAATATTTAAGTGTCACATGAAAGGAAAAATACTGGCCACCTTACCAGGGTGTACCCTGGATGAATGGATGGATGGAATCAAAAGTTCTATCTAAAATCATATAAATTGTTTTGTGTGGCCCTATTATGCAAGTTTGCCAAAGGCTTCGTGTGCCTTTTTCTAGCGCTTTTTTCGCTCAGATCCCCAAACAGATTGTTCTCCATTCACTTTACCATGGCCTTGCAGAGTTAAATGTTTTCACCCTGGAAAACATTAGTTTCCCCATTGATCTCCTGTTTCCTGGTGTCATGCGTCATTCCTGACCAAAATAAATCATGCTGAGCAATTATGCAGCGCCGCAGGAGGTTGATGGCAAGGAATTAAAATGAAACCCCCAGAAAACCAGACAGATGACTAATGGAGTCTGAGTGAAGGAGGGTAATCAGGAGCAGCAGGAGCAACGTTCAGGGTCTAAACAGTTTCAAAGTATATAACTACATAATGACACGAACAGTTTCAGGAATTTCTAACTCCTAGCAGAATCATTTTGTACATTGCAGTTCTTCCATCTCGTATTAATAATAGGAAAGCTTACTGTTTATAATCTAAAATATAATCTGCTCTCGGTTACATGAGTCCCTTAATAAGACTGGACCATATTGCTCAGTCCTTAAACATCTCCCTCCTCTTCCTCATCCCGTGATTGTGTAACAAATGTTCCAACTTCAGAATGGAAATAATCTTTGCAACTTCAGGAAGACTGTTCTCCATTTTCGTGTCTCATCATAATAAATAGCAGGCCTGTGACTGAAGCTGTACACCGAGATAGAAATTAGCTTAGAGTGTTTTTAGGTATTTTTCTTCTGCAGAACCTCGGCTGAATCCTCAGCAGAAATAACGTTTCTGATAGCGATGTTTCAGTGGTTACAGAACAAAGCCAGCGGTTGACGGCGCTCCTCCCTTCTCCTGTAGCCAGCGGGAACATTGTTCCTCAGCTCTCTAAGCTCATAAAGAACCCGTCTGGCACCATGGTGATGGCAGTTACTGCAGCAGAGATAAGCTGTGCGGCGGCAGGCTGCCCAAGGGAAAACACTGGTGTTTATAGATGTAGAGGAAATGGAATATGAGGAAGTTTGGTCATTAGGAGCATGTTGAAGTTGAGCTGGAGGGGTGTTCAGACAGATCTGACACATCAGCCTGGAATGTGTTAGTCTGCAAGCAGGAGTTTATTATTTATGAAGGTTACTCATTCTGATCGTTGTAATTCAAGCCACATTAGAGGGGTTTCCGCCATGATTGACATATCTAAATTCCAGCGCATCTCAGTAATGTTCAAGTCCAGACATTTACTTTTTATCTGTATTTTTTCAGCCGTTTTGAGATGCATTTGCTGGTGTGCTTTGAATTACTGTACTGCTGCAGAACACAAGTGTGCTTAAGTTTAAGCTCAATATCTATCGATGACATTCTCCTTTGAAATTCTGTGATAGAAAGCAGAATTCATAGCTTCATCAATTACAATAATTTGTCTAGGTCATAGCAGCAAACCTCCTCAAGACCATCATATTACTACCAACATGTTTAATGCATAGGGCTGAATTTAATAAATTGTTAGGTTTACAGATGTAAGGGGGTAAACACCTTCCCAAATCCCTTGCTATGTTTCAATTCATAAAACATTTTCTCAAAACTCATCAAGATCTTTTGCAAATGTGAGACAGGCCTTTGTGTTCCTTATGGTCACAAGTATTTTTTGCCAGGGAACTCTCTCACTGATGCCCTTTTTCCCTCTTTCTTATTGATGAATCATTAACACTGACCCCTAGATGAGGCAAGTAAAGCAGGCAGTGTATTAGATGAGTTAACGGCAAGATTGTTGCTAAATGCAGAACTGGAAAACCTTTAGTCGAACGGCACTACTGGGAAGTTTCCCCACAGCCCCATGTTTTCTCCGTTAATAGATAATGGATCTCACTGGGGGGGGGGGGGGGGGGGGGGGCTTGATGTGTTGTTTTTAGGATCCTTAAACCTCTATGGTAAAGGTTATGTATGAGTGAAGTTTTGATTCTTCATGTCCATAAGTAATTAGGCTTGGTTGTGTTTGGAGAAACTGAACCAAGAATGATGGATGATGGTTATCCCAGTTAATGTGTGATTTAAAAAAACGGTTGAAAAGATATTTTTACTTTGAGCCAAATCAGTTTGGATAGTTTTTTTTTCTCCCAATAAAGAAAATCAATTGAAACTTCTTCTTTTTTTGCGTTAGTCAGGTTATCTTTGTCTGATATTAAATCAGTTTGAAGAGCTGAAATATTAGTGACAAAGATTCAAAAGCTAAAATAATCTGTAAACATCAAATACTTTTTACCCGTACTGTTTTTGCCTCCAACTTTCCGTTCATTAAAGTCTCGCCACATAAACTCTGATATCTGAAGCACTTGACTCTCGATTTCCTTGATTAACACATACACACACACACTGAGAGTGAGGTAAGGTAACACCATTGCTTGGCACAGAACACCTGAGAGCAGCAGCATTCTTTGAGTCCTCTGTTAGTTCTGGTTCATTAGGGATCCATAAAAAAACCTTTTTTCAGCATCAAAAGTTTGGTCGTTTGTCTACAAACACTCAGTGGTCCCAGCTGGTTCCAATGGATCTAATGGAGGTTCTATATTTATGCGCCACTGGTGGATTCATCCAGAGATGTTGAGTTGGACTGAGTTACTGGATTTTATCCTCAGGAGGAAAAAGAAAGGAAGAAAACGGGTTAGAGGATCATGGAAGAGTCGCAGCTACATCGTTTCAGAGGACAGGTATCAGGTCAACATCTGCACATGCTGAGGTTACTTCCTGAACTGCTGGAAGGTTGGGAG
Source organism: Apricaphanius iberus (assembly GCA_028564705.1). Classification (NCBI taxonomy): domain Eukaryota; kingdom Metazoa; phylum Chordata; class Actinopteri; order Cyprinodontiformes; family Aphaniidae; genus Apricaphanius; species Apricaphanius iberus. The sequence continues at coordinate 5,257,986 of JAPXFQ010001878.1, read as the reverse complement.
CCCAGAGCTTTGAATTCTAAGATTGTGCAGATTTAGTTATATCAGCTGATTTCCCTTAAAAACTAGAAATCAGTGTAAAAACCAGGATTTATTTTCTTGAAAAGTTTAGTAGGAAATTAAAATGACTCACGAGAATAATGAGTTGCCATTTACATGATTTTAACATTCCTGCAATGTCTGTAAATGTCACAGCACCCATCTGCTGATCATGCACGGATGTCATGAAGAGTCCCACAACTTATTGTGTTCGGTTCTTCCTACAATTATGTCTGTAGATTTTCAACAGGTGTCCCGTCTCAATCATTCTTCATAATATTTTTGTAAAGGACAGGTCAGGATACCCTATTTTACTCAGATATGCCTCTGGAATAAGTTCAGAATGTGGTTTTTTTTATACTTTTATTGAAAAATGTATGGTCAAAAGTGATAAAGATGTCTCCAACGTTCCTTTGTACTGACTCAAAATGGATATTAACTCTATTGAATCTTCTGCCACAAATCTACCTCTTAGATGAAAAAAGTGATTACTAGCCTCTAAAGGGATTATTTTTTTCATGCAGGTCCTTGGAGAGAGAATCCAACTTCCTTACACCTGCTCTTGGAAAGGAGGCGACATTCCTGTCCACTCCTCTTCTGCCCATCCTCTCCTCTACACCTGTTACTGTTTCAGAGACAAGCTCACGGCCAACAACGGGAGACTCCACCTCCTGCAGCGGCGTCAGCGTCAGGAAACGGCGTCGACTCGCTGCCAGTCCTGGGGGACTCCACTGGAACTCTGAAGGTCGGGAATAACTCCAAAATTTTCAATATTTTGTAGAGATTCAGAGCAATATCTGCTGATTTCATTGAAATTTAATAGAAAAGACATCACTGATGGATCTGTACTGGGAATTTTCATAATTTATCTTACTTATCAGGTTATTGTCATATTAACTTTGTCTCACAATGAAAACCAGATTTGCTGTTAGATAAGTAAAAACATTTTTAAAGCTCAGCAGATTTGGTGTTTGAAATAGGGTGATCGACTGTCCTTATTTCCAAGGACATTTCCACTTTTCACTTTCTTTTTACAGATCAAGACATATTTTTTTTTCTTAGCGCATAAAGAAGGAATACATTGAATATATTGAAATCAAAAGTATTTTTAACAAAACAAAATATTTGTTGAAGTGTTTCAGGAATTATTCAAGTGTCCTCTTTCTTTAGAAGTCAAAAATGTGTGTGCCAATAAAATATATATTGTAGTGGGTTGACATAATTTACGCTGAACCTAAGTTCAGGTTACAGAGTTCCGGTGGGAGACTATTAAGGTGGTGGAGGTTAGCCATTTTAGTGAGTTAATGTAAGTAGCTGCAGGAGTTAAGAGTCTGCCCGTTGTTTGCACAGATAAATATAAATGTCATTAAAACAACTGCCGTTGGCACCATCATTTGACACTCCACCTCCAGTCCTTTCGCACTACAATATATATATATATATATATATATATATATATATATATATATATATATATATATATATACACATACTGTGATGGACTGGCGACCTGTCCAGGGTGTACCCAGCCTCTCGCCCATTGACAGCTGGAGATAGGCACCAGCCCCCCCGCGACCCCTTGAGGGTTAAGCAGTTCAGAAAATGGATGGATGGATGGATATATATATATATATATATATATATATATATATATACATACATATACATAAATTATTATATATCACAATTTTTTAACCCAATCAAAACCATCCAAAGTATTTATTTTTCAAATGCTCCAACTGGGTTCCAAAGGTTCCATTTGCAGAGCAATGAAATGCAGCATTGTCATTTTGAACAGGGTAGGAGTCTTTCTCCTCAATCAAGAAAATTAAAATTGCATAGTCCAAATCCATTTAGAAATGTTTTGTGGATAGCTAGAAATTGAGCAGATCGTACATTGGAAAAGGACCAGGACAGTTTAGGAAACTGTGCTCAGGCTATTGTAGCTGTTTACTTTGAGCAAAGCTTCACTTCCTGTTGGAGTCACTCAGTTTTTTAGCTCCACCCTTTTGGAGAATGATAATGAGCTTCCTGGTGATCAGATTAGAGCTGCTGTCCTCATTCAGTTGAACTTATTTATCTTCCTACACCATGCATTAAATTTACCTAGTTTTATTGGGAAGTTTCCGTCCACTCATTACCTGCAGGAAATGACATTCTATTTATGTGCTTTTATTGTTTTTTATAGTTTTTTTTAATCATACATTTTCAGCACATTCAAAGACATAATGATTTTAGAGCAAGATTTATCTCCTTCCTTTCAGCCATCTGTGTCCATGATAATGTTAAACTGGTTTTATTGTGGACAGAAAAATTGGTGCTCCAGCAATTTTAATTCATGACAGGGTTGGAACGTGGTGGTTCCTGGTTATTCCTGAACACACTGAACAATTTTCAATAAACTCCTATGCTGGGATTATTGAAGCAGGCATATGCTGAAGTCTTCAACTCCATCTATACCATGAAATCAGCAAAGGGACACAAAAGTTGGTTCTGTACTTGCTCACATTTAGGATGGCAGGGCTATAGGTCTACAGTTGTTAAGAAGAGATGGATGAGCTCTAGTACTAGAAGAGAGCTTTAGGGCATTGGTACCTTCTCCTGGGCCTTGCTAAGGTTGAATAGATTATGTAGAGTCCTCTCCTAGCTGGTCTGCAGAGGCCTAGATAACTCTAGAGCTAAGACAAAGACAACAAAAGAGTCTGATGCACATCAATAGAAATAGCTCTACATATGGTCAATGGATGTGCTTCAAAGTTTATTTATATTCAATTCATTCAAACTGGAACAAGTCTTGGGAAACGGCGATTAAATCTGAGCAGTGATGCCACTTCAGGTTTCATTTCTGTAAGAATAACACACTCTGCAAAGATTAAATCCTGTTTATAATGCAGATAAATCTGTTTCTGTTTTAAAGTCTTATTTCATGCAGTGCTCACTTCAGGTAACTAATTGTGATGCTCAGCCTGATTTGATGTGTGTGTGTGTGTGTGTGTGTTTTGTGTGTGTTTTTTGTATGGGATCAAAATGATATTGGCTTGAAATGAAAATGAGAATAAATAGTGTACTGAAATTAAAAATGGGCAAATATATAATTTAATGGTATAATTGAAAAATATAATTGTAACTGAAAACACTAATTTTGAATGTGAAATAAATGATATGAACATTTCTGTATTGAAAGTGAAACAAAATTCCAAAATTCCATTATTAACCTTAATTTCATGTTATGGAGTTAAATAAGTGTTCAATAAAACGGCCTTGTGAAAAGTTTGGAAATTGTTCTGTTGTTCATTGAGCTACTGATTAAATTCATACTTTTTAAAGGGGGTTTACTCATTTATGCAGAGTACTGTATCCAGGTAGCTATAGTTGCATGGTGACCTAGGGGTTTTCAGACAATCACTTTTTAACTTATACTGTAGTCATGAGTTCAGTACCACCTAACAGTCCTGTTTTGTTTTAATTAGTTTGTTGTTGTTTTTAGCTTTGCACAAAAGTGAGCTTACATTTTTTTCATTAAATTGTTATACTGAAACAATGTTATACTAAGTAAAGCACACAGTTTAAGATACTGCTGATGGAGCTCATAAAGCTAAATGTTTGTGCAGACTATCAACTAACTGAGGGATCAGGACAATAATTAAAAGCCTATATATGTATATACAAAAGTATTTAACTATCAAGTGGATTCAAACCCATGACATCAGGATTATGAGGCAACTTCCAAAGCCATTAGGCCACCATCTGGTTTAATGTATACATTTTTTAAAACCAAACAAAGGAAGCAAACAGTGGCTCATTTAAAAGTCATATTAAAATTAACATGAAAACTAAATTAAGCTGAAAAGTGACAGTACTAAAAAAGATTGACATTTAAATAAAAGAATGAAAGTCTGAAAACTTGATTGAGAGTTAATTGTTTTAATTAATATATTTTTAGTTTCATTTAATTTTTTCACTTACAATTTTTGTTTCACTTTCAATACAGAAACTTCCACAAAATTAGTTTAAATTCAAAAATACTATTTTCAGTTACACTTTTTTTCATACCACTTTTTTTTGTGCTAATATTTTGTTTCTGGTTCATTTCAAGCTGATATCGTTCTTATCCCAAAGTTTTTGTTCGGAATGTTTGTTTAGCTTCTGACCACCAGATGGTGCTGTGTCTTTGTCATTCAGCCCAAAAGTTGTGGAGACAGGGAGGTTAGATTTAGTTACTAATCATGATGGCTTATTAGATAACATTATTATCTTTGACTGAGATGACTATGCGATCTTGGATTACTTTTGCTGCCAAGTGATACAGAAATGATGCTCAGACCCTGCAAAATAGACTAAACCAACATTACTGGCTGTATCACTTTAATTTTCACCTCTGCTCTTTCTGGGACTCTTAAACTTCACATACCTTTAATAAAACAACTCTGCAGGTTAGCTGGTGAGATTAGGAGGTGTGTGTTTTTTTTGCACTCAAGAGTCTGGTTTCCATGGTTATAGTGAGTGAATGCAAATGTAGCAGTAAACCTGAGGCTCCTGCAGGAATGAAATGCAGATGGAACATTCTTCAGAAAAGAAACATGTCACACAGTGAGGTAAAATCAGCCACCTCAGATGGAACAAACATATTTATCGTTGGAATTTGTATTTACATCCAGGTAAAGGGTCAAATTTGAATTAATTTCTGAGTAGTCAAAGGAGGTACGAAAAAGGACAATAATTAGGCGCTTTACTCAAACTTTTAACTCTTTTTTTATGTAATTTCGCTGGCTTCTTTCTTCAGTCCTTAACAAGCAGTAAATGTTTTAACTGATGTGATAAACACTCCTGATGTGTTTCAGTGATGTCTATGTATGTTGATCAGGTAGATTTCCTCCTCATCAAATATTCATATAGCCTTCCTCGCTGTTGAATCACCAGCAGCAGCTGTGAATCACCAAGATCAGCATTACAAACATGAGCCACATCACACACATGCTGTGAATCCTTAAGTTGCATCAGATAAAAGTGGGGATAGTTTGCCATTGATATTTCCTGAACCTTTTCTTTCTATCTTTCTTTCTATCTTTCTATCTTACTGATAAAATATCCCAGCTCAGAAGTACTGGTATTTGTCATTAAAATTAATGTGTAAATTGTACAGAAAAAAAGTTGATTTTGATCAGGTTCTTCAAGCTACAAGGTGTTAAAGAAACTCTATAGCTCCACCTTCTGGTTGCTGACCACCATAACTGTGAAATAGGTTTGATTTTATTTATTTATTTATTTTTATTTATTATTATTTGGGGGGGGGGGGTTCCTGAAGCATTGCAATAAATTAGAGTATAACTGAAAAAAATATTATGTTTTTAATTGTATAGAGCATAAACACTCTCTATATAGAAATTACTCATTGAATGATGCCGTCAAAATTAGAATGTTCAATTGGAACACAAAAGAAAGATACAAAAAGTGGGCTTACACCTGCATTACAGTTACTTTTTTTTTTTTAAAGGAGCTTTCAATCTGACAAATGAGTTTCATTAGCCCCAATATTCCAATTTACTGTTTAATAGGTTTCAAAGGCTTTTAGCCGCAAATCATTTTAATAAATCTTCAATATATTTATAGAATTTTGTGTATCCTCTTTTGCACAGGACTGATGGAGGCCCATGTTTGTTTGATGTCAGTCTGAGTTTATTTGCTTCTGTTACTCCACCTGCTTTAAGAGAACAGACACTGACGTTTTAGCTGTTTCAAGCCTGGGGAGCTGCATCAAATATCCATGGACTTTCATGACTACAGATCCTTCATGTAGAGTTATAATCTTTAAGCCTCTTTAGCCTTTTGAAACGACAAAATCTTTTTTAATTTGCTTAAGAACAATCTCTCAACTTTGACTATCAGAAGAAGTTGATCTCATAACAAATTTGAATCCATATTTTTAATCCATGGTGGTGTTCTTTGGTTGATTCATTAGAAAACCCCGAAATGCATTTGGTTCTGTGTGCAGAGGGACTCTCTGTAGTGGTGTCACCAAAGCAGCAGGCTTTGCCCTGGTTGCACCACCTCTTCAGGACAAGATGATTCTGGATTTCACTGGACCCCCTTGCGTCTTGGGTAGCTTCCTTCTCTGCAGCTAAATCTCTCTGCTCTCAGCAAGAGAACTGTACTTGGCATAAAGAAAAGGTGGTTGAAGTTCTTCCTCAGAATGACACTCAGCTTTGTCTGTCTTTTATTGCTTTCTGATAGCTCCACGCTGAAAGGGCTACTAAAAACAACATTATTAGCTCACGTTTTGTAGACTGGATGAGTTTGTGATGTAAAATGTAACTTCGACCTGGATCAGTTCTATCCGGTACAAACACAACAAGCTTCCTTTTGTTTAATCTCTTACCATCCTCATGCAATTTTAAAGCAGGAGCTCAGGTCGTCAGCTGCTGTGCACAACATCACTAGACCCCCCTGCACAAGTGTGTGCATGTGTGTGTCCTCACATTCACACATGCATGAATTTGAAACATAAAACCTCCTGAAGCAACAGGAGCTGCAGCTCCTGACCCATCCAGACCCCCCTTGCCTCTTTTTTAAAACTATACTGAAAATTGCTACATGTCTTTTTTATGTGAGATTGAGGAAGTTAATTTAATTCTGCATTATATTGATGCAGTGCTGGAGAAAAATCTTGAATCTTAAATCTGAAGTTGAATCTTTTTCTTTAGATGGATTTCTTCAATTCCATCTGAACATGTTTTAAGTTATTCCTAATAACTAACTTCACTTCCTGCACTTGCTTTGCCATCCAAAACAGAGGAGATTCTTTCAATATGACATCCTAAAGGAGAAACAGATTTTTATGCTTTTAAAATTACATACTTGGATATGTATTTTGCATAAATATGAAAAAGGGATTGAGAGAACCTGGCATTACTGTCTTTATCACATGTATTAGTTTTTATACATATTTGTGTGTAAATTCTAGATTATTCCTATTTTTACAGAATTTTAAAAAAGTGTTTTACTAGTTTTTTGGTGCACTCTGTGTGTGAGTGGGTGTGTGTGTGTGTGTGTGTGTGATTGTAGTGTAAAGTAACAACCAGTCTTCTCTGGTGTCCATTCTCCAGGCTCTGTGCAACGCGACTTCTGGTCACCCGATCCTCCTTCTGGATCGGCAGCAGGTGGAGCCAGAGGAACAGGACTGAGTGGGAGGAGCCTCCCTCTAGGTCAGACGGACAGAGTGACACCTGTTTGGACGGCAGGTGAGCGGATAGCTCTGAGGAAAACCTTCTCAGCCGATGATCATCTGCTGAGGCCGGCCGGTGAGGAACTGAAGCTGCTGAACCGATTGGAGAGAGGCCGAAAGAAGCTGCGCAACATCCATGTGAGTTTTTGCTTTTATTCTGAAAATATTTTAAAGGGATTTTGCATTTTAATTTTCTTATAATTTCATTTTATTATGGAAATTTTTCAGCTTTTGTTTTCATTTTTAAAAAAAAACATTATTCATCCAATTTCAGTGCTCATTTTGAAAATATTCAGTTTTCCTATTTTTCTAAGAATATTCAGTACAATAATTATGCCCTAAAATATTTACCAGTGATTTATTTTAGGTCCACAATATTAGTTTCTGCTTTTATTCTGATCATATTTCTGTTTTATTTTTTATTTTAAAAATATTCAGCCGATTTTTCACTGTGACTATAAAAAAATATTATTCTGCTAGTACTTTTTAAAGATTACATTTTTGCTCTACAAATACTACAATTTCAGTTGTTTAGCTAAAAATATGAAGAAGTCTGTATTTTAAGGGGACATGCAACAGGGCTGCATGGTGGCACAGTGGTTAGCACTGTTGCCTTGCAGTAAGAGGTTGTCGGTTCATATCCCAGCCCAGGGTCTTTCTGCATGGAGTTTGCATGTTCTCCCAGCAGGCCCAGGCATGGGTTCCCTCTGGGTACTCTGGCTTCCTCCCACAGTCCAGAAACATGACTGTCAGGTTAATTGAACAATCTAAATTGTCCTTAGCTGTGAGTCGGTGTGTATGGTTGTTTGCCCTGTCTGTCTCTATCTTGCCCTGTGATGGATTGGCACAGGCACAAGCTGCTGACAGCTGGAGATAGGCACCTTAAGGATTAAGCCGTTCAGAAAATGGATGGAGAAATAGGAGAAACCCTGCAGTCAGAAGGAAGTTTGTGTGTAATGGCAATAACTGATCTGTTTATTTTATCATGGAGAAGCACAGTTTTACTGAACAGAAGAGTTGTGGTATCAGATCTGTGACAAAAAGGCCCAACTGAGGTCTTTCTTTTAGTGCCTGACTATTCTCTAAAAAATAACATTAATTTAATTTGACACAAAAAGCTTTTTTCTGAGCTTTTCCAAAATAGAAAAATTGTCAAAGTCTAGTTTAAAATGGTCCAAAGTCCTGACAAAGCAATCTTTTAAATGGATGTTTTAAAAATCAATTATGATCTGATTATTCTTTTTTTTATCTGTAATTGTTCAATATCTGCCCCTCTTGCCTACTGTGGGCGGTGTTTCCCATTCCGAGCTTGGGTCCTCTACAGAGGCCTGGGAGCTTGAAGGTCCTCCTCAGTATCTTTGCTGTTCCAAGTACTGCAAATTTCTGGACTGAGATTTCTGAGGTTCTTCCAGGGATCTGCTGGAGCCATTCCTCGAGTTTAGGGGTCATTGCCCCAAGTGCTCTGATTACCATTGTAACTACTGTCACCTTCACCTTCCAAGCCTTCCCTAGCTCCTCTCTGAGCCCTTGGCATTTCATAAGTTTCTCATGTTCCTTCTTCTGGATGTTACCATCACTTGTTATTGTCACCTCCACCACAACAGCATTCCTCTGCTCTTTATCAACCACCACAAGGTCCAGGTGGTTCGCCATTACCATCCTGTCTGTCTGGATCTGGAAGTCCCACAGGATGTTTGCTCGGTCATTCTCCACCACCTATGGAGGTGTTTCCCACTTTGACCTTGGAATTTACAGCCCATACTTCGCACAGATGTTTCTGTAAACTATGCCAGCCACTTGGTTATGTCATTCCATGTATGCTTTCCCTGCCAGCATTTTACACCCTGCTGTTATGTGCTGGATTGTCTCGGATGACTCTTTGCACAGCCTACACCTTGGGTCTTGTCTGGTGTTGTAGATCTGGGCCTCTATCGATCTAGTGCTCAGAGCCTGCTCCTGTGCTGCAAGGATGAGGGCCCCTGTGGTTTCCTGTAGGCCAGCCCTTTCTAGCCATTGGTAGGATTTCTTGAGATCAGCCACTTCACTTATGTTCCGGTGGTACATCCCACGTAGGGGCTTGTCCTATGATGGTTCCTCCTCCAGCACCTCCTCATCTTGACATTGTCTCAGGCATTCACTAAGTACGTTATGTGTTGAAGCCTTGTCCTTGATGTACTTACGGAGCTTCGATGTTTCATCCTGGATAGTGGCTCTCACACTCATCAGTCCTCGGCCTCCTTCCTTATGCCATCCATTCAGTCTTAGGGTGCTGAATTTGGGATGGAACCTGCCATGCATAGTGAGGAGCTTTCGTGTCTTAACATCTGTTGTCTGTTTCTCATCCTTTGGCCAACTTATTATTCCCGCAGGGTATCTGATCACTGGCACGTCATAACTGTTTATTGCATTGGACTTGTTCTTTCCACTGAGGTGGCTTCTTAGGACTCGCCTCACTCATTGGAGGTATTTGGCTGTTGCTGCTTCCCTTGTTGCCTGTTCAAGGTTGCCATTTGCCTGTGGTATTCTAAGGTACTTATAACTGTCCTCAATGTCTGCTATTGTTCCCTCTGGGAGTGAGACTCCTTCAGTGTGGACTACCTTGCCTCGCTTTGTGGCCGTCCTACTACATTTGTCAAGCCCGAATGACATTGCGATGTCATTGCTGTAGATCCTGATGTTGTGGATCAGGGAATCAATGTCCTGTTCGCTCTTAGCATACAACTTGATGTCATCCATGTAGACGAGGTGGCTGATTGTAGCTCCATTCTTGAGGCGGTATCCATAACCAGTCTTGTTTATTATTTGGCTTAGAGGATTCAGACCTATGCAGAACAGAAGTGGGGACAGAGCATCACCTTGGTATATGCCACATTTGATTGACACTTGTGTAAGTGGCTTGCCATTGGCTTCAAGGGTGGTTCTCCACAACCTCATTGAATTTGCAATAAATGATTTAACAGTCCTGTTGATGTTGTACAGGTTCAAGCATTCATTTATCCAAATGTGTGGCATCGAGTCGTAGGCTTTCTTTTAACCAATCCAGGGAGTGCACATGTTGGTCTTACGGGCAACTGTTCTGTCAACCGGGAGCTGGTGTTTAGCACCTATGGTATTTCTACCAATTCCTTTCTGTGCTTTGCTCATATATTGATCCATGTGCCTGCTTATCTTAGCTGCGATGATGCCTGACATGAGTTTCTTTAGCCAGTAGGCTTAGATCAGGGCCTAGTGCTGTCCAGTTTTTCATTCCTGAGACTCTTTCTTGGATGTGTGCCGCTGTGCTCCCCTCTCAGAAAGGCCAGCCACTGAGCACTGCTGTTATTCTTATCTTCTTATCTGTCAGAAATGCTTTTAGCGTATGAACCCTCGCGGTCTCTGCGCTCATCTGGCAGCTGTCTCCTTGTCATCCCCAAAGTCAGGACACGGACTCATGGTGAGGCGTCCTTTCATTATTATGGCCCTCACCTCTGGAACAGGCTGCCAGAGGACCTCGGGGCCGCAGAGAACGTTCACGTTTTTAAGAGCAGGCTCAAGACTCACCTTTTTAGCTTAGCCTTTAACTAATTATTATTTATTAATATGTTTTTAACCGCACAGCATGTTTTACCTGATTTAATTTTTAGTTGAGCTTTTAACTGTTTATTTATCTGCTTTGCATTTTTATCTCCATCTATCTTATCGTTGTTTTACACTTATTGTTTTATACTTTATACACTTTATATTTTATAAACATTATATTTTAACTTATTTTAATCTTTCTTGCCAGTGTTTCCTCTCTGGGGGCACCCTGCATCGGGGACGGTTGTCAGCTGTGGATGCCTGGGTGCCCCCTGGGTAGCGCTTGGGTGGAGGTGGGGGCACCAGCCCTCCCTCTTCTTTGATTTGATTATGTGTTGCCTCCTTTTCACATATGCTTTTGCAGTACCTTTCAGTTTCCAGCCTTGGTGAGTCTACTCTGCTGCTATTGCCCTGCCATGTAGAGTACACCTTTGCTGGTTGGGTAGTAAACAGCCTGTTTATTCGTCTGGCTTCATTGTCTTTCGTGTACGACTTTATGCGATATGCTAAGGCTTGGAGTGTTTGGCAGTTTCGAGTGCTTCAAGTATATATTTATATATATATAAGCTCAGCTTTAATGAGTTTAATCATCTGCTGCAGTCCCATAATTCTCTCTTAGCCAGCCTGATGAACCTGGATAAGAGCCAGACAGCTATTGGAAGCCTCTCCTCTGCTAAACAGACTGCTTATGAAGACTATAGCTTTCTCACTGATCCATTTCTGATCCATCTCATCCATTTTTTCAAAAAACTAATTTTTAACAAATATAATGTGACAACTTACAGGATGTGTAGAAATCATTTTACTGTTTTTTACGAATCAGAGGAACAATAAAAAAGTCTAGCTATAACTTCTGCTCTGATTCTTTTAATTATTGTTAAAAAATCTTATTGAAACATTTAAAGGTTGAATCCACCAAAGAGCAGTTAGTAGCATGTGATATCAATTGTTTTGGTATTTTTAAATACCAGATCAGGCATACAGAACCGAATAATGAAAGGACTTGTTAACTAATGAAAGGATCACCCTGAGTGATAGCTCTTTACCCTGGAGCTACATTTACTCACTTGCCCTTTCAAACACACCCACAATCATACACTAATACAGAAATCTAGGTAAAGTGCCTTGCCATGGGAACATCAACATGTGACGTGAGGACATTGGAATTTCACCTAAAACCCTCATATTGCAAGACAATTACTCTTCCTACGGAGTCACAGTCGCCCGAACAGAAACATTAATAGAGATGATTTCAAGAAAAAAAAGAAAAATCCTATGTAATGTAAAATCCTCCTCAATACAGACCTGCACATTCCTTTCATATTTTGGTTGCTAAAACTTTTATTGTGAAAGAGCTGCAGGAAGCTTGGAAATTTCTTGATAAGGAACTACTAGATCCATCAACAGAGCAGTGGATGTGAAGGAGCTTGTGTTCCCAGCTCCAGTACGGCTTTTTCCTTTGCCAGGCGTTAATTCGATCCCGTTGGGCTGGTGATTGTCCTCAGCAGCTGTTTCCTTGTTTTGCTGCTGGTTCTTCTGAGCGCCTGCTCAACCCTGTCGAACTCTCGTTGTCAGGAGGTGACATCGTTTTGTTTGTTTGCAGCTTTAACCCTTCTCTGAGCTGAACCTGGTGAACCTCTCCAGTTACACACTCTCCGGTGACTCAACCAACCTGTTGGACTGTGGAGAGTCGCATTTATTTTAGTTTTAACATCTAAGAGAAAAAAATGAAAAAGACTGTAGAGGTTATTGAGCGTCAGATGATTCATAGAATAATTTATAAATGAAAAACTACAATTTATCATATTAAATATCACAAGCTTTACAAAAACCATATCGTGGGTACTCCACCCACCTGTTTCCAACTGATGATGATTCTCCCATTATTGATCTCTGATGTATTAACAGGAATCCATGATAATCCATCATGCCAGGAAGCTCAATATATCTCTCGCTTTTTCAACATGGTAATTTCCCATCCTCCAATGGAACTCCAGAGTTTAGTTTCTCAACCTCAAAGAGAACATTTGGGATGCAATTAAAAAAGACATTTCTGATTCTGGATTTGCAGCTGAAAAATTGTGTAGCAACCATGTTATCTTTTCATTTCACTAAGCCAAAGTCGAACACATTGCTGAATAAGGCTTGTGGTTTAACTGGGAGATACAAGCAGGTTTTAGCAAGGTGAACCCGTATATAACTGCAGTGATTAAAAAAAAGAACAGAGATAGGTGCTTTAGCTGGGATTTAATGGTGATTTTGTGGACTGATCATGAAGAATCTGCTTCCAGAAGAGTTCAGCTCTTAAACCTGGTCAGCCAAGCAGCTCCTGAAGTTACAGCATCTGTTACCGTAGTGATAAGGACAGGTTACAGGTGACTCTGAAGGTGCTCCCTGACTCAGTAAAGGCATCTGTATGTAACTGATATCCTTCACTCCAGCTTCCTAACTTCTCCTGGGTGGCATCTAGGAATTTACAGGCCACTGTAAGGCTGATTAAATGCTTTTAATTGAATTACATCATCATTTTTTCCCCTGTTATCAGCAGCATGACTTAACTTTTTCAATATATATTAGAACTATATTAGAAAGTATATGCACAGTAAACTGCATGTTGGGAAAATTAAATGTTGATTTCAATATCTTGAGGGTTTTTTCTTTTTTTTAAACCACTAAAAAATGATAGCCTTGAGGATTGGTCCCTGACTGATAAGTGCATGAAAAATACCCATAAACACTTTTCCTGTGACTTCCAGGAGGAGGCACTCTCCCTCCTCCTGTGTTACTCAAAGCTCACTCACTGATCGTATCTTCAACTACATCTTTTCCTACCTGCAGCGAACAGACCTGCTGATCTCCTTTCTTCATATAAAAATGAAAAGAAGGACTTCTGACAACCCCGCACCAACTTTTAGGTGTAATTCTTCCTGAATCAACATGGCAGCTAGTATCCTTTATCCTTTTCAAAGATACTGTCACCCAGCAGGTCCTGCTTCCTGAGCTGCATTTCCATACAGCCCAGACACTGAACTCTGTGGCTGTAGACCACAAACTCTGGGAGGCCGGCTACTCCACAGTCAATCATTTTGTTTTAAATATCAAAAAGTGCCTCTAAATGTCCTGAAAACCTCAGAGAATTTAAAGGAGGCGGAAACAGACCTGTAATTTTCTCCCGTGAGTGGAAGACAAAGTGTTTTATTTCTGAATAAATGAAAAACTGTACTGTTGTTAATGTCAGACTGAATGAAAATATATTTAAATGCACATCAATGTTATTTCAAATGATCCTGAACTATTATTCCCTTAATGGTGGGGTTGCAGTTGATTGAAACAAATTGTTGCCTGATTTGAAGGTCAGTGGAAACACCTTTGCTTGAACTATGGAGTGTTATGAATTAAAAAGAGATGAAGTGATCGAAAGGCTTTCTTTCTGCTTTCATAGTTCTGTTCGTTTTTTTTTTGTGTGGTTTTCTTCTCTTAGTCTTTCTCCAGAGTAAAGAACAGTTCAGGTCACACATATACACAGTGGAGAGAACAGGTATTTGATACACTGCTGATTTTTGAAGTTTTCCCACTTACAAAGCATGTAGAGGTCTGTAATTTGTATCAAATGGCCTCTTCAACTGTGAGGGACAGAATCTAAAACACAAATGCAGAAAATCCCAGCAAATAGTTTTTAAATAATCAATTTCCATTTTATTGCATGACATTAGTATTTGATCACCTATCAACAAGTAAGAATTTAGGCTCCCACAGACCTGTTATTTTTTGTTTTTACGAAGCCCTTCTGTCCTCCACTCATTACCTGTATTAACTGCACCTGTTTGAACTTGTTACCTGTACAAAAGACACCTCTCCAAACACTCAAACTAACCACAGCCACTCCACAATGGCCAAGATCAGAGAGCTGTGAAAGGACATCAGGGATAAAATTGTAGAGCTATACAACGCTGGGATGGTCTCCAGGACAATATGCAAGCAGCCTGGTGAGAAGGCAACAACTGTTGGTGCAATAATTAGAAAATGGAAGAAGTACAAGATGAAGGTCAATTCCCTCGGTCTGGAGCACTATGTAAGATCTGTCTTCGTGGGGGATCAATGATCATGAGAACACTGAGGGATGAGCCCAGAACTACACAGCAGGACCTGGTCAATGCTGCAGTGAAAACACCATACCAACTGTGAAGTATGGAAGTGGAAACATCATTCTTTGGGGATTATTTTCTGCAAAGGGGATGGGAAGACTGTACCATATAGATTGGATGATGGATGGGGCCATGAATCTGAATATATGAGATCTTGGCCAATAATCTCCTTCCCTCAGTAAGAGCTTGAAAATTGGTCGTCGCTGGGTTTTCCAGCGTGACAACGACCCGAAACACACAGCCAGGGTAACAAAGGAGTGGCTCAGTAGGAAGCATCTCAAGGTCCTGGAGTGGCCTAGTCAGTCTTCAGACCTGAATCCAAAGACAATCTTTGGAGAGAGCTGAAACTGCAAGTCTGTGTTGCCCAGCGTCAGCCCCAAAACCTGAACGCTCTGGAATAGATCTGTATGGAGGAGTGGGCCAAAATCCCTGCTGCAGTGTGTGCAAACCTGGTGAAAAACTACATAAAGTGTCTGATCTCTGTAATTGCAAACAAAGGTTTCTGTACCAAATATTGAGTTCTGTTTGATGTATCAAATACGTATGTCATGGAATAAAATGGTAATTATTTAAAAATCATCCAATGTGGTTTTCTGCATTTCGTTTTAGATTCTGTCTCTCACAGTTGAGTCCATTTGATACAAATTACAGATCTCTACGTGCTTTGTAAGTAGGACAACTTCAAACATCAGCAGTGTATCAAATACTTGTTCTCCCCACTATGTATGTATATATATATATATATATATATATATATATATATTCATTTATAGGGACACAATGTTAATGATTTACACAGAAACTTCCGTGCCTTGACTTGAGACTTGACTCGATACTGGAGAGTAATGCTTTAAGACTTGTAAAGCAATGTCTTTGTCCCACCTCTGCTACACAATGCTTTGGACAATAGCTGGATTTATTTGCTGATTTATTTAAAGAGACTATACATAAGTAAGTAAAAATAAATATAAATAGATTTTACTTACATAAGTTGAACTACAAATATATAAAAAATGTAAAGATACCCTCATACATGCTCCGGCAATGCTCTGGACAGTTCAATGAGCGGTTACCTCTATATGCCTCTAAATTCACTTGAATAGCAAGTGCTCGGATGAAACACGCAGATTTCCGGAGTGCTTTCCAGGGGCAGCTTAGAGTAATGACTTGTTCATGGTCAGATGTAGTAGCTTTCTTTACCTCCATCATGAACACTGAAGCTGTGGAACAAAAGGGAATTTTTGAAGAATGGATTAAGCAGAGTATAAGAAGAAAACAGCTTCAGCACTTGCAAAACTCCAGCCCAGACTGCAACGAAACGTACACAACATTTCTTTCCTGTCGTTGGACGGAAACCTGTGGTACTCCATGAGTAACCCTTGAATGTGAAGAAGATTCATCATTACATGTACAAACAGGAATCTTTCGGAAAGTATATTTAAATATATTTAAACCTACCTAGTGCTATTCCTTTGATCCATGCAACATTGTGATTACCGTGATAGACTGTGTCAAAAGCAGCAATGAGATCTAATAAAACCAGAGCAAGGACAGTTCCATTATCTGAGGCTGTGAGAAAATCGTTAGTAACTTTCACAAGTGTTGTTTAAATGCTATAATGAGCTCTAAAACCTGACAGAAACTCTTCAAACATGTCCTTACTGTTTAGATGCTTACACACATGATTAGCTACTATTTATTCAAGGATTTTAGATAACAATGGAAGATTAAAAAACAGTATGTGTATAATTTATTAAATCATGTTGATGGAGAGAGGGTTTATTAAGTAAAGGTTTACTTACAACAACCCTAAACTCCTGTGGTAAATATCTATTTACTAAGGATATATTCATTATATCTAAAATGGGGGCAGTAACTAAAAGGAGTGCTTCCTTAATTCGATCATCCATCAGACAAATAATTGGGGCGGAATTTCTAATTCAGGCTGAGCAATAGATCTGAACATTTTATCTGGCTTATACTCAAAGACATGATGTCTGCATTAACTGCGTGATTTAAAAATAAATATGAACTGATCCGTGGTTCAGTTAAGATAGAGTTCAGGCTTCTTCTGCCTCTCCTGCAGGTGTGGTATACAGGATCGATGAGGCTGTAACATGGTTTATCCAACTCATGGGATGGTTTGGAATGGAGTCACTGTTTACTGAATCTGAAGCGCTGCACGTGTTGAGTTCGGCACAGGAGGGATTTGTGTTTGTGTTCTGTTTACTCGTTTTCTCCACCGGCTCGCCATCTCTGTACACAAACACTTGCACAGTGGTGCATTAAGCAGCCGTCCTCCCACGGGGCTAATCACATCAGGGCACAAGTCAAGCAAGTCTTTCTGAACATCCATTAAGCTGCTTCTCTGCACCAAATCCTCCATGAATCACCCACTATGAAATATTAGCTCCATAAATTCAGCCTGCCATGTTATTAAGCTTAATCCCTTAAAAAAACATGAAGCGAAGCAGATGATTGGTGCCTCCCCCGCCTCCGTCGACACCCTTCCACCTCAAGAGTGTGTGTCTGCATGATATGAGAAGGCTGCATAAACAAATATAGAGAGCTGCAGTTACTCTTAGTGTTTTACTGCTGCAGACAGTACAGCTACGACCAGGAGCCACAGACCGTTCCAGAAGCTCCCTACTATGAAGGGCTTCAAGCCAGATCAGGATGCAGACTGACTGACTGGATCAGGGCTTCATCTTTTACACTCTGTTTAGATAATTAGGTCAGTTAAGAGATCCTTTAAATAGTAATAATAGATTACCTTTATTAACTAAAGGTTTTTGATAAGATTTAAGATAAATATAGTAAATCGATCAGCACAAAAAACATATGTACCCTCTCTGACTGGACCACCTTCTGTCTCTTATTTGTCTATATTACCTCAGTTTATTGAAATCATCATTAAAAGTTGATGAAAAATATATTTACAGTAGTACCACACCTAGACCCACTAACATTACAGTAATGTTTCCGTGTGTTTCAGTGTTTGATTTCACATATGCTGATGATGCATCGTTTTACAAAGCTATTTCTGCAGGAAACATTAAGCTTTCAAATCAGTCACCTCTTATCTGACATCACGGATGTGAACCAGTGAGTGTCAAGGAACGTATTTGCAGCTGAAAATATTTTTCCAATATATCTTTATAAATTGAAAATCCTGATTAGTTATTTGTTAATTTCACTGTTTTCAAACCCTTTTTAACCAAAAGCTTGATTTGAAAAATGAAAAGTAGAAAGAAGGAAAACACGGAAAATAAAATATAAAATGACGAAAAGAAAATTATAGTAACTTTATAAATGACAAGAGTGAACCTAATATGTTAGAACATAATAAATAAAAAATAATGGCATGAAAAGCTGACTGGGATATGATTGATTTGAGAGAATAAAGAAAAGAAAGATTAGGCTAGACTTTTTAATAATAAAAATGTTACACAAGTGTTAAATAAAACATTGGAAGTTTTCATTGACCCTGCATTTCTGTATTAAAAAAGTTTTTTGTTGGTTTGATGTTTTTTTATCTTAAATATCCTTTTTTTATTAGCTTTAAGTTGAAAATCATCAAAGAAAGATTTTACTCTGGAGTTTTAGTTCTTCATTCCCTACTTCTTGCCCGGCTGCACACTCAGAGTAGTCCCCCTGTCAGTCAGCTGACCACGAATCCCAGCATCCAGCTCTCCAAGGTGCCAGTAGCTGGTGCCAAGAGGCCCAGCTCAGCCTGGTCTGGATGCAGCATTCTGGCTGGGTTGTGAATACTGGCATTGCTGCAGTAATTAACCTGAAGAGAGGCCAAGGAGCCACCACAGAGCGGCCTCTGACACGCCTCAGAATAACGCCTTGTTCAAATTAGCATGATGAAGTGGAGGGTAGTCCTGGAGGTTGGGGGGGCTCAGCTGTCTGCGGTCGACCTGGATCTGTGCATGTGTGTGTGTGGGTGTGAGAACAAGGTTACATCAGTTAAAATTAGCGGTCAACCTTGACAGGCAGATTAACTTTCTGTGTTGACTGTAGAGTATTTATGCTGCTGAAGGAGGCTGTGTGAGATCGGATCAGAGTTACTCCACTGAGGAGGTATTCTTTATAATTTTGCATCAGTTTCTTAAACATTGAAAACAATCAATGAACAATTTCAACCAAAAACCCTACCAACGGCTCAATTATGTGTCAAGACACCTGTCTTGTCTTTCTTGTATTATTTTGCCATGAATTTGTTGAACATTTTAAGTTTTAGAAATTTCAAACAAGAACCTCCAAAAGCTTCTTTATTGTCCGTTTGAAGTAACCCAAAAAACGCAGTTGGAATTCTGCAGCTTTGGTCGGAAACCTGACAATGTTTTGAAGTCCAGTAAAGACAAGGCAAGGCAATTTTATTTGCACACTTTCAACAACAAGGTAGTTCAAGGGGCTTCACATTATTTGGGGATAAAGAAACAAACAGAACATATGCAATACAGCAATTTAGTGTATAAAAGCATCGAAAGTAAAACAGTAATTACGACTTAAAGGACTATATGTAGTTGAAATTTGCTAGTTTGTGAGCCATTAGCAATTATTTTTACCTCCTCACAGTGGCAGTAAATTCAATAAAAAAACATTAAAGGAAAACAATAGAAAAATGCAACATCTTAGAAAGTAAAAAAAGCAGAACAGCAATTAAGTGTAGAAAACAACAAAAACAGCAATCGAGCTTAATACACACAAAATGTTATCAGAATATGCCTGTGAATATTCTCATTCATCCAGGTCATGGTTGTCTCAAGGAAATTTCAATCGAACGCAACTGGACTTGGTGATTTGTCTTGGAAGACGTTTCACCTTTTATCCAAGAGGCTTCATCAGTTCATGCTCGCCGCTGACCAGCCTGGGACTGGTCCAACTAACTGGTGTGGAGACTCAGCTATTTAACCTCTTGGAGGGCTTTTACAAGACTGACTATGTCATTGGATCCTTTGTGCTCCACGTCTTACGACCGTCGTTAAGAAAATCTCAAGTGCGAAACAAAGTGATTTCAAACATGGTGCTTCAGTTTTAGTGCAGACTGTTTCTATTATTATTTTTTGGTGTGATTTTTTTTATTTTTAATTGCAGATTCCTTCCTTGTACTGAACTATTGGAGAGATTTCTAAAATTTATGAAGAAGGATCAACACTGAGAATATTGACCAAAGATTTACTTAAGAAATCTTCAGTTTATAAAAACATAAAAAATACATAAAAATATTGTGGCTTTAGTCAAAATTGGGTTTTTTCCATTATAATATTACCACTGTCATGCATCACTCTGTGGATCAAATAGCTCTAGTTTGTTCTCATCAACATGGTCATTTGATCCAAGTAGTCTTTTAAAGGATCATAATAAATCCAGATTGCTGGCGTTCTCTGCGTTTTGCACTGAAATTCAGCGGTTTTCTCAGCAGTGCACTGAGTTCAAGGCGGATTATTGTGTTCTCATGGTGAACTCAGTGTTTGGTGGGTTAAGTGGCTAGAGGAGCCTGTGTGTGTTCTCAGATTAAGTCTGCTCCTCTGAACAGAAGTCCCTCTGTGGACACAATTGGCCCCTGAGGGCCTAAGATGTACCAGGGGACCTCTGGTTTATATGACTTACCTGGTTTAGAAACACAGAGAAGTGTTTTTATCACAAAGTTTAGAGCAATCTTTTTTTAATCCCTCTTTTTTTTCAGAATTTCATAATAAGCTTTTTTTTAATCTTTATTTTATTTCAAAGCAATCCGATTCATTTATGTAAATACTGGTGATTGGTCTAAGTGGGCATTATATTCTGAAAGATGCAGAACAAAGAACTTGGGGATGCTCCAAAGTTTGCTAAAAGTTTCGAGAAATATTCTGCCGACTCCCCTGATGAAAGTGGATGTTTTTGAACAATGTTTGACATCTGCTCTAACAGTCAACAATTCAGAAAGCACCTACAGTTAAACTTGCAGATAGTGGTGTGATGAAGGCATTATTTTTTTCTCTCTACTAGATCATGTTAAAGGACAATGTCTAGCCATTATTTTTTGATGACAAGAGTTATGCAGCAGGACAGACACAAAAGGCACAACCAGATCCATCAAATGGCTTTGAAATGAACAAAATAAAGATTTTTGATATTTATGTAGGATTGAAACGTTGTAACATGACCTTAAAGATACCAGTCATCCAGGGAAATTTCTTAAATATTGCCAAATTTAAAGAAATTATGTAAAAATACTGGATTAAAATTCCCCCACACTAATGTATATTATCACAAATTCTCCATAGCAGTTTGTTTTACCTAGCATGTCACAACCAGATAGTACGTTTGTGGTCCAATGACTTTTTCGCAATGAACCACATTTCATTAGCAAGGACCACACTTACAGATATTTCGTTGCAATGTTTATTGAAGGAAGGGAGTGGAGTGTTGAAGTGTCTGGGAAGATACTTCAATGAAGGCTTGGGATGAAGATTCAGTGTGTGGGTGCAGACTTCTGGAATTAATCTTTTTCATCGAGCCTGCTCAGGATGCCCCAGACAAACCTGAAAAGAAAGAGACATTAGAAGAGGCTAGGACTATGACTAAGTTAAAATGAGAGGGAGATGATGAAGGAATGAAGAGATGATGGAGGCGTCAAGGGGATAAAAAGATAAGGGAAGGTTCAAAGAGATGGAAGAAGTGTCAAAGGGATGAGGGGAAGAGGGAAGGTTCAAAGGGATGAGGGAAGGTTTTAAGGGATAACAAGAAGTGTCTGAGGGATGAGGGAAGGTTCAAAGGGATAACCCGAAGTGTCGAAGAGATGAGGGGATGAGGGAAGGGTTGAAGGGGATGAGGGAAGGATCGAAGGGATGAGGGAAGGGTCGAAGGGATGAGGGAAGGGTCGAAGGGATAACGGAAATGTCGGAGGGATGGGTCGAAGGGATGAGGGGTTGAGGGAAGGTTCGAAGGGATGAGGGAAGGTTTGAAGGGATAACAGAAGTGTCGGAGGAATGAGGGAAGGGTAGAAGGGATGAGGGGATGAGAGAAGGGTCGAAGGGATGAGGGAAGGTTTGAAGGGATGACCAAAGTGTCGGAGAGATGAGGGGATGAGGGAAGGGTCGAAGGGATGAGGCCATGAGGGAAGGTTCGAAGGGATGAGGGAAGGTTTGAAGGGATAACAGAGGTGTCGGAGGGATGAAGGAAGGGTCGAAGGGATGAGGGGATGAGGGAAGGTTCGAAGGGATGACAGAAGTGTCGAAGAGATGAGGGGATGAGGGAAGGTTCGAAGGGATTACAGAAGTGTCGAAGGGATGACAGAAGTGTCGAACGGATGAGAGAGGGGTCAAAGGGATGAAGAGGTGAAGCCAGATAGAGGGTCGAGAAGGTAGGAGTGCAAAAAACGATTGCAACAGATGCTGAGCGCTAGACAAGCTGAGTTAAGATGGACTGTAGAGTAATTATAGATGCGAACGAGGTGTGAAACACCAGGTGAAACGATTTATTAGTAGATTCCTGAGTGAGAGATGGATTCAGGATGTGGTTCTGTTCCCCAACTTAAGTTAACACATTAACTCCATTTGTTTGGATATTTCTGGTTACCTTATTGAATGATTTGAAAAAAGATTTTTGTGTTCATTGAGATTATCCTTTTTCTGATATTATTTTTAATGATTAAGGTCAACACATTCTCTTCATGGATTTGACATTTGCTTTTAAAAGTTACCTAAAAAAACTCTACATGATGAAGAAGGCGTCCTAACACAGTTCCTTGTGGAATTTTTGGTTTTATGGGACCAATGCCAAGTTTCTAGTTTTTCTCTTTCTGATTATTTTAACCGGTTCTCATTGTTACATTTTTGGCACTTATTGGGAATGTTTAAGAATCATTAGATTCTTTCCATTAGGTCATTTCGTTTCAGATCTTTATCGTCGCCGAGCAGCGAATTTATTTTAAAGCCACAAGTAAAGACGCAATAGGTCTTCAGTTAATTTGTGGTTTTCAAATTATTTGCCCTGTGACTGAAATTGTAATGTTAAAAGTAGACCTACTCTAAAAAAAAAACATTGTCAATTTTATGTAATGAAATAAAAGGGAAATGTAAATCCATGGCGATCATAAAATTAAAGAGGGTTTGGCATGTTTGCCTTATTAACCAAATTCTTTTTGTAATTGGTTTTGGATTTTATTTGGGGGGGGGGGAGTAATACAAAAAATGCAGTCATTTCTCAGAAATGAGAACAAGATTTGGTACAGTCTGTCTTTGATGGTGTAATTAGCCAAGTTTTATACATAAATTAAAAGCAGACTTTTTTGCACCAAAGCCGGCTTTAGAGTAAAGGCCTCTGAATAAATGTGGTCCTATTTACTACAAAATGAAGAAGGAAGCAAAATGTTAGGGTATTAAAAGATGAATGCCTTCCATTTCATATGCCATTTTTAATTGGGTGCGGATTTTAATTTGTCATAATTTTGCCCCAATGAAGAATACAGATTGTCCTCTGAATTTACCACCAACACTAGAGGGGATGTATTATAGGTGTGCCCATATCTTGCAATGCATAACCTTAAAACAAGAATTCACAAGCGACCTGACGTAGTTTAGCCACAAATATTCATTTCATTAAATAGTTTAAACAACAATTAGATATTTACCCTTGGCTCTTTAACATGGATATGACAATGACTATCATGCTCCCAACTGTGGGGTGTATTTTGTTAAAATTAAATGCAAACAATTACTACTTAAAATAGAAAAAATAACACTAAAACACAGTGTTTTGAAATTTGTTTTCAGTTATGATGAAATGTGTTAGTGGTCTCGCAGCTTTGTGCAACCCTGCATTGCGACTGATTATTTTGATCTGTTTTCTCCGCAGAGCCTAGGAACACCAGGGCGATACGACAGCAGGAAAAAGTGAGTCCCATCTCCTCTCAGTCTGCCTTCCTATGTCTGACTCCTTTAGCATCTAATTTCTGCTTGGTTTTTCATTTTACTGTTTCAAAAAACAGCCCACAGCCCTGAAGTAATATGTCCTGATTTAATAAAACAGGACTGATCACCTCTGCTGTTTTTTTTTGTTTGTTTTGTTTTTTTATGGAAGAGCCCACAAACCAGATTATTTCACTGTTCTTATTGCCTCCCGTCTTCACTGCCTGAAACCAAAGAGAGTAGATATTTTTAACTAAAGATTTTAACTAAATATTTTGAGAAAGTTTCTTAAAGCTTTACTGGTTGACTGTTGAGCAACATCAACTTATCCAATTGTCGTATATATATGTTTTTAAGTTATATTCTTATATTGGATTTAATACAGGTAGGATTCACCCAGACACATTGTTTTTTAAAGCAACCTTTTATAAAATAAGTTTAACCTAATATCCTCTACCTTAAAAAATACACATAATACCAAATATATATTTTTGACTATTTTTGAGGAACATAAGTTTGAACACCCTGCAATTTAAAAGTTCACCCAGTTATGGAGGGGTCTGAAATTGACATTGTAGGTATATTTGCACTCTGAGAGACAGCATTTAAGAAAAGTTCAGGAATCACAATGTATGGAATGTCTGTATTGTATTGCTGCACATAAGTATTTGAACACTTGAGCAAATCAGCATGAATATTTAGTATAGAAGCCCTCCAATGCAATGACAGAGGTCAAACATTTTGTGTAGTTCTTGACCAGATTTGCACACACTGCGACAGAGATTTTGGCCCATTCCTCCACACAGATCTTGTCTACATCTGTCAGGTTTCAGGGTTGTTGGTGAGCACAGAGTTTCAGTTCCCTCCAAATATCTTCTATTGTATTTAGGTCTAGAGACTAGCTTGGCCTCTCCAGAACCTTTATATGCTTCTTACAAAGCCACTCCTTGGTTATCCTGCTATGTGCTTTAGGTCATAGTCATGTGGAAGACCAAGCCTTGACCCATCTTCAATCCTCTGACTAAGGGGAAGAGGTTTTTGCTCAAAATCTCACAATACATGGCCCATTCATCCTCTCCTTAATACTGTTTAGACGTCCCTTTGCAGAAAAGAACTCCCAAAACATGATGCTTCCACTGGGCTGATATTTCACCTTTCTTATCAGTGATACCCCAACAGGTGAGATCTTGCATGGAGCCCCAGTCTGGGGAAGAGTCAATGTCATGATTAGCCTCTTCCATTTTCTAATACTTGCTCCAACAGTTGATCTGTTTTCACTTAGCTGTTTGGCAATAGCCCTAAAGTCCTTTCCAGCCTTGTAGAGGTCCACAGTTGGAGTCTGACTGACTGTAGGATGACATGTGTCTTTAACAAGCTCAACCAGGTGCTACTCGCTTAGCAATAAAATACAAATAAATTCTTTAATAATAAATGTGATTTCCTGAAGATCCTTCTGGAGGATGTCAGATGAGAAAAAGGATGTCTTCCTGCATAGATCGTACCAGTCAGTTTAAGTATGGTCCCCTGATACACAAGGAAAACCCTTCGGAACCCGAGAGCAATTAAAAATGTGGATGGTCACGTTATATTCACAGCCTCACCTTACAGCGTCGTGTGCATCATTGTAATCCACCTCCTGAGAAATCATTCTCTGACAAATGTTCAACATAGGAATGAAAGCTGCGATTTAATGCGTTTTTTTTGTTTTTGTTTTTACACAATAATTGTTATATAATTAATTAATCGGAATTAACGCATTAAAGTCCCATGTATATATGGAACAAAGTTTCAGTAATCCTGAAAGGAAAGTACTTGGTGACTGCTGTGTCTCCGTATTTGACCCATCCATCAGTCTTTATAATGAACCTTTCTTTATAATATATATTTCATATATCTTTTCAAATTTTACCTTAATGTCTTTCCTTTAAACCTAATAATAAAAAAGTAAAAGCTCATGCCATAACCAGAAAAGCCCCTTGTTTACTTGCTGCTATTGTGTCTCAGGATGCAGCACAACAATGAAATACATAACCAGCATTCTGGATCATCTGCAGCTGTCTGGTGGATTTTTTAGGTAGACCTGTGAGGACACTGTTGCAATAATCAATCTGAATAAAGATAAACACTTGGATGAGGTTTTTAAGGTCCCTTTGCAACATGAGTCTTTTAATCCTAGAAATGTTCTTCAGGTGACAGAAGGCTGACTTTGTGATTGCCTTAGTGTGACCCTGAGGTTTTTGGTCTGAGTTCATTACTAAACCTAGATTTTGGGCTTGATCAGTAGTTTCTAGTTGTATTAAATGAAGCCGTGTGCTGACAGCAATCAGTTCTTTTTAGGTCCAAAGAAGTTAATTCAGTTTTGTTTTTATTCAGTTGGAGAAGCTTATGGGACATCCAGCAATTGATTTGCCCAATGCATCCACTTAGGGTTTGGATGGGTTCAAAGCCACCTGGTGACGTTGTAATGTACAGC
The DNA here is from genome assembly GCA_028564705.1 of Apricaphanius iberus. Taxonomy (NCBI): domain Eukaryota; kingdom Metazoa; phylum Chordata; class Actinopteri; order Cyprinodontiformes; family Aphaniidae; genus Apricaphanius; species Apricaphanius iberus. The sequence goes on along the minus strand of JAPXFQ010001878.1, from coordinate 5,231,652 downwards.
TGAGGGCCATCTGCATAGATATGACAACTAATATTAGTGTTCATTATAATCTGGCCTAGCAGGAGCCTGTAGGTATTAAATAGTAAGCGCCACAAGATTGAGCCCTGGGGAACCAAACATTGAGCTGATGGAGAACCGCATATTGACATTCTGCAAGTAATGCTGAATAATCTAGCCCTAGTTTGAAATGTTTTACGGTGCTTACACACTGAACGCAATAGACATGACCAGAGAGTCCGGTTTACATGTAAAGTCAATGGAAGAGTGCGGTGAAGCACGATTTGGGACCCCACGACAAATCAGAAGCAGATTTGCATCGCGAAAAAGGTTTTCTGATTTGTGCGACCAAGTAGTATGGCTGGTGCATTTCAGGTGCGACCGAAAATGCGTGCTGCATTTTATGTCTGCCGCAAGAGGTTCGAGAAATCTCAACTAGAGCTTCAATAAGCACCGTGGCAACCAATCAGCTGACGGGTGTCAGTGATGCTGTGACTGAGTGAAGGGAGTCACAGCATCAGCAGGACATTTAAACTGATAAACACCGTGGCTAATCACCCTGAGCTACATGACACCAGCTTTTTTCTTTACAGAGACACGAATAAAAAATAAACATAAGGAGGTTAAACTATTTAGACAGGAATGCTTTTAAGAGGTTTGTGGGTGGCTCTTAAAAGTCCCAGGCCTGGTAAATCCTCCATCAACGCACGTCCCGCACTGCTAACATATAAACTTTTACTAACAGTAGGTAAAAATGGACAGCCGCTCAGATTGGTAGTTGGTGTGTTGGTGGGCAAAGCTTGGACCTTCGCGGCACAAACTGGGCGAGGAGCCGGGTGTCTATTGAGCTCAACTGGTAGCTCGGAGACCATAGTGCACTCACACATGCTGGGCTCGATGGAGATGGTGCTCAGCTCCCAGGTTCTGGATCCTTCTGGAATCCTTCTGCTCGACTGGCTCTACCCCTGCAGGAGCAGCCCTGACATTTAACGTGGTCAGTTCATAGACCAGAGTCCACTGGGAGCTCCTGGAGGGTCGGGAGAAGGGGCAGGAAGGAGGAGGAGGCCAGCGGAGCAGCCCCGGTCAGGATCCTTCCACATTTCCGCTTCGTGTGTGAAAATGGCATATTTTAAAGGAAACCTGGAATCTAGTTTTCCACCATTTTCACTTGGCTCGTAGACACTCCCTTTTTTCAATACGTACCAGTGGGTTGTTACTCCATGAAGACTTCATTTAACCCAAGACCACTTTAAACTTAGTTTGAGCCGTGGTGCCAATAACGCATGAAATTTTACAGAGAACTTTATCAACCAGTTTCTTGAACTGAACTGTATTATAGAATGAGGCGATGAGGATGAGATTGAAGAGTAAATTTGTTTACAGGTTTCAACTGAACTGTCACCAAGAAGACTTTTTTCTCTTTTACAGTTATCTCACTGTGGCTAGATAGTTTAGTAGATGGTATTTTCAAATGCGGAAATGGTCAGATAATGCAATATCAATTACTAAGATGTTTGAGATATTTAAACCTTTGCTAATAACTAAGTCCAGAGTGTGTCCTTGCTTGTGTGTTGGTTGTTTGGCATGCTGGCTAAGGCCAAAGTTATGAAGAGTATAATCATTTTTGTTTATCTGTCTTGAGGTTTGTCAGTATAGATATTGAAATCCACAACGATGTATTGGTCATATTTGTTACATATTACGTAAAGAAGGTCATTTAAATCATTACAGATATTCGAGTTTAGTTTTGGGGTACTATATCAACTTAAAATAAATGTTTGTTAGGCTCTTTTATCCTGATAACTTGTTATTCAAGATAAAAATGCTACCTTTTTAAAGTTCAGTGAGTTATGAAAAAGTTTTGCTACCCCTCCACCTTGTCTTTGTTTCCTGCTCTATAATTTGATTGAGTACACTCTATCACTGCAGATGATTCACTATTACGGTTTAACCAGGTTCCTGATAGAAACAGAGCATCTAGATTGTGCTCAGTGATTGAGTCATAAATTACAAATGACTTGCTGAAAAGGACCTGATGTTTAATAATGGTAATATAAGATGTTTTGTGATGATCAGCAGATTCTTCTGAAAGGTGATAAATTGTCAGATTTGGTTGAACACAGCAGTGTTTAGCTTTATATTAATGGATCCTCTTGTTTATAAGCACCAAATATTACTTTCATGGTGGCCAGGCACATCCTGGTGGAGGATGGGTCTATAGTTAATGTCCGGTTACCTTAAATATAAGGTTCTTTGTTGATGTCGTCAGGAATGACGAGAAAGGACACGAGGCTGATGAGAAGAAGTAAAGAGGGAGAAAGTAGGGTGAGACACAGCAAAGGAAGCAGTATGATCCATTGTGGAGTGAGAGGAGGTGAAGTTTTTAAAAACATAGTAGGAATGAGGGTAAAGTGTGACTGAGATTGGAGACGGGTGCTGACAATAATTAGACAGGGAGTGAGCAAGATTGAGTGCTAATGGCTCTGACAATGGGAGCCAGCAAAAGAGTTGGTCCACTTGGGGGTTTATAACCAATGAATGTGGAATGAAGTGTAGCTTATCCATAAATATGGAAAATAAATAAAGGAATAATATCAACCTTATTTTAGAAGTAATAACTTAATTATTTTACCTGGCTACATATAAATAATGTAGCTCGGAAGCATTTTTGTGGTTTTATGCTGGAATAAGTTTAGATTTTAAATTAGTATGGACCAGTTGTACTTTGTCCTACTACATCAAACACAAGTTGACTCCATCATAATTTCCATTCAGCTATGACGGGTGTTATAGACATCATTGAGTCATGTTGCAAAGAAAACCACGAATTGAATCGGCTGCAGCAGATCAGCATTAAATCAAATACCTGCGCTGAATCAAGTGGATTTAATGTAATGATTCCAAAACCAGAACATTCTCTGCTTCCTCTACTGCTAGTCCTTCTTTGTAATTCCATAAATGCTGGTTTCCACGGAGAGAACAGCACATCAAACTTCTCCTCGTGGGGTTTGTCAAGTCTAAGCGTGCACTTTAAAGCTTGCACACACTCAGACATTTAGGGGCCCGAGGTAGCTATTAACAATAATGGCCTCCGGCTACTGGTTACCTTGGCAACGGAGGCGAGGAAACAAAGGCATGTTTGGAGGAGCTGATGAGTCGCAGAGAGTTCACATCTGTCTCATGTGAGGTCCAAAGATGCTGTGTGTGTTAACATCAGATCATCTGCAGATGATTATGGATGTAACTGCTGATGCTCCAACTTGCAGATAAATGTGATATTATTCCAACTTGATCTGACAGAGGGAGCTGAAAATGCTCACCTTTTTTTTATTGAGAAAAATAATTCAATTTAGGGTGTTTTGATTAGTTTTTCTTGAGACATGTGGTGCATTTAGAAGAAAAAAAAGCTTTATTCAGCCATGCAGCAAGATTCATTGTTTGTTTTGCTCTTTTATTACAGCTCTTAAAGATGGAAGAAAAAGCTAATTTTGGGCTGTGATCTCTGTATTTTGATAAAGGTCAAATGTTAGTCATGACAGTGTTACAGTCACATACACATAATCAAACAGTTTGTAATGTTCTTCTTAGATGACAGTTTGCATCCTTGCCCTTCAATCTGCAAATAAGAACATAGGTTTCATAGTTAATTTATCATATGAGCGAAAAACCAGGCATACCTCCGACAAGACAGGACCAAACCAAACCATACATCCTGACCAGATAGCCAAAGAATCTCCCAGAAAAGAGGATATACCGAATTCTGGGTTTCCCAGTCAGACCTCAGAATGAAGGCAACCAGGAGTCATCTGGATCAGATGAATGACCTCAACTGAATCATTTTGATGTATTGAATCTTCAGGTTTAGTCTGATATCTCACTGAATAATGGAGCTCTTCTTATTATTTCTAATCTAGAGCCCAGTTATCAAACTGAGGATTTATGTTTCAGTTTCTTCTCTCCAGGGTATTGCTATTTTATAAATAATGATTCTTTGACCCTGCTTACAATGCACAGGGAATATACCGGACAATTATATGCACATGCTATAGTTTCATTCACCTGTTCTGAGATTTTGATGCAGGACAAGTGAAGACTTATCAAAGTGCCTGAAACATAATATCTCAGATTCGTCATCAGTTTTTTCTGACATAGGAAATAATTTTTAGTGAGGAATAAAACTAGTCTGTGGTTGTACTTAGGGTTGGTTCAAACATGTTTAGCTGCAAATACAAAAGTTTTAAAGACACTCTCTGTAACTTTTTACAGATATTTGCCCTATTTCGCCCTCTCATGGCTTGCGGTGTAACGTCACTGTCAAAAAATCTCTGTGGAGCGCATCTGAACAACTGTACTGATGGTTTTACAAGCTCGCCAGCCAAATACAACAAAACATCCAACTTACATCATCTCAGTTGGTAAACAGTCAAACAGTTTCCCTGGCACTGTATTACATTGTCATGCCAGAATAAGCCCGTAAAAAGCATTTATTACTTACCAATCCAGTAGCAACATGGCTAGTTCAGCATCAAAACATCCTGCTGTATATCCAACGCCTCATTCACTGCGGCTGAACACACAAAACTGAAAAGTTGTAACATTGGGTTTTAGAAGCTAATCCTATTTTGACTTAAACTGAGCAGTAGTTTGACAGAAAAGATCTTTCACATTAGTGAAGGGAAGGAAGTGTCTTCTGACCTGTTTCATCTCCTGTCTTGCTGCTCTTTGAGGCAGCAAGAGGAACCGTGGGAGGTGTGCTGTTAACGAGGGGAAGAACCAGGTCATGAGCTTAGAAGCCGGCTTAGCTTCAGTGTCCAGCTCTGTGGCTCTACATGCTGCAACTTTCTTTACCCCTTATTCAGACAGAAGGGATGTGCCCTGCCGAAGTGAATCAGAGGTTAACAAGCCTGCTCCAGCAGTGAAGCTATGTCAGCTTTTAGCTTGGGAAGTGAGCTGCAAGTTTCTTTTCTTCCCTTCTTCTGATGTCTGCTTTGGTTGCTTTGGTGGATCTGTGATGGCTCTAGTCCTCAAGTGTCAAAACCGATGGTTTCTTTATATCATTAGGTAGCATAGTGCCATAAAGCTAAACTCAGTCAGTATATCTGGGCAGGCGGGCCACGGGTCAAAAGTTCTATTGTGAGGTTTTCAGCAGCAGGACCCTGCCAAGTACAGACAGCTGTGAATATAAATATCATAAGTTGTGTTCTGTCGTCAAAACGTTTCGAAAACCATGTTTTCATGGTGTTAAAGTTAGGGAGTAGGTCTTTAATGGTGGACCAACTGGAATTTGAATGACACTAGTATTACCACACGATTGCCACAAAGATGGACGTATGACTGAAGATCACGCCTTGGCGCAACAGAGGGTGATGTCATGATGACATGTTGAATGTGCACTGAACCCCAGCCCGCAACAGTATATAAAAAGTAAGTAAACATGGGGAGTTTATTTTGCATTTGTCAGCTGCATCAGCTTAGATGTCAAACTGGAGTGATGCACAGGCCTGGGATCATCTGACCTTTGAAGGTGAAGACCAGATTGCCAGACAGTTAACAGGGACCATGAAGTTGGCTAAAAGTTGGCTAACTTTTGGAGCCACTCACAAAAAAAACTTAAGGATCAGCGCTTCAATTGGGATAAAAAGCAAGTAATGTCAAGGCTATTTTGTCTCTTTTACCACAGACCACAGGTTTATACACCACCCTGCACCTGACAGCTCGGACACTACCCCCTTAAGCCTGTCATTGTGTAATCACCTGTTCGCGTCACATTGCCGCCACAGGCTGACCAATAATGAATAACCAAAAGCATTGATGTTGGCACTGAAGGCAGCGTCGTTCTTTGAAACAGGCATCTGAGTTACAATGCGATAGACTTACCCATTGGTTGCTGGAGATGATGGCTGCATCTCTGCTGTGGAGGCTGTAACAGTTATCAAAAATCTACAGAGCATTTTTAAATTAAGTAGTATTATCCCTTATTGAAATAAACTTGTTTCAGATTAGATTTAACTTTAGAGCAGAAACAACAATTGAAATACTGAAACACATCCAAAATGTCTGCAGCTGAATGCTTTCTGTCAAAAGGTATTTTGATCTAAACTGGTACAAAATGCCGTGTCCTTGCTTGACATGGTTAATTTGATATCCACATTAATCACCCCAAAGATAAAAAAAAAAATTCACCTGGTCTCATGAACATTGCAAAAGCTTTAAGATAAATTTAGATCCTTATATTTAACCCAATCCTCTAGTTTTCTGTGAAGTTAGATGCCTTTCTGAGATCAACAGGCATCATTGCTTTGGTCTGAGGCAAATCTGTTAAGGTTGTATAAAAAGGTGTGTGAGGACATTCACAAAGAGCCTGAAAGAAGCTCACACATCTCGCATGGGCAAAAGCGCAGCGGGAACAATGAGCAGCATCAGTCGTGACTGGATGTTTTGAATCACACGTTCATTAAAGCATCGTTCAGTCCTTGTTTCGTACAGAACTCCCACTCTCTCTGCAGCTTTCATCCCTCCATTCCTCCCCTCTTGTTCTCCTCCTCAGACTGCTGCAGCTCTTTACAATAAACCTGCTGCTTTTGCCTGTTAATTTGCCATCTGACTTCATAAGAGGATCACCAGAAATATTACTGGTGTATGCTTGTGTCTCAGCTACTGAAGTCTCATGCTTAAAATCTAATGGAAACAAACATTTTATTAATTTTTGTAATGCATGTCAATAATTGGTTCTTTCTAAAGCTGAAAAATAATGTAAATTCCTAAAATCTACTGTGTGGAGCTTTGCCTTCTTGTTGCCGCAAAAAATCTGAAAACTTGTTCATCTTGGCACTTGAGTCATGTTCCTTACAGTCACAGTGAGGATGAGAGTGATGATGTGACACATTTATGGAGAAAAAGCTTCTAACTGCAGCCCATGTACCAGTTTGTCCTGCAGCCTAGTTTGAATTATACCTGCTGTTTCAGGTAATGCACTACAGTTCAACCATCTGTTTGAAAATTGAGCTCCAAATCAGCTGCTGGCAGTGTTAAGACAAACATATGTGAGATTGTAGAAATCTTTAGCTGTTTAAAGATTGAATGTAATGTTACCATGTCTTTACCTAAAATAGAAGGGATGCAAATTTCAAACTTTAAGGAACGTCTTTGTTAAAAATTATAAAGTTGTACTGACCTCAAACTAAATCCTATTTTCTATCAAATGCCTCTTTTTTCACAAACCTTTTTTATACTAAAGTATTTCAAAATATATTTAAATCTGATTTTTTCATGCTGACATGGCCTTAAACCTGTCCTAATACAATAAATAGAAAACCACTAAGATATTTTACTGAAAAGAGAAAAAATGTATTCCGTCCTGCTTTAAAAACTGATAAGAGATCCTTTGTTTGCTTGCTCTTGAAAATAAAATTTCAGAAATTTAATAACAGAATAGTATTATTGATTTGAACAGAGCAGGCAGCTGGAAGATTTGGTTTTTCAGCAGCTTTAACGGATTCACATGATCTTCTGGTAATGTTGTTTGATGCATCTCGACAATTAAAATATTATGATTTTACAAACAGGATATTGTATTGTATGTCTACATGTCCACTGAAGCAGGGAGGAAAATACAAACAGCAAATCCGCGGGTAAATGTGCAGAATAATTATCTGGTGCATGTCAAATAAAGGAGCTGCAGAAGTTCCTTATTATTGACACATATGACAAAGTTGAATTAGCTTCACTCCACCCTGTATCCTTAAGTCCCTGTAACATCAAACAAGTCTTAGTTTTAAGCTCTTCAACACCGCTTCTGCGCAGAAATCAACAAGAGCAAAAGTTCAGCAAAAGTCAAACAAAAGAATAATGCACTGGAACTCCAGAAGTTCCAAACATCATGACCGGCAACTTCGTGACTTGAAATGCTATGAGTTTGTGTTACCTGCTGCGACTCTAATGCAGCTTCTGAAATTAGGCTGCTGCTTGAGTCAAACAACATATGCATTAAACAAAATGGTTTGTTTAAAAAAATCTAAAGGTTTTTCTGAGGATGAGGAGGAAGATGAACCACAAATTGAGAGTTGGACCTCGTGACTCGCACCAGTTCAGATGTTTGAGTTCTGGACGCCTGGCATATGAGGGTACCTGGGAGAGGATTATTTGCAAAAATAATAAAACATGGCTGCAATTTCAACCTGGAAGGCACATAAGCAGGTGTTGATGTTTGAATATCTCACGGGGGAATAAAGTGACTCAATTGGTTTCTAACTGGCTCAGAAGAATTGAGACTCAGCCAGTAGGTCATCATCACCATCATCAGCAGCTATAATGAATTCATTCAGCTCTATCAAATGACGGTACGTTCTAGATTCCAGCAGCTCCGAGCGGCAGGAAGCCAGGGATGAAGCATCTCTGTGATTGATGCAAGTCATTTCCTAGCTGTCACCCTCCCTCCGAGTAAAACTCCTACTCACTCGTAAACTCCTCCACATACACACACGCTCGCTTCATTAAAGCCGTGTGTTCCCGGCTGAACTACAGAGTCGTGACAACGAGAAAGCCTGATCGGATCAAACAAACAGACGAGAGGAGCTGAAGAGCAGCGATACACTCTCTTAGTCATTGTGTGTTTGTGTGTGTGTGTGTGTGTGTGTGTGTGTGTTGCTGGAGAGCTGCTCGACCAGCGAACGCACAGTGACTAACGTAGTCGGATCACTACACACTGACAGAAAACAACACATTGTTCTCAGGGTATCTGTTTAAAATAATTAAACTCCCATCTCTTCCAGGATCTGTCCATTTCAATCTCGTATCATAACTCCACTGAAACTTAAATCAGGTTAAGGGATCTCATAAATTTAACTCAATACTGTCAAGCTGCAGAGAGAAGCAAAAGCGGTTTTCCATTTCGTCCATTCCTTCAAAGCTATCTCACTGGTCGAGATTCAAAACCTGTTACATATGATTGACTAAAATTTGACCATAAAAAGCAGAGTCACCCAAGGTGAATGAGTCTCCTCTTTGGAGATCCCCCAACAGCAAACCAAATCATGGTCTCATAAAGTTGAACCATATTTACTTTTGTCTCATGAAAATTACATTTAATATAAACATACTTTAGTTCAAATATTTCTTATTGTTTGTAGTTGTCAACTATTTTACTGATAGTTTTTAAATGTGTGCTAAATGAGGTGTTTGTGTAGATTTGGTGTTTTGGATTTTTCATCCAATATGGCGCATCACGGACAAATATTTTTGATCTGGTTCTCATATGTTCAGAAAACAGTTCTTCTGTGTTGGATCTGAATCAGATGTAGTTTAGAAAATCCATGTTGTCATAAACAAAGCCAGACTTGCTGAACATTACAGCATCCTGCTGCTTGACCTGCTAAGACATCCACACTTTGGATGACTGTCTGCTTCCTTAATCTTCCTTAATATTTTTGTCTTGTTATGAATATTCTTTATTTATAGAGGAATGGTAGTGTAATTTGGGAACAATGTTGTTGCCCTTCCCATGCTGATGGACAGGAACAGCAGCTTCTCTTCTGCTGTTACTGATGTCTTGCTACTCTAGCAATTTCTCATTGCATTCATGTATGATCCAGAAGAGCTGGCGGTTGCAGCATATCACTCAGAAAAGGATTTTTTTCATTTTAAAATGTGGTTTTTGGCTTTAGATTTTTTTGTTTTTGTAATTTCTTTGACCAGAAAATGTCAGCATACACAAAATATTCATTGATAACCGTTGTTCCACAAATTCTGTTTCATTGGCCTTGAAATTTAGTACATGCTTTTTTTTCAGCGTCTAAAGCTTCTCAGAGTTTATTTCCTCCAGAGTTTACTGTCCTCTTTTTTCATATTAAATTATGTTTCCTGTCTTCTGTTAGCTATTCAATCATCTGCAGATATTTTAACCACTGAAAGTGTAGAACTTTCTGTTCTTCCTTTTGATTTCAAAATACTTCTAACGCTTCCATTTAATAGCACATAAAATATGATGGATGTTTTCATAATAATTATGTTCCTCACTAAAGAGATGAATGAAATAATTATTTTAGCTTGTTTGCTCTAAGAAACTCAGGATTGTAGATGAATCGATGAAAACATCAGTAAATATTTACAAAGGGATGTTTAAGTGTTTCTGCTCCCTCCTCACCTGTTGCTTTGGGCACCATGGAAACAAAATGCAGCAGCCAATGAGCTGCTAGCTGCAGCTGAGCAGGGGCTGGCAGGATGTTGGAGCATCCATTGTTTCACGTTTGTGATGTCAAAACAAACCATTGTCTGGTGGATTCGTTTTTCCTGCGGCAGCTGCAGATCCATGCAGAATAAGAACAGGAAAGTTCTAGATTTAACCATCTCACAACAACAAAAATAGCTTGTATCAGTATTGGTGTATGCCTTTTTTTGTGTCTGAAACCCCTCGAAATATCACCAAGGATCAGTTCTTAACATTTTAAATATTTTGTGCAGTTTCATAAATCTGTTCTCAACAGAAAGTAGAAAGTTTATAGGTGATGGCGGGAATCAAACCCTGGACAGCTATGCTCAGGGCTCTACCCTCCGCATATGGGGCACCCACTCCACTACTACACCATACGACACCCAGGACTGAATATTTTTTAATGAGAGACCTTGATGATGAACTCGTTGACTCCATTTTGACGGAGACGGATTGACGCAACACCATTATCCGTCAACGCAAGGGCTCTCTGTCACCTACGCAACAACGCACGGAGTAGAGGCCCAAATTTTAACTATCCGTCTCTGTCAACCGAGTGCGTATGCATCTGATTGGTCAGTTTCAGTAACAGCCAGAGATTGCTTCACCAGAACGGGGCTCTATAGTCGATGTTATCACTAGTTAATGCAGTGTTTGGCCACTACATGCTTTATATTGAAATGATAATTTGTCTAATCTGGTCTTTTGGCGATTTTTAACACAAGGAAGTGTAGGAAATCAACAAAAAAGGCTGTTGTCATTTGTTTCCGTACATTTTTAGAGTATTCAATGAGCTGCACCTCTAGTAAAAAGCTTTACAACTTAATCAAAACTTGATTCTGTCGTTCATTGCTCCTTGAGGAAGAAATACGTTTGCAAGCCTAGAAAAAGAATGAAACTATGCTGTGATAGTAGGCAGAGACGCCATGAAAAGTTATCACCCCCTGCTGTCCTGGTCGAGCAATTAGGAAAAAAAACAATACAGAGTGGAGTGGAAAAGTGGAGTATTATAAACAAAAAATATCTCCAACAATACATCTGTGTCTGAGTGCAAATTTGCAGTCGGAGAAGCATTAACTAGGTTTTAGAACATGGCTTGAAGAGTCTGGGATTACACTACATACAGGGAACTAGAACATGATTATGCCGATATCATGATGCAGGTACCCTTTAGAATATAATGGTAGATTTCCACGACATTGACGCTATAAGAGTCACATCTGCATGTTACAATTTGTGAATTTTTTTCTTTAGATGAGAAAGGTTTCTGCCTCTCTATCAGCAGTTTCACCGGGGAGTTGGAACCCAAAGTAAAGCTAAAAAAAACTAAAAAAACTAACATCTTGTTCTCGTTTTTTGCATTGAATGCTTTTTTAGGGATCTACAGGTCAAGGAGGGCGGTAGTTTTCCAGTATTAGAAGAGAGTGCAGCAGATGGAACTCATATTGGAAAGTCAAGGTCAATGAACCATGTGGCAGTAAAATTAAGCCTGTAACTTTTAAAAGGAAGGATTCAACAGAAATTAATCATTATAAATTAGGTCAGTGAGTGAGATGTCTGACGGATATGTTATTCCAGAAATAATTATTTAAAAATTATTGAGGTCGGCAGGTTAAATTCAGCTTTACTGTCATTTTAGGGTTAAATAGGATTTGAAACCAGAGAAAATTGTTAATCACTCATGCACATGCATCTCCAGATTATATCAGTTAGATTAAAATACATTCTGTTTATTTTTGGCTAATCTACACAGACAAAATGTCAACTTTTATAGCTGAAATGCTGCTTTGTATTTCAATGTATGTTATACATCGTCAACGTATGTCAACCAAAAATGGGAGCAAATTGTTTCTTTGTTAACAGCTTACATACGATGTAAGACTTTTGGTTGCATTTCTAAAATGGGGTATATCTCTCTGAACTTCATGGATTTCATGATTTGCATACTTGAAGGTTTTAATATGCTGGGGTTCCCCAGAGTTGTGTACTCACTCCAGTTTTCTCCTTTTTTCATATTAGAAAAAAAATCCCCAAAAAACAATCAGGAACACCAACATCAAAGCTCAGATACAGCTGACTTTTGGTAATGTTAGGTAAAAAGAGCGGAGGGGGAACCAAAAGTTTGAGGTAGCTGAGCTTTGAGGCGTGTTCCTCAGGTGAAAGTATCGGTTCTGTTTCTTTATATCAAAGTTATGGAGAATGCCTGAATCAGAGTGGAGGGACCGACCGAGGCTGTGTTATTTTATTCTCTGAGCCTATAGCAGACCAAGCAGTTTGTTCAGATCTGAAGCAGCTTGATAAACTGAAAGTCTGTAGATTTCTCTGCCGTTAAACCACTTCTGTGTTCTGTGTTCCAGAGTCTGGAATCTTCCACATTCATTAAATTACAGCAACTAAGTATCATATCTTGGAAGCAGAATAAATTAGTGTCTGTGTAATGTTTAGAAGCTAACTGTCACAGCAGCTTAGAGATCATTAGAGAATAAGGGCTCTGATGTTGGGATGTATTGCTCAGTGTTTGTTTGCACCAAAAAAAACTACCTAAGAACAGCTTTTATTCCAATGAAACACAACAAGTGTGAGCCTATGCATTTCTCTGGTCATTTGACTTCTGTTTTCTGTCTGACACAATAAAGACGAGATGTGTCATACAGGATGTTATCAGTTTTTATTCATGTCACACATCCATTCTCTGTATCCTGCTGCTTCAAATCTTAGAGAAACTTGTTCCAGTGCCGCTTGAGAGGTTGAGAACATCTGAACGGTCTTGAGAGCCTCTCAAGACCGTTCGATGCTAAAAAAGAAACAAATGTCAAAGTGGTTTTAGTGTAATTTTGTTCCACTTTTCCTTCATCTTCCACTTATCGAAGATCAAACTGCAGAGATAACGGCTCACAGGAAGAAAGCCGACATCCGTCTCCCTAGTGAGAGCCCCTACTTAAGGATTCCAAGGTGTTTCCAGTGTCTTGTACATCACAATCCCATTCTTTTAGTCATGACTGTATTGTAAGCGAAGGTTAGAACATACGTTAGATGGTGCAGTAAATAGAGCATCAACTTCACCTTCCAGCTTAGCTCCTTCTTTACCACCGCGGACCAGAACGACACCATTAGAACAGATGCAACTCCAATCCATCTTCCTCTCGATCACACTATCAATCAAGAACAAGATACTGGAGCTCCTCTATTGAAAGAAAAAAACTGACTCCAGTTAAATAGCTTGTTTTAAAGAGCACCCACAGAACCTCATCCTTTGGTTAAAGGACAGATGAGAATCTAAAGATCTCCTACCAGACTCCCTCATTTCCAGTCTACACCTTGGCACTAGCAACATGTTTAGAGACTCTGAGCCGTACTGAAGGAGTCTAGCCTACATCAGTAGTAGGAAGCTCCACTTTTTCAGTTTTTGTTTTGTTGAAATCAACCCCAGTAACTCGATTACAGAGTGCCACAGTTGCAATGGTTATATACCTTCTACAGGTCAATAAAAACATGAGGACACTTAACCCCCCCCCCCACACACACACACACACACACACACACACACAAAAAAAAGAAAAACTCAGAGGGTGAAGATCTGGCCCATTACCCTATGGACATGATTAATCTAACAACTAGAGCTTCTTCTCCAAAACCTTGGAGGAAACAATCCTAGGAAGGCTGCTCCACAGGTGTTCATCAGCTCAAAAACAAATCATCTGAATGTGCATGGATGCATGTCCTAAGGTCCAAAGAAAAACTTTTTTTTTCTAATTGCAATACACATTTTTATTTTTATTAGTTCCCTTTTTTCTTGCTTTAGAGATTGAAGATTAGATTTTCTAACACACACACACTCACACCAGCACACAAACACACACACACACACACACACACACACACATATATATATATGTGAATAGTAAGGAAAAATAGTACGAAAAACAATGTTTTAACATATTGCTTTAAAAATCTTTACTTGAACTGTATTGTTCTGAGTTTTTGGACTGTTATTGAAGATAAGCAACGGATAATCTAACTAAATGTAAGGCTCTTAGCTTTCATTGTTTCTGCTGCTCTCCTCTGTGAACCAGGTCTTTTTGCTGTAATATTCTTCTGAGTTCCCCTCATTTTTTCTTTCCTGCTGCAGCGTTTTCTCCTTCCTCTGGAGCATCACCTCCTCTCACCATCACCTCCCCTAGCTCTGCCCCTTTTGTTCGCTGCCGTTTCGCTCCGCCGCCCCTCCTCCATCTCATTTGCCTCCCTGTGTGTGTCCGAGTGTGTGAGAGTGTGCGCGCGTGCCGATGCGCTCGCCGGCAAACAGGTGTTTCAGCCAGAGCTCTAGAGTAAGGAGCGAATAGATGCTCTTGTTCGTACCCTGGACCTGCTGGAGAATTCCTCTCCTCCTGCAGAGATGATCCGGAGCATCGCAGAACCAGCCAGGAGGCATCAGTCTGAGAGGTTTAACCCAGCAGAGGAGGCTGGAACGTTGGGATAAATCTGCTGCTGATATTTCTGCTGGTTTCTACAGTGAGTATAGGAGTGCGGAGGAAGTTAGAGAGGATTTAATCTGGAATAGGTCTGTAAAATGAGTTCTGAGCGAACACGTGTGTGGAAATTAAACCCATTGATGAGGTCTGGTACAGGACTATCAGAGACACAATAGTCTGAAGAGATCTAAACCTTTCATTCTGGTGATTTATTACTGCAGTCTGTCAAAAGCTCAGACTGCATCTGTTTCTTAAAGACACTTGTTGAGTTCTGGATTCATTCTTTAGTTTTTCTGGTGATTATAATCTTTTTCCCATCAAAATCTGAAAGAACTCCGTTCGGTCTAAGCTTGCTTCTTTTCTGACTGAGGAGTGAATGTGAGGGCTGTTGGTAATTCTCGGAACACCACATTTGCCATCACTGTGACAAAATGTGTTTCCCGTCTCTTCCCCTTGTTTCTGCACATCAGGTCAGACAGTAAGATCTCTCGCTTGGCTCAGAAGTGGAACCAGAGGCTGGCAGGAGATGCTCTGATCCGAGACCTGAAGCCCCTGTATCCCACAGGAATCTATCGATCCTCGCTCAGCCTGGACAGGTTAGCCTGGACACACAGACACACACACACACATTGCACTCAAAAATGCAAACTTCTATTGTCATGCTGGTGATAAATATTATGTTCATCCTCACTTATGAATATGTAGCTTTCATTTACAATGGGTGTTCTGGTGATACATTTGATGGGAGTGTTTTGTTCATGAGAGGATTAGAAGGCAACATCAACAACACAACGGTATCTTTTTGTCGTCCTTGCATCATTTTAATGTGATTAATCAGACAAAGAACACCATGTTCTCCGTATGGTACAATTCACAGGATAAGACAAAAAATCTGCAGATGTTTCTTATTTTTTGTTCGAGCTCCAGAAATCTCTAAGATTTTCTGCACATCAAATAAATAAAAAAACTAATAAAAATGTATCGCCTGGAGAAAATTCAGTCAATGAATAAAACAATTTCAGATATGACACCAAACTGTTATTTAGCAACTGAACATTCTGGCTTCATAGAAGTCTCTCAAAATAACTTGAAATGAAGGAATCAACTTTAATTTCTGAAACAAATTCCCGACACCAGTCATTTTTTCCTAATGAGAGAGAGCGGGATGAGCTTAACAAGCTGTTCACTCGCCCAACCAGAGAGCTGCAGCTGGAACTATGGAAAGACTTTAAATCAGCGCAGAGTTTGGTCTAAGCCAAATGCTCAAGCTGGAAAATGGGAACATTCAACAGACCAAGGAATATTTCAGAGCATCAGGACGTAAGACTTGAAGCAATCTTCCGGAAAATAGAGACTGAACAACAAAAGAAGTTAAGGACGGCTGAGCAGACACAACAAATATTGTTTGGGAAGAACTGTGAGAAATCAGCTGTAGAAAATGAGGCCAGACAACAGCAAATCATTAACACCTGAACAAGGTTCCACTGTGCTGATCAGAAGCAGTCATGGAAGAGAGAGGATTTAGATGGAATTGGGATTTGTGGGTAAATCAAGGGGATGATGCTGGAATATCTTCGGAGTAACATTCATTGATGATCTGAAACAATGGTTTTGATAAAGGAGCAGCAGAGATGAAGGTCAGGACGTCTGCAGGAAATACACAGCTGGGTATTTTCTCATCAAATCAATCCAACAAGTGTTTGCTAATGATTAACTCATTTCCAGCAGGATGAAGCATCTGCACACTGGGTAAAAAACCATTCCAACTTTAGGAAATACAGATAAATGCCGCAACATGGCCAGAAAACTATCTGGAAGTCAACACAACTCAAAATCTCTGGAGGAAAATGAACACATTACCAAAGGTGTCATTGTTGAAAAGCTACGTTAGCTGTCTGACACTGATGTTGGAACAAGATTGATGAAAAGGAATGTTCTTCATTGGTAAAGTTGTCAATGAGGTCAAGAAAAGTCAGAGGAGCTGGAACAATAAAAAAAGATGTGGATGAGTTGTTTTTTTTTTTTTTTTTTTATTGTGTGTGTGTGGAGGGGGGCTATTTTGCGACTTTCTTTACTCTAGTTGA
This sequence comes from Apricaphanius iberus, assembly GCA_028564705.1. Classification (NCBI taxonomy): domain Eukaryota; kingdom Metazoa; phylum Chordata; class Actinopteri; order Cyprinodontiformes; family Aphaniidae; genus Apricaphanius; species Apricaphanius iberus. Next base: position 5,214,895 of record JAPXFQ010001878.1, on the reverse strand, counting down.
CCTGACAAAAGATGCCTCATTAATTACAAGATTGGAGTTCAATATGAGTTTGGTTTTTACGAAGCCAGTATGTTCAGCCGAACCATTAAAAGCTAAACACAACAGTTTGCTGTGATATTTATAAATTTTAGTTGAACTACTGACTGCATGTTCTCAAACAGCATATTTTTTGTATTAGCAATTTCAGAACAAACTATTTGCTATGATTTTCTGGTTCATCTATTTTGTCTTTTCTTAATGCTAGGCCTGCAAATTTGTGTTAAATGCAACGATAATCCTGAGAAGATTCATACATGAAAAAAAACTGAAAACATAGAAAATTGGCAGAGTTAGAAACCTGGTCAGACTACAGCCTGTTCTCAGATGCAGACCTTGTCTTGATGTGGCTCTGCTCAGCTGTCTTCATATTGAAATTACTGTTTTCATCAAGATGAAATGGATCAGTAGGTGAACTGAATGACTGATTGGTGAGCTGTCTTAGTGTTGCAGTTTTTGTAGCAAAAATTTGATTTATTTATTTATTTTTCATAAAGCTGGACTTTTCTGCAGAAAGTTGGTTTTGTTTTGGTTTTAGTTGGTGCTACTGAGATGCTGTTGTTTGAGTGTCTCGACTTTTGCATGTTACTCTGCCATGTTGAAATATCGGATGCTAAAATACCTTACTGAAAATGTATCTCAGAGTGATTAGGGTGAAGGGGATTTGTATCACAGCATACAGTAATGTCTGATCCCCCCCTGTCGGTTGCTGACTGTCCGGCTGTCATCATGCTTTGTTTAAATTATTCACAGAAGCACAGAATTTTTGTGGTCTCATTCAGCTTGAGCCAATAGCCCACTGAACCTTCCTCATTTGTTGCCGTGGTTACCTCTTGGTTTGATTCTGGGAATAGGTTAAACTGTTGACCTGAGCTGCGCTTTAGGTGAGCACACAAAGAGCAAATAGTAGGGATCTGTAGTGTGTGTTGGTTCCAGTTATTCCTCATCTGGTTGAGGACATTTCTTTATATCCGGTTTTATAAGGCTGAGTCATCGCATAAAGTCGATGTGACGTGAATCATTAAGCTCAGAAACTTAAAGGTAAGTGAGGTTGTATTTGTGAAGACTGGGAAACTAAAAGATTAAGACCAATGTTATTTTTATTTAGATATTTATTAATACCTGTATACTGGGGGAAATATTGCCAGATGAGTTTGGGAGGCATCAAGAGAGTGACCAGAGCCTTTTCACGTTAAAAGAAACGACTTTAATTGGTTCATGCATCTAATAAGGACACCTCTTTAGATCTAGTCATGTCATCTTGTAAAGGATTCAGATTGTACTGGAAGAATAGCTATGATCTGTGCTGGTGAATAATAACTGAGGTGAACAGTGACACTCTGGATTTACTCCTCCATCTGCATTCCAGCTTACATCTGTGGTTCTAGCATATGGGTCAGGTCAGACAGAAGTGTCTCAACCTTTAAGGAGAAGAATTTGCATTAGAGATGCTTTTCATCCGAACAAGTTTCCTCCTAAAAACTTCTCTTTATATATTTTTGAAGGCAATTTCACTTGGATGCATGGATGTATTGATCAATGATAGACACTTTGGGCTGGATTTACCAAAATTCAGAATAAAGAGCGTAACATTGTGTGTGCCACAATAATTTTGCAGGAGTGGATTGTCCTTAATTTGTTGGTTATCTACTGAAAAGAGCAGTATTCTAATGAGGATTTAACATCTGCTGCTGTGTTTGCCAGCCTTTCTTCCCCATTCCTGTGCCACAGCCATAGGGAGGAGGAATAGGTGCAGATAGGTACATCTTCCAAAAGTAGGAATGTCTCAAGGCTGAAATAGTTGTTTCTCAGCACGAATTACACAAAATAGATCAGAAGCCTATTAGGTTTTTTTTATTACATTTTTCTTTTCATCGTCCTTCGCTTTTTCTCAGAAAATCTAATTTTAAAACAACTTCTTGTAAAGGCACAGCCAGATTGTTTACTTTAGTGCACATCTAATTTAATATTTTTAAAATTATAATAATAATAATAATATACAAACTGAATGATGATGCTATAGCGAATTTATGGAATTTTAAAGACTAAAGTAGCAGTAGAACTACTCCTAAAAAAATATATTTTTTAAAAGTTACTCAAGTTTATGTAACTGAGTAACTGTAACTAGATACTACCCACCTCTGCCCACACTCTAGTAACAAGAAAGATGAGCATGGTCTGCAGCTGCTAATTTACATAAAAATGACTGCCCCCCTAAAAGGCTCATTTTGAAAGGGAATGAAACTGAGAAAAATTGTGCGGGATCTTCGAGATCATTTTATACGAATGGGACTTTTTTTTCTGAGCTTAGATTTAATCTTTTGAAAATATCAACACTTTTGATTTCTTAATATTTGATTGTGTATAAAAAAATGTTACAGGTTGACTTTTATTAGTTGGACTTAATAAAAAGTGATCTTCAACTTTTTGGAAATATAGATTTGCCCAAAGAAAGACTGCAGAACCTTTGATTAATTTCTCAATTCATATATTTATCTTCTTTAGCATACACTATTAGGTTTTAAAGTATAAAATACAATGTAAATCCATTGTGTGCTTGAAACTTACTTAGCGTTTCTGCAACATCATGCCAACATGAGCAACATCCTCTCTACCATGTAACACTAATTGGTCGCTATGGTAACATTTAAAATAGGATTTACCACAAAAAAATAAAGTGCATGAAAAATACAATTTACCACAAGACTGAATCAGTCACTGTTTCACTGTGTCAAGACTGTCCCCTTTGGGGCAGTTTTAAAGGTTTTATTGCCTCATTAGAAGACTGGTTAGGTATGATTTAGAGCAGGCCCACTGCGTGAAACTTACCTGTCGCGAATTGCGATACATCCATATTTTATGAAACACTATTGGTGTTGTGTGTTAGATGTAGCTTTCTTTTTTTGGAAGTCTTAGGCTCTTCCTAATGTTCATTGAACCTTTTCGTTTTTGCAGGTACTTTGAGAGAGCTCTGTTTTTAATCATTTAAGTTACTTTTTAGCAGTGACATATCAAGTGAGGTGGAGAAAAAGCTAGAGAGATGGATATATGCATTAGAAAAGAGACGAATGAACATTAGTTGCAGAAAGACAGAATACATGTGTGTAAATGAGAAAGACACAAGTGAAAAGGTGAAGCTACAGGGAGTGGAAATGAAGAAAGAAGAGGACTTTAAGTACTTAGGGTCAACGGTCCAAAGCAACAGAGAGTGTGGAAACGAGGTGAAGAAGCGTATGAAAGCTGGTTGGAATGGGTGGAGAAAAGTTTTAGGTGTGATAAAAGGGTTTCAGCAGGAATGAAGGGAAAGGTGAACAAGACAAGAGTGAGACCAGCGTTGCTGTACGGTCTAGAGACAGTACCATTGAGGAAAAGACATGAAGCAGAATTAGATGTTGCAGAACTCAAGATGTTGAGATTTTCTTTGGGTGTGACGAGGATGGATAGGATCAGGAATGAATACATCAGAGGAAATTCTCATGTTAGACGTTTTGGGGATAAAGTCAGGGAGGCCAGACTGAGATGGTTTGGACATATCCAGAGGAGAGACAATGATTATATCAGTAGAAGGATGCTGAGGATGCATCCACCAGGCAGGAGGCAGAGAGGAAGACCAAAAATCCGATTTTTGGATGTGGTGAAGGAAGACATGAAGTCAGTTGATGTGAGTGCAGAGGAGGCAGAGGATAGGTCTAAATAGAACAGATGATTCGCTGTGGCGACCCCTGAAGGGAAAAGCCGAAAAAAGAAGAAGATATCAAGTGTCTTTACATGCGTAATGAGTGATTTATATCAAAATGTAACAAAGAGAATCTGGTAGTTTTTCAAAATAAAACAGACTTTAGCTTGGTATGATTAATAAAATAGAAATACTGTAAGTTATTTATTACTTTTATGGGGCCCGATACCTCTATGGGGGGTTGGGGACAGTAGACAGTAGACAAAAGCTTGGTGAGAAGACTACAACTCTTATAGAAAATGGAAGACACTAAAGATAACATTCAATCTCCTGTAGACTGGGGCTTAATACAAGAATCCTCCTTGTGGATCATCGGTGTTCATGAGAAAGTTTCGGACCAGGACTGCATGACCTGATCTTGACCTGAAGAGAGCTGGGAACACAGTCCTAAAGTTTACCATTAGTAACACACTACACCATCGTGGATTAAAATCCTGCAGTATGTAGGAGCCCCTCCCTGCTCAAGCCAACACATGTCCAGGCCCATCTGAAAGTTGCCAATGACCATCTGGATGATCCAGAGGAGGCAAAGGAGAAGGCCACTTGGTCAGATGAAACCAAAATAGAACTTTTTGGTATAAAGACCCTGTAAAGTTTTTAATGGACGAAGAAGGACAAGTACAAACCCAAGAATACCATATCATTTAAGAAGTGTAGGTGTGCAACAATCATGCTTTGGCATGCCTCTCTGAAAAGGGGAAATGGCGACTGGACTGTATGAAGAGAAGGATGCATGTATCCTGAACCTTTGAGCAAGAACATCCTTTCCTCAGTAAGAACAGTGAAGGGTAGTTGTTGTTTGTTCAGCATGATAATTACCCCAAAAACACAGCAAGGGTAACAAAGGAAATGCATTTCAAGGTCCTGGAGTGGCTTAGCCAATGTCCTGACCTCTACCCAATAAAAATATTTGGCAGGAGCTGAAAGTACATCTTGTCTAGGTCAAACTGTAAGTTTTAGTTTCCATAGCTTAAGTGAGACTGATTCACCATCTCTGATTTATATGTACAGTATATGAGGTGTAAGTGTGTATGTGTTTACCCACATGGAAATAATCTATATGAGGATATATGAGCATATATGAGCCCTATATGCAGTTTATATACACATATATATTGCATATATGCACATATATAATAATATATATGCACATATATGCTTCATATATACAGGATATATGCACATATGTATGTTTGTATACATACATGAGCATATATATCACATATAGGCCAAAATGAGGTGCATATATTGGCAAATTTGTGGGTATACAGGCCACTATATGTCCTTAGTATTGCTTATATATATTCACATTTAAACCCTATATGTAATCTACATATTAGATATGTCTCCTATATAGCTCATGGCAGGATCTGGTCATTTATCTCACTTTGGCAACTGTCATACATGGTGCCTAGCTCATATTTTTTTATTACCAAGGTAATAACTGTATATTTGTCCAAGCCCATTTTTAAAAAATCCTGCAATTTCCTTCCTTGAAACTGATTTATTTTTGGTGTATTTTTTTTTTAACTTTATTCCAATTCTTGTAAGACGCAAAACACTACTCAAGTGTTGTGTACATCATCTGCTGCAGATAATTGATCCGCATGACCAACTTCTATGACACAAATCCTACCAATGGCTTTGTTGACACCTTCTCACTAGAAGAACTCATATAGGCAAGCATCTTGTCACACAATGAAAAAGATTGCAGCAGGGATTTTGGCCCACTCCTCCATGCAGATTGTCTCTAAAACGTTCGGGTTTCGGGGCTGTCGCTGGGCAACAGAAGGATGTACCTATATGTACCTAAATCAAAACCTATATAAAAAAATATATTAAAATCTGTATGTATACATAGATTATTTCCATGTGGGTTGCTGGACTGTGTGTTTGTGTCCAGCAGTAGTATGTTTATGTTTAAGTGTGTGCGTGTGTTTGTGTGTGTGTGTGTTAGCTATCACCTTGTTGACCTGCAGATAAACTGTGCTGTTATCTGAGCTGCTGCAGAAGGTTTCTGTTTCGTGACTAAAGGATCTCTGTAGAATGCAGTCAGTGCACATATCTGTGATCTGCTGCTGCTTCCATTATCCATTCTAGTTATTTTACCATAAAATGTTGACCTCTAACAATAACTTGTATAATTATATAACAAAATCCTTTTTTCTCTGTGAAGTGAATTTATTTATAAGACAACATTAAACAACACATAAGGGATTTATAATGCTTATTTTTAGCTGAATTAATAGTCTCCAGCAGTTTATTTTTTATTTTTATAAAGCTGTGAATTTTAGCTGACCTTATTGTTTTATCTTTAGGTATCATATCATCATGTTACTACAAAGCAAACTCCAACTTTGTGTCCAACAATACATGAAGGAGGTTGTAAATAAATAAATGTATTGGAAGTGGCAAAATTGTGCTGTTCCTCCCTGCCTCTCTCCAACCTGCCACTGATTTAATTAAACAGATCCTCTCTGCCTGATGTCAAAAAGTAGAACATAAAGCACCCACTTTATTTATTGGCCAGCTAATGAGTAAAAAGCCTAAAATTAAATTGATCTGCAGGAGCACAATCTAAGCCTTTAATTTGAGAATGTTAAGTTGGTAAGGGAATGTTTCAACAAACTAACAATCTTGCTATGATAAAGGTAACTTTAGTATTTAATAATGATATGTAATTAATAATATATTTAATAATAGTATTTAATAATGATAATCTTTTAGATATCTAATAATGATAATCTTTTATATATTTATTACGTGAACGAGCACTTAAGTAGCACCCAAGCCATGTCGCACATAATGTAAAGTAATATAAAATGATGCACTGTTTTGAAATACACTTTGAAAACTGAAAGTCTGAAATGCACATCATCTCTTTATAGGCTGAACAGTCCTACAAATACAATTTTCTGATACATCGTAAGAAAAGTCAGTGCAACTGTGTCCTGCAAAACTCACTGAATTAGAAAATAATGGAAATAAGGACTCTAACAGTGTAATTTCACCCCAGTGGCTCTTTATAGATGATGCAGAGTTCACGGCCAGCCTCCACTATTTGTGGCCCCCAAGCAGTTTTTTAAAGTTATATCCTTCTGAGAAACAAAGAAAAAAAGGGTTTTTCATTTTCGTTTTTTAAGTGATTTCCTTTCTATTGAGGAAAAAATGAACACCTAATCATCCATCCATCCATCCATCCATTTTCTGGTGCCGTGGGGGGGCTGGTGCCTATCTCCAGCTGTCAACGGGCGAGAGGCGGGGTACACCCTGGACAGGTCGCCATACCATCACAGAACACCTTATCTTTTTTTTTTTAAATATACTGTATATTTTTTATCATATTTTTCGCATGTCCGCTGTAGTGGACAACAGGAAGATTCACAGCTACATACAAATTGATTAAAAACAAAAAAATGAACAGCATCTGATGACATTAACCTAAGAATACATTTAATCTGATTGAAAAACAAAATTCTTTATGAGCTTTTTCTTTCCCACAAAGCACAAGCCACTTTCTTGCTCCCACTCTGGATCTGACTCTGTCCTTTCATCAGATTATCTTTTTCCTCTCTGTCTTCACTATCTTCCCCCATTACAGGCTAATACTCATCCTCATCATTTTACTCATCTGAAAGTTCCAAATCTTAACCTCCAAAATCACTGTTATTTCAAAAGATAAATCCTTAAGCTGTTTTCAGAAGACAAAATTTTGTTATTGACTTTTTAATAGGGATGCACGATATTATCGGCCTGAAGACATTATCGGCAGATATTGGCATTAAAATGTAATATCGGAAATTATCGGTATCGGTTTTTATTTTTTTAATAAGATGAGTTTTTCACACCATACACATATTATATATCAAACTCTTCAGCTACTTCTTTGCTCTCTCAGAATGTAAAAATATGACAGATTTGAGGTTTAGTTTTTTGAGATATTATTTGTTTGAGATAACTTTCAATTTATCAAAAGGCTTATTCTGGGCCAACCTTGACCGTCTATCAGGCGCACTTGGTGAAGTCATCAGCCACAACGTCATAATGTTGTTTACATTTTCTAAAATTAGAAATTTGTCCTGAGTGGTGGGCCTTTGTCACTATTCTCTGTGTGAGAAAATGTTCCAGCTACTTTTGAAGACAAAATAAAAATGGCACCTTTTTCAATTGCCTAACTAAAATTCTTGTACTTATTAAATTTTCTAAATTTTTAAAACTCAAGTATGCATGATACAAGATATTTCATTGTGGTTACCTAAAAGGGTTTAGTAGTTTTTGTTTTTTATGAGGGAGGGTCCCCACATATCGGTATCGCTTTATATCTGTATCGGAAATTATGAGTTAGGCTATATCGGTATATCGGATATCGGTAGAATAGCCAATATCGAACATCCCTACTGGTTAAATATCAAGAATGTACATAAATATAATTGCAGAAATAGCAAAAGATGAAGAGTATTTGATTTATCTCTTATCTTTCCATAAAATACGGTTGCCGGTAAGGCAGCCGTTTAATTTACTTTTGTTAAATTTACTATCTACAAAATATCTGGTGTGAGGGGAGATGGCTAATTGTTCTAACGAATTATGAACAACAGGGTAAGGACACCTGATTCCGGTGGGCTACCTATTAAAATATAGACAGAATATATTTATATACTTTTGTTGAGTTTGGTTGATGGTTTGCTAGATCTGCTGCTCTGCAGCACCTGTTGCCAATCCACTGATGCTGTTAATGCTTAAGGTGTGTTTAAAGACGCCTCAGAAAAATTGGTTACTAAATATTTTGTGACTAAAAGGCTGTAACAGCAGAAAATACAGAGAGGACCGACACAGCAGAGGATGATTATGTTTCGCACACATATGTGGTGTCTATCACCCCCATGCCTCCCCTGTATTCCCTCCAGATAACCACACATTTCATTCAAAAGCAATCATTTAGTCGTTTTTTTACTAAATACACAGCAGAAAATTACAGAGGTCTTGACCTAGGTGTCCTCAGCGGTAGATATGGCCTTGCTTTCCAGCCTGTAAGGGCGCTTTCACATGGTACGGGAGTCCGTACTCGGGTACGGTATTTGGTCAAAATCCACTTATTTCGTACCATGTGAACACAGACTGTACCGTGCCAGAATACGGTCAGAGAGACCTGCCTTGGAGGTAGTATCCGAGTCCAGGTACGAGCGGCCACGTATCATGTGAACACAACCCGTACTCTGGCCGTACTCAAGACAATAGACGCACTTCATGCGGAAATGACGACATTGCCGGCCGAAATTACAGAATCACCTCGCGACCATACAAATACCAAAACAACGCGATTCAAGCATCCCACAGCAACACAGCAGGTTACAAAACGGCGGGTTTACTACAACACTCACCCTGTAGATGGCTTCAGGTAGCAGCTGACCAGTAGACCAGTTTGTTTACATTCTAGGCTGTCGCTCGTTTTATGACGTCGGTACTTCTCACTCCCTTGTTTGTTGGAGAACTAAGACTTATTTGTATACCGCCACCTGCTGTTTATTTGTAGTAAAAGACTGGATCACAATACGGTCAGAGATCCGTGCCATGTGAACAGAAAAAATTAGCATTTTCTCTGGCCGTTTTCTGGTACGGCCACACATGTGAAAACGGCCTAAGTCTATCAAATGACACATAAGTGGAAAGCCAAGGATGTCTAAAAAAGTACTGTACTCAAAATAGGTGAACAAAATCTCCCTTATAAAGGACACAAATTAATCAGATGGGTCTTATAAGGACATTCATTTTTCCATACCGGACCGGGACAACTTGGAATTGCCTGCACTGTGTTTATATAATAAGAGCAAGACCAGTAGATGTTGTGAAGACAGCCAAGTAGTAGGGCAATGGTCACTGTAATCACTATGCTAACGACCCATTGAGGGCCACTCGGACATTACCACTCCAACATCAGTGGCATGTTTTTACTCTAATTTTCAGAGCAGTTTCCTACCTCATCCTTCTTCAACAGTAGGAGCTCTGTTTGAAGATAATGGCATGTTCCAAGTTACCTGCTAAAGGAAAAATGTGAAAAGTCAAAACATTGATTTTCACTTTTATTTTAAGCTGGCCATGTTTTGCTGTCATAGACAACCTGTTTCACTACAAATAATATGTTTTTTACCATCTTCAGTCAGCAAACCATTTCCCTCCTGAACAGCGTGGTGGCTTGGTATTCCCTGGTGTAATTACAACTGCATATAGTTGTTCTGCAATTATCTCGCTAATTTATCAGCTCATATATGGTTACAATAATCTTCAGCAGGAACACCTATGTGTGAAGAATATGCTTTTTCTAAATTTGTATTTCACTGAGACCATTTTTAATGGTGATTTGCAGAAAAGCAGTTATGTAGCCGACAGTTTATATCTGAGGTGTGGATTTGGCTAAACCTCTGCAGATTCATGATGAATATTTTCTGACAGGCAAGTATTTTAAAGATTGTGTTGTCTCTAATATAATAAAGTCATAACTATTATTTAGGTTCTGCTGTGTGAATCTTTCATTATCTCTGATGTCTTTTTCTTCTGCAGATCGTTTACTTCCCCCTCAAACACTCTGAGCTCGTTGAGTGGATCCGTTGGTGTTCGTATCATACTCTTACATGTCTCCCGTCTGCTGGTAAACTCAGTGAAGTGTGTAATTGTTGCTCTTGTTGTGCTGATTCGTACCTGAGGTGGCAGAGTACAGCCATCAGAGCTGCAGAGTGGAACAAAAAAGGCTCTTTGTGTTTGAGCTCTAGGACAGCAGACACTCTCAGAAGTTCTGCTGAATGTCATTTTCAGTTTGGCGAGGTCATGTTTTCCCATCAGCTGCATGTCGGGATAGGATGAGTTCTCGTTCGCCTCTTTTTTCTTTAGAAAGCGTAATTAAAGCTGCTCTTCACTCACTTTGGTGAGTGTGATTATAAGCTAACTCGAAGAGAGTCCTTTAGTTGTCTTTTCACTGCTTCCTGCTAAAAAATCACATTAGAAAAACTAAATCTGCAGCATCTTTTCAGTTTTCATACATTAAAGCTTAAAAACTATTTAATTAAGTTATGCACTTTGCTGCACTGTTGACCGGTTTGAATCTGAATAAGCAGAAAAGTCTATTTTATTTAAAGTTGTGTAGCCAGTGCCTGAAAACTGATAGTTAAACTAAGACCAAAAAAGTTACGTTTTAAATGGTAAAAGCCCAGCACGTCTATTGCACTTTATCTAGTCCCAAGAAACCCTAAGCAATTTCACACTACAATCAGTCATTCACTGACACTTTCACACACTAGTGATGGTAAGCCAAAGCGTAGCAACAGCTGCCCCGGGCTCGTTGCCGTACATCGCCTCTGACCACCACCAGTACGAAAAGCAGGTGAAGTGTCTTCCGCAAGGACACAACGACCAAGACGGACAGAGCAGCGCATTAAATCAGTAACCCTATGATTACAGGACGAGCACCTGATGTCCTACCTCCTGAGCCACGGTCACCCGTTTTCAATTAGTTGAATGAGTTTCCTAAGGTCTCTTTGAAGTTTCTGGGATAGGTTTTAATCAGCTTGGCTATACATAACTAAACTAAGATTTGCCCATTCAGCATGTGCCCATAGTCTTTTTGCCTGATAAGCTGATCCAATTGCATCTGTTTAAACCGGAGCAAGAGAAAAAAGCTGAAGCTAGCTAAATTTTTCCCTCGTCTAACTCACAGAGCTCAATTTTATTACTGCAACTAACTCCTTAACGCTACAATAGAAGTTCCTTCTTGGCCAAAAGTTTCTGCACTGAAAAAAATAATTTGTTTCAGAATACCCTTCTTGTTTCTACAGTTTATTGAGGAAAGGTTCTATCATCTCTTAGATTTCTACTCACCTTTTTCTTCCTAATTTCAGAAACTCTCTTTAATCTGCATGATATCACCTGCAGAACCAAATTCTGAATTTGTGTCATTTTAGTTCTATTAGTTGTTTGTTTTAGCATTGTGACATTGTGCTCCATCTGTACTCTAACTGTTCCTACAAGAAATTGCTGCTGGATGTCATTTTGACGCTCCATGTTTCTCAGTCACGTTCCTGTTCAGTCCCTAGGCAAGATACGTCACCCATTTTTTCTAGTGTTTGTGTTCAGATGGCCCAGTCGCACCAATTAATGGCAGCCTCATGTCTGTCAGTCTATCCCAGGGCAGATATGACTGCAGCATAGCTTACCACCATTAGTTTTTGAATGTGTGTATAAATGGGTAATTTTAGTGCAATACCTTGGAAGTCTTTGGACTTGATAAAACACTGTTCAAGTGCAGGCAATTACCAATCCTGAAGGCATGACGTAGTTCAGTTGCAAACACGGGTACTAGATTAAAGGTTGAATATGGAACGTGGGAACCAAAGCAACAGCTAATGTGCTGAGGTTGTAATTGAAATCACAAAAAGCCGACTGGATGCCAGTTCTGTCGCTGGTTTAAAACCGTAACCAGCCGGCATCATGTCCAGCGACGAATTGTACAGGGTAAGGACTATATATTTACTATTAAGTTTAAAATACTAAACAAAAAATAATTATAACAAAATATGGGTCAAAGGCAACCATAAGTTTTTGTACCTGTCCTCTGCTTCTTATTTCGGTAGCTGAGTGGTATCCTCCACTCCCCTTGTTGATTTTCTCTATAAAATTCATACTATATACTTTAGAATTTACATAAACATTCGACAGATTTCACAGTAGAAAGTATTTGACTGTATTTGACTGAGGTGTAAGGTCGGAGACCTATGTCAATACAGAAAGTTAGCTAGAAAAGTCTTTATAATCACTCACCCTGCTATACTGGGGAGAGCAGGAGGAAACCTATTCATTTTCTTTCGCTTACTCGGTGTAGAGGTTGATGCTCTCATATCTAGGAACAACGTCATATACAAAAGTATTGCTAAGCTGTTTTACCGACAGCTAACTTTAGCCATTAGCAAGCTTTTTCACCTCTCTCCATGAGAAACTGCGCCATGTCCACGTAAGTTTTGATGTCGTGAAAGTTTGGTATTAGTGTCCATCTGCTGTAGGCTTCACCTAAACTAACTCTGGTTTAAGATATTAATAGGTCGCTCCTCTTCTGAGGGTGCACTTTCATTCTGCACACCTCTAAACTCCCAGTTGAAGTATTACTTTTTTAAAGAGATAGCTTTTAAGAAAAATTTTCCATATTGAACCATTAAAAAACATTTTATATAATGTACACTTAAAGGCCTCTTACTAACAGTGTTTGTAATCTCATGTGCTCCAATGGTTGGTACTATCATAACTAGAATGACTCCAAAGATGAAAATGAAATGAAGTAGGCTAAATATCACACATTTATTTTGTTTAATATCTAGCAGTTTCTTGGTTTAGGTTTTCACAATCCTATGCTTGTTGTGGATCAGAAAACAGATCAGCTGAAAGGTGTACAACTCTCTAAAACCCAGACTGTAAACTTTTGTAACTTCTGTCTATTTGCTGTTATCCAGGCACATTGTTCTTGGATGTAGAAAGCATAGAGAGGTCTACATCCAGTCTAAACTGAGAACTCAGACTGCTATGGAGAATCAAAAAGTCAGCAGAAACTTCTATTAAAACTTTCCTACAAATTGGACTCCTGCCCTGGTTCTGTCAGTCAACAGACGTTGTCTGTTTTTTTATCTTTAGAAAAGAGTAATGTTCTGCATTTGTCCACCAAAGTATTTGATTGCGGTATCAATAAAATGCAGTAGCAAGAACTATGGCTCTATTGGAGGGGTTGAAGGAGAAAGTTGCATCTTACTGAAAACAATATGACAGCATGAATTAGATATCAAATATTGCATCTCTATGGGCAACAAAACCTCTGGAATAATGTCCTCTGGATACATTATACCAAAGTGGAGATTTTGACCAACCAATCACAGCTAATCTTAATATGCATCACATAGGAAGAGCAGGATGGTGATGGCCTATGAATTATTTGGGTTGGTTTTGCATCCACAGGGCCAAGAAACTTCACATGAATTCTGTACAGAATACAATTATAAAATGAATAAAATATAAGACCATGTAACTGACAGCTGAATCTTGGCCTAAACTGGGTTATCAACAGGGCAATGATCCCAAACACAACAGCAATTTAACTGCAGAATGGCTCATAAAGAAAACACTCAAGATATCCAATTGTCTAATGTAAGTTTAGAACTCAATCTGATTGAAATTTGGTGCTTGAACTTAAGAGAGCTATGCAGAAAACTGTTTAACCTATAGTAAAAATTCAGAACTCCTAATGGTCTTTAATGAGATTTAAAAACCTTTTAAATTAAGGAAGACATTGTTCCTGTCCCTTTATGACAGTTTTTATGTTTGGATTATTTCCATCTCATTATTATGAAACTACCGGAAAATGAACAAAAACTGTGTTTACCCGCAGGCCTGTCAGAGCAGATTATTCCTTCATCAAGAGATTTTATTGCTTATCAATTTTCCCGCGAACACTGAAAATGTGCTATTAGCAGCTTTGCCACATAATCACCCTCACTAATGTGGTTCTGCTTCCAAGCAGATTTACTACAGAGCTATTAGGCCTAATGTAATGACTGTAACATTAAAACACTGAGCCATTGAATCCGATCCCCATTGGGCCAAGTGCTTAACAATCAGGTGAAGCTTGAGACCACCGACACTCTGCAGGTGTCTTTCCTGCGGCCATGACACTGTTAGCTGCTCCTTTAGGCATAATGAGTTGTGTGAAGAGTTGCAGGGAGATGAGAAACAGAAGCTCTCCTACTTGGATCATGTACTGCCTCATAGCAAGAAAAGACAGGGAACAGAGGACGATATTTAACTGATTTGATACACAAGGGGACTCTGAATAAGCTTCTGTTTTGCCTCATCAATGCCTACCAGCTTGAAAACAGATGTAAAAAAAAAATATGGGTTTGTCTTTGTTATGAAGAAAACAACTGTATTCCGGAAGAGGCCTTGTGTTTTCATATAGTAGCCAGCAGTATATTAAGGCCATTTCCAGGAGAGATACATTTTATTTAGTTTCATCTTAAAGCCATTGTATTGAGTATTGCTTTACGTCCCAGCTCTGATATACATTATCCATTGTTATTCAGATTTTTTCCCCTGAAACATATATTTTAGCTAAAAATTTCAAAAATAAGCCCAAATTTGATCTGTACCATTTTGCTTTAATCTTTCTCCATCTGTGCAGAACACTGAATTTGATAAAAAAAATTTTGTGATATACCAATAAAAGTATTGCAGGATTGTGAAGTATAAAGAAAACCTTTTTTTACACATAAAAATCCAAAAATGTATTTTATTTCTTTAGTCAGTATTTTCCACTCTAGTTACACCTTTACATCAAAAGGGTGAATTTGTGAAATGTGCAACTAATAGCTGTCATGTTAAAAGTCATGTCATGGCAGATCTTCCACAGTTACCATAGGCCTTTAGGCTGTTGCCTTACTCGTACGTTTTTGTACACAGCCACATTTTGGTACTTTAGCATTCCTCCCTCACCCTGTCAGTTGTGTCCCTTGGTCCTTATGATGCAGAACATTTAGAAGGATCTACTGAATTTTAGGCAAACATAAGGAAGTTGGATTAGGCCTAAATGCTGTAGAAAGTTTCCCATATTTAGTCACAGATCAGCGGTTCAGCACAAAACTTTCTTTAACTTATCTCCATGGTGAGCTATAACTCAGAAACAAACCAAAACCAGATGAAATAAAGAGCCCTATCCTATCTGTAAGTAATTTCAGAGCTGTGGCGTCTGTTTAGATGATAAAGAGTTTGGGAAACTTTCCCATCTTTAGCCTGATCTGAGGCAGCCCTAGACCAGTTGACCAGTTTACATCCTGTTTTGCAAAAGTTAAATGTGAATTTAAAGAGAGGACTAGCAAACATTTGTCCATAGAAAGGGCAACAGTGTCAGTTAAAAGGTCAGCTATGTTCATTTTGTTGTTGGACTCCACCAGTGCAGAGCCTCCAAGCTGCAGGTGACTGGAAGCAGAAACTGTGCAGCTTCTCAGGAGAGGGCAGATCTTTCCTGTCAGAACTTCAAAGGTCAGCAAGTTCACGTGGAGAAGAAGATGAACATCTGACCTTCATAGAGACATGCAACAGCATGATAAAACTATGTACTTTGAACGTGCAGGAAACAGGAAAAGTAAATGTGTGTTAGATTCTAAGTGAGTTTGTAAAGGTCTACAGCATCTAAACTCATCCTCTTCTCACACATATTAATGATGGTTAATGTTCTCCACCTTCTGTCGGTAAGGAAATTTTAAAAAAAGGATTTGATTTCACAATCTTTTTAGATCAGTTATGCAGTCTCTCTGGGTTCCTTGTTGGTCCTACATCTGTTCCTGTGTTATGAATTATCATGAGAGTCCTGAGACTGTCTTATGTCTAAAACAATTTATTTTATTATGAATATTTATTCTACTTTTTAACTATTTTTCCACAGCAGTTTAGATTGTATTCACATACTCTAAAGTTAAGAAATTCTCCTTGCATGCTGAATGTTAGCAATGCTTTATGCACACTCTATATAATGGAAGCTACTCTGGGTCAATATTTTACACTTTAATAGGTGTTCTGCTCCTGCTGTATCAGTTCAGACATCACATAGAGCATCTTGGCCATAGCTTTGACACTATATACGAGCATTCAAGAATTAAAGGCCTGCGTGACATGGTATATCCTTAAGGATGTCTTATTTTTTTTAACTGATTGTGTTTTATCTGTTTTTAATCTATATTTTTTTGCATAAATTTTTTCTTCACAACTTCTTTTTTTATTGATGGATTACTATATTTTATTTGTTTTTAAATGTCATACTCTCACGTACATTTTAATTTATGCTTCAGTTACTAAATGCATTTAATTTAGTAAAGATCTGTTTTAATTTTCATAGTTTTATCATAAACCTGGTTTCATTACCACTGAATCATGTAAAGCACCTTGAATTTCCTTGTGTTGAAAGTGTGCTTTATAAATAAAACACCCTTGCCTTGCCTAAATCTTCTTATCTCATATAATAATTTTTTTGCTTCAATTTAATCAATGTATCAATATAAGTCAGTACTTCCATTAACTGTCTAGAGATGTTGAAGTAGCCTTTGCTTTTTATTTAAGATTCAAGTGAAAATTAAGCAGAGAGGAACTAAGATAGCCCTTTGTTTTTATGTTATTTAATGATGCCATTTCCTTAAAATTACACACCTGCTGTACTGATTTAACTTATCTATTGTTTGAGGGATTCAGCTTCACAATGATGTGGTTTATTTGTTTGCTTTCTCTCATCCATCATCCCTCTTTCTTTCATCTCTTCGACAGAAGCCAGTCGTACCACCTGAGATTTGAACACAGACAGACCTCTAAATTCTCCTCATCTCTCCATTTACAGACATCTCCCAGGCGTTATGACTCAACAGATGCAGAACCTGCAGCTGTCCCAGACTAAGAAGTGTCCCGGTGGGCCGACCTCTCCCAGTGCAGCCAAACGCCTCTACAGGAATTTGTCAGAAAAGCTCCGGGGAAGCACGTCCTCCTTTGAAGATGCCTACTTCTTTGGAAAAACGGACCGCCTCCAGAAAGCTTCAGTGAGTTCAGCAGAGACAACATCGAACACCGCCACAAATGTCGAAAGCATATATAAATACATGAAAATCATGTTTGTTAGTTATAGATGGATTTTTGATTAAATTTTCTAGGAAATGTCAGCAGTGGGACCAGCAACCAGGAACGAGTGATTAAATTTTGGGGATGGTCCGGGTCACCATCTGGGGAGTTGGGGGACTGAGCTGCCATGGCAGAGGTCTGCGCTGTCTGAGTGCTTTTCTGGTGTTAAACAATTCTGAAAGATGATGAGATGGAGGTTAATTTAACACAAAAACCTTTAATATCTCATCTAGTTGTCGTTTTTTGTCACTTTACATTCCGTTTTCACTTTCAAACTGCCTAATCTGCGGAATACCCCTGCTGAGAATATTGCAGGTAAAAGAACTTCAAGTTGAGAAGTTTAGTTGCAGAGAAGAAAACATTCGGATATCCAAAAGGATCCTTATAAGGACAACGTTGCAAAACCATGGTACCGCCTGTGCCGAGCTGACTCTACATTGGCTGCAGGAAGCACAAGAATGGAGCAAAGTTATTTTCTCTGGTGAATTCTTTCACAATTTGACTGGGTGATGTGGAGAAGAAAAGCTTAGAGCTACAGTGACTCATGCGGTACCGTAAAATATTTGAGACCATCTCCAAAAATAGGCCATCTTCATTCAGTATTTGGTCCACAATGTGAAATCCAGACACCTAAACACAGGACTTAATCACTTTGCAAAAGAATCTGACAGATTTGCTAATAAAACGTGAACAAATCCTTCTAAAAATTATTTTGAGTAAACTTGAGAAACACTCAAAAACTGAAATAATGACTAAATAAACTTTGGACCATATGCTCTCAAGCGTATTCAATTTTAAAAAGGAAAAAAAAACAGGTTATTTATTTGAAGCTGAGAGTGTTTGCACAACACCTCAGTCATTCTGACCTTCACCAGCTTCCTGCGTCTGTGTAAAAATGTATTCTGTACATGGTGTTGTGCAACAGGAAGAACAATACTGTCTGGTTCACATAACTATTAATAAGTAGGCTATGATGAAAGAGCTGAGCCGAAATTTACCGGTCGATCTACGTTCCGATCCTCATCTATGGTTTTGAACTTTGGGTGGTGACCGAAAGCACAAGATCATGGACACATGCGGCTGAAATGAGTTTCCCCCGCAGGGTGGCTGGGTTCTCCCTTAGAGATAGGGTGGGGAGCTCGGTCATCCGGAGGGGGCTCAGAGTAGAGCCGCTGCTCCTCCACATCAAGAGGAGCCAGTTCAGGTGGCTCGGGCTTCTGGTCAGGATGTCTCCTGGACGCCTGCCTGGTGAGGTGTTCCAAGCACGTCCCACCAGGAGGAGGCCCAGAGGAAGACCCAGGACTCGCTGGACGGATTATGTCCGGGTCTCTTTGCTTAAGCTACTTCCCCCACGACCCGACCCCGGATAAATGGAAGAAAATGGATGGATGGATGGATGGATGGAGTGGGATATGATCAATTATTTTGATATTGATATGATTATCAATATAGCTTGAGTTCATTTATTAAGTAAACCACAATCGTGAAAGAATATTGAACCAAACACTCTTATGAAGTGTTGAATTTGACACCTTGGGAAAACAAAAAGCTTACATCAGCACCAATAAGCACCAACCACTTCTGCCCAAAGTATGAGAATAATTTAAGATCGACCTTACATCCAAAGCATTCAATTAATAAATATATACTACCTACATGTAAACTAAACTACATGTTAGATCTAAGAATTGGATGGATGGATGGATGGGTAGATGGGTGGGTAGATGGGTGGATGTATGTAAAATAATCTCCTTTCAGTTGGGTGGAATATTAAATCCCTTAATAAAGAGTTTTGACATCTCAGCTGGTTGGAGATCATCAGTGTTTTAGGGAAACCCTGGGAAGCTGCTGGTCTGTTTGGCTCTCAGACTGATGGATCAATAAACGTCTTTTTTGCTGCCTCACTGATTCTGTTAATGGTGATGTTTGCAGAGCAGCAACTCTCATCTATTACAACTTTAACTAGATCTTTGAGCTACTGCCGCAGGCTTTGGTAAGGGTTACATCACAAACCCACCATTGGTTCTGTTACCAAGAGGTGGTAAAACTTCAGATTAAAGGTTCGGTGCCACGCTTGATGGCACTCTGGGTCTCTGTCCATCTCTTGAGCAGCTTGTCTATTTTTCTAAGCCTCCATTATCATGTCCTTCCCATTGCCCTGCGAAACATTTGGTCACTTAGACTCATCGAGTGAGCTAGATAACGCTGCAATGTGTATGCAATGGTGTAGGTGTGTGTGTGTGTGTGTGTGTGTGTGTGTGTGCGTGTGTGTGTGTGTGGGCGTTGAAAGCCTTCCAGAACTCTCAGCCAGCCTACTGACATTTACAGACCAGCCACAACAACAGACATGAAAGGAAGATGCAGACGGATGAAGAGGAGAGCACACGATCAATACGCAGCGCTTCCTGCACCTAACTGACATTTAACACTCCTACTGTTCAGACTCTTAATGTCCAAAACCGTCACATCTTCACCCTCTTCAAGGACGGCGAGGATCCCAAAACATTCCACATGAGTCGAAGTTCTCCAGGACATTGTTTTCTCTGACATTAGAGTTAATTTAATGCTTTCCTCAAAGTTTACTCAATTGCTTAGAATATCCTAAAGGATCCTGCTTTGGTTTTTCGTCCTGACCCGGTAACAGTCCTAAAATACAAAAAATAACTGCGGAAGTAAAAGACAAAATGTCTAAGTCAGTATTTATGCCTCCACTGTACGCATTTACCTTCCTTTGATCCATACCGTCATGTTATGGTGACGATTTGTTCTGATTTTTGAAGGTTTTAAAGGGACATCAATTGTTTAACATGTCTGACTGATTTACAGGTCTGAGTGAAGTGGTTTAACAAACAAATATTCTTTTGGAAATGGTCAGATGTTAATCTGAGAATGAGTAAAACAGCAGCCTAGATTTGCAGGAAAGTTTTTCAAGACCTTCAGGAAATCCTGAGCAAGTTTAGGTCATATTTAAGTCCAGGCGAGTTTTTCTTTTTTGGAGTGTGCCCCTTAACATCGGTCTGTGCCCTTCAACATCCACATCTAACTATTATTAAAATGTTTAGCTAAAGAAATGATGTGGCTACCTTCAAATGATGACTCATTACGCCTCTGCCTCCACTCCTCAGCTGCTTAGCTCTGTGAGTGACGCTCCTGGCCAAGTTATGGTCAACGTATGGCCAAGAATATAAAACAATAGACCTATTTGTGAAGGAAAATATAGTCTTCAGTTTGAAGTTACATACTGTAAAGCCATGGTTGTTTTATTTGCTTCAATTGACTGAGTACATCTGCCAATCAGGGTGAGAGGGTGGGACCTGAGATTATATATAGTACTTTTTTTCACGATTTAACTGTTACATTGTAAAATTACTTGTTATACATGTGAGAAGGATAATAAAACTTTACCAAATAAATATGCATTATTTTTATATATCATTTTTGTATTTTTATTAATATTTATACTTCATTCCTATTTGCTTAAGATATCGAATTTATTTTATCTGTTGGTTTAAAAAAATCTAATCCATTAGAGTAGCTAACACTATTATAGAAAAGAACAGTTTGCCCTCTGAGCTGTTTTGAAGTCATACTCCATGCCTAATTAAAAATTTGCATGCTAGTAGTCCTGATTCACTGACATTGGTTTATGCTAAGCTAAAGCAATCAGACTGCTGCCAGATCAGGGTAATTACTGGACTGGTTACAAAATGTTTTTATTTATTTATTATCACTTATCTAACTCTGAGGAATATGGCAACAGACACATTTTTACTTAGGGGTGGAATATCCTTTTAACAGCTACACCTGAGTTACTGTGGAGGTTAACTACTCAGAGATGAGCGTTAATTTAGTGAGACATAGCTTTAAGAATAATTATTACATAATGTAGTTTATAAAACTTGTTTATTCAGCTACGAGCTGTCCTATGGTAAATGGCCTGCATTTGAATAGCGCTTTTTCAGTCAGAGGACCACAAAGCGCTTTACAATACATCCAGTCATTCACCCATCCACACACACATTCACACACTGGTGAAGGCAAGCTACGATGTAGCCACAGCTGTCCTGGGGCGCTGACAGGCTGCTGGACACAGGCGCCACCAGGCCCTCTGGCCACTGCCAGTAAGCAACGGGTGAAGTGTCTTGCCCAAGGACACAACGACTGAGACTGTCAGAGGCAGGGCTCGAACCGGTAATCTTCCAATCGCAACACCTACACCCAACTCCTGAGCCACAATCGCCCCAAACTTTTTAATGTTTGTGTTTGATCACATCCCAGAAGCAGCGTCTCAACAACAATATTGCACCCCTTCAGATAAAAAATAGGCTAATTTGGCTTTGCATGGTTCCCTACTGATGACATTGATATATTGTGCTGTGATACTCTATTATTCTATTGATGAATATTAGTTGTTGCTATTCAAGATGATACACTAAGTTTTGTTGTTGTAAACCATTTTAATCTTGCTATATGTGCCCCTTTTTGAACTCTGAGCGGCAGCCCCTTCTAAGGTCTCTGCCCGGCCCTGTTTATATCTCCTCATTATGTGGATTTAGGAGGGAAACGGGAGCTTCAATACTGTTCAGCTCCAAGCACTAAACATGGCTCTTATTTCAGACCATGCAGGGCAGCGACTGCATCTTCGAAGCCGTGGAGCAGCAGGATCTGGACACTGTGCAGATTCTCCTCTACCAGTTTTCTGCCGAGGAACTTGACCTGAACACACCCAACAGCCAGGGCCTGACGCCGCTCGACATCGCCATCATGACCAACAACACACCCATTGCCAAACTGCTGCTGAAGGCAGGTGGAAAAGAGAGTCCACACTGTGAGTAGCCTACATGCCGCTGGTCTTGGATCAGAAACGTGGGTTAGACCTACTGCTATTCACAGTTCAGATAAGTTATTTGGACCTTTTCCAAGAATAGGATCAGAGACACTAATTAGACGATTTGCTTCACTCAGATCTCAGACATTAGTTGAACTTGCTACTGGTTTTGGCTCAGAAGTGCAAGTTAGACCTTTTGCTGGTCGTAAATTAAGGATGGTGGTTAGACCTGCCTTCAATTTAAACCCATAAAATTAAATGTTAACTCAAAAGCAGAAACCTGTTAACTATGCTTCCGAGATCTGAAGGAAATCTGTTTCAAAAACACAAATATCTATGGCCGCTGTTAGATTTTCTGTGGGTTCAACAGAATAAAAGATCACTAATGTATCTGGATCTATAAAGTTACCAGGAATTGCACTAACCTTGTTTTTTTCTTTTGCCTATCTGTTAGATTATAAATCACACAAACAGTCCTGACCAGAAGTATCAATCAGAGAACATGTACAGTAACTTTACAAAATGAAAGTTTAAAACATAAATCAACCCTCATTGATAAATGTAGTTGGCCTCTTGTCTGAGCACAGCCAGAATATTCCACTGGTTTTCTTAATTGCTGTAAGTGTGTCATCTGGGATTTGAGTTCTGAGTTCCGAGGTAATTAAAATGCAGCATTAGCTTAAAATCTCCAAAACTCCAGACTAGGTTCAGGTTGAAAGCAGTGTTAATTTTGACTACCAAATTGGTAACACTTTACAATATGGTACACAAAATTGTGTTTCCTTACTAGGGAACGATTTAGGAGGTAATGAGTAATGAACCAGGGACTAATGGGTAGTTAACCAGTACTCACTGGCAAAAACACCCACCAGTTTTACTCAGGGACTAATTGTTAATTATCTAATTAGCAAAAGAGGAATGAATCAGGGACTATTGGGTAGTTAACCAGTATTTACTGGTGAAAAAAACCAACAGTCTTACCATGATTAATGGTTAGACGTCTAAGAAACAGATGAGGAAATAATTGTGGATTAGTGTAATGTCTGTAGACTATGTTTTGTAAACTTCAATAAGGATGCAAGTGAAATCAAGATGGTATAGCAGCGCTACATCACTGTGACATTGCGAAATCTTTGCATCCTTATTGAAGTTTACAAGAGAGTCTACAAGAATTAGATTAATCCCCAGTTCATTCCTCATCTGTTTCTTAGACACCTAACCATTAATCATGATAAAACTTTATATTTTGTACATTTACTAAACTAATATCTTCTTTATTGAAGATTTACACATCAAGTAAAAGTTTTACTGAGTTCCCACTATTACTCTGATGTATGATGTAATACCAACATTCCAGTCTTACATTTTATTTTATTAGAACAACACATTACTTTTCAGAGAATATTGAAGTTCTGCATGCCTCTTCAGATTGTCATGTTCTCCCCATGAAAAGCTGCTCAGCAATTTTTCAATTGGTTTTGTTTTTATCGGTGTATGGATCCATAAATCTTTTCTTCATTTTCTCTCAGCCACGAATGGTTTCTACTTTTTATTATAATGTGACAAGCTGTTCCATTTGTTGAGTGGTTATATTGCCTGTTCCTTGGAACTTTTCCATCATCTGATTGGATTTTTGTCATTGTTGATTTTTGTCTCTTCTTTTCTTTGTTGACAAAAAAATTAATCTATTTAGTCATCATTTTAGTGTTTATGCAATGTTTTTTGTTTTTTTTAATTGTTAGGTTTTCGTCTGAATAAAATATATTGGTGATGAAATAATGACGAAAATATTTAGTCAAAAAAATTAACTATGGTTGGCAGCATAAAGTAGTCCCATGAGCCCTAGTGAAACCTAGGGCCCTTCGGATCTGTCTGCAGCCCTGCCTGTTGTGACCAGATGGTTCAGTCTCCCTGATTCTGAAGAGAACATAAAAGGTTATATCTACTACATGAACACCAACTACTGAAGTGGAGTTAGCAACAGGGTCAAATGCAGTAAGGCATACATGTCAAACTCAAAGCCCAGGTGCCAAATCCGGCCCGCTATAACCGGGTCTCTGGCCCTTTAAACTCCAGAGGACCATATTTATAAATAGAACCTTTCAGTTCTATTTACGTGCACCTAAATACTATTTTATCAGTCAAATAAGTGTTCATTTGAATTGTCCTAAATCACATCATTGTGAGAAGATGTTCAGTATCATTTAATTTTAGGGAATATTTGTCAAAACTTTAAGAAGTACTCTTTGACAAAGAGATTAAATGATATTTTAGCAGTTTGTTAAAGATAGTTTATCAGTACTTTCTGCCACAACTGGCACTTTATTGGACATTTATTATCTCGATGTGGCCCAAAATGGAAATGAGTTTGACACTCCTGCCGTAAGGTTTGATCTGATCTGACAGAGAACCTGTAGAGAACTCTTGATGAAGGTCTGCATCAACCGATTCAGTGTGAAACCACCCTACTCTAATTCCAGCCCACTCTGCTTTCTCCCCTTCCATCAATCTCACCATTGTTCTCCACAGACAGGTGGTTTTTACCTTCCTGCTGTCAGCCTTACCTCTCTGCGCACGCTCGCGTGCGCGTGAGGCAAAAACAGTGGCCGCTTCACAACGAGCGGCCTCCTGCTGAACAACTTTAACAGCGTTTGTTGTTTAATGGTTGAACCTTTCCAATGATGCATGTAACGCTGCAGCAATTACAGCAAAGTGATTTATTGTGCTGAGGGGGGGGGGGCATGGGAGCTCGCTCTACACTCGGTGGTACAATCCCAACCCTGTAAACAAACAGAGCCGCCGTTCTGCCTCCAGGGGCCGCCGGCTCTGTTTGTGTCATTCCTCAAGTGCCAAGTAAATCAGTCAGGTGGGGGGAGACATATCTCACGTGATGCTGGGAGTTTCCACACAGGCCTGTGCTTTTACAGATTTTAGAGTCAAATAAACCTTAATTTCTGATGAAAATTAAATGATATTTATATTTTTAAAAGCATCAAAAAGCAGGGAGTTGATCAAGAACAGTCTGCTACAAATTCTGGTGAGGATAATGAGCAGTGTTTGCAAAATCTGCAATAAATGAAATGAGTACACAAAAAAATTCCCTACAAGCATAGTGTGATTTTAATAAAGAAAGTAAACTCTGGCCTGTTCAAAACTCCATAGCTCAGTCACCCTTTCTAAAAAAACATCAAACACAACCTGTGGACTAACTCACAGACAGATGGAATTAATCTGCCTGAATTTTCCTTTTGATTAACTTCAACAGTTCTTACTAAATCACAGTTTAAGGTGGTGTATATTTTTTATTGTTCTTTTTAGATTTATCCTCAGATAAGGCTTATCCTCAGATGTTAAGCTTAGAGTGTGGTGATGATCCTCACGCTGTAATAACATTTTAAACCTTTGTATATAAACTACTTTTAGTTTAGCTTTAGTCTTAGTTTCATCTCCACATGTACAATGTATTCAGATTGAAACATAGGCAGTTTCTTTTTTTCCATACATTATGTCTCCCACTAGTAAAGGACTTGCAGTTTTATGTCAAATCTGCAAAAAGTACTCACATCCAAACACTAATGCACTGTATCTCCTATTATATTCCAGCTTTATATTATCCTTTGCAAACTACAACAAAATTATGTA
The DNA here is from genome assembly GCA_028564705.1 of Apricaphanius iberus. Lineage (NCBI taxonomy): Eukaryota > Metazoa > Chordata > Actinopteri > Cyprinodontiformes > Aphaniidae > Apricaphanius > Apricaphanius iberus. The sequence continues at coordinate 5,188,970 of JAPXFQ010001878.1, read as the reverse complement.
GACTCATAAAAATTGATAAATGGGGCGAGCAGGAGGTTCTGACATGCATAGACAAAGAAATCTATTTGATATCACCAATTATTTTTTTTTCTCATACCATTTTTTTAATAATATTTTGTTATATGTCTAATGAACAGAGGGCTGCTTTGGACTCCCTCTTGCTCATGCTCCCCCTGGAAAAGAAGGTAATCACCATAGAAACCAGTTTCTTAGTAGTTTTAGAGTATCTTGTTCCTAGTTTAAAAGGCAGCAGGAGTGTCCAAATTATAACCCATGAACCCTAGAAATATTTTTATTGTAGCCCACAACCACAAATCAAAAATGGTGCAAGCAAAATGTTTGTGGGTTATAATCTTCATTAACAGATTAAAATTTCCTTAGAATGGGAAACATTGGATAGATCTCAAGCCATTTATTTTTTACTAACCACAGTTTTTGCTTTTAATTTACATTTTGAGTAAGAGGGACCACAAACTCCTGATGGCTTTTACTCAAGAGCAGACTTTTATGCATGACTTGAGGATTCATTCAGTTCGTGAGTCAGGGTGTCAACAGCATAACAGAATTCAGGTGTTCGTCTGATTGAAAGAGCGAGAACCTAACACAGTGCAGGTATATTTCTTAATTAATTTTAAATCAGATTAATTGAATGATTTGTTTTTCAAAAGCAGATATTTTTTAAAGGGGACATTTATGTCTCTTTTTTAACAAGTTATAATAGGTCCATGGTCTTTATAAAACATGTTAAGGAAGTTGTTTGCACAAAAATAAAATTACATTGATTGATCTCACCAGTTCAATTCTTGACAGTTTCAGTTCCCTTCAGAATGAGCTGTTTCAGAGGGTTCTGTCAATTTACAAATGCAAATCGAGGTTGAGGACCTACCCATGTATTATGCTTCTAGACTGTGGGTTTGCCACATGTGAAAATAATGTGGAATTGGTGAGTGAAGTGTGACAGGTGAAGGGGCCATTATATGCAAATTCCACTTTTTGTGTTGTCACAATAAGGCTTGCAGAAGCACAAGAATTCTAACAGCAAAAATTCCCAAAAAATGGATGGATGTTTTTTTTATTTCCATGTTTGGATTGCTTATAGAGGCAGATGAAACCAAAATGGCAACACAAAATGATGAAATGAATGAAATTCACATAAAACGTCACTTTTAAACTCAGCTATATTCTTCAAGCATGGCTGAAGGTGTGGTTCATATTCTGTTTATGCTGCTGAGAGAAAAAAATTACAACTCTTTTCCAGACCAAAAAAAAAAGAAAAACAAGTGATCCCTTCGCTACAAAATTAAGAAGACTTATATAATATTTAATGTTTAGTGTATTTTTGACCAGGTAAAATTAAAACAATCACAGCAAACTGAAAACGTATTTCTGCATCCTTATTTATTGAAGAAAAAAAAATTTGTTGTGGCCAGTAGTACTTTCAGCTTTCAGATTTTTGCCCACATGGCTAAACGTTTTGTCATCATCATATAGCACATTAAAAGAAGGTGTATGTTACATTTTTAGGCAGTAGCTGCATCTACACTCTTCGAAATCTCATTATTAATTTATTTTTATTATCTTTCCTTGGAAATTCAGAAGAATCATTTATAGGACCCCCTATTATCTGCCAGTGCTGTTGTTTTCTGTACAGCAAGAGCTCGCCACGCAGCAGTCACCGCAGTTAAACAGCTTGCTGAGCAGGAAGTAACACCTATGGTTCTGCTGCTGTGAATGGATGATGGTTATGATCCCTTTCCAAACACTGTGGGAGCTTAAAGAACTTAGTTTGAGGGGTTGATTCATATGGTGTTCGCATCTATGTCATCAGACCACATGACCGCTCACAGGCAAACTGGGTCTAAAGACCACGACCCGCGTCAGATTGTATTTTGTCATGTCTCAACCACTGATGGCTGTGGTTTTTAAGCGTCATAGAGAAGCCAAAAGAGTGTTGAGCAGCTGAGCAGCTAAACATTTTCATCAGTTGTCTTCAGAAGAACTGCAGAGGTCCATCCATCCATCTATTTCTTAGATCTAACATGCAGTTTGGTTTACATGTTGGTAGTATAGAAATTTTGATTGAATGCTTTTGATGTAAGGTCGATCTTTTAATAAATTCTCATACTTTAGGGAGAAGTGGTTTGTGCAAATCTTCCAAAAGTTATCTTTTTTTCATCATGTAAAATGTCAGAAAACATTCACCGAAAATTAAGTACAGGTTCATTTGATTCAGCAAAAGGGAATATATCCTTTTGGTGGCTATTGTATTGAAGTAATAATATCAGTGTGTAAAAAAAAAAAAAAAAAAGATTGTAGAAGCATATTTGCATATTTGTATTGTACTGATAGATGGAAACAACAGGAATTTTTATCTAACCTGTTGTTAAACATCAGAGCTGGACCACTTGTGCTCTGACAACAACACACTTTCTGAACTTCACCAGAGTGGAATATATTCTCATTTCTATTAGAGGAAAATAATTACCAACTGTTCAGCATGAATTATACCATATAAAAAATTATATTGTATGAAGAGGAGTTCTAGCTGTAACAGGATGAGGTGGATCTAAATGACTGAAAGAAGTTTTCTGTGTATGCTTTAGTTGTGAGCGTGGAGAGTCGCGAGGCTCACCTGAGCGCCCTGGTGGAGGAGGCCGAGCGGCGGGCCGCAGACCTGGCGGCTCAGGCTCAGCGGGACGGCCTGTCGCTCGAGGCCTGTCACAAAGACAAACTGCTGAGGACATGGGAGTGGAGAAGCAAGCTGTACAAGCGCATGAGGACAGGCTTCCAGCACGCACGTGAGTTCTGGATGGCGACAACAAAAAGTTCTGGTGCTTTCCTGATTGACAGAAATTGAACCTAACACAGAGAAGATGTGTTTCTTAACTGAGTTCAGCTAAGCTTCTTTGAATTGGAATATTTGAAGAAGAAAATAAATATTTTAATCAGGACTGCAACAGTTTAAATCAGCTGAAGGATTTATGCAGTTGTTTTGGTATTCACCATCTTAAACAATTTACAGTGTTTCAGCCTTGAAATAAAAAAGGAAAAATGCATGAACTAGTTATTCACCCTCTCCACTCTTGGATAGGAAAATTCTTAAAAATACGAACATTGCAGGGGTACAGGAGGTAAGTCCTGGAAACTTGCTTAGTTTTTGAATTCCGATCTCCGGATCAACACCAAGAATATTTATATTATTACTGGAGGCCAAGTTAGTGCCATGTGGAGTAAGTAGCTCACTAACTGCATTCAGGTGAAGGTTCTTGTGTCTTCTCACTCCTCCTCACTTTTAACTTTCTTTCCCCTGCAACTGATAGCTCTTTGCTCCCTCTCTCATCAGGTCCCCCCGAGGCCCCGACCATGGTTCGACTGAGCGTGAGCAGCAGCACAACGCTGACTGTCACCTTCCAGGAGCCCCAGAGTCTAAATTCCACAGTGGTGACCAAGTACAGAGGTGAAGACCTGCGCATTCACACTCACAAAGATCACAGGAAAATAAAGACAAACAAAGAATGGAATCACTGCAGCTGGAGGATGAACCAACAAAAACAAATCTACGATGATCTTTGTTTTCCTTGTATGGTTAGTGGTCCGGATCTCAGTTCAACCAGAAATTTAGGGTGGGATCAGAAACACTAGAATACAAGATAAAATAGAGAAGCTGCAACAAAGAACTGACAATGAAGATACTTTTTTTTTACATAATTCAATAATTTGTTCTTCATCAAACAAAAACGTTTAATTCTAACAATATAATTTAATCTCTGTGTGGTTTGCTTTACAAAGACAAGACATTCAGCTTTTTAAAAAAATGATCTATGTATTAGCATTTTTTTTCCATATATCTAACAAGAACAAGAATCAATAATCAATTATTTACCAGAAATTTATATTTTTCTAAACATATTTCTATTAAAAAAAGAAAATAATTCAAAAATGTCAGTAGTGTTATCTGGCAGACATACATACATTCCTGTTTGCAAAAGAAAATGACAATAGTTTAAGTAGTTTTCTTATTTCCAACGATAGTCAATGTTGTCTTAGACATTCATTAAATAATAAGCTTTTGTTTACCTTTATATTACACACAAAAAAAACGATGTGAGGCTCCACAGTCATATAGTCCAAGAACTGATTTAAGGAAATAAAAATCCTGAAATTTGTTGAGCTGCTGTCTAAGCTCCCAGGCTCTCATTGGTTTGCTGCTCAGCTGAGGTTAAACCATATGTGTTATTGGGAAAGTAATCTTTTAACATTATCTTTATTGTTGGGTCAATGAAGAGCAAAAACATGTTTGCTGTGAGATCGATCAGTGAATGTGTTTCACATTGAAGTGTCTCCACTGCGCTGAGACAGGAAGTAACAGTCAACGAGCGCTGCGGGCTTTGAACCAAACAATGAGAAGGTTAATGATGATTTCAGCACCTCAGGAGGAACTATTGATCTGTAATGAAAAGAGAGGCAGTTTGCTTCTAACACGTTCGGCGTAATTAACCCTGTCTTTTTGTGTGTGTGGTATGTGTGTGTGTGCAGTGGAGTGGAGCTGCCTGAAGGATTTCTCGCCGCTTGCCGGCGAGATGGTGCTGGATAATCTGCAGAGTCTCAAATGCACCATCAGCAGCCTCTCCACGGTAACAACAGCATCTTCTTTCTCTCTCTCTTTCCCCCTTTCTCTCTCTCTCTCTCTCTCTCTCTCTCTCTCTCTCTCTCGCATTAACTATGTTTGCTCTGGTTTTAATGGAGTCTTCAGGAACACACTGAGTAAATCTGCTGGAAATATTCCTGCAGTGCAAAAAAAAGAAAACAAAAATGCAGCAACGCCAACATCTGCTGCAGGACTGCTGTTGGTTGAAAATGTAGAACTGCTTTGTAATCCAGTTTTATGGCAAAACAGGAGATCGCTCAAACATCTCCACAGACATATTGGAACCGTTTGTGCATTCTACAACATTCAACCAAATGTTGCTGCATGAATTTCTGTTCCAAAATGACTTTAGTTCCATTTATTTACCTGTTATTTTCTTTTTTTAACTTAAAACTGTCTATGCCCATGTTAATGAATTCAGAGTCCATCTGAGTACAATTTATGGTTACAAATAAGGTACCTTTATCAAGAAACAATCATATGGGCCTTAACCCTTACTTTGATCCAATCCCTGACCCTTAGCTACTATTAAACTTGGACACTGTCAGTGTAGCAAAATCATTATTAAATTACGTCTGAAGAACTACGTAAAAAGCCAGCTTCATCTTATCTACTGGTTTTTGTGTTTCAGGGTCGGGTTTACTACGTCCGAGTGTCAGCGTACAACATGAAAGGCTGGGGTCCGCCCTCCTCTTCCCTGCCTCCATCTGTAGCTCCGTCCAGTAAGTTTTTGCTTCCCATCACTGAACAAGCCAGATAAAAAAGGATTTATGCATCTCTCCAGTTTGTCTCAGCAGTTTATTTTAGTTTTTTTTTACTTTTGAAGTGTACATGCTATGCTGATTGTTCCCTTTTACATCTAAATCATTCAGATGTGGTCTATATAGTGTGCAACTGCAATTCTTACTCTTTATTGTAGCTCTACAGGCTCCTCTTCCACCCCTGTTCTGAGATCAGTAGTTTCCAAAGTTGGGCTAGGGACTTGACATGGGGTCATAAGCTCCTCTTCAGAAACTTAGATACAAAAAATATTGATGAGAGAGCATGCAGATTTTAAAAATGCTGAAAAAGATCAACACAATGATAAATACAATCAACAAGTTGGTCAGTCTATTGGCTGTTGATGTTGATTGTGTTATTAGTAAACCACTCTGTAAAAATCCTTGGAAGCTAAGCAAGTGTTGGCATCACAACCCTCTTACATTTTTACTTTATTGGGTCATAAGCTGGAAAGTTTGGGAACCACTGATCTAGATAATGGGGAGCCTAAGTCTCCTCCCCTTCCGGTCGGCCCGTGGGTCCCCTGGCCGAAAAAATAATAAATGGAAGTTAATGGAGCGATAAAAGTTATTTTCTGGTCCACTTTGTCTCACGTCCTGAATCACACATATGTTGTAGCTCAGTTTAAATGATAACTAATGATGTACATTTCATCTGTGTTTGTCAAGCAATTTAGGACTGATTTGATTGCAAAAATTCGCAATTAAAATGCCTACAAATCAGAAGTCAGAAGTCGCATGTATAAGACACCACGCAGCTAACAGGAGCTAACACTAGCTATTGTACATAAAACACTCACCTAGAGCTTCTAGATCTTCTCCTCCATGCTGGCTCTCACTCCACTGACTGATTTACCCCCAACATAGCTGCCACTTTCAAAATTTAAAGTGGTTTTCTCAGTGTTTAATGGTCCTTTTTTCGTCCTGGAGGATACGGCCCATTGTCTCTTTCTTCTTTTGCAGTTGTAGTCTGCTTAGTGTTTTTACACAAAACCTAAAGTAACTTTTTCCGCCGGTCGAAAATCAGCGTTTTCTCAATAAGGCAAAGTATTTCAGCAAATCTTTCTTGATGCTGGCGGAGGTTACTGAAGCATTCATCCTTCCCAAAAACAAAAAGTACTTTCCATACAGATACGGTTAGACAGCCGTGAAACATAAAACTTCCCAGATGTTCTGATGCTGAAGGACAGTTTATAGAATTGTGTGGGTTAATAATCTAACAACTGAACAGTTTGAGTGTTACATTTGTACCTTCAGCATTCCTGAACCAGGATTGCAAACTTGCAGCGAGAAATAAACATGGCGGATTCACTCAATGTTTAGCCAGAAGTCAAGGACCTTGTTTAGCGGTTCAAGTGTCAGTACTGTAACATAATAGTTCAGAAAGCGTGATAGATGATAGAGAAAAATGAACGGCATAAAAATATAACCAAAACAGATACAAAAGTATCTCCACAACACCTGGAGTAACTAATTGTTACTTTTTTGCTTTCCTACAGACTCTAAATGCACAACACATTTCAATTTAGTGGCTAAAAAAGTGGAGTTTTCATATGTTACCTTTAAAACATTGATATATATTGGTAGGGAGATGTGAACATCATCCATCTATCGATTATCTATACCGTGGGTGCCTATCTCCAGTAGAAAGGTCTCCAGTCCATCGCAGGGCAACACAGAGACACACAACCAAACACACTCATACCAAAGGGCGATTATGAAAAACTAATTAACCTGATAGTCATGGTTTTGGAGTGTGGGAGGAAGCTGGGGTATCTGGAGAGAACCCACGCATGCACTTGGAGAACATGCAAACTCTATGCAGAACAACTGGGAGGCAAGACAGGCCAGGACCTTATTGTAGTAAGGCAGGAGTGGGGAACCCTGGTCCTCGAGGGCTGCATTCCTCTAAGTTTTCCAGGCAACCCTGCTTCAACACACCTGACTCAAATCAAATAGATCCAACAGCCAATGAAGTTTTGCACAATTACTAGTTCATTTTATTCAGGTGTGTTTGCGCAGGGAAACATGGAAACCTTGCAGGAAGAGGGCCAAGGTTCCCCACCCCTTCTGTAAGGCAACAGTGCTACAAGCTGCGCCACTGTGCAGCCCCATCATTATCATAAGTCATTTGAATGCTTAACATATTAAAAACTATAATAATTATGTCATTGTTAATGTTTTGTAACAATATCAATAGAAGATATATCCTTTTTTCCCGCATATTTATGTGTTTAACTTAGACATAGCGCGTGCAGAAAAGCTTTGGTCGTATATGACTGGTTGGTGTAGGTGGACGGTGTGTGAGTTTTTTGCCTGAACCCAGCGTCAGCCAGTGCTGCTCATTCTGTTCTGAGGTCCTTGGGGTTGGAACATCGGCTCCAGCTCTTCGTCACGACTCCCTTTCTTTTGCAAGCACTTCAGCCTTGAGCTGTGAGAGGGTGTGTGTTTCTGCACCGCGTGTGTCTGTAACAGCGGCAGAGGGTAGAGAGTGTGTGGGCGAGTGTTTTTAAATAAGGACAGTGAAAACATGAGAGCCCTGAATTCATTAACAAGTTCTCGCAGATTCCAGCAACATATTTTCCTCTCTGACGTGTTGATCGCTTTCCTGCTCCAGAAGTCAGAGATGCAGTTACGACATCATAAAAACATGGGTCAAAAGGTCTATACCTGCGGTGCTGTTCTTCTCGGAAAGGTTTCAAACTGCTCAAAGAGAACTGGAAAGATCTTCCTCAGAGCTTTTTTTTTAGTTCTGTTAAACATGTTCATTTCAGACCATAGGAGATAAAGCCCAATATCAGCTGAAAATGGGTAGAGTCTCCAGGGAGCTGCTTATTAATTTGTACGTCTGCTAGATACCTGTATCGTCACTAAAGGCATCTTACCAACTATTCATTACAATTAAACACATCTAGAGACACCTGTATGTGTCTGAATTTTAGCTGAAGACATCTGGCAGACATACAAACTGCCACTAAAAACAACTGAATTGTTCATCAGAACATGTAACCGACTCGTAATCACTACCGAAGCAAAAAAATATTCTGAGGCTGGTCGGCTGGTTGCAAATTGGGGATGGTGTGCTTCTGACCTTATCTCAGGCTGGTGGGCAGAGTACTTCAAAGACTACCTCAATCCCATTGGCACACCTGCCAATGTGGAAGCAGAGTCTGGGGACTTTGGGTTGGACTCTCCTATATCTGTTGCTGAGGTCACCGTGGTAGTTAAGAAACTCCTCAGTAGCAAGGCTCCAAAGTGGATGTGTTGGGTAAAAAATAGTTGTTTACCTAAACAAAATCACACACAGGGGTCGGAGAGAAACTTCAATCAATTGAGCTCTGCAGAGGGAGAAAGGATAAGTTTTTTGCAGAGAGAGACCAGGAGAATACTGTGGTTGACCGTGTCTGTCTGTTCTCCTCCTCCCAGCTCCCAGCTAGTCTCACAGCTCTCAGTCTCCTGATCTCAAAGGGGCATCCCCCTGCAGTCTTTCTTTATTCAGTCAAACTTCATTAGCATCTTAAAAGAACAGGGTGTCATATAAAGGGACATATGTCTGAAACCAAATGACATTTAAAAAGTACATTTAAACTATATGATAAAGAAAGACACCTTAAGAAATAAATAATACAACATTATTATTTTACCTAACACCCCCCCCCCCCGAGATGTGGTTTTTAAATGTGATCACCAACAACAAAAAGTTGTAAAATAGGTAACAACTCCAATAATGTAAAAATATAAGAATCATAAAAAACAGACAACAAAAGGTTAAAAAATACGTAGCATCCCAAATAAAATAAAAAATTTAATAAGACAAACAAAAAAGAAATTGCAAAAGTAAGTAGCAATTTCAAAAAGATTTTAATGTGGGCTTCACCTAGACATCATCCAATTAATGGCTACCTGAACAGTAATTTTGATTAATGGAATCATAAAAAGGTTTTTACACCATTTTTAATTACATCTTCATCTTCATTTCTGTCTTCATCTTCAAGCCTCTGGTTAAGAAGAGAGTATTGTACCAATGTGTTAGTTAACATCTTATTCATCATTTGTTTTATACATGGGAGAACACAACTAACAAAAATGCAGAAAAGTATCAAAATTACCATGAATGGCATAGCTATTTTTAAAAGAACCTGATACCACCTGCCAGTTCTCAGCCAGCCCATGAGATCCCATTGTCCGTTACTGCTTTCTTGTGATTTTAAAAAGTCAGTTAATCCCTGCACCCGGTCATGAATGAGAGTCCAATTATCATGTGTAGTATGGATGTAAGTGCAACAGTGTTCACCAATTACAGTACAAAGTCCACCTTCAGAAGCAAATAGAGTGCCCAGAGCTACCTGATGTTGCATCAGCATGGTTCTCATCGGCAGTTTTTCAGGATCGTTGGCCCTACTGTTGGACATTTCAGCAAGGATGTCTGTAATGTTTTCCAAAGTCCACCAAACCTTGTTCATGGAAACACCTGTGGAGGTTTGAATTTCCTTTTCTTCAGCTCTGTAGGTTTAGAAGGTGCCCCGTCCTCTGTTATGATGTATGAGGAGGGCTGCAGTCGAGCCAAACTGCATGTGCCACACCAATCCTTAGGTGGGTAGAGGTAGAAGGTGTGACCACATTTCCAGATTTATCCGTCAGGCGTTCCCATGCCAAATTGGGAGGGAACCTCTAGGAGATGGGTTCCTCTTTTGACAGTGGTTTTGTACCCACTTATCTTGTCTTGGAGTCGAGTAGTGTTTAGGGTTGTGTATCTTGAAACAGATGTGTTTCCAACCATCATCCAGTGGTTTATATGCATCGTTTTCGTCTGGCTCGCTGACAAGGGTATCGTGTCCTCTAAATGTATGCTTTGTTACAAGGGACTGAAAAACAGAAAGTGTATTTTCCAGTAAGGCGTAGTAAGTTGATTCCTTTGGCAACTGAAGCATTCGTTTTCTTGGAGAAGTCACCAGGCTGAGACCAGGTCCTGTTGTTCTCCGCAGTGCAGCAGTGAGGTAAGGTGGAACAGTCTGTTCCAACAGTTGTCATAGTTAATTTGTATAGCAGACATATAGTATTATTTAAGGTGGTTGGCTCAGCAGTCATCGATGAAACTTCTTCAGAATTGTTTGGGATCCATGAACAGACATAAGAGCTGGTATTGAAACCTAAACGCTTTGCAGACAAATTAACTATTTGGTACCAGTTGTTCTTGAACGCATGGTGGGTTAGAATTTTAGCTCTTCTTTTCTTTGATGTTTGGGCGTCATCAGGTGTGAGGAAAAAGCAGTAGAATAGAAGCAGGCAAACTGCCAGACAGGAGAGGAGCCAAACTAGTTTCACGTTGGCTAGAGGCAAATAAGAGGACTAGCCCTCCAAAAATGGAGGTTTGACCGCTAGGAGACAGCGATGCTTTTCTGCTAGGTTTGAGATCAGAGGCCTTATTGGTCACTCTGCCCTTTGTAGCCCAGACTTCCCCACTGTCTCTCGTCTAGCCACCTAATTGCCTTTGCAAGTTGCAGTGTGGGATGTGTATCCACGAGGGTCTCTTCAGTGACTTTCACAGCCATGGGTGTGAAAGGTCTTTTTCAGGTTTCCTGCAACACAAAAAGAGAGGTTGGCAGATTGTGTGCACTTTGCCGTTTTTTGATAGGATAATTTTAGGAAATTTGCCTCGCTTGGGTCTCATATTCCCTTGTGGGTTGTGTTTGATACATGTTAGGCATGTTTTGCAGAAATGTTTTAAGTATGTTTTAAGGTTGTATGTTGTAAAGTATTGCTGTATTATTGATGCCATCCCCCCTGTGGAGACATGGCAAGGCCGGGACTGTTCCCAGTCCCAGCCTGGTCAGTGGCGAGCATGAACTGATGAAGCCTCTTGGATAAGAGGTGAAACGTCTTCCAAGACAAATTACCAAGTCCAGTTGCGTTCGATTGTAATTTCCTTGAGATAACCATGACCTAGATGAATGACAGTATTCACAGGCTTCCCTAACAATGAGATTCACCTGGATTTCCTTAAATTGTTTGGCTTTGTTGGTTAACATGGCTCGGCAATATTGGCAGACCAGGGTGGTGGTTCCTCCTATTTAAAAAAGGCCAACCAAAGAGTGTGTTTTGACTACAGGGAAATCACACATCTGAGCCTCATTGATGTCTTCTATTCACGGGTTATCAAGAAGTTGGTTCTCCAGTCAAAACTTTCCCTTTCAAACTAATTTCAGCCCAAACTCATGAGGAAAAAAAATCATATAATTTCTTTGTACTTTTACATTTTATTTTGCATCATGAACAACAAGTTGAGTTGGACCAGCTTTCCACAAAAGACCAACTCTCTGTCTGTTGGTCATGGCTTAAAATGCTACACATAGGAGTCCCTGAACATATACAATTTAATTATTTATCCTCAGCAAACTTTTGAAGGTAGAGTTGTACTCTGAAATCTTTTATTTTTTGAGCATTTGGATTTTTGCAGGTAATGTTTATTCTCTTTTGCTTTTTGAATTCTATGGATGTTTCAAAGGCAGGAAAATGAGTTAATCTGAAAAATAACCTGTTTTTTTTGTTCAGCTCCTTCTCATTTACCTAACAAAGTGGCATATTATTTTCCCAACGAAATGCATCTGTAAGCTCTCAGTCAAGCACTCTGGTTTGTTATAGCACTGATTCCTTACTAAAGTCCTCTGTAAATTGTTTTGCCTTTTAACATAACAGAAAGTTTTTTAAAAATGTTAAAGACAAGTGCTGTAGATTCATACACACTGATTTTCTATCTAAATTTGCAAATCATATGTTTCAGCTAAAACAGCTAGCAACCCAGGACAGAAACAGTTGAATCTCCTCAAATATTCATTCCCTACAACAAACTCTGAGCTATTTTTCAGTATTTACTGTATATCTGAAAGGATGCCTGATCCTGATGCTATTATCAGTTTCTCACCACATATATTTTGATACAGACTGGAGGGAGAGCGACGGCCGTGAACCCAGGAGGCGGGGCCAAATCGAGGCCATGGAGCGTCTGCTGCAGCAGGTCCGAGCGACGCACACACACTACTGCTGCGGAGGTGAGTGTTTCCAGAAATGTACGCCTAATCCAGGTGCTGCTGCTGTATGAAGGAAGTCTGTGCAAAGCAGTGTAGGGCTCTAGGGGGCGCCGTTTTGATTCTGCTATAATGTAGGACATGTAGGAATGCAGGCAGTCTGGAAAAGATCCAGATGGCTACCACAACTAATAAAAAGGTTGTATCTGTGAGAGAATCGCTTCATTGTTTTATGTTATTTTTAGGAAACTAAGAGTAAACACTGTAAATAATTTTATTCCAGAAATTCTACGAAATGTCCATTCTATTTTCTGTTTTCTCTCATAACCCAAATTGTCCTTTCCCTAAATTATTTTTGTTCACTTTTTTTGTCCACAGTAGAGCATTAGGGAGGCTTGAAACATCACAGTTTTCACAGACGAAATCTGACAAGACATTTAAATTCCCACTGAACGGTTCTGACTTACATTTACCATGTAACAATGGTATTTATGTTTTTTGATTTTTGATTTTTTTTTTGTATTTCCATTAAAGAATTCAGAACAAAAAAATTAGAAAACCTTGGTTCATCCAATTTCATTGTGCTTGTAACTTTAATTTACACAGATGTCTTGGGAGTGTGAGTTTGAAATAATTTTGTTCACGTTAATGAGGTTAAAACACAGATTTTAATTAATGAAAGGACATTGAAATAAAGTCTTAAATGTTCAGACTTTAAACCATCCCTTTACTGCAGCTTTGAAGCCTAAACTAGTTTGAGAAACATATTTTGACTATAGCTTCTCAATTTATGAAATATTCATCTATCCATCCATTTATCCATCCATCCATCCATCCATTTTCATCAACAAATTTTAACCATCTAGCAGTATGAAAACTTGTTGTATTTTCATGGATTTCAAAGAGGAAATCAGTTTCCTTTGATTTGTAGTATTGCGGCGGACTACCAGGGGGCTTCACTCACACCCAGACAACGGGATGTTTATATTTAAAAATTTTATGTCTAGATTTGAAAATGTTCAAATTGGTTATGGTGCGAATTTGGCGATTTATTTGACTTACCGTTGTTCTGTTGCTCAGTTGGTGCTGATTAAATGAGCTGATCGGATCTAGCTGTGTCGTCCTTTTCATTCCTCCACAGAATGATTTTAATATGATTTACTCTCAGAGCCAAAAATAAATGTGTCAAATCAATTAGTGAAGGCACAATAAGCTTGTTCTGCAGCAGGCAATGGTACTTTATGAGGTGTGCATGTGTTTCCGTTATTTCAGAGGATCTGCCCAAACTCCAGGATTGCTGTGGTGATTCTGACTCCCACCTGGTTGATGCTTTAACCTTTCACATCATCAGGAGGCAACAGCAGTGTTCCACCGCAGATTCATTCTAGTTCATGCACATCAGAGAAAAAAATGGCACCAAATAATTTACATCTACTGTGTTTGCCTCTCGTTTATTATCTGATCTCACACAAACCTTAATGATGACTTGATTTACCCCCCCCCATCACATAAATGCCTTCCATTGTCAAAAAGCTAAAGAAAAGTTACCCTGATGCTCATTTCATCCTGATTTTAGTGAAATTGAAATGAGACAACTAGTACAGTAGTGTGTAATGGTCTTCAGAAGATACCTCAGTTTGTAGCAGCCTTTAGAAACGTATTTAAATGTCACAACAATCAGAGCTCAGTTCAAGTTTTTCAAGTGAAAATCTGGCTCATTCAGTTCAAAGTCCTCAGAAAAATCACTGCTGCTCACAAAGGCCCTGGTCCGAAATGCTCTGAAGCTTTCTTTTTATCAACTAATTGAGCATTATATGCCATTCACTCTGCACCGTCACTCATTTCGATTTTCACCTCACCTGCTTTTTGATCGTAGGTTTTTCTTAGTAATTTAACCCAGGATAAATCATAATGCTCCTTATATTTTCCTCCACTGAATACACCTTCCAATTCCTCGCTTGACATGTTGTCACATTGGTGTTAACAATCAGTGAAAATCGGTCACTAAAAGGTCAGAACTGTGTGACTCTGAGGTGAGGCTGCTCTTATTTCATGCCATCAGGGGGAAAATATGTTGTGTCATTACTCAGCTCCAACCTGAGCTTGATTATTTATTTATTAGTTAGCGCTGGACAGCGAACCGCAGAAGTGTTGTGAGATTATTCCGCTGTCAGATGGAGTTAACCTGCAGCGCTGCCGACACATAAAAACAGACCGTTTACAGCCCCTGAATGCTGCTGCTGTTCAGAGCTCAACCAGACTGTAAAACGTCAGAACTGTGTGTCCAGCAGCAGGAACTAATGCTACTGCCCCGCTCACATATGCAAAAATCTGCCATTGGTTGAACTGGAAATATGAAAACAAACAGGTTTTTCCTGAAGCACAAGTAATTATCTTATTCTATTCCTATCAAATTTATCCCATTTCTAGAACATTTGAACAGCATTCCCAGTCACTTTACACTGAGACTCAATGATGTTGACAATAACGTCGGGATTTAAAATGGGGACAAAATAAAAGATCAAAAACCTGCTTGAGAGCAAAAATAATCATTCTCTAGTTGTCACAAGTTATGAGCCCTTCAAAATGTACCTGACATAATGTTCGAATTTTAACTCTTTTTGTAAATCTCTTACACGGTGGGGGGGGGGGGGGGGGTTCTGAAACTTCTAGGTTTCATTTTAAATTCTTGAGCTTTCTTAGTTTCCATGAATTTACATGTTACTTCTCTGGATTTTTACATTTTACTTACTCACAAGTTGCTGTTTATATTGGTAGACATTATTACAATTACTCCCTAGAAATGCTTACAAATTCCTTTGCTGAGAGTTACATCCTCCATCCCCCCCATCCCCCACTTGCATGGGTGGGAAGATACAGAGTATATTCCCTGGACTTGTAAGGTATTTTCTTGAACTTCTAGTTTACTTTGATTAAAGTGGCGAATTACTTTCTATAACTCACAAATAACTCTTTGAAGTTCCTGAAACTATCAAGCCGCTCTGTTAGAAGTTAGGGTGCTCCTCAAGCAAAGAAAACCTAATTCCTAAGAATGTAACCTACAGTAGAGTTACTTTGATGATTTTTTGTTGTTTGTTTTGCTTTAAATAATTCAGATATTTTATGGTTTCTAATTTAGATATTTAAAAATTGTGGGTACTTATTTAAAAAAAGTAAAAAAATTAATTGCCCTGATTTATTTGTCTACATTGTCAGTTTTATCTAGAATGGTTAAAAAAAGACTGAACTCTTGGAGGGATATAAATCTCTGGAATAGAATAGAATAGAATAGTCTTTTATAGTCCCACAGAGAAAATATTCTGCTGTAACAGTAGCAAAGTTTTTTTATAAATCCATCTACTATGTAATTCCAGAAATAAGTGTTTGTTAAAAAATAAAAACAAGCAAAAAACATATAAATTCTTAAGTTTTCATTAGAAATACAGTATATCTTGTTTGCTTCATTAGTTCCACCTTTATTATTTTCCTTCTGTTCCTGCAATGCAGGCTTAAGCACATTCCAGAAAAACTGGAATTCTGTCTTTTATTGCGGGATAAATCCTGTCCTCCAGCAGAGAACCAATTCCTACCATTTAACCTAAGTGTAACAGAAATGTCTCTTCATATCACAGTTTTCCTTTTGTGGCGGGACGGAGCTAAAAGGGTTCCTGTCTGCAACCGTGCCGGACACTTCAGGCATGACAGCATGTTAGTATGGCAGCTCCTTGTTTGTTTACAGCCTCATAATTATGTGGCATGTAATTAGTCAGAGTAAAAGGCCGGTGCGGTCTAGAGATTGGCATCACTAATTGGCTGGGGAAGGCCAGGGGAGAGAGACGGAGGGAACAGAGGCAGGAGGAATAAAGGAGATAACTTGAACGGGCCAAGACATTTGACGCTTCTGACCCTGAATCACATACAGAAACTAAATTTCATAATTTACAGCAGGTGCCGCCAAGACTGGATTTATCTCGACATCAGAGTCCAGGTCCAGCTGAAAACTTGTCTTCCATCATTCTTTTCGTTTCTTTTTAGATTCTTCAAAGTTACAAAACCCAAGCAGGAAGCAGTCGGTCTCCAGAAGCCTCAAACACCTCTTTAACTCCTCAAACAAGTTTGTAAAGACACTGAAAAGGTTTGTTTCACACAGCCGCACTCCTGTAACACCCAAACCTACATCTGCCAGCTGTGAAACAATAAATCTGCCTTCCCTCCCATCCTGTGTCCAGGGGGATCTACCTGGCTGCTGTCTTCTACCATAAGGATAGTTTACTTGTGACTGCCGAGGAGCAGATTCCCATCGTGGAAGTGGACGATTCCTACAGCAGCTCGCTAATGCAGGATTTCCTCTGGTTCACGAAGGTACAACAAAACCACTGCATTACACCATCCCACTGAAACGATTGTCTCCACATCCGCAATTATAAATAACTGCACCTTGGAGTCCACACGATAAAAAATTAAATAATGTAAAATAATAAATAAGGAAATGCTTTTTAATTTAATCAACATGCAGACCATAATTTGACTTGTAAATAGTTAACATGTCTATTGTTGGATTATTGCTGGATATTTTAGTAAATCTTGAAACCTTGTAATATTTTCCTTTTTTTCTAGCATGCACTGTATTGTCATTTTAAATTTAATACCAGTTTATAATAGAACCCTTCATTCCATATTTTCTTTTATAAATAACTCAAACAATATTTTACTGGCAATTAAGTTTTTGCACCAACTGCCACTTTTATATACTTATTAAAATCAAGCTTTCAAAACAGACACAAAGCCTTTTAGGCTGATAGCTTGTTGTTCATCCCTGCTATCTAATATGCATTCATCTTTTAACAGAAAATGTCTGATGTCTGATTTATTTATTCCGTTTTTCTCCATTCTCTGACATTGATTCACACATCACAAATCTTTACAAAATGTCAAAGCTCCAGGAAATTGTGTTTTATTCTTTTCAGCAAGGAACCACTCAGGGATATGCTGAACAATTAAACCACAGACCAACTGCAGCTGTAATGCCTGTGTTGAGTGGGAAGAGAGCAACATTTACAGCTTTACAGCATTGTGTCGGCGGTGGAAAATTACTTCTTTCCCTGAGCCTGCAGAGTGCTGCAGAGCATGAGTCTGAATGAGCACTTGCCGTCTGGGTTTTAAAGGGTTGACAGTAACAAGAAAGGAAAGGGTGTATAAAAGACTCAAAAGGCAATTTGGATAAAGGTTTCTGACAGAATCTTTAATATTAATAAGGGTTTTTATTCCATCTCACCATCAGAGTCAGAACAACATTTCATAGTAGGCAGAGAAAAACACTTTTGAAGGAACTCCATGAACTTAACATTCTGCAGAGATGTGGTAAAATGGTTGACCCTAAAAGAAAAACAAAAAAATGCCCATGTTATTTTTTTAGCAACAGACAGGATGACAAGCATCAAGATTAAGAAAATATCTTCTTAGTCTGGAAAATAAACTAAATATAGAAACGCTCACCATAAAAAGAGTTCATGCTTGACACTCAAACTTTGTGGAGAGCTTTGGTTTGCAGACATCCATTTGTGCGTAGCAGTAGCTCTCCTTCACGCTATCTTAAGCCAAGTTTGTACTTTCTGTCACCGGAGGTGCCGAGACATGCAACGCCATTATCCATCAATGCAAGGGCTCTCCGACAGGTACGCAAGCACGGGCAGAGTAGAGCCCAATTTCTTAACTATCTCTCAAAAGCTCTGCCCAACATCAACCTCCAATCATATCACCAAAATTATGCTCAATAGTTAATGTATCACTCAGTCATTAATGCAACTTTTGGGGACTAGATGCTTTACATTGCAAGGCAGTTTATCTACTACGGTCGTTTGGACACTAGGGGGCTCAGAGAACAAAACTGACCGCTGTGTTTGTTTGTTTGTTTGTTTACATGCATTTTTAAGAGTATTCCATGAAATGGACTCCTTTGAAAACCTGTTCTTTGCCACCTTAAGTGGGTGTACATCTACAAGCAAAGTAAATAAATTGTTGTCGACCAGTAACATCAATGCAATGGTAGGCAGACCCTGCACCGCCTGCTGTCCTGACGAGGAATTGCTTTGCAACACTTAAACACAAACGGAGAAGTATCTAAGGAAAACTTCTCCATTAATACATCTGCACGTGGGTGTAAACTTGCAGGCGAAGAAGTATAAACTGGATTTAAGAACACATAAACACAGAATTCAGCTAGAACATGGGCAGAATTTGCAGGGCATTAGATTGGTCTTCTGTGATGCAATCCCATCTGGCATAAAAACTTGAGCATAGAGAAAACGTCAGTTTTGACAAGGTAGCGGAGGCATATTAGAGTCTTTAATAGATGGCTCACACTGATCAGTTTATTGATGCATCTGATCCGCCGAACCTGGCTGATACATTACCCTCTAAATTAGCAGTTCCGTTAAAATTAATAACATTGCACATTTTAACAAGAAGTAATTATCCACTGCATGTCATGGCACAAGAAAACCACATGATGACCTGTTCACGTGTATGTTTTGCAGCTGTCCTGTATGTGGGAGGATGTCCGGTGGCTAAGACAGAGCATGTCTGTGTCCATGTCTTCGTCATCCACTCTGCAGGCCCGCCACAAGATGCTCACTGCTGCTGCCCAACTGCAGGTGAAAACATCTAAGATCTAAAGTCAGGAAAAATAAAATTAAGCCTCTGCTGCAGTTCCAGTTTTTATGTAGGCTTCTAAGAACAGGGAAATAATCCATTCCAGATTTAAATGTGATTCTATAATCAATACTAATTTACTGGCTTTGACAGAACCTCCTTGGAACCCACAACCTGGGTCGGGTCCACTACGAGCCTATCAAGGATCGTCACGGCAACGTGCTGCTGGTGACAATACGCGACATTGACAGTCAGCACTCTCTGTTTAGTGGGAGGTGGATGCAGGTGACCAAACTGCAGAGCCAGAGGAAGTCCCTGTCCACTCCGGAGGAGCCGTACGCGCTGGATATACTTATCATTACTATGCAGGTAACAAAGACCAGTTCATAGTGCATGAAATGGGAAGACCTCACTCAGGGTCAGCCAAGGCAATGCAGCTTTACTTGTGTTGCATACCTTCACACACAACAGGGCAATTCAAGGTGCTTTGCGTGATTAGGTGATCACATAAAAGCAGCAAAAAGAGTTAAATAAAACAGTGATAGCATAAGAAAAACATTAGAAACACATAATATATTACATATTAAAATATACATTCCAGCTATTATTAATAATTTACTCAAAGGCACCTATAAATGGATGGGGTTTTAGCCTTGATTTAAACAGCTCAGTGGTTGAGCAGCTTTGCAGTGATGTGGAAGTTTGTTTCTGATAAGGGAAGCAGAAACTGAAAGCTTATTCACCATGTTTGTTTTTGGTTCTAGGAATGCTTAGTAGACTAGAGTTACAAGGCTTGTGTGGTTTGGGTTAGGGTTAGGGTCTTTCCCTACATGTTACGATTGACCTGGACGTGACCTACACTTACCTGTGTGTGTGTGAATCTTCCTTGCATGAAGAGAAAAGGGGCTTGCGGATGGATAACTTACCACAGGCTGTCTTTGGTCACCAACGACGACCGGCTCCCTCAGGCCAGAAAGCTCCTCGGCTTCACCAGTCAACACTGCTAGTTCGGTCATGAATCTGTTGCCGGGCATTCAGATTAAAAACAGTGACATCCTATTTCCCAAATCTGTGGTCTCCAAAAAGAAAAGGCATAGTTCAAGGTATCATTGCAATTTACTGAATTTCTGCTTCCCTTTCATGTGCTGGCCCACTCCAACCTTTTAGACCCGCCTCTTTATCTCCCACAGGTGTAATTGTTAGGTAGTTAACGACGGGTGAGCCAGAGCCACCACACACCCCTAAGCATGAAAAATCAGTCCTTGCCCTAATTTATCTCACCTACTATCTACCAAATAACCAAGTTAAGGTACTCTTAACAGTTGTTATAATCTTGAATAGTGGGACCATGTAGATATTAAATAGGAGCGGCTCCAGGATGGTACCCTGAGGGACCCCACGTGGGATTTCTGTCTGTTCTGATGGAAAATTGTCAAGATTGACAAAATTGGGTTCCTGTTCTGTAAGACTCAAACTAGCCAAGTACTATAACAGAAAGTCTCCAGAGTTGTCCAGTTGTTCCAATAGTATATCATGATTAACAGTGTCAAATGTTGCACTGAGGTCCAAAAGTACAAGCACTGTGGTTCTGCTACAGTCTGTACTTATGGAGATGTCATTGAAAAACTTTGACGAGGACAGTCCTGGTGCTGTGGTGAGGACTGAAACCAGACTGAGTAAGATTAAAATAGTGGGTCATTGTTAGGAAGCTAGTTATCTGTTGAAACACAGTTTTTTTCAGTAATCCTGTTGATGAATGGAACATTAGAGATTGGCCTGTAGTTCTACATTCACAGGTTGTCCAGGTTGGTTTTTTAGTAATGGTTGTAAGTGCTGTTTTTAAAGCCTGGGGGAAGAAGACACCTGCTAACAGGGATGAGTTAACTATTTGTATCAGCTCAAACCTAACGAGGCTGCAAGTGGAGGAACTTGATTGGATTATGATTTCATCAAGGTTTTTGGCGGTAATTCAGACGTTTCCCCACAGAGCTGTTAAATGGAGATTACAATGGTGGTAGGTTTCGTATGAATGTACAGATTTACCCTCTAATTGTCAGAATATTTTCAGTAAAAAGCTTTCAAGATTATTGTGAGCCCTGGTAGAATTTAGCTCAGGGGGTACTGTCACTGGAGGATTAGTTAGTCTCTCAACTGTTGCAAATTAATCTGCACATTATTGTCTGTTAATGGTTTCAGAAAAGAACAGTTCTCTTGCATCTTTAGATAGTTAAACAATATTCGTTCAGTCTGTCTTTGTAGATCTATTGAACCTTGAGTCGAGTTTTCTATCATTTTATCTCAGCTCATCGACACTCACTTTTTTCTCTGTCTGAAATGTTAAAGAAAACGTTATTTACCAGCTTGTTGATTGAGTTGGAGGATGAAGGGGGTGGGAGTGGAGTGGGAGAGTAAATTTGTCTAAAAGTTTTAACTGTAATGTGTTTATAGTGGTATCATTGTGGCTAGATAGTTTAGCAGAGATGGTGCATATAATGATAACACAGAAATGGTCAGATAAGCAATATAAATAATCAAGATGTTGGAGATTTTTAAACCTTTGCTGATAATCAAGTCCAGAGTATGTCCTCAATAATGTGTCGGTTGTTTGACATTTTTGGGTCAGGCAAAAGTTGAAGAGTGTCAGTACATAATGAGTAATTGCCCATAGTCTAAACATGTTGCAGAAACAAGGTCGCTAAAATTACTGAAGAAATAAAAATTATGTTTTGGTGGTGGATATAAAGTTAAAAATAATGGTTAGTTAGGGTCCTTTATCTGGAGAGCTACATATGGAAGAAGAGCCAAATGTGCCCAAGATTTCCTTTTTGAAGTTGATTGAGTCATGAAACATTGTGGCTACATGTCCCGCTTGTCTGTTTCTTACTCTAGCTTTGAAAATTGTAATTTGCAGGAGTTGACTCTATGAGTGTAGGTCTTTTATTACTTATGTCTAACAAGTTTTCTGATGAATAGTTGAAATAGAGAAACTAGATTGCACTCAGTGATGAAGTCATTAATTAACAACCTTCCTAGCAAAAACATTTTTAATAATGCCAATTTAAGAGGTTTGGTGGTGGGCACCAGATCCTTCTGAAAGGTGATCAATTTCCAATTTGGTTTAATACTGCAGTGTTTAAAATTAATTGATTTAAAATGATTTTTGGCTAAATCAGTAGATTCTGTGTGGGTAACAAGCTTTTCCAGTTTCGGGTGCGGATTTATTATGATCAACAATTTTTCTGAAATGTTTTTCACAGTATTTCGGGAGTAAAAGATAACACTAATGGTTTTGCTGCAAATGATATTCATGTCATTTATTGATATTCCAAGAACAATCAATCTTTTGGTTGGAGATTTCAAACTTTCTTGTGTGTCCGGTTCGTGGATTTCTCCTGGCAACCTTGGCTGGTGTTTGGGGCCTGGTTGTCCTTCAGGGAACCGACTGCTGCATATCTGTTTTAAAGCAGGATTCCATTAATAATATCCTCAGCCAGAGTATTTTCTCTCGCTTTGGTTTGTAAACTCTTCTGTTTTACTTCCTCTGAGCTGGGGTAGAAGTGTTACTGCACTGTAGATTGAGACTTTCTTCATCCTACTGCGAATGTAGTGTCCTTCCAGTTAAGTGCCTTGTTTTGGTTAAGGACTTATTTTGGGGACAGTTGCACCAAATGTTAATTGAAACAGGGCTGCCAGTTTCTTTTTTGTTGTTAGCAATCAGTGGGGAAGATGTCTCATTTCCATATTTGGTGTTTATTTCCACATTCATTTTGAGATGACAAATCTTCATTACTAAAGTATCAATTCTCCTGGGGCAAAAAACTTTTTATTATCTCAGTCCTTCAAAAAGTAATCCAGTCTAATACAATAAATACAGATAGTGAATATATAATGTAACTAAGTAAAAAGCTATAAAAAAAAGAAAAGATGAGATACCAAAACACCAAGAGTGATCAGAAGAAGCTGCTCTTTCTTCAACAGCCAGCATGAGGGAACAAAAACAGGTTGAGGGGGGTTAGTCATTTTTTTGGCATAATTTAGCTTCTAGCCATTTCATATTTTGCTTTATTTTGTCCTGAGGCTAAGTCAGGTGGACAAACCTTAGCTTTTTTAACTTCTTCAGGATGTTCAGCATCCAGTAATGATTTCCATTTGATGTTAGCAGTTCCCATCCAAAAGGGCTTGTGCCATACATAGGTTTGGTGTAGTTCCTCCCCGTATCAGCCTGAACCAATCCTTTAAAGGCCCATTCATTCCAATCAGATGTGTTCAGTCATGGGCCACAACTTACAGGACACCATCCTTCACTACTTCGTGGTCATAAAATGAAAGAAATGTATATCGATTAGCAACTGTATATAACTATTTAGCAGAGATATACATTGTCCTTACATACACTCTAAGTAACAGTCTACAAACAGCAATAATTTATTGCATTTTATTGCAACGACAGCTACTGCTGTGTAGATCATTTTAAGCAATAATACAGACAATGGTTTGTATTTTCTGGTAAAATATAGCCAGAGATGCACTGTAATGAAAAAAAACACCTACAGTAGTCTCAAAGATCTGACAAAATCCACAAATTTGAAACATCAAACTGTTTATTCCTTCTTGGTTTAAATATTTTTCAAAGGAATAAATGAAACTCAAAGGGGACTCAACGGGTTTGTGTTTGCAGGATTGGCTTATGATAGACAGGGCTTCAAAAATGTGTTCCTGATCTAAGAAACCTTTAAGATCTGAATCAAAAAAGGACTGATGAGTCCTTCTAGCTGATGTTAAAGTTTTTTCCTTTGCTTCTTCTTGGCCCTGCAGGACACCCTGGCGTACCAGCGACGCAGTACACACCGCCTTGCCCCTGGCCTCTATCTAGGCTACTTGAAGCTCAGCAGCTCTGTGGACCAGATAAAAGTTCTGGTGTCCCAGCGGACTCCCAACATGCTGTGCCACACCAGGATCCGGGACAACTCCAATGTGTCCAGGTTCTTTCTCACACGGACAAAAAATAAACTTCAGTTTGTGTAATTTTTGTGTTGTCAGATTGAGCTGCATTAGCAGGAAATTAAAATTTATACTCCATAATATGGATTTTGCCATTTTGCCATAGAAGGTTAATCATTATGAAAAGCAGTCAGAGGGGACAAAGACACAAGAAACCATTTCCCTCAATGCACCTGCAGACAGCAACTCTTAAGCAGCCTATATGTGTGCCTCCTCAGGGAGGAGTGGGACTGGATCCAAACGTTGGCGGCTGCAGGAGAAAAACAACATAGCGAGGAGGACAGCGAGGAGGTGGAGCCCCGGGCGGAAAGCAATGTTCCTTTACTGTACTACGAGCTGCAGACAGCCATTAAGTCACTGCTTAAGCACATCAATGTCCCTCTGCACCAGGTACGCTCACCTGCGCCCCAGGTTCAGGTTCTTCATCCACAGGATTTCACACAGTAGCAGCTACCCCTAGGAGTGACATCTGTACATTCCATCTGCAGAGATAAACACTTTCAGACAGACGAGCAGACACAAAGGAAATTATGGAAAATTAGGTCTGAACAAGTAAATGCAGGACTGGGATATCACAAAATAAACAAATCATGAACATGTAAATGGATTAACCACTTATTGGAACTAACAAAGATCACAGTAGAAGTCGATACTTAGATGTAGAGAAATACACTAAAAAAGAAATGCTGAAAAAAAACAGAATTAAATAAATGTAGGAGGTTAGTTTTCTTTGCAAAATTATAACCTGTAAATCCAGTAAATAAATAAACTTAACCAGACTAAAAGTATTAACAACATAAATCCACATGCATACAGATGGACTGATGAATAAACACACATGAGCATGAAGGATCATCCAAGATGTGTCGATGTTCCTTCATGCTTGTTCCTATCCTAACCAGGTTTGAGTGATACTGACTGTGTTTACGCATACAGGCCCGTCACTTCCGTCTCTACAGCCAGGAGGTGGTGGAGATTGGCCATGGTGTTTCCTTCCTGCTGCTGCTGCCCCCTGCTGATGATGTTTGCTCCGCCCCCGGACAGTCCAACCCCTACACCCCTCTGTCGGGGTTCTTACACCTCCCGCTGCAGATGTTTGAGCTTGGTAACTACACATTCTCTCTCAGTGGCACGCGTCTGCAGCATACAGAACCTAATGTCTAAGGGTAATCGGAATGAGAGAATCGAGAGACCAGGAAAAGTCCCATGTTGGCTCCATGTTGAAAGAGAAGCTGCTCCTGATTTACACAGAAAGAATCATTAAGCTTTAGTCAGTTAACAGGAACTTTGCTGCTCACCAACTGGCCAAACTGTTTCTGTCTATTTTGTAATTTTCCCACTCCTGTTGCCTATGTTTTCCTATTCCCTTTTACATGCCGTTGGTCAGGACTGCATGCAGGCCAATGTCACGGCTGTAACCTCAATTTCCACAGCTATGCCTCGGGAATATGTTTGGAATGTTGTTTTCCATTGTTGCTTGTAAAAATGCATGGATGTGCCTGAATTCAAAGTTGGAAGATGTTGCACTAAAACCTCTGGAAGAACAATTCTGTGTTACTCCTGGTATCAAAGCGGTTAAAATTTTTTTTGCTGAGCCAAGACACTGATATAGCACCACAACAATGATCCAGCTGAGTGATGGTCCATCTTCAGATGCCTCTGAACCCATAGAAACTGTCTTTTAGGTTATTTTTAAGCTTCTTTTAGACACTGTGAGCTCTGTGAATGCAATTCCATATTTTCAAGCTGGACAAAGGTATTCCAAAGTAATCGCTTGTTCATTTGGTTCTATCAGCTAATAAAAAGCATGATGGTTGCTTATGCAGTGTCGCCGGAGGCATAGGATATCATGCACAGAATTGTGATTTTAAGAGTAAAATGTCTTGTCACTGGGTTGGTACCCTCTCAGGTACCATTATATACCCTTAATTGTAGGTACCTATTTGTACCCCTATAGTGTGTACCTTTTCTCAGTGCTACCATGACAGCATATCATTACTGGCTTGATGTGACTGACACGTCACCTGACAACGATGTAGCCAACAGACGCCCACAAAACAAAACTTTTTTTCTTCCCTCTAGGAGGACAAGTTCTGAGAATTTTTGCCATTTATCCAAATATTTATGATGGCATAGCAAAATTATTTCAAAAATCAGTTCACCCTTTTTAAAACAGAGAGAGATCTATATAAAATATTTTTCTTATTAAATAAAATGTACAAATAAAAAAAAATGTTAACAATAGAACTATAAAGACCATTTATATGAATCTAGCTTTGCTTGTGAATGTATTTTTTGGTGAAAAAGTAATAGAATGGGAACGTATCCAAGAAATGGTACAAAAATTTGGCTGCACTCTGGCGCAGTGGTTAGAACAGCAAGAAGGTTGTGGGTTTGCATCCTGGCCAGGTCTTTCTGCATGGAGTTTACATGTTCCCCTCGTGCATGTGTGGGTTCCCTCCGGGTACTCCAGCTTCCTCCCACAGTCCCAAAAAATCACTGTCAGGGTAATTGGTCTCTCGACCAATCCTTGTCCTTAGGTGTGAGTGTGTGCGTGCATGGTTGTTTGTCCTGTTGTAAAAACATCTTCACTGCCCCAACATTTTGGGAATGATTTACAGCATTTGTCAGGATGGTTGGACTGCAAATTAGAAGAAGTAGAGGCTTTAAACCTCTTTAACCTTAAATAAAAGTTTAAAAAATAGAAAAATACGTACTTTTTTATGAAGCAAACAGGAAAAAACATACAAATAAAATAACGCAAGGGTACATGAAGTTAGGCTGAGCCTGATTCTGCATCTCAGTGTTATGTTCTGCTCTGCGTATACAGAGAAAGCATATTGTGCAGTGTGTTTTGATGCTATTACCATGCTTACATGGTGTGTGTATGTGTTGGGGGTCAGCAGAGAGGCCATCCTGCTGGAGCCTGCAGGCTGATTTAGTGCGTCTGCTGCTGCAAACACAGCGCGGTCTGTCCTCGACCTGTGGAGCAACTCCAATGCAGCAGAAATCCGCATCGTCCCCACAGGATGAAGCCGTCTGCAAGACGATCTCCAACTGGCTCTCAGTTTATCTGCTATTGGTCACTTAATCAGGCGATCATGTTCACAGAACAGACCCCACTGCAAGAAGCTGCAGAGAATAAGTTCAGTTCACTTGTACAATCTTTGAAAAAGTAAACATTTTTATTTTCCATTGGGTAAAGATGCAGTTTGAATGTATTTCAGCTCATCCACACATCATTTTTAGTTCAACATTTGGAAAATTGATATACTCTTCAGCACTTTATGTATAGCAGTATTGTTTTCGTAGGTACCACAGCACCAAGATTGACCTTGTCAAAGTTTTCAATGACACTACAAATACTGACCCTGGTAAATCCACAGTACTTGTACTACTAGACCTCAGTGCGGCGTTTGACACCGTTGATTGTGATATATTGCTGGAACGCCTAGAGAGCTGGGTCGGACTCTCCGGTACAGTACTCGACTGGTTCAAATCTTACCACAAGAACAGGAATTTCTTTGTGTCAATTAGCCACTTCTCATCACAAAACACAGAGATCGCATGGTGGGTCCCCGAGGGCTCCATCCTAGGGCCCCTCCTATTTAGCATCTACATGCTCCCACTAAGCCAAATTATAACCAACAATGCTATTAACTACCACAACTATGCTGACGACACTCAGCTTTATATCTCAATGTCACCAGGTGATGTTGAACCTGTCCAAATCCTCAATAAATGCATTGAGCAAATTCACAGCTGGATGTCCAATAATTTCCTCCAACTGAACAAAAACAAAACCGAAGAACTTATCTTTGGACCCAAAAAAGATCGACTACATATCAGTAATCAGCTTAAACAGGCCCAACTAGAAACTGCCAACTCCAGGGTCACATAGAGGCAATAATAAGGTCAGCTTTCTATCAACTAAGGAACATTTCTAGGATTAAAGGACTGATGACACAAGGAGACCTAGAAAAACTCATCCATTTTATCTTTAGCCGCTTAATTTCTGTAACAGTATCTTCACAGGTCTACCTAAAAAATCAATCAGACAGCTGCAGCTGATCCAACCAAGAAGATAGAACACATCACCCCAGTTCTAAAGTCAGTACACTGGCTCCCTGTAGCTCAGAACATAGACTTCAAACTGCTTTTATTAGCTTATAAATCAAAGAATGGGTTAGCACCTGAATACATTAACGATCCACTATCACGGCACAAACCATCCAGATCACTCAGGTCATCCAGCTCTAGCTGATCGTCCTTAGAACCAGAACCAAACATGGAGAGGCAGCTTTTAGTTTCTATGCTCCTCACATACTTAACATACAAAACTTACCTATTTAGACTTGCTAGTAGAATTATTATTGTGGGGGGGTGTTATTGCTTTTTACTTGCTTGTTTTTAATTTTCATACAAAATATTGTCTTAATAATGTTTTATTGTATATTTATTTCTTGTATTTCAATCTTCAAAGTGATTTATGCTCTCTTTTCTGTGTTCTAATTTTAACAATTTAAAGCACCTTGAATTGGCTTGTGTTGAAAGTGTGCTATACAGATAAAATTGCCTTGCCTTGGACTTCATTGACAGATGTTGCTCATACACAACTGGTACTAACACAGTAATACTGTTTTTTTAAGACTTTGAAGTAGTTAAAACCTTCTGGAATTTCTGTCCCCTACTTTATTTCCAGTCTATGGGTTTTTCCTGGTTTTTCTGGTTCTCATATTTAAGGCATGACAAAAAAAAAAAAAAAAAAAAAAAAAAACTTGTAACATAAAACTTGGAATCTGAGTTGAAATTTGAAAAAAAATGTGTTTTCAGTTTAATTTCGTTCTGCAGATCTCATCTCTGTGTTGCTGCCTCTGTTCCAATCTCAGTTCACTTCTGCACCTACAAGGAGAAGTTCATCAGTCTCTACTGCCGCCTGTCCTCCGTCCTGGACCTGGACGCCCTCATTACCCAGCAAGCACTGCGGGAAGCTATCACAGACAGTGAGGTGACGACTGCCAGATCCCGACACCAGCTCATCTTGGACTACATCCAGGTGAGGAGACCAACCACCTTATCCCAGCAGCTCTAAAACATTTTTCTAAGCTTTTCCGGATGTATCTTGATGTGGGAAAAATCTCCAACTTCAGTTTGGATAAAGTTCATGGAAGCATATGATCCTATCCAACCTGGGCAGCTAAAAAGTATCTTGTGGAACAGCAGCAAAATTAGGCAGAGAGCTCTGCAGTGTGCTTGATAATGTCTACTTTGTTCTATGCAAATCCATGCATTCAGTGTTAAACCAGTAACCAGAGAAGCTTAGAAATACTTTTGTGGCGTGAAGTTGTTATTAGAAAAATAAATGTTCTGACTTTTGCCTGTTAAAGAAGGAACAACAGGGAGTTTGGAAAACAAAGTTCTGTCTCTAAAAGTAGAAGCATTTTTGAAGGATCTAAGAGTTTATGCGGCAATTTTCATCCATTAAGCCGTGACTATTTCTTTCTCCTTGTTTGGAGATTCTGTGGAACCGCCGCCGCCAATGGAGGCTGACCACGAAACCTCAACAGTACTCTCTAAATAGAGAGCGAGTGACACCATCTGTCTACTTTTTATTAAGCTTGGAAAAAATGGCCTTCAACCATGGGGAGCTACTCCAAGTTGGAGTAGCTCTTTTACTTGCTCTTTTTTTAGATTTTATTCATTATTTTTGGGGGGTTTTGCACAATTTTCCTCACTGGTTTTACAGTTTTTTTCGATTGCTAAAACTCAAAAAGCAAAAATCAGGCACAATTTTCACAACCTCTACTTCTGTTCCCAATCGCTTGACTCAATTTTACACTACTTAAGATTTCCTTATCATATTAGAACACTGACTTTCCTTCTTTACACTCTGATGTCAATTTCACATAACCTTGCTGTCAAAACACAGCACACAATTTTTCAGCTCTACACACACTTCTCACATAAAATCTCAAAAGTTCAGTCAACAGCACACAAATATTCAAATCTCTAAACTATCGGGTCTGGCGAGCAATTTGCAATCAAGGACTGCAGCAGCTTGTTCGCCCTGATCATCACATGGATAACCAACAACAGGTAAACTATGTGATACTTTGGGACAATGTAAGCTTCCATAAGGCCGCCCAGGTGCATGAATGGTTTCAAGACCACCCACGGTTTTCCATTTTATACCTTCCACCTTATTCCCCCTTCCTCAATCCCATTGAGGAGTTTTTCTCAGCCTGGAGGTGGAAGGTGTATGAAAGGAACCCATAGAGCCAGGTCCCACTGCTTCAAGCCATGGAGGAGGTTTGTGGAGATGCGGGCTTTGAGGCCTATGCTGGTTTGGACCAGGAGGACATCAACTGCGATGTTGATGAGGCCCTCTGGCCAGACAGAGACCAGAGGCATGATACCCCATGATTATGCTTGAATGGGGGGGGATTTAAAAATAAAATGTTTTGTCTCAGTTTTGCTCTTCAGTGTTCTTTCCATGCTTGGTAGTGTTCAGCCAAAAGCTACTTGTGTTTATTCAATGAATGGTATGTGTGTGTCATGTGAAAATATGGCTGTGTTTACCAAATGAAAACACATGTTCCATTTTGTGAACATGTTACGAGATTTGATGGCACAGTTGTTTTGCAAAGGGATGCCAGGGTTTAGCAATTTGTGTGTGATGTTTGGGGTTTTGTGTGTGCAGTTTTGAAAAACACGTTTTAGCAATCGAAAAAAACTGTAAATGCTGTGTATCTGGGAGGATTTTTATTGTAACCTTTTTACTTCCGGGTGGTTGTTTTCTATGTTTAACTGTGGCAACGAGTTGAAAAGTAGGCTTCATTGGTGCAGAGCGTGATCATAGAGCAGAAAAGGAGGGAGGAAGTTCAAACCACCTCTTCCATTATTCATATTCAACAAGGATAATCAAAGTTTCTTCCCCTGTTTTTTTTGACCGTATGACCAGGGAGAGAAGAAAGGCAAAAGCAAATGATTTGGATTAGTAGTGCTTGCTAACAACTGGTGATGTCATCCAGGACACGTTATGGTGGAACATCATCACTGCTGCTTGATTATTGAGCTCTTAGCCTGCCATAAAATACAGCACAAGTCTTCGGTCAGAGGCCACTTCAGAAACTTTGCAATACCGATTATACCAGATTGCTACCAGAGACACAATCACACACTAATGAAATGTTTGAGTATTTTTTATGTGTTTTTAATATACATCACTGACACATTTTAGATGTATTATTCATGCCGGATTTTTAAACTGTACTGACGTTTTTATGTAATCTTGTGCAACATACTTTGTCATGCACCTTTAGGTGGTGCTAATGACAATGAAGTGAAACTTGAATCTTGAGACGATGTGAGTAGTGAAGGAGTAGAGACCAGTGTAAGCAATAGTCTCCCTCATTAAACTTATTGCCTTATGTTAATAGAAACAGAGAAGTTTTGAAAAATGACATTACACGTTATTCAAAATTAAAAAAGGGAATGCTTACATTTGCTTACTCACTAATTTACAGGAGAAAGTGCAAAAAAGGGATAATTCAAATTAGTGTGTTTTGTTGTTGTTTTTTTTCATGACGTACTCAGCCATTTGTGTTGTACCTGCAAGAGAACGAAGTTTTCTAGAAAAAGAACAAAACATTAAAATTATTGAAGATCGTGACTGGTCACATTGAAGCATCTGACATAACCGACTCGTAAACAACTCAAATCTGTGGTACTGCTGATCCAAATTTATCCCAACTAATTTAAAACCCAACATATTTTCACGAGAATATTGTTTAGCTGTTGGGTAGTACTGTTTGATCCAATTTAAAGTTTTTCAGCAATCATAATTCTAATTTGAGGATTTTTCCCAGATTTTTCAAGGAAACGGTCAGCTAAGATGCTGACCTTATAAAATACTCAAAAACGTATTTATTCCAATGTATTTAATGAATACAGATTCAAAACTCGCACAAATAAATTTTATTCATCATGAAGCAGCTAATGAACTTGCAGTCTCTGCCCTTTTTCCCAGTGCCAGACGAGCTGTGCCGAGAGATTGTATCTGTCAACCTGCAATGGCAACTGCTACTGGCTAGTAGATAAAAACATATCATTGCAATGCGCGTTAAAATTTATACACTACCGTTCAAAAGTTTGGGGTCACCCAAACAATTTTGTGTTTTCCATGAAAAGTCACACTTATTCACCACCATTGCCCACATTGACAAGGTTAGAAATAATGATTTTTATTTGAAATAAGATTGTTTTTACATCAAACTTTGCTTTCATCAAAGAATCCTCCATTTGCAGCAATTACAGCATTGCAGACCTTTGGCATTCTAGCTGTTAATTTGTTGAGGTAATCTGGAGAAATTGCACCCCACGCTTCTAGAAGCAGCTCCCACAATTTGGATTGGTTGGATGGGCACTTCTTGCGTACCATACGGTCAAGCTGCTCCCACAACAGCTCAACGGGGTTCAAATCTGGTGACTGCGCTGGCCACTCCATTACCGATAGAATACCAGCTGCCTGCTTCTTCTCTAAATAGTTCTTGCACAATTTCGAGGTGTGTTTTGGGTCATTGTCCTGTTGTAGGATGAAATTGGCTCCAATCAAGCGCTGTCCACTGGGTATGGCATGGCGTTGCAAAATGGAGTGATAGCCTTCCTTATTCAGAATCCCTTTTACCCTGTACAAATCTCCCACCTTACCAGCACCAAAGCAACCCCAGACCATCACATTACCTCCACCATGCTTAACAGATGGCGTCAGGCATTCTTCCAGCATCTTTTCAGTTGTTCTGCGTCTCACAAACGTTCTTCTTTGTGATCCAAACACCTCAAACTTGGATTCATCCGTCCACAGCACTTTTTTCCAGTCTTCCTCTGTCCAATGTCTGTGTTCTTTTGCCCATCTTAATCTTTTTCTTTTATTGGCCAGTCTCAGATATGGCTTTTTCTTTGCCACTCTGCCCTGAAGCCCAGAATCCCGCAGCCGCCTCTTCACTGTAGATGTTGACACTGGTGTTTTGCGGGTACTATTTAATGAAGATGCCAGTTGGGGACCTGTGAGGCGTCTGTTTCTCAAACTAGAGACTCTAATGTACTTATCTTCTTGCTCAGTTGTGCAACGCGGCCTCCCACTTCTTTTTCTACTCTGGTTAGAGCCTGTTTGTGCTGTCCTCTGAAGGGAGTAGTACACACCGTTGTAGGAAATCTTCAATTTCTTAGCAATTTCTCGCATGGAATAGCCTTCATTTCTAAGAACAAGAATAGACTGTCGAGTTTCAGATGAAAGTTCTCTTTTTCTGGCCATTTTGAGCGTTTAATTGACCCCACAAATGTGATGCTCCAGAAAATCAATCTGCTCAAAGGAAGGTCAGTTTTGTAGCTTCTGTACCGAGCTAAACTGTTTTCAGATGTGTGAACTTGATTGCACAAGGGTTTTCTAATCATCAATTAGCCTTCTGAGCCAATGAGCAAACACATTGTACCATTAGAACACTGGAGTGATAGTTGCTGGAAATGGGCCTCTATACACCTATGTAGATATTGCACCAAAAACCAGACATTTGCAGCTAGAATAGTCATTTACCACATTAGCAATGTATAGCGTGTGTTTCTTTAAAGTTAAGACTAGTTTAAAGTTATCTTCATTGAAAAGTACAGTGCTTTTCCTTCAAAAATAAGGACATTTCAATGTGACCCCAAACTTTTGAACGGTAGTGTATTTCTTAAGGAAATTTTGAACTTTCACCCTTGCCCCCTCTAAACTCATCATGGAGGTTTTTTTTAGATGTAGCTTTTTATGAAAAGGTTCCATATTCATCCTTTAATTAATGAAAGACAACTGTAGCAATTATTTTAAGAAAAATTACTTTCAGAGGAAATGTGCTAAACTTAGACCAATTTTAGACTAAAACATTGCAAAGTTTTCAATCTGTTGAATCTGTTTATTTTTTGGTGTCAAGTGAAGTAAACCAGGTACTTTAATCATTTTAAGCTAAAGGTTTATACATTTTTGATCAATCATTTTATCCCTGTAATGAATCTATGTGATGCAAAAGATACTATGCTAAAATCCTCACAGCACAAACAGAAAAGTCTGTGTGAGCTTCTGAAGCTGTAGAGACAATTGAAACCTCAGCAGATCTGTGGTTTAAATCATGAAGCTGCTGTCATTTTAATCTGCTGCAGATGGAAACTTAAAGACTTCCACGGCTCAGATTCCTCCCAAGTTGCAAAAAACTGTTTCATCTGTGGTGAATCTCCAGGAAATCTCTTGTTTGTTGTCCGCCTACTGCAGCTTGTCTGCTGTTCAGCAAAACAGAGAGCCAAGAAGATCAGACAGTGTTCACACTGGAGCTCCAGCGCTTAAAGAGGTCAAATATCTAACAAGCAGAAGCAGAGGCAGAATAGCTATACCTCAAAACCAAAACAAGTAATTACAGAATATATCTAAAAAGAGTCAGAAATTATCAAATAGATAAAAAATTATCAAATTATCTGAAAAATATTTATTGAAAGGATGTAGAAAAAATAGCAGCAGAAAGTAAAATATTTCAAATAATTTAAAAGCAACGACTGACTTCAAAAAAAAAAGTTTATTTTGATAAAAAAATTAAAAAGAGAGAAACAGCAACAAAAAGCTTAACAACTTCCAAACAAGTTAAAACAAATCTTGACACACTACACCCCAAATAATCCA
This sequence comes from Apricaphanius iberus, assembly GCA_028564705.1. NCBI lineage: Eukaryota > Metazoa > Chordata > Actinopteri > Cyprinodontiformes > Aphaniidae > Apricaphanius > Apricaphanius iberus. The sequence goes on along the minus strand of JAPXFQ010001878.1, from coordinate 5,154,161 downwards.
TCCAACATCTGATCTTTCTATCAGTGGCTGTTCCAGAACCACATTGTCCTGGTTGGATTCTCCAAATCTCCTACTGAGACCACCCAAAACAATATGATTAGACTTTTAGAGCGATTGAGAGAGTACTCGCAGATTTTTAAAATTACACTACGAATAATCCGATCCACACTGAGGAGTCTTGTGTTGGTCTTAAAAACTCAACATCTTCTGCAAAAAGCTATAGTTCATGTTTTTTCGTTCGACTCCTGGTGCATTTTAGACCTTTCCCATTGCTGTCTTTTGGGAGCAAAGTCATGATGCACAGAGGAAATACTTTCACTGAAAATCAAAACCAGAACATCAGTACCAGTACCTCATAAAAAACTGTTGTAGAAAGCAGAGTCTGGTCCATCTATCACCAAATTGCCTTTATGAAATGAACAGTTTGTTTTTCATTAAAAGTAATACAGATTTCCATCCATGGGGGGTGGGGGGGGTGGGAGGGTTTGCTCCCTGGATGTGGCACCAGTCCATCGCAGGATAACAGAGACAGAAAGGACCAACACACATGCACTCGCACTACAAGGCAATTTAGAGAGACCAATTAACCTAACAGAGTTGTTTTTCGACTCTGGTGTTTCATATTTCCATTTCCATTCTCTTTCCATCTCTAGGAAATCATTAACCTGTCTCAAAATCTCAGTTCTTCCTGCAATCAGGAACAATTTAGACTCAAACATACTTCGGAATGATTTTTTCAGATGTATTAGTGGAGAAAGAAATGCAGACACAGAGCAAAATGTTGTCAAAAAACAGCATAATCCAAAAGGAAGCATTCATTATCATTATTTGGGGTCATTTTAATCTGTAAAGCACTTTGAGGTGTTTTTCTTGTATGAAAAATGGCTTATAAATTAAGTTTGATGTGATATCCCAGATTCAAGAAACCTGGGATCGATTTTTCAAATCTCCAAAGACCTCACTTCTTGAATCTTAAGGGGCACCTTTTTGTCCCTCAATCAAACTTCAGTGGTGGACACCCGGTATATGAGGTCAAACAAAGTTCAGCATGTTCCTTCAGTTTATTCAAGCCAACACATTTTACTAATGCATCCTGTTCCCATACAACCCAGTTATCTGTCAAGGCAATTTTTTTAGTGGGAGATGGCACCACAACGGAGTTCACATAACGTTCAAGGGCAGACACCTAATTAGCTTTGGCAATCACAAAGTTCATTACCATCCTAGCCCTTGTATTTTTTTATTTTTTTTTGCAAGATTCTGACATTACACACATAAAAGGAAGAGGTGCATGTTTTGCTTCTCCAAGTCCCAAACATATCAGCTTTCAAACACAGGCTTTATGACTTCAGACTAACCAGTTTTTTCTACATCTTTCTTCAACAAACTAATATCTAAGAACAGTATAGGGTCAGCTTTAATTAGTGCTGTGTTGAAAAACTTCGGAAAATCGATTTTGAACCAAATCTTATAGCAATCGAATCGATTTGCAAGTTCAAAAACCAATTTTAGTTTTTTAAATAGTTTGCCCTTTTTTACAGCTAAAATAGGAGGAAACGTCCAGACAGCCTTAATAAGTCTTGTGCCGAAGAAAGGGTTACTGCAATTTCCCCTGTTGAACTCATCCCGTGTTGCATCATTGAATTACAGGCATATAATTAAGATAACAGCAAAAAAATAAACATTTTTAATAGAACTGACTCATATCAATATCGAACAGGATCAGATTGAATCGGATCGGACTGTAAAAATCGATTGTACCTCTTGAGAATCAGAATCAAATCAATTCTTGAAATTTGAAACGATACCCAGCCCTAGCCTCAAAATATGTTAGCATATAAGGGTGTGTCTAAACAAATAAGACACCTACAGTTCAGATTAATATATTTAATGCACCTTTAGTACATCTAATACACCTCAATAAAACATCCACAAAGTTGAAACACAAACCACAGTGGCGGAAGTGCTCAATGCCCCACCACCACCTTCACAAAGCTGGGAAGGAAAGGAGTTTTGGAGATAAAGGTGGGTACACAACTCAGTGTTCTGGGAGTAGAATGAGGGACCATGTGAGGACTTGTTTCAAGGTAAAAAAAACAAAAAACTGTCTAGTTCACCTTAAGTAAACAGTTTTCACACAATTAATACAACTGTCAAGAACTCCTCTTTTTACCCGAGTTTTAAAAAGTCACAATTAATCATTCTTGTTCCTTTTTACTGCCCCAGCATCCAATTTCTTTTTTTGTTTTTCGTCTCTGCAGCAGCTGGATGAGATGCGACGAGACCTCCGCTGGATAACTGACGCCCTGCAATACGCGCGCTACAAGCAACCCCGTGGCGGCGTACTAATCACCTGTTTGGTGGACGCCAGTGCTTCAGAAAGCGATTCTGGACAGCAGAAGACCGACTCCACCTCCTCCACAATGGACTACATGCCTACACCTTCTCCATCGCCAGAGTTCCGGCGCAGAAAGGCCATCGGTGGTGGGTATAAAGCTTTGCATCTTAATAGCAGAACAACCCACTACCAAACTTAACCTGACACCCTGTCTGACAGACTCTCTGCTCGGCTCCGATGAGGATGGATCCTCTGAGGTATTTCTGCCCACTGACAGTGACTATGACTCCAGCGACGCTCTGAGCCCCCGAGAACTGGACCTGCTCTACTCGCCGGGCTCGGATCTATCCCAGCAGGTCATGCACTCGCTGGGTGGCAGCGCCCCGGACGTTCTACAAATACACGAGCTCAGGTAACTTTAACTCCTTTAAAGACCAAAATATTCTGCAGTTTTTGGTTAATTTTTCCAGAGAAATTAGCCCTGTTAAATATTGATATTTATAACCAACCACGACCGTGTCTAAAGATCAGTGGTTCTCCAGAGGGGCCAGAATTAGACAAACAAAACTTACTGGGTTTATTTCTGTCAGAAAAGGTGGAGTGTCCTTCCTGTGTAGTCGAGTTCCTCCCGTCTCTAATCGTCTCTTTCTCCCTCTCTTAGGTACAGCATTCGCCCACCGACGGACCACCCTGTCTCCACTCCCAGGAAGGACCCTGTCCTACCCACCTCCACTTCTCCATCCAGAGATCACCCCCTCCCAACCTCGCCTCACCCGCCACCTCGCTCCAGGACCCTGCCCACATCTCCGTCTCTTCCCCTGTCCCCCAGGTTCTACAAAGATCTGCCTCCCTCTTTACCCCTGTCCCCAGGTCTGTCCGACACCACCAAAACTTTTGAGGGCCTGTCACTTACTAAGGAAGGCCCAGCCCCTGTGAGGGGCCTCGCCAATCCACCGGCCAAACGCAAGCTGCTCTCCAGGAGCCACCGGGGGCAATATTTCAGTGGGCCCCAGCGCTGGCTTCGCGGTCACAGTGGGGAGAGTCTCACCGGGTCCTTATCAGAGGGTGTCTACACCAAGCAACTGGATGCCGATATAACTCCACTGGGGGACCCACCCTCACCACAGGGCCACACCTACGTCAGCCACGTGTCCTGCGTGCTGGAGAGCCGTAAAACCCGGCACCGGGAGCCTCGGCCCCACGTTCGCAGGATCTTCGTTGAGCCATGCAAGGATGTTTCACCGAGCCGGGAGGAGGCGACTGTAACGGCCGCAGGAGTATCAGTGGTTGTAGCACAGGCAGAGTCTGGAGAGGAGGAGCCGGAGGGAGCCACTGCCCAAGAAGTGGACTCAGACGACCAAACGAACGCGCAGGTCTCAGAGATCCTCAGCAGCACACTGTAGAGATGAAGCACATTGTTGGAAAACATTACATGGACATTAAAGACACTGCAAACAACTGGTTCGTAGATGTTTTTACCTCATAACACCAACATATCTGAGGAAGACCATCTGTATCAAGCAAAGACTCGCATCCTCTCTTTCAGTGTCATCTCAAATCTGAAAGCTGCAACAAAACCTTCAACTTGTCTATTGATAATTGTATTAAACCTAAGGTCAGAGCCTCGCTGTAATCACTCAAAATCACCTCAGACTGGATTATTAAACCCCTCCATCTAAGGTTCCTCACAGACCTTAATCTAGAGAAATCCAAAGATTAAAGGCATCTTCAGCAACATTTAAACAAGTTTAACATGTATAGCTGCAGTTTACAAATTATGGAATCAGCATTGTATCATATGATTCATTTATATGGGAGGAGAAAATAATGGAAACATCCAGTTGGTTTTCCACATATTGACATCACAAAGGTGTAAACGCAGAAATCAATGACCAACCATGATCCGTGCTGATGATGGGAATCCAGTTCCTTTAGTAATACATCAGTTTACCCTAAACAAATCCTGTTCACTACAGTATTCCATAAACTTTTGGCTTTTCTGTCTATTTTTGGTCCATAAAAAAAAAATAAAAAAAATAAAACCATTTATGACCACAAAGAATCCTTCCTAATTGCAGTCAAGCAGCAGAAACACGTACATTATGTTTAATTTTGCTGGCTGCTGCTTCATGAAAAAGCATTACATGGTTGGCAGACAATTTCAGCTTGTGGCCGTCTTGTTAGCAGCATATAAACAAAACGAAAAAGAAATGACAGCTACTTAACCAAACTGAGAGCGTAAACAGATGGACGCTCATCCCTAGATTAACTTCCACATTTTCCCACATCTATTAAGCAGATTTCTTCAGTGGTGAACAGGCAGAAAATTCACTCAAACAACTTAATACTCCATAAAGAAATTTATTGTCCAAAATTTAAAGGCTTAAACCTCTGTAAGTATTTTTAATGTGAGGCAGAGATAGCAAAGCCTCCCAATCTCTTCTTTTCACAGAAAAGTCATTGATACACTAAAACTATCATCATTTGTTACTATGATGACATTGGTAATATCTGCCTGAGCAAGCAGCCCTCCAACCTGTTCAGATTAATTTCAAGTAGCTGGTTCAACTACACAAAACCTCAGAACCAATGGCATCGACTGTTATAGAAAATGATCAATGCAACCAGAAGCCTGGCACTGCACTCCCTTCGGGACGTTTGCGTTTTGACCCATCAGGTCACCAAGGAGAAGGACTAGAAAAACGATTCTCTTAGTTCAGTTATTCATGTAAAGATTCCAGTATTTCCGGTAGCTCTGTCCTCCCTGTCCTCAGCATGAACTGAATGTAGGTTATGATCCGTTTGTGATGATTCAATCGGTCGTTCTGAGCTGCTGGATATTTAAGTTAAAGTTAAAATTTAAAAAATAAATCTATGTGTATATATTCTTACAAACAGATTGATCTCCAGAGTCTTTAACACATTAAGTATTTTTTTATTCCTAAATCTAAAGATGGAATGTGGCATAAACTGTATTTTTGTCAGCATGATGTAGACAGTAGTCGTTGTTTCGATGGAATGAAGCTTCGTGTCCAGTTTGTGCCTCGTCCGGGTCCAGCACGATGATATCGCCTGAGGTTCAGTCTGCACGGCACCTCGTGGGCTGCTAGTGCTCTCGCATCCTCCTGCTCTTTGTTCTGCTTTACCCTCAATTTACTGTTGTGTTTTCTGTCCGGTTTTTAACCAACGTGAACCAAATCCTGCACCTGTTTTCTTTGTGATATTCAGAAGTGATGATGTGTGGACCTGCTGGAACATGCACACGTTCTTAGCATGTATGCACAGTATTTTAAAACTGCAGGTTTTTTTTCTAACGTTTGCACATTCTGACAATGGAATTAAAGCTAATTAAATATTTGATGCAACAGGGCATTAACTGTGGCAGCTTCTGTTATTCTAAAGCTTTGTCCTGGAAAAGTTGATGATGGAGGCGTACATGTATGAAGTATTAACTTGTGAGTTTGGTCATGTTTGAATGTGTTATAGTGAAGTGTCAGAGTTCAGCTTTACAACCAGACATGCACTAAATGTACTTACATGTTTCTGCTGCAGGTGTCTGTATTTTTTGCATTTATCAATTTTTGCTGAAATTTTAAAAAAAAAACAACTATACAATAAAATCATGGTGCAGTGTGTTGTATGTTTGGCCAAATCACCTAAAAAATGGTATGCTATATGTTTTTTCTATTAAAATATATTTTAAATATGATTTTTTTTTTACATTTTAAAAGTGGATGACTGGCTGATTTTCTAGTTTATAATGCTATTCAATTTTTTCAATTCACTTTTATTTATACAGCGCCAGTTCACAACAAATGTCATCTCAAGGCACTTTACAACAAAAGTCATCTCAATACAATTATACAAACATTCCAATCAGTTAAGTTTTCTATCTGAGGAATCCCAGCAGATTGCGTTGAGTCATCGGCATGAGGTTGTGCCCGGATCATGCAGACTCCAACCACAGCAATTCCTCAGCAAACCCTCATACTGAACAAGTATGTAGCGACAGTGGAGAGGAAAAACTCCCCTTTAACAGGAAGAAACCTCTGGCAGAACCCTGGCTCAGTAAAAGCGGTCATCTGCCACGACCGTCTGGGGGTCTGAGAAGACAGAGAAGAGACTGTTTGCCTTTCATTGTAACCGACTACCACAAGCCTGTAGCTGTTTGTGGGTTTTGGGTTAAGCATTTTGTTTAATCAGCTTTATTTTACATATATTATTAAAACCAATAAGACACACAAAACTACCTCCCTAAATTACCAGCCCTATCTAAAGCAGATCAGATTATGAAAAGACATTTTTAGATGTGCAGCTGCCCTTGATGATCTGGTTTACAGTTGGTGTTGCTGTAATTCTAGTTTTATATTATGCAGTTATGACCTTTGTGTCCAGTAGTGATCTTCTCTAACAGCTGGCTCTTCTTAAAAATGATCTATTACTAGCTAAGTTTTAAAACTCAGGGTGGTTAAAGCTGTCATTGGTGCTAAAAGGAAATTAAATTTATATATATAAATATTAAGAATAAAAGGTAAGAATTCCATCGGCACAAAAAATAATCATACTGACAGTTTATAGTTACACTGAAATGCAAAGAAATAAGTTGTTGGTCTTTTTTTTTTTGCAAAGTTTCTTTTGTAGCTGGAGCCATATCAGCAAAATAATGTCCCTTTTTCACTACCACTTAATCAGCATGGCTCGACTCAGCTCTACTTGGTTAGAGGGGTTTTCCACAAGGGGTGGTTATGAGGCACCAACCCCTTTTTAGAACTTCCTTCCTTGGGATTTCAAGCCATGAGGGAGAAGTCACTGTTTGTGATTCCTTTAGAATACTCCTTTTGTAAAAACTCATAAGAGTGACATAGCTTCAACACCCTCCATCTATATGACAACTCCACCCACCAGATCTGTTACTCAATTTTAATAGAAAACCATATGGTGTAGAGTTGGGCTGAGTTGAGCAGAGGTGCTAATAGAAAAGGGCCACAAGACTGGTGTTTCTGACAAAGATAGGAGAAAGCTTTCTAAGCAGTTTAAGGGCACCACTCAACCAAAAGTTGGCTTGTTTAAAGGGACTGTACTATGCTATTTTACAGCTTTCAATTTCTGGGATAGAAATGTATATGATACAATTTTACTGTTGGTGTTATACAGTATTACTTTGTCCTGGGATTTAACTTGTATCCTGCAGTTAATTTTAGACCACAAAGTGAAACGGCTCATTTCTCTATAAACCCACTACGCTCTGCCGCGCTGCAGAGCCGGGAGCAGATAAAACTGACACAAACAGTGCTAAGCTTCATCACAAACAGTATTCTCACAAATAATTTGAAAAGCACGGAGTACCACAATTAAACTCAGTTATATTAAGGGCTAAGACGTTTGGTTTAATTGATTTTTTTGTTTAAAAAACAGAGTCAATAAAGCCTATTTCATTTACTAAATCCCCAGGTTTTAGACAGAGCCCACACCAACACAGCTGCATCCGCTAAGCAAATCTTTCCAACCCAGTGTACAAAAAAAGCTGTGGGTGTTGTTTGCACACGTTTACTGTACATTCTGAGATGCTACAGATCAATTAATTAACCACACAATGCTGTTATAAGATCACATAAGCAACTTCATAAATGCCTAACCCGCATTAGCATGTAGCCACTTCTCTGTCCATCAGGCATCTTTGTTCTTTGATCCAGCTGCTGTTCTTTAGGAATGTAGAATAAAATCCTGTAATCAATGCAGCCAAAGGGGTGGTTTTACAGGGAAAGTAAAAAAATCCTACAAAAATGTGTTTTAAGCTGCCAAAAACCGAAGAAGCCATTAGCTGTGAGAAAGACGAGGATGTGTTTTAAAATCTACCAGGGGTAAGCCGCTCTGCCTGCAGGTGCGGTGCAGACACCTCTAGCACTCAACTTTAAACCAGTGATGTCACTAGTTGAACACTCAGTCGATATCAAGGAGAGGAGAGCAGAATTCAGGAGGATTACTCAGACATGTGAATTAAGCCAAAAACCACTCTGATGGGTTTTTTTATGAAAAAAGTTCACTACCATATGGTTGAAACTCCAAAAACTTGATTTTGCATGATAAAGGCCCTTTAAAGCAGGCTGTAATGTAATTGTTTAACCGAAATCCTCTGTCAGTCCTGTATAGCTCCATATATATGTGTACACATACACATAAAGGGAAAAAAAAGGTTATCCACTTCTATTTCTTACAAAAAACAGCTAACCCTAACCCTTGCTGAAGACAGGTAATGCAGATGTAAAAAAAAACACACACAAAAAACAGCCAGCAATCTTTATTGAGAGACACAACCGTTTTATGAGAGATCAGCAGCAGTCAGACTCTGAACCATTTCCGGATGCTTTGTGGGAAAGTGTGAAACGACTGGAATCTCACAATCCTTCTGGAATCCTCTCCACTTTGGAGCATTTGACAGCACCGCTCCAAACCACAGGAACGCTGCTGAAGCACAGCCAGTAACAGTCGTTCACTTTCATAAGTAGGAAATGTTTTTGTTGGGGTTTTTTTTGGTCTGATCCTGAGCCTTTAAAGCACGGATTGAGCCAGACCTTAAAATCTTATTAAGACAAAACCCAGGTTTGCGTCTGGATCATCATGTGATTAGGCATCATGTTTTTCTTTAGATTTGGGATAACTGTGGGCGCTGATTCTACATTTAAACTAATTTAATAAATATAAAGAGATATGCTTTCAGTTCTGTTTCCTGTGAATGTATCTTAAAATGTATGAGAAATTAAATATGAATTATAAGAAATATCTCAAACTGCAGCCATGGCAACAAAATTACCTGGTTTGGAAGCCTCAGACCACCTGCCTTAAGTGCCCTGATTTTTTATTTTTTTACATAATTTTTTACATAATCTGGCCTCCATCATTCATATAATGACCATCAACCATTGCACATCCTTGACGTTCCTCTACATCTGCTTTGCCTTACAAGTGAGACTGCAGTACAAATGGTTAGTAGGATCCACAATAAACAACACAAGAGTACTAGATTTTTCTATATACATGTTGTCTTCTGGCAATAGGCAACAAAAGATATCTCAGCCTCACTCAGTCCCTCTGACTAGGTCATATAGTCTCCATCACTTTCATATGAGAGATTTTAACCAGAGGAACACTCCTCAAATCGCAGGTACAGGCAACTTTCAATTCACTCTCTGTTCTACTTTTACCTAGTGTTACAATCAGGCACATTCTAACAGCAGCACACCAGATCTAGGCTAGATATGAGCAGCCTTGAATAAAATGAAGTTAAAGCTAAATAATCAGATAGCCTCACATCTAACAAGGTCACATAAACAGTAGCCTTGAAATACCGTATGGACAATTTGTACCACAGCCAAATGTTCCACAATCCGATAAAATATTGATATGTATAAATTGATATTTATACAAGAGAAAAACGGTATGAAACTTGGATTTGTCAAATAAATAAATCTACTCTTATCCTAATAAATAAATAGATAAAATATTTTATTAATATTTTCACCACATTTCTGTGTGCCAAATGTTTTCAATTTATTTTATCTGAACACTTGAAACATCTAACCCCCTCAGAGGTGCTAACAGTACCATAGAAAAAAAGAGGTAGCCCTTCTGCGCTGTTTTTCTGTCTGCAGCTGAGTTGTTGTGGGGGTGAACCAGCCAGATATTACAGTTCACTAGCTAGGATCACGCTACAGATGGAATAAACTATTCACAAGCAAGAACAATGCTACAGATTCTGAATTTTAACAGTTTATTGAAGGCGTGAATGATCAAAAGGTCTGGGGAGAGATATGTCGGAGACCCAGAGGAAGACTCAGTATGGGGGCACAGTCTTCAGGAAAATCGTCTTTCCGAGCCTGCTCAGGACCCCCCCAGACAGGACCTAGAAGAGAGATGTTAGAAGGGTGGTACAGGAGTGAACGAGAGCGCGGAACAGGGATGCTGCGAATGGTGGATGCTGCAAGAGAAAGGGGGAGGGGTTAAGAGGGGTGGGTCGGCAAGACCCAGAGAGAGAAAAAGAGAAGGTGGGTCCAGTAGGTCAGAACAAAGCAGAAATCCAGCGTTTAACGTTTAACCAGCTTGTAGCTCTCCTATGGTCTTTTCTGTGTCTACAATCTCAGAAAAACACAACCGATCAGCAGTGTCTCAAGAGCAACATTGTGCCCTATCAGATACAAAATAGGCTACTTTTGCTTTGCATTGTCCTTAACTGATGACAATGATATATTATTTTGCGATTTACCAATAGATTCTGGATAAATACTGGTTGTTATTATTCAGGATGGTGTATGTAAGTTATGTTGATGTGAGTATTTTTAAAAAATCTTGTTCTATGTGCCCACCTTTAACTTTGAGCACCTGCTCCTCTAAAGGTCTCAGTACGGCCCTGTTTGCTCTATGCAGATGATGTGGCTTTATTAGTTTCTTACGGCTATGACCATCAGGCTGTAGATAAAGTTCACACTATGAGGTGGTCAGAAAGAGAGCCAAAAATCTTGCCTTAGGTAGAAAAGAATGGGGTGAAGGATTGCAGAGAGCAATGTGGGCAGATTTAAAAATCTGTTGTGCGTGGGATGGTGCTGTACTCTGAGATTAACTTGATGTGAAGGAAAATGTTTCAGTTGATACGAATAATTGTTGACAAAACATTTCCCCCTGTCAGTGACTCAGCTGTAAAACCTTGGCTCTATAGTTGAGTCTGTCCTCTGATTTATTTCTGAGGAATTAAATCTGTCTAGTAATAGTCAGTCTGATGGTAAGCAGTAAAGCTTCAGAATGAAAACATTACCTCACATTCAAGCATGAGTAATCTCATTCACTTATCATCAAAGGCCTGGAGTGACTATTTCAGTTTTCCATAGTTTCTGAGGTGTTGTGTTCCTCCGTCTTTCCATGACATGTGAATAAAAGATCCACATGTTTGAAATCAGTCTGTCCTTTGATTTTACATTGCAGGGCTGAGATACGGAGTGACGTTTTGGATCAGTGGCTGTACGTTCGTTAGAGGGACTCGTTCAGTTTTGATCTCCTTCCTAGATGTTCCATCTGATGTTCTGATATAGCGTCAGTCTAATCTTAATGTTGAATCAATGGGCCTCCCAAGATGAAGGACAAACAGGCTGTCAGTGTCGTTCGTGACCCGGCCAGATGAAGCCGAGAAAAGGATCTTTTGTTTGTTGTTTGTGTCGTTTCTTTTTTTTTCCAACAAGCAACTGCTTTGATGGTGAGACGGCCGGGGCAATTTGGACGGTCCATTTGTGAGAGACGGTTTTGAGGTTGCAGAGACAGGTCAACCAAACAATTAGACAAGAAAACAGGCAAATGCCAGGCTCAGCTTTCAGTGTTATCATATCTGAACCTACCAGTATCAAACATAACTGTAATTTTAACTCAATATTCATTTTCAACCATTCTTTGCTGATTAATTCGTTATTTAATGTCCATTGAGGTTTCCAACAATATAAGAACAGTCATGAAAAACCTCCACTCTCACAGCTTCCACAGGGTTAAGGAAATAATGTATTACATGCATTGATTAGCTGATTATCAGTACTTCTAAACCAGGCTTTTTGGCAGTTTGCTGCTCTGGTGTGTGTAAATACATTGTCAAGACCGAAATACATAAAAAATGACTGTAGAGAATCAAATTTGTCTCTCAGTCAACCAAAGATATGTTATCAGACCATTTCAGAACTATTTGAAATCCACCAATCTGCAGAGAAAAAAAATCATTCTCAAGCAGAAGACATCTAAAACAGCAGCTATTTTTTACAGGAGTTCTCACAGGTCAATCAGAAAAACTTACCAAGTATGGCTTTTTTAGAAAGACTGGAGGATGAAATCTCTTAACTCTGAAAACAAGATACTAAATAGAAAATAAAAAAAATACCCTTTGGATAGATGAGACCAAAGTAGAGATGTTTTGGCAGCAACACTGCGTTTAACAAAACTAATCACAGCATATCAGCCAGGGAAGTGCAAAGCAGGCGGTATTTGTAACTTTATTTGTATCTGCTGAGAGTGGAAAAGTATTTGTATTTGTATTCAAGTGAAATTCAAAATAGGCATAAAAATCTAATGTTCCGCGTTACTCTTGTAATTTACATTATGTTTAATTCGCCACTATAATAATGATGGATATGCAATACTGGTTGATGTTTTTCCATAAATCCAGCAATGAACATGTAACAGGAACATGACTGAAAAGAAACCAACAGGGGCAGAACATGACTGCGATCATGATTTGCTGCTTGTGGAGGGATTGGCAGAACATGGTTGTGTTGATAAATTGGTGCTGGTGGCCATTCTTAAAATGCGCTCCACACAGATATTGAGCATATTTTTTGGCAAGTTGAGGACCAAGAGATGGCTCAATAGCAGACCAGTCTTTTCAATTTGGTTGCCCAAACCCATGTGGGGAGTTTCAGCTAAGTTAATAAATGATGGGACCCTTGTTTTAAAATTTTTAACCGAATGTTAACGTTACTCTGTCAACAGACTATTGTCCAAATTAGCAAGCTAACAGAGCTATGTAAACAGAGCGAACATGAGACCACCCTATAGCAGGCGTTAATACTATTACTGTGTTACGTGAGCAGCTTGGGGAACCAATCAGATCCGTATATCTGATGTAGACAAGCCAGAGGCTAGCTAGGCTGACGACAACAGCTGATGACGTCCGGAATAACTTAGTAAACGTTGAAAGATGGCTACAGATGAACACCAGTTGTTTGAGTTGCTTTGGCCACTACAATGAACGGGTTAGACTTTGCTTTTCATCTAAAAGACAAACAGAAAACCACGCTCACATTGTTCCTTTGTGAGAAGGACGTTTTTGCTGTTTTGCCGACTGGATACGGCAAGAGTTTAACCTATCAGTTAGCTCTGCTGGTAGCTCTGGATACGCACACCGTGTATTGTTGTGATTGGCCGTGGCGTTATCCAAGTGGGTCCATTAAGAGTTTCAAATGCATGCTTGGTTCTGCCCTTCGAGTTCTGCCCTTTTCATTACTCATTGCCAGACCATTAATCTTAATAGATTAGGGTCTAGATTTTTCCAAGCTAGGTGGGAAAAAACACATTACTTGTGCCTTTCTGAATATCGTATTTGGGTTCAGTTCCACCCCTAATATCAGCACAAACACCTCGAGTCAACAAGGCAAGTTATAAAGGGATGATCATTTGTGGCTTGTTTTGCAGCCAGATAACCCAGTAAGCTTGCACTCACTGGGTCGACAATAAACCCCCACATATAGTAAATAGTCAAATTGCTCAATATGTGAAGTTTGGAACAAACTAGGTAATCAATAGGACAATGATCCCAAACACAGCACCAAATCTATGACAAAATGGCAAAAATAGAAAAAGAAATCATGGTGTTGCACTGGCCTAGGCAAAGTCTTGATCACAGTCAAATTGAAACAACCTGTAAAGCCTAACGTTTTTTTCACAAATCTGGTCATAAAAAGCATTAACTACGAATGAAAATATAAAATACAATCTAAATTATTGTATTAGGGTTCAAGTGGAAACTAATTAGCTGTCTTTTACATTTTTACAATAACGGTTATTCTGGTAGGGGCTAACTTAAAAAATAACCTTGCAGACTCAAAGGTAACTAAGGGTGTATTTAGACCTGCACTGTTTGGTCCACTTTAATCAGACCACAGTTTGTTTGGAATGCTGTTCCGGACATTTTATCCAGGTGTGAATACACACAAACGAATCCTGCTGCGGAGGTGGTCTCGGTCCAGTTCCAAACGTAAAGAGGTTCGCTTCGCTTCATGTCTGAATACAAACCAGTCTCGATCCGAACCAATTCCACAATACGTGCGCCTTTATGTCAAATTATTTATATTATTTAACCCATGCATTTGACTCGCAGCGCCACAAATCAATATCCCGTATGGTGTAGTGAATGTAACTAATTCCTGATCTTTGTCTTCTGCTCACGCTGTCAGCATTTCGGGGGTCAGAGCGAGCAGAGCACAACGTCTCCTAGGTTAATGCACGCATTCACTGTTCCAAATTTTCAAACAGAGCATCGCAAAACTTGCACTGAATAAGTTGCTCTGAAACACAGTTGTCGGGAGATCATGACACCGACAGTACAGTTTTGTCAGAATAAACAGCTGAGCAGTGGATGAACAGGACAGAAAATTAGCTTCAGTCTGAAGACTCCTGCACTTACCTCATCGCTCAGTCATTGTCCCAACCTTGCTTCTGATCGTAACCAAGCTTCAGTTCAAGAAACCACATCACCACACATCTTAAAAACACCAATCCAGTCCGCCTGCTCTATTTCTCGCTGGCTTCATTCTGCTGCAGCTCTCGCTGTTAGTCCCGGGGCTAACTCCTCACCGGTCTCATCCGCGACTCAGCCCCATAGCTGTGCCCGGTGCTCGCTCACCTCCCAGCTTGTCAACGCCTTGTCATCTTGCTTGGGTGCTCCTCCGCGTTTGGAACGCTGAAAGATCTCTTTTCCCTCTCATCCATCGCCGCAACTCTGATATCCATATAATTTGGCAGCTGTTTTCCTCGATTTCTGTATCTTTGTGCTTAGTTCCGCCCACGTCATTGCTGTCCAATAGCAGCACTGATCGTCACACACGTGGATCCATCCATTTTCTGAACCGCATAATCCATCTGTCAACGGGGGAGAGGCAGGGTACACGCTGGACAGGTCGCCAGTCCATCACAAGCACACGTGGATGTGTTTAAAAAACATAGTCCACTTGCAAAAATTAACAGTCTGAATACAAACTCCAAAGGGAGAAAAAAATAGTTTGTCTTTAGTCCGGACCAAAGGACTTTTCTGGTCTGAATACACCCTTAGATTACAAATCATTTCGTAGTCAAGAAAAGACTTTGAGGACGTTCTACGTAAAAACTTTTCCTAAACCTGCCATGTGTTTTATTTTGTTTATAAGGATTGCTCTTAAGATGTGTATATTTAGATTTTCTAATGATTCCCCTTAATGTTTCCTTAACTTTATTTAAAATCTGGATGGAAAACCTTAGTTACACTAAGTTTATTTGAGATATTTTGACCAAACGTAAATTGAAAAAAGTCGGAAAAATTACCTCAACAAGCTTGAAGAAAATGATACCAATTGGTCTAATTTATCTAGATTTTCTCTGGCTCCACAGAGCTGAACTCATTCCATGACCTCAGCACACAACTTTCCTTGCAATCCCTAAAAGTTCTTTAGGCCTCTAAATCATCCCAGCATGAACATAGGTCCCCTGAGGCCCCTCATGAGGGCCCAGATATGGAAGTGGATGATAACATGCTCACAAAGAGGAGAGGAAGTCTTATCTGAGCATCACTTCTCCGCCACCGACTTCCTCTCTGCACAGATATGACAGTTTACCGGCGCCCGTCACACACTGTCACCACCGTAAAATTACCCAAAATTCAGCTGGAGCCAGAGGCAGGAGGGCGGCGGTGGTCACGAGAAGAAAACCCAGACTGTTACTGCGTGTTTGTCTGCTCACAGTGAGTAAAATCCTCCAGAATAAATAAAGTTGAACATTCCTCTATGTTTTTGAAGCAGTCTCTAAGTCATCTTTTGGAATGAGTTGAATGCACATAAAACGGCACAGCAGCTTCAGGTGAATCCGTGACTGCATTGTCTGTGAGGAGTTAATAAATTAGAACTAAAAAAGAAGAAAACTAAGTCTTTTGTAAGAGTCTATCTGTGTCAAAGACCCAAAGACAGAGACAAAAAAGTTTAATATTGTGATGGAATGGATTCTTTTATGTGAATCTTGTTCACACGACGCACAAATAAGCTGCATTGTTTCTAAAAATGAGCTTTTATCATGTAAAATTTATTTCTAAAATTTATAAAATATTTCTTAAAAGTATGTGTTTTTGTGAAACTTGTTCTGAACAATGTCCAGATAGTCCTTTGTAAGTCTTAACAAGAGTTGGAGAATCAAAATTTCAGAAGATGAGCCAAATAAAATACTAATCTGAAGTACGCATGTGCTCATTAGTGTTATGACGGTACACAGAGGTACTTCACCAGGTGTACACACACTGCAGCAGGGTTTTTGGCCCACTCCTCCATACAGATCTTCTCCAGAGCGTTCAGGTTTCAGGGATTTCGCTGGGGAACACGGACTCTCAGCTCTCTCCAAAGATTTTCTATTGGATTCAGGTCTGGAGACTGGCTAGGCCACTCCAGAACCTTTAGATGCTTCCCACTGAGCTACTCCTTAGTTGTCCTGGCTGTGTGTTTAAAGGTCGTCAAGCTGGAAGACCCAGCCACGCCCCATCTTAAATGCTCTTACTGAGGGAAGGAGATTGTTGGCCAAGATTTCACGATACATGGCCACATCCATCCTCCCCTCAATACGGTACATTCGTCCCATCCCCTTTGCAGAAAAGCATCCGCAAAGAATGATGTTTCCACCTCCATGCTTTACAGTTGAGATGGTGTTCTTGGGGTTGTACTCATCCTTCTTCTTTCTCCAAATACGGTGAGTGGAGGTTAGACCAAAAAGCTCCACTTTTGTCTCATCAGACCACATGACCTTCTCCAATTCCTCCCCTGGATCATCCAGATAGTCATTGGCGAACTTCCTGGCCTTGACATGTGCAGGCTTGAGCAGGGGGACCTTGCGTGCACTGCAGAATTTTAATCAACGGCGGCGGAGTGTGTTACTGATGGTTTTCTTTGAGACGGTGGTCCCAGCTCTATTCAGGTCATTGAGCAGGTCCTGCTGTGTAGTTCTGAGCTCTGGTCTTGGCCATTCTGGAGAAGTTGGAGTTTGTTTGAGTGCCTGGACTGGTGTCTTTTATACAGGTAAGAAGTTCAAACAGGTGCAGTTAATACAAGTACTGAGTGGAAAAAGGAGGGCTTCTTAAAGAAGAACTAACAGGTCTGTGGGAGCCTAAATTATTACTGGTTGATAGATGATCAAATAATTATGTCATGCAATAAAATGGAAATTAATTATTTAAAAATCATCCGCTGTGATTTTCTGCATTATGTTTTAGATTCTCTCCCTCACAGCTGAAGAGTACCTTTGAGAGAAATGACAGACTTCTACATTCTTTTTAAGTGGGAAAAAGTATGTTTTTTTTAAATCAGCAGTGTATCAAATACTTGTTCTCCCCTCTGTATATATAAACCATCAATAGCCTTTTTCATTCAGACTTGGGAGGATGAGGAGACGCTTTGTTCGAAATTGGAATAATCGCTCATATTTATTTTTTATGTATCGTTACAACATACATGAAAGGAAATGCTTTAGAGTTAAACTATTAAGATGCTCATATAACCTCCAATTATAAAGGTTTTCCTTAGTATGTAGGAATCTGGTGCATTTTTTGTCTGATAGTGGGAGACAAAAAAGAGCCATAAGGAGTTAGGAACGGTCACCTTTCAGGTCAAGTAGAATGCACATTGACTCAACACACATCACAATTACTGAGGATTTGAATTCCAGGGGATTCACATTCATATCAAAAAGAAATTTTATGCTGGAACCATATTCCCCTCAAATATTGTTTCACAGTTTGACAGTTTTTTCCATCTAAATTCCCTGGCTGTTTAAATATTTGCCAGACACACCGAACCTGAACCTCTTGTAAATATTTCAATCTGAGGTTTTGTTTCCGCTACCAGTAATTTCATTATTCCCAAAAGGAATCTTTGTTGGTGCGTAAAGTGCGCAGAGGTGTGGCTCGGTTCGGATGACATCGGCCTCCTGCTGGATATGTGGGCGCAGTCAGGGTAAGAGTCAGTTCGGCTCCAGCAGGACCAGGAGCCGCAGCCACCATGAAGGCTGAGGAGATGTCTGTGTGGACCCTGCAGTACTGACTAACACGGAGCTGATCCGGGACTCAGGGCGTGCATTTGACTAGTTCTGTGTGAAGGAGGGTACCTCTTGGATATCTTTCTGTGGAGAAGACCCGGAGCTCTGGGGGGCATTGGTGGCGGTCGGAACCGGACAGTGGGGATGGATCCATCCCGCTGGCTCCTACTGTTTCTCTCTCTGTCTCTCTGGATCCAGGACGGGATGTCCCAACATCTGAACCACTTCCTCCGGCCCATCCCCAGCGATTCTCTGCCCGTGGAGGTCCTGAAAGAGGAACGGGACCCCCAGTTGGACCCAAAGGAGAAGGACCTGAACGGGACGGAGCTCAGGAGCCTCCTGGGCAGCCACTTCAACCCGGACTTCATGTCCGTGTCCCCATCTGAGGACCTTTATGAGGACGACGTGGATCACAGCCTAAAGCTCTCCGGACCGATGCCCAAAGAGATCCGAACCCTGGAACTGGAGGTGATGTTCGGAAAGAAGCAGAAAGCGAACCGCAAGCTGCGCAGGATGCTGTGGGCATACACGCTTTGTCCGGTGGTTTACGCATGGACCGAACTAGGATTGCGGTTCTGGCCGCGCTACCTGAAGGTGGGTAGCTGCTACAATAAGCGTTCCTGTTCGGTTCCGGAGGGAATGGTGTGCAAACCTGCCAAAGCGACTCATGTAACTTTACTGAGATGGCACTGCCCGCAGAAAAGGGTTCCGCAAAGGTGCTCCTGGATCCACATCCAGTACCCGGTCATATCCGAGTGCAAATGCTCTTGTCCGAACTGAGGATTGGTTCTGAAAGCTGTAGGCTGCTGAACTCTTAAATGTCAATACAGCATTTGCTTTGTGAACTGTTCCAATTTCAGCAGATTGCACCTTGCTGTTTATCGTGTTCATTTCAGGACTAGACAATAAACGATGCTCCGTTTTCTAATCAAAGCTCCATCGTATTAATATAAATCATGTGTCTGTATCCGATTTATAAGATTGAATTAAACTCAAGTGTTCAGGAAAACAATCTGAATGGATTTTTATTATTTGTTACACACACAAAAAAACTGACAATGATTTCTGTTGGATGTTTGATGCAAATGTGGACACTGGCTGTTCACGCATGGGACGAAATTAATGTTGGATTTATGGTCAGAAACAACTGATTCCTCATCACAGCAGGGCTCTGTTGTGACTGGGTTGTTTTTATGACAGGTTTCTGTTCTTAACTACTCACAGCAGCATGCAGGTTCTGGAGCGAAATGTTCCGGATCAAACAATTAGGCTATACAGCTGCTGTTTCCTCAACATATCTTGTATTTATCTAGAAAATGACAAATAAATCAATGATGTTTAAAACAGCAATCGACTGTACTCTTAAATAGCCTGAACTGTTTTGCTTAAAAAAGCCTAATTTTTTAATCCAAAATGTGAATTCTTTATTCACATAGAAAAAATAACTTAATTAAATATAGACATGTACTAAGATTAAGACTAAGCTTGTAAAATACTGAACACTCAATAAATGTTTTTTCCTAATAATGGTTGGAAAGTTGTCTTTTTTTGTGAAAAGCATTGATGTCCCTATCTTTAATACTAATGAGTCACTGAATTAAATGGGATTTATTACATATATTTCTGTCACTCTATTTATCAGAAAAGAAGAGAAGTAATAAATATGTTGTTTTTGCTGTCTGTACTTGATGCTTTATAAACAAAAAATGATTTTAAAAAAAATTGTATTTTCATATCGGCATCGAAATGTTGGTTTGAATGTAAAAACTTTGATTGGTTTTGATCAAATGAAAGATGAAATATCTTAAAGTTAGAACCCCTTTTTGTGATCTAAAAATTAAACTGCCAGCAAACAAAAAAACAATTATAATTTCAAGTTTAGTGCTCAGTTTAATTCTCCTGTGCGTCTAGTTGTCCTTGGTGTTTGACTGCTTTGATTAGTCAGAAAGCCTCGCAGATGGAAGTGTGGAGTACTGACCCAGGCTCTTATCTCTGCAGGTATGCAGGTCGAGGCCACGGCTTGCTTTGATGCTCGTCTTCATCTGTGGGGTTTGAAACTGTCAACCTGAAGCAATCTTCACACCCAGTTTTTGTTTTAAACAACCAACTGATGCAGCTCAACCTTTTATAGTTTCAATCAATGAAGCCATTAGAAAGCCTTTAAGGTAAATGACATTTAGGACTTGTTCTGCACCCCCACACGTTATATATGTAAAGAAGAAGCTATAAGTTTATTCTTCCATCAATATATCAGAAACTTTTTGTCAAAAAAAATGTTTAGGTGTCAAAGTATTCTTCCTAGTCTCTTAGTTTATAAATGCTGCTGAGTCTGTCCTAAGGCTGTGCAGAGCACTCTGAGCTGTAAGTGCTGATCATATGCACATGCCTGCATCTTTCTGCAGCCGTTAAGTTACCAGCAGTGAGCTCTGACTGCTAATCATGTAGCTACAGTCTGTTTAGATGTGGTAAGTACCAACATAGTATACAACCTGCCGTTGGTGTTATAACAGTTGCTATCTGGGAGGATTTGTGTGTGTCAGGGATTGTTTCTGAGTGGATTCACAAAAACCTGGAGGAAAATATGTATAATAAAATATGTATTTTTAACCCAGCGCCAAGGTAGGAAGATATCAGCAATGACCTTATAGGAAAGCAGCTGTTGCAGCTCCTCAAGTTGGTACAGTGGGAAGTAATTTAACACAAATGCAAATAGTTGCGTTTGGAAAAAAAATCCATACTCACAGGTAAGTGATTGAAAAAAAAAACAGGCTACAAAACATTTACGTGCATCCTTGTCTAAAGCCTTTTATGTGTCTGAAGAATTCCTTGAACACTGTCGGAGCAATGTTCTACAGTAGTTCCGACTGCCTTAAGTTGGCCACCCTAAAGTGTTCCTGCTGGATCTTTGGTTTTTCCAGATTCTGGTTTGCCTGCAGGAAACAGCAGATCCCTACGAGCTGATAGGCCTACTTTCCCCTGTTGTCACACTGAGCTTGTGTTTTCGGATAAATATGGAGCTAAGGCTGCCTGGTGGCTTCAACATCACATTTGAGACCCTCTGCTCACCTTTGTGGACTCTGAGTCTCACAGGACTTTTTGGATCCGTATTCTGTTGACTGGTTCTGCTGATTGTTGCTCCCACCGAATTTAACCAGCTTCGGCGCTCATTTTAATCTTTCAGATTCAATGCCATTTTCTTTTTCTTTTTTCCAAGCATTTGGGTTTCTTATCAGCCTTCCTGTACTGTTCCTGACCAGGTTTGTCCAAGAAATAGCAACATGATAAATATTTCTGTTCCCCCTTTTTCGATTCCAGTCGGGGTCAAACATTGCAAGGGAACATATGGGGTCATTCATTCATTGGTTTAGGCCTTTGTTTTCTGTCAATTCCAGCCTGCTGCTACCACTTCTCCAGATGTTGACCCTTTGTCCATCAGATAGCGCTTGATTAAACCCAGACCAGGTTCCTCTAGGAATGGTGAAGCGTTATTTTCTGTATCCGTCATCCCACATTTTCAACATTTCTTATCCACCTATGAGAACATGCTTCTTATAATAGTAATAATTAGGGATGTAATAATACCACTTCTTTAAAACCAATACGATACTGATACTTAAATCTGAGTACTTGCCGATACCGAGCAATAATGCTAGTATTTCTTCCTCACAAAAAATGAATTAAATTAGATTTTATTTTTCTTCCCAGCTTCTTATAACAAATAATGATGAATCAGATTAAAATATATATATATATATATTGATAAAAATGACCTCAAAACTAAAATTTCAAGTGAAAAAGTGAAAAATCCCCACTACCAGTATTAGTGCCTCCCTAGAAATAATAATATATTTTATTTATAAGCACTTTTCAAAACACACAAGGATACTTTACAGCAATAAACAACGGAGAAAATGATCAAATTAAGTTAAAACAACATCCAAAGAAGACTCACACTACCCAAAAGAATATAGCACAAAAAATGAAAACAAACCAGTAAAAAAAAAAAGTGCAATGAGAGAACAGAGCTCATAAAACAGTATGCGATCAAAAACAAGTGGGGCTTGAGTCTGGATTTAAAAGCAGAGAGGGAGTCAGAGTTTTGGATGGCATTAGGAAGGGATTTCCCAAAGTGGGGAGCAGAGCACCTGACAGCTTTGTTCCCCCTGGAGCTGAGATGGACGGGGCAGTGAGTTGGATGGAGGATGAAGATCTGGATGGCTTTGAAGGTGAAAAGAAGGACTTTTTGAATTCCATACATTGCTTCACAGGGAGCCAGTGAAGTTGTTGAAGGATAGGAGTAATATGATTAAATATGGGGGTTTTGGCGATGATGAAGTTCTGAACCAACTGGAGCTCATCAACCAACAGTTGGTGCTAAGAAGTTACATTTTAAGACAACTTCTTTCAATCACACATTCACATGCAGAAGGATGGAAACTGTTGTTGGTTCTATGTACAACAATCTGCAACTTGAAAGTGAAGGGTAATGTCAAGTAGAAATTACTCAAAAAAGCTAGTGAAATGTGTTACTTTTTTTAAAAGTAAACTCAAAGTTTTTTTGTTTGTTTTTTACAGGGCAGGTCACACACTGCCCTACAGAGTTCTCACTGTTTATCCCACTGTGAGGGCCCACTTCGTCCTGTCCCCTCGACTGGGCCTGAACTTCAGGAAAATTCCACCTCTCTGCTCGACCCTGACCATAAATTTGCAGCAGCTTCATGGAACGACAGCGTCTGTCTCCAACATACATAACCTACTGTATGCAGTGTTCAGTCAGGGCCCTGTCTGTCAACCCCAATTATGTAGCTAGTCAGTTTAAGGCTGGCCTTATTCCTTCATCGAGGTCTGCTCCGTCCATGAACGTTCTCACCCAAATAACAATCAGTGATTTACCAGGTAAATCTGGGATCAAGCTTTGGAGATGGACCCTAGCCCTGGCTAACCTAGTCAGAACCACAGCAATGCTAAATGTATGGAGTTTTCCCCAATCTTTCTCTTTCCATACTTAACTGTAAAGTTCAGTTATGAGCTGCAAATTTAATAACAAAGGGGAAAAGGATTTTTTTTAAGCATTGTTTTAATGAATAGGGCAAAAAAAAATCCTTAAAACTTGATGTATGTGGCAGAGTAATCACACAAATAAGTTTGTTACTTTGAAGTTGTGTAAGCTTAAAAAGGTCAAGCTTGCCTTTGTCTAGTGCAATGATTCTCAAACTGTGGTACGTGTAACACTAGTGGTACTTAAGCCCTCCCTTGTGGTACTTGGAGGAATGTTCTAAATTCTAACCATTCACACACAGTATGGCTGGCAATAATTGCCAATAAATAGTCCTTTTTAGGAGGAAATAAGACTCCATTAATTGTCTGTAGTTAAAAGGGTAAGCCTTCTCTACTGTAGGTGTTTAGTTTGGTCATGATTGTGAAGAGCTCAACATTTTCCCAGGCGGTAGGCCTACCAACTGTAAAAAGTTTGAGAAATACTGCTCTAGTGCAATCTTTACCTAAGCTGGTTTTGTTTGTGATTTTCATGGTGGAGTCATGACCCAGGTGTGTCTTCAAATTTGAAAAAATAAAAATAAATAATTCTGCTCTTAAATATGTAAAATAGCCTGCATAAATTTGAAAAACCCATTGGTTTTTGCTTTGTGTTCGTTTCCCGTATTTTAAAAAAAATAGTTTTGTTTCATCCCTTTTTCTTATTTAATATTTGATTTAAATATTTTTCAAGAATCCGTTCTTTTTTGTTCCCATTTCCGAGGACATCCACCTGGTTGGCTAGCTGTTTCCATCGCTAATTTGATGATGAAGCCCCAAATGTCTGAACAGAGACACCTGTTGGTAGCGACAGGAACTACACAGAGAGCCCACTGTTGCGCTTTTATTTCCCAAATCCTTCAGACGGCAGAGAGGCACACAGGCTACAATAATCTGAAGCTAATCAGCCGACACGAGCACCAGATGCATATCATATATCACATCATGAAAAAAAAAAACACATATTTACAAATATAAATAACACATAATTAAATTTTAAAACACACTGCAATGAGGTGTGTATTACAAATGGTACAAAACCGGTAGAAGTCATACTTGGACGTTTCAGTAAGCTTACATCTGTACTGTGCTTAGTGCAGGAGATACTGTCCACGATACGAGTCAGAGCAAAAGAGTTCACATTCAATACAACTTTGGTCCAAGGACAGAATACAGAGAAGTCTGATGCGGAAAAAAAGGGAATTGAGGTCCAGGATAAAGCGAAATTCTGCATCAAAATCTGGATGAGAGCAGGAGGGTTTGAACGAATTGTTGGACAAAGCTGGGAGGTGGCAGTGAACGTCCAGCTGAGACCTGAGGACCTGCAGAGGAGCCATTAACGTCCACCTGAGGGTTTCTACTTGATGACACTCTTATATTAACCTTCAATGCAGACTGTAAGCCTTCAATGACAGCTGAGGTTGGGAGACAGACCCTTCCAATAGGTTCCTGATTCAAAACCAAGAGAAAACAGAGATTAACAGTAAAATAGCTTGTCCAAATAGGTTGTGCAAGAAGAGTCATCTTAATCGATGGGTCTTAAAGAGTCCATACAGAAAGCTTAAAGGACCGTTATTCTCGTCTTTGGGATGTTTTTTAAACGTTTAAAAAAATTGAATTCAGGTACATACAGTTCACTTTATAAAAAAAAAGAAAAGAGGAATTTAATTTTTTAAGAAGACAAAAGTTTTTAGTCACTGATGATCAGAATGAAATATAAATATTTTTTTATGGCAAAAATAATCTGACTTCTTTTACTTTCAAATTATGAATAAAACATTTTTTTTTTATCAGCACCGAATGGAATATCTGCACATCTGCCAAAATGTGTCAGAAACACTGGCTGACCTTAATCGAACAGCTGATGACTGCCTTTATTGTGACAGAATTTCCTGGTTCAACATTTCATCTCAAAGATGAGAAATCAAAGCAGGTACACAACCAGACTGAGCTGGTTTTACAGGAAGCAGAAGTCAAGGAGACAGCGTGGTGAATTAAGAACCATTGGAAACATTAAAAGATGGACTGTTTGGTCATTTCGATGGGAGTCCGGCATGGGAATGTCTCATATCCAGATTGCATCGACTTGTAGCAGCCAGGTAAATGTTTTATACCTGCTTTGGCAGCCAATGAATTGTTTTGAATAATCTATTTGTAAAGGGAATGGGATTGCAGCAGATCAGAAGCTGATCCAAAAATAAATGACAACAGAAGTTCCCGGAGATCAATATCAGGGGCGAACTGAAGATGTTCTTGCAGACAGCAAAGACTGACACTTCTTCTGTTACGATTCACCCCACTACTGCAGCATAAACATCAGCAACATACCAACCAATGATAACGGGACGAATGACACTCCTGAAACTGAACAGCGCCTGGGCTCTTTGCCACCACAGGACAGTTTACTGACCATCTAACCACCGGACATAAAAAGAACCTTGTGGTCTAAGTTGCTGAAAACCAGAAGAACCATGGTGGAGGCCAAGTTCAGAGATTCTGCTTGCTTGGACGGAAAAACAGACCAGAAACTGATGAAACGCTAAATAAAAAGTAATAACAAAGGAAATTTTGTTCTTTTTTTTAAACAGTTATGAAAATATCTGCTGGAGGCGAAGCGTGAAGATGGCTGTTCACTGGGCTGATGTGACGACATGGTCCAGATTCACTGATGCTACAGCTTCAGCTTATATACAATATTACAACAGGCTTGATTTAACCAGCTGATATTTCTCAGCTTCAGTTCTAATCTTTAAAACTACTCCACCTGCTGACATAAACTGGTAACGGCATTATAACGCTCCAGCTGACATTAGGACTTCTTTAATCATCCATCCACTGAAGACGGCGCACTGATTGGATCCTGACACCCGTTAAGTCCTTGATGCGGGAGTGAGGAGTCAGCAGAGCCGCAGTCTGAGTTTCAGGCTTTGCTGAATATGAAGTTTGGGAATAAAAGAGGAGAAAAAGAACAGTGATGGATGTCTAAAGAGTTGCACAGTTGTTTAAATAAACCCAGGTGAGGCTTAAGCACCTCTTATTTAGCACAGACGAAACCCTCTTTTTCTAGATGCTTCTACAGCCAATCAGAGGAGAGCAGACGCCTTGAAGGTCCGATAACCTGACCCGAGGAGGGTTTTCCTGGAACAGTGGGTGTCGGTGTGTTTATCCTATGGCTGTAGCAGCTTCTATGTTGATTGGGTTGAGCGCCCTCTATTGAAGCACTGCTGGAAATAGCAACCAAACAACCCTTCAAGAGCTGCTCCATTGAAATCTGCAATCTGCCTTGGAAGAGAAACAGTTTCAGGGTTCCTTCAGTCGCTCCAGAAATCTGACCACAGTTTGTTCTGGAAGAACCCCAGGCTAAGGAGAGGATTCTGTTTTTTTAGTGATTCCGGGAGTTGAAGAATCCCACGCTGGTTGGAGACTCCTTCACCGTCACTGTGATGAAGTTGGCTGTGACGTCGGTTACAAAGACGTGCTCCATGAGGCTCCTCGCCGGCCTCCAGTCCGTTTCCGTGTCCGACTCGCCGGCGTTGCTGCCGGCGCTCGGCCTGCTGGCGTCGGGGAACAACGACGGCTCGTGTTCCGACTCGCTGCTGCTGGTCTCGTCCGAATCCCCGGTGCTCAGCTCGTTCACACTGCGGTTCTGAGAGCCCAGCCCGTGCTTGCGCTCCTCCTGCCTGCCACCCCCAGCAGGCGGTATCCTGCTCCGTCCGGGCTCGGCAGCGGCGCCGCCCGGTGCCGGCCCGGTGCGCTGCCCTCCGGCTGCGTTTCCTTTGCCGACGGCGGCACGCGGGCCCCCCTGTAGGCCGCCGCTGGAAGGCAGCTTACTGACGCTCTGCAGGTTGAGCGCCCGCAGATGCGCCTGGCTGGCCCGCTCTCTGGCCGTGGAGGAGGCTGCAGGCGGCTGCTTGGAGAAACTGGAGTTCTGCTGTTTGTGCTGAACCAGGCCGGTCTGACCTCCCACGCCGTCCTGCCGCCTGTGGGCCAGCGGGGGGCGCTGCGCCGCTATAGGATGTCCTCCGAAGCTGCTGTGCAGACCGAGAGGCGCCGATCCTCCGCCGGGTTTCTGAGGAGAGGCTTTGAAAGCGTCGCCTCTGCCGCTTCCTGTTTCTGAGACAGCGCGTCGCAGCTCAGAGGGTTTCTGTGATGCACCGCCTCTGTTCTGGGAGGAGGAGGAGGACAGAGAGCGGCCCGCCCAGATACAGTTGAGTGAGCCAGGTTTGGAGGTGGAGCTCTGAGAGAAGGAGGAGGCTCCATCCTCCCTGGAGCTACGGCTCAGCCCGGGATAGGTGAAGCTGGCCGGCTGTAGAGGCTTCTTCACACCGGGCCGCAGGTCATCTCTGGGCGATCTGATGGGCTGGTGGTGGCGCGGAGGAGGAGGAGAAGGAAGGCTCCTCCCCTGCCGTAACGCCTTCAGGTCCGGATGCAGTGGCTTCCTGCCACGCTTCTTCTTCCGGGGCGGATCGGGCTTGGCCAGTAGGATCTGGGGCCGCTTCTGGGGGACGGGGTGGACACGAGGACTCGGCTTGGCCTTCTTCACGTGATCTTCGTCCTCCTCCGACGAAGAGGAGGGCTCGGACGAGAGACCAGAGGAAGAGGAGGAGGAGGAGGAACGACTGTCCTTGTTGGCAACAGGTGGAGGCTAAAGGACCAGATAAAGAGTGATGAGTGGAGATACAGAGGAGACTTTTAGGATTAAGCAGGATAAGCCGACACGGTTCGGTTTTACCAGAATCTTCCGGGGTCGTCCCCGGGGCCGTTTTCCTTTCTTCTGAAACAGAAGTTCTCGTTCTTGTTCCCTGAAAAACATTCAGGATTAAAGATCGGATCAGGACTTCCAGATCAAGTTTATTAGAAAAAAAAAACTACAAATGTTTGATGAGGGCTTTTTTACCGATGTAGTCCAAGTCTTAGTTTCCAATACCGATATCTGCAGGGTCCCCCGCACATAAAATGTCCAAAGAGGCTTTGAAATAATTCCAAATCAAAGGTGGAATTCATCGTACAATTCTCTACAATTCTGCAAGTGATGACATGGTCTGATGTCATCAAGTACGCGCTGAGAAACGTGTTCAGAGCTTGGCTCAGAAATGCCATAACCACAGGATTTTTTGCAAGTTGTCTCAAACAAAAACAAAAAAATTCTCAAAATGTCAGACTGTCAGAAAGTAAAGGTCCAAGCTTTCTCCGATCATTGACCGCATCATATATGAGCAGCATCGGGTCACACTGACAGCAACCCTCTTCAGAGGAGAGGCTGTTACTGAGTTAGAATAAATTATTGAATGATCAATGTTTTAATTCTTTATAAATTTTACATATGGGGTCGATATGTAGAGAAAAACTGTATCATTCCAATGTTAATGCTGATATATTGTGCATCAATACTATTTTATTTGACCATAAACATAATTTAGATTAAAGGGCCTATATTGTGAAAAATCTAGTTTTTGGAGTTTTCAATCATCTGGTAATGCAATTTTCTCATAAAAAAACCCCACCAGGGTGGTTTTTGGCTTAACTCATGCATGTCTGAGTAATCCTCCTGAATCCTGCTCTCTGTGCAGCTTCCCCTCCCTATAACTGAAACAACTAATCGATTTAATCGATTATAATTGATTTTTAAAATGGCTGACAGCTAATTCAGTCATTGATTAGTTTCTTTATAATCACGTTTTAGATTAACGTTCCAACGTCCCGTGGGCGGGCCCGTCCGCCATTTTTACTTTTCAATCCATGATATTCTGATTAATAATTTCTATGAATTTCTATGTTTTATATCATTGGAAAGCTAACAGTATTGTTTTTTATCCAGATACAGTACAGACCAAAAGTTTGGACAAATCTTCTCATTCAATGTGTTTTCTTTATTTTCATGACTACATTGTAGATTCTCAATTAAGGGCATCAAAACTATGAATGAACACATCATTTATTTAATTACTGTATGTATTTAAACAAAAAGGGGAAAATAACTATATACATGTGTTATATTTTAGATTCCTCAAAGTAGCCACCCTTTGCTCTGATTACTGCTTTGCATTCTGTTGAGCTTCAACAGGTGGTCACCTGAAATGGTTTTCCAACAGTCTTGAAGGAGTTCCCAGAGATGCTTAGTACTTGTTGGCCATTTTGCCTTCACTCTGCGGTTCAGCTCACCCCAAATCATCTCCACTGGGTTCAGGTCCGGTGTCTTTGGAGGCCAGGTTATTTCACACTTTTTTGTAAAACTACTACATAATTCCATATGTGTTATTTCATAGTTTTGATGCCTTCAGTGAGAATCTACAATGTAAATAGTCATGAAAATAAAGAAAACGCACTGAATGAGAAGGTGTGTCCAAACTTTTGGTCTGTACTGTATGCCAATAAAGGACACAATCATAAGTGTGAACACAGCAGTGGTCTTTGTCACCCCACCGTCCCCTCCCAGACAAAGAATTATGCATAACTCATATTTTGCAGCCTGCTGTCTCTCACAAATCTGATCTTTGAAATGTCTGAGTTCATTTAATTCAAAGCAGAAGATCCTAATTTAAAAAGCCACATTTACCCCAACACCCCACAGGCCATGAAAATGTTGTGTTTAGTGAAGGTACGTTAATTAATTCTGATAGCCCCAATGTTGCCCCAATACACTGCCCAACTAATTCAGCCTCCTTCATACCGGAATGAAAATCTAATTTTCATTTCATGGGCTGAGATATTTTTGTCAATATGCTGTACATTAATTTGTACGGAATTCTACCTCATTTTGTATTATTATACCTAAAAATGATTCCGTACAAATAGCGTGCACTGTTACGTTCATTTTACACCGTTAACCCTGTTCAGGTCCAATAAAATAGATTGCAGTGAACTGCACAGCTTTCTTTTGTTTTCAATGTTCTTAATGAAAAATTGTTTGTAATAATTTATATAGTTGAAAGTAATAGCTGAATATAATTATTAGTAAAAGCGATTAATCGTAAAAAAAATAATTGCCAGATTAATCGATTATGAAAATAATCGTTAGTTGCAGCCCTACCCCTCCCTCTCCTAGAAAACGAACATAAGAAGAGATAGACTGTCAGTGTTCAAACTGTTCAACCTGTGACGTCATTAAGTAAAAACAAGGGGGAGCTAGAGGTGTCTGCACCGCCCATGCAGGCAGAACTGCTTACCTCTGCTAGAGTTCCAAACACGGCTGCTTTGGGTTTTTTGTCATCTTAAAACACTTTTTTGTTGGATTTTTTACTTTCTCTGTGAAAACGCCCATTTGGCTGCATGGATTACAGGATTTTATTCTACATCCCTAAAGAACAGCAGCTGGATCAAAGAACAAAGACGTCTGCTGGACAGAGAAGTAAATGGCTACATGCTAATGCTAATGTGGGTTAGCCATTTATCAAGCTGTTTATGTGATCTTATAACAGCATTGTGTGGTTAATTAATTGATCTGTGGCATCTCAGAATGTTCAGTAAACAGCAGCCAGGGCTTTTTTATATACCGGGCTGGAAAGATTTGCTTGCTGGAATCAGCTAGGCTGTTTTGGCTCTGGGAGAGGAGCGGAGCAGGGGTGCAGTAGGTGGGATTTGTGGTCCAATTTTAACTACAGGATACAAGTTGAATGTTAGGTCAAATTAATGCTGTATAACACCAACGGTAACATTTTATCATATATATGTCTATACCACAAGCTGTAAAATAGCACGATATAGTCCCTTTAAGTCACAGTTTTATTATATCTAGAAGGCAGAGAGGGGGAAAATGGATTTTATTGTAGACAGTTCTAAAACAAAAATCCCCATCAACTACAACTGGAATTGGCAGATAAAAGCTTTAGCAAACGTCGGATAGAAAATAGAACTGAAAGTCTGTGAACAATGCATCTCTAAATTTTTCTTCTATTTTTGATGAGATTGATTCATTTGAAATGTTTTTCAGAACATAAATTTAAAAAATTCATTGAATGTCCGATAAAAACCAGACAGACGCCATTAAAACTGACTCACCTCTTATGAAAAGCTGCCAGCAACCTCGGGTCCAAAATGTTCTCCTCGGGTTCCCAACTGTTGTGCCTTTAAAAAAAAAAAAAAAACATGAAGGAAATCAGCTCCAGCCTCTCCAGATGATTTGCTAACAGATTCTAGGAAATCTGCAGTGATTTTCCATTTGCTACTCCCCTCTGCCTCAGCACTGAAAAACCCACGAAATAAATCAAATTTAAAAAAATTAATAAATAAATTCCAGCTTGATAAGATATAAAATGCTATAACTTTTGGTAGAAAGAAATCATCCCCCAAATCTTACAGAGTTTTCTCCAAAACCAGAAAACCAGGCCTGTTTGGAGTAGCAAACCATCCCAGCATAAATTTCATCCAGAGAGTCTAAACTTCTCCTAGTAAAAGATCGTTTTATCCGACTACTGAATACAGTTTTACACAATCGCAGCCTGAATTTAAGCAGGTGTTCATGAAATAGAAGTCATGACATGGGTTTCACAGCTCTAGATACATGTTCTGTATTAAGATACACTCAAAAATGAATCTTTGGACTGGAAAGGTAGGTGGCCCGTGCACTAGATCTGAATAATCATAACAATGCAAGCAAGGCACCTAACTTATGAAATACAAAACCTTATGACAAGAACTAGAGATGCAATGATATCCCTTTTTTCAAAACCGATACGATACCGATACTTGGATCAGAGTACTCACCGATACCGAATACCAATGCTGATACTCACAGAAAAAAAATGCAATGAATTGAAAGGTAGGTTTTATTCCCTTCTCAAATATTGATGATGAATTAGATAAGAAATGAAATATTAATAAAAATTACTACTAAACTTAAATTTCAAGTTAAAAATTTACATTTTATGAGAAATTATAACAGAGGTTCCACATTTTAGGTATCAGTTCATGGTATCGGTTAACTTTAACCGATTCATTAGACGGTATTGGAGCTGATAACCAATACCGGTATCGGTACATCACTAACAAGAACCATTTCTCCAAGAATCGTCAACATACTAAAAGTTGAAATAGGGAAAGAAAAAATCCCATAAGTGAGTCGCCTCAGGAATCACGAAAGAAAACGAACGGTTCAGTTTGTTTCTTGTATATTTACAGTCCTCCTCATGCTTGGTTGTGGACAATTAGACCAGATTACTGTTGGACAACTACAGACAAAAAAAGGCTTGGGTATTTTACCATCAAAAAATAATAAAAATGAAAAGATCATGACTGAGATTCTTATTTACAATCCTAAAAGGCTTAAAAAAAAAACAGACGAATGTTCAATTATCCAGGGACACAAAAAATACAGAATGGTAACACAAAACAACCACAACACCAACAACTGCAGCAAGAGGCTGAGATTAAGAGAAAGTAATGTAGAAACATATGCAGGTGAATCGCGGGTTCAAAACCAGCTTCCAACCAGTTCAGAGGTCAAATTCTGTAAACAGGTTCGATTCTTCAGCTATACACGTATGTTCACTGAATGCTTTTACAGATTTGACTTTTTCTCTACATTCAATTGATTATTTACTGGGGGGGGGGGGGGGGGGGGG
Source organism: Apricaphanius iberus (assembly GCA_028564705.1). Classification (NCBI taxonomy): domain Eukaryota; kingdom Metazoa; phylum Chordata; class Actinopteri; order Cyprinodontiformes; family Aphaniidae; genus Apricaphanius; species Apricaphanius iberus. Next base: position 5,121,383 of record JAPXFQ010001878.1, on the reverse strand, counting down.
TTATCCGTAAAAAACTATATCAGAATGAAATACATCGGCATCGTCCTAGTTCAAGTCCTGTTCATTAAGAACGCAGTAGGTCAGCAGCTGGTACTGGTATAACGGGGTCCAGCTGTAACAGTTTCGGAAGGTACCACTGTGTCCCCGGCCCGCAGTTTAAACGCGATCTGTGTGTTAGCAGTTAGCAACTGGTACCGGTTTTAGCTGGTAGAGGTCCCACCCGCAGTTTGAACAACCCCTACGTGTTAGCAAGCAACAGCTGGTGCTGGTTCGGGCGGTACCAATCCAGCCAGCAATGTAAACAACGTCTTTGTGTTAGCAGCTAGCAGCTAGGCGAAGCTACTCACTTGGAAGACCAGCCTCTCCACTTCACCAGATACTCGAACTTTCCCTGCGGAGAGAAACACGGTAAGCACAAGAACCGAAACCAGAACACATAGAGAACCATGGACCCACAGCAGCCTCCGGTTCCTACCTTTCTCTGCCGCTTGCTGAGGATACACTCAGCATCGAATACCTGGCCCACCGTCACCCCCTCCATCACTGCTGCCGCCGCACGGTTTGGGCTCTACCGGCCCCCGTACATTATCCCTACAGTCTGAAGTTATGTTCTTTTTTTACAATCTAGGTTATGACCCGTTCATAACTATGACATGGGCATATTAGGGCACAAAATCATTGAAAAGACAAACAAAACAAAAAAGGACATTGCTACAATATTTTTTTTTGTTTCTTGTTTATTGTACATTTAAAGTGTTGCTTATTTACTTTGTAATAACGTTAACATAAAGTAAAAATGTACGTTTTCCAAATAATTCATACATTTTCGGCCCACGTACGTTATCCCTACAGTTAATTGGTTATTATGACCAACCAGGGCTGTCAAACATCGATTCTGAATCAATTTTTAAAAAAATGGTAAGAATCGAAGCGATTCACAAGTTTAAAAATCTGTTAAATAATTTTACATAATTTGCCCAGTTTTAGTTTTACTGCTAAATTTGAATTGAAATTTAAACATCCGTTTTAAGGCTTAGTTCTGAAATTGTTAATAAAGTTTTTTGCTATAATTAAGATAACTACAAAAAAAAAAAATCAATAGCACTGACACATATCTATATCGAACTGGATAAGATTGAAAAGGATTGTCGCATCAGATCGAATAGATTCTATTACTTGAGAATCGGAATCGAATTGATTCTTGAAATTTGAATGATACCTAGCCCTAAAGTAAAGTAAAAGTCTAAATGTTCAATAAATAAATAAACATACTCTTGTAGCAATGTCTTTTGTTTGTTTTTCAAAGATTTTGTGCCCTTGTGTGCCCATATAGACGACGAGTTACTGTCGCTTAGCATTAAAATCATATATAAAGAATTTTTTAACATTAAAAAAAAATGAAGAAAAACATAATGCTATTTTATATTCTCTTAAGAAAATGTTACAGTCATGAATGCAAATGGCCCAATCTAAAGCTCAGTATACCTCATTTCAAGGGTGAATTGATAATTTACCTTAAAACCTTGAAAGGTTTAATAAACTCAAAAGCTAAAAGGACTCTAAGTGGTTTTGATGTCTTTATTTTTTTATTTATTAAACAGTTGTTATAAACCAATGTTTTTTAACAATGTATTGTAATTTACATCAGTTTTTCATACACTATAATTGCACATTATTTTTATGTTCTTAAATGCAGATTTTCCTTTCTTGCTTATCAAGTCATAAGAACTGTGCTGTTTTATGCTTATCAGCTGACAGTCTATCTCTTCTTATGTTTGTGCAAACTTATTAAATCTCTGCAAGGTTTCTGTAATTGACTTCAAGTACTTCGGCAATTTTCAGCAAAAAGATTCAGCTTTCAGCGTTCACAATGTATATCTGCTGGAAATGCACATTTTTCTAGTTAGCAAAAAGATTATATGTGTGTAATATATTCTCAGTGTATCCCTATAGGGATGCATGCTTTTTTACATCAAACATGAAAATACTAGATGTTTCACAATTCAATTTTGGTAGTTGCAGATGTGAATGCAGCGACGATCATAATCCGAGTTCCAGCTGTGATTTTCGGGAAAAACAAATAAATAAAAACAAATAAATTTAGAGGTTAAAAAAAAAAAACTTGTGATTTTTCTCTTATGTTTGTTTCATATTTTCTTTTTTTCTATTTCTTCACTTTTATTACTATTATTTATTTTTCTCATAGAACAAATTAGTGCACCATAAAGATGTATTTTTTTCTGTAGTCTAGTGCTTACATTTATACCACATTAGTATATAATTTGTCTTGATGGTATGTACGATATAATCTTTAGTAGAATCCAGTTGGATTTAATTTTTGTTTTTCTTCTCGAAACTATGCTTATAGGGTACAAGAAAAATCCTGCAGAGGGCAGTAATGAGCCAGATGGTCGGAACCTTACCTGCGGAATCTTTCTTCCAGCTGTAGGAGGCAATTTTGTGTTGCACTGCTGAATGTTTGGTAACCGTCTGTTTACTGCAGCGCTGCTCTTCCTAGGTAACTACGTTTCTATTAAGATTTAACTAGTTAATATAACTTATCTGTGTTATGCCTTGATTTCTTCTTGTTGGTGGCATTATGTTTTAAGGAGGATAAACACCTCAGGTTAGATTAGATCCGTGTTTAGACGGCTAGCAACAATAAACAGCTGATTTAAGATCTGGAAGAGTTTTCTGACCTCCACACGGTGAGCTAAGCATTATTATAGAAAAAGCTTAAAGCGTGCTGACATCAGAAATAACCTTTGGTTGGATAAACCGTACATGTGGAGATATACCTGTGCATATGAAACAAGTTTTACGTACAAAAACTTTTGGATATTGCACAGGGTGAGTCACCAGCACACTAAGCCGAACTCAAATGAAACAAACCTGAAAATAAATATATATTTTAACTGAAAACTGCTTTCACCTGCTGTGGTTGAATAATGAAGCCAATTCCAGCTGTGATTGCGCTAGAGGTGAGGTACACCTCACCCACTACATGCTCAATCTTAAGGGAGAGACCAAATAACAGAATACGCCAATTTTTCGACATTGGGTGTACATATTTTATTCCTTTATTTTCAAAAGTTTTTTTTTTTCCAACTTATTCATTTATTTAAATAAGATTCATATTTTTCTTTATCCTCTAAAATCTTATTTTATTAATTTATTTTAAAATTTGTTGTTTATTTTGATGAGTAAAACAATGTATTTTTTTGTATTTTGATTTATTCTACTAATTTCTCTCTATTTTAGATGTATTTCTGTAATTTAGAATTAATTTACTTAATTCATTTTGATTTTTGATGTATAATTAAAGTTTGACTGCTAGTTGGCGGCTGTTTTTAGCTCTTTCGTTCCAGTGAATCAATTGTGTACGAAACAGGTTGGAGTGTTCAGAATGCTGGGACGGTTCTAATACAGTTGAATTCAGTAAAAAAAAGAAAAGGAAAAAAAAAGAAATGTATACTCCTACTCATAGTATCACAATATATCAAATAGCTCCCCCTGTATTTTGAAACATATCATATCACCCCCCAGTTCTTTCATGGCCAGCATACTCACCGGACATGTCACCCATTGAGCATGTTTGGGATGTGCTTGACCGGCGTATACGACAGCGTATTTGAAAAATCAGATTTTCTTTTTATTTAAAGCATCAAAAATAACAACCTCCACCATTTTTAGTCTAATAGCCCCAGTAAACGTTATGAATGGTTTCCAAATAATTCCTTAATTTTCGGTTGAATTGCGAACTACTATCAAAGAACCTTAGGTTGATTGTTTATCTTTGTGTTATAGGCTTTAAAAATATAGAATCAGGAGATAAACTGGTGCATATGTACATGAAAAGGTTCCAGTACAATAGAGATTCCTGTAAAACAGCGAGACCTGGATCAGAGTTTTGATCCTAAATGGAGTATGTATTTTGCTCTATTTGACCTACAGGTGAGCCCCTCAGGTGCGATGCCGCTGTCTCTTCTGCTGCGTCCGTCCACCTCACCTACGTTGACGGGATGCGCCCGGGCCCTACACTGCAGCTGTCAGTGGCTCCTGCGCTCCCCGGCTGAACACGTCCTTCGCCGGCGGCCCCCGTCCCACCTCCTGACGAGGAGTTACAGCAGAAGGTCCAAGAGTCGAGAAGAGGAGTGGAGGACCAGGAACAAGACTGTGCTGACATACATCGCTGCTGCCGGAGTGGGGATGATTGGACTGTCCTATGCTGCCGTACCCCTTTACCGCCTCTACTGCCAGGTGAGACACACGCATTGAAACACACGCACACCTGCACTGCCGCGAGCCTTTCTGACCTCTACGTTCGCCGTACAGGCAACAGGACTGGGCGGCACGGCTGTTGCCGGCCATGATGCAGATCAGGTGGAGACGATGAAACCGGTGAAGGAGCGCGTTATCAAAGTTACCTTCAACGCCGACACGCATGCCAGCATCCAGTGGAACTTTAGACCGCAGCAGACGGAGATCTACGTGAGTGTTCCCGCTCCTGTCTCCAAACTTCCCGTTAGAGGAAAAACACAATCTTCTCCACGTAAAGCTTGTTTCGTCTGCAGGTGGTTCCAGGTGAAACGGCGTTGGCCTTTTACAGGGCCAAGAACCCGACAGACAAACCCATCATCGGCATCTCCACCTACAACGTGGTGCCTTTTGATGCGGGACAGTACTTCAACAAGATCCAGGTGAGACCTTCCCTCAACGCTACTATTAAATAGTGAATCAAAATGACTCAAGAATTAAGCCTCGAGTAACTCCACACTGTGGCTCGGCGGTATGGCAAAATTTTCATATCACGGTATTTTTTTCCATACAAGACCGTTCATATCCACATTATCTTTTAAGAATGAAGAATATAAAAAATTGCTTTAAATAGCCCATTTTACTGCCATATGGACTGTATTATATTGTTTTTTCCAGACACAGGTGAATGAAATGAAAATAATTAAAATGATTATGATTCTAGTAGACATTCTTGACGTTCTGAGGCTGAAAGTATAATTTTTTTAAACCTCATGTTGGCGCAAGCAACAAATTGCATCTTCTCATTGCTTTGCACGTAGTACTGAAGAATCCCACTAGGGGGTAGAGTATAGACTCAGATCAGATTTAGCCATAGAAGAAGTAAAATAAACTGTAAGTGATTATTAGCTGGTTAATATTCAGATAACAACAGGGAAAAAGACGGCAAAAGTATCGTAGATTGTATGTAAAAGATATTTACCACTATTAATGACCGCGTTTACCTAAAGACGGTCAAAAAGCGCTCCACACTCCCCCCTACTGGTTAGTCACAATAGCACTTATAAAAGATATGTTGTTCGGTTCTCTTCTGACCTTTTAAAGCCGATAAACTTTTTAAACTATAGACGAGGCTCCTCTTTTTTGGAATTACTTCCTCAGCACTGTGTGCTTCGCTCTGATAGCTCCTGGCAGGAGCTGTACTTGGTTAAAAACGTTACTTTTCACACTGTGGTGAAGAACGTTTAGCAGTGAAATCGGTCCCAGCTGAAATGCTTCCCCACATTAAATGTTCCCTAAGTTGTCTGAGCTAATCACTGGTATAGGGGTATATTAAAAATTCATATAACGAAAATAAACACCGGTTTTCGGTATGAACTGGTATACCGCCCAGGCCTTCTCCACACATGATCTTCTTCTCCAGGATTAATTTTCACAGAACAGCATAAATTAGTCCCGCTCCGCTTCTGTTTTTTGAAATCCAATAGCAATAAAACAAAAGCTCATTATATATATTATAAAAGGGAATCTTCTGTTTGGGTTCGCAGTGTTTCTGCTTCGAGGAGCAGCGCCTTAATCCCCACGAGGAGGTTGACATGCCCGTCTTCTTCTACATTGACCCGGAGTTCGACGATGACCCGCGGATGGCTCGGGTCGACACCATCACGCTGTCTTACACCTTCTTTGAGGCTAAGGAGGGTCAACAACTGCCTCTCCCGGGATACAGCTACAACTGAACCGGGAAACTTTGCTCAGAGCGGCGTGTTAAGAGGCGGCTTTTTGGCGTTCTGGGTTCTGGGTTACAGTGACTTTCATCTGGTCCCGTTTATGCCTTTAATGACAAGCAGAAGCACAGAAAACTTGATTTGGGCTGCATTTGAAGCTTGAAAATGTGAAGGTTTGACACCTAATGGAACAGTTGGAGTGCCACAAGAATATTAACTTTCGGGTTACCTGTCTGAAAGGAGATAAATAAATCCTGATCTGCACTTCCTCCCATCTGAGTCAGTCCTGCTGATTTTTCCAGCAAATGGCTTCAGGAACATCCAGCAGCTCTGATCTGCTAAATGAACTTACTCCTCCTGGAGAATAATTTAAATGTCCCAATCACACTGTGTATATGTATATTACACCTGTGTATGTTTGGTTTTTCTTTAGCATTTTATTTGGTTTCCTTCTCAGAGACAGGCTCCCTATGTATCAAGAATGAGTAAAAAATAATAATAAAGGATATGTGCTTTTATTTTCTTCAATGTAAGTTCACTGAACAGTGAAATACTATGAAAACAAACTGCTGCCTTTGTCTTTTCAGGATCCCTTCAAAAGCTGTTTGTTTTAAACCACCTTAACGGACTCCTCTATGTTGAGGAGTTGACTCTAAGCTCCTTCTGAATAATGGATCTTTTATTATCAGTAAGGCAGAAATCAATGAGCGTGCAGAGGAAGATCACAGATGGATACAGATGGACCAATAAAGCCAGATTTTTAACAGCTCCATCTTCTCAACCTCTGACATCCACTGATCCATCCTTATTTATATAGGAAGAAAACACAAACATACTGAACTGTAGACACATAAGCTGAAGTGGCCTAAGATGCCTGGTGGAAATCTCCGTTTGGTGGTTCATTGCAACAGTGTTCCCTGATCAAATCATCAGCAATATCTTGGAGCCAAATGTCCCAGCACACCTTCAAAGGTCCTAAAAACGTGTCTGACATATTCTCCAGAGTTTGATTAGTACAAATACATAAAATTTGTAACCAGCCCAGTAATTCCCCTAATCTGGCAGTAGGCTAGTCTGTTTGCTTTAGCTTAGCATGCTAGTAGTTCCCATTCACTTACATTTTACTGAAGAACCGATAGTGGTATCGGAGCAAATGCCATTCTTGTTTACTCAAATCGTTTAGTTAACAGATATCATGAACCGATATGTAAAATGTGGAAACTCTGCAATCAGGTAACAGAAGATGTTTATTTTTCATTTAAAATGTTCGCTCTGTGGTCATTTTTAATGTTTAATTTTTTATCTAATTTACCATCATTTGTTGTAACAATCAAAGAGAAAATAATCAGTCTTCCAATTCATGGCATTATTTTATTTGGTCGAAGTATTGGCAAGTACCAAAATCCAAGTATCAGTATTGTATCCGTTTGAAGAAAGTGGCATGTTGCATCCCTACATACATTGGTTTATGCTAAGTTCAATCAAATCATTATGCAACTCATGTATAAGCTAAACCAAGATGCTCTTAAGCAAAAAAAATATATTTTTCTTATTTTTGATTGTAATTTATTTTTGGCTCTTCTTTAGCTAAATTAAGAAGCAGTAGCTGTAGATTGATGATAAAAGCGAATAAACCGAGTTAAGATGCTTTTATTTTAAAAATGCAAACGGAAATTGCATACCTAAACTAGTTTAATTCGATGTCACAAAATTGCCAATCGGACAGCCTCTGCTGCACTAATTGAGGTTTCTCTCTTCCAATCCGGATTCGGCGTTTCCCTAGCAACGGAAATGCTGGGCCAATAAGATTAAAGTAGAGACATATTCCCTCCCTCTCCCATTTACTGTGACGAACTCCTCTGGAGCTGAGAGGGCGGAGTGTCAGAGCCCACGGGTCCGCCCGCTGGTCCTCCTCAGCAAGCAAGTCCAGGACCAGAACAGAACAGAACCGCCCGCTAAGCTGTCTGAGCCGCAAACCGATGGGGGCGTGTCGCGGAGGGAAACTAAGTGCTGTACATCATTAGGCAGGTGACGCGGGTTATTTTTTGTTTTTCTTTACTCTTCTTCCTCTGGGGAAGAGGAGGAACAAGTACAGCTCGTGATGGGACACAAGCCGCGAGGATGAGCCACAGAACAAGAACCAGCCCGATCCGAGCCTACGACTTCCTGCTCAAGTTCCTGCTGGTTGGAGACAGCGACGTGGGGAAGGGGGAGATCCTAGAGAGTCTGCAGGACGGAGCGTCCGAGTCCCCGTACGGGTACAACCTGGGTGAGTGAGGTATCCTCTTTTAGATCCGTAGAGATCCGTCTTTATTTTCAGTGTCAGGGAAGTGGGGTTCCCTCTTTACCCTGAGGTTCTTCATGGGAACAAACAGCATTGTGCTCTGTTGTTGCCAGGTTCTTTTATTCCAATATATTCCCTCCTGTGATCCAACAAACAGTCCTCCAGGCTTTTCAAAACTCTGAGTTTTTGTTTGGTATTTGGTCTAGTTCTTGTCCCACTTTCAAAGAATATGTTAAGCTGTACCAAAGTATTAAAGTATGCCTTGATGTCAGAGTTTGAATATTCAAGCCAACATTTATGTTTCTAAACAACTCTATTGCTGCAGTTTTGAGGTACCTTGACAACCCCCTACCTCAAAATCCATCATTGGCTGGTACTTACATAAGGCAAGGCCAGTTTATTTGTATAGCATACTTTCACCAACAAGGTAATTAAAGGTGCTCTACATCATTTGGGGTTGGGGATAAAATAAAAGCAGTAATAAAAGCATAAAACTCAACATGAGAGACATATAACATACGAAACATTAATGGCATTCCAGCTTTTATTAATCGCTAACTCGAAGGTAGCTCAAAACTGATGATTTTTAGCCTTGATTTAAAATGGCTCAGTGTTTCAGCGGCTTTGCAGTGGTCTGAAAGTTTGTTCCAGGGGGTCAATAGAAACTGAAAACTATGTTTGGTTCTGATTCTAGGGATGATTAGTAGAATAGACTTTGAAGGCTTGAGGGGCCTGGGAGGTAGATATAGTGACAACAGATTTGCAATAATGACTTATAAACTAGTAAAAGCATTTTGAATTCTATTCTCTGAGCTACAACGCCAGTGTAAGGACTTTAGAACTGTGGCGATCTACTTCATGGCCTTAGTGAGAATGGGAGCAGCATTATGGATCAGCTGCAGCTGTTGTCCAGGTTCTTCTTTAGTAGGGGTTTAATAACGGGTGTTTTTAAAGCCTAGTGGAAGACACCTGACAGGAGGGATGAATTGACTATTTGAATCAGATTCGAGCGAATGACAGGGAGAACTTTCTTAAATAAAAAAAAACCTGTATGTAGGCCTAGGCAAAAAAACAACGATTGAGTCAATTAATTTGGATTTTTGTTGCAGGGGATAAAAAAAAAAAAAAAAAAAAAAGTTAATGAAGCCTTTGTGTAATGGCCCATTTTTGGCTCTCCGGAGCTTTCGTAGCGGAATTGGTATAGGTTTGCTGCAACAGATATGGAGCAAGAGACCCCACGCTGTTACATTTGTCTGAAGCCCATCACAGTCAAAGGCAACAGCACCACAAAAGTATTCACCTGAAAAAGGTACATCCAGCTGAATATGAAAAATCTCAGGCTCACCGAGACAAAATAAGATCACAGTGACCAACAAATCTTAGCTAAAAAACAGCTAACTGTAGTCGAATCCTTTGCACGAGTTGTCTGTCGTTTGTACTTATTGCTTTTCTTAAGTGTGTAAGGGGGGGGGGGGGGGGGGGGGGACAATTTTAAATTGAATTTATAAAAAAATAGAGCTTTTTATGCCATATCGCCCCGCCCAACTGTAGGTAAGATATCCAGGAACTTGATTGGGTTATTATGAATTCATCAAGGCATGTTTAGTTTAGTTTTTGGAATTCAGACAACTTTCTCAACATTGGTCTTAAGTGGGGATTACATTGGTAATGGGTTTGGCACTGATGTACAAATTGACCTTCTAATTGTCAGAATCTTTTCATCTAAAAAAGCTGGGTCATTGCAGTCCCTGGGAGAGTTTAGTTCAGTGGCTACTGTCACTGGAGGATTAGTCAGTCTCTTCATTGTTGCAAATAAAGTCCGTTTCTTTCTACCCAAGAATACTTTCACTTTAGTTTGAGCAATGATGTCTGAAATTTTCAAGCAAAATTTATCTACTAGCTTTTTTACAGAGTTGGAGGATAAACTTTCCCCTAGAAAATGCTTTTTTCCAATGTTCTCATTGTGGCTAGATAGTTTAGCAGAGATGGTGCTTTCAAAGATGACTCAAAAATGGTCAGATAAGGCAAAATCAATAACCGAAATGTAAGTAATATTTAAACCTTTGCTGATAATAAACATCTGATGAAGCCATTCTTCTGCCACCTCGTACATCAGCAAACACACAACCATCCCCCTAACTAATGGAGCCTTCAAATTGTCTCGGGAGTTGGAGCTTACTCTGAGAAATATTAATACTGGTTTAGACTAACTTAATCAGTCAGAAATTCTAATATATAGTATAGATTTGTAACAGAACTTGGAAGTCTCACTTTTGAGTACTTATAGATAAACTGATTTTAATAACCGAGAAAGCTAGAGCGAGTCCCCCGTTTGTATATAGAGTTTACACCAATATGAAATTGTGTAAAGATCTTTTATTACTGTAAAATACTATAGGTTTATATCAGGTTTGACCCTTCTGAGTATTGTACGTTCCAATAACATTTTTATGAATTTGAAATAGTGTTTTAAGGAGTCTGTGTTTGGTGCAAAATAATCCACTTAAGAAGTGAACAGTTAAGTTTGCAGTGAGCAATAAATCTGATTCTGAAATATTCACCTTTCTGGACTAGAAATGGAAAAAAAAGTCTTCTATGCTTGGCTATGCTAGGTTTGCAAAAGCCTTACTAAGCAGCAGCAGCTTGCCACAGGTAGTTCAGTCAAAGCTGGAGGGATGATGGAGAGGAAAGCATGGCGGTGACATTTGAATCATCCACAGCGACCTGTAAAGCATTAAGGACCCTGCTCTAAAGCACAAATTGGAGCGAGGAAAAAACTTAAAATCGGATCATGTAAGCAGTTGTTTGAAAGCCAAACAAAATCTTTCCAAAAAAAGAGAGAATTAACTTTGGGTTACTATTACAGACATCAGCTTGGAAATAAAGACTATCAATGCAGGAACTAAAGGGTATGGTTAAGTTATGCATGAGATGAAAAGCAATGTCGTTAAGAGATATTTTTGGGGTTGAAGAACGTCTTTATTCTCCAGGTCTAGAATGAGTCATCAGTCTTTAATCTTGTTCCGAGTAAAATACAGTCTCAGCTGAGGCAGGTACATGCCTGCTGCACCATATGTAGTGCATATGATTTTTTCTACATAATATGAATCGATAAACGATCTAAATACAAGTAAATATGGATTGTGATTCATTTTAACTTGTATATCTGGACATTTATTATAGGTGCACTATAAAGGGATAGTGCACCTCTTATGGCATGAGTCTACAGAGCCTGTAGAGGTTTAAGATGGAGCGAACCTGCTGCTAGCTCGACTCCTTGGTGAGGAATCCTTCCTGATTCTCCAAGTTGAGATCACCTCATGGTCATTTCCGACCGAGCATTCTCAGTCAAACCAATGGAAAACTGGACTATCCAATTAAGATGGAATGTAGTCCGAGCTGCCGCGGGACTGCAACGGATTGGCACTTGACAGGATCAGGAGAGACGTGTCGATGTGCTGCTTCTGATGGGAAGGAAGAACTTGTAACACCCTGACCCCCGCAACTAAATGAGAGGAGCTTTAACTTTGACTAAAGTGTTTTGTTTCTGTGTTTGAGATGCTGAGGGAGCTGGTTTCAGTGAGCTGATATATATATATATATATATATATATATATATATATATATATATATATATATTATATATTATATATATTTTTTTTTTTTTTTTTTTTTTTTCTGGGATACTGCTCAGCTGGTGGAAAACTGAAGGGTTTATCCTTGGATTTGTGCCGTTTCTGGGTCATGGCAGCAGACAGAGACATAGCTGTGGTCCGCCGTTTCTCTGCCAGGGGACGACTGACTCTCTGAGGTCCCAGAGGGGGGCTCCAGACCTCCGCCAAGTCCCGAGCTGAGCTGCTATTGCGGGCTGCCAAAAACCACACGGGAGGAAGACTTTATTACCGCCTATGTGAGCACGGAAAAATGCTCACAAACACGGAGGGAGTCCACAGTGTGGATTACTTCTGAACGCACTGTAAGGGAACCGAAGTGTTCTGCTCCTCAGAACCAAACGGCTCCATGTGGGACGGTGAGTCATGATGAATAAAGTGAAGATGCAGCAGATGCTGCCCGGAGACGCTAGCTCATTCAGTCACACCCACAGCGTGTGGGTGTGTGTGAATAACCTTGATGGAAATGGGACAAACACTCAGTCCTGTGTTTGGATGAAACACAGCACTCTGTGATAGCTATCATCTGAAGTGGTTCATCTCATTGTTGCAGCAGGAGCTTCATACATCTGCAAATACTTCTTATGCATGTAAAATTACTGTAATTAATCTTTTTTTTTATGACCAATTGATATATTTATAACCACAAAGTAGTTAGAGATATATGTGATTCATCCCCTAGAGAGCCAGATAAGGCTGCTGGACTGACCAAAGACCAGACTCAGCTTTATATTTGCAGAGTTTTCTAAATTCTGACACATGAGGCTTTGCATTATGTGAATGATTTGAGCCAACATTCTTACATGTAAAGAAACAGAGTAGATTGTGGACTTATTTTTGACCTTAATGAGGACATACCTGCATCTGGGGTGCCATAGGCCTACACACTTTGGACTAGGGCCTGCACAAATAAATTACTTTCTTAAAAAAATTTTTTATTTATAATGATGTTTTATTTCTGAGGAGTGCGACTCAGTCATCATAAAATAAAACTGGAGGTGATATATCTATCTTTGCAAGACTATCTTTGCTGTCATTGGCTGTTTTGAATAACTGGTCTTTTGAACTCTCCAGTAAAGCTAAGGCTAGCTGTGAGATTGCTTTGTGTAACCAAGTCGTAAATTGTATATTTTAAACTTGCACTTTATTGAAAATATTACAATCCCTCAGTTCAGTATCTTAGACTAATCCGTTACCATACTGTTCCATGCATTAAAAAAGAACTGAATGTCACAAAAATTGAAGTAAAAAAAAACCAAAAAACTGTTAGTTTGGGGAGTTTTCTTTGAACTCATTTAAACTAGGTTTCGCAAAGTCCCTTGGGAAAAGCTGAACAACCTCTGATCTCAGAGCCCAGATGATCCTGCCCTATTTAACTAAGGTTTGCAAAAATGTCGCGATTGCAGCAACATAATTAACAGCTTCTAAATAAATTGCTATCTGCAGGCTGAGAGGCCCTAATATTAGTCCTTAACATAATCAAATAATAATTTAAAGCATTGGGTGTCTTACAGTGGTTATGTTTATACTTTGTAGAGTTTTGCAATCAGCATATCACTGCCGCTGATCTAACGCGACATAGGGAAACCAGATCATTGTCTCAACAGTGAGTGAAGCCCAATAAGGCTGAACTTCCACCTAAAAATAACGTTTGTTTATGTCAGACAGCTGACTTTAGTTAGCTGTGTTAGGCTGCAGTTTTAATCTCTTTTATCTTGTCAGGATGCAGATTCTGATGTATAAAGACACATATGTGTTAAGCAACCACGGAACATTGGAAAAAAACTTAATTTGAATAATTTCATTTGACCCACCCACTTTTTGTTGGGCCCACCTGCTTTTTTTGTGTGGCCGAAACAGGGTCATCTTCCAGCCTAGCAGATGCATGAATAAACGGATAAAGCATTATTTAATACTTTAATGGTCTGGTGGTTTTTATGCTTTAAAGAAATTGCATAAATGAAGGTACAATAATAATTTTTATTAATTGTTTGGGGCTGTATTTGGTGACTGTAGATGGGGACCAAACAAACTGCAGTGTGAGCTGCCATGTTCACATTTTCTGTAATCTAAAACCATACCTGATCTGCTTTTATCAGTGCTCCTAATAGTTCCCAACGTTAGATTTGTATTATATTTTCTTGATAGTTGTGTCTGATTATTACTAATGTATTTTAATTAGTTTCCAAGGTCCCTGCGTTTGACTGTACGTTCCTTCGGTGTATATTAGTCATTTCCCTCAACTTTTCCAGTCAGACTTCCCTCCCAGCAGCCATGCATCGGTTAATTAGACCCGCCTGATCTTTCTCCCTTGTAATCATCCTACATTCAGACTTCTGCTTTCTCTTTTTTTCCCTACATATTTCTTGCCTTTTTGATCCTCATTCACATGTCTTTCACCCTTCTCTCTGGTGTGTTTTGAAAGTTTGTTTTTTGACTATGTATGTATTGTATTGTATGTATGTATTCCGCCTGCCTGCTGTTTGGGTCGGTCCTTCCCAAAATCCACACAGAAGAAACTCAGAACAGCCTTAAGCCCTTTGCTGTATCCTGTAGTTAAAACCAGTTATCACTCTGTTGATTTCTTGATAATAAAAAAAAGGTATTTTTACACAATTTGCTTGATTTTATGTTTTATAAATTTTTTCATAACCTTGGTCCATTATGATTAGTTAATAAAACCCCTCTTCTGTATAGTTTGTATCAGTTTAGGATAGAGTAATCCTTCTTCCTTTAAAATTAATCAGGCCTTTTTGAAAGAAAGTCTTCAACCTGCTCCTACATGATGTTGTAACCTATTACGTTATCGTTCAAATGCAGCAAACCGTCCACCATCCCTCCAAAATCACAGTAACACAGCTTATTAAAAAACCTCAGAGATGTGGAGAGCGTTATATAATCAGTGTGTGCAGCCTTCATATAGGTGTGACGCTGCTGTGTGATAACTCTGATAATTACTGTTATAAAGGAGACGAGATGCTCGCTGCTTTGTTCCTACAGGAGGAATCCCAGGACAGCAGCTGGATAATTACATCTAATCAGGAATAAGGAGGGAATAATTTTCCCGTGGTTCGGCAGTAGGGGGTCTGCGCAGAATGCTGGTAATAACCGAGCTTCACTGTCTGAGTCTGACAGCTCCGGTTTCAGCATCTTATCAGCTGCTTTTCTGCCTCTTATCAGTGAAATTCATGATGCATTGGTTGTATTACAGAGGGAGGCAGACCTAATGATAAACACACGCGCACACAAACTGTCATTACAGAACTGACATAAAAATCAGACTACACATTATTGTGTGACGAGGAAACAAATCGGTCATATCGAATCAAGAAAGAAAATGTGGTATGCTAGTTCCTCTTTTCTATTGTTGTTCACCGGTTTCCTTTATATCTTCGCAGATTACCGGCATTACCAAAACTAATTAACTCCCATTCACTGATCCAGTGAATCCCACTTTAGAAAATCTCACTGTGGCGGTAGTTGCGATACCAGCTCATTTTCCTCAGTCCGCTCTTTCTAGTCCTTTAGGATCTCACACTGTCCTCTGTTTCTGCTAAGACTCCATCCAGTAGGCGAAATATTACGTATATTACAAAACTTGAGTTTATCTTACTTTTGAAATATAATACCTACCAATTATCCCCCTCAAAATTGCCTTCGCAACATTAAAATTGGGCACACTGATCCCGCATTTTGCATATTGTGCATTAAAAGTTCCGATTTACAGGCCTGTCTTATTAGAATATAAACAACAATTTAAAAAAAGAAAACATACTCAAACTTGGAAACCAGTGTCTTCACTAGAGGATTTAGTGGAAAAAAAGTGACATCATACTCAAAGGTCATGTAATTTGTTACAATTAAGTCATTTACCAAATTTGTCTGATTTAATGGGACGAAAAAATATCTAAACACAATAAAGAAAAACTGAAAGCTCCTTATTGGTGTACGTAGGTTGTTTTAAAAAAAAAAAAGATATGTTCTGATAACATGACTGTAGTTACAGTCTGAATTTCAAACAGGCAATAAAAAATGTAGTAAAAAAACAAAATGTCCTGTGCAGAAAATGATCAAACCAACCTCTAGCAAGTCTGTTTCCTTACAGCAGACTGAGTAGATTATAAAGGACTTTAAATCATCAGTTATTTAAGCAGTTATGAAACATCCTGTGCACAGAACGTTGGGTATAAAATGACCACAACTGCATGAAAGGATGAAGGGGGTGTTACGCAGCGCAAATTTACAAAGAAAAATAGTTTAAACGATTCAGTCTGGTCATATATTGTAATCCGATTTAAATTGAATCACACATATTCCACTTCTGCCCTAGCTGTAGAAGAATGGAGTCGTGTTCAGTTTGTTATGCCAGCTGCTACAAACATGTCCTTCGTCAAAAAACCAAAACCAAACAAACAGGCGATTGCATCGGGTCAGTAACTATCCAACAGTACGTCAGACTGAGCACGCCTGAAAAGGAAAGACTCTGTTTTAACAGGGGAGAAAGCTGCAGCAGAACCAGGCTCGGGGTGAGCAGCCATCTGCCAGGACTGACAAAAATAACAGTTCTGTTGATGGAAATGTAGTCTGCTAATGTTTAAAGCGCTTGCAATTGTTCCGGTTTTAACAGTACTCCACATATACATTTTTTAAAATACATTTGTTCATTGTGATTTCTTTAAAATTTAATTTACTAATAAAAATAAGTAAAACACAGACGCTAGCTCTGTTTAAATGTAAAATTATTTTGGCTTGTCCTGCCATCCTTTGCCAAAATTTAGGCAAGGCAATTTTATTTGCATAGCACACTTTAAACAACAAGGATAATTCAAAGTGCTTTACTAGATTCGGTGGTAAAGCAACCGAACATGATAAAAGAATGGAAAGTAAAAACAGTAATTAAGAATAAACATGGGCACCATAAAAAAATACAGTGTTAAAGTAAAAAAAACACAGAAATTAATCATAAAAGCATGGAACGTAAAAACAGACATTAAGCATAAAACATGAAAAAGCATAACAAACATTAGAGAGCAATTAAGCGTTATAATCATTTACTCAAAGGCTGCTCTAAATAGATTAGTTTTAAGCTTTGATTTAAAGCAGCTTTGCAGTCATCAGGAAGTTTGTTCCAGATAAAGGGAGCCTGGAAACTGAAAGCCGCTTCTCTATGTTTGTTTCTGATTCTAGGGATTATTAACAAGTTAGCGTTGGCGGACCTGAGTGGCCCGGGTGATCGGTATAGTGACAACAGGTCTTCAACATATTTTGGAGCTAGGCCACTTAATGATTTATAAACTATTTATTTTAAGGTCTATTCTCTGAGCTACAGGGGGCCAGTGTAACGACCTTATAACCGGGGTGATGAGCTCTACTTTCCTGGTTCTAGTGAGGGCATGAGCAGCAGCAGGCTGGATCAGTTGCAGTTGTCTGATTAACTTTTTTGGTAGACCTGTGAAGACACTGCTGCAGTAATGGAGCTGACTAAAGATAACGGACCTCAAAAGCATCCTCCATGTGTTTGTGACATTTAGTTTCCGCTATAGACCAGATGTGACGACCTATCAGCTCAATCAATAGAAAACCATGGATTTTAATGCGACTCTGACACAGAAGACATTTTCAAAGTTTACATCCACAGATATGATGGAGCACAACCATTCAGCTTATGAGCCAGCTGCGTGCCCCAGAGAGAGAATTAATGGCCAAGACGTTGCTAAGCAAAGCTAACGTTATTAGCCTGGGTGCTGCAAGCTAGTTTTACCATCACAGATAGAGTAAGCATTATACTGGCTATCGACCATAACAGCAGTATCAATATTGGATATCGATATCCAAATTGTCACAGCGGTGCATCCCTAGTTGGATAGTCTACTGGCCACCAATCCTCTATGTTTTTGAGATATTATGGGTCATGTGTTGCAACAGAAAAAGTGTTCAACTTTTTTTTTTCCTTGTCCAGATGTGTATGAGAATAAATACTAAGTTCATAGAAATGTTTTTTTTTTTATATGTTTTAAATGACAAAAGTCCAATCAAGCTACATAAGTGCTGTGTATTTCTTGATTTTTGTCCTGCTTTATCTTTAATTTCTCACATCACAAATTGATTTGAATAAAAATAACCCTTCCCACCTGTATTGTTCCTGTGACCTTTAGAATGAGTCTCAGATACCAAACAAGACCAACAATGTTAAAGAAATTTTACGAAAAGAGTAATCAAAGTTCATCAAAGAATCTGCTTTCTGTGTAGCATCCAAGTGTCTTCAAGGAGTCGTTTTGGATGGCTATGATGTGAGCAGGAGGGGCCATTAGTGGTAGCGGTAAGTCTTACAACGAATCTGAATATGCCTCTGGCTGAAGACTGTTGATGCATGACAGTTGTTATGAGCGCCATGACATGTCAACAGTCAAACTCCAAAAGTAAAGCAAAAAGAATGAACAAAAATCCTTCCAGCTGCACATCATCCAAAACCAGAGGGAATAATCATCCAAAATGATTCTGAGTAATTATGTGTATACATTAAGAAAAAGCGTCAAAACTAATACCATAAAGCTTTTCCAACAAGCTGCCACCATGAGCAGTGCTATTTCAGAGTTGAAGCTATAGATAATAATACCCAACTTTTGATGAAGAAGGTTCATCATTAATACTTTGTTCTCAAATTCCCAGAATTTTCGAATAAAACTGAAGAAAAAATTCTAGAAAACTGAATCTGTGAAAAATGAGGAATCTTGTAATAGGAACTGAGTATGAACCCTGCGCAACAGACTGAGGAGGCATTTCTTCTGTCCTGCTGTGTTACAGGAATCGACTACAAGACGACGACCATCCTCCTGGACGGGAGGCGAGTCAAGCTGCAGCTCTGGTATGAAAACACAGGGGAACAACTGGCTGTTTTTCAGTAGCCGTCCTCACAGCGTGTGAGCCGCAGCAGAGTTGCGTAACAGCAGAGCAGAGGAGGTCCCGGTTCGGTCCAAAAATAAACAGCAAGCATGTGAGGCAGCTTTGACTGGATGAAGAGCTTTTTTCTTCAGGTGACGCAGCCTCCGGCTTCGTTCTGGCAGCTGCTGCATGATGTTCAGCTTTGATTTAAAAGGTATTCATTTAAACGGTCTCTTCACTACAGACTTAAGTTCTCTCTGCTGTCAACTTAGAAACACGTTTTCTCACTGGTTTCAGCTATGAGGTAAGAAGATTATGTATAAATGACAAATCCACCAACATGGAGCGCATTAGGATAGTTTCAAACATCATCAGTCTAAACTGTCATTGAGATCACACATACCAAAGTCTTCAGTAAGCAAACATATGAGCCAACAGCTCCCTTTTCAACACCATTTGGATGCCATAGATGCTTCCACTGATTCCTATGGAACAATAAAATGAGTCCTGATTTGGTCCTAAAGCATGTGGTGCTGAGAAGCAAACACAATCAGAGGATCTCTGTCTCTCCTTCATTCGTCAACAGATAGAAGCAAGTGGGGAAGGAATTACTTTGGGTAACCTTAGTCCATCGCTACGATATATTCACTACCCGTTACTGTACAGAAATCAATCATATTAAACTGGTCCAGAGGTGAAGTCAGCTTCTCTGGGCTTGTGGTCATGGGGATTGGTATTCCGGATCTATGTTGTTCTATTGAAGTCCATCAATCTCCAAAAAGGGCCAGAATTAACATATTAATGTACAGTTTTTTTAGATAAATAAAAAGATACTATAAGGAAAACCACCAATGTCGTCATCTACCTTTACTCCAAACGCTTAGCTCAGAAACCCAAAAGATAATTGACACACACGATTAACACATGACCGCCTTTTGGTAGTTTAGACCATCTAGACTGGCTGTGGTCTGAGAGAAGACGGCATAAACACAAGCTGGTTTCAAAGGAAAAACCATGGCAGCATATCAGGGTATTACCGCAACACCGGACTTGACCACTTAGGAAGAACTAAAGGGCTCCACGATGTCTCCTCTGCTTTGCGGCAAAGTGGCGCCATTGTTTTTTTTTAACGGGCTACAGAGTCCTACTGCGTTTACCTAAACATTACTGTGGGATTCAGCTGCTGGTTTCTGCTGTGTTGAACAGTTGGTACCAGGTAAAAACAAAAAATTCCCAATGTGGGAAAACAATAGCTTTGCCAGAACCAAAGAGACCAGTCAGAAAAGCGAAGGTTCTAAACACAAATCCCCATCAAAACTGTTCAAACGGATCATCGGTGGGATGGAGGTCTTCGCCTCTACTGGGCTTTTGTGTATTTTATGTTTATGATGAGAAAAACGTCTCTTTTTCTCCTTGTATTTTTTTGGTTTCAGGGATACATCCGGACAGGGTCGGTTCTGCACCATATTCAGATCCTATTCCAGAGGAGCACAGGTATGGATTCTTAGAGGTTTCACCATTTCTCTTTTCTTTGATCATGTTATTCAGATGAAACCTCGAAGAGGTTAGAGGAAACCTTCAGAATCCAGAACGGGCTCAGGATGTTCTCTTTCTTCCGTTGTAGTTTTACTCACCAAAAGCTAATTTTTGGAGGGTCACAACTTTTGCAAAACCCTCATGTTCCTAAAAAAAAACAAAAAAAATTCTCTGAAGTTTATATATAGTTGGTTTTGGACATTATTAAACAAGCCATTCAGAGCTTAGTATCCTGATGGAAACTTAGGAGGAAAACTAATCTCCTTCTCATCCTCCAACAGTTTACAGTCTGTTGTCCCTCATCACAGTTAGTGGGTACAGAGCAGATATCGCCATGGCAACACTGTTGCCATGGTGAGGCTAACAGATGCTCTTGAACCTTGAGTTTGTTAGATAAAACTGAGCAGAATATGGACATGCCACAGAAACCTTAGACTACATCTCCCATCAGGCTGTGCGGCATTTATCGCAGATATTATTTAATGGACTGTTACTTGCTTGCATGCAACATATTTTTAACAATTTCCTATTTTAGTTCATACAGCACAATTATTACTAAAACCATAAATAAATCATCCATTATGGTAAGAATTTTAGGTCAAAGCAATGCAAAGTAGCAATAATTAATTTAAACTGTTTGAAATCAGGAATTAAAATCATATTTCTCTTTGTTTTGCTGTAATCACAGACAGAAATAAACCTGAACTGATGCCATTTAATTATTATTTTTTTTATTATTTAAAATTTCCCTCATGAGAGAAGATATTTTTAATAACAAGAGGGATATTTTAATTCTGCAATAGTTGGGCTGGATAAAAAGGATGCATAAGTGTGCATTTTGTTTGATCTCCCATAAAGTCAGGTTGTATGTTTGTTTTGTGGGAATTTAGAAACATTTTTATGCTCTTCAGGGAGTAATCCTGGTGTATGACATCACCAACCGCTGGTCCTTCGATGGGATCAACAGGTGGATCAAGGAGATTGATGAGGTCAGACAGCATGTTTTTTTTCTGACATGAATTCATGATTATGGTAAAAAAACAAAACATACATTTACCTGGGCTCATTCTTGATTACCCAGCATGCTCCGGGAGTGCCTAAGATCCTGGTTGGGAACCGCCTTCACCTTGCCTACAAGCGTCAGGTGACCACGGAGCAGGCACAGGTGTATGCAGAGAAGCTGGGCGTGACTTTCTTTGAGGTGAGCCCGCTCTGCAACTTCAACATCACCGAGTCGTTCACTGAGCTCGCCCGGATCGTCCTCATGAGGCACGGCATGGAGCGCCTGTGGAGGCCCAACAAAGGTCAGCAGGTCACCTCAACAACACAGTGCTCACAGACTGTTCAGGTCTGTGCTGCCCTCTGCTGGACAACAACAGAACAGCCTACTGATGGCATCTGATCAGATCAGCTGGAAAATCAGGGCCCTAATTTATCAAGCGTACTTATGCATAGATCTGTGCATATGTCGTGCGTAGGAACAATTCTACACATTGTGTGATATACAACAATTTGTACTTGTGTGTAGAAATATTCCTAAATATAAGTAAGTTCCTAAATCATAAGACTATAACGTAAAAGTTATGCACGTATTAGCAACAACCATTCAGGAAATTTTTGAAATTTGCCAAGAAATACATAATTTAATGTTGCGGGTGATCATGCACGCCGATCCTGCCACTCATAATGTGCGCTCTGCGGCCGCAGATAGACGAGGGCCCTGGAAAAATCAGCTGTTACAACTTTGGTTTTTAAGGATTTTAAGAACAAAAATCACAATTATGGCTATCTTAACTATAATATCACATGTAAAATTTTCTTCTAATAAAGTTAGCCTCAGTTTTTGTGAGTACATTTAATATTTGAACAACTAGCTTTTATCTTTTTATGAAACGTTTAATTCCCCAAGTGAAAAAAAAGTTATGCAAACTATTTTGGAACGAAAATTGTATAATAGATTTATTTTCAAAAACCTTATCTATAGGCCTACGTGCTTTAAAGATTAGAAATTTTTCCTAAAATATTTTTTTATATATAAAGAGATTTACAACAGTAGATACAGTTTTCTTTCTTTCTTTTTATTTCCAAATTATGATTTTCAACTGTGAAATATTTTAGATTTAAAAAAACATGAAAAACATCTTAGATGTTTTTTTCCCCAATAGATAATCTAAGTAAAATCTAAGCAGTGTGATTTCAAAAGTAGAATTACTTCCTCGTATTAATATTGTATTAAAAATGCAAAATGTTGTAAAACTAAATGTATTATAAATTTATTTTCCAAAGATTGTATTTTGCTTTTTAATACAAATAACATCTTTGTTTGAGATTAGTGCTGCATTGTTTGAGAAATATTGAAATTTGCCTTCAGATTTTATGATTTTTTTTTTCTTGATTGGAGCAATATTATAAATCGAACATTTAGACTATATTAGATGACATGAATTCATCTTTAAAACGTTTTATCAGACTTAACTTTCTTCTTTTATATTTTATTAACTTATTTATGATTGATTTCCTAAGTTGGTCGATTAATTATTCTTAAACATCTTCAAAAACATAATAATTTACAGTTTTGAAGGGGCTTTTGAAAGATAATCCTTCAGTGTGGTGTTGTTTATCAGCTCATTGTTGGTGAGTTTAGTATCTGTTGTCTGCTCTCCATCAGTGCTAAGCCTTCAGGACCTCTGCTGCCGCTCCATTGTCTCCTGCACCCCTGTCCACCTGGTGGACAAGCTACCTCTCCCCCTCGCTCTCAAATCCCACCTCAAGTCCTTCTCCATGGCAAACGGTCTCAACGCTCGCATGATGCACGGGCGATCGTACTCCGTCACCGCCCCCGCTCACCACAGTGGCAACAAGCAGAGTGGAGCAACGCTGCTTAAAAAGCCAAAACTAATCCGACCGCCGCCGCTCAGCCCGACAACACAGAGCTGCAGAAAAAGCTGCAAAATATCGTAACGACAGCGGACGCAGAACCGGCTGTGGAAGGGATGCGACAGTCATTTTTAAGTGTGTGTGAAGAGCAGAAACGAGAAGGAAACAAAACCACCTGTTTGGTGAATCTCTGAGCAGAGAAGTGATGCAGAGATGCTGGTGTCAAATTACTGAAGGAGGACATCTTCAATGACGGCGTCAGGGAATCTGGTTGGGTCAGTAATGTGATTTAGGATGACATTAGTTGGCTATTTAAGTTAGGACATAAATAAATATAAATGTCACACTTTTTAAAGTCAAATATTTTCTCAAAATAGCATTACATTTGTATAACTACAGCTTTCCAAAAATATCTAATAAAAACCAAATAGATTTGTTTCCTTTCGAACACAAAACCAGAATCGACTGCATTAGATGTTATTTTCCTTCCTCATGAGTTTGACGTTTTATGTTAGAATCTGATTGTGATTCTTAGTAACTCGGCTCTCTTGCTCAGATATTCCCTACATTATTTCAACATGAATTTATAAAAAATAATTCAAGCATATAACAGGCCTTTAAGTCTGTCAAAAAAAAAAATCTTTATAAAAAACTTTCAAATTGTCAACCTATTCCCCTTAATTAACCGTATTCAGTAAAAGCTGAATCTATAGATTATGTATAAATGACTTTGAATTTATTTGTTGTTTCTGCCGTTATAACCGTGCTATTTCCTCTGTAGTGACGGATGTGTTTGCGTCTCCGCTGTGATCGCCAAATGCAGAAATATCAGAAATAAAAACTTCTGTTACTTTTTTTACTTGTACTCTGACTGGACTCAGGTAAGGAGTTAAACATCCCTGTTTTAGCTTAATAGTTCTGGTTTATATAACATGATATGTACGCTTAATTTTTATCAACTCGATCATCCGGAAGTTTAATTCCAAAGCTGTATAGGACCTAATGTTGTTTATGTTTGTCTATGGCAACGGTCTAACCTCCTCCACAGTTAAACCAGTTGTCCCACTATGACACCTGCTGTTCGGGATGAAGGCTGCGGTGTGAAAAGTTTGGATGTAAAAAAGAGTTAAAGTTGAGGTGTTGTCTTGGGAGAAAAACACATTTGGTTATAAAAGTAATTCCTGTTCCACTTTACTTCTTTGAATCTAAAAAGGTTCAGGTTTATTCACCATTTTCTGCTCCTACACATAAAGGAACATTTACAAAACCTTTACATATATATGTCATAAATTATTTTAAAATTATATCTGTTACTGAAATTGGTTTATTTTTTATTATGTTTTATTTTTTTAAGTTTAAACTATACCAACACTGTTAAGTGTTATATTAAACATTTTTGGGTAATACAAATATTTTCAATTTGATTATTAAATATGTATCTTTAAAGTCTTAAAGTTAGTATTTTATTATGATAGAAAGTTCTTGTTTATTCAGTAATAATCTCTCAGCGTTACTGATGTCACTTGATTTATGAACTTAAGCAATGTTTAGAAATGTGTAAAGTTTAGTCATTTAAAGGGACATGAAAGTGAAAGTGTTCCTAAGAAATGCTTTGCTACAGTTGAGGGTTTTTATTCTATTTTACTGGAAATCTCACCTGCTCAAAATGAAAGTTGAAAAGTTTTCTCCTCGTCACAGAAGGATCGCTGACTACGCTTTCTGACTTTCAGGAGGAATCTTGCTCCAAACTGTGGAGCATCTTCTTCCTCAGGTGGTTTTCTATGACACTAGCATGTATCAAACAGCACTTTGAAGCTGACGTTTTGCACTTCTCTCACCGTTTCTCTACCAGCAGCTGTTTTGTGTACAATATTTGTACGTGTTGTAAATATTCCTGTTTGATATAAAAATGAAGAACTTAGGTTTTGTTGTTGTTTTCAGTGGGAAATATTTCTGAAAAAAAATTCTGTCTATCCACAATTCACAATAAACTTCACTACATGTTACATTCTGTCCCCTGCACTGTCCTCTGTCAGAGCCTTACTTTATGTATTTATGGTCTAAATATTTAATCTAGCCAGTCAGAATTCCATGAAATTAGTCTGGGACTGTTATGTATGTATTGGGATTTTAACATAACTTTCACTGGATTTATAGCTGCAGGTCTTTTGCAGACTCCAACAGCTTATTTTCCACGGCTGTCCTGTGTTTGGCTACATCCATGTTTCAGCTCTGACCAGCTTTCCTGTCGGTAAAAAAAAAAAAAAAGCATCTCCACAGCCTGATGCTGCCCCCACTGTGGTTCACACCAGGGATGACGGTTTAGAAGGATGCACAGTCTAGTTTTTTTCTACATATGTAAAGTTTTGTGTGTCTTTACAAGGCCTTAGATAGGTGAAGTGAAAGAAACTGTTAATTGTCTAATTGTGTACATAAACATTTAAGTGAATAATTCAAGTTTAAAAAAGAAGAAAACAAAGAAATCGGACAGCCTCTAATAAAGAAGAAGATGAAAATGACTGGTTTGTGTAAATACAATAAACTAGGAAAGAAAATAAATTCCTAAGAAATGTAAAAAAACATTTAATTGTATTTTGAAAATGATCTAAAATATATTTACAAACAAAAAGACTGGAAATGTTATTTTAAACATGTAGAAACATCCCCTCATTTTTATTTTGTACATTCTCATTTATCAGTTTTTTTTATCTGTTACTGGTATATGAAACACTTGAAAGTACTTAGTGGTTAAGCCGGAAGAACACTATCTGTCCCACAACATGGCAGTGCAATGCAACAAACAATTTAATATTTTGTATGTTTTTTTCTTATACACTAGTTAGACTCCTATAAAGATGGTAAAAAAACACATAAGGAAACTATACGTTTTAACAACGTGTTTTAGGTACTGAATGGTAGAAAATTTTGATACGACTGGAAGTCATATAAGATGGCATAATAATGTGCTACGATAACAAATTTTTTCAAACCGATACGATACCGAATACAAATGCCGATTCTTCTAGCACACAACAAAAATGCAATAAATTGGAAGGTTTTATTTTCCTCTGTGTTACAACAAATTATAGTGAATTAGATAAAATAAAACTAGGGATGTCTGATATTATCAGCCTAAAGTCATTATTGGCCAATATTGCCATTAAAATGTAATATCGGAAATTATAGGTATCGTTTTTCATTTTTTTAATAAGATGAGTTTTTCACACCATACTCATATATCAAACGCTTCAGCTACTTCTTCTCTCTCTCAGAATGTAAAAATATGAAAAAATTTGAGGTTTAGTTTTTGAGATATTTGTTTGACACAACTTTCAATTTATCAGAAGGTAGGTTAATTATTGGCCCTGCTTAAATGTTTGCTGGTTTTTTATTTTTTATTCTTGTTTCAGTTGTTTCCACTTTACCTCACTCCTATAAAGGTATAATGTTGTTTACATTTTCTAAAAGTAGAAACTTTTCCTGAGTGGTGGGCCTTTGTCACTATTCTCTGTGTGAGAAAATGTTCTCTTTTGAAGACAAAATAAAAATGGCACCTTTTTCAATTGCTTAACTAAAATTGTAGTACTTATTACATTTTCTAAATTTTTAAAGCTGAAGTATGCATGATACATGAAGTTTCATTGTGGTTACCTGAAAGGGTTTAGTAGTTTTTGTTTTTTATGAGGGAGGGTCCCCACATATCGGTATCGGAAATTATGAGTTAAAGCTATATCGGATATCGGTAAAAAAGCCAATATCGAACATCCCTAAATATAACTAAAAATGACCACAAGATTGAAAATTCAAGTGAAAACTCAAAGTTTTCTGTGAAATGCTGATTTTTCACTTTTTATGTATCAGTTAATAGTAGGCTACCGGTTAACTGACCGAGACCGATACAAGTAGGCTACATTAGAAGAGTGCCAGATACCAATATCGGTATCACTGCATCCCTAGTTACTTTAAAGCTGAATTACTAATAAAGCTGTTTTCATCCCCGTAACGTTTTTATTTTTAAAAATAAAGTCAGAACTAAAGTTTTTTTAATTTATATTTAAGTTAAATTGTGTCATTAAAGAACTATTACCACCCAAAATACCATTTTTCTCTGCTACTCTGTTAAAAGAATACTTTAAAATGAAACTACACGTTTGTGAAAGCTGTCATTCAGTAATCTTGAAAATAAACTACCAATTTGTATCTAAATGTAACCCGGTGTAGCTAAAGGTGTAAACCCGTGAAGTTTGCCATCAATCAGGTACAGCTGGGTAGGTAACCCCACAGAGCAAAGAGCAGAGGCTACTCCGGTCCGGCAGATGGCAGTAGAAAACCTTTTTGTATAAGCCAGAAGAAGGGTTTGTTTCCAGTCAGCTGGACGTCCTGAAAACATTTCTAAGATTGAGTTAGTTTCATACGCTCTGGATTTACCGATCCCCTGTCCAGATAGCAGGAATTAACCATTCCAGAGAGCCGAACCGGACGGCTTCGAACCGGTTCTGAACAGCTTTTGGACCTGGAGCAGACTGATCCAGAATCCAGAACATTCTCCCTGCTCAGAAACACCAGCAGTTTTCACTCCAGCTTCCTCCGTAGATGAGCTGCGACTCAAACTTTCTGTTCGGGTGAGTCGGTGGTCAGTTGAGGTCCAAACAGGACAGGGGAGTGCAACTAGAGCTCTAATCTACAGGTCCGACTCAGAGGCAGAGCAAGTGAACATGAGTTTGTGAGCATATTATTATGATGTATCCCATACAATGTGATTGCTTTTCCAAGCGTTAACTTATCGTTGTTATGAAAATTATGGCTTACAGCTAGCCAGAACAAAAATACCCATTTTCCACAAGAAAAAAACAAAACAAAAGCAATTAGACTAATAACAAATATTTAAGGTATTATACAATTGAGAAAGATGGTGTTTTATCCAAGCATATTCATGGCAGTTTGGGTGGAAGAAAAAACTGTTTGAAAAAGCAGAACCTCTTTCTGTTTGGATGACCGTGAAAAACCTGCAAAGGGAGGTGTCCTGATCAGATGAACCACCTTAGAAAGTAACATTTCTTCATAGTACTCTGCACAGGATAACAACCACAAAGTGCTTCACAAATATATAAAACAAGGAAGATAAAAACACAAAAATCAATAGAACAGAATAGAACATACAATAGATTATGCAGCCAACATTTAATTAAGGCAGTCTTGAGCTGCCTTAATTACACCGGCAGATTTTAGTTCTTTCCCTGGTTCAACACACCAGAATGAATAAATGTTGGCCTCTGCAGAACTTTGCCATCCTGGGGAAGAAGTCGGACAATTTAAATCATTGTGTTGGAGCAGACACATCTAAAACTGGTAAGGCTTCGGGCCCTTGAGGCCTGGAATTTGGGATCCCTGGGGGAAGGGAATTCCATAACCTGCGGGCCACCGCTCTAAAAGATTTGTCACCTCTGCTCTTAAAGCGATTTCATGGGACTATCAACAGCCTTTGATTCGTTGATCGCAGGTTGCGGGAAGGAGAGTGGAGTTGTAAAAGATCAGGAGCATCACCGTGCAGAGCTTTAAAACTCCAAACAAAAATGTTCTACTGAATTGTAAGATGCTGGCAGCCAGCGTGATCAGAATAAAACAGACGTGATGGTCTCTTTTGCGTGT
Organism: Apricaphanius iberus; assembly: GCA_028564705.1. Taxonomy (NCBI): domain Eukaryota; kingdom Metazoa; phylum Chordata; class Actinopteri; order Cyprinodontiformes; family Aphaniidae; genus Apricaphanius; species Apricaphanius iberus. The sequence goes on along the minus strand of JAPXFQ010001878.1, from coordinate 5,092,503 downwards.
TCTGGTTAAAAGCCTCGCAGCAGCGTTCTGGATTTGGCTGACTAGATGTGGAGGAGCAGCAGCTCCACCCCCCGAGATCCCTGCATTAGGTAGAGCTCCTCCATTTATTTAAAAGGAAATGTACATAACCTTAAAGTTGTAAATTTAATGACCTAAATGTTACACCTTTAAAAAGCCTTCAACGAGCTTATGAGTGTTAAAGCTACCAGCCAGACTTTCTTTCAGCTTGTTTGAGTTCCAACTAGTTTCTGTGCGTCTCTGCAGCCGTCATGAAGCTCCATCACTGCTGCTCGGTCCTTCTGCTCCTCTTCACCTCCACCTCGGCTCACACCGACTTCTTCACTTCCATCGGTGAGTTCTTCCGTTCTCAAAAAGTAGTCGGGCCTCTGCGTTTCCTTCCCGTGTTTACTGGGCTCTTTCTCAGGTCACATGACGGACCTTCTGTTCATGGAGAGGGACCTGGTCTCCTCACTGAAGGACTACATCAGAGCAGAGGAGGACAGACTGCAGCGGATCAAACGGTGAGGTTCCTGTAGGACGTCCCGTCTCGGTTGCAGGTGCTGCTGTTGGAATGTTGCAGACGGCCGCAGTAAACCTTCAGGTTTTACATGGAACTGAAGTCAGTAAGGGCAGCAAGCCGTCATATATAAGCTTTACTTTAAGCCGCTACGAATCAGAGGTTCTGATCTGGAAAACTAGGAATCAATACATATCAGTATCTGAAGTGTGTTTTTGTGTGTGTGTGTGTGTGTGTCTCCAGGTGGGCAGACAGACTGGAAGTCCTCTCCACTGCCGGCTCTCGGGATCCTGAAGGCTTCCTGGGTCACCCGGTGAACGCTTTCAAACTGATAAAGAGGCTCAACACGGAGTGGGTGGAGCTAGAGAGCCTGGTGCTGACTGACATGTCAGACGGTAAACTGCATTTTTTTATTTTGAATTAAACGTGACCCTCTTTTCCTGCAAACCCTTTTTTTTTTTTCGTAACATGAGAGACAGAATACGGGCAGCTTTGTCCTCCAGTAGGTCAAAACCAGCCTACTGAAGGGGTTTTTGGATGAAAATGATGCTCTGTAGGTTTTTCAGTCCGGATCGATAGTTTAAGGTGTCCTGAAACACCGGTTCCTTGTGGGTGAGGTATGGGATCACAACGATATCAGCGTGAAATGAAGCTAAAAAAGAAATGTTCCCATTGAAAAACTTTAATTTTGAATCGGAAATATTATATAGTGAACATTTCTGTATTGAAAGTGAAACAGAACTTGAAAGTGAAAAGATTTTCAATGAAACTGAAAATATATGCATTAACACAATTAACTCACAATCAAGTTTTCACACTTTCGTCTTCTTTTCCCAAATGCCAATCTTTTTTCAGAGCTGCATGGACTAGCTTTCAGCTGTCAGTGAGTCAGGCCGTTTTATACCCGTTCTCCAACCCAGCAAATACAGGTCACTAGTAGTTCTTTTATATATCTTTAATTCTAAAATATCAATCTATTACAGCAAAATCCACTGCTATAATGTTCTCTAATGTATATTTTGATATAAAATGTTCTTCAAAATTGCCATTTGCTTCCTGAAACCCTGAATGCTGTGGTGAGCTAGTGGTTTGAGGTCATGGGTTCGACTCTGCTAGAAAGCTAATTATTTTAGGTTGTTGATCATTCTTCCTCGACCAGGTTTCCTGATCCCTCAGTGGGCTGATAGTCTGCAGGCTGCACATTTTTTGTTAAAGACTTCTTAATGACCTCCTGAATAGAGCTTCAGGGGGACCATGTAATTCTGGTTCCATTAGATTTAAAAGCTGTTTTTGAATCTGTAGATCATAATAGTCTTTTATCCCACCTGCTGCACTGTCTAGGCATCTATTTTACCAAACGATGTTACAAATTGTATCGGGCTGAGAGACGTTTTTGTGTTGTTCTGACCGACCTTAGATCAAACCCATCCTTACCGTGCTATCCGATGTTATGCAGATGATACTCTGGTTCATGTGTCCCTCTACTACAGGTGTCATATAGCTCGGGGTGATTATCAGTTTACATGTCCTGCTGATGCTGTGACTCCATTCACTCAGTCACAGCATCACTGACACCCGTCGGCTGATTGGTTGTTATGGCGCGACTTGAAGCTGTAGTTGAGATTTCTCCGATTTCTGCGGCAGACATAAAATGCAGCGCATATTTTGGGTCACACCTGAAACGCACCAGCCGCACTACTTGGTCGCATAACTCAGGCAGAAAAGCTTTTTCGCGACGCAAAACTGCTTCTGATTTGTCGCAGGATCCCCAGTCGCGCTTAATTGCGCTCCTCCATTGACTTTACATGTAAGTCGGACTCTCTGGTCGCGTCTATCGCGATGTTCGGTGTGTAAGCACCGTTAGAAGCTCCTAAAACACTGAAAATATTTATGGTATAAATAAGCTTCTTCACTCATTTTTTATTTATCTGTTCCTGGAACCTGCATAAGATGTTAATTTTATGTGATTTTAAAAAAAAATTCTTAAGTCTATTCCATGTTCTTTCTTCTACTTTTACTCTAGTTAATCACTTTGAATTCTTCTTTAAATCAGCACTTTGGTTACTGGATAAACAGGATAAAAATAAACTGCTACATTACATACATAATTACATTTTGGCAAAAAATTAACTAAAATGTGACTTCATTTTTCTCTTGTCTTCCAGCTTTTGTCTCCAACCTTACCATCCAGAGGCAGCACTTCCCAAACGATGACGACCAGACGGGAGCAGCTAAAGCTCTGATGAGGCTGCAGGACACCTACGAGCTAGATACGGAGACAATCTCCAGTGGGCAGCTCCCAGGTCAGCGAATTTCTGATCAGAGCTGAAACTAGGGATCCGTCAACTGCCTCATGGTGACAGCAGCTCTCTCGTTTCCTGTCTTTCAGGGTCGTCCTCGGTGGGAATGATGAGCAGCGTCCTTACCGTGGAGGACTGCTTTGACCTGGGGAAGGTGGCGTATTCTGACGTGGATTATTACCACACAGAGCTGTGGATGGCCCAGGCGTTAAAGCAACTGGACCAGGGGGAGGAGTCCAGCACCGTGGACGCCGTTGCAATCCTCGACTACCTGAGCTATTCTGTTTACCAGCAGGGGGAGCTGGAAAGAGCGCTTGACTTCACCAAGAGGTTGCTGGAGCTCGGTTGGTACCGTCAGAACCACTCAAACTGCAGCTGGGTCTGAATCAGGAAATGGGAAAGTTGCATACAAAATGTTTAATATAGCTTTACTGACGCTTGGGGAAGTCATGGAGCTGAAATTGATCAAAAATTCAGAAACATAGACACTCATCAGCAGTTTTTACACAAAGATGTCTTTTAAATTATTTGGAATTAAATAAAATATTTTTTTTCCCCCCATATATTTATTAAATATATTTTTTACAAAGGTTTATTCCTTACATTTACATAAAACATAATAGAGATAAGAGATTTACTATTAAAGATGTACAGATAACAAATAAGTATTATTACAATAACAATAGTGTATTAAAATAATGAATTTAATAATCTTAAATGACCTTTATTAAATAACTTGAATAACTATTAAACTGAGCTATTTTAATATAATTGTATTAAATATTAAATCCCTTAATAAAGTTTTATTTTATTTAACATATTTATGTTAAACATATATTCAATTGTTGCAAGAAAACATGTAATTATATTAAATATAAATATGTAGAGGAGTTAGAAATGGCTTATTAGTAAAACAATTGCTTACCTTATGAAAAGATATTTCTATTTTCTTCCCAGAGATTTCTATCTACTTTAAGTTCACTCTTGATTTTAATTTTCATGTATTGTAATATATTAATTTATTATTATTTTTTTAGTTTAATAACATTCAATTTGAATTTGTTTAGAGTATTATATATTTTTTATATTTATGTGATATTGCTACTTTTGTTTTTTATTTCACAATTCACTAAATAAATAAATAAAGTAATATAAACAAGAATAAAAATATAAAGCTTAATATACTTAATATAATTACTAATAATATAATAACCACGTGTGTGTGTATATATATATATATATATATATATATATATATATATATATATATATATATATATATATATGTGTGTGTGTGTGTATATATCCCTGCATGTATTGGTCAATATCTTACAAATACTATAATTGTAATACTAATTATCCCATGAGAGCACTGGATTTGTCCCATTTCATTTTCCCTTCTGTCTGCATCTCCTAAAAATCAGTGCACAGTGTAATTTATTTAAAATCACGTCTTCATACTTTGTCTGACTCTTCATTTCTGTTTCATGATGTGACTGCTCAGGCTGACATGCACAAAATTCTACATTTGATTCAAACAAAAGGATGTCTCACATATACTTCGCCTCTTACATTTTATTCCCCTCGTCTCTCTATGAAAGTTTTTTTGAATATCATATGGTGATATTTTTTGTTTCATTGGCTCTATAAATTATTTCTACAGTCCTAAAATGTTTGTTTAATTTTATGCAAGGCAGGGAGGCTGGATTTTTTTTTTCCCCCTTGCTTTTTTTAAAACTCTGCTTCTGTTTGATCAGACCCATCACACCAACGGGCCAACGGGAATCTGAAGTACTTTGAGTACCAGCTGTCCAAACAAAAGAAGTTGAAGGATGATGATGAGCAGGAGGAGCAGAGGACGAGGAAGGAGAACCGAGGTCGGCGTGACGACTACCTGCCAGAGCGGGAGCAGTATGAGAAGCTGTGTCGCGGCGAGGGCGTCCGCATGGTGAGCAGACGGTTCAGGGATGATCCGCTTCATGTGGTCTGCGAGGGTTCAGTCTCCATCCTCTTTCCTGTCAGACTCCTCGCAGGCAGAGCCGCCTCTTCTGTCGTTACTACGACAACGGCCGGCACCCCAGGTTTGTAATTGACCCGTTGAAGCAAGAAGACGAGTGGGACAGCCCTCATATCGTCCGTTACCATGACGTCGTGTCGGATAGCGACATGGAAAAGGTGAAGGACCTGGCCAAACCCAGGGTGAGACTACATTTACTGATTTACACAATCTTGTCTGTTCGCCCACCTAAAGGTGTCCAACCTGTTTCTGCCACACTGGCACTGCTGTTAGTGAGATAACCAAGGCTGAAACATCCTCTGAAGCACCTTGCAAAAGTATTCACGCCGCTTGAACCTTTTCGAATGTTTTGGTCCGTTCCAATCGCAAAAAAATCAACCAACCATTTTTATCATACGTACAATCTCACAAGGGTGGCTGGCTTTTGTTTTTAGGTAATCTGAGTCAAAACTCTTAACACATGAATAAGCTTCAAGCTAAACCATTCATAATCTTAGGGTTGTTGTTCTGCTTGAGGGTGAACCTCCATCACAGTCTGAAGACTTTCGCAACCACTAACAGTTTTTTCCTCCAGGGCGCTCCTGTATTTAGCTCTATCCATCTTCACGTCCGCTCTCAAAAAGCACCTTTTGTCATTTTAGGTGGCCAACCACTTAACTTTTTTCAGGTGAAGCAAACGGAGCTCTGTGAGATGTTTGAAACTCGGGACACGACTTTCAGCTGAACTTAAACCACAGTCAGGTTTTACTCTAAGTAGACTTCTGAAGGGAATTGTTCACATTGGACTTTAAGGGGTCTGGAAGTAAAGAGTACTGAATACAAATGCATTCAAGGGCACAAAATATATATAAAAAAAATTAATTAAAGGAATTTGAATACCTTTGCCAAGTTCTGTATCCGATAGCTCCCTTTTCCTTTAACTCAGAACTATGCCTCAGCCGTCGCTTGAATCAGATAGACTACCATCAGCGTTGGTGCGGTGGCTTTTTAAAGCCACATGTTTAGGCGTGATTCAGAGAAGCAGGGAGTGGGTCTGTGTCTCCCTGTAACTTTGAGCCGATTGGCTTCACAGCTCCGTCGGGCCACTATTTCCAACCCCGCCACCGGCGTCCTGGAGACTGCCCACTACCGGATCAGTAAGAGGTAAGATGATCTCCTCCTCTCCGTCTCCCCTCCTGCATTCTCCCCTCTTCCTGTCATGACTGCTGTCCTCGTAGGAGCTCAACACTCAGTTCCTCTCACTGTGACCCAAAGTCAGTGTATCACGTTGCATGTGTGTTTTTAAGCAGAACAAAAATCCACATTTGGGATTGGGATATAAAATCTATAATTTTCAGTTGAGGGGAATCTGTTTCTGACATTCAGCTGCTTCCTGATAGTCTGAGTTTAGCTCCTGCTATGAATGAAGCCGAGTCTTTTGGTCTTTCCTCAGGAAGAGGGGAAAGGGCTCAGAGTCCTTCTGATATTTCTGTATCTGTCCCAGAGGCAGCAGGAGCATAAAATTGCATCTGACCTGAAACAATCACACACTCGCTCAAAAAGTTGATGTTAAAGCTGCATTCCGGAGTATTTCAGGGAGATGGAGTAGTAGTCATGGCGACTTTAAGCAGGAAGAGACGGAGCGGCCTGTGTGCCCGGCCTCGCCTGCGCATGCATGTTGACTGACATCTGAATCAACTCTAATTCTATTGGCTAAAAAATTTGCCAGCCAATGTGAATTACATAGGGGTCTATGGGAGGAAGAGGGACTTCATGGGATTAACAAATGTTGTGGAGAACCACACATATTGTATTGAAGCCAACTATCATTTGAAAGATCTGAATAACTTGGATACATAAATAGATTCTTCGGACTGCAGCTTTAAGGAATGAATCCCCGAAGCTTCGTAAACGTTTTGCTGCCTTTCACTGACCGCAGCAGGTAGTGATCTGCCTTTTTTGCTGTCTCTGTCCCCCGTCTCCCTGTCAACATCTGTTGTCTCTCTCTTCACCTCTATGACGCGACTCGACGGCTGGATCAGCTCAGACGAGCCACGGTGCATGACCCTCAGACAGGCAAACTGACCACAGCTCATTACAGAGTCTCGAAGAGGTAAGGCGGGCTGCCGGCTGCTCCGACCAGAACCCCAGACTGGGACCACAGCGTCCCACAGGGACTAGGAGGAGTTGTTCACCTTCAGAAACGCTCTGGATCAAAGACAGCCCCGTTAACCTATGACTGTTAACTTACACTTACCTCCACACCGAGGAGCCACAACATTATGACCGTCTGAACCATCTCCTCTTTGACTTCACCTGAGACTCCCTCTCACTGACAGGTGGTCATAATGTAATGCCTGACTGATGGTCTGAACATAAACAGGCGTTCGAAATGCGTGTCCTATCTCTGTCTCACATTTAATCCACATCCATCCCTTTCCCTGCTAACTCCTCCACTTGTTAATATCTGTTAATATTTGTCTGATCCGAGGCCAGCAGCCTCTCTGTGGTTTTTGTCCCCTACTCACGTCTCTCAGTGCTCCGTCTAAACTCTCCGTCTCCTCTGCCCCTCAGCGCCTGGCTCGGAGCGTACGAGCATCCCGTGGTGGATAAAATCAACCAGAAGATCGAGGACATCACGGGGCTGGATATCAGCACTGCTGAGGACCTGCAGGTAACCGCACGCCTGTCAGATTGAGAAACGTCTGAATCGACTCCTCGTTTCATTCAGTCTTCTTTTAGGTCTTTACAGCGACGTAACGGCCCTAATGTTTGTGGTGTGTCTCCTTGCAGGTGGCTAACTACGGCGTAGGAGGGCAGTATGAGCCTCATTTTGACTTTGGGCGGGTAAATGAGGATTATTAACTTGTCATTCTTGTTCTATGCAAACTTTAATCTCTCCAATTTAATCTTTCCAGACTTTTAAGATGAATCATGGAGAAAAGGACCGAGTTTCAAAAAATGAGTCTGATTATAATTATTTTTCTTTCTTAAAATTAATAATATTAATCATCATAAATTAGAATAATTGCAAAAACACGTAATACTTCATTGTTTTTTTTCTCTTTCAATTAACACACTTTCCCCCCAAATTTGTGTACTTATTTTGTTTGTAATATTAATTATGATAACAGTTATAATAAATGCACTTGCATTTTTTATCTTTGAATTTACAATTTCACATTTCTTAAACATTTTAACGACTGATAATTGATTTTAATAATTCATTTTTGTAATTATGTTAATATAAATAATTAAGAGTAAATACAAAAAGATGTTAGTTTTTTTTCTATTTTAATTAACCTATACTTAAATATTGTGTTAGTATTCATTCCTTCTTTCTTTGTTTTCTTTAGTTTATTTATGTAAATAATTATCGTCTTTTCCGCCCTCACTATCATCATCATCATCATCGTCACACCTCACACAAGCCATATTGAGTACAATATTGGATTCCATTTACAAATGATCCAACAGAATATGTTTTGTTTTCTTTGGGACCTTTGGGACATAAATTCACAGTTAGTCGTATCCGTTTAGTTTACGGAGAGACTAATGCAGTCTCTCAAAACTGCATTAGTTTTGAGAGACAAACTAATGCAGAGTTTGTCTCTCACCCGAGTTTTCTAACTTTAAAGTTGGCATCTGCCAGTTCACATATTTTTTTTATACAAACTGAAACTGACTTCTGAAACCTGGAGCACTGCTGATCCAGACCAAATTCAAGATTACTGCAGAGTCTGACTCACTGTTGGGAAAAACATGATGCAATGACGAGCTGTTTTAAAATATACTGTAGAAAGATGGCAGAAACCTCAATATTGGTGTTTGAATTTTTTCTTTTTTCAAAAATAAAACCTGGTTTAGGACCACTGAGACGGATGAAGATGTTTCCATCTGTTAGGATGTAATGTATTAACCACTAGAAATCCCTCCATGTGGATGTGTGAACTTTTCCTGTTTGTGTTGCAGAAAGATGAGCCAGATGCCTTTGAAGAGCTGGGAACCGGGAACCGGATCGCCACCTGGCTGCTCTACGTCAGTTCTCCGCTCCGTCTAACATAAACTCCTTGTTTCCGTTGTTGTCCTCACCCTCTCAGACTCTCGGCTCTCCTCCTTCCCGCTACAGATGAGCGACGTACAGGCAGGGGGCGCCACTGTCTTCACCGACATCGGTGCCGCTGTTAAACCAAAAAAGGTGAGTCGACACGCCCGCCCTCTGGCTGTCGTTTTAATCCTCTGCGGTAACCATATGTGTCATGGCACCCTGTGGCTGCAGGGCTCGGCTGTGTTTTGGTTCAACCTGTATCCCAGCGGGGAGGGGGACTATCGGACCCGACACGCCGCCTGCCCAGTGCTGCTGGGAAACAAGTGGGGTGAGTTCAGTGTGCACGCACCCGCTGCATACATAGAGACACTTTGCACTGTTTAAGCAGGGGCCCTTCAACACGCAAATGGGGGGGGGGGGCTTTGCTCCATGAACTGCTCCAGGTTCAAAAAAATCTGTTCTGTGGGAGTTTTTCTGTTAAATAAATGCAGCTGCAGTTTGAATTGAGTTCAAAAAATCAGATTAAAGATGGGCAGAGATGCATCGGCGCAGACATTTGGGCAATCTTGGAATTCCTTAATTTTCCTAATGATGAAGACATTTTTTTAGCTTCCTCTCCACGAAGTATTCTTAATGGAGAGGAAGTAGGGGGGAATCCGAAGAGGAAGGGCTGCTAATGATGGACGCTCTTCAGATTTTTCCATCACTTAAAAAAAAAATCTGTTAAAATCAGGAAAATATTTGATTAAGGCAACCCCTGTGCGCAACTTACGATGGATTGTGTATAAACCTGTAGCGTGTCAGAATGCTAGATGTTTAAAATTATCACAGCGCAGTCTATTCAATCTGGTTGGCTCTGGTTTATCTAAATAGGTATTTTTGTATACTTCGTTTCGCTTTTTCACACAATGACGAGCCAAAATAAAATGAGTAACAAGACTGTTTTCGAAATTAGTGGGAAGTTAGTGAAGTATTTGTACCTACTGGTACATTTGGCTGTCTCAGATTTTTTTATGCTCAGGATATGTTCCGACTAACTAAACAGTGAGAAGTTGATCTGTGTTGCTCACACTTTCTTGGGTTCTGGTGTCCAAATCCATCTCCAAGGTTTAACAACCTGCAGGCAGCAGCTCACTTGCAGACATTTTTGACAGTATTGTCAGAAACTAACAGTTCTGATTCCAAATTTAAATCCCAACGTTGAGAGCGGGCGAGTCTGGAGAGATCCATGAGACGCTGCCGGTTAGAGTTGTACAACCCGGGTTCTGTGGGAGGTTCCAAACGAGCGCTGTGGTTCGTGTTAACTCTGTAAAGAGCCAAGCTGACTGTGAGAGCGGCTCGGGGTCTGGGTGTGTCTGCTTCATCTCTAAAAACGTCTCTCCTCTCCTAATGCTCTTACGTTAGAGATGGCCACAGATTCAGTTTTAATTATGCCTGGATAAACTTCCACACACTCAGACAAAACTTTCTCCCGCAGTTTCCAATAAGTGGATCCATGAACGGGGACAGGAGTTCAGGAGGCGCTGCGGGCTTCACTGGAACGACTGACGCTCCTTCTTCTCCGGCATTTGTTCTTCTGCTCTCTACTGAGCAGCAGGACTTCTCTCCTCTGATCTGACACTTTTATTTTATCTTCTGTGTGTGTGTGTTTGTGTGTGTGTGAATGGATCAGGGTAACGCTGCCTTACTGCATGTTCAGGTCTCAGCTCATCCTCAGGTGTGTCCAGAACAAAGAAGGCCGAGCGCTCTCGTGTCTGACTTGCCTACAACTGGGATCTAGTAGTGCAGGCTGGAAGATATCATGCCAGAGTTCAGCCTGGAGGTAATATGTAACCTCTGAGCTACTGCCTCCATTTCTGCTCAGAAAATATGTTGTTTCCGGGAAGGCGTCCCTGCAGTGGAAACACTAAAAGTTAAAAGTTCTTCCTCAATTCATCCCCCACCTGATTTCCTCCTGCATTCGATTAATTCCAATCTACTTCCGCAGCCCTAATTCGCAAGTGATGTCATTTGAAAGGATTTTTACTTGACAACCAGATCTGATTAATATCAAGAAACATTCCATCAAATCAGTCCAGTGCAATTCAAACAAACATCACAATTCACCTGGTGAAGAGTTTTCTATCAAAGGAAACCCAGGTAAATGCATCAAGTTGTCTTTGAGTTTTCCTTTCACTTGTTTCCAGCAGCGTCTTTGCATTTGAGGCTCAACTACTGATACTAATTAGGGTTTGTAGTGAATTGACATTATTTAATGAAGGTGTTATGCTTACCCCGACTACTAGATGTCACTAACTGTGACACATTGAACCTTTAATGCTAGAACAAATAAAATAGCAGGTAGGAACGTCCGCTCTCCTCAGAGCAGATGGAGAAGACGACCAGTTGGACACAAAATGGCCCCGTTTGGAAAGAACCGGTTAAATAAACAAAACGTATGAAACATTAAAAGGAGCCTCGTGTTGAACGCGGAGGTCCCCGACGCTGGTCCTCAGGGCCCATTCGCCTGATTGTTTCTGCTGCTGCACACATCTTAAATGAATGAATGATTGGCAGGCTGCAGCAGCAATTAGAGGCGTTCTAAGGAGGGTAAAACATGTAGGACAGTGGGCCCTGTGGACCGGTGTGGGGAAAGGGGGGGGTACTCCTGTATTTATGATTCCAGATGTAGAACATGCAGTGTTCCTGCTCGCCGTTCTTTGTTCTGTGTGCGTCGGACACCGAACGGATGACGAACTATAGACAGAAACGCTCCGTTGTTTTCGAGGCCGCTGCCTCGTGTTACGCTTTTCACTCCTCATCTTCTGTGACTGTTACCATGACAACCACTCCAGCATCTGCATGAACCTACTTCACTCCTCGGTATTGTGCTTATCACAGTTGTTTTACTTTCTGTTTTTGATGATAAAACCACACATGGAGATTAAAGTTCCCATGATGCAACGGGCAGAGTCCGAGCAGTGAATGGATTAAGCTCTTCAGCTGCTTTTACACTCCTGAAGGAAAAGTAAAATTTGCTAAGACCCTTAAGAGAGTTCTATAAAGGGTATTAGAGATCTGGATTTAGAATGTAGACTTTTTCCGTTTCTTCTCTTGTTCTTATTTGATTTTTTTCATCTTCAGAATAAGAATTTCTACTTTGAATCATGTTAGTGTTCCACTTGGTGGAAAACAAATTCTGTAAGATTTATGAACTAGTGTTGACATTGTGCAGGGACAGTGACGTTCCTGTTTTCCACCTGTTGAGCGTGCAGTCAACAGGTGGGGTTGTGTGATGTTAAAAAACATCACACAACCCGAGTTCTGATTACAGTAGAGATCGGACGCTCATGTTTTATGACCAAATGGAAACGTTAGCGTTTTCGTCACTCCAGAATACTTTTTTCGATGTCTTTGTAAATTACTCTGAGGTTTTGCCTTTCCCGTATTCTTACTTAACAGTTCAGTTTGAATGGAAACATTCCCGATCCGGTCAATGCATGTATATCAAGGATCTTCTGCTTCTGACTGAATCATTACTGAGGCTGTAGGAGCTTCCATGTTATGTCCAAGCAGAGCTCATTTTGGAAAAGCTTCACATTTATCAGGTTATGTGCTGCTGTTCTTAGATCAGATTCAGGACTGGCTCAGACATCCACTTTAATTCAGTTAAAAAACCTTTAATTAACCCTTCTGTAAAATTAGATGACATCAAGCTGAAATATTTCGATCCTAAAACCATTTATGATTTAGTCATTCTTAAATTTAGCTAATCGTAAAGAGAAACATAAATTTACTGGACAGAAACTAGATCAGGGTTCACTTTGGTCTTATTGTTGGCAGGCAGGTTATTTCTTTACTTTTTTTCTCTCCATGTTTGGCTAGTTAAAGCTGTGAGATTATTTCTGTAGTTTTATATGTACCCATGGTAATTAAAGCTGCAGTAAGAACAGGAATGGTCTCCACCAAGAGCCTTCACTCCTCCTGTGGTCCGTCAGCAAAACTGTAGAATCCGGCGGCTGCGGAATTAGGTCAAACAACTTTATGAATGAAACATGTAGATGTGCAGCTTTTATACTTTAACTGATGGTGTAGATCACTTTGTAAGGAATATTATTAAAACTTTTTTTTTTCGTGAAAGAGATATGAAAGATGACACTTTTGATATACTTGCCATACTGGTTGTTTTAACGGAACTTTAATACCAGAGTAAACCACATTAAACCCTCTGGGGCTAATGCAGATCAGATGTGTGTAAACTAAATGCTTCAGCTTTAATCCCTTGTTATACTTTTATTTAGTTACATTTTTTTTATCATCACTGTTTTAACTAGAAACATGAGTGATGCTGTTTGTGTGTTAATGAGAGAACTGTGATGTAAAGAATGTAATGATGATGTACAACATGAAGTGATTGAAATAAAAATAAAAGCTGCTGTGGAAACAGATGGGAGGCTTCATCTCGTCTAAGCCACCTACGCTTAGTGACACATAGAAGTCAGACTCAACTCTAGTCCCTGACCGGAAGACGCAGCTTCAGGATCATCAGCTGTTGACAGTAATGAACCGATTGGAGATAAAGGTTAGACTGTGTGAAACATTTGGTGAGACGGAAGCTGCTGTTGGAAGTTTGTTTCTGCATGTCGGCAGGTGACTCTGCTCTGTTATTGCTATACATTCAACTTTTGCACATTTGATCCCATACCACCATAAAACATGTTTAATGACTGATGATTGGTGTCTCTACATTGCTCGTAGTTAATATCCTGACCTGCGACCTTGAATTGTATTTATTTATATACTTGGCAACTTCCTGTGTATAACTCTTCTTTGATTGTCTTATTTGCTCTGTCAACTCTTCCTTGAAACTCACAAAGGGGAGGGGGTAATTGGCAGAGAGCTAACTACAGTGTTTTTCTTTATGTACTGCAGTACTCCAATTTGACCACTGGATGTCATTCTTACATATTGTACCTTTTAAAGTTTGTAGCTTGAACATTTTCATAAAAAGCTACATTTAAAAAATAATACATCAACAGGGATTTTAGAGTGGCGCGGAATGAAAGTAAAACATTTCTTTAAAAAATTATATTTGAAATAAAACATAATGTACATTTTAAAACGGGAACGACAATGACATGTTTACATCTTCCAGCCAGTAGCAGCTGCAGGTTGACAGATACGGTCTCTATGATCCAACTATGTGGTCGGCACATCTCGGCTGGAACGAGGAAGATTGGTGAAGTCAGCAAGTGAAGCAGCTGCTTCAGTGCCCCGGATATATTGTTATCCTCCTCTGAAGAGGCGATACCGGAGAAGAGCAGAAACTACAGTAGTTTTAGGTGAAGCCTACACTAGATGGAGCCACGTACAAAATTTCCACGGCATCAAACACATGCAGAAACTGCGGCTTTCATCTTGTCTAACGTCAGCTGTCAGTTAAACTCGTCTAAAATACATTCCTCACCGGACACAGTTCAGGTTGGTCACTGGGCGTATTGGCAGAGAATTAGGCAACCCAACAGCTGGAATGGTGTTATTCTTATAACTACAAAGTAGATAAACTAGATGTCGCTATCATGTTCCATATCCAACCTTTAAGTGGGAACAGATTATGAATGGATGGTTTCTCTTCCTTGTCTTAAACAGAACAAAAGTCAGTCCCAACACAGGATATTTTCCCAATATTTTATAGATAAAACAATGTTTTGATTAAAAATGTAATGGTTCTGTTTATATATTTTTTTCTTTAGCTGAGTGAACTTATTTAGTGCTGAAAGCTTGTGAGATGGTCACTTCAAGGCCTCATAACAGCTATCCAGTTAAATTCATATTGAAGGATTTCTTGGCGCGATGCGTTCAGGTTCCTGTTGGCGCAGTCGGACAGACTGGATTTGTCCTTGTTACGGCTCTGGCAGAGAAAAATCCGGAGGGTGGTTTCCTTCCCTGAGACGTCCGAAACATCCTAGCAGAAGGTCCACCGCCGTGCTGACCGTAGAATGGACGTCGTCCTCCGTCCGTCCCCTCAGAGGGTTCACCTCCACCAAGTCTACAGCTGAGAGCAGACCTGAGGACAGAGATGTTCTAGATGGAGCCCTCTGAAATGATTCTGTTGTGGAGCAGGTGATAGGGGATGCAACCCCTACTGCTTCTGCCTATAGGTGGCAGCAAATGTTTCTGTTATACCTGTCTGACAGAGGTGCTCTGTGATGTAAAGGCCCTCTCTGTAGGTGAGTCCTCCTGGAACAGGTGTTCCTGTTGCCGGGGTAATGGAGGGGTCGATGGCGTCGATGTCATAGCTCAGGTGGATCGGTTTCTTTGCTCTTTAACAAACCCAAGAAAAACAGGAAGAGTTTCAGAAAGCATGGATCAGCTCACCTGACCTACTTAGCTATCTCCTGCAGCTCTGATGACATTCAGCCGGTGGCAGAGAAACCTCTAGAAACTATCTGGATTTCTGATGTTTGACGGCGCTCTAGTTTTAGTTCCTACTCCTGCCTGAAGAGAAATCTGCAGGTGACACTGATCTGAGCCTAAAAGTCCACCTTAGACAGTAACCAGGTGAGGCTCACCTGTCCCAAAGGTAGTCGCATGTCTCCTCCATAACCCTGGCCACGCCCAGTTGATCCACCTGTGACATGGAGAACACCTTCACCCCCAGCAGTTTCAGGATGTAGCTGTGGGAGAAAAAAAAACAACAAAACACTTGAGATGTTTTTAGGTTGAATTCCAAACCTCGTGGCAGCCGGACTCACTTCTCCGCCGGATCAACGTCTCTCAGGCCGACGTAGACAACGTCCCGGGACGACACACAGGGCTTCGCCCAGGAAAAGTTTGGCAACGCAGGAACCTGAGGTGAAGAAAAACATCTGAGCGAGTCAGTATCGTTGGTATAGTTTTGGTGGACAGGTGGGGGCGCTCACCTTCGACTGCAGTTCGTACAGGAGATACGACATGGGCTGCCCGTGGATGTTTCCTGTGTATGAGGTCAGCGGCGTGTTGACGTCCGCGTGGGCGTCCACCCAGACGACACTGAGTGGGCCGACGGCTGCGGCGTGACCGTGGATGGAGCCGATGGCGAGGCTGAGGATGGAAAATGGCTTTAATGTCCTAACAAGATCGGTTCACTCCTTCAACATCTTTTAAAAAAAATATATATATATATAACAAAAATCGCCTTTATTAGTTTGAAAAGTAACACATATTTATGTAGACCCCAGAGACCTGCCTTTATTGCTGTTTATTTTGTTTTAGCTGAACACTAATACATTTAATTTAGGGTCACTTTCGCCATCAACTAGCTTACTGGTTATAGATTCAAATTTTAAGAATCAATTGATTCCGATTCTCAAGAGTTCGAATTGATCCAATCTGTTCTGATCAAATATTAATATGGGCCAGTGCTATAAAAATTTGTTTTGAGACTTTACCTGAATTACATTATTGTAATTCAGTTATGCAATCCCTAATTTTTGGGGACCCGCGTCTTAGAGTAACATTTAACATTCGACTTTCAATTATTTATTATTACAGACACCAACAGTTGGTCTAAAGTAAATAAGAGTGAGTAGTTACTATTTATGATTGTTATCTCCTTTACAATGAAAACAAGCTGCTCAGCTATCACTGTGTATTTTCTTTGATATTTACTGTCGTTCAACCTCATCATGACCACTATGATTTTCTTGAGAATTTTCGTATTCACACTATCCCCATAGACCTCCCTATTATATGAGAGCAATTTGAAAATTTTAGACCTTTTACAAGCTGTAAAAAAAAAAGCCCTCCAGGGTGTAGGTATGCCTGATATTTTTTTTTTTTTTTGAAACAGCTTCGGGCTTAAGGGGTTAAAATGCCAGTCTGGACCTTTTCCCTCATATTCTAGCATTAATAAGGGCAAAGTTTTTACAAGAATTGTTATTTGTCAACACATCACTATAGCTTATTATAATAATACATTTGATTTAAACAGCACCTTTCTGAACACTCAAGGTCACTTTACAGTCATAGATAAAATACACAACAATAACCATATAAAACAAACAAACAGAGTGGAGTAGGTTATGGATGGCTTTGAATGTAAAGAGAAGAATTTTGAATTGGATTCTGGAAGTAACCGGGAGCCAGTGGAGTTGCTGAAGGACAGGGGTAATGTGATGGAAGGAGGGAGTTCTGGTAATGATGCGGGCGGCCGAGTTCTGAAGAAGTTGGAGTTTATGGAGGGATTTCTGTGGAAGACCGAAGAGAAGGGAGTTACAGTAGTCAAGACGGGAATTGATGAGGCTATGGATAAGGACGGCAGTAGAGTGAGTGGTGATGGACGGGCGGAGGTGGTTAATGTTACGTAGATGGAAATATGCAGACCGGGTAATATTGTTTATGTGAGACTGGAAGGATAGTGAAGAATCGAGGAGGACACCAAGACTCTTGACCAGAGGGGAGGGGGAGACTAAGGAGTTTTCGACAGGGAGATTAAAGCTATTAATTTTGGATAACAAGAATTTAGTGCCGACAAACAACATTTCTGTTTTATCACAGTTAAGTTTGAGAAAGATTGAGGTAAACCCGTCTTTAATTTTTGCTTGAAATAAGTTGGTGGTGTATGGAAACAATTTTCTGAATAAAGAAGGTTATTAAGGAGTTACATGAGTCAGCTGAATACAGGTGAGGGGGTAGAGAGTCGTGGGGATGGAGAATATTGCGCATTATTGAGAACAGAGTCTTGGAGTTGCCTTCATTGGAAGAGATCAAGCCAGAGTAGAAAGCAGATTTTGTACGTGTAATAGAGTCCAAGTATTGAAGCAGATGAGTTTTGTGCATATTATAGAATATATCGATGTATTTGAATTTAAGTCTCACTGTATAAAAATGAAAATAGAAAATGTTAAATTAGATTTCAGATAGAAAAAAAACTGAAATACGTGATGAAATTTTTATTGACCTCCAGAAGCCTTTTTTTTTTTTTTTTGCACACATTTGCTTCCATGGTTGCACCATGTCCCTTTTTTTTCTTCTGACCAAAACTATCTGCATTATGAGATTAAATTTAGCTATGATCATCTTTTAATCCACAGGTTGTGACACTAATAAGGGACTGTCAGAACATTCAGAGCTAAATCTGTCATTGCAGAGTCCGAGCAGTGAATGGATTAAGCTCTTCAGCTGCTTTTGCACTCCTGAAGGAAAAGTAAAATTTGCTAAGACCCTTGAGAGAGTTCTATAAAGGGTATTAGAGATCTGGATTTAGAATGTAGACTTTTTCCGTTTCTTCTCTTGTTCTTATTTGATTTTTTTTAATCTTCAGAATAAGAATTTCTACGTTGAATCATGTTAGTGTCCCTTTTTTTTCTTCTGACCAAAACTATCTGCATTATGAGATTAAACTTAGCTATGATCATCTTTTACTCCACAGGTTGTGACACTAATAAGGGACTGTCAGAACATTCAGAGCTAAATCTGTCATTGCAAACTTTATTTAGGTACCTTTGCATCCATTAAGTAGGCCTGTTTTTAGAAGTGAATGATCATAGTCTGCTAAGTTAGAACTCTTACGTTTTTCACGCACACCCTGTGTTGGGTTGGTGAAAGGGCCTTTCTGTGTAGAGTTTGCATGTTCTCCCTGTGTTCCCTTGAGTAGCTAATGTGAGCTACTCCCACAAAAACATGTACCAGTTCTGGGCTGTATACTCCCTCCTCCTTGCTGACTGGGGCGCCTGAAGTGTTGGGGAGGATCTGGCTGGAATAACGTGATCCTTCCACACCCTATGTCCAGTCGGGGAAACCCTGCCCCTTTAGGTGACAAGAAGGGCCTGCTCACTCCTCAAGCAGGAAGGAGGCTTGTGCTTCAGTACAGGGCCCTCCCACAGTTGGCAGAGGGAGAGCAATGCCCAGTATTGGAAATTAGGTAGGAAAATGGAAAAAGACGTGGGATAAAAAAATATATATAAAAAAGAACTCTTACGTTTTTGAAGTGATCAACTTTGTCCTCTGCTGCAGACTAATTCTGTGTGTTCTATATTTGTTGGACCCAATAAAGCGTCTCCTCCCTGATAATATTCTGAAGCGGTTCTGATATGTCAGCTGTTTCTATGAGCGGACCTGTGGTCTCCTCCAAGCATCACGGCCGTGTGTCCATCCTTCTTCACCGCCTGCACCGCCTCCGACAGCCTCTGGTTGGCACTTCCCACCATCCGGACTCTTTTAGATCCCCTGACTGGCTCGTCGAGTGTGATATCCTCAAAAGTCAGGTTCCCATAATCCTTCACTGCACAACCTAAGCACACAGAGTCAACATCATTCAGATGATGTGTTGCCAGGAGGAATCAATTATTTGACGTATTAAAATAAATTTTCAAGGATGCTCTACGTTAACTATTCTGTTTCACAGAACAGTTTCTTTGTCTTTTTTTCTATTTTTGTCCGAACATTAACACAGATCTGTTTCCTGTAAACGAATGAGTCACCAATAAACGGCACGTTAACCTCCTGAGGACACATTTTATGAGGACATGTCTGAGGACGGGTCTGTCCATGCCTCAGTGTCCCCCTGACAAAGGACCTACAGCTTCTCAGAACAGGAGTAGTATCAGCAGGAGGAATTGCCTAAATCTAAGGGTTTACATGGTTCAATAAAGAACCTGGGAAACATTAACGAAATGACTGAGGATTTACATTGAACGGTGATGCATTCACTGACCAACATGAAGCTGTATGTTCATCCTTTTACTGAATATTTTACTGGAGAATGGAGGTCAGAGTTTGGAATGGTCCAGAAGACAAATAGAAAACTGGGATTGCATTTTTTTTAATCAGTTTATAGCTTACTTGAAACCTTAGGTATAGGTTTAAATTTTCACTGACCTGACTTTTGACTTGAATCTCACTTTCCTCTTGGGGTGAGTGATATGGATTTAAAATTGCTCTGGTCTTTTTTGGCAATACAATGTAGGTCTCTGCCTTTACGTCAGTGCATAGTCACAAAACACACAATTATCAAATACTACACCGCAGCAGGTAGGTTGTAGAAAAAAAGACCACATTCATTGTATTTATTCATACATTAAAATATAGCCAATTTATTGATCATCACATGGAACCAACATGTATGGAAGAGAATTTGGATTTTAATCTTAGATTAAAGTCGTCCAACCTTTCCTCCATATCCTCTTTCATCAGAAGTGAAAGGACAATACAAAAATCTTCATAATCTGCAGACTTTATCAAATAAGTTATTAATTTTACATCACAGTTTGTATCATGTTAAAGAAAAAGTACTAACTCAATAATTTATGTGCTTATTTCAAACTGATTAATGCAGTTCTGTTGAACTCTGCAATGACTAATCTAAACTCCTCCACTGGATTTAATGAGAACAGATCATGTTTAATCTGGAGCCTCTGGTGGATATCATTGGTATTCTAGATGGAAAAGTTATTTATTTATTTATTTTAATTGTATTAATTTATTTTTTGTGTGTATATATACACTATTGTGAAACTAAAGTCTGTGGACAAGTCTTCTGAGTTCTATGAATTTGAAAAAAAAAATAAAAAATGTCCTTCTGCACATAGGTTACTGTTTGTCCGTAACGGGAATGTAAATAGGGCGAGTCATGTTGCCATCATCACTCAGGACAGTGAACTCACCTTCCTGGAGTTTCAGGTTGATTTAACCTTGAACCTAAACCCAGCAGGTAGTTAAGACATGCTGAATCAAACAGAGAGGAGGTGAAGCTGTCATATTTCCACATTCCGATTATTGACACGTTTTTATTTTTTTTCTTAACACAGTGAATATGCGGTGATTAGAGAACTTACATTAGAAAAGCTCAAGGTGAGATCTACCCAATATAAAAAGAGAAATTAAATGTTAACAAAAATTATATAGCAAAAAGTACAAAAATAATAATGAATTCATAAACGCATTTGGATTATTTAAATAGTAACTGCAAGTTAAGGTAGTAGCCTATTTCAATCAGGTCGTTGTGTTTTACTGCCAAGATTTAAGCACCTGCTGTCATGTAACGGATCCTGTTCTGTTCTTCCCCCCACCCATTTATTGTCGTTTGGTTTATAAATCTTTAGCTGATAAGAGAAATGCTAAAAACTTGACACTTCATTTGTTCCAATATTCATATTTCTCTTCAATAAAAAATAAAATCACATTTTGCTACAGCCACCAGGAGAACAAAGATTTGTGTGTCTGTTTTAGGATCCGTCGGTTTTTATTCCTAAGTGATTATCAGAGCAGAGACGGCCGGGGACCACCTTCTCACCTTGTTGCTGGAGCCGGTCCAGGAGCCCCGCTGCTCGAATCCGGTCCGGTCCAGACTCTACGCCACCCCTGGACTGCAAAACACGCACACGGTCAGGTTTACTGCGCGCGTTGCTCCACGCACTCACCTGTCCTGTATACGCGCTCTCACCTGTCCCTTGGAGAAAGGCGCCCCTATGATTCCCGCGGAGCGCTGCAGAGGATGAGTGCTGTTATGAAGGCTCCGCTTCACGGTGAGCGCGAGCCGCGGCAGCTTGCGCGCGCCGTTCATGCTGACAGACGGACAAACAGTGAGCGCGGAACCCCAGCGAGCCCCTCATAAACTCTGGATGACGTCAGAGGGACAGGAGGAGACTCAGCGGTGTAACCCTTACATCTCAATGTCCTGAATGTCTGCGTTTATTTTTACAATATAGTTTGTTGGTGAGTTAAAAAAAAAATAATCTAATTTTGATTTTTATATATATATATATATAAAATATTATATATATAAAAAAAAGGTCTTAAAATCATATTTTTCATTAAGAAAACAAACCAGATCTATTGGGAAAACTAAATGGACAGTTTGGATTATGAGTTATAAAACTAGTTTCAGGCTGCAGCTAGTTTGACCTTGAATTGGATTTGAGAACTAATCCAATAAATTTCCGCCTAGAAATTCAAGAGAAAAAAAAAAGAAATCATTAAATGGTCATCTGGAGGGGGTTCAGTGTACAGCCGCTGCTCCTCATAGAGAGGAGCCAGTTGAGGTGGCTTGGGAGTCGCCTCCCTGGTGAGGTGTTCAGGGCATGTCCCAGCAGGAAGAGACCCAGAGGAAGACCCGGGAGACACTGAAGGGAATATGTCTCTCGGCTGGCCTGGGAACGCCTTGGGATTCCTCCCGAGGAGCTGGCCCAAGTAGAGGGAAGTCTGGGTCTCTATGCTTAAGCTGCTGCCCCCGCAACCCGACCATGGATAAAGCGGAGGATAATGGATGAATTCTGGCTTATATTTTCCAACCAAATTTGGAAAAACTGTCCTGAGCAGTGTTACCACTGAGAAGTCGAGCACCACTTGCAGGTCGGTCACTGAATTACCGTTTAAATATGACTTAGTTGCCTTGGGATCTTTAAATGAAAGCAGACAAACATTGTTTCTGTTAAACTGTCAAAGAATTTATTAATCTCATATAAATACAGAACATTTCACTCTAAGGGGATCAGTTTGGAGCGGACAAACAGTAACTCCTGGTAGATGTTCTTTATTTAACTTTATTCCGTTAGAAGTAGCTCTGCAGTGGCTCTCCCAGGATGTTCTCCATCTCCTGGATGACCTTCTGGACTTGCTGTTCCACTTCTTCAGACTCATCTGCAAATCAAACAAACACTTCATTAATCACCACATCAGCAGAAACGTACGTGGAGGAGGCTTCAGCTGAAATCAATCTGGTTCTGAACGGATTTCAAAATAGTCACTTCTTTATTCCAGTAAAGTATACCAAACAGGGAACTAGTTGAGACTGATCAGGATATTCAAATTGTCAAAAATGTGTATCTTTATTTTTTTGTTATTTGAGTCCTCACCCTCCATGAGTTCTGCTAGGAACGGGATGGTCTCGGGAAGGAGAACCATGTAGTTCTCTTTCAGTTTGGACGCCAACTCCATCAGCATGAGGAGGGAGGAAAACCGCACCTGGAGAGGAAGAGGATCAGATATTCAGACTCAGGATCAACAGCCTGCAAGGCAGTGTCAGGGCACAGCCAGCCCCAACGCGGAACCTCTCAGGTGTGTCCAGGTGAGCTCACCTT
Organism: Apricaphanius iberus; assembly: GCA_028564705.1. Classification (NCBI taxonomy): domain Eukaryota; kingdom Metazoa; phylum Chordata; class Actinopteri; order Cyprinodontiformes; family Aphaniidae; genus Apricaphanius; species Apricaphanius iberus. The sequence continues at coordinate 5,069,603 of JAPXFQ010001878.1, read as the reverse complement.
GGAGTCGCTGTGTCTCGTCTTCAGCAGGATCTGATAGTTGAGAGTTTTCCACTGAGAGTCGTCGGCCAGCGCCACGGAGAACTGACCCACGCAGGGAACCAGGTGCTGGACGACCCGGTCCTGGTACACCTGCGGCCCACCAAGGCAGTTCTCCAGCTGCACAGAGAGACACAGACACACAGCTTCAGCTAGGGTTCTTTCAGGTAGTGGTGCACCGATCCTACTTTTTCAGTCCCGATGCCTGGGCTTTGTGTATCTGTCAATCCCTGATACCAATCTGATACTATTGCTGAATTTATCAGCTTTATACCTTATACCCTTCCTGAAGAGACTAAGGCTACGTTCACACTCCAGGTCTTAAAGCTCAATTCCGATTTTTTGATCAAGTCCGATTTTTTTGTATGGTCGTTTACACTACGGATAAAATGCGACAGCAAACGCGTCCCAGTGTGGACGTTTCTGGGCTCCGAAGCGCCCCACATGCGCAGAAGAAGATGAGATGTCACCATAGTACGTCACACACAACGCGCTCTGTTTACGGAAGTGAAAATGGCGGCTACAGATGTAAGTGCTTTTTTCAGCAGTCTATCAATTCTTGCATAGTTGGAACCGAGGGAATTTTGACAAATTAATTGGAGAAAGAATGACCACAAGATAAAGGAGAGCTCGTGTTTTAACAATGGCCTTGTTTGGAGCAGTAGCTTGTTCGTTTTTTTTTCCCGGCGCTGATTATTGACGCGTAAAAGACGGATTTAAAGCGACATGGCCGTTCAGGCCTCAGCAGCTTTCAAAAACCATCAGATATGTATCGGATTCAGTGACACATACTGAAGTGACCTGGGTCGGATTTGAAAAAAAATCTGATTTGTGCCGTTCAGACCACCAGAAAAAGATCAGATATGTGTCGCATGGGGGCAAAAAAGTCGTATTTGATGCGCTTTCATCTGCAGTGTGAACATCGTCTAAAAGCAACAGACTTTACTAACTAAACATAAGTAAGACAAAATAACAGAGGTAAAATATAAAGTAACCTTAAAACTCAAATTTGAAGTGAAAAATGAACCATTTTTTGTGAATTTATTGCAGATTTACAACATTTTAAGTATCGGTACATGGCATCGGTTAACTTTAACCGATACATGTACAAATTAGACGGTACCGGGGCTGATACCTGATACCAAGATTGGTACATCCCTACTTTCAGGTTCTGATTAACAAATTCATAGTTTCTCTGATGGGGCGCCTCACCTGGTCCACCAAAGGGCCCAGCAGAGCGTCGGCTCGCTCTCGGCTCAGGAACCTCTGAGTGTCGTACAGGAAGATCTTCTGGAGGACGTCGAGAACCAACTCCAGCAGCAGGCAGTTCTTCTCCTCCGAACGATCCGAGTCAAAGATGAGCTCATCTGGAGCAGACAGGAGGCCAAAAAAATCATTCAACATTTATCGTTAAACAATGTTGCATAAACTCAAAGTTGGAGTTTATAGATGGTAAAACCCGCCATAAAAGAAATGACATGTTCAATAAAAAAAAATTTAAAAAAAAGGTGAGTTATACATAATACTACAAGTTAGAATAAATATTAACATAAATATTAATGATTCATTTTATTATTGTATTACTGAAAGAGAACAGAAAACTACTAATTTCATTTGGAACAGTATGAAAACGAACATTTTAGCCAAAACAGCTAAAAATGACATGCAAATGAGAAAAAAATATATAAAAAGGTCTGAAAGGAATAGAAAAGTAAAAATCCCAAAATGATCTAAAATGTGTTAAAATCCACAGAGAAATATAACAATATATTGTGATTATACAATTATGATTTATAAAGTTTAGAGTTAATATTTTAAAGACTTTTATTAATTACAAGAGACAGTTGACCTCATAGGGAAAAATAAAAAACATGAAATCTTAAGTGATGAATATATTTGAATATTATGCAGCAGAGCAGGGCGAGTGTGGAACCTGTGTTGGAGCTGTTGGTCTGTCTCAGCACGTCTGCCAGAGGCTTCACCAGGTTTCCCGCAAACAGGACAAAGAGTCCTTTGAGCCGCTCGGCGATGCGGTCACAGAGACGGTAAAACGTCAGGAGGCGGTCCTTGCTGACCGATTTTGTCCAATCAAAGAGCTGCAGCAGACAAAAACGTTTTCAGTTGTAGAACCTTCTTTTAGAACCTCCCAATTACCACTAATGTTACCTTAAAGAACAGCGGCCTAAAGGTGACTTCTGACAGCTTCATCACCATGGCGATCAGACAGTCAATGACTCCGCCCTCGACCTGCCACGCCGTCTCCAGATTGCCCTGAAAGGAGAAGAAGGGTAAGCTCCAAACGGAGTGGATCAGAACCACACTGACCAGAGGTCTCCGCTCACCTGGGAGTGCTCGGCCCGGAAGTCCAGCGACGTCAGGAAGAATGAGGTGAGCTCCGACTGATGGACGTTGAGCTGATCCCTTTCCATGTGACCGATGTGTTCCTTTAAGATGCTCATGAGCGCCTCCAGCTGGTCCTGTAAGGGAAACGAGCAGAGCGTCAGCAGAGATCGTTTTTATTCGACAGCAGGAATATTTTCCAGCTTCCTCACTGAATAAGATTCAGATACTCTGCATGTTTAATATCTACTCTCCGGCTACCTGCAAGCTATTGATCTCAGTTGGGGGGGAAAAAATATGTAATGGTCCCCATTTGGATTCTGGGACTTCCGTTTACCTTCCTATCCTCCACCATGGAGCTGTAACACCTGGACAGAGTGGGCAGGAGGACCCTGGGGGGCAGCTTGGTGGCCAGCGTGCTCCTCAGGGAGGAGAGGCGGAGGCGGAGCTGGGCAGATGGCGACGATGAGGAAGAGGCTGGAGAGGAGGAGGAGGTCTCTGTGAGGCGACTCAAGCGGCACACCTGCGGAAACGGGAAGCGGCAAGGTGAGCCCGCTGGACCGTGTTGCTCCCATCGGGGCCGTAGCTCTGGAGAACTACCTGAAACGCGGTGTCCTGCAGGTACGGGCTGATGAAGTGCGGCAGTGTCTCGGTGACGCGCTGCAGGGCCGTGACGGCGCTGAGCAAGTAGATCTCGTTGGTTAGCAGCTCCTTCCTGTCGCTGAGCGCCTGCAGGACTGCTGGCATCAACCTGCAGGACAAACGTTGCACAGGTCAGCAGCAGGTGGGGGAAAAAGGCAACTAAGGAATTACAATTAACTGTATAAACATATCAGATAAAAAGTAAAAAAAAAAAAGGACAAAAAAGTTGGAACAAAAGGACTCAGTTACCTGGGCAACAGAGGGATGGCGAGTGCCTTCAGCACACCGACCACTTCGGCGATACAGAGCAGAGCGCTGCCAGTCACGTTCTTCTCCTCCTTCGTCGCCGCCACGATGTCCACCGCCAGCAGCAGGACGGGGATGAACACGTCCTGGTGGGCGGAGCCAAAGCTGCGACAAAGCAACTTCAGACTGTAGAGCGCCGTCTGCCGGTTGATGGCCTGCTCCGCCTCGTCGGACGCCTTTCCGGGACTCTTCCCGACGATGCTCAGCAGGTCAGAGGTCAGTTGTAAGAGCGCCGCCACCTGAAACGACAAAAAAAAGGAAACGCTGCCCTCAAAACAGCGCCTTCAGCACTAAAAATGCATGTAAACACGCATAGCCATCTGTTTTGTTGTTTCTCTACACCTATGTGTGCTCAAAATCGCCAAAAGACCAGATTAGATCAACTGGCCGTTCAATATAAAGCATGCAGTTCCCAACTGTTGCATTGACTGCTGATTACAGAGACTTTAGAGCGCGGCTCCGATGAAAACGATCCTTGGCTGTTGTTGAGCTGACCAATCACAGGCATACGCTCTCCATTGACAGAGACGGATATTTGGAAAATTGAGCTCTACCCCACCCTTCCTTGCGTAGGTGACAGAGAGGCCTTGCGTCGACGCACAATAGGGCTGCGTCAATGGGTTTTGACGTACAAGGAGAGGTATAAACTAGGCTAAAGGTGCACCGTTAAATGCTACACAAAAAAATTCGGCTAAAACTAAAAATGTCCGTCTGAGGACTTCTGTTGCTACCAAAAAACGTGGCTACAAATGGTGCATAGTACATCCATAGTACATCCCAGACATGTTGGAGTGAGTTTATTGCGGACAATTTTCCAAATCAGAAAGCCAACTTCAGTCGACGTCCAAGCACTCCCCCACTGAACTCAAGATGTCCAAACAGTCCTATATGCAGTTTAAGCACCATAATGTTCCTTAACAATTGCCACAGTAACTGTTTTATTGAAGCTTATGGTTGTTAATACACCAGCAATTGTTCAGTTTTACTGGACTAACTGTAACTCTTTTGTACATTTAAAGGGAAATACGTGAAATTTGTCTGTTGCCATGTTACCAAGAGTTAGATAAGTGAGAGAAAAAGAAAACATTTTGTGACCAGTTATTCCCCTGATCTGGAAGCCATCGGTTGGCTCAAACCAATGAAAGTGGTTACACTGGTTTATGCTAAGCTAAAGCTAACAGACTGCTGCCAGATCAGGAGAATGGGCCAATTTTTTTTACCTTTTCTGGCGTAAAGCTACATTTTCCTGCATTAAGGTAACTTCCTCTTACCTTCTCTGTATTCCTTTTAGAAGATTCATTTTCAGATTTTATTGAGAAGTCCATTAATCAGGGCCTGGTATGAGTTTTAGCTCAGTTTTAAGCTAGCGTGGGTTTCTATGGCAACAGCAGGAAATGTTCCCAGGTTTGTACCTGCTGCTCGTCCCACTGCGGGCGCTGATGCAGCTTGTTGTTGAGGAGCTCCATGGCCTTCCTCCGCACCGATGGCAGCTCGTTTCCCATTAGCCCCTTCATCACAGTGATGAAGGTGTCCGTTGGCAGCAAGGCGTTCACCTGGAGAGGAATCGGAGCGTTAAAGGGAGGGGGGCTTTACGTCAGCTGATGAGATGTGTAGCGGCATCGAGAGACCGACCCTGTCCAGGACTTCGTAGGCCTTGTTGAGCAGAACTCTCCAGAACTTGGCGGTGGGTTTGTCAGCGTTCTCCTCCACGCAGCGAGCCACCGAGTGAATGTAGCGGAGGATCTCCTCCAGCATCCTGCCGCACACAGACACACACATACGCACTCTGAGTTAGGGCTAGGCGATTCATTGACTTTTACTCTAGCTTACGAGCTGGGTTTTTTACAATCATGAAAAGAAAATAATCGGAATTTTTGGGTCCATTTAATTTTTTTCCACTTGTGCCGTTTTGTGTGTGGCAAAGCAAAGCAAAGCGTAGTCTGCGACGCTCTCTGTCACACTGTCCTGACTCCTCCAATAGCCCCATGTTTTCTCGAGGCTAAACTGTGTTTTAGCAAACAGGGTAATAATGGGCTGAAGAAATGCAACCTTTGCTAGAAAAGAAAGGATAAATAGCTTCTGTGGTGTGGAAACCCCGAGTTCGAGGAATCAGATGTAGATCAACAAACAATTGTATGTAAATTTTGCCAAATAATATTACCCTGAATTTATCTGTAAGTTCAATAATTGATATATACTACCTATTTGTAATATTGCACTTTTAACAGGTCCTAACTGAATGCCTTAAAATTAGCTGCATATCTCTTTAAGAGCCTTGGACACTCCCCCTTTCAACACGCTGTCTTCAACGAGCTACTTCTCAAGCCCAGCATGTGAACCGCGGCTGTAGGTGGGCTCTGGTGGTCTCTGAGCTGATCACATTATGTGTTGTGGAGAGACGGGGGCGTTAATCAAATTGTAGGGGCATCGCTGGGAGGTGAGGGCGTACCTAGGAGGAGTCAGGCGTTCAGAGCTCTACATGATGGCTGCAAGAGTTTTAAAAGATTACTCAAATATGCATAAACGTAACCTAAGAAAGACTTTAGGCATGATTTTAATGAGCAAATGACATAAGAATGTGATGAAAAGCTGTAAAAGGTGAATTTTACATGCCAACCCTCCTTTAAAGCAAAACTGCTACAGATAGGGATGTAACGATAAACATTTTTTTCAAATCAATATGATACCAATACTTGGATTTGAGTACTTTGCAGTACAGAGTATAAATACCGATACTTGTACCAAAAATTGAAAAAAGGTATTTACAATATCATTGTATTTACAATAAATTGTTACACTTATAAGTGTCAAAATCTTGATTAAATAAAGCAAATTAGCAATAGATGGTGGCTGCCATCTAGTAATTCTTTAGTTACTGCAGAGCAACAACTCAGACAAACGAGCTAATGTGCAGCAAACAGCGATCCTCTTTTTTACAACGAGAATGTCAACTTAACTCTCTTCGAACTCAACATTTCCTCAATGGTGATTTGAGATTAGAAGGTGCGGCTTTAGCTCCGGTAACGCTGCTCCTTTCTAGCCATGGTTTAACTGTAGCTTAGCTAATAGCTACTTGCTAGCGTCAGCTATTATGCTCTGTAGGTGTGCTGTGTTCACAGGGATGTTATTAGGATAAAGCAGTTAATATTACCAGGTGATGTGAGCTGTATGAAAGCTAGTGAGTCACTTGTTGGGGAAAAAAGTGTGGTTCCTTGAGACGAGGAAATCTGAGTAAATAGACGGTTCCCTGTTAACTTTTGCTACGGTGTCTGAGTGGAATGCTAGTGACACTACAGTTTGCAAACATGGGAGGAGGTGATTGCGATCGTCTTTTAGATTTCGATGTGCTAGGTTGTGACGTAATTTCGATCGATTTCGAGAATAGATTGTGACACCCTTATTGTTAAATGACTGAGATTTCAATATCAGTTAATAAAATCATGCTTGTTATTTTCAGAGTGTGTTCCAACTCGTGTTCATGCTGGTGTTCTGAAACGTACTGACCTCTGCTGCAGCTGCTGCAGAGACGCTCCACTGCCGTCGCCTTCCTCTGAGACCTGAAACGGAGGAGAGGTTTTAGAAACAGACGGTGCAACTCTCCATCTTCCAGCTCCAGTGGATTCTTCCTTCCCACCTGCTGGATGAAGCGGCTGGAGCTGAGCAGCTGAGCCATGAAGGACACGCAGAGGAACTTAAAGTGTCGCAGTTCTTTGCTGCTGTGAGCCTCTAGACTGAAGATCAGGTCCTCCATCTTTTCCTCCTGGCCTTCCTCAGTCTTCTTGGCGGTGCGCCGGCCTGCCGGCCGCTTCGCTTCGGCTGCAACGGAACGAACTCTGGAGTTATTGGTCGGAAAGGACGAGGACAGGAGCTGATTTGCAACTCCCGGATCTCACCTTCATCTGTGTCGTCTGGCAGCTGGAGCAAAAAGTTCAGGATGCTGATGAGCGAGCGGAACTGCTGGGTCAGATCAAACTGACAGCACAGAGAGATCCAGAAGTCCATTTCCCGCTCCATAGCTGCATCCTGCGCGGGGGAAAACGCACGTGTCAGATATCAAACGGAATCCGACCTCAAGGCAGAGACGGACGGCGCCCCCTCCTCACCTTCTCGCCGGCGCCGCTGCTCCGTGTAGCGTGCAGCTTCAGCAGCAGCAGCAGCAGGATCCACAGGAAGTGGTCGGGGCCCAGTGCGTTCACCAGCTGGCTCAGGACGGGCAGCCGCCGGTGCTCGGGAACGTGAGGCAGCGCGTCGGCAAACACGTGCATGATCTTCGTCACCACGGCGACCATAACGGGGGACGAGGAGCCGTCAGAGAGGCGGTGGGCCTGCAAGGGGGGGAGGAGGAGGAGACTCTTGAGGTTCTTGACAGCAGGTGGCGCCGGTATCACCTGCAGCAGCTGAAGCTCACCTGGACCAACGCCGGGACGACAGTCTGCATCGTCTTCTCGATGACCCGGAAGCTGTAGGCGTCGTCCAGCCGCAGCACGTTGGCTCCCATGAAGGTAAAGATGGGCATGATGTTGTGGAGGACTTTCTCCTGCAATGGAGGGGGAGGGGGGGGAGACACAGGAGCTCACTTAGCCGCTCATTTAAAACAGGTTTGCGTGTGCCTGAGGAGGCGGAGCTCACAGGGAAGATGGCGGCGGTGGCGGCCAGTAGCAGCAGAGCATGGTGGTGAGTCTGCGGCACGTCAGACGACCTGATGACCTGAACCACGAGCTCCACGCTGAACTTTTCTTCGTCCAGGACTTCTGCGGAGAGCGCACACAGGAAATTTACTTCATTTGCGTTTTACGACCAAAGATGGGAACAACGTGGGACAGTTGAGCTCACGCCACTCAGACCTACGACCTCTGCCCCCTTAGCGGTCTGCGCCCCCACCCCACCTGCAGTCAGAGGGCCGCCGTCGGGCGACAGCTTGTTGCAGACGTTCAGCAGACAGCTGAGCAGCAGCTGCTTGGTGTACTCCATGTTTCCCTGATCACTGGAACACGGCTCCAGACTCCTGATGGGACAGACAACCAACCAATGAATAAACAGAAAAAAAAAGCAGAGCCTGTAGAACGGGGTTGGTCATCCAACTCTCTGCATCTTATCAATTGGGTTGGTTTTATACTCGATTTCTTTAGTCATGACACAGAACCGTCTAGTGTTGAATTCGAGGTAATTTTGGTTTCATTGAGGGTCTTGACCAGTCAGACTCAACAAACTCCAACAAGAATGTGGACGAAAGTGAACTGAAATGATGTGCTTCCGGGTGACGACACAAAATAAACTCCACTATTTGAGCATGTATGTGACTATTCATTCCAATACTTATTAAAACTGTAACTGCTAAAATAACAACAAACAACAAACAGACCTAGCGCCACCTATTGAAACAACAACACAGATGAAATAAAACAGTTCAGGAAGTAGCATTGCTCCCTGCAACAAAAAAAACTATAAATACGGTGGTCCCTCGCTATAACGTGGTTCCCCCCTTAGCTGCCTTGCAGATTTTTTTTACGGTACAATTTTACATGTTTTCACAGCGTACTGTGTGTTCTGCGTCTTGATTGACTGTAGGCAGTTGTTAATCTCCTCCGTGTCGTTTCTCCGGCACTCGCCGAATTTAGCATGTCTTTTTATAAGAATTTTGTCGTCCACAAACAACCACCCATAACTTTGTTTCTCACTCAGACAGAGACACTTGCACTAAGACCTTCAGTGGAAAAGAGACGGAGACACCGCAGCATTTTAATACTTTTTTTTTTTTTTTTTTTTACATCTACGACGGTTTGAACTTTAAGAGTATTTAAACTAGGGGTGGGCAATATGCTAAGACCGTATTAGGATCTACATGTGTGACAGTCTGTCATTTTTTGAGACATCGTTTTATCACATTTCCCAGCTCTGCTTTTGGTTAGGGTTTCCCAACAAACTTTGGGGTGGACTATCCCTTTAAAAAAATAATGTAAAGCTGCAGTTTAAATTTAAGCTTTCACTTCAAAGAAGGCTGTTTTTCCATCCCATCATAACTCATCCAGCTTTGTTGCTAGTTTGTGTAATCCTCTTTATTAATGCAAGATTTACTTTATTGATGAGTAAAAAAAACGAAATAGTTGCACCATTCGTAGATGGACTGTAATCTAATTTCTGTGTCTCTGCACTATTGTCCTAGTGTGTTAAAAGGGACAGTCAATGATCTTAACTTTGACGATGAAGCCAGTCTAACTTAGATCCAGATTACAGAGTTGAAACCGAAGCCATGACTCAGCAGAGTGCGATACCATCAGCACTTTGAACATTTTCCACCGGTACACTGTGAGTAACGGAACGGAAAGCCGCTGTTTGGTACCTGGAGAGCAGAGAGAAGAGAGCCGGCACTAACACCTGGGCTCTCTTCAGCTTCTTCTTGTGCTGCAGCAGCTCCAGGATCAGTGTGACTCTCTGCCACGACACAGCACCCCCCTCTGGACATACGCTGTCACTCTCCTGAGGTTTCCTGAGCAGACAAATAATAATAGTTATAAAAAAAATAACCAAAGCAGCTCGGAACTTTGGAAATGGACAGAGTTTCAAACACACAGCTCTGTGGTGCACCGAATGAGTTAAATACTAAGATGGATGTATTACTCCTGATCTAAAGTCTCCATGATAAACTTGATCGGACAGATGAGAACAAACTGAAACCCAGCAGATCTGAAGAAGAGAATTATTCCAAAGGAAGAGAAACAATGATTACCTTTGAGTCATTCTGCTCCTGCGGGTTTGCTGAACGGTGACGCTGACCTTTGGTTTGTCTGGAGGAGCGAGCTCGTTGGCGACCAGCTGGGCGTCAACGGCGATCTGTTAAAAACACGTTTAAAGTCTCAGCAGTGGCTAACAGAATAATGTTTTATTGCCAAACGTCTGCTCAAACAGGGTTCTCTTGATTTTCCTCACCGCTTTGAAGACATTGCTGACGGCGTTGGCCACCGACAGCCCGCCGCCCTCCACCAGCAGGTCGAACATCACCGACAGGAGCTTCTGCTGCACCTTCTCGTCCCCGAGACCCGAGAAGAACGGCTTGGTGATCTGTAGACATGATGGACGGAAAAAGGTCAGGAAGCCTGAGCCTAAAACGTTATAGACGTGGTTTCTTCAATCAAGGTTTTTATGTTAAAACAATTTTAAATATCAGCAGGATTCTGGACCCGACCTGCTCTAGAGCGAAGATCTGGCAGCTGGACACCCTCAGAGCTCTGATGAACAGATCCGTGCAGTTCTGGTCCTCGGCCAGTAGGGGAGCCGACGCCTCATTGAACTTGCCCAGGACGAGCTGCAGCAGCCGGGATTCGGACTGCAGCAGCGACGGAGTATCGGGTCCAGTCTGCTCCAGGAGTCGCTCCAGAACGGGAAGCAGAGCAGAGAGGACGGACTGGAAGGAGACGACAGGGAACAACGGAAGAGAAAAAAAAATAAACCTCATCATTTGGACTCAAACCAGCAGTTTAGTTTGCTCTTGTATAATGAAATCAGACAACAGCATCAAACCAAGGACAGGAAGCTTTCTCAAATAGTCACCTTTCCGTTGACAAGGCTCAGGGCCCCCAGCAGGGCGACGCCAGTGTACGACGGGCAGCAGGGGTTCAGAATGCTCTGCAGCAGCTGCTGTAGCGCCACCTGCTGCTTTTCCTGCTGCGACTTGGGCTTCCCAGATGAAGACTCGTCATGAAGAACGCCGAGAACCTGCAGACAACAAAACAATACTAATGTCTGCACTGACTCTCCTCCCAAACTGAGATCTTCCTTTCAATTTATTTAAAATGTTAAACACTTCTGCAACGTATTTCTCTTCGTAGTTACGGTATATTCAAATCAAAAGTTGTTTTATTCACGAGAGGCAGAGTCATCCACATGCTGTGGATGTTTAGAGATTGAAGAGCTCACCGTGCTCAGATATGAGGCGTCGGTGATGATCTCCTCTGAGGTCCTCTGCAGCCTCTCTATGATAGGGCGGAAGGGCGAGCTGCTGGCTCCTGATAGGCTCTGCAGGGCGCCGATGGCGGCCCTCCGGACCTCCCGAACCGGAGAGCTGAGACAGCACAGCAAGGACGGGACAACTGAGACGGGGAGACACAAAGAGAGGGGCGGGTTGTCGCAGGAGAAACTCAGGAACATGCAGAAGCACCGATCTTCCCAGAGGCGTCAGGCAGCTGCTCACCTGGGGAGTCTGCAGCTGCCAGCTCGTTCAGGGTGGCGGCAGGCTGGGCGTCCATCAGAGCTCGGCCCATGTACAGCGCTCTGGTCTGCAGGACTGCTCCCACCTTCACATCCAGCTGGTCTCCTTGGTTACCGCTGTATCCCCAGAGGAGACACAGGAACCTAAAGAGCATCATGGGCTCTTGCAGATGGACCTGGTGGAGTTGTTTTTCATTTATTTCTATCAATAAGCGTAAAAACTTCTCTTTTTTTTCCTCCAGGATTGAATGCTTTGGTCTTACCTGGACGAGCAGCTTCATCAGCTCCCTGCAGCTGCCGGCAACCGGACCCTCTGCGGCGCCGCAGGCCATGATGCTAAAGAGGCGGCAGATCAGGCCCAGGTAGCAGCAGGCGTTGGCGTCCATCTTCTCCGGGTTCCACCACGCCTCGCCTGAAACGCAGAAGGACGACTCAGCGCGCCGGAATCCCATCGAACCGTCACAAAGCGGGGGGTCTTTACCTTTAAACGAGGCGTCGTGGCACCTGAGCGAGGAGACGAAGTCCCGGAGCAGAGCCATCAGAACCGAGCCGAACTCTCGATCCAGACGCTCCCCTGGCTGCCGCTCTAATCTCTTCAGGTAGAGCGCCAGAGCCTCGGAGAAGGACGCCGGCACCGAGGCGGGACCCTCGGCTTCCTGTGGAGTCACAGAAGAACAAGCTGCAGCCCACGTATCCCACAATACACCCCTGCTTCCCGATGGGGTGTCTGCACGTACGCTCGCGTCGTTGTCGTCTCTCCGGATTACGTCCAGCAGGGGGCGCTCCAGCAGCGCGTAGACCCTCTGAGCGGTGATCAGGTGCTGCGTCTCGCTCAGCTCGCCCAGGCTGAGCAGCAGGGCCCGGGTCAGAACCAGGAAGGACGGCGTCCCCGCTAGGCCCGCGCTCCACCGCTGCTCCACCAGCACCGCCAGCTTCTCCAGCTGCTCCACAAACAACGCAACCAATCCCGGGTCAGAAAAACGGGATTTAAAAGAATTACCAAAGGGGGTCAGAGTGCACAGGAACTCACAGCGTCGCGTTTGGAGAAGTGCTCCATGCTGGTCAGGTTCTTGGTCAGCGTGGAGACCAGACGCTGGTTGGCCAAGGCCACGAAGTCAGGTTGAGAGCTCTTCTTCATCACATTCTGCAGCTCTGTGAGGAGATGACAAACAAGACGTTCAAGATTCTTGATGCTTTAATGGTAAAAAAGCCGCAGGAAGTTGTTGGGCGATGACCTTGAGCCCAGCTCAGAGTGAGCGGGTGCTGGCTAAAGATGGCGGATCGGGCGATGGAGCCGGGGATTCCGACGTCGGCCGAGGTGATCACCAGGAAGGGCAGCAGCTTCCAGCCAGTTTTCTGCATGAACTCGGCATCTCCCTTTCCCAGCCGGGGGTCGGACAGCAAACGCACCGCCTCCATTAGCACGGGCTCCCTGAACGAGGCAACAAAGCACTACGAGGTTACGGTCGGTGAGGCAAACAGATGGGTTCTGTGATCGTGTTTAGTTCACTGACCACTGCTGAGCTGACAGATGAGCCCGGTGCAGCAGGGACAGCAGCCATGACACCACATCCTCTGGGTCCAGAACGTCCAGCAGCGCCTGCAAGAATGACAACGGTGAGCAGGGGGTCTGAGCAGGGGTGGAACAAACTGGAAGTTATCCCACTGACCTCCAGGACCCGGAGAGCGGCGGAGACGACTTCGGGAATGTCGTCGTTGAGGCGCTCAGCGACGGCATCTTTGAGGAACGTTTGGTCTAAACTCTGCTGCTGATAAAAATTTTTTTTAAATATATTTTAAAAAGTGAGGCAGATCCGGAAGCTGAACTAGAGGTGGGAATTCCATGAGCTGGAATTCTCATCAGGATTCCAGCCGTACCTGCTCCGAGGTTACGACGCTCAGCAGATGATCCACGGCCGCCGCTCGGACCGAAGGCTGCGGGTGTTTCAGGCTGAGGAGCAGCGACGTGTCAGAGTCGTCTAAGATCTGACAGGAACGCAGAGATCGTCAGACAGGAAGTCAGAACCTCCCTACGTTCATTGATTCCCCGCAAAAACAGAAACCTTTGGGTTTTACCTGGAATTTCCCACTACTCATGGACAGAGACAGGAACTGGTGGAAGAGACGCTTCTGCTGCGAGTCACTGCTGTCGGTCACATGAGCGGCGAGGACGGCATCCAGAGCTCGGCAGTACCTGGACTCGAACAATCGAACAAGAGGCAGCAGGCGCCGGTCGGTGGCCGCCACGTCGTCGGCAGAGAGCTCCGTTTGACTAAGATACTCCTCCAGGAGCAGCCTGCAGCAGGAGCAAAAATAAAAATGGGTCTGAGGGTTAAGAGCCTGACTGATGAGGTCCCCCTCTGGTTCTGGATCCTCTAGCTAAAAGTCTACCACTAACAGAACGTATAAAGAAAACCCGACTTGCTGTTACATTTGTGACCTGATATAGAGAAGACAAACAACGGTGGGACTCACTGGGCCACGGTTCGGTCCAGGTCTTTGGTCAGTGGAACGGATTTCAGGATGGACTCCAGCACCGTCAGTCTCTCATTCCCTTTCTCGTCTGTAACAGAGATTAAAAGTCAAACTCTAATCCAAATTGAGGCATGGCTTCACCATGGGGGCCTATAGCGGGGCAAAAAAGTATTTAGTCAGCCTGAAACTGTGCAAGTTCCCCCATTTAAAAAGATGGGAGAGAGAAAAGATCCAGAAAAACCACATGCTTTGAAGAATTTATTTGTAAATTATAATTGAAAATGAGTATTTGGTCAATAACAAAAGTTCACCTCAAAAGTTTGTTAAATACCCTTTGTTGGGAATGACAGATCTAATATTTTCTGTAGGTCTTCAGCAGGTTTTCACACACCGTTGCTGGTAGTTTGGCCCATTCCTCCATGCAGATCTCCTCTAGAGTAGCGATGCTTTGGGGCTGTCGCTGGGCAACACAGACTTTCAGCTCCCTCCAAAGATTTTCTTTGGGGCTGAGATCTGGAGACAGGCAAGGCCATTCCAGGACTTTGAACTGCTTCTTACGAAGCCACTCGTTCGTTACACTGGCGGTGTGTTTGGGATCGATGTCGAGCTGAAAGGACCAGCCACATTTCATCTTCAACGCCCTTGCTAATTGGAAGGTTTTCACTCAAAAATGTCACGATACATGGCCCCATTCATTCATTCTTTCCTTTTATACGGATCAGTTGCCCTGGTTCCTTTAGAGAAAAACAGGCCCAAAGCGTGATATTTCTACCCCAACCTTTCACAGTAGGTATTGAGTTCTTTGGATGCAACCCTGCATCCTTTCTTCTCCAACGTTTGACCAAAACGTTTCATCTGACCATATGACAGTCTTCAAGTCCTTTTCTAGATCATTTAAATGCTCTCCAGCAAACTACAGACGGGCCTGGACACGTACTGGCTTAAGCAGGGCGACACGTCTGGCGCTGCAGGATTTGAGTCCCTGGCAGCGTAGTGTGTTACTGATGGTAGCCTTTGTTACTTTAGTCCCAGCTCTCTGTAGGTCATCCGCTAGGTCCCCTCCATGCGAGTCTGTGATTTTTGCTGAACGTTCTTGTGATCTTTTTTTTTTACCCCAGGGGATGAGAGCTTCCATTTTCTAGTAATTGCTCCAGCAGTTGATTTCTTCACACCAAGCTGCTTACTTATTGCAGATTTAACCCTCCCAGCCTAGTGCAGGTCTACAATTTCTGGTATTCTTTGACATTTCTTCGGTCTTTACAATAGTGAACTTTGGAGTGTGACTGTTTGAAGTTGTGGACAAGTGTCTTTTATACTGATAACGAATTTAAACAGGTGTCATTAATACAGGTAATGAGTGGAGGACAGATGAGCCTCTTACAGAAGAAGTTGCAGGTCCATGAGAGCCAAGAATCTTGCTTGTTCTGTGACCAAATACTTACTTTTCACCATAATTTGCAAATAAATTATTTAAAAAAAATCAGACCATGTGATTTTCTGGGTTTTTCTCCTCTAATTTTATCACTTATAGTTGAGTTATACCAATGATGAAACTTACAGGCCTCTCATATTTTTACGTTGGAGAACTTGCACAGTTTCTGGGTCACTAAATACTTTTTTGCCCCACTGCAAATTTTCCGAGTCTCACCTGAGCTGCAGTGGAAAACGGCGCGGACCAGGTGAGGCAGCAGGTACCGCAGCAGAGGACTGACGTCGTGACCCGCCGCCATGGCCTGCAGCGTGGGGACCAGCGCCGGCATCAAGCACAGACTGCCGAGGGCTCTGGACGCAAAGTAACGCGTGGTTAAGAGGAGACAACACCCGCACCGAACCCACCCTCGACAACAGAACCGCACCGCTGGGCTACCTGGGACCGGCCGACCCCTCCTTCTGGTTCTGCAGCAGCACGATGAGGCAGCCCAGGCCCTCTTTGGCCAGAACGGGCTCTCTGAGCAAAGACTTGCCGATGTGCACGGCGAGGCTGTCCACCAGACCGCCCTCCATCACCACCTTCACCGCCAGCTGGCACACGATCATGTAGGTGGCGGCTTTGTAGTCCGACAGGGACGACTTGAGACCCTGAAGACGGGACAGGACGAGAAAAACAGGACCTTTTCTTTTCTCAAGAATGACATCATGGCCTTAAACTGTACGAGCGCGCCACCTAGCTAAGACATTTACTCTCATCCATGTCAATCTTATTCATTAAGAAATCTTTCAGCAGCACTTATAAACAGAATAAGGTGAATTTCTCCCAGGGTGGAGGAGAGATAATCCCCTATCTTGAAATTTTTTTTTTTGGTCCACGACAAGAGGATGGAAACGCCTGCAGCTGTGCTACCTCTCTAAAGAAGCAGCGGAATCTGAGTTTGTGTTTGGTTGTGAGTGAGGCGCTCACCATCTGGACATATGGCAGCAGTTTGGCGATGACGGAGTCAGACACCGTATCCACTGCATCCAGAGCGGGGACGATGGTGGAGGCGTAGAAAGAGAAGACGACCCGGAGCTGAGAGAAGCTCTCAGAGTGTCCCGTGTACGCCTGAGGGGGACAATAAGAGTTCAGTTCTAACTCTACCTCAAAAGACAACGCTCGGCTCTCTGCGAGGTTACAGAGAGGTTACCTGGATCGAGCGCGTCACCATGGTGCAGATGAAGTCCATGAAGCTCAGGTCTGAGTAGCAGTGTGTGATCAGGGTCCCCCTGGAGAGCGGCACACCTGGTTTCTGCAGCAGCAGGGAAGCGTTTAGGAGACGGCTTACCGAGCAGAACCGGTACCAGAGGCACGTGGGATGATTCTACCCTTACCTGTAAACAGCGGAGCCAGTTCCAACGGTTGGTGGCTTCTTTCAGCTTCAGCAGCTGCACGACTCGGACGAACAGGTTGGTGTCGTGGTAGGGCAGCGCGCAGGCCAGCAGGCTGTCGGGGTTATACAGCTGGATGTGGAAGCTGAACCGAGAACAGAGCGATTTTGAGTTCAGGAGAGCTCAAACCCGGCTCAACAGCAAGGCACTACACTACGCACACACCAAAACTCTGATTCACTCCTTCTGCATTTCACTGTTCAGAACCTTCATAATCTTGCAGTCATGTTAATTCACATTTAACTGAGTGACAACAAAGTGAGAGACCGTTTTGCCACTATGAAAAACGGAAGTCATTCTTTGATGCCTCCATCCTCAAAGTAGACAGAAATTCGATATGCATACTGATCCAAATCACAACATTGATGGGAATGGATATTTGACTTTCTGTATTATAAGCTCTACTACTTACTGTTATTTTGTCTTTTAGTTGTTGATTCAAAGACACCTACTCTGTTCCAATGTTATTTATATATTCAAGTCTCAACTGCATAGTCATTTGACAGAAAAAATGTTTGACAAATATTCATTTGTACTTTATTGTCAGATTTTTGGTAGGATTTTGAACAAAGCTAGTTGTAACTAAACAAATATGATCACCCCTTTTCCCCTTGTTCAGTGTAGTAGACTGCAATAAATAGCTTTTTTTTAATATAACATATCTAATTTTTAATAGATATATAGCATCTGTCTTCAACATGGACGCCCCTCTAATGAACGGATTTAGGCTACTTTGTTTTATAAAAAGAAGAGAGAAAACGCAAGGAGGCAGGAAAGGACAAGAAACATATCACATAGCAGTTTTTGATAAATGTTCTTCCAATAATTAATCAATACGGAGCCCAGCAGGGGTCAGGTGCAGAAATAACTTTTAAGAGGTAAGAATCAGTGTGACCGTTGTGGGAGGTCCCGCCCGATATTGCCATGATAATGCACCCTGGCTGTTTTGGAAAAACAAGTTGCTGCTTATGAAGACTGGTAAACGCGCATGATTACAACCTGGATTGCAGTGGTTTGAATCAGAGCACCCAAAAAATGAATGTGGCAAGGTGCACCCTCATTTTGCACCTTGCCACATTCATTTTTTGGGTGCTCGGATTCAAACCGCTGCAATCCAGGTTGTAATGAGGGTAAGGCCCTCATTTTGCACCTTGCCACATTCATTTTTTGGGTTGGCATTCGGTTTGTGAATTATGGCCCATTTCTAGGCTATTTTTCCAGCCATACGGTACATTTTGCAACTGGCTTGTGTTCAAATATTGCCTTTGTTGTTCATGGACCCTCCCAGGCTCCATAGGTGGTTACAAAACTGTTACTTATAAATATGACACCTATGTTTACAGCCTTCTTTCCTGCAACAACCCGAAAGAATACATTAAGTACACTCCAAGGACTGGATTCAATCCACCGTCTCCCAAAGGAGCATTTTAGTTGCCAAATAGCCAGGGGAAAATATTATTGGACAGGATCCCCCACACTATCACACATGGTTAATGAATCTGTGTGCACCATCTAATTATCGGAAAAAAACAGTTTATGAATCCATGCGCACAGTTTAATAACCGCATGTGCATTGTTTATTAAACAGAGTATTCTTACCCCTCGAAAGTATTTCTTTACCTGACCCCTACTGGGCTCCGTAAATTGACGGCGTCTTTGCAGGATTTGCCAAAAACGTTTGTTGCCAAGCTCCTGGGGCTAAGCCCCCCTCCCCATCTCTCAATCCTAGTGACGTCCCTGATGGAAACCATTAACGATGACAGTAATTTTTGTAGTAAAATTGAAAAAGTATAACTAGTAGTTAACATGAAACCAATCTCCAAACTTCTGAACGAAGTGGAACGTACCATTAGATAGGAGTATCCATCAAAGCTATCTGTTCCCCATACACCCCCTTGTTAAGCTGAGGATTTCTTCTAAATGTTCGGATCTTGTCGGTACAGGGATCAGAACTCTCCATCTGTTAGATCAGAGCTGGTGGGAAGCAGAGATACATACCGGTGTAAAAGCCACTCGATGCACTTGTGAGCTGGCTTCAGCAGGAAGTAGGGGCAGAGCCGCGTGAGGAAGAGAGAGATTCCAGCGTCAAGCTTCTCGTTGACCTCTTTGGACTGGACACTGCGCTCCAGCGTCACGGAGGCGGGGCTAAACAGAGTGTCCTGGAACTCCAGGAAAGCCGGCTCAATTCCCAGCAGCTCCTCCAGCCCCGTGCAGCCTGGAGATGAGGGGGAGAGGCAGTTAGTGGGAGAACGGGGACGCGGTTCTGTTCAGGGTCAGGCCCGGACTCACCGAGGGCGTAGAAGCTGCTCCTGTCCATGGTGGCAGCATCTTTGGGATCAAAGAGCAGCGAGGCCACCTCTTTACGGGTCAGCAGGTTGGGATCGCTTTGAGGCAGAGCGAGCCTCTTCAGCTGGAGAGCCAACGACGTCATGGCGGCTTCCGACCTGAAGGAGACGCACACATCAGAACACCAAAACACAACGCATGCTAGGCTTCAGCTCTACACACATGTTGTAGAAGCAGTGGGTTAGATTTAAGAGGGTTGAATGAAAATGCACGCCACACATTTCAGATTAATATCTGAATAAATGTTTAAAAAAGAGAAGGATTTTCACTTCAGAATACAGATAGTTTAATATTTTCTAACCAATCCAATAGCTAAAACTAACTATATCATAAATTAAGCTTCTACTGATACTCACATTATTTAATTCAGAGAAAATAAAACGTGTGGAGACTATTTTTCAATATCTTTCAGTAGATTTTAAAAAGTGGGCGGTTATTGGGTTAGATTTATCACTAAAAGAAAAATAAAGGTGAAAAGTGTATATCATTTCATAAAGCACTTACTGTTTTGCAGTAAATAATTAAACCGGTAGCAGGGGGAGGTTATCTACGTATTTTGGAGGGTCTATTTTCACTTTAACCAGAAACGTTTTTTTGTGCAGTGGGTTTAAATGATCAAATCACTGTCTTACGAAGGTCTGATCCGTAAATAACAAATCGTGTTGTCCTGTTTAACGCGGTAGAAGTCAGTGTGAACACGAAGAGATGCTGTATGTCGCCTTACTGTAACGGTTTAAATCAGCGGCGTGGGACAGGACACACACTGAAACACAATAATATCATCAATCACAACATATTTACAGCACCTACCAAACCAACGAGGAACCTCCAAAAAAACACACGTGCAGCGGCGTATGTCCCGGAAGCGACTCTCTACATCCGGTTCACCTCACTTCAAAGTTAGAAGGAGGTATCAATACACTCTGGCAAGAAAAATGGTATAAGCGGGGAAAGGGTAGGCATTTATATAGTATTCAACAGACGGTAATAAGTAGAAAGAATAGCTCACTATCACGACAGGAGGAAACTTGGCTCACCAGGTTAAGGATAGGACACAGGTTTGAACAGTGAATTATTCATAATAGGGAAACATACTACAGGAAAATGTCCATATTGTATAGAAACAGAAACCGTAAAGCATGTACTTATGAATTGTAGGCAGTATTCTGAAGAGAGAGAAGCCCTTAAGAGGGTAACAAACGTAAATATCCCAGTAAAATTGTGGAGCAGTACGTCCGATTTAATGCCTACTACACACTTTTCCAACTTAATGAATCAACGGGCAAGAAGTAGCTACTACAAGTATGTAGTTCATACTATAGAATTCGGATGCAGGGCATGATTATTATTTTTTTTAAGTGATTACGCCTCAGTCCTGTAGAAAGCGGTAGTGCACAAAGATTGCAAGCTGCCAAATAAATTTACAAAAGAAGAAGAAGTCTGAGGTTTCACGCGCATATAATACATCTAATTTTCTCTTTACCCTCAGCAACATATTGTTTTTATTATTTATACATTATTTATATGAAGTAGAAGGCTCGTCTGCTACATATAATACGAAATGATACGCTCTGGAACATTGCTACGATAACAACTGACGTAATATGTTATTAAATATTGAATGTCATAACGATAATTTAGTCTTTTATGTGCAAATGTGTGTAGCGGTAGCATGGAATTGTGAATATGTGCACTGACCGCGTATTATTATGAATAATTTATAAAAAGTAGCAAAGAGTTTCCTGTATAATTTCAATAAGTGTGAGCTATCTCAAGGTTCATGTACGATCTCTGGGCGACCTCCGAGGAGCCGATACTTCTAGTTCTCTCTCCCGCCACAAGGGGGAGATGATAAGACTTATAAAGACAGCAGCGGCATTTTGTGGTACCGAATCGCTGATTGATCGAGTTAAACTCGCTGTCATCTCGCGTTTTCACATGGTTCCCCCTGAAAACCAGTTTTATCAGCACACTGGACCACCCCGAGTTCTGACCGCTGTTTATTTCTTTTGAACGTCTCCGGTCTCGGCCCGTGTTTAGCTAGTAGCCGCTCTGGTCCGCTTTGGTTTCGTTTTTTTCTACAGTTTGGTGACTCTGTTGGAGGTAAAGTTGGTAGTTCTGCCGATTTTTATTTTAAGAGAAATTTATGTGGTTTGTCTCTGTGCTGTTTTAATTTTCTATCTGCGCAGTTGGTCAAACAGCTAATATTTAACTGTTTGTGTTTCGCGGGGTCCCGCCCCCTTCTAAAAATGATTGGCTCCATTCTACATCAATCTTCCTCTATTTATGCTGATTGGCTGGAAGATTAAATAGTAAGTTAATTGTTTTATCGTGTTTTGTTTCTCATTTTCAACTTTTTCCCGTCAAAATTTGTTAAACAGTATGCAGACAATGTATACAAAATTGAACATAATTAACATTTACTATAACGTATACATCTTAAGTTTTTTGCCTACAAAAGAAACAAAATACAACATTTTCTCACACGGTAAATTCCTTGTATTTGTCTTTCCAAAACATTCTAGCATGTTAACAGATCCAGAAGAGGCGATGTAAAGTCTCAGGGTGGCTTCAACAAAATCCACAATTCACATTTATGTCCTTTTTTAACTTAAAAACTGTCATATAATGGTTGGCACTAAAATATTAATCAATTATTTTGAATAAAACGTATTTTACTTTATTCGTAACAAGATACTTCTTAGGAATTGTCTATATTCTTTTCCAATGAATGTCTCTGACGAAGGCATAAATATTCTTATGACCTTTTCTGTTACTTGTTTCACAGATTTTTCCTATATGCGAATCCTCAGGGTTGGGGAGAGAAACAGGAAATGTGAAAGGTTGAATACCTTTGAATAGCATTATGATGCCCATAGATATTGCATCAGGTATTGCCTCCTCTTAAACAAAACCTTCATTTCTACTTCTTACTTTCTTCATAGGCATCCTTGGCAGTAATTGATTTATAACCACATGGAGGTAAAACCCTAAATATCTTAAAATCAGAAGCAGACAAAGTATCATTGAAATCGTTTTTTTTTTGTAAGTCAAAATATGTCAAGTCGTAACATAAAAAAATTCTAAAATGGTAACATTTAGAAATGTGAATTTTATTTCATTCCTATTTGAGAAATTATTTTTAAATTGAGGTTACTTCTTTCGCTGTGAGATTGTAGGCCCTGATTTTTTTATTTTATTTTATTTTTTTAACGTTTAATTTAGAGATGTCAGATGAGACATGATTATCTTAAATCTGGATTTTATAATCAGAAAAACCTCATTAGAAAGTTTTTAAAAATCCTATTTAAATAGCTTAGCTGCATGCATCCTAAATTACACTCAGTATTGCTTTTATATAGTACTCTTTTAAAAAAAACTCTAAACATTTTTTAGAACATGGATCTACGCATAGTATTTTTGAATTAATTTTCTCACATTTTCATAACTATTCTTTCAACTAAGAGTCTATTATTAGTATTATCATAGTTTAATTTTCCTGCTTTTATTTATTAAAAAAAATAAAATATTTTACATAATTACTTTTGTAAAAAACATACTTTTTTTCTTACAAAAGTGGATCATCTATCTGCAACTCATATATTTTAGTATTTATTTATTTTTTTTTCCTACTCATTCTTCACTTTTCTGTGTTTTCTCCCTTATAGTTTCTTTTGGATTTAATGGCTTCAGTACTGAAGACAAAAAAAATGCAGATGCCTTAATTTTAGCAATCACATCCACATTTTTTTGTTTTCATTTAACTTGTCATTTTTCCCCATTACATTAGCCGTTCAGTTTTTAGCTCCTGATTGAGTGCGTCATATTTTCCCCCAGACTCTCTGTTAATCCTTTCTAAGTGGTCTGAATCAACACTTTTCGACGTTTTCTGAAGGTCTTTTAAAGTTTTATTTCTCTGGACTTTGGCAGCTTTTTCACTCGGGCTTCCACCATGGTTTTATAGAAGTCCTTCCACCTGACCTGTGTGTGTTTGTGGGCGGAGTCTAATCAGCTCAGCGACCCGTGACAGGACCAGGAAGTGTGGGCAGGGTAAAGGCAACACTGACCGGCCTCTCCACAGCGAATGCCTTATTGATTTGTGCGGTCCTGTAATGCGAGAGTTGCTGTAATGTGTATGTGCGCGCCTCTCGTGATGGGGGAGGAAGACGAAGACCTGCCGTGCTGGGGCTGGACTGACCTGTGTGTATCCTCCATTCCTGTCTGTATGTAGGTCAGAGTGGGAGCTCAGGTTACAGGGATTTGTTTTAATCAGACTGAGAACGATCAGTGCTCGTACCCAGGCTGAGTTTCTGATCAGAAGTGCTGAGGGTGTTTCTGATAATCACAAGATCAGATTCCTCAGATGACAGGCCATTGAGCCGCAGGACAAACATTCTATAAAGTCTGAGAGTCTGGTTTAAAAAGACTGAGCAGTTCGGACTGGTAAATGATCTGTAGGCAGTCGCCCAGAAGACATGGCGATAAATCAAGCCTTTCAAATCACAGAAAAGATTCCGCTTTTATAACGCACACACAGAAACACACAATAGAACAACTTAATAGTAAAAAAAATCTGGTTAATTTATAACAGAATGTCTTTAGACGATATAAAATGAAAATCTGTACATTTCTGGCAAAAATATTTTTCTCTGACCAGTTTATATAAGGTTTATGAATGATTTTTTTGTTTGTTTTTAAAGCTGATAAACGAAGTGAATCATGCATAGTCAGCGTTACAGAGCTGCTTCTTCTTTAGTCCAAGTTTTTAATTCCCTTCCGCGTCAGATCGATTTCAGCTCTCAGACCTCCGCTCTTCCCTCTTCTCCTCCTCAGCTCCAGCTACTCCTCGTCGCCGTCCGACTCTGAGCAGGAGCAGCATATCCCCTCCTCCATCCAGACAGGACCCATGTCCAGACGCAGCTTGCGGCTCGATGAAGGCCTGCTGGACCGCGGTCTTCCTCGCAGCAGCGCCTCCTCCTTCGGCGTGGGAGGAGCCGGCTGGCGGCACAGCGGGCCACGTCACTCCAAGCGGCACTCAGCTTCCTGCTCGGAGTCGCTCCTCCTTGGCTCCCCTAGGAAATCGGTCGGTCAGCTGCTCCACAACAGCAGCCTGCACAGCGCGGCCTCGGACGCCTCCCTCATCTCCTCCCTGCTGGATGAGTCGTCCATCCAGGAAAGCACGCTGGTCGAGACCTTCTGGGGTACCCCTGCTACATCTTTGACGTCTACATCATCGTGAATCTGGGCTGGGTTTAACTCTCTGCTCCTCCTCCTCAGGTTTGGACCAGGATGCAGATCCTAAAGGTAGCTTTCTGTTGTCAGAAGCAAACTCTTTCATCATTCCAAATTGTGCGGCAAACACAAATGCACCTCTGTGTTGGGATTTCTGTTGTGCTTATGCCATCATGTGTGCAGTTTTAAAAGTTGCTGCTGGCTCATCTGATCTCACCGTCTCTCTCACAGAAAGCACCATTGTAGCCAGTGAGAGCAGCACTCTGATTGGGTCAGACAGCTCCTGTGCCAAACACTCAGTCCAGCCCCTCAGCAGGGCTTGCTGTAAAGACTGCAGCTGTCCGAGCGCGCCAAAGGCAGAGATGGAAACCTCCACCGTCTACGGCAGAGACCGCAGCCGCAAGGGCAGGACAGGTGAGAGGGCGGAGCTTTAGGTTCATGTTGAGGCAGAATCGTTTCTCGTTTGAAATAATACAGGTGCTATTTAAAGTGGGGATGCAATACCACTTTTTTCAAACCGATGCGATACCAATACTTGCTGATACTGAGTACCAATGCTGATACTTCTACCACACAAAAAAATGCAATGAATTAGAAGACGGATTTTATTTTCTTCTCTGCATGTTACAACAAAAGATGGTGAATTAGATAAAAAAATACAACTGATTAAAAATGAGCACAAAACAAAAAATTCAACTGAAAATTAAACATTTTCGGTGAAATTATTGCAGAGTTTACACATGTTAAGTATTGGGGTATTGGGTCCCGGAGGTGGGATTATAGAGAAACGAGATGGTTTACTTCATGGTCCAACATTAACTGCAGAATTCAAATTAAATGTTGGGGCAAATTAATACTGTATAACACCAACAGCAACATTTTAGCATATATATGTCTATCCCAGAAGTTGAAAACTAAAATGGCATGATATAGTCTCTTTAACGACCTTAGGTCTTGATTCGGGGAAAGTAGCTTTAACTGCTTAGTAATATGAACTAGTTTAGCTTTCAGAGCTGTGCCTTCATTGTTAAAAGTGGAGATTCAAAAATATATATTCTAAATGAAACAGATGGCCAGTGCAAAGACATTAAAACAGGAGGGATGTGAGTTGTTCTGTTTAGGAGTCTTACTACATATTTGAATCTTAAATTTTTTTATTTTTTTGAATGAGAAGCTGAATCTCTTCAGCGTAAAAGTGATAGTAATTGTATAATTTAATGAAGATCTGTTCCAAAGGTGGTATATAGCAAAAAAAAAAAGTGGGCCAATAACAGAACCCTGGGGTTCC
Organism: Apricaphanius iberus; assembly: GCA_028564705.1. Taxonomy (NCBI): domain Eukaryota; kingdom Metazoa; phylum Chordata; class Actinopteri; order Cyprinodontiformes; family Aphaniidae; genus Apricaphanius; species Apricaphanius iberus. The sequence goes on along the minus strand of JAPXFQ010001878.1, from coordinate 5,043,871 downwards.
CCACATATTCGATCAGTAGAGTATGACTTAATGTTTTTTGTACAGATTCTGAATCAGCTGTTTAGGTAAAAAACTAAACTACTCCAGAGGTCCTGACCAAATTTTGAATTCTGTTAAGGAAGGAGGTATGAAAAGCTGCATTCTGCTAAATGTAGTTTATCATAAGCATGAAAGGTTTCCCCCTTCTCTCTCTCTCCCATATTTCCTGTCTATCAACTCTAGTAGTGCAACAACTGTGGGACAGTCTTATTCTTTTTGGATCAATCCAAACAGTTTGAGTTATTGTTTAAGTGGGTCATATTTTGAGAAGTAAGAAGTTGTTTCAACGATTTTTCAAGGCCCTTAAAGTGCAACCTTTACACGCCCAACATACTCATAAACACAAGTTGCTCCTTTGCCATGTAGTAAAACCAACAGCTACTGACTGATAATCATCTGTGTTTCTAGGTTTAATTTTGGAACAACATGATCAACCATAGATTTCTATAAAAATGCTAACATTTATTTGTTTTTGTAATTAAATGGTCTAAAACGTACATAAGTATGAAAAATTCAGTATATCAACTGATTGAAGATTTAATCTTCACCGATTGTGTTTTTTATGTTTTTTTATTTTTTTTATATACCATCGCTTGTCTCCCTCTGCTGATCGTTAGGTACAATGCTGATTATTGCGATGTGGTTATTATGTGTGATGTGATAAGTCTTACTGTTCATGTTTATCAGTTGTTGAAACACATGGTTATTGTAAAATACCACAAGACTTGTTATCAGTAATCTTAAAGCCATCACTAACTTAAAAAGGAGGGGAAACGACTGAAATGAAACTCCGATTTGTTGCATTCTCCCTTTGTTTATGTATTACAGACACCAGTTTGCATCTAATTAAATCCCTTTAAAGCCATTACTTGTGGTATATCTCCCATAAATGGGTAGATGCTGTGTAGAATAATCAGAGTTTAAACATTTGGTTATACCAAATTCTTAATGGTTGATTTTTAATACTAACTGTGGCAAGTTGACGGTTCTTCGGTGTAAAGTCAAGCATCTCAATACTTTCAGGAAGAAACTGCCCTCCATTCATTAGGTCTATTTTGGAGTTGGCCAATTGGAGATGCGATTTGTCATACCAGAGAACACATTTCCACTGCTCTGTTGTCCAGCAGTGGCTTGTTTTACACTGAATCAGACAAATGAAAGCTTTCGGCAAAGTGGGCTAGAACTCTTCTGAAGGCACCATGAAGCTTTAAGGTCTGCAGCTTTAGGGTGGTGACCTTCTTACTTCAGCATCCTCTGACCATCCTCTCTTTTTTTAGATGACCTCTTCACTTCATCGATACCCTGCAGACATAATGCTACTAGTGGAGGATTCCATGCCTGCTCTTTGAATTCACTGAGCTCTTTAGAGCGACCGCATGTTTGTTTGTAGAACGTTATTTGACAGAACTCCTCAGACCTTCCAGGAATGGCTTCCAAATCATGACACTATCCAAGCAATGCCACCTTAAGTAAAATACTCTTCCGGGAATCAGACATCAGATATTTATCTGCATGTGTCCAGTTTCCAATCTGACCTTAGCTGTGTTTTTTGCTGTCTTAAAGTTAGTGGTCATTGATTGGTCTCATTTTTGTTCCGGTTATATTTTCAGTTGTGCTGGAACCTGTATTTATTTTTCTCAAGTTTACTGGAGACCAAAATCGGCACTTTTTTTTAAATTTTTTTTATTTTTTTTTGCTGTTGCTTTCTCTTAGTTTCTCTCATCTCTCTTCACACTGAGTGATACATTTTTAATGTAATTTACAGTTTATGGAGAATAAGCTTTTTGGAAAATCTGGATACTTTTAGTTTTCTTTTTTACAGCTTTTCTCTATTTGGATGTTTTTTCTGTGTGTGACACAAAGCCAGAAAGAATGCCTCTTCCACCACCTGTCTCCTCCAATCAGCTGATACTAAATCAGCTAAGCTGGACACACGCTGTCTTCAGAGTTGGGATTTACTCGTCACTGACTTGGGCAGATTTATTGGACTAGTGATCGGCTTGGGTTCACCTAAATGTTGCAGCAATGCTTCTAACCGGAAATGTCAAGCACACCATTAAAACTAGTTCGTCTGAAGGGCTCTTACTGGTTAGCTTGCTAATGGTCCTCACTTTTTCTTCCTCTAGACTCATTCTTAGGGCAGTTGGTCAAGAGTCTTATTTATTTATATAGCTCATTTCCAACGGTGACACTGCCAAACGTGCTTAACAAAATGGCACAATATGAAGAAAAATCCACAATAAAAGTAATGTAAATGAAAAGAACAGGCATAAGAAAACCAATAAACTCAAGGACTCAGTTTCCAAAATTAGATCTGATTAAAAGCCAAATTGTAAAAATGGGTTTTCAATAAAGTTTAAAAAGAAGCCAAGAATTTGGCAGATCTAATATTAAAAGGAAGATTGTTCCAAAGCTTTAGAGCTACCACTGAAAAAGTCACCACGGGTCTTGCAGTTGGTTCTCGGCACCACTAAATATATCTGCGAGCTGGACCTCAGGGTTCTGGCCTGTATGATTTAAAATAAGCTCTGAGAGATGGGAGGCGGCCAAGCTGTTAAGACATCTAAAACAAAAAAGAATTTAAACTGAATCCTGAAGGAGACAGGAAGCCAATGGAGCGATTTAAGCACTGGGGTAATGTGTTCAGTCTGTTTAGTGGCTGTCAGCAGACGAGCAGCTGCGTTCTGGACAGTGACTATTCCAGTCCAATGTACATGGCATTGCAATAGTCCAACCTGCAGGTAACGAACAGATTGATGACATGATCGAAAGTATTGGCTGCAAGGCGTGGTTCCACCTTCGCCAAAACCGTTAAATGACAAAAGCCGGATTTGACAACAGCACTGACTTGCCTGGATAGCTTTAAAGAGCCATCAATATAAACCCCGAAACTTATTACAGTGGCTTTATTGAAAGTAGAAAACGTGCCTAGAAGGGATCTGGGGACGGCATTACATGGGAAATTCCTGAAAAGGACCATCTTCGTTTTTTTTCTTAAGTTTTAGAAGGTTTATAGCCAACCCCAATTTAACAACCTTTAGGGGTTTTAATAAAGATTTGACCAAATCTACTCCTTCCTCCAGAGGTAAGTAGATTTGAAGGTCGTCTGCAAAACCGTGGCATGAAATATACTTACGGAAAATAGACCCAAAGGTAACTAAGGTCATTACCACCTTACCTATAAATATGAATTATAATCATTTTAAATTATCCCAATGTTTGTTTTTTGTAAATTGGTACACGTTTCCACCAATTAGCCTCATGTTTTAGTTCTTGGCAGCTTTACATGTTTAAAAGCAGAGTAAGTTTCTTAATGATTCACCTTTGTCTTCTTGCGCATCTCTAAAACACTCTGTTCCTGCAGCTCTCCCTCTCTCAACACGTTTTGTGTATACCTGTATGGAAATCTGCTTCTTGTCCGGGCCAAACTGAAGCTGCTGCAGGTTTCCTTTTTTAACCTTTGACTCGGTTCTTCCAGATGTGCTGCAGCTGTGGCTGAACTCTCCCCTGGCGTTTGTCAGGAGGGCTGCAGCTGGCTGCATATCTGCGCTGCAGCGCGCCTGGCAGCTGTTCCAGCCCTCATGCTTGAAGCCCAACAGGCGTGGAGGTAAAGAAGGTCTGAAGGTGGTGGGACTCACTGGTCTACTCCTCCCTTCTCCTCACGCTGGTGTTTTAACAGAGGGTGGGGCAAGAAAAAAAGCATTCAGTTTACTCTAACCAACAAATCACTCCTAATAGGCCTTCACTTTGGTTGTTTCCCCGGTGAAATGCAAATCGTGGCTACGCCTGCAGCCACTCCCTGCCTCAGAAGATGCGGGTGCCATTGGCGTCTCTTAACTCCGGTGAGTCCTGACCCTCTGTTCCCTCTCCTGCAGCTCGACCCGGTCACTGTGGACTCATGGCTCTGAAGGAAGCGACCCCAAAGGAGCTTCATCCCCTCGGATCGCTGTGTGAGTCAAACGTGTCTCAACGTCTGCGGCTGCAGGAACCCGCGAATTCAAAAGGTTCTCTGATGTTAAATTCTGCAGGAATTCATGCAGTCAGGACAGACGTTCTATATCTGCAGACAGGGCTGCAGGGATTAACTGAAGCTAGATACAGAAGAATGGTTTTAAGTGAGCAAAAAACATACTTTCGAGTGAGGGGAACGAGCCTTTTCATTGGAAATCTGCAGTGAACTATTGGGATTTTTTTTAGAAATGTCAGAGATCTTTAATTTCTTCTGATAATCTTTGAGTTTTATGTTGGGGCTGCAGATATTCTGAGTTTCCTCGCAACATATGGACAGGTTTTAGTTTGCTTATTTAATGGTCTAATGGATATCCAGTCATTAGCTCATTAGGTTGGGTTAGAGACAAGAAGTATGTTGGGAAGAGTTGGTGAGGCTTTCAAACCATTCAATTCTGTACCAACTGTTAAGCACGGTGTTGGCTGCATCACATTATGGGCTGTTTTACCTTCTAGTTGTACTGTGGAAGTGCTCAAAGTGAATGAAATAAAGGATGGCTACCTTAAAACCCTCCAGTGCCGCCTCAGATACCAGTTGGATGGTTGAAACCTGGACACAGTTGTGTATTCCAGCAGCTTAATGACCACAGACACCTCTAGGTTTGGAATAGATGAGGCAGGCTAATGTTTAGCTTCTGGAACGGGCTAGCCAAAGCTCCTCTAACTTTACGTCTGTTTAAAAATATGAAAGCAGATAGTTTGTGTGTTTGAGTTTTTGGTTTTTGAGACGGTGTCGATGCCAACAGGTGACGACTGTAAGGAGAAGCAGCGCTCCCAGCTGGACATCTCCTCTTCATCCACCTCCTCTCTGTCATCCGGTCTGTTGGGGTTCGTGTGCAGCGCGGCGGTTTTCACAGGTTCACTCAGTAAAGTCCACAGTGGCAGCTGTAGATGATGTTCAGATCAGCTGCTTAAACTGGAACCATTTCTGTTTAATGGTTCCAGTTTAAGCAGCTGCAGCTAACAGAACCAGAACCCTGAGTGTTTCTATAAAACCGGTCACGAGCCGGGGTCTCTCTGGTTCAGTTTGACTAACGCTCAGCTTTGCTTCTGCAGCCGCCGCTCTGTGGCTTCTCACCCAGATGGTTTTCTCCGTTTCGCTGAGCGGCGGACGCTCCGCAGGTTACCGTCTTCGTGTGTGTCCTCTGTGTTTCTAGCTAGATGTCTGTAGGTGGCGTTAGAGGGACCCCGGCTGCCCCCACCCGTCTCTGAAGCGCTTCATCTCGCTCCTCTGGTGTTTGTGGGGTTTCTCTGCAGTGGAAATGAGATGCATCAGAATCAATGTTTCCATCTCTGAATCATCTGCTACATTTAGAGTCTAAATCACGGCAAATATGATTCAAATCTGTCATGATAATTACAGCCCTTCAGAAAACATTTCCTAATTTATCATGAGGTGGAATTTGTGCATCTTATTTTAACTGTCAAGCAAAGCTTTCATCAACGACATGTATGTATCTGTTTGAACTGCATCAGAAAGCTTCTGATCTTGCTATTGGCTGATCTTGAATCTGTTTGTGTCCCCAGGTTGTTCGGCAGGAGAAGCATTCAGATGGATCGACAGACGATGGGGTCGCATGAGCTCGGGTTCCCGCCTGAGCACGTAAGATGTTTGTGTTTTCATCCCACCAACCTGCAGTCAGTTCAGCATCTGGAGAACTTCAGTTGAATTATGAAAATTTCTCCTGCTGTGTTGAAATCAACTCTGACTCTGTGTGTATCAGTTTTCTTGCATTAGAGCACAAAATGTGAGATTTTAATCTATTTATTTAGTCTGACTGCTTATTCCTGGGTTTTCTTTAGAAAAAAAAGGTTATTCAACCTGTTAGAAAGAATTTACTACATGTTTGTCTTAAATATTCTGATTCCATCAGGCAGAATGAAATCTTCAGACCTGATGTTTTGTTCTGTCCCCAGGATCTTCATCGTACTCCTGCTCCTGCTCCTCTTCAGTAAGTTTTACTTTATGGAAATTCAGATTGGGCAGCCGCCAAAATCCTTTGCTGCTTCTGCTCAAGCTTCAGGCCATAACATCTGAGCCAACTTGGGAATTTTTGTAGTTAAGATGAACAAACTGTTTTATTTTGTTGCTAACGGATCTCAGAAGTTGAGCTGAATTCAGTGAGTGATTATCACTCAGGGTCTTTCCTGTTTTCCTGGGAGCTGAATATGAAGTCTGAATATGACATGACATAAATAACACCCCATGCTCTTCCCGTCAGGTTTGCTCTGGTTCCGTCCAGCTGGCTTCTGTTGGCTCCTTCCAGGCTTCAACATGGCGAATGTGCCAGCTCTGTCCTCAGTCCACAGCTTCTTGTCTTCTCAGAGCCAGTCAGCAGAGGAGTCGGTAGAGAGGCCGTCTCAGTCAGCTGAAACGTCGCCTCAGGTAACCGCTCAGGAGGTGTGTTCCTGATGTCCAGCTTTTAAACGGGCCGTCCAACATGTGCGGTCATGTCTTTACATCAGGAGACGGCGGCGGCGTTGGATTCTGAGCGGATCCTTCAGATGGAGCGGAGTCTGAGAGCGCTGTGGGAGGAGATGGAGGCTGCAGGGCGGCGAGCGGCGCAGAGCCACGAAGAACTGCTTCAGCTCTACGCCGACCTCCGTCAGCAGGTGCCTCGCTCCCAGCGCAGCGAGCAGGACGTGGAGCTGTGGCTGAGCGGGCTGATGGAGCAGCAGCTGTCTCTGCTGCGCAGACGACTCAACGAAGAGAGGCGGCAGAGAGAGCAGGTTGGAAACGTCACCTTCAAACCCCAGTTAAAAATCTAAACAATGTTTCTTTAAAAGAGTCTTTATACTTTGAAATATGTCGTAATTCTGCACCATATCACTCATCTCTGACGACTAAAACCTGATGAGATTGTTGGTATTCTATAGTTTCTCTGTCAGCAAATATTGTCTTTGGATATACTGAAACAGATTTCTTTTTTGCCGTTTCTCTCTCCAGGTATTCCAAATGCAGAAACCTTTTACACAGAGACAAAGTCTGAAGGCTTCAGGAAGAAGACCAGCTACTGACCATTTTCCTGTGTTTCTGTAGATGCGACAGCAGGATCTGTTGTTGCTGAAGACCCAAACTTCCCGTCTGGATCAGCTGGAGCTGCAGCTGGAGCAGGTCACAGCCTGGAGTCGTGTAAGTTTTGAGATCCGGCTCATAAACGGGGGAAAAATGAATAAATATCTGTATCCATCTAAGCTCTGCTGCACGGTGTCTTGCAGGAGCTGCAATTGACACACGAAGTTGACACGACCCCCCCTACTGCTCTCCCTCCCACTGCTAGGTGGCGTTCATCCTCCCTATCATTTATACCTGATGCAGCTCAGTTTGGACATAAAAATGTACATTTTTCTGCCCCCACTTCCTCCAACAGCCCCAGTGTGGACCAACAGTCCCAGGATGCTTTGCAGGCTGATGTGTCCCGGTTGGAGGCCGCCCTGGTGGACGTCAGGCGGGACGTAGACGGTCTGTCTGGGTGTCAGGACAGCTGCGAGCAACTTGACAGAGTCCAACACACGGTGGGATTCTTTATTGGAACAGGATGTTGCACCGAGAGCACTTTCACAATAAAAGCCTTTCTTAGGAATCTGTTATTGTGAGGTGTTTGTAACTCCAAGCCTCCTCCCCAGATTTCAGAGCAGGTATCGGGTGTTATCAAAGAGGAGGTCCGGGCTCTGATCTACGGAAACCAGCTGACCGAAGGGGGAGACGTCCACCTGCCTGAGTCCCTCCTGCAGTGGCTGTCGCAGAGGTTTATCAGCGAGGGTGACCTGCGAGAGCCGCTGTCCTCTCTGGAGTTTAGCATCCTGCAGGACATGAGCCGGCGGCTACAGCAGCTGCATGGAGAGGAGACTGTCAGAGAGGCTGTTCTGTACACATCTGGGAACAGCGTCTCCAAAGAGGTGAGAGAAGGAAGTTTTAAAAGAATTGGTTCAGATATTTGACTTTTAATCCACTGACATTTGATCTACATCTGAATTGGGGCCCGACGATTTGGATGTTTGGGTTCAGTATGGATTTTTGGGGTTGCATACCAATGTAAAACAGTAACAAAGGTAGATAGCTGCTTTTACTTGATAACTGAACATTACTCTGTTTTTGTAACTGTCCAGAATGTAAATCTTATTTTTTCTGGACTCTTAGATATTTTCTGTTCTTGCTTTTACTGCTGTTACAAACAAATTTTCCTTTGTGGGACAAAAAAGGGTTGTTCTACAAACCAAAAACTACAGTCTCAGTAACTCACTGTGAATTCCAAATAATGCAGCATCCCCCCCCCCCCCCCCCCTCCAAAAAATAAAATCTGCAATTTCTTTAACAGATCGGTGATATCCATGACCCCCTTATCGGCCGATAATATTGGCCGGGCCCTAATCTTAATCTTCACTCTGATACTGTTTGGATTCAAAGAAGCTCATGTGAATTGAATAAAATGATGGTTTTGAGGTTTGTTTTAGCTAGGGATGCACCGATCCACTTTTTTTGTTGTTTTTTTACCCATATAACACTGATATTTGGATCTGTCTATTTGCCATTACCAAGTAGCAATACTGATACTTCTACCACACACAACAATGCAATAAATTGGGAGACAGGTTTTATTTTCCCCTCTCCTTGTTACAAAAAATGATTGTAAATTAGAAAAAAAAAAGAAATAAAATGCAGTCAAAAGTGAAAAAAACATTTTCTGTGAAATTATTGCAGTTTCTACATTTTAAGTATCGATTCATGGTATCAGTTAACTTAAACCAATAACGTACATAAGAACGGTATCAGCCCCAATACCAGTATCGGTGCATCCCTAGTTTTAACAGGCAGATTTTCATGCTGGGAAAAAGCCCCCAAGTAGGACCCTATTTCAAAACTGAGTCTCTGATTTTCCAGGAAGTACGTCTGATCGTAGCAGAGGCTCTGAGGCTGTTTTCCCAGGATCGAACCGGCCTGGCGGACTACGCTCTGGAGTCTGGAGGTCAGAAACGACCAATCTGTTTTATTGACGCTCTTCGGTTTGTCTATACATGTGTTTTTTGTTGTGGTTGCTTTTTTATAATTAACAAAACCGTCTCAGACGTTTTCTATAAAACCGGAACCTGCATCCAGGCTCTTTTTCTGGGTTTATATCTTGCCTGACATGTCTGCACTCGTCCTGCAGGGGGCAGCATCCTCAGCACTCGTTGCTCAGAGACATACGAGACGAAGGCGGCCCTGCTTAGCCTGTTTGGAATACCTCTCTGGTATTTCTCCCAGTCTCCTCGAGCTGTTATCCAGGTAACTCACCTGTTGAACCAACACATCTCCATACTAGCAGTTCGAAACAAAGTTTTCCTTTTGATAAGAACAACTCTGCCCCCATGTTGTTAGAATATCTGTATTAAACCACGTAGTTGGGATTGATTTTTTTTCTGGGTTTTCATATTCAGGCTGTGCTAAAAATCGCAGAGCCGGTTTGAATCTAGCAGCAGAAATCTAAGTTTGATTTAACGTAAAAGTGTAAAATGAAACGTTCCGATGTGTTTAAGTTGTGGGTTTTTTTTTCTTTGTTTTTTTTTTGTGGTATATTTTTGTAGTCCATCAAAATAATCCAGTCTCCTTCCTCCGGCAGCCTGACGTCCATCCTGGGAACTGCTGGGCCTTCCGAGGCGCCAAAGGCTTCCTCGTGATCCAGCTCGCTCTGAAAATCTTCCCCACAGCCGTCACCATGGAGCACATCCCCAAATCCCTGGCCCCCAGCGGGACACTGCGCAGCGCTCCGAGAGACTTCAGCGTCTATGTAAGAGCGCACGGCAAGGCGACAGAGCCCTGAGAAACGCAGCGTTTGGTCTGAGCTGAAATCCGTTTTCAGGGTCTGAGAGACGAACACCAGGAGAGAGGGAGGCTGCTGGGAAACTACACCTACGATGAAGATGGAGAGGATCTGCAGACATTCACCATCTCCGTAAGTTGTTGCTCCTCTGAGTCTTCCACATCTCTGATTTATCCATTGAGTTTAGGAGCCCTTTATACTGCCTGAATGACTAAGAGGCTTATAGCTTAAAAACAACAAACTTAATTTTTTTGTAATTACTGAGAATTGAGCCAGAAAAATGTTTTCCTTATATTGTGGAGCTTTAACAGAAACCAATTTGAAAGCTTCAAACATGACCTTTGATTTAGGCTCATTTATCTTCATCGATGGTAGAATTTATCATGCCTGAACAACTGTGTCAAACCGACTCACCAAATGAAGTGTGGTTCATTCAAGATAAAAAGTTTTGAGTGGATAAAATGGCTTCAGAATATGTTGGATTTTTTTTCTTCACTTTTTGTATATAATCAAATGTTCACAACAGACTGATATATTAGCAAGCTGAAAACATTCCCAAAACCTTAAAAAAAACTTGGGACGGTTGCATACCGCAAAGACTTATGGGTAACGTGTTTGTGTGAATTGTAGTTCTCTATTGTACGTTATAGTTTGTGTTTAAACTGTAGCCGTGCTCTTTAGTTATCCTTTGAGTTATGTTTTTGTCAGTGTTTGGTTATTGTCCACGCGCCATCATAGAGACAGCGGTGCACAGGAGTTGGGTGTCTGCTTTGACCCTCGTGAATTTATTTCTGTTTCGGCGCATTTCATGGCTGGCGTAACACTGGAAATTTTCCGTGCTCCCGATTACAAATATCCGATGAAGTATTTGTTAGAGATAAATACTTGTAGAAAACAAGGCATTTGTGTCTTTCCGAATACTGTATCGGGTTCAGCGCCACATGATCTATAATATACTAGTTGTTGTTTTTTTTAAATGGAAACAAAAAGAAAAGATAATGACGTTTAACATACTTTCTGACTCTTGTTTCTGGTCCTCACCAGGAGGAGAACGATGAAGCCTTCCAGATCATCGAGGTGCAGGTTCTGTCTAACTGGGGCCACCCAGACTACACGTGCTTGTACCGCTTCAGAGTACACGGGACGCCGAGTGACGTCTGAGTCAACATAAGCGGCTGACCTGCAGCTTTTGGATGATTTTAATCATCCACAAAGCGGCTTGTTCTTAATGTTTCCTGTGGAAATGTTTTCTTTTCTGTGATCCAAAGAATCTGTTCATAGTTTAAAATCCATGTTTTGGTTCCAGGTTGCTGCTACTGCTGCTGGTTTCCATGTCTTATGCATTTATCAGATGTGAGGTGTCACCCTCCTGTTTGAAGTAATCCTCCTGTCCATTGATTGATCCTGGAAGCCACGCTGTAGGTTTGATGTCTCAGCTTATAAGTTGGCTGAGAAGAGATTCACTCCTGTTGGAGTAAAACCTTCAGTCTGCGTCACAGTCACGGCGCAGATAAAGGTGCTGAACGTGGAAACGGACTGATGGGTCGATCTGATTAGGAAAAGGAAAGATCTCAGGAAGGTTTTAATTGAAAACCATCTTAAAGAAAACTGAAAAGTTGTTTCAGCTGATGATACAATACTAAAGTGTCTTTGAACAGATTTTTAATGTTTGAAAATCTTAGAACAGTGAAACCTGAAGACTTTAAGGGGAAAAAAAGTTCAATCTTTTCATAATAGCAGCTGTTTTTCTTCAGTTTGAAAGGTTCTCATTTGCACTGGAACTATTTTTAAGAATACATTTGTATGTAAATATATTTGTACAAGACTTCTGAATTGTTAAATAAAGATGTGATATTTTAAAAGCTTTGTTTTATTGCATTATTGTGTAAAGTGTCATTAGAAACAGACAGAATGATGCAAACTGATCAGTCATCAATGCAGAGAATAATGTGCAGAAGCGTTGATGATCACAAAATGAAGAATTGGTTATTGTTGCCTGTGTAAACCACTGCTCCCATAACATTACCCTAACATTGATTCAGAGCAAGGTTGCTGTGATGGTGGTTGCTCAAAAAAAATTTGTTAACTCAAATAACTTGTAAGCCTCTGAGATTAGTCTCTGTGGCCAATTTAATAAACACCAAGATATCAGCTAAAACTGTTTTAGGGCCATTGTTCTGTTTTACATGTAAGCTCTTCGGGACATTTTGAATTTTTTTTTATTAGTCTTACACGTCACTGCAATGCTGATGATATACAGTTAAACGGCTCTTTTAAACTTCATAACATCTCTGAGTGCTTAGACTGTGTAAAATGTTGGATGGTACACAATTTTCTCTTACTAAATGTAGCAAAAAACCTGAAGTCCTTCTCTGTGGACCAGAAAGACATGCTATGCAGAACCACCAATCTGATTATTTAAAAACTGCTGGACCTGAGGTAACTCTTTCAGTCTCACCAGAACACTGGTCATACTGCTTGAAATGCTCTTCACATACAGATAGCATCCAATAAATTAAGCAGTTTGTCAAAACAAATCTTAAAAAATATTATAATGGCCTCTGAAGTGTACCATCTGATGAAGAGCAGGAAAAGAGAAGAGCAGAGTGGTCATCTCTGGTGCTTTTGAGGTGTGGCTTCACCTGACAGAAACGGAACCAGCTGCACGCTGATGCCATGCAGGATAACGTTATGGTTTTGTGTTCAGGGCATTATGTTTTCATTTTTACTAGTGTCCATCTAATCTCCACCGCTTCTAAAGCCATCAGGTTTAGCTCTGTCATCTTGCAAGTCACAAGGTTTACCGTTGCCGGCCACTGCTTCAACACAAAGTTCACCACTGCAGGCCTGCAAGACACACCAGTTCCTCAGATGCGGGCTTCCTTGTCATCAGTGCCTCACATTGTTGGACTTTTCTTTATCAGTTCCTTTACCACTTGTTTTCAGTTGGGATTTTCAAATCTTTTGGACTTTATTGAAGTATTTTGAAGTTTGCTACAGAACATCTGCACAAGCCAACAAAAAACTTGGATGATATATTTGGTTGTCATGATTTGAAAACCTACTGAACTGGACACCATATTTGGAGTTAAGTCCAGGAAAACAAAAAAAATATTCGGCAGACGCTGAGTGTGCAAATTTTGCCACTTGAAAAAATGAGGGAGGTCTGAAATTTTCACCACAGGTACTCTGCAAGTGTGAGAGACAAAATGCAAGAAAAAAATGTGATATAAAAAAAGAAGGTATTGTAATGGTGCCAAAAATGAATATCTAGCATCTACAAACCAGCAAACATTCTGACCCCAACACACCTGTCACTACTTTAGGTAGCTCTTCTATCCTCCAGTCATTACCTGTATGCACCTGTTTGAACTCATTATCTGTATGAAAGATATTTCCATAACTTCAAACAGTCAGACTCTAACCTTCACCATGGCCAAGACCAGCACATGTCCAGGCCTGACTAAAGTTTGCCAGAAACTTCCTGGATGAGAAGGATTTGGAGACTATTATGTGTTCAGATGAGACCAAAATGGAACTCTTTGGTGAAGTGAGGTTTCAGGCAAAAACCGTCTTCAATCAGTGAGAGCACTGAACATGAAATTTGGTTGGATATTACATTTTTGTATAAGGTGCTGCAATAAATGTATAAATGTAATCAAATAAACAGAAAATGATCAAGCAATGTTATATAATGGTACTGAAAGAAAAAAAGAGAACCTTTTTTGTTGTTTTCTGGCTGCAACAGGAGAGTAATTTTCAAGGATAATGAACAATCAATCTTGATTTAGATTTAATTTTTTTCTACAAAGTAGGTTCCCAAAATACTGATATGACAAACTTGTTTATTTTATTTATTCCCTTTTTTACTGAAATAGAAGAACTGGATACCTCAAGAGTAATCAGAGGTATAGTCTACTCTACTAATAACTCTGATTAACTAAAAACTCTCTCTTTGTATCCATGGAGCACTTTATAAATTAGTTAATCTAAGATGGGGTGATTATTAACACGTCAATTAAATATCATAATCAAACCCTTAAAGTTCATCATATCATTAGTTCCAGATTTCCTGTCCTGATATTTGTCAGGGAGAAGCTTGAACTGACCCCACAACCCTCTGAATTCAGAGGGTTGAATTCAGAGGGTTGTGGGAGGGTTAGCTGGACCTAAAATGTGTTTTTCAATGCCTAATCATGCATTGATGCCTATTTTTTTGGGTAATATGAAGAATGTCACATTGATCAAGCAGGATCGGATTACCTGCTGAGCTGTAGTGTTCTTCAGCTGGCAGCTCTGTGGATATAAATAACAATAATTTGAAAAAAAGAAAAACAACAACATAAAATAACATGAAGAATCTTCACCCCTATCTTGTGTGTTCTGTGGATAAAATATGAGAATTTATGTTGGTTTTTGAACAGGATTTTGACATTTTTTTTATCAAACATAGTTGGATTAAATTTACTAAATGTAATTTCATTTTTAAATTATGAGAACTACCTGATATTTTTTTTTAGAATAAAAAATATGCGAAGTTTTGAGTAATCAGAATTCAGATGCTCCAACATTATCTAACTGCGTTCATGCAATTACTTTATTTCTGTTATCTCATACCATAATATTTCAAATGCTCTTTTAGCAAAAGCAATCAAGGCAGATATGTACAATTTTAAACAATACAAAAAAATGCAAAACAAAAAGTCTTTTTTTTTTATGTCATCACTGATGATGATGACAAGATTTCACAAATCATAATTTGCTTTGACTGATGTTTTAACTTGTATTATGTCACTCAAAAGTTGTATTCCTACCTGAGCTCCATAGCAGTAGCAGAGCATAATTCCTAGTCGGTGATACATGTCCAGGTGAATATCTGCTTCTGTCTTTTCTCTACCTGATGGACTTGATTCATGAAGCTTTGAGTTTCTCCTTCCTGTTTTATCTTATATTTAATCTGATGAGCGACTTCTTAGAGCTAGAGCTTCATAGTAGACCACATACATGAATACAACACAACCAGACAACATTTATCCGTCAACGGACTTATTTGTTTTCTTAAATATCTTGTTAGGTTTTGTATTATAAACTTTTTGAGTGTAGATTTTTCCTATTTACTTTCCCCTGGTCTCTGTTTCTCCCATGTCTGTCTTCTAGTTCCACTCTGTTGTTTTCGCTCCCCTGGTTGCA
This sequence comes from Apricaphanius iberus, assembly GCA_028564705.1. NCBI lineage: Eukaryota > Metazoa > Chordata > Actinopteri > Cyprinodontiformes > Aphaniidae > Apricaphanius > Apricaphanius iberus. The sequence continues at coordinate 5,028,833 of JAPXFQ010001878.1, read as the reverse complement.
ATTCCAATTATCACTCCTTGCAATTGTAACTCTAATTGAATATGGTCTAGGTTTGCCAGATCCTCCTGTCAGGCCCAAACCTGTCCTCAACTATTATCAGTTGGAGTTCCTGTATGTGCTTTACCGCTTATTGGCATGCCAGCAATCTTGACCTCTCCTGAGAGAGAATTTTGAAACAGGACCTAAAGATATGAGAGGCATGACTCCATAGTGTCAGATAGCTTAAAATGTATTTGCAAGAAGAATGAGAGAAAATAACCACTCCATTGTCTGGAATTGTCAGAGCAAAAATAGCTTTGAGGGTTGAAAGTTAAGTGGTAAAACTTTTCCAACAAATGCTTCTCATATATAATAATATATTATATATTATATATATTATATATATAATATATAATATAATATAATATGTCAGTGCATGAGGTTTGGCTCCTCTCAAACCTCACTTGAGGCCTGGCTGATGTCCTTACCTGATAATGTGTTCTTTAGGAGATTCCCGGAAAAACATCTGTTTCACTTTCAAAAAGACTGGTGACATGGAACGCCCAAAACTCTGTCAGTGGGAAGCTTTGGAGAGTTGGGATGATGATGGTCTGAAGAGTGGACGTGAAGTTGTAGCCTAAGTCCAATTGTCCAGTGAAACCTATTGAAGTTCAGATAAAGTGTCTGGCAGGCTGAGCATTTTGGAAGAAGAGCATTGTGAGTCGTTTTTGTTTAGGTGCTGTTAATGGTGCATTTTTGAGCACCTACAGAAGTAGTAACTGAAAAAAATATGAATTATAAATTCCCACCACCTGATCGTGGCTCCGCGGTAAGGAATTCATATCCTAATGAGTTGGTGGTGTTAATCCCCGTTCCGTCCGTCTTTGTTGTTGTGTCCTTGGGCTAGACACTTTACCCCGTTGCCTGCTTGTGGTGGCGCCATCTGTGTCTGTCAGCCTCGCTTCTATCAGTGCAGTAGCTTGCTACTGTCAGTAAGTGAATGGGTGAATGACTGAATGTAGTGTAAAATGCTTTGTGAAAAAGCGCTATACAAATGCATCTCATTTACCATTTAGTAGACTGTAGCTGGCTCTGTATAGCTCACAGTGCTAGAATGGATATAGACAAATTAAGTTGATGAGAGAGACAAAGAAACTTTAGATCCAGATTGTCTGTTCTTTTTTTGGAAGAAACCATCATTCATGACAGCAGGTTTAAAAGTAACATTTTTGTTTATTGACTCAGAGATGGAGTATGCAAAGCAGAAAGAGATAACAGACACCCCATCATTCTCCACTTACTTTAACAAACTTCATCTGACATAAACTACCAAAAAATAGTCTTCTGGTAACATTTTAATTAGTTTGATTATAACTTATTTCAATGTCATTACCTCTTGGACCCAAAGCATATATTGCCAAAGAACTTCTGTATCAGAAGATGAGGCAAATATAAACCCTAAACTTTGGGGTTTACATACCTCATTTATTAAAGGACGTATGTTGCCATGGGTACAAATAAAAAACAAAACAAAAGAGGTTATATACACAACAGATTGGCAGAGTAAACAAACTGCAGGTTCCGTGTTTTCTTTATCCATCCAGATTGACCATGTGAGACCGCTGTCTTACTGTAAGACATGTTAAGCTGATGTAAAAACAATCTATAAGTTGGTTTCAGAGAGGACTTTTTCTGCTGGGCACTTAAACAGTCATGTTAAAGTTAGTTAGATTCTCCTGTGTTTGTTATCATGTGTGCAAGCTGGTCATCCTGTCCGAAGAAACGGTTAACGTCCCACGCTGATGTTGCAGATCTTGCAGCTGGGGTCTTTCTTGGCATTGAGGGTAGACAGGCTCATCAGCTGGTGACCACTGATCTCTGACACCATCCCCAGAGATAAATCCACTGGCTCCGTGTAGATCACCTCCAGGATGACGTCCTGAGCATGACGGAAGGACAGCGAGCCATCCTCCTCCTCAGTGCAGCTCAGGAGGCAGTTGTTTGACCTATCCAAGGCTGGCAGTTTGCCTCTACAAAAGATATCTCCTTTGGAGTTGTCGGGGGCCAGGACCACAATGACATAGTGGTATGAGGTGTACATGCAGTAGAAATCTCCAAAGTAGATGTTGGTGTTCTGGTTGAAGAGGATATCTGCTTGGATCTGTAAAACCCAAATGGACATACATGACTTATTCAGGCAATAGCTATTATTACTTTGGGTAAGTTATCTCTCCTGCAACTCATGTCGACCTCTTCAACCTAAATTTATGTGAACTAAAGTTAAAAATATGTTTCCTTGTTTGACTCAAGGGTGACTTCTGTGTTCCCAATCATTCTGCCAGCTCCATCTGAGATATCCCTGCTATTAATCTTGGTATGGTCAGCAGCTGTATGGGTATGGGCAGTGTCACACGTGACCTCAAGGCACAGCCCCAAAAGGATCGTAACAATGCCATCTATAGGGCTAGAAAATTGGCTCAGTCATCAAAAATGTGCCTTCTTTCTATTGCAACATTTATAATTACTTGTACTAAGGTTAAAGCCATTCTCGTTAAAGTAGTATGTGCACCACTCTCACTGTCATGCTTTTACATCTAGATTACATACCACTGCATAGAATTGACAAATCTAGATATATGTGAGTACTTCAGCAATACTATAGGTACTGGCAAGCCAACTATATGAAAAGACCAATGCAAAAAAGTTCCTCAAATAGGCAGCTAAAAAAAGCAAGTACAACAAAACAAGAACTTAAGGCTAGTAATCAGGTATAACCCAACAAGGGTTCTTGCTTCCCCAGTCTTCATACAGGTCACTCTGTAAAGTGGTGTTCAGGTTGACAGATGTACCTGGAAGCGGTACGGCCCATACGGAGAGTCCTGCGGAGGTCGTCCAGTGTTGAACTCTGTGTTGCAGCTGAAGAAGATGCCCTCCAATTTACCGCTGATGGGTGACCCGTGGCTGCCGCTGTTGTCCTTCACTGATGGGAGCATGCGGCAGCACTGAGAATCTCTGGAACGGTAATACTCGCTGTTCACAACACACACGGGGGTTAAAACACATTTAATCGCCTTTAGCATTGGTGCAGCTGTACCTGCAGGTCACACCTGTTTATTTGGAAGTAGTCCCTCTGCTGGTTTCTGTAGAAGACTGTGAAGGGTAACATCCTGCCAGCTATAGCCTCCGCTTTTAGTAGGAGCTGCTTCAGCTGGATGGTGGAGTAGTCTGCAAAAACAAACATTGTGTTGTGCTTCAACTGTGAATCTGTTCTGCATTTTATGTTGTATTTAGAACAGTAGTTCTGTTCCGGGACTGGTTCATCTGCATGGTAAAAGAACTTTTGCGATTTTTGGAATGTGGTTTGTTTATAGTTAGCTGTCTGAAGGTCTACCAGATAAAACTGCTTATGTTCTAATGATTTTTACAAAAATAGTATTTCAAAGAACAACTCCTATGTTTGTAGTCTAAGATAACAAAAGGAGGTTTACAAGATTTAATACAATTTTTAATATAACTGAAGAGCAAACATAGGGAAGGTTAAACTTGAGTCATTCTCTTTATTATAACAAATTGAAGAGAAGATGAGGTGTTTTATTCTTTCTGTCTGACCTGCTGTGCAGAACTCTGTGATTTCACTCCAAGCAGAAACAGCATATTCTCCATCACGCTGTTTAGTGGCTGTCTGAACGGCCACAGTGTACTCCGTTCGAGGACTCAGGAACCAGTGACCTCTGACGGTCATTGGCAGAGGAACTGCTTTGGCCACCAGTTTGGTTGGTACATCCTGGTTACCAAGCAGAGACCAAATTTGATTATAAATTAATCTGCAAACAGAACGGATCCCCCATCTGCAGTGAGTGATCTCATTGATCAAACTCTGTCATCATCAGCTAAATGTCTCTCACCATGTGTTTGAACTTGTTGGAGCTCTTGTCTTCCTTCTTGTTCAGGTCAATGAAGTAATGTGTGATTTGATTCTGGCCTCTGCTATCCATGTTCCAGCTGATCTTGAAGGAATCACATGTGATGTTACTGATCAGGATGTTCTGAGGAATCGGCAGCTTGTCCACATCCCCGATGGCACTGTCTGCAGACTCTGACTCTGGAAAGTTAAAAGTGTTGAGCGGTAAAAAACATACCTGGGAAGAACTGGGTAGATTTCTAACCTAATCTATATGAAATACATTTCACAATTTATTCGTGCAACTTTCCTCTGTGTAAAGTGTGCATAATTTAATCCAACAATTAAACCGAGATTGATATTGTGAATACCAATCCATGGTGAGATAAAGTTGGCATTTTGTCCCATTCTACTTGCAAATGTGTCTTGAGGTGTTCAAAATTCTTTGTTTTAGGGCTATGGCAGTATTTCAAATGTGATGTGACCCTACTACAAGTTTCCACAAAATTCCTGTCTCTGACTATGTTCTTCTGGTCCAGAGGTGAACTTTCTTCTCCACAGAGGACAGACAAGGTGCTGCTTATGCTGTCATGGGGAAAAACATAATCTCACCTGCTATGACTGGATAAGTCAAGGGAATTCTTTTCTTTAATTTTATCATCTTAATGTAGTTGAACGTATCTTAATATTTTTATGTCAACAATAATCTTGTTTTTTACATTTTTATGTTCTGTTTTGAAAGGTTAAACATATGTGCAAGATGCCCTGCAGCCAGTATATATATATATATATATATATATATATATATATATATATATATATATATATATATATATATATATATATATATATATAGATTCATTTAAGCTCTGACAGACCTGTTAGTTCTTCTTTAACAGGGCCTACTGTTCTCCACTCATTACTTGTATTAACTGCACCTGTTTGAACTCGTTACCTGTATAAAAGACACCTGTCCAAACACTCAAACAAACTCCAGACCAGAGAGCTGTGTAAGGACATCAGGGATAGAATTGTAGACCTGCACAAGGCTGGGATGGGCTACAGGACATTATGCAAGCAGCTTGGTGAGAAGGCAACAACTGTTGGTGCAATTATTAGAAAATGGAAGAAGTTGAAGGTCAATGTCCCTCAGTCTGCAAGATCTTTCCTTGTGGGGCATCAATGATCACAAGGACAGTGAGGGATGAGCCCAGAACTACACGGCCAAACCTGCTCAATGACCTGAATAGAGCTGGGATCACTGTCTCAAAGACAACCATCAGTAACACACACTGCCATCATGGATTGAAATCCTGCAGTGCACACAAGGTCCCCCTTCTCAAGCCAGCGCATGTCATTGCCCGTCTGAAGTTTGCCAATGACCATCTGGATCATCCAGAGGAGGAATTGGTGAAGGTCATGTGGTCTGATGAAACAGAAATTGAGCTTTTTGGTCTGAACTCCCCACGCCATGATGAGTACAACCCCAAGAACACCATCTCAACTGTAAAGCACGGCGGTGGAAACATCCTTCTTTGGGGATGTTTTTCTGCAAAGGGGACAGGACGACTGCACCATATAGATTGGAGGATGGATGGGGCCATGCATTATGAGATCTTGGCCAACAACCTCCTGCCCTCAGTAAGGACATTGAAGATGGGGCGTGGCTGGGTCTTCCAGCGTAACAATGATCCAAAACACACAGCAGGGCAACTAAGGAGTTTGCGGTGTTGTAAACACAGCTCTCTTGGCTCAGTACTTTAGACAATAGGCTTTTGACAGAGTAACTTTAACATTCAGTTAAAAAAGTTAGAACAAAGCTTTTGTAGGTGTGTACAAATGTGTGGAGTTATTTGGTACGTTTAAGTTACTCTGTCTTTTGCAGACAGCGAGACGTAGCCTGAAGCTATGGGCTAGTTATTCTTAGCATAGCTTCCCGTCATTCTTAAACTACAAACAAATTGGCAACCAAACAGAAAACACTGTAGCTGGCTCTGTATAGGCAGAGATATCAAACATCTGTCAACATCTGAAATGCATAATCATGTGGACTTATAGAATCTTCTCCTGGTCTGTCAATCCCCACACAAGCACCAATTCATCATCTCAACCATGTTCTGGCAAACCCTCCACAAGCACAAAATCATCATGAGACCCATCTTCTGTCCCTTTTTTTTAACCATATGAAGTAATGGCTTTTATGTAAATTTTATTTTCAATAACAGTTCTTGTTACATATATATGTCTGGTTTTATAGAAAAACATAAACCATGATTGCATATCCATAATTATTATAATGGATAATAGAAACACAAATACAAATAGTTCCCCCCCCCCCCCAACAAATACAAATAACGATACACTTACTGGCTGCTTTGCACACCCATAATACATAGTCAAATGCATCCGTTTGATGGCAATACAGTTAAGTCATATGAATGCTCAGCTACATGCAGAGACAATGGATCTTTTATGTTAATAAATAACACTGTTCTTGTGTAGTATCTATTTGTGTACAAAGGTACAGTAAAGATAAAGACGAGAAACAGTTCGGTGCTCCCATCCTTACTGACGGTCAGGGCTTTTTCATGATGTAAGAGGATTATTTCAGAGTCACAGCGAGGGATTAATCTATTAAAGGTTGGATAGTCTGACCCTGAATCAGATTCCAGAACAGAATTATGTCAGATGGAGCCAACAAAACATAAAACAGAACTGTGTCATATCATTCCTTATTACTTAGTTTTGTCCTGAAGAAAAAGACTTGCAGAAGTTGATGCAGAGGTTTATGTCTTTACGTGAGGACCAATTTGCTCTATTTGTTTCCCTTTTCCGCCTTCCTCCTCTCCTTTCAACTCATCCATCCTTTCTCTGCCTCTGTTTGAGGACAAAAGGCTTCAGTTCACAGAGACACTGAGTGCTTGAAGGCTGAACAAGGAGCCTGTTGAGGAGGTAAGAACAGCTCAGAGTGCTCCAACAACAAGGGGGCTCCAAGCTTTACAGGCCAGGGACCACATTCAGAGAGCTCACTGAGGGGAAAAGTAGAAACTGGAGGTGCAGGTCAGCTCTGAAAAATAAATCTGGTTTCAGCAGTATAAAAGAAAAATTCTCTGAACTGAAGATGCAGTGAGTCCTCTTCTTAGTTTGAGTTTGGAGTCAGGTCTGTTTTTTTCTGAATTAGGCATCACGCCTTCAGAAACCTGCAGGAAAATCCACAAAATGGATCAATTTGTTTTAATTTCTAGAAAGCACTGCATGTCTCAGAATATTTTGTCAGTGCCATCACTACTTTTTCTGTTGAGGAATTGCATATTTGTTTAGATTCAGATAGATGAATAAGAAATAAGTGGCCTTTAGAAAAGAGAGCAATTTTAATCTTGAGCAGATGGAATATCAGGTCAATTTAAGCTTGACTCATGTTTAGATTTAGAAAGATATTCAGGGGAGCCACATTTTTTTTTTGCAGTACCTCTCCTCTTCATCCTTCCATCCTGTCTGTGAAAGGAGGAGGTGATGTGTCCATTCATCCCCATTGGGGAGGTATTATCCACACAGATGGAGATCAGCAGGCTGGGCTGCCAAAGTGCCCTCCACAAAGAAACAAAAAAAACAGGGATCTGTTCTGTTCTTGAATTCTATGAACCGTGCCATCCTGCCTTACTTCTCTGAGTTGAAACCATTTATTAAATAACTAATACAGAGAGACTGATATCATATGATAGGAATCCCCCCAGCCATCACTCGGAGAGAGGATTCTTAAGTTTACAACATAATGTGGGTAAGGACTGGTTTATTTTTGGGGTTTTTTCTAATCACAGTTTTAACCTTTGATTTCCTAAAATGACATGAACTGGATGAGCCAGAATAAAATTCAAATCCCACCTTACTCTGTCTCTTCTCCTTTACCGGGCCTTACCAATTTAAGATTGTCAGTGGGACCACTGAAAGAAAATGGTGCTGATTTTGTTTCAGATGAAAGGAAAGTAACTCTCAGTATGCTTCAAGTCTGCAGGACTATCTACAGACATTAACAATTCAAACAGTTCAACATATGCTAAACTGTTTCAGCTTTTTCCAATGTGTTTTCCTCTACTTCTGCAGCTGTGCTGGCAATTAATTTTAGGAGAAGAAACTTTCAGTTTTTCCAACAGATCCTGAGTGCTGGAAGGTCATCACAAAGCAACATTCTCAGATATTTGTTTTGGGAGCACTTGATATTCTTTTTCCCTCGTACACGTTCCTGAGTTTGTATGTCAAGATCAATGTTTGTCACAGTGAGATATTAAAAGCTAGTTTATTAAAGCAATGAAATGTGGAGGTAGTGATATTTTTTTCAATATTGATCTGAAATTTATTTCTGTTTTTGGTGGCTTGTTTTTTTTGTGTTTTTTTTTAAATATGCAAAAGATAATGTTACTTTGTATGGAACAGGAAGTTGTGATGATTAAAGTAGAAAGTAGGACCCCCTCAACTTTCTGTGTCAATTCCAGTTTTGGCGATGTTCCGTGAACCAGGTGAACAGCTCTACTATCCAGTAAATGGTTTGCAGCCTAGGTATTCAAGTTGTAAACAATCAGACTGAATCTATATCAGCCTTAATATATGGTCAAGACGATTATCATTCTCAAAATATTCTATGTGATTTGCAGCTACAAAAGAAAAGTTTAGGAACATCCGGTAAATACCACCATTGCTCCGGGGAGACTCCATGTTTTTTTTTCATGTATGTGTCAGTAACAAAACGTAATAAACTGAAATTACACTGAGGTCATAAATATAAAGCTACCAAATAACTTTCTCTTCTCAACACCAACATAAAAGTAACTCCATCACAAATAAAAACACAAACAATGCAACATACCAATCTGGTAAAAATATCTCTCATATCAGCTCCTCAGTCAGCTTATGCTTCCATTGTTTTTGCTCATACTGCTCATTTTTCCGCATAGCCGTATTAATCTTGCTGCTGCCTCTTAGTGACCTTAGCCAAGTGCTTCCTGAACTGTGACACACATATACTTTTTTAGAAAAAAAAGAAGAAAAAAGAACAATCTTTTTCTATGGCCCAAAGCACATAAAATACTAGAAATGGGGTCGTCATGTTGAAATAAGGACTTTAGGTCGCTTTTTTTCTCTAATCTGAATGTGAAAGATGAACAGCAGTTTATCAACAAGTCTGTATCAGAGGCTTCTGACCCATGATGTTGGTTTTAAGTTTTATTTTCTAATTGTTGTGCGTTGAGTGACAGAAAGGGTGATGTAGGAGTCCAGATGTTTGAGGAAAGTGACACTCTGTTCGTGGCTGTATCTTTATTATCAAGATTAATTATGAACAGATAAAATGAGGAGAACAGCTACATGGACCAAATGTTTGTTTTACTCTTAGAATGCGGAGAAACGGCATAAATAAATAGGGAGGAGTAAAATAAAGAATTGCGCTTAAAATAAAGTTTCATTAAATCCACACACACATTTATCAAGGTTTTGTAAACTTAGGAAACTAAATTTATACTATATTGTTTTTTTATATGACAGGGACCATCTAAGTTTCCACAACATGCTTACATTAGTGGCGTGAACAGACAAAGACTGACCTGGGCAGTCGTTCAGCTGCAGACTTTTCATCTCCACATCTGGGCTGTTCGGACGCTCCATCATGCTGCTGATCCTCCTCGGAGAGATGACAGGAAAATCTAAGGAGGACCACTCCGACTGCAGCTCACTCTATGTTTCTCTCTCTCTCTCTGTGTGCTTGATGACATCAGGGGATGATGATCAGAGAGAGAGAGAGCAAGTTATCTCTTCACATACAATGAAGCAGTCTCAATCATGAGGCTTTTACTTTTATCCTGTTGTTGAAGGACCATATTGAGTCTTCATATTCTTGCAATGAAAATGAATAAAACAGCAGTCAAAGAAAAACATTTAAATTTCTATTTCCCAACCAGTAATTACTTGCTACGTTTATTTTATGGAAGAGAACTGAATCCATGACTATGTTGTCAAATAGAGGTTAACTGATTTCCACTGTTCCACAGACTGCAACACAGAGACGGTAATCATAATAATGACCCTTTCATTCAAATATCGTACAGAGGCAGTAAATTAAAAATCAACACCAGTACAGAAATTATCGATGGACAATGTAGTGTGCAGAAGATCTACTTCTCTTTTGGGCATTTAAATGCAGTATTACATCACCAATATTTCCTTTGTACTGAGAAATTTCAAGAACCTCTGCAGATGTTTGACTCTTCACTGGTTCACAGCGGCACACAGTTGATGGAGGATTACAGGAACCACTGAAAACTGAATTAAATGAGCGCTTACATAAGAGGATTAACTGCAGCTCACAAAACACTGTTTGCTTTTGCTACTGTCACCCTTCACCGACTTCCAGTGTTTGTTTGCTTTAATGAATTTCAGCCTTACAGGTTTTTACTCATTTTTTTCAGGGTAAGTTAAAAATGCAGATGAAGAAAGACATTTGTAATAATCTTCATGAGCAACTGGTGCTGCACACTTATCTTGTGTGGGTTGTAAGGGCATTTCTGGACTTACTTACTTGAGTAATGTTGCGACAGACAAAAAAACAAACCTTTGCAAAAAGATGACCTCCTTGGCAAAGATAAAGTTGAAAACATTTGAGGCAGCTGCCAGTAGTCTTCCCAGACATGGAAGCAAATAAGTTCAAGGTGAAAATGGGCAACGCAAAGAGAAATTACAAACAACCCAAGAGCTCCATGTCAGCATCCAAAGGCCTCAGCATAATGAATGCTAAAGTTTCTAACAGGGAATGTAGAAAAATACCTACCAACTAAGGATTGTTTGTTTATCATAACTTTAAAAATTATTATTTTAAGTTCTGAACGGTGCCTGTACAGCCGCCAAACAGACAACGGGCCGCATCTGTTCTGTGCCTGATGTGAATCGGGGTAAGGAAAGTTGCAGCATGCAGAACGTTGGAGCTGGCCGCTGAAGCTGTGCTAGCTTCTCAACTCATGACTAGGTTGTTCCCCTGGTTAATTAAAGTATCATGAAAGCGTTCTCGTGTCTTAGAATATGTCATTTATAGATACAGAGGGTGCACCGCCCCCCATCTGAGGCTGCCATGTTGCATCGCCATCTTTGAATATGTTAGCCAAAAGGGGACAAAATTGTTAGCTTTACGCGTTTTAGCCAGTGACGTCGGGGGGAGGGGAAGAGGTGAGGAGAAGAAAGGAGCAACGAGCATAGAGGACCGTGGATCATAGTTTTCAATTTCAACGGATGACCATCCATACTCTTTGCCCCATGAGAGGGAAGAAACCATACCACAGAAAAGAAAATGAAATAACTGGGAGAAAACAAGAATCTACATCGGTGGAGCGTTTACCAGATGGAGACTATTCATGAGGGACACAAACTTGAAGACGGACCCGGAGGTTGCAGTCTTTCTGCTGGACAGATAAGTTAATTACATGAAACAATGAAGTTTATGTTAGCGTTATTTTTGACACAGGACAGGTTAGTCCAGCAAATATTTTACCTTCCGTTTAACTCGGACAATTTACTCCGCGGCTTCCTTTGTAGTAATGACGTGTTATAACGGCGAGTTGCTTGAATTCACTGAGCGCACCACTAGTTTGAGGTAATTCTTACACATGGGGGCTTTAAAACCCCTTTTAGATATGTGAAAGACATTAGTTTGATTCACCGGCGTCCTGGCCTCAAATCTGCTGGGGAGACATTTATCCCTATTTTTAAAGCTGGCCCTTTACTCATAAAAAAGTTTACGGCTTTCAAAAGTCTGGATTAGTCAGGATTATGGAACATAATATCAGGACAGATGTGGACAGAACCGTCTTTTTGCATGGAACCTTGAATAGAAGGAAGGACTTGCAGCCAGCAGTATGGAGTGCCACAACAAGGCAAAAGAAAAGGAAAATGCTGCAGTGATGATTGACAGACTGGATTTGACATTCGGGTGACCAAGTCCAGTATATGGTGAGGGTAGAATGAGACAGACCGTCACCCATGGCACAATTCTCAAAACCACAGATTTTTTTATATCATTTGGTAACGTGTTGCTTACTGCCGTGAGAAAAATCTCAGTTAGTACTTCCCATCAGTGGGAACCTCCCATGCAGTTCCAAAAATGAACATAATAAGTGGTGTTGTGTCGCCAAAACATATTGAAAATGCATGTTTTTAAAGTGTATAAGTTATGGAGTGTGCCTTTAACTATGCTTCATTTAGGTAATATTATCTGCATGCAAACGATTAACTAACATCTCTTTTATAAAAAACAAATAATAAAAAAATTATTTTTTTGGGGCATTTTGCTAGCTTTGGCTGGTTTGCTTGGAACACCAAACTGCTCAAAATTAAATAAACGAATAAAACTTTATGATATAAATGTCTACATTATTAACCAATAGACAAATATATACTATAATGTGAAAATGAAATTGTGTTAAAAACTACTATAAAACTCAAAATTCATATAAAAGTCTAAGCTCATTATTTGAAATATTTTTCATTTTCATATTTTCCCATTTTTAAAAAGACAGCAACTCCTGAGTGCTGAGCCTGGGATCATTTTAAAAACATAATCCAAATGACTCAAGATAGAATCCTCTTATAATATATATATAATAATATGATCATTCCTCTCAGTTGATCAGTCAGAGTAACTAAAGCTGTACAAAGTTCCTTGCAGCTCCGAGCCTTGGCTTAGCATGTTATGCATAGCTATAGCAGGCTGCTAGCAGATAGCAAGAACGGCTATGCAAGAAGATCAATGTTGAAGCACCAGCCAATAAGGATGCAGGTCCCTCAAAGTGACTCTGATTGTCTCGTTCAGTTAATAAATACTGTTTTGAAATATATAAACCATTGTGGAAAACCCCATTATGAAATAAAGGTGGTTTTTAAATAAATTAACATGTTTTGCAATAAAAACTGATAAAATAATAATAAAAAAATATATATTATGAAATCAGTTTTTAACAAATAATGTTTTATATTAATAAATTATTTTTAAAATTAAAATAAAAAAATTATTTCATAATAATATAATATAATTATAACAATCTTTGAGATTAATTGAGTTTTTTCACAATTTCATTGTCACAATATATATTTCTCAATTATTTATTAATAAATACATTTATATTATAAGGTTTTATCTATTTATCTAATTTTGAGCACCTTTGCTCTCCATATTTTGCTGGACGTGCTGCTCTGATTAGCAGCATCTGTCAGCGATCCATGGATGCCTGCACATGTGTATACTAATGGTGCATTTAAAAATGGGTCCTATGCAGAAAACCACAGTGAGCTGAAGCATAAAAGAGTGGACTCCTTAATTTGAACAATATATAAAAATGATGGATGGTGGTTTATTAAATCTTTATTTTATTAATTCAGATTAGAAATAATAACAGATTCACAAGTTTCATAGAATGCCCATAGTTTTCTCCTTCTTCTCATCAAAGATTGGTTCTGATTCACCATCACGTTTTTCTTTCCAAGTCAATTATGGCAGCAAAGACAAGTTAAAATACCGCTGTACAAATATGTCTGGATATTTTATCTGATTCCACGTACAAAAATAAGTTCTAAGTGCTTCACACACTTTAATACTGTCTCTGCTTTGGCATGTTCACAGCTCGGATGCCGACATGTGTAATCTGTTCTGAAATCTCCACAAACTTTCCGTCAAATACAAGAAGCAAAAGTTGAACCGGATGTCACCGTTGCTGTCAGCTGCTGGTTTTGTCAAAAAAACAAACAAAACAAACAAACAAACAAAACATGGATTCCCTGGAGGATTTTTAAAGCCCAAAACCAAAAATAAGCTTTTTTTTTTAACTCTAATTTATCTAGTCATCATGAAATGGATGGATGGATGGATAAAACCTAAAACCCTGGATTTTAAGGATCCAGAGCAGATATGAGTTTTGACTGGTGCAACAGACTGAGAGGAAATGAAAACACTGAATATGAAAGTAAAAACACTTAACACAAAAAGAAAACACGGCAGAAATAAAAAAGTGAAATAAATCCAAATAAGGTGTCTGAGCATTTTTACGCTCACCAGAAACAAACCTGGTGAACAAGATTATACAAATGAAAAGTATGCTTTATACCTGTTATAAAGTTTTCTCATAAATACAATTTTTAAGCTCTGGTACCTCTTGGTACCTCAGCTCATAGCTCAAAGCTCCTCCCTCTGCACAGTATGTTGTCGTGGATACACTGGCCTGTAACCACAGCAGAAGCCACAGTGACTTCATCTTCACCTTGTAGGTTCTGAGTGGTTGATTGGAATAAATACTGTGGAATGTTGTCTTAGAAGTGCTGGGTGGAGCTAAAAGATATGAACATATCACAAAATAAGCTTGGTAAAAAATATTAGTAGATTTTATTACTTGATGTTGTGGGAGAGTTTCTGCACCATTTCTTCAGGAAATATTTCCACTGAGATGGTATCATCAGTATCAGCATCGGCACAGCATGTAGTGCTGCGTCATTCTTACATCTAGGTAGGTCTATTTGGTTTTACGGACTTTTCTAAAAGCCGGACAGGACAGAATAGGTTTCAATTTAGAATAAAGACTTTTTTTTTTTTGCAGAAATGGGAAATAAGATGCACTGATTACTAAAAACCAATAATTTAGCACCCTCTGAATAATATGCTACAGCTACATCAGCCTAATGTCTTTATTTTCTGCATTTTTCTTTTTAAATTATTTTGCTTGTTTCATAACTCAAGATTTGAGGCACATTCAGTGGTTCTTAAAAAAAACAAAAAGACCAAAACGGATTGCAATCACTAGTATAAGACACTTAGAAAGTAAATATCTTAGTTAGGCATAAGTCATGCTGTAAACATCTAACCAGGAAAAGTGAATCAGCCAATCAGAGGCAACACAAACCAAATTTTAGATGAACAGATCATTCAGATTAAATGAGGAGCAAAAACAGGTGGGACTGAGGAATGAAACAATGTGACAGATGAAGAATGTGTTTCTGGACGACAAAGTCCGATATGGTTCTCAACAGCAGCTATCTTTAATGAGACTGAACTGGTTTTAGACTAGGACTGAAAGGGTTTTAATCTCCTTGTTCAACCTGAGGACAACAGCAGAATTCTGCAGTCAAACCAGTCTACTTTTGGTTTTATGAAACTGTGATCAATAAAGGCCCAATCAGATCTGACTACTTGCCAAGTGACAAGAGTTGGTGTTTCTAAACTGAATTAAACTTTGCAGCTATGTGATATAATTGCAGCTCAACAGTTTAACTGTCCTGGAATCAGCTGCTTTAGAAAACGCCGTATCCATCAGTGTGGCGAGCTGCTACAGCAAAAGCAGGGTAGCCCTCATAAGTGGTGTACGCGGTCAGGTCCTGACCCAGAGAAACAGCCTGCTTCAGCTGGGAGGCCACACCCGAGGATGCCGGGTTTGCCAGAGCGTAGCCTGCAGGGAGACACAAACGGGGGGGAAAACAGCCTTTTAGATCGAGATAACTTGTTAATCCCTGTTGGTTCAGAGAAGCCAACACAGGACGTTTTTTAAACCACATTTGTAATCCAGTTCTGGTGCATTTCGTCAGGTGGGTTCTGTCACTGCTTTACTGAGTGAGAAGTCAGTTGGGTTTAGGTACGGACCTTCACATACCTGGGAAGGCTACTGAGGCCACGGCAGCTGCAGTGGCACAGCTGGCATCAGCAGCGCCCTCTGTCTGCAGGCCGAGTGTCTGCAGGGTGTGTTCAGCTGCATGGACCTTCGCTTCTTCCACAGATGCACACAGTTTTCCAGGAGTGAAAGGGTGTCTGCAGAGAGATGTGCAAACGTAGATGAACCAAAAGTTGATCACCACCATGAATTCAAAAGACTTGTTTATAACTAAAGCATAACTATAATTCTACTCGGTATATTTTAGTTATTATAGTCATACTATAGGTATAATTTCCTGTGTACATTTTTGACATTCTGTTTAAGATTTTACCAAAACATGTTTTAAGCTATTGATTTAAGTTATATTTAAATACAATAAAGTTTTTAAAAAGTCAAATTGTATCCCATTTTATTTTTCAGTCTCATATGTGTTTATATTTCCAAATATAAGGCTGTTTAGTATGACTATTTTGGTTCAGATAACATAGCATTTATACCAAGTTACTGTCAAGGCCCCTAAGAGACAAACAGAACCTGAAAACTCTAAAGAAATAAAAGATAACACCTTGAGATTCTGTCCTTGGAAACCCCCAGCTTAGGAACAAAGGGCTGGACTGACCAAGTCCAACCCTGCAACCTTGACTTTGTGATCAAAATGTGAACAGGTTTTTGTTTTCATCATATATAGACCAGATATTCCTAAAAAGAACTACCCTGTACTCCTGAAGCTCCTCCACAAACAACTTGTGGGACACAGTCTTTAACCTTCTCCAAGTCCACAAAGCACACATAAATCAGAGACTTATGGAGCGTACACACTGCCCCAAACGTCAGGGTCGAGATTAAATGTAGAGTCTATGGTTTAGTCCATCAGAAGTCCGTCAGAGTCTCTGTGGGGCTTTGTGTGCGTTGGCTGTGTAAATGTTTCAAGCGTTACCTGCATTTCAAGCGGCAAAGCAGCAAACTCTAGCAACGCAGACGTTCAGCTAGCTGTATTTTTGACAGACTCAACGCACTTGACACAGTGCGCCAACCAATTAGAGTGTCTCACTGTAGTGACGCTGCGCGACGTTGACTAGCAAATCACGATCCGCTAGTGTTTTAAACATCCGGCAGAGAAAGGACCACCTACAAGCTTTGCAAGCTTCAGGTTAAAAATGTATATGTGTTACAGTAGATACATTGTGAGCGTTGCTTGACACTGACAAAGTGTGCGGTGTGAACACACCATTAAACTCCCATGATCCTAATCAGCAGTTCCTCCAAAACCGCAAATCTGATCCACAATTTCATGGCCAGGACAAAAGCCTCACTGCTTGTCCCGGATCCATGATTAAAAAATCTGTTGGACCTTCACTTTTAGCCTCTGGCCGCTGTTATCACAAGCACCAGCGATCCTCCAGCAAGACCCCAAGAAGATGCAGTTAAACCATGAACATGAACCTTCTCAGATTTCATGAATGGAGTCTTCAGTAGACATTTTCAGTTCAACCTTGCTGCTCATTTGGGATTACCAAATCTGTGAAGTCCACTTCCTGCCATTAGACAGGTTATCAGTTGACTGCGCTGCTGTCTTTCTACCCATGTGAGGAAAAAGAAACATGATGTCTGTAATGGGAATCTCTTGGCTAGTGCAAAAGTCCAAAAACAAGAGTCTTGTTAGCTTATAATCTATCCACTGAAAGGTTTCCCTGGGTAGTGCTTTGCTACAGTGTAGTTTTGTTGCATAGAGCAGCAGTCTGGGTTGCGGCTGTACCATGAAGAGCAATTTCAAGACTACTCACACGTTGGGGTACTGTGTGGCCAGAGCTGGGATGGTGATCTTGTAGAGAAACAGCTGTCGTTGGTCTGGGCTGATGGCTGAGTGAAGTTGATAGACGGGTTGTCCCCAGTTATTCTTCTGACACAGCTCTTCCAGAACCTGATGGGAGCACAGACAGGTGGAAATGTTCATCCTGAGAATAGGACAAGATCATCTTGCTTTTTTTCTGTCATGGTTAACATAACATCAGGGTTTAAAGGATAGCTGAAGTTCTTCAATAAAAGGAGACATTTTTGAGTTCAGTTATTTTGCAGAGAAAAAAAAAGAATTAACATCTCAGAACTAATCTCCATCAGCCATCAGAAAAGTTTCCCTCCCTTCTCATAATCCTAAAAAAATGTCAGAAAAAGTCAGACAATGTCATATTATTGGGGTATGCTCCATTACCTGAGTTGGTGGTTTGATGCCGCTGGCCTTCAGACTCATGGCAGCAGGGTTCATTGGTGTCAGCTCCATCCCAGGCAACAGGTCATATAGCTTTTCATCAGCCTGCTTATCCCCCTTCAGGCCATAGGAGGCACTTCCACCCCCTCGTCCCATGGCTCCACCCCCTGTGGCGTAGGCCAGGTAGCCCCGCCCACCCAGCCCTCGTACACCCGCGGCCCCTACAGGTACAGTCATGTAAATTTCTACAGGAGATCGGAGAGGCAGTAAATCAATCAAATCACCAGAAATCAACAAGGAAGAAGAATCACACTGTCACATAATTAATTAATCACATTGAAAACAAATAACAAAGATAACAGATAAATGATTTTTTTTTTTTCGGGTGAATTTGTGACCAAACTTCAGCTGATTCAAATAATCGCACATGATTCCTACCATAAAATACTCTGATTTTTAAACCACATTCATTATATCCAGATGATTGAGGTAGATCCACCCCTCAGTGTCACTCCTGCCAAATATACAACTCAAAGCAAATCAAGTGACATGTTTTATGTCACTGTTGAATCCAGATTGTCTTTAACAGCAGCTGAGTTGTGATCGGACTGTGTGTGTTGAGGGGAGGAGCTTTGGCGTCAGATTAAACAGTTTCTGCTGTCAAATGAAAGTCTGACAGCAGATCTGCTTCCATCACGTGCTCCAGATGATGTGAAACAAAGAGCATCCTCACCTCTGACCGATGGCGTCCTTATGAGACCTCTTCCTCCCACGTGAGCTTTGGCTGTTGGGAAACGAAACTGACCTGGAATGGCAGCATAGGCCTGGGGGGCATAAAACACAGGAGCCCCAAGATACGCTGCCGTGGGGTCGTACACCTGCAAGAGGAATTGGAGGAGGAAGGTTGCCTTTTATATTAAGATAGAGTAATGTATTTTCAGTTTGTGACTTCCCATCTCTGCCTTACATAGTTTAATACAGTCTTTAATTAAATCCCATCAGGGATTTGAAAGTCCAAGCAAAGAGGTTCTTTCGGAATTGTTTTTTTTTCCTGTCAGATATTCTAATGCTTTATGTTAGCTGCTGATCATTGGTAGTTATTGGATTAATGCTGCCTCAGCCAAAAATGTCTTCTAACTTATGTTATCCCCCCAACTTCCAAGTCCAACATACAAACCCATGTAAAAAAAGATATTCTATTTTTCACCTTAAAAGTGATCAGAGCGATTAATTAATTAATTAAAGTGCACGGAAATTCAATCCTGTAACCTTATTTGCCAGATACTGACAGTGACATAAATCACTAAATCTTACAGTTTAGATCAAGAAACTAACAATCCTTGCTGTTAAAATATAACAGAAAACTATTTCACAAATCAAATTTATTATTAAAACTCAAAATAATTTAAGGTTTGACCAGTCTACATGCAAATTTTATGCTTGGCTTAATCTAAGGTGGTCTTAATGCCAAGAAAAGTAAATCTGAAAGTGTATCTTAAAGAACCTGTGTTAATTGTAGGAATATCCAGTTCAGTTAGATTATGACATATCAAAAGCAGTCAATATTCATAACAGAGGTGCCCAAGACAGGGCTGTGAGCCAAAGTTACCCTCCCAAGCTATTTAATTTGCCCCTCTAGATCTTATATAAACAGCTACTTTAATCAGACAGTAAGCTTCATGTGAATCATTATTATTCTCCCACTGCTGATACCACTTTTGATAAATGGGCCCAGTGAATTTGTATTGGGCTGATTTATTCCCCGCTTGTGCTGCTTACATAATATTTGAAATATCACCAATCAAATTTAAAATTAAAACTCAAGCAATTACAAGGGACATGTAGATTAGATTTCTGCACACATTTACATTTCCACACTTTCTGAAGACATACTTTATTCAGTTTACAAAACGTACCATTAGTCTTTGCTGCTGCACGAGACTGGATCAAACTACCTGTAAATGTACGCGTCATCACCACGCTGACTGCTAGTTTGAGCCACTTTAATCAACATAGAGCGGCATCATCAGTGGCAAATTACATACAAAAGGCTGAATGAAGTTTAGTTATCAGTTCAAAATGGCTATATATGACTTATGGATCATATTTTGTTTAATGTTATTTACTCACAAATGAAAGCTATATAACTGTTTGATAAATAAAAGTTAGTATTTATATTTTGTATAGAAATGTACAAAATTTGGCCAACAGGTCTCTGATAGATTTAATTTTGGCCCTCTGAAGGAAAAGGTTTGGGCACCCCTGATCATAGCAAAATCTATGAAACACGCTTTAAGAAGTCAAAAGCTAATTGAAAGTTGGATACCAACTTCATAGTCATGAATTATATTTCCATACAGTGCTTACAACATGAATAACACATGGGGCACCTAAGAACAAAAGTTTTTGTTGTTTAAGTGGTTGTGGTGTCCCCTGATGATGTGGCGCCCTGGATGGTGACCCATATCAACTAAATCCAAAATCACCCCGGTTGCTGAAGAAGTCTCAGGTTAAGCAATTAAAGGGAGCCAAGAACTTCAATCAGTACATTACCTACATGGAAACATCTTAAAAAAAGCAGACCATGAGCCCTTAGGTTTGGAATTATCTCCTCTCATCTAAACTCTTCTGCCTCTTCCTTGGTGCAATGAGTACAACTGGCCACTGGATGGCGGTGTTAGACATCCAATATTTTTTGTCTGTTAATCTTGAGAGCAAAGCTGAATAGTAACCTGCAAAGTCTCTGGGAACTCAGAGTTCAGTTCATTATCAGCTTGTTATCTACTGTTTATCGGTGAATCAGGTTCAGGTTCAACTAAGCACTCTGTGACTTTCATGTTCCAAATGTTCCCTTTAAACACACTAATGGAATTTGATTTTCATAAAATATCAGTAGAGAAATATGTCCTTTTCCTGTGTTTCTAGCATCAATAAAAAAAAAAAAACTTTTCACAAACTGAATTGCTGTTATGTCATTTTATATCATCATGGTGAAAGTATCCTCTATATGTAACAATTTGTGTCTCTGTCTTGTAAATCTCCTTCATATTATTATTATTATCATTTTGTAATTAAGTATTGCTCCCATCTCAGGATGCTGCATATACCATCAATATATATATGTAACAAGCTACCTGGACAACATTTGCAAACATGTTCAACCAAAACATGACCATAAACTGTTTTATATCAGAGAACTTAAAATCCCACATCTTGAACAAAATGTGCTTTAAAGCTTCTAGCCTGCTGAGTCCCGTTCCTACCTGTCCCAGGGTGTAGGTCGTGTAGTCGGTTTGCAGAACCGAACCTCCTCTTCCTCCAGTTCCTCTGGTGTACCGAACATAGCTGTCTTTATCCACTGGCTTGGCAAGAGTGACCTCGATTGGAGAGCCGTCCACCACCTGCAGGCAGGAAGAGGAGGATAAGTTTACCTCCTTGCTTAAGGAATAGAAGGTACATGACCATAACAAAAATATGTCTGAGAGATTACAGGCCTTAAAAAATATTTTTGGATTGACCCTTAAATAATCATTCAGCATACATTTCCGGACAAAAAAAATGAGTTTGTTGATAGGCTGTATTTTTGGAATACCACACGGTATGGTTTGAGATCTACTAGGTGAATTTTTTATTATTACTTTTTGTCAGCTTGTTGCTTTGTTGGAGATATATGCTGCCAGGTGGGTATGAAAACAGCGTGGTATGTGCATTTTGAGGCAACAGGTGTGTGCTTGCAGGACAACTAAAATGCTCATGGTGATGTCCATCAGTGCACGAAACAAACTAACAACCTCAGAACACATATCAGCTGTTTCATCATTGATCACTTCATCACTGATGACCCGTTTATTCTGTCATCAAATGGTGAGATTCTTTGGCCACAACCAAGGACAGAATTTTAATTCTGTATTTACTTGTATTTAATAGTTGCCGTTTTAACTATTGCTAATTTTTCTCATCAACTGTCCAGCTTCTGGATTTGTCCTGTGCTATTTGTGGGGTTTCATAGGTTTACTCAGTGGCGGACTGGCCATCGGGAGAACCAGGACATATCCCGGTGACCAAGTCAGGTGATGCTTGATTTTGAAATAAATAATCTATCGTATCATCTGAGTAGGACATCTGCCCCCCTGAAAGCTCATGCAGACAGAGCAAGGTTGAGCACAAACAAACCCCCTCCTCTCATTTTGTGAGGGTGTCTGGCGAAGCACTGTCAGCAGCACAGGCGCTGGAAAAGCTCCTGTGGTCACTGCAGTGGTTGACAGCAGTAGTGAGAAATTGAAGCAGAAGCCTTAAGATTCAATTTAAGTAAAAACCAAAAATACAGGTGATGCTTTTAGAATAATTTGTGCATCCCTTATGATGATCAGTATGTAATGACATGTATAGGTCTAGATTATTTAAAGTGATAATTTCTGTTTTATAGTTTCCTTGTTCAGTGTTGCAGAACAAGTGCAGTGTTACAGAACACATTTGCAGTGCACTACCAATGTACCTTTCACTTGCAGTATGCTACTATGGTGAAAAGGTCGTCACCTTTTTTACTAATCTGGTACATGCAAGCTGCACATTTACCAGTGTAGTAGTTGATGAAGCAGAATTTCAGTTGATCTGGTTTGAGTACAAGTTATTTCAGCAGAACAGAAATATCTACATTTTTAAGGGAATAAAAAGAAAAAAAGCTTTGTGTGGGCACAAATGTAGCTTTTGTTTTATTTACTTTTACACTTTTACATAGGGCTGGGTGGTATACTGAATATTTACCGATACCGAAATTTATGAGCGCTACCGAAGTCATTTTGCCCGTGCCGGTAAATTCCGTATGTGAAAAAATATGAAAATATGTGTTTTAGTTTAGCGGTGCTCCTGCCCCTTTAAGAAGGGAGCGTTGCCATGAGTCACATGACTACGCACAGTCATGTGGCACAGGGAGGAAGCGCTGCTAGAGAAGCTCTGGCGTGGCTAATGCAGCTACTGTGTAGCTATATTTAGCAAGAGTTTAGACTTCTCTACCATCTGGTTTTCAGAAAAATGCGACTAGGAACAAATAAAAAGATTTTTTTTATGATGTTATTGGATACTCAGACTAACGTAGAGCACGTGTGTTTGTTACTGCAGCCGATGCAGAGCATTTGTAGCTCAACAGCTTCACCCGCCCAGGTCCTGCCGAGGCGGAGCAGATATTAAATCCGCTGTCGTTTTTAATACAGCGCTTGAAGCTGCTGCCTGTTCTCACCTTTGCTCCGTTGTAAAATATTTTCTGTCTAAAATAAACGACTGCACACTAAAATCACTGATTTCACTAGGCCCCCGTAACTTCCTCACCTCATCTGGTCTGTGTGATCACTTCTGAGTTTAAACTGGACTCTTAAGAAATACAGAAAGGAGTTAGAATTAAAGACTGAATTAAAATGCTGTTTGAAGCCGTTCAATAGCAAGAAGTGAATTATATTTTAAAGAATATTAAGCAAATTTGGCCACTACTGGATATTTAATACAGAAAATGACATAATTTAAGAAGAAAAAAAGAAAAGGGGGGTGGGTCGTGATTGTTATCGTCCACTTACCGTTATCGAGGTTAAATGCTCAAGATACCGTGATATTAATTTTAGCTCAGATCGCCCAGCTCTACTTTTACATAATTAGGCACCCAACCGTACTTACTGTTGGAAATAACTGTGTGGTGGTAGCCTGGGATTGACTCATGTGCTAAAATCATGTGTTTCTGCTTCCACTGTTTTTATTATTAAAATTAAATCTGATGTTTTGATGTTTAGAATAACAAAGTGAACTTTTATTGCTGACCTTCCCATTGAGAGCATTCATGGCATTGATGGCGTCTTCTCTCAGACTAAAATGTACAAAGGCGTAGTCTCTGATCTTCTTGACTCGTTCCACTGCTCCTGCAACATAGTACCATCTTTATTGGCTTCTGATTGAACACTTAATTTTCCTGAAGCTTCAAAAATTCAACCAGTTATGATTACAAGAACGACAAGCACAACAAAGAGTTTTATTTCTTTGATTATCAAATTAGTTTATGACAAAGATTATATATTTTTTTCCTGATCTTAATGCAAAACATGGTACTGCCCGGAATGATTACAAGAAAGCCTACAGCTTGATGCCCCACACATGGATTAACGAAAGCTTGAAGCTGTACAACATGAACAGGACTCTCAGAGTGTTCATTGCGAACTCGATGAGGTCGTGGAGAACCGCCCTTGAGCCCACTTGTGAAGTGTCCATCAAATGTGGCATATACCACGGTGATGCTCTGTCCACGCTGCTGTTCTGTATAGGTCTGAACCCCCTAAGCTAAATAATCAACAAGACTGGCTATGATCAGCCACCTGCTCTAAATGGATGACATCAACTGTATGCTAAGAGTGAACAGGACATGGATTCCCTGATCCACAACATCAGGATCTACAGCAATGACATCGGGATGTCATTCCGGCTTGACAAATGTAGTAGGATTGTCACAAAGCAAGCAAGACAGTCCACACTGAAGGTATCTGTCTCCTAGAGGGAACAATAGCATTCATTTACAAGTACCTGGGAATACCACAGGCAAATGGCAACCTTGAACAGGCAACAAGGGAAGCAGAAACAGCCAAATACCTAAAACGAGTGAGGCAAGTCCTAAGAACCCAGCGCAATGGAAGGAAAAAGTCCAAGGCAATAAACAGCAATGCCCTGCCAGTGATCAGATACTGTGGGAATAATAAGTTGGCCAAAGGGTGAGAAACAGACCACAGATGTTAAAATAGGAAAGCTCCTCACCATGCATGGCGGGTTCCATCTCAAATCCAGCACCCTAGGACTGAATGCACGGCATAAGGAAGGAGGCAGATGACTGATCAGAGTGAGAGCCACTATCCAGGATGAAACATCGAAGCTCCGTAAGTACATAAAGGACAAGGCTTCAACACATCACGTACTCAGTGAATGCCTGACACAATGTCAAGATGAGGAGGTGCTGGAGGAGGAACCATCATGGGAGGAAAAGCCCCACATAGAATATAACACCGAAACATAACTGAAATGGCTGATCTCAATAAATCCTAACAATAGAGAGGGCTGGCCTACTGCACACCACAGAGGCACTCATCCTGGCTGCACAGGAGCAGGGTCTGAGCACCAGAGCAATAGAGTCTCAGATCTACCACACCAGACAAGACCCAAGGTGTAGGCTGTTCAAAGACTCATGTGAGACAATCCAGCACATAACAGCAGGGTGTAAAATGTTGGCAGGGAGAGCATACACGGAACATCATAACCAAGTGGCTGGCATAGTATACAGAAACATTTGTGTGGAGTATGGTCTGGAAACCCTGCGGTCAAAGTGGGAAACACCTCCAAAGGTGAAGAATGACAGAGCAAAGATCCTGTAGGACTTCCAGATCCAGACAGAGATAATGGTAATGGTGAACCATCCGGATTGTGGTGGTTGTGGCAATACCAAGTGAAGGTAAAATCAAGAAGAAGGAGCATGAGAAACTTGAGAAATACCAAGGCCTCAGAGAGGAGCTAGAGAAGGCTTGGAAGTTGAAGGTGACAGTAGTACCAATGGTAGTCGGAGCAATTGGGGCAGTGACCCCCAAACTGGAGGAATGTCTCCAGTAGATCCCTGCAAGAACCTCAGAAATCTCAGTCCAGAAAAGTGCAGTACTTGGAACAGCAAAGAAACTGCGGAGGACCCTCAACCTCCCAGGTCTCTTTAGAGGACCTGAGCTCGGATTGGATGGGAAAACCGCCCGTGGTAGGTGAAAAGGGAATTTATATATATACATATATTAGTAGGATCTATTTTCTATCAAATTCTTTGTTGGATTTTGGTTAATAAAGTACTAAGATTTATTATTTAAATGATTGCTTGTCTAATTTTTTGGGATTCAAAATACATTTTCTTTCTCAGTTAAGTTTTTTCAAATTGGCTTTTTTAACTTTGTGTTAGTAGTTTGAAATGATTATCGTTTCAAACTACTAACAGCAACACAGTTGTTATTTCATAGCTGTTGCGGCTTCATTCAATTATAATCTGAAAGCAGACATTCCAGTCATCATGGGCTGGGTCATACATACCTGGTTTCAGGCTGTTGAACTCCTTCTCAATGGTTTCTTCAGTGGTTTGCAGCATCAAGTTCCTCACATACAGAATCTTAACAGTTGCCATAGTATCCTCATCAACCTCCACTTCAGGCTCAGCCCAGTCCACCGCAATGGGATGACCCCATAGCTGGATCCGACCTAAAACAAAGGACAATGTCTGTCTGCTATGTTGTTACACAAAGAGTTTGATGATAAAGTTGGGTGCTAGATATGGACTCAGGGTGTGCAAAGCAGACAGTATTTGATATTTTTTAGGGGGGAAAAGTATTAGTATTTGCATTCAAGTAAAATTAAAAATAGGCAAAATAGGCATAAAAATATATATATTTTTCATGTTACACTTCTAATTTACGTTATTATCCATTTTAATAATTATGGATATCCAATATTGGTTGATCTTTTTTCCATAAAATCCAGCAATGAACATGTAACGGGAACATTATTGAAAAGAGGCCAAAATGAAGGCCACTGTGGATACAAAACCTTTAAAAAAATTACCACACCACAAAGACTTATGGGTAATGTGTTTGTTTAATTGTAGACGCTCTCCATTGTACTTAGTTTGTGTTCCAAATGTAGGCGTTGTACTTTGAGTTATGATGTTGCGAGAGGGCAGTGCATGGGAGTGGGGTGTCTGCCTTGTCTCTCAAGAACGTGGGGAGTGCAAGTGAACTTTTCTCTGAAGTGACTCATTTCCTGGTGGTGTCACACTAGATTTTTTTCTTGTTCCTGAATACAAATGTTTCATAAAGTATTCGTTTGAAACAGTATTCATAAAAACATGTTATTCTTACCTTTCACATTGCTGTTTTTGGGTTTGGCTCCACCCCTAACATGCACCATACGTGCAGTTGCACAGGGCAATATTAAAAAAGGTGCTGCACACGCACTAAAAATTTCCTTGACTTTTCTGTCAGTTGCATCTTGAACAAGTCTTTATTTCTTTTATTTATATACAGTAAATCAACTTTTGGAACAACCTGTTTGTTACTGAGAACAAGGAGACTGGATATATACTTTAGTTCTGGGATGCATTGCAGTTTAAGCTACCCAAGATGTTGAAGATTTCTTGAATTTTGAATGGTTGGTTGGTGGAACAAGGGCTCTCACAGGGGAGCCGGATTACAATGCCAGCATGGAGCAGAGAGCGGCATATGTACACCATACGCCTTAGGTTTATTACTGACTAACAAAAAATATAATTCACAACATTCTTTCCTCATAGTAATAAACTTTGTAACACACATAGAATTGATACGTATGTCATTTTCCCCCTTTATTTTGTCAGATATATTCATTATGAATTTGTGTACATATTCCTCCTCTTTCTAGCCGTGGCACAGCTCACATTAGGAGCCCCAAACTCCTCATTTAAATTATGCTCCTTGTGCCTGTTATGAAGTGCTCACGGAATCTTAGTAGACCTGCAAATGAAGGACAACCCACAGGCGCAAAATGT
The DNA here is from genome assembly GCA_028564705.1 of Apricaphanius iberus. NCBI lineage: Eukaryota > Metazoa > Chordata > Actinopteri > Cyprinodontiformes > Aphaniidae > Apricaphanius > Apricaphanius iberus. The sequence continues at coordinate 5,001,507 of JAPXFQ010001878.1, read as the reverse complement.
TTGCGGCGCATGCAATATTGTGGTCATTACTAAGAATCTTGAAAAATCAGGTCCTTAGTATTGATGTCAGTGAAAATAAATCTTCCTCTCAACTAGCGGTGGAGCTGAATCCTAATACGGTATTCGGAAAGGCACCAATAATGTGTTTTATATGAATTCTTATTTCAAATAAATATTTTATAAATATTTGTATTTGGAAACAAGAAAAACGTATATTAAAAAGCTGTGTTTCCTAATGAGACTGAAGTGCATGTGAGTTAGTGAGTGATGACGTTCAGGAGTCGGGGGAGAGGAAAAGGAGGTAAAACAGGTGACTGACGCAGCTGCTCTAGACAGCAACAGAAGGAGGCTCGTCTGAGCGAAAAAAACCAACAAAAAAACGTCATCACTATTTTTGTTTAATATACTCTTCTACCTTGCCTTGGTTCCAGAAGGAGTTTATAACTTTCTGAATTTGAATCTGAATTTGAACGGGAGATTATTTTATTACACTGCATTAGTTTTAATGTCTGCAGTCAGGTAGTCTCATGTTTGCTTTGTTGTAAATTCAGCTCTGTTGGCTTAGTAATTTAGATAAAAGGCTTTAATACGAGTAACTTTAATGTTCAGTTAAAAAGGTTAAAACAAGGCTTTTGTAGTTGTGTACAAATGTGTGGACTTGTGGGAATTATTTGGTATGTTTAAGTTATTCTGTCTTTTGCAGAAAGCAAGTTGTAGGCTATAGGCTAGCTATTCTTAGCATAGCTTCCTGTCATTCTGTAACTACAAACAAATAGGCAACAGAAACAAATAGGCAATCAAATAGAAAAGACTGTGCCCACCTCTGTAGAGGCAGATATATCAAACATCTGTCAACATCTGCAATGCATAATCACATGCTCTTAAATCACCTTATCCTGGTCTGTCAACCCTCCACAAGCACCAATCCACCCACCAGCACCAATTCATAATCAGAATATTGTTCTGCCCCTGTCGGTTTAAACATGGCTGAAGTAATGGCTGTTATGTAAATTTTCTTTTGAATGAAATTTCTTGTTACATGTTCATTGCTGGATTTATGGGAAAAAAAATCAACCAAAATTGCATATTAGGTGTGGAGCTGAACCCAAAATGGTATTCGGAAAGGCACAAATAAAATATTTTTTACAAATACTTATTTCGAACAAATACATTAAAAACTATTTGTATTCAGGAGCAAGAAAAACTTGTGCATGCACCCAAGTTGAGAAGTGAGAGACGTTTAGGTATTGAGGAAGGGGTTGGAGGGGGAGGTAAAATAGTTGTCTGACACAGCTGCTGCTCCACACAGCAACAGAAGACCTCGGCTGCGCAAAAACCTTTAATGGTGCATTCAGACCAAATAGCTTTGTCAGCGTCAGGCAAAGCTCACAAAGCATCTAGTTTGACGCTTCTATGTTGAAGCTTGCAAAGCTTGCAAAGTCTGCCACTTCTGAGCAAAAAACAACGCGTGGGCCGGGCTTCTTCTGTTGCTGTACGTTCTGAACTATGGCAGATAGTATTGAGAGAGTGGCTTGGCATTATTTGCTAAATAAAGCTAGACAGCGTCGACTTCGGCAACATCAGCGCCGTTTGTGGATACACCCTATTCCACGGATGCGTTCTGAGTTTGGGGAGTTTAACCATTTGCTCCAAGAGCTACGTATGGATGAGGTTCGCTTTCAGCGGTACTTCAGTCTGTCCTGCGCCCAATTTTACGACCTCCTGGGCCGCATCGGAGCTCAAATCTCCTACCAGGTCACCAACTACAGGTGCTCTATTCCTCTGTCTTCGGTAAATGTTATTTATGATTTTTTAAATCTGCGTTTTCTAGACTTAAAATGTAGGTTTTTCCTGCTCCTGCTACATTCAAAATACGTGTAGTGACATCGCTACAATTATAAGCTCTGACTGGTTAAGGCGCCGCTTCAGAGCCGTCAGCACCGTCAAAAGTTTAACTAGCTGAACTTCTGCGTTGCTGGCTTTATGAGCTTTGAAGCATGAAAAGCAGGAAAAGCTTGAAAAGTTGACGGAGCCAAAGCTCACAAACTGCCGCAGAGACCGTGATGCTCCTCCAACGGCCTCCACCATAGACTTAACATGTAATCTTGACGTTGCTGACGCTGACAAAGCCTGTGGTCTGAATGCAGCATGACTGGTCTCCGGAGGCAGTTCATAACTTTCGGGAAGCGGAGTTTGATTGGGAGATTATTCCATTACGCAGCATTAGTATTAACTCTGCAATTGGCTTCTCTCATCTGCGCTCCGTGCTCCATTTACGTAGTTCTGTTAGGTCAATAATTTAGACAATAAGCTGTAAATCAGAGTTAACGTTCAGTTAAAAAAGGTTCAAACAAGCTTTGTGTATTTGTGTCAAATTATGTGGACTTGTGGGATTTATTTTGGTACGTTTAAGTCACTCTTTCATTTGGAGACACTAGAGGCAGACATATCTAACATCTGTCAACCTCTGATGCATAATCACGTGTACCTAAAGCATCCTCTTCTGGCACTGTCTGTCAGCCCGCCCACTAGCATTAATCCCTCCACAAGCACTAAAACATCATCAGAGCCATGTTCTATCCCGTTGGGTTGAAGTAATGGCTGTTGTGCTCATTGTTCTTTTCAATGACGTTTCTTGTTACAAGTTAATTGCTAGATTTAAAAAACATTAACCAATTATGCATATTCATAATAATTATTATTATTATAATTATTATTATTATTTTTATGGGCAATCAAATATGACATAAATTATTGAAGCCTATTTTGACGTTTTCTGGAATACAAATACAAACACTTCTCCCCCCTCAACAAATACAGATACAGATCGGCTGCTTCGCACACCTCTATTGCATGTCCATAATTATTCAAATGGATAATTAAATATAACATAAATTAAAAGAGTAAAGTAAAAAAAATGTCACATTGATTTTGAATTTTACTTGAATACAAATACAGATACAATTACTAATTATTTTACCCCCTGCCTCTGTAGAGGTAGATATATCAAACAGAAAGCAAGTTGTAGGCTACAGATACAAATACCAGCTGCTTTGGACATCCCTGCTCTCAACATTTTTTTAAATATCCTTTTTCTCTGTGCATCTGACGATGCTGCTCCATGTTGGTAATAGCGGCCTAAACTAGCAGCCTGCATGGTGACCCACAAACTTAAAGGTAGTTTGATCCAGTCTGGTGCTGCAGCAAAGGCTATTGTGACATTGCATAAATCTATCAAATGTGACTATTTGTGGTCTTTTAACGTGTATGCACACATATACTCTAAAGGCCTCTTATAGTTGCTTGTATTTCAATTTTAATTTCATTTCAAATATATATTCTTTGGGTCTATTTATAAAAAGTGGTACCAGAAGTGTAAGAATAACCTTTCTGCATATTAGGTTGACTGTCCAATCAAATTAAATGGCTTGTGGGGGCAACTTTGGAAAACAACACTACAAATAAAATGCGACAGCAAACGCGCTCCAGTGTGAACATTTCATGGCTCCAAAATGCCCCACATGCGCAGAGAAGATGAGACGTCACCATAGTACGTCACACACCACGCGCTCTGTTTATGGAAGTAAAAAGCGCGGCTAAAGATGTACGCGTTTTTTCAGCAGTCTATCAATTATTACATAGTCGGAACCGACTGAATTTTGAATTTTGGCAAAAAAAGTCGGATTTGATGCGCTGTCACTTGCAGTGTGAACGTAGCCTTAGCTGGGCACTTGATACTATAATCACAACTGAACTCCCTCCCCACAGCACAATGTTGACAAACGATTGGCCTGATCAAATATGGGTCCCTGGTAGGACGGTTTAGATTGGAGCGGTACAAGATGGATTCTCCTGAATTTGGAAAACTTCAAATCTCACGAGAATCCATCTTGCAGACCAAGATTAACACAACAAAGCCAAAAATAGATTTTCTTTCTGTAGAAGTAACACATCTAATCATCACTGCATCTGTTTAGCTACAAACTCACTGTTAAAAAAGATCCAATAATTTGTGCTTTTACAGAAAACCAAAGAACAGTGACTGTTCTGATACCAGATGATACCATCATAACATCTCTCTTTAATCATTAGACCCATCAGCACTAAAACTGGCTTGACTGGCTGACACTTTGACAGCCTGAGCTGCTGTGTTGATGATATGAAGGTTATTTTCTATCAGCATTGCTTACTGCATGTGTTTACTTCATTGCTCTTAGATTCTTTTGCATATTCTCAGCATTATGAAGGGGAAAATGGACTGTTTTGCAACATCAGGAGTGATTTTGATATAAAACTATTTCATTGAGCTGTTTGGTCTCTACCTGGCAGGAGTTTACGTCTGGCCATGGCAGCTGCTCGATGACTCTCATACTCAACAAAGGCGAAGCCTCGGTTCTTGGATTTGTCTGCAGCGCTGGGATACACAATAACATCCACAACTCCATCGGTGACCTTTCGCATCTCTGTCAGGATCTCGTCTCGCTTCTTGGTTTTAGGGATCCCCCCAACAAACAGACGGCAGTTGTCCACACTGGCACAGACGCCGAGGAGGCGGCCGTTCCTGGAAGATAGAAAGAAAAATGGTATATTAATGACCGATTAAACCAGTATTCTGATCTTCACAGAAAGCACCAGTCTGTTCTTTAAAAATAAGGACCAGGCTAAAGAAAAAGCTGGTTAAGATCTTGGGCATTTCATGTAACAATCTTTTTTTTTAAATCTCAGTCATGATGAAACAGTCCGGCACACATTCATCTGGGGTCCTAATGGGGTTATGGTTTGATCCAGTTCATTGAGGTGAGACTTGAGATGTTTGGTCAACTGACAGTACAGTTACTCTGTTTGGCATCATGTAATTGACAATAATCACGGGTAGATGGTTGGTTCGTTAAGATTAGTCGGGGTTCGGTGATAACAAAGGGCCAGTTTAAATCTTTAGACATAGGGATAGAACCGCTCTGACCTGATCTCATAGTTGTTAAGCTGCTTCATGGCCGTTCTTGCTTCCTGTTTGTTGGTGAATGTCACAAAGGCATAGCCTCTATTGTTCCCGTTGAAGTCCATCATCATCCTCACCTCATAGATCTTTCCAAACTGATGGAAGGGACAGGGAATGTCAGAACATTAGAATATTAGCTAAACGAAATCATTTTCACATTCAATCCCTCACGTCTCACCTTCTCACACAAAGGAACCAGTTCATCCTCAAACAGATCTCTTGGGAGTTTTCCCACAAAGATCTCACTACCTCTCTCAGGCGGTGGTCCATCCCAGTCAGGCGGTGGGCCACCATACCGCCGCTGACCATTCTCCTGAAAAACACAACATCAATTAAAGAGCAGCAGTATGGAAAGAACTTTATAGGAATCAGTTTCTGGTGGTTTTACCTGTCTCAGCTGATATCCGGTCTGTTGGGTGAGCGCCCGAAGAGCCGCCTCTTTCTGCGTGCCCGCCAGCCCGTCCCCACTTCCCTTCTGATTGGATTCCATTGGGTGTGATTAACAGCAAGTTGTGAATCAGGGAAATTAGGGGTGCTCACTGCAAAAAAAAACATAGCGCAGGTTTCAGTTCTTATGTTTTATTCTTTAAAAAGGGCCTGGATGGGCTTTAGTTTACCAAGTTCATACTGTCTTGTGTCTTGTTGTCAACTACTTTGTTTCCTTCTTTGTAAAGTGTCTTTGCGTGGTTGTAAAAAGTGCTATATAAAACATAAATATTATGATGATTATTTTTAAAATATTAAATTAATTACATTTTGTTTTGCTAAAAAAATGCTGCTACCAACTGGCCTATTTACCTCAGGAATCGATCTTTTATTAACCCATTCAGTTTCAAGATTTTAAAGCCTTTTTTTTTCTCATACAGTCTTTTCTCCATAAACCTCCCAACTGAACAGCAGCATTCTCCCAGGCCTGCTAATTTTACAGAAAAAGAAAAAAAACAAGAAAAAAACCCAACGAATTCTGCAACTTGCAGGTTTCTTGTCTAATTCTGAAGCTTCATCCAATTGTTATGGACACCTTGCAATGGACTTAGCAGATCTAAAACATTTTAACACCGAGTATTTTGTGTGGTGTGAGAAAGTAAAACCAATAAATCTAAAGCTTGATCCATTTGAAATGCGAAATATTTATGGATGAATTCAGTGGAAAATAGAGAGACATCAGCTTTTAGAAAACATAGAAATATTTTCTTTTTAAAAACTGCACTAACCTGATTCCATCACTATTAAACATCATGATACTGAAGCTATCTGTATTTCGATTAATTTTCAATTTTTTTTCAAACTATCAATTATAATGAATAAGAGTATTCTGAAAAAGTGAAAAAAACATAGTAGAGAGATCACAAGAAATCAAAAGAATCTTACCGTACAAAGGTTTGATTCAGGGGAAAATTTTGCAAAGACATTTAAAAAAAATTAAAAGACATTAATGAAACTCATCAAGGAAGCTGCCAAGAGACCAACAACAGCGTTGGACAAAATGAAGCCATTTTTACATGTGATAAGTTAGCATAACAAAAGACCAAATATCTTCTTCCAAAGAACACATCTAGGCTGGGCTTAAATCTCTGAAAACCTTGTGTGAGAATGTGTTTTGGAAGGATGAAACTAAACTGAAGCTTGCTGGTGTGCTTGGTAGAAAAGTGAGACTTAGACTACACATCACTTAAGGAACACAATACCTACTGAGGAAACTTTTGATGGCAGCTTCACGCTGCGGGAGCTACTTTTCTTCAGCTTAATTTGAGGTTAATTTCGTCAAGGTGAATACCAGAAAGAAGGAAACCTTCAGGTTTCTGCTGGAAAGCTGGTTATGTATATAGCCTATATATCAACAATGCTTTGAAATGACAGAGCCCTAAATCTGACTGGAAATCTGTGGATTTACCTGAAGAGGGATATTTTTTTAAGTATAGTGGACAAAGTTCAAATGTGGGATAAAGATTTCTATCAAATATGATTAAACATTGATTTTTTTTGTTTTTCAGTTGAATTGTAAAGAATAAATGTTTATTTATTTTACATCCACTTTTCTCTTTTTGATCTTGGTCATATTTTACGTGTTATTTTCCTGTTCAGCGAAACCACCTCTCAGCCTCTGTTAGAACACCCGGTGTCCCTGCTGAGACATTGTGTCCTCACAGATCTGCGGCTCCTTGCCTTGTTTTCCTAATCTGAGCAGCAGATATGAGCAGCGAAGAGGTCAAGGTCTGCTGGCTGATCATTTACAGAGACCGTGGACAGCCTGACAGTCCATCACTCCGTCCTGCAGTGTGAAACCTGGCTGCATCTGAAATCAGGATGAGCTTTCACTGAATTTATTTTGCAAATACCACCCTTAATGAGGTGCAATGCCTCCCTGCTGTTGACCCTCAGCTCATAACCAGAACCACATTCTGAGACTTTTAGGTCATGGGCCTTTTAACACATTGAGGAGCATTAAAATCTATGACCGGGGGATTACACTATCTGATGTAAAGATAATAAAGTGTTCCAGACTTTAATGCTTTTCTGAGTCCTTATAAGGGACTAATTGCATAATTTAATGGAGACTAAAATCATGGAGAAAAAATGACTGCATTCATATTATGAATGTTTTGAGTAAGCACCAAGCATCATATACAATTTGTAGTAATTGTAGCTCTAAACTAATCTCTTTGCACTTTCCCCTGTTTCAAATTTCAATAAATATTACTGGTAGGGCTCCAAAGAGACCAGCTAAACTCCGCCTGTAAAAGTCAGCCTTGCTATGGAGATGCTTCCAAAAAAACAAGGATGGACAGAAAGCATTCCATCTGAGTTTAATAAACCAACTGGAAAGGTATCTTCATGTCAGAATTCCAGGTTGTAAACTTAGACAATTTCATGATCATCCAACGTGGTTGCTGTTTGTAAAAGTCTGCAACACTTACAGAGTAAGTGCCTTTCTGTGTAGAACAATCGGTTCTTTTCAACTGTCAGTAATCATCTTCTGTACAAACTGGGACAAATAAAAATGCACAAAAAAATTAAAATTGTTGGGTTAAATTCGGACTTTAATCGGTTTTATATTCTATAAATATTGAATTATTGAAACTCTATCATACACTTAATTTCAAATTTATAGCCCCTCCTACAACAGTCATGAATTGCTCCCTATAGTGGCACCTAAACAGTTAAAGCAGCAGAAACCAATACTATATAAACCTAATCAACATTTCTGGTTTCTGCAGAAACAAAACTGGGGGATGATATTCCTGACATTAATTTTCACCTTAAAAGAGTTTCACATTAAAAACATTTTCAGGCTAATTATATTCTGCATCTGAGTTCAGCCTCCTGATCTGTTAAATCCAAGCCTCAGGCCTCAGATAGAAACGTGAGAAAGAAAAATGTCATTGGGCTATTTTACTGGGACACATAACCAATGTTACATGAGGCAATGTCCAGTCTTAAATGCAGCATAAGGTTCAGAATGTTTCACAAAACTATCGGTTTTCATTTAAAGTCTTTTTATTATTTATTTTTTTAACGTTTGCATCATGTTGATTACAAAACAGAAAAAACTAAGAAAATTTTTACAATAAAAATGAATATGATTCAATAAAAACATAAGCATGGATTTCATTTTGGATTTAGATGCCCTGTTCCAGCTTCATTTAAAACCACATCATTGATTTCATCGAAAGTCTAATAGTATAAAGAAAACATTGGTCAGGAAAACTGAGTTTTTTTTCCACAAGTTTATAATTTGCGATTAAATGCAGACAATAACATTTAACTGGAAGAAAAACTGCTCTTTATATTTGAGTCATTGTCTCTACTGCAAATAGATAAAGTGACATTAATAGTTATACAATATAACTGTCTGCTTTTGAAAAAAATGTTTCCCGCGTTCCACCACATGCAGGACTTTGAACTGCAACACAGCTCAAACTATTCAATGAAAGCCCTGTCTTCCATAAATCAAATTTCATTCCCAATCAGCACTACAACCTCTGTTCCATTATCAAAGAAACAATTCATTGATTAGAACTAATCAGGAGACTATGATCTAATTTTTATTTCAAAAGAGGAAATACTTAACTCATCTGACTGTTTACAAACTCAAGACATTATCTCATCCCCTGTGATTATTTGAACTCAGATTTTTTCTAATGAGAAAACTTTGTGGAGGGAAGTTTTAATAAGTGAAGCTGCCCTCATGAGCAACTGGGAATGGCTCATTAAAGCCCACATCGTTTTCTAATAAATCTATAAAAACACTGCCTGCAAATAAACTTTACTGGTTTATAATGGATAATCCTGTTCCTGAGCTGTTATTCTCTTGATGGAGCTGCCTTTTGCTTGTATCCAGATGGTTGTCATCTCCAAAAGTGATCAGCAGAGGGCAGTAGTTATCAGGTACTTCTGGTTCATTTTTTATTTATTTAACTTAAATATATTTGAAGCTGAAAGTGTTATGGGAAATGTTTTCTTCATTTGACCTATTTACATCGAGATGTTAGGACTCTTAATATTTTAGTAATTACACTTTTAAAAAGTAAACTATATTTTTAGCACCTTTTCCCCAAAAAATTATATATTTGTAATGTCCCCCCCCCCCAAATGCTGTGATTCATTTGCTTTCTTTGTTGATGTAATCTATGGTGCCTATCTCCAGCAGTAATTAGGCAAGAGGAATAAAAATAATACAATTCATATATTATCCATAAATTGACCTCGGACGACTCCTGCTGTGAGTCACGGCCTCATAAATAACCTCGCTGATTAACTGCACATGCTCAGTGATGATGTGTCTGTGTGACAAAATAACTGAAATATTATACCTCCAATTAAGAGCCAAAATGCAAAATTTTTCAAGCAAAGGTTAAATCAGATTAAACTGGCCTTTATTTTCTTTTAGTTGAATCATCTAATTTATTATTTATTATCTCAGTTCAGAAACTTTGGGCTTAGGATCGAATCTAAAACGTTTTTTCCTCCACGGCAGCAATGTTGACAGGAATTATGTGATCTAAATTAAATGTAATTTAAAGTTAAATTCAGGCACAAAAACTAGATTTTAACTGAGGGTGACTTATTTTGTTGTTTTCTCTACACATCCAACCTTCCTCTTCTGGAATCTCACGGAGTAAAAAAAATGGACGTAAGACTTTATGTAATTACAGAACAATGTATTTTTGTAAGCATGGTGATAATATTCCTATTTTGTTGCATTAATCAGGATTACCTCTGATTAAGCATCTTAATAACTAACCGGAACTCTCAGCTTTACTCCCAACAAGGACATTAAACTTGTCTTTAACTGGTCTACAGAGTTCAACAGAAACACTCTCACTGACAGAAGGAGCTCAAACAGCTGCTGGTCGACGCTCGCTCGACAGAAACTTGTCCTGTTTGCTCAGTTTGCATCTTTCAGCCTCAGCACACAACAGGGAAGAAGGGAAGGTGCGACAATCTCACTCTACATGCACAGGCTCTCTCTCTCCCTCTCCCAGTTTGATACTTTAAAACAAATTTCAGGTAAAAATCAGAAAAACCCACCTGAGCAATTTCAGAGATCACCTCCCTCCGATCAGAGCTGTGTCATTCTGAGCGTGAGTGTGTGTGAGCGTGTCATCAGAACCCCCCCCCCCTTCTCACGCGTAACTGTGTGTATGTGTGTGTGTGATCACATCATATCAAACTCCAAAGGTTCACTGTCCTGGTGTTAGCTTTACAAGCTGCAGGATGTTAATGTTTAACCTGCTGCTATCTGTGGACACACTGAGGCAATCCAGTGTGTGTGTATGTGTGTGTGTGTTCATGTGTCAGGAGGCCTTTGACCAACAGGAACTGGATCAGAGGCCTTTCCAGCTGCTACCAGATGTTGTCAGGACTGTTGCTAAGGGGCCTAAATGCTTCTGATGAACATTATTGATAAGAATATTGACGCCTCTCAGTATTACGATAAACTAACTGTAGAACCAATAGGTTTGTATTAGTATTTTTAGTATTTTAATTCTAATAATGTTACTCACATCTTAGCTCATGTTGCTACATGTGATCAGAAAAAGGTGTTCAAACCGAAGATTTAGAAGAAACTATGTTTTTTTGTAATAAATGAACAGATGAGTCATTCAGCATTGCCTTGGACATCAAGTTTACATCTGTACTTATAATAAAATGTCTTAAGAATGCTTCAGACTGTGTCTAATTGAAAAAAAAGAAAATAATGCGGTGTAACATAAACATGAAAATAAACAAGAAAATAAAATGCTGATATGCTGTGTTACACATTGAATGTTAAGAAAGCTGAAACAACTCTGAATAGTTTAAACTTCATCTATATTGGTTTTGACATTTCTTTATGCATTAAATGTATACTTCAGCTATAGCTTATGCTTGCACAGATCTATTGTCGTGTTTATACATTCTGTGTTTTGAAAATAATTTATAAATACAAATCATTATTATTAATATTATCAATATTAGTATTAGTGGTAGTAGTAAGTAATAAGCTTATATGTAGAGCATGGCCCTACAATAAAACACCATTCTTACAGTGGGCAATCAAAAAAGTGCTTTGAGGAAAAAAAGAAATGAAAAGTATTAACTCAGGTGAAAGAGCCGCAATGAGTTGAGTACAACTGGATAACATGCATGTGTTACATAGGAAAGAAATTGATCGGAATTTGAAATTGATTTACAGGTAATTGGAATATCAAAAACAGCCCCCAGGAGGAATCAGACGTCACCAGGCAGTAACTCGAGTATCCAGGCAGCAAGAGCAGTCAGTGAAGGTCAGCTCACACCAGGGAAGATGGATCAGGCAGGAAGGGAAAGATAATGATGTGATATTCCTCCCTCTGATACAGACCTGAAAGGATAACCAACCATAAAGATAGGACCTGAAGAGACAACCAATGTTCCACCATAAAACATGTCATCAGTTGTCACTGATAACATGATCCTAACAACTCTGCTTCCTTTTTACGAGTGTAAAGCAACATAATACTAACTTTTTTTAGAAATAATATGGATATAATATTGTGTTCATATACGTCTTAAAATTACATGTCTAATTTACTGAGAAAATTGAAATGTCCACACATAATAGGAATTTTTTTTACTTGTATTTTTTTCCTGCACATTAAGAAAACCTGTTGAGAAAAGTAATCACTTTTTCAGCACTTTATTTTAACAGCTCAGTACCTGCTTTACCACAAAACAGTCCATAGATGTCAGCGAAGCACAAACCAGAACTGCCTGAGTAGTTTCTGTTTGTCTTTAGAGAAATATTTGTTCTGCAAAGCTGAACTTAAAGAAGCTGAGTGCAGTTTCTTCTGCCTCATTACCCTGTATTTATATATTCAGGTAGATGTTTGTGCAGAAAGGTGAGACCGGGCCTCTATCTCTGTTTTAATGATGTCATCACCAGCTTATTGGATGGAACTTCAAAGCTTTGTAGAGGCAATATGCATGCCTAATAGGATAATTGCATATACCTGTCTCTAAACACCTGTATGCAGTGTTTTGGGCCAATATGTTAATCTAGATCTATCTAGAAGTTAACATCCAAATTCAAACTTCAAAGTCTTTATTATCATATGCATAATGGGCTTTAGTTTTCTGATTGTTTTTAATGACACTATCAGCCATTCAAACAAAGAAGATACCAGTCAATAAATTAATCAGTTCTTAGTCAGCACCACCTTACAGCATATGTGTAAAAGATCCATTTGTTGATTGACATTTTTGCTAGGGAAGTTCTGAACTGGATCTTAAACCAGTTCTAGCTCAAGCTGGGTTCTGATCCATAATTTCTAATCCTGAAAAAAATGTGTATTCCTCAACAACAACAACAGACTGGGTTTCCACCTCCTGGAAGAAATTTTACCTGCTCCCAGGTAAAAAAAAAAAAAAAAACATGGGTCCTAACCCGTCCAGAACCCCTATGTTAAATGCATCTAATATTTTCTCATTATGCTTATTTCAACTAGACCTTTAGATCTGCACAGGAAACTTGGATGTTTTAATGCATGAGATTTTTCCGCAGAGACTGAAATACTGAGGCTATTGAGCCACTTGACTAACAAGGTGTCCAATCACAGTTAAAAAGTGCATCCTTCTTCTCTGCAGTGCCACCTATTTTGTAAATCAGGTGCTTATTAAACACAAGTAAAAACTGAAGCTTTGGATCCTTTTAGGGTTTACGAGGGGCTGGTGAACTATAGAAAGACTAAAAACAGGAAAAGCTGTTCATGGAGTAAAACTTAAGCACGATTTCCATGGTGTGTTCATTTTGACATTTCTCCCAGAAACCAGGAATCTGATTGCAGCTGATTATTTAGGATATTATTTCTAAATAGCCTATTCAAGGAAAATCAGAGGGATACTCTGGAATAATTTTGAATATATGTGGTTTAATTTAATGAAACTTTATAGTAAAACAGGACGTTTTTAGTCCAAACCACATTCAATTCGAAACTATTTCAAAAAGGCGCAGGAACATGGGAAAACGTATAAAAAACATAAAGATAACCGTTCTTGTCTCCTGATTGTAATGCCTGTAGTTCACCAGCAGAGGGAAGAATCTGACTGCAAATTCCAGAGGGCCTTAATGTGTTTCTACTTAGACATTACAACTTATTTCTGTCAGAGATTTCTGTCCTGTTCTCTAACAGTAAAAAGGAGGGGGGAATCCGCTTCTTTGTGCGATCGTAATTTTTTCAAATTATTTTGTAGATGTCTTTTCTCAGACTAATTCAGTGTAATCTCCTGCAATACCTCTGCAGCAGCAACAGGAAAAACAGAATGCAGCATGTCAAACATTCTGTGTCTAACTCCTCTTGTTCACTCTGAGGCAGATCAGATCTCGGAGAATTATTCTAGCTTTTATACATTCCCTTGACCCATCTGCAGGCTCACAGCGAAATGATAAGAGAAGCATTACTTGGTTTTGAATCTTAAATTGAATTGGCTGTGATCTCCGTGTGACTGAATAAGAATAGATTCATATAGAAAAGTTCATGATAACATTCAGAGTTGTATCCACCCTCCATGTTTTCTCATAACACGGTCACAGATAAATAATAATAACCTTAAATGTGAAACATTTCTTGTTTCTGAATTACACTGATCCACTCCTCACCCGTTTATACCCTAAATCATTTTCAGGTTTTAATGTCGAGAAACAAACAATTGAAGTAGCCTAGGCTACTTCAATTGTTTGAATGAATGCATTAGAGAAATAAGTTAACTACCGATAAAGTGGGGTTCCATGAAAGCATTCAGTAATTTTTTCTCCATTAAAGCAAATAAAACTTTAACTGCAGCTGCACAGGTGAGGAGGAGGATAAGTAGGAGGACAGGTGATGAAGAGGAGCGCAGGCAACCTAACTTTTCATCCTCTCTCTCTTTCCCCGCAGCCTCCACTTAAGCTTCAACTGTTTCGGTTTAAAACCGTTCACATACAGTAGATAAGGCGGAATCGATTCTCCGGACTACTCTGAGGATTCCTCTCGCCGGCTCTGCAACACATTATTTTCCTCTCATCTCTCCTCAGCATCCCTGCGGAGGATCCTGGTTTATTTTATCTCATGTCCAGGCTGGATTCGCGTTTTTCTTATCTGCCAGAGTCGGAAACAACGTGGACGCTGCTGGATTCCTGCACCGCGTTTGTTTTTGTTTGTGTGTTTGGTTTTAACACTTTTATTGAATCCATTTTGCGGAGGTTTGGTTCCCCTTTCTCTGGGTAAAATCTTCCAGCGCACACAAAGCGGCAGTAGTCATTTGGGATTATCCTTCTCAGACTGATTGCAAACTTTGTTTCTGTCAATTTTACTCCGGATTATTCCTCACATCTTAAGTTATTGGAGATGTTTTCACACCGAGAGGAATGTTTGTGGTCAACACCACGTCCACAGTCCCTCAGTTCGGATCATGGGCTTTGTTTTCATTGGATCTAATCGTCAGGGTGGAAAGTGTGACTGGTTGGAGCATTTGTTATTATTATTATTTCATCTGTTTTCCAGAATTTATACAGTCTAAATTATGTTCCCATGATCAGATTTAGTCTTTCCTTAAAAAAAGAAAAATAATTACACTCCAAAATGTCCAGAATCACTGATTTACTCTTACCCCTGGCAAATTCATAGTGTATTAAAACCCCATACAAAAGTTTATCTTTTTTAAAAACTAACAAAACAAGACACCAGTTAATTTCCCCCTTCTTTAAGCATCCCTGAAACCTTGGATATTTGGGAAACTGAGACATGACTATTGAAAAGGGGAAGAAAAAAAATTAACAAGAAGAACAGCTGCAGATATTCCAGGAACATATGATAAAAAAAATAAATGGATTTGGACAAAGGGCCAACACAAGTACCCTTCTGTTGAAAGAATCACAGACAAGCCTGCTCTGAAAGCTGTTCAAAAAGATGTTACAGCTGTAAAAGGATGATTATTTTTAAACACTTAAAAGTTTATGGAAATCTTGAGATCCAATAATATTAAACCAAAAGAAACATTTGGAAAGCTCCTAAAACACATCTGTACTCTGAATGTTCCAGAGGTTATCTGGCAGATATATTTCCTGGTGGAATATACAGGGAAGATTCAACAGGAGGATTTAATCTGTTAACTTTATACATCAAGAAGACTGAGGGAGAGCGATAAGACTGAGAGCAGCATCACATTTTACAGTGGTGGAAGGAACCCAAATATATCCCCGAGGACCCTGAAGATCCTGAAGCGTTTAGGGTGCAGCAGCGGACTTTGAGCTCCTGATCTGTAGTCCTGCTGGGACCAGCTGAGGGATCAATGGGAACGCTGCGGGACCTGCAGTACGCTTTGCAGGAGAAGATCGAGGAGCTGCGTCAGCGAGATGCCCTGATCGACGAGCTGGAGCTGGAGCTTGACCAGAAGGACGAGCTGATCCAGAGGCTGCAGAATGAGCTGGACAAGTACCGCTCGGTGATCCGGCCTGCCACTGCCCAGCAGGTTCAGGCTCAGCAGAAGAACTTGGTCCTGCAGCCGGACCACCACCGCAGCAAGAGGCAGGCCATCTCAGCAGAACCCACAGCGTTTGACATCAGCGAGCTTTGCCACGTCACTCTCCCATTCTACCCCAAGAGCCCACAGTAGGTCATTCACTTTCTCCTGAAGAGGTCCCTACACCTTCTTAGAACTTCCTGTCTCCAGCAGGTTCTGTCCAGTCAGCAGGGTTTAAGTTTCTACAAAACATAATGCGTTTAGTAAGAGGTTAGAACCAGCTGGCGGAACAGAGCCTCCTTCAAAACCTCCACAACATCCTGCAGAAGTGGTTCTGTCCAATCAGCTAGGTTTAGGCTTCTGGAACATATGTATACTATCAAAGGTTAAAATTAAATGAGAAAACAGAACATCCTACAGAATATTGGGGGGGGGGGTTAACTTTCTGATGGTTCTGTAGGATGTGCTGATCCCTCGCCTGGTTTTAATTTCCTGTAGAAGATCCTGCAAAAGCCTCCATAAGATAAGTTCTCATCTTTCAGGTAGTTTAAAGTCAGAATTGAACCTGCAGAACATGCTGGATTTCATTAGAGGTCACTGCCAGCTTAGAGGACAGAACCTTCTGCAGAATGCAGTTTTTTTTCCACTGAAGATCCTGTTCTCACAGCTGGTTTTAAGTGCCTGTGAAAGGCACGGAACATGCTGAACTCCAAAAGCTCATACGACGAATTGACAATAAATAGTAGAATACGGGAGGTTCCCTCTTCTCAGCAAGCTTCAAAGCTGCTTTCTGTCCGAATTTATGGAGACGGATCCACCTATTTCCTCAGTATATAAACTAAATCAGTTACCCAAGTGAAGAAAACATTCGGTCCATCTTTTTCTTGTATAAATGAGTGACTGTGAGGGTCTGCGTTAGCGAGTGAAATCTCTGTGATCAGTTTGAGGCCTGCAGTTGCGCATTAGCAACAGGAATGAGTTCTAATGGATCTGTTCTGTTCTGCGTTAATGAAGCATTTCAGCTCTGGTTTGGGCTGATTGCTGAGCTCTGATCAACATCAGATAATGCCATGTCTCGAACAAAGTGAGCATAGTTGTTAGGCAGCCTGCTCTCCTCTGGACTAACAAAAACAGTCAGTCAGTTTAAAGCTGTGTTTTGCTGTTGCTTTAATCAGCCACATGATGCTGACAGAGGTCAGGGCCCAGCTGACCCAAGGTTCCTAAGACACAGGCTTTGACGGAGGGACTTAAGAGAGATGTCTGTTAAAACACCCGCTCCCTCTATGCACACATCATTATCTGCTTGAAGTATTCTCCTCAAACACCTGTGCGCAGATGCATCTCCCGTTCAGAATCTCATCGTGCTCCTCACAGCTTCTGACCTCCAGAGTTTGTACAAGTTGTTCTTGCTCTAAATTCCTGCTACACTTGTTTTTTTGTATTTCTCCTGAAAATATTGGCTAAAAACAGATTTGTCTAGTATCAAAAAAATAAAATATTTGAGGATGTTTGATTTAAAAACTTGAAGATTTTTCAGTGAGGCAGAGGGAACTGAAAAAAACTGAAGTAAATCTATTAGATTCAATGATGAGGATTCTGTTTTCTCGTTGTCTTTGAGGTCTAATCTTATAATTGGCTGCTCTGAATTTTTTTTCTTAAGATTATGAAACATAAAAGAGACACATGTGTAGCAGTTTATTTTAAAGGGGAACTTTTAAATCGAACAGGAGATAAATCAATTGCACAAGTATTCCCATTAATGAAATGTCATTTGCTTCCCGATAACACTACATTCCTGTAAATTCAGACTCCAGAAAATGACCTCTATCCTGAAAATAAATGTATAATTCAAAAAGGGAAATCTAAATGATTTTCTGGTTTGATCCTTAGTTGTTTTTTGTGGGGTTTTTCTAAACTCTGAGTCTTGTTTTTGTTTAGGTTTTGATTAGTATTTCTTTAAAATATTTAATATTACATTTATTTCTCGCATTGGGAATATTGTTCTGTGATTTTAGTTTTTCTTTTGTGATTTTCAGGTGGGATACAATAAGGCAAAGATGTTGATTGTAGATTGATGCAGAAAATAAGTATTTGGTCAGTAACAAAAGTTAACCCTAATACTTAATATGTATTGTGACCTTGGTTGGCAATGACAGAGGTCCAACATCTTTTGTAAGGTCTTCACCAGGTTTGCACACACTGTAGCTAGTACTTCGGCCCATTGCTCATTGCAGATCGTCTAGAGCCATTATGTTTTGGGGCTGATGCTGTGCAACTCAGACTTTCAACTCCCTCCATAGATTATCTATCGAACTGAGGTCTGAAGACTGACTAGGCAACTCCAGAACCTTGAAATGCTTTTTACCTAGCCACTCCTTCTTAACCCAGGTGGTGTGTTTGGAATCATTGTTCTGCTGGAAGCCATCCATGTTTGAGTGCTCTCACTAATGGAAGGAGGCTTTTGTCCAAAATCTTACAATACATGGCCCCATTCGTCCTTTGTTTAATACAGATCAGTCGCCTTCGCAGAAAAGCATGCCTAAAGCACAATGTTTCCACCCTAATACTTCCCAGTCGGTATGGTGTTCTTGTGATGCTACTCTGTATTCTTCCCCCTCCAAACATGGCAAGTGGCGTTTATGCCAAAGGGTTCTATTTTGGTCTCATCTGACGACATGGCATTCTGCCAATCCTCCTCTGGATCATCCAGATGGTCTATGGTAAATTTTAGATAGACCTGGACATGTGCTGGCTTAATCAGAGGGTTCTTTAGAGTGCAGGTTTTTTAATGACGATGTAGTGTGTTACTTATAATAACCTTTGTTACTTTGGTACCAGCTCTCTTCATTTCATTCACCCATTCCCCCATGTAGTTCTGGGCTGTTTCCTCACTGTTCTCAAGATAATTTGTTCCCCACAAGCTTAGTTCGTGCACGGAGCCCTAGGTTGAGGGAGATCGTCAGTGATTTTGTACTTCTTCCATTTTCTAATAATCTCTCCAACAGTTGATCTCTCCTTACCAATGTGCTTACCTATTGTTTTGCTCAGCCCACTCTTGTGCAGGTGTACAATCTTGTTCCTAGTGTCCTTACACAGCTTTCTGGTCCTGGCAATGGTGGAGGTTATAGTCTGACTGTTTTAAGGTGTGCACAGTTATAGTTCATACGGATGAGTTGAAATAAGTGGCATTAATAAAGGGAATGAGTGGAGGATAAAATAGTTTTTAAAGAAGTAACAGGTATGTAAGGACCAGAATTCCTGCTTGTTTGTAGGTGCGAAGTGATTTTTTTTGTCTGCACCATACAATGCAATTTACTGTATTTTTCTTTACATTCTTTCTCTTATAGTTTGATACAAAATTACAGACCTCTCTATTTTTTTTATACGTGGAAAAACTTGCACAATAGGTGGTTGCAAAATACTTTTCGCCACACTGTAAATAGGATCATAATTAGGATGAACTGCTGGGATCAGCAGATTAGTGTCCAAAGGCTTAATTGAAGGTCGTATTAATTTGTCAGTGTCGGTATCTATCAGCTGATACCCAACTCTTTGATGGCAGTACTGCAAAAAGCTGCTTCAACTCTTACAGACTGCTAAATGATGTTTTATTCTGTCTGTGGCGGCGAAAACAACAGGCGAGTCGTTTTTTATCTTCCCACACATGGAGGCAGACGACAGGGTTTGTTTCCCCATCTCCTTTTCGAGTCTGCAGCCCGCCTGCATGTGTGCGTTATATGAAAATACAAAGTAATAGAGAAGAGTATGCGTGGGTTGTGGACTCCCACCAGCTCTCCTGTTGTCTACAGACAGTTAATGATCCACTGACACTGTGCTTGATTAACTGCTGACAGTTTTAAATGATGCACATCAGAACCAGATCCCCACCAGGACCACCAGCTGTAGTGTGAATGGTCGGAATCAGAAAGTTTGCAGTTTGTATTAAACCTTATGGTGCATCTCTGTGGCTACTGTGGCACTTACAGCTGTAGAAAGTCCTTTCAGATAGTAGAGGAAACACTCATTTCCATTGTTAAACTCATTCATGCTTCAGTTCCACTGTTCTTACTAAAACAAAGTAATCAAAGATCTGTTCTACTCTAAAAACCATGAGGAAGAACTTAAAAAAAAAAAGCATTATTCAATTTAGTCTCTTTCTTTGAAAATAGCTCTATTTTTCGGATTGTTCCTCTTTCTATTGAAATACAATCTCTAAAGTAATCAAAAATACACTGGCTCCTATAGACAGCAAAAGCTATAACACTATATTATGGAAGGTCTAAGGCAGCGGCTTCAAACTCATTTCGAATTTGGGTCACATCAACTTGTTGAATATTCTCAAAGGGGCCGGTTGTGGCAGAAAGTATTCATAAAACTACAACAAACAGTTAAATTCAGCCTCCGGATTCCAAAAGTATTTCTTAAAATTAAATAATACTGAACATCTTTACATAATGATATGATTCAGGACTGTTCAAGGAAACACTGATTTTATTTTACTAATAAAACTGTGTTGGGATTTCACAAAACCAGTACTTACATTTTCTATCTATAGGGTCCTCTAGAGTTTAGAGGGCCATTAAAAATGGCCATGGAGGGCCAGATTTGGCCCCCGGGCCAAATCTTTGACACATGTGGTCTAAGGGCTCTCACATTAAATATGAAGCATCTCTAATGGTGTATTCAGACCGCAGGCTTTGTCAATGTCAGCAGCGACCAGATTACATGTTAAGTCTACGGATGAGGCCGTTGGCGACGTTGCCCAACATCAACGCTACCCTAGCCAACCACGATCCGTGAGTGTTTAAAACATCTAGCAGAGAAAGACACGCCTACAAGCTTTGCAAGCTTTAGCCTATGAGCGTTGCTTGACGTTGACAAAGCTTGCAGTCTGAACCCACCATAAGTGTTTAAGTTAAAAAGTCGCAAACCTTTATTGTTTTATTTCCTGTAGTGCTCTGTTTTATGGATTAAGTACTAACTAGTTGTGGAAAACAAATTATATTTTTTCAGTTCAAAGAACTGGAAATGTATAAATAAAAAAAATAGAAAAAAAATCTTGAATCTCTACTGGAGCTGCAAATGAGCAGCTCCAGTAGAACTCTGAGATGTGGTCCATTAACAAACAGCAAACAGAGATAAACAGTTCCAATTTTTAAGCATTAATCAACCTTATTAAATATACTTTAAAATAAAATTTTATGTTCCAGCCTTGTGTTACTTTAATATTTAAGTCCTAAAGTCTGAGTTTATTTAAAATGATTAATTGAATTGATAATCAATAAAATGCTCAAATCTCAAATGTTACATAATTGTTAGTCTGTAGTTTTTAAAAGCTTTATATTATGGTAAAGTTAACAGCTTGTATTTGTATAGAGCTTTTTCAGGCAGAAGATCACAAAGTGCTCCACACTATTCCGTCATCCACCCATTCACGCACATATTCTCATGTTTGTCAGGAAATAGGACCCAAATGCAGAACTGAATAAAAATGATTTAATTGAAACCAAACACAAGGACTTACAGAACTCAGTAGAATCAAAAAACGCAGCAAGGGACAACAGGAACCAGGCGTGGAAATAAGACAACGAACCAGCAAGCAGTGAATGAAAGAGAGCAGTATATATACTGAGGAGAGAGTGAAGAGATGACTGAGAAACCAATTACTGACAAACAGATGCAGGTGAGTGGGATAGCAGGTGAAGGCAATTAACTGTTCTAGGGAATGGATTGGCAAGGGAGACAAAAACAAGGAATAAACTAACCTGATAATAAAACTAAGAAAACTAACTGAAACACAAACACCAAACATCATGACACATATTCACATGCTGATGCTGCCAAGTAGCTACACTGCAGCCGCAGTTTCCTTAACCTTGGCGGTCTGCTTGTCCCCATCCTGGTGGGCAGGGGGTTCCTCTCCCGGATGCAGAGACAGGTTGCTCTATTGGGGCGTCTATCCCTGGGCCTGGGAGTATAGAGTATATATGGGGCGTATGAATGAGTGTACAGCGTCCTTTTTTCGGGTATCCTGTGTCGGTGAGAATGTGAATGAGTAAGAGGGAGGGTACGTATGATTGTCTCTGTATGTCTATATCTACTTTTCAGGTTGGGCCTTCGGCTGCCGTCTGGCCTGGTGCATCTCAGGCCCCACATCCAGTGGGGAGTTTTCCCCCTCCGTCACTCCCTTTTAGTGACGGATACCCCTGCCCACTGGACATTGGGGGCTCTCGATGTCTGGGTCCGGGGGCCTGGATGTGGCCTGGCTTGGCCCTGGTGCATGCCTGGCTAGTCCTGGGTGGGCCGGTGTGTCGGGCGGCTGGTGTTTCAGGCCGATGTCCTCCTTGGATTGACTTGGGCCCATGGGGTTGCCGGGGTTGAAGAGTAGGTTGGTGCCGTTTGGTGGGTCGGTGGGGACCGCGTCACACACCCAGGCCTGCTGCCGGTTCTGTGGGCTCTGCTGCTTGGTTGGTTAATTTTTTTTTGGGGGGGGGGTCCGGCATTGGCTGGGTCCCTGGTCTTGGTGCTCTACGTGGGGCGGGATTTGGACCCAGGAGCTGGTAGATCTGGGTGTCCAGGTGCCGGCTGGGCGCGACCTGGGGAGGGCGTACATCCGCTGTGGCTTTGCTGTGGCTCCATGGCGTGTTTGTGTGTGTGTGTGTGTGTGGGGGGGGGGGGGGGGGGGGTCCTGGTCCGGGCACGCCCTGGCGTAGCCAGTGTCTGGCCGAGCCCGCGGGCTTGTCCCTGCGACATCCCGGGCCCAGCATTGCGGCTGCTGGGTGTTCCCCTGGTGCTTCTGTCTGTTCCTCTCTTGGTGGGTGGTCGGCCCTGCGCTGGTCCGCTTGTGGACCCTGCGCTCTGGGGGGCTCTGGATGTATATGTCTCCGACCTCCTTTATGTCTGCGTCGATTCCTGTAGGACGGATTGACGGCTCCTTACACCAGCTATCAATCACTTGCATGGGGAAACCTTATTCACACCTGCATGCTCACACACACACTTAGGTGTGGGGACATTGGTGAGTATGGACATATCTTGAGCTGAGGTTATCGTCATTAAGGATCCCTTAAGGATCTTTGAAAAAAAAACTTAAATATGGAGACCCATGTATATTCAGCAACAACAGTGTGTTTCATTTCGTTCTCAGGGCTGCAAGAGTAAAATCTCAACATTCTATTCTTATGGCTCTGGTTTGAGAGTTCTTGATCCTTCATCATATTTTTTTTGTGTATGCTGTCTGGCAGCTTTTGTTTGATTGGTCAAAAACTTCAAATTAGGACATACCTTTGAGGACTTCCCAGGAGTTGTGCACTTGAGCTCTTGTAAATAATGAATTTTCTTGCTATCTTGAGTAAGATAACGGATTTCTCAGTTTGTACTGAGTATGTATTGGCCTTTGTTGCATCCAACATTGGCACTAATGGAGCTTTGGATGAGAGCTTTCTTGTCAATACAAAAAAATAACATATTTTTGTCCCTAAAGAACAGATTTATGCATATAATATTTGCCTGATTTTAAACTTGTTAAAGAAAAGTCTTTGCACATTTTATTCGTTTTCCTAAACTTTTGATTTAGTACTTAGTTCCTGGCTCCTACATTTCTAATTAAATGTCCTTCCTACAACCTGGTTATTATTTAACAGTACAAATATCTGAAATGTTTTTCCCAATTCTAAGATTTGTTTTAGCAATGTGTTTACAAATAAAACACTTAGGCTACTGCCTTCAACAAAAACGGTTTAAATAATGTTAAAAATACATGTACATGGCAAAGTATTTGGTACACACTGTGACATATTTTTTTGTTTGTCCCTGGAAAAGAAAGTGATTTTTTAGAAACACCAAACATTTACTTTTTAGCTCATCCAACAAAAAATAGCAGAATAGCAGAAATGTGTTTAAAAATATATTTTTCTAATTGATAACCCCTTTCTCTGTTATATTTTTTTATATAACAGAAAAACAATCTTGTTAAAAATCTGTATCCAAACTCTTTTTATAACTTTACACCATAAAATGAATAACACATTTACTTTAATATGGTTTGTCGACATTCAAAATCGTATTTATTTTTCTCTCCTATGATTATTGTTCTGGCATGCTGATATAAAAACCTTATTTATATTGTCAATAATTCCCTTACCAGTCTGTAATAATGTGATAATTGTTTTAAATATTAGCATGTATAACAATATTAACATTCCAAAATACTATGTGTTGTTCTCTGATGTGGGTAACAATGGCCCCATCAGTCTTAGAACAGATTCTTTCTATAGTCTGAATATTTCCGTCTAGAATGTTGGTTTAATGTAAGTAAATCTGCTGCTGTTATTTCCTTATTAGAGATTTTACTAGTTTTTAGATGGACTGCTGTTATTTGTGTTTCTGCACCTTTTCTAGCAGACGATGATGAGTTTATGATCCACCTGCTTCCCTGTTGAACACAGAGTCAGGAATTAAACATTAATCCATCATGTTCATAGTGGTTTAAGTGGTTTTACACAGATATCGCTGTTGAGATTCTTTTTCTTCTTTTTTAAGTTCTTTCAGGAGAATTCTTTTTACTTTTTGAATGTTTTTAGTTTTCTTTTTTCCCATAAAATATATATTTTTCCGTTATCTATCTGAATTCTTTGCCCTTATCCATCTGTTATTTTGTTTATCCTGTTTTTATTCTTTCACACCCATCACCTTCTTCCTCCCTTATTTTTCATCCATTTTAATTGTCCTTACACCTTCTCCTTCCCTCTGTGACTAATGCAGTAACAACGTAAGGGTGTGCTTCATCACCCTCTCCATCCAGATCACACTGTCCCCGCTGAAGCTGATTTTCCTCCCGAGTCCTGTTCGAGTGCAGAAACTGAAGCAGGACGGACATATTTCATTCTCTGTGGAGCTGCTAAAATAAAATCAAGCTCTAACAGATCTCTGAGAGCTTGTTTCCTCTGCAAATGAATTAAAATGTAATTTTTCAGGCAGGCCTTAATGTTTATTTCTGCCGTGTTAATGGCAAAGTTATATCACTAAGTGTTTCCTCCTGCACCTCAGAGAGAAATTTTGTTCAACTGAGTTCAGAAAAATAATTTTTTTAGCTACAACCCTTGACTGGGATGAAATGTTTCCTGACTTTACGTGTTTTTTGGTAAAATAAAAGGCTGGTGAGGGAAGACTGCTGTCTGAATTGGAGATACATTGTCACAACCTTTCCTATTGGAAGGTACTAAAGAAATTCAAAATGGAAAGACATTTAACTTTTTGTCCTAATTTACCCATCGATTCATAAGTACATCTCTTGAAACTTTGATCAGGAATTCAGAAAATACTGTTGGTATTTTCTCCTCCTAAGCAAGTCTGAAACCACCATCATGGTGACGGTGAAGGAACTTCAGATAAATAAAACAGAAATAGTCCTAAGAGGTTATGAAGAAAGTTTCTATATCCATTACTTTCCAGCCTTGTTACAACAGGTTATGGCAAAGATAGTGGGTTCTTCATCCATTTTACAAAGCAGTGTTTGATTCTTGTAATTCACAACACAGCCTCAATGATAATTTGTATCCCAGGAAGAAGCTGACAGGTTCCGATGTTTCAGTGTTGATGTCTCAGAAACTCAAAAAATGATGGGAGGAAGCTGGAATTTAACCTACGACCATCCAATTGCAAGCCAACTACTCTACCACTGAGCCACAGTCACCCCTAAGCAGAAAAAAACATCAACTTAAAAAATAATTAATTACAATAAAAGCAAGAGTATAGATAAAATACTTTCAATTGTCATATGCACGGGTAAAAATAACTGTTTTCAGCCTGGATTTAAACATTGTTAGAGTTGAGGCTTGTCTCACATACTCATGAACGCTGTTTAATAAATCATGCTGCTTTCATCTGTGTTCTGCACAACAGTGATTCTCATAATGTACATTTATTTTAACTTTATGATGGCAACATTTTACTTTCACCCCCCATGTTTTCTGCTTTAGGCCAATTATACTGCTTTAGTATAGACTATTTAAGTTTTGTAGAAATTTAGTGCAGTTATGTCAGTCTGACTGTACTGTAGATGTTTTCAAACCAAATCCCAAGTGGGCTTTTCAAAGTTCAGCTGATATCTTTTTTTTCTGGAAATCATTCAGCAGCTGCCAGGGATTTTTGGAGCATTCACCATCTTCCTTCCACTCACTTTGTCTCTTTCAGTCCATTTCAATAAAAATAATCTCTCCACTCTTGACAGGAAGGAAACCTTTGGCTTGCTTAGACATCCTTATCCTCGTCTTTACTTTCTTTAGGATGACGACGGCTCTGCTTCTTGTTATTTTTTGCATTCTAAACAACCAAGTCACAGTCCGGAGTTGTCTGTATGAAGAAGATAATGATCAAACTAGGTTTAAGTGATTTATCTTGAAGAATACAGAGCTGAACAAAAAAATACAGCAAATTAAACCCAACATGGTTAATTTATTTACATACACTGAACAAAAATATAAACACAACATTTTTGTTTTTGCTCCCATTTTTTATGAGATGAACTTAAAGATCTCAAACATTTTCTACATACACAGAATAACCATTTATCTCAAATATTGTTCACAAATCTGTCTCAATCTGTGATCGTGAGCACTTCTCCTTTGATGACATAATCCATTCCACCTAAGAGGTGTGCCAAATCAAGATGCTGATTAGACAGCATGATTATTGCACAGGTGTGCCCTAGACTGGCCACAATAAAAGGCCACTCCGAAATGTTCATTTATACCACACAGCACAATGCCATAGATGTTGCAAGTTTTGAGGGAGAGTGCAATTGGACCCCTCATCCAGCATGTTCACCGCCAAGATCGTCTATGTGAAAAGGCTTTTGGCAGTTTTTTAGGTGGCAACATGAAGGGCTTCAGAGTACCAGTGTGATAGATTTTAGAGCAGAAAGCCCCATACACTTTGGATTCTGTCTGCATAATTGCCTCTGGCTTTATGTGAGATGGTATCCCGCTGGAATGAGGCATAATGTTCAAATTATTTGAATTTACTGTATGGCCCACTCATCAAGGGCCATATAATGTGCAGGAGCCTTGTACAGATTAGAACAAAGTCATGGACAGTCAAATTTGGGAATGATGTATGGTGCATAAAACATGCATCTGATGCTAATAGTGAGGATGAAACGAAACGCATTCTGGGTATGCTAAAAGGACACAGAAGAAAAAAACCCAACAAAAAATAAGTGATGCATCAGCATGGTGGAGTTGTAATTATCTTTCCACTGAATGATGTTTTCAAATTTACTACTACAGGAGGTGTAGTTTGAGGAGAGCACAACTGAGTAATATTATTTTAAGAACTTTCCTGCGTGTTTTAACATTCTATTATTCAGCTTTTCTCTGATGCAAAAAAGCTACACTTAACTAAATTAATGTCATTCCAATGCAAACCTTTTCATTAAAAATTCTCATCCGAAGTAAAACTAACTCAAGAATCAATTGTGTTAATGTTGAACCTTAATAAATCTTGTCTGATCATGCAGATTCTGTTTTATGCCTCTAGCCTGTCTGCAATTTGGACAACCAAAACCTTCAGGTCAAGTATGCCACCGCAATCACAGTTAATACAAATACAAAACTTCAAAAATCCTTCGTGTCTGTATTTACTTTTTATTGTGCAAAATAGAAAAACGTGTTGCAGATATTGAATGGATGATATTTTTTATCTGTGTGAATGCAGCAGGTTTTCATGTTCACCGACACCAGTTTCTTCTATGCTTCGTAACTTAGATTTTATCCCGTTCTGCAGAAAATAGAGCATTTCCTGACAGTCTGTTAGATTTCCATCAGTTTGGCCTCGATAATTCCTCCTTCAGCCAAAGGCGCTGCACCGTTTGTGAGATCAATCTGAGCTGGTGGACGTTTTGAATGAATCGGCTGTCTGTTCCATACCACCCGGCTGCCATTGATCAGACACACAGTTTCAGAGCTTACAAGCTGAGAGATGACAGATGATCAAACCTGCGGAAAATAACATCAGTTATTTGATAAAAGATTGAGCTAAAGCTGTCTCCTGCCTTCCTGCCGCAGATGCTCAAACTGTCAAACAGAAGCATGAAGATAATTGCAGAAAGGAGAGGTAATTAGACACTGAGGGCCTGATTTATCAATGGCTTGCACTTGTTAAAATGGGTCCAAACTGCACAGTGTCGCAAAAACATCCTGCAGCTCATTTACTAACCGGGTGCAGATACTTATGCACCTGTTAAACCCACAGCAATATTCATGCAATCCATTTAGTACATATCAGTCCTTATTCCCACTAAAACTTAAAAGAACCATCTCTTTTATAAATGATCACCAAAAGCATGGACATTTATGTTTTAAAAGAATTAAGAATATTCAAACATAGTTACATGAAATGTTTATTATTTATATGGCTTATTATATTCACAATGAAAGAGGGTGCTACAACAAAAAACAAATGTTAAAATACAAAAACAACTAACTGTATCAAAAAAAGATATAAAATTAACTATGCACAGTGGAAAAAAACCTAGAAAAGCCTAGTGAATACAGTTTACTGCACAGCCTATTTGATATTATATTTTAACTTAGCCTGTTCTATAATCTGCCTTTGAATTATCAATATAATTGAAACAATTCTTTTCTGCATTACCTGCTGTCACTTATTTTCTCACCTTTCTAGCATGTTTGGTCTATGGTGGTTTTTTTTTATCTTCTCCTTCCTGTTTTTCTGTGTGTTTCTTGCGCTATATGTGCCTTTATTCTGACCTGTTCCAGATATATTAGTGAACTCTTTCTTCTCCTCCTCTCCCTCCCAGGTCAAAGGAGCTGATAAAAGAAGCCATCCTGGACAATGACTTCATGAAGAACCTGGAGCTCTCTCAGATCCAGGAGATTGTGGACTGTATGTACCCTGTGGATTATGGGAAGGATGCCTGTATTATAAAGGAAGGAGATGTGGGCTCGCTGGTGTTTGTCATGGAAGGTGAGAGCAAGAATACAGGCTGGAACTGGTTCAGAGATGGGAGACTGAATGAGTCATCTGATATGTTATTATAGACCCGAACTCAGAGCTCTAGAATTTTATATCTGTTTTTTATTTTTTTCTAAATGGATCCATTTCAATATCTGTCCCCAGATGGAGCGGAATGGAGATGATACGTTAAAGTTTTTTGGACTGATCACATTATTGAAACAGTGATCTAGTGTGTTAGTTAGACTAGGGGAACTTTTTTTGAATTTCCTTGTTTCCACATGGTTGGACCTTCCACTCTGAACCCTTTATTTGTTTTGTAGTACCTTCTGCCTGTACCTCTGTCTCTCTGCACTTTCATTTCTTCCTCCTTCTGTGTATGTGCATTTCTAATATAGAAACTTCATAGTAATTTTACCTTCATATGGTAAATCTATTGGCTCACTCCTTTAAGTCGTCATATTTCCAAACAAAATTGGCCCTTCAAGAAATTTGCTAATACGTCCACATGTCACAACTGTTTTGGCCATGAGTAGTATCACTTATCATTATCAATATTTTGTTTGACATGGAAGCTTGTAACCAACAGAAGTCATCACATAGAACAGAACCATTGTGTTCAAAGTGTTCTCACTGCCCATACTATATAGTAATTTAAGATTTTTCTGTTGTTGCATGTAAGAAACAAGTTCAGAGACAGTTACGTTAGTGTTACCACAGAGGGTTGGGAAGTGGGAAATATTCAGCAAAAATAATGAATCTGTGTGACCTAAAGAAGGCATAGTAACCTTTTTCTTTAATGAGCAGCTGGTTGAAGCTGATTTGATCCTCAGGACTGAACATTTACAGCTGCTTTTCGTCTTTTGGCAGACTCTTGCAGTCTGCATAATGCTCACTGGTTCCTTTGTTGCCATAATTCACTTTTAGCAACATCCAGAATTGAAGAAAAACATTTTGTTTTTGTTTTTTTAGCAGCTTCTTGGTCTCAAAAACAGTTGTAATTCCTTCAGCTGGAAGTTTGGTGTAAAGCAGTGTCTGTTCCTTTTAGCGTTTTTATAGTGATGAGGAGGGAAAAAATGTTTCATGTTTCTCTGTTCTTCTGCAGAGTTGCTGCAGATACAAAATGTCTCAGCACTTCCTACTGAGATAATACCAAGCCAGTAAGCCGTTCTGCCACTAAGAGAGCCATTTTTCCTTAGTACTGGAAGACTTTTAGAAAATTGAGAAAAACATGAATGTGGTGGGAACATCAGAACTCTAATTATCTTGCACTCTATAGGCAGGTAAGATTCAAAAATTCAATATCGTACAAAAGGTCCTTCATTTCTGCAATTCAACTCGAAAGGTTAAATTAATAATGACTAATTACATTACAGATTACAGATATTTTGAAGTTCTCCTTCACTGGTGTTTTTATTAATTTTTCAGTGTTCTCTGGTATGAAAGAATGCTGCCTGAGTCGGTTTCTGTCAGAAACAGGTAATTCCCAGTCTATTTCAGTTTATGCCAGTTCAGTGGGAGTGGGCAGGGAGACTCAACAAGATGTGGTGGGCTTTCTCAGTTTAGATTAATGACATGCAAGTTTCTGTACTCTGATTGGCTAACTGCAACACTGCTGCAGCAGGACTCTACACTGGGGCTACCACAGTTAAAAACTACAGGACGCCACAGGCAAACAGATATTCGGCGCAATGTTGTCCCTCTCTGCTATGACTTACTCTTTGATAATTTATTCTCCTCTGCTTAGCAGTATGCTTAAAGAGTAACTCACCCACCCTTTTTGTTGTTGTTGAAAAACTGCTCAAAAGGAGGTGTTGCTTGGCGGACCAGGGAACAAGCGGGGATTGAAGGGCTGGCTTTGGTCTGGGCCAGAAAATATGGCCAGAAAGATGGAGTGAGCCATAGTAACGCAAGCTCCATTAGCTCGGAGGGAAATGATCTGGAGGTTCATGTTTTTTCTCCACTTCCTTCTCCAGACGGAACAGAGGACAGGTAAGTAGGTTCTGTGGAGGAGGCGAGCGGCCCTGAGCCATATCATTTCCAGCCGTTGTCTCGTTCTCTCCCCAGAGCAGCAGCAACAGATACCAAGGCTGTAGCGGGATTGCGGCATAGAATGAGTGGTACATTGTTGTTAGCCAAATCTAATGCTAAAAATAGATTAGCTCAAGCCATTTCATGTGACTCTGCCTCAACAGGTGCAGCTGCGGCCACTGTACGTCATCGTGCGCAACAGAAAATGTGTTTTGCAGAGAGATGCCCAAGGTATAAATATAAAGTATCCAAGCATGACGAGAAAATCATTCAGGAATCTGTAAAACATTTTTTTCACACCATCACAATTATTGCATTAAAAATGAATTCTTAGCCCAGATATTATTTTCCATTTACTGATATCAGTTATTCCCTTTGTCATAGTAATGAGCAAATGTAAGCAAGTAGGGGTAACCACCTGCATAATGGAGCACCCAGGTTTTGAGCCAATTGTGCTGCAGGCAGTTCATGGCACCTCGCTACGGAGGTGTGACTGAGACCGCGTGTGTTATATACCCCACCACGGCCAGACTGGCGTCGTCACTAATCAAAGCCTACGTCAATAACCTTAGCTGAGCCGTTAGCAATGCAGGATTCCAATTCTAGTGAATTCCAGTGCAGTGTAACTGTTTAACCACTTGGGGCACTAAACTGACGGTTTTTGGTACAAAATTAATATTTTCACTAAAATGTGCTAAAATACATAAAATAATGACCGGACATGTAGATAGTGCTATTATTGACATGTTTGTTTTCTGAGTCTCCATGACAGTACACCACAAACACAGTTTAGTTTTCTTAAAACCAGATTTATTGAAAAACAGCCTTTCTCAACATGCACAGGTTTCAGATCGTCTCGGGAGAACCAGGAAATGAAGGCCGGAAGCCAGGAAACAAGGACTGAAGGGAAGGTAAGTATGGTTAGGTTGAGATTTGGAAAATGGTTTCTTAAATCTCAAATATTCTTACAGGTAGGAATGGTCGCGCAGCCAGAAAAGGAGCTAGGTAGGATTCTGTTGACTGAGTGATTCTGTAAGTGAGTACGATGCTTGATGAATCCGTTTGTAGATATGGAGCTGATGGTGGAGCCAGAAGAATCTGGGGGCAGGTGAGTATGTGAGTAATTGAGTGTTTGTCTTACTTGGAGATGACGATGATCTTTCAGAAGGGCAGGTAGGCGAGCTGCCGGATCCCAGGAAGGAAGGAGCTGAGTCCAGATGGGGAAACGGTGCAGATGCGGACCAAAGTGAACACTGGAGACTGGGAGAATCCAGATCCGCTGAATCCAGAAGCTGAGAAGCTAGCAGTTGTCGCAATTACTTCGAGAACAGACTGCCGTCAGTCTGCAGCCATCGTTCCCCTTTTAAAACTGGATTTGATGAGCTCCGATAAGCTGCACCTGCCGCTCCCAGCCTGCCACGTTCCTTTGGGAAAAAAGGTGAGGAAGAGAGACACAGAACCAAACAGCCTCAGAATCCTAACAATTATAGTCTTATTAATTGTCATGATCCGTCCCTGTCTGTGTTGTTTATTCCTCCTTGTTTCCTCCCAGTCTGTTTTAGTTACTTAGTCCTAGTTTGTTTCACCTGTTGTCTTATTAGTCCTCCCTGTGTTTTCTGCCTCTGCTCCCAGGTGTTCCACGTTTCCCAATTACCCTCCCCACAGTATATATACCCTTCTGTGTCTGTCTGTCCTCGTCGGGTCGTTGTCGTCGTTACCTCCCCTAGTTCTCTGTGCTTCTCGTCTTTCTGGACATTTAATAAACATGGGCCGTAAGAGCCACAAACGCCGCTCCGCATCTGGGTCCTCCTTGAGCCGAAACATGACATTACGACCCGACCTGCTACTGGACCCAGCGGAGTATTGCCATTCAGACTCACCTTTTTGTGGATCGCGGCTGGCTCGCTGTCCGCCCGGTGTTGGGCCCCGCCGTCGTGAGGAGGGCGGCCTCTCCGCTCCTCGGGCCTCGAGTCATCGCCGCGCTTCTGGGCGTCCTCCTGGGAACGCAGTTGATGTTTCCCCGTCGTTCCTCCTTGCGTCCATATATGACGATTCGGAGGAGGACGATGACGGCTTCCCGGAGTTTTTCTCTGGCTCCCTGGACAACGAGCTGGACTTTTGCAGCGGTGCCCGGGGTGCGCCGCCTTCGCCGCGGCCTTCTGCTTCCTGGGTTGACCGGTTGATCTCCCTGGCTCCTTCCGCCGATCTTCCACCCATTTGTGATCCCTCTGGGACTGGCCCTCTTCCTGCTTCCCGGCGACGAGGAGGGAGGCGTCGCCGAGCTGCTCCATCGGCTCCAGGAGGTTTCTCGCCTCCTTCTCGGAGTTGCAGCGCCTCGGCTCCTCCTGTCCCGCTTGGCGCTGCCTCCGGCTTCGGTGATTCGACCGCCGCTTCCTCCTGCCGCCCACGGCCGGTTTCGGGTCTGCCTCCTCATCCTCTCCAGCACAGCCAGGCGCCGGCGTTTCCTTCGGGTGGAGCTGAGTTGACCCAGGGTCAATGGAACGGAGGGAAGAGTTCCTCAGGGAATGTTGAGCCCAGGTCCCCTGTGGAGACTGTTTTTGAGCGCTCTTCAGAGGCTCACCTGGAACCCCGGTTCCGAGTTCCCTCCGAGGGCATCCAGACGGATGCGCCTCGGTTCCGAGTTCCCTCCGAGGGCGTCCAGACGGATGCGCCTCGGTTCCGAGTTCCCTCCGAGGGCGTCCAGACGGATGCGCTTCGGTTCCGAGATTCCGCCGAGGGTGTTCTGGAGGGCACGCCTCGGGTTCCTGATTCCTCCGAGGGTGTTCTGGAGGGCACGCCTCGGGTTCCTGATTCCTCCGAGGGTGTTCAGGAGAGCACGCCTCGGGTTCCTGATTCCTCCGAGGGTGTTCTGGAGAACACGCCTCGGGTTCCTGATTCCTCCGAGGGTGTTCTGGAGAGCACGCCTCGGGTTCCTGATTCCTCCGAGGGTGTTCTGGAGAGCACGCCTCGGGTTCCTGATTCCTCCGAGGGTGTTCTGGAGAGCACGCCTCGGGTTCCTGATTCCTCCGAGGGTGTTCTGGAGAACACGCCTCGGGTTCCTGATTCCTCCGAGGGTGTTCTGGAGAACACGCCTCGGGTTCCTGATTCCTCCGAGGGTGTTCTGGAGAACACGCCTCGGGTTCCTGATTCCTCCGAGGGTGTTCTGGAGAGCACGCCTCGGGTTCCTGATTCCTCCGAGGGTGTTCTGGAGAGCACGCCTCGGGTTCCTGATTCCTCCGAGGGTGTTCAGGAGAGCACGCCTCGGGTTCCTGATTCCTCCGAGGGTGTTCTGGAGAACACGCCTCGGGTTCCTGATTCCTCCGAGGGTGTTCTGGAGAGCACGCCTCGGGTTCCTGATTCCTCCGAGGGTGTTCTGGGGAGCACGCCTCGGGTTCCTGATTCCTCCGAGGGTGTTCTGGAGAGCACGCCTCGGGTTCCTGATTCCTCCGAGGGTGTTCTGGAGAGCACGCCTCGGGTTCCTGATTCCTCCGAGGGTGTTCTGGAGAACACGCCTCGGGTTCCTGATTCCTCCGAGGGTGTTCTGGAGAGCACGCCTCGGGTTCCTGATTCCTCCGAGGGTGTTCTGGAGAACACGCCTCGGGTTCCTGATTCCTCCGAGGGTGTTCTGGAGAGCACGCCTCTGGTTCCTGATTCCGCCGAGGGTGTTCAGGGGAACACGCCTCTGGTTCCCGATTCCGCCGAGGGTGTTCAGGAGAACACGCCTCTGGTTCCTGACTCTTCCGAGGGTGTTCAGGCGAACACGCCTCCGGTTCCTGACTCTCCCGAGGGTGTTCAGGCGAACACGCCTCCGGTTCCTGACTCTCCCGAGGGTGTTCAGGCGAACACGCCTCCGGTTCCTGACTCTCCCGAGGGTGTTCAGGAGAACACGCCTCCGGTTCCCGACTCCGCCGAGGGTGTTAAGGAGAACACGCCTCCGGTTCCCGACTCCGCCGAGGGTGTTCAGGAGAACACGCCTCCGGTTCCTGCCTCGTCCGAGGGTGTTCAGGAGAACACGCCTCCGGTTCCTGCCTCGTCCGAGGGTGTTCAGGAGAACACGCCTCCGGTTTCCGACTCCGCCGAGGGTGTTCAGGAGAACACGCCTCCGGTTCCTGCCTCTGCCGAGGGTGTTCAGGAGAACACGCCTCCGGTTCCTGCCTCGTCCGAGGGTGTTCAGGAGAACACGCCTCCGTTTCCTATCCGCCGAGGGTGTTCAGGAGAACACGCCTCCGGTTCCTGCCTCTGCAGAGGGTGTTCAGGCGAACACGCCTCCGGTTCCTGCCTCTGCAGAGGGTGTTCAGGCGAACACGCCTCCGGTTCCTGACTCTGCCGAGGGTGTTCAGGCGAACACGCCTCCACCAAAGCTCAAGGTTCCACGCCGCCGGCCTCCAAGGCTCAAGGTTCCACGCCGCCGGCCTCCAAGGCTCAAGGTTCCACGCCGCCGGCCTCCAAGGCTCAAGGTTCCACGCCGCCGGCCTCCAAGGCTCAAGGTTCCACGCCGCCGGCCTCCAAGGCTCAAGGTTCCACGCCGCCGGCCTCCAAGGCTCAAGGTTCCACGCCGCCGGCCCCCAAGGCTCAAGGTTCCACGCCGCCGGCCCCCAAGGCTCAAGGTTCCACGCCGCCGGCCCCCAAGGCTCAAGGTTCCACGCCGCCGGCCCCCAAGGCTCAAGGTTCCACGCCGCCGGCCCCCAAGGCTCAAGGTTCCACGCCGCCGGCCCCCAAGGCTCAAGGTTCCACGCCGCCGGCCCCCAAGGCTCAAGGTTCCTCGTCGCCGGCCTCCTCGTCTGACGGTCCCTCGTCGTCGGCCTCCTCGTCTGCTGTTTCCTCGTCGCCGGCCTCCTCGTCTGCTGTTTCCTCGTCGCCGGCCTCCTCGTCTGCTGTTTCCTCGTCGCCGGCCTCCTCGTCTGCTGTTTCCTCGTCGCCGGCCTCCTCGTCTGCTGTTTCCTCGTCGCCGGCCTCCTCGTCTGCTGTTTCCTCGTCGCCGGCCTCCTCGTCTGTTGGTTCCTCGTCGCCGGCCTCCTCGTCTGTTGGTTCCTCGTCGCCGGCCTCCTCGTCTGTTGGTTCCTCGTCGCCGGCCTCCTCGTCTGTTGGTTCCTCGTCGCCGGCCTCCTCGTCTGTTGGTTCCTCGTCGCCGGCCTCCTCGTCTGTTGGTTCCTCGTCGCCGGCCTCCTCGTCTGTTGGTTCCTCGTCGCCGGCCTCCTCGTCTGTTGGTTCCTCGTCGCCGGCCTCCTCGTCTGTTGGTTCCTCGTCGCCGGCCTCCTCGTCTGTTGGTTCCTCGTCGCCGGCCTCCTCGTCTGTTGGTTCCTCGTCGCCGGCCTCCTCGTCTGTTGGTTCCTCGTCGCCGGCCTCCTCGTCTGTTGGTTCCTCGCGCCGGCCTCCTCGTCTGTTGGTTCCTCGCCGCCGGCCTCCTCGTCTGTTGGTTCCTCGCCGCCGGCCTCCTCGTCTGTTGGTTCCTCGTCGCCGGCCTCCTCGTCTGTTGGTTCCTCGTCGCCGGCCTCCTCGTCTGTTGGTCCCTCGCCGCCGGCCGCCACGTCATGGGTCTTCTGGGGACTGTGGTTTTGTCCCTCCGTCCTGGACCCCCTCCTCCCGCCCTGGCTTGAGTTTCCTACTTGGTGCGCCAGGTGGCGCACCTTGAGGGGGGGGTATTGTCATGATCCGTCCCTGTCTGTGTTGTTTATTCCTCCTTGTTTCCTCCCAGTCTGTTTTAGTTACTTAGTCCTAGTTTGTTTCACCTGTTGTCTTATTAGTCCTCCCTGTGTTTTCTGCCTCTGCTCCCAGGTGTTCCACGTTTCCCAATTACCCTCCCCACAGTATATATACCCTTCTGTGTCTGTCTGTCCTCGTCGGGTCGTTGTCGTCGTTACCTCCCCTAGTTCTCTGTGCTTCTCGTCTTTCTGGACATTTAATAAACATGGGCCGTAAGAGCCACAAACGCCGCTCCGCATCTGGGTCCTCCTTGAGCCGAAACATGACATTAATACAGTTTATCAACATAAAAAGTTGATTTTGGGGTCAGTTGCACTTTAAATCCATCGAGTTGTCTCGTCTGATTTTAGCTAATAGTGTGTTCAGAACGAGCGCCCCCACCTCCTCTGCACCCCCCATCCCCTCCGCGCCCATGCACACATCACGTTGTTGAGCAGAGAGAGCTCACGGCAGCTACATAGGACCGGGAGATTGAACCAGTGGCGGATTCAGCTACTGATATTATAATTCATGGTTTGAAGCGTAGGTTACATTTGAGGATAAAGTAAAAAAACATCTCTGGATGGATGTGGTCACAGATATTAGCTTTTACCCGAGGTAGTAAATTTTATTGTCATGGCACGTTTTAACACAATACTTGAAAAGTAAATCACTGGGTGAAAAGTAAATGACTACTTACAGCCTGGTAGCTGGTGTTCCACCGTTGTGACAGTATATATCCTTCTTTTAAGTTCAACCTCGAGGCAAAGCCTATACTGTAAGGTCCGTAGCCTCTAGCAGCTGCAAGAGGCTCAGCTTTCCCATTGCTAAAAACAACATTCACATGAGCGGTCCAAAGCTAGGTAGGCGAGCATACGAATGCTAGGTAAGCATTATGACGTGTGCTAGTTGGGCTTTTTCAAACTCAGGCATTTTTTTGGTCTATTTTCTTTATTAAACTGATTCAGGGATTGGAGTTTGTATAAAATGTTCATATGCAGCATGCTTTCAGAACACAGAGTGATTGATTTTAATGAAAGAAAACTCAGTTTTTCAAGATTTTCAATGAAGGAGAACCTTAGTTTAAGCCTTAGTTTGTTATAATTTTGACGATTATGGCTTAAATCATTGGCACCCTCCATAAGGAGACTTCTTTGGAGTTTTCCCACACTAAAATACATCTATGTCAGATGAACACTCCTTATACTACATAAATAAGTGTTTTTCCTGATTAGCATAGTATGTCTTCAGTATCCAGTTATATATTATATAGTATGCTTAGTTATATTGAAAATGTATCGCTATGGTCGGAAGCAGAGAAATTAGATTCAGCCTAAATTTTTATTTTTCTGAGGGTTCTTGTTTAGAAATTCCATGGGTCCAGTTCTTAAATTGGAATAATTTGGATTGTGTCGTCACTGGGTTGATTGGAGCAGACAATGCTGTTGTAATTGGTTATGGTGAAAGAGGAGCTGAGCTGAAATTACAGTCTATGCTCCTGACTTCACCTTTACCAGTGGCCTAAAAATTAGACGATGGATGAATGGATGGATGGATGGATTTTATTATTTTGACAATTAGATTGAAAAATCTGGGATTTGTTGTGATAAAAGTCTGCAACATGAGCAGAACTTGATCTCCCAGTGCACATGTTGGTCTCCTTTCACTCTGCTGGAGGAATAAGATGAAATTAGGACTGGGGGGGGGGGTCGCTCTAGAATCAAACCTGGAGCCTTATCAGCGTTTTTCTATTACTACGCTCAGCTCGTTTGCTATATTTATAGCCGGATTTGAGGTCAGTGTGTTACATAAGAATCTCGTTTTGTAGCATGATCCTCCTACTGAAAACACACCATGATGTTGTGGTACTTGATTTGCAGTCAGAAGGTATTTAACCCAAGGATTTGTCTAGCTTTACATCTGGAGGCATGATTGTTGCATTGTAAGCAGTTTAAGCAGCATAGGGAGGATCTATTCAGGAGAAAAATATTGTTTGAATACATTCGGAATAAAGGAAGTTCATGTTGAAATGTCCTCCCACAGTCAGAGTTGGAAATGCTTTATTATGAAGATGCTGTGTGGATACATTTAGTTCCACCTCCTCATTAGAGCCCACCTGACCTTTCCAGAGCAGCTGCAGATCCGCTTGTGTCTTCAGGTCATTTCAAGCCTTTTTGTCGTAGTGACGCTGGACTCACTGAGACCCAACAACAATCCTCCAGATGGCTGGTCCTGTGTCGGTGGGCGGAAGCGGGCAGTGCGAAACAACGGATGACATTTGTGTCCAAAAAAAACCTGCTGGGTGAATAACACACATGCTGAGTCTAAGAGCACGTCCTCACAATGTGAGAGGCGTCTTTCTGTCGGGTTGTATATTAGATCCAGATTAGATAATTACCTAATAAATGTTAAAGGAACTGGTTTTAGAGAGGCGTCTGCTGTAGGTGGCTGAAGTTCAAACAGACAGACTTTTTTCATGCATTACAACTTTGCATGTGTGTAGTGTGATTTGTCTATCTCTTTCAGGACTAGCTTTATTGTGTGATTGTGTGATGAGATTTTTCTATCAGAGCTCAAACAGCTTTTGGTTTAGTCTTTGGATTCTTTTCAAATTCAGCTTCGGGGTTTGTTTTCACCAAGACTTTCCTTTGAACTCCACCTCCACTTGGATTCAGTCACGGATGGATATACAATCAAATGGCTTTGCCTAAATAGAATCTGGTTCCTGTACCAAGAAACACTCTCATTTCCTCTCTGACAACAGGTTATAAGAAAGTTCTAACCATTTATTTATTTATTTATTCACAACTTATATTTTTTTATGTTACTATCAATAACAACAAAAAAACCTAATTAATTTCCATTGGGTCCATATCTCTCTAAATTACATTATGACATACCATGTCACTCAGTAGTTACTTAAACAGAAGAGATATATGAATAAAAGCCATTTTTTACTGGAAGAATGTTGGATTGGAATTTGGATGCAGAAATGAAATAGTTAGAATGTCTAATTTTCTTATGTTTTATTTGCCTCTGTTGGTTCGTTCATCTTCAGGGTCGCACATATCCTGGAGGCTGGGATAAAGACCAGATATTAAGCCGTAGAAGTTGTGCATTGTGAGACAAATATTTTCAATATTTTTCTACTATTTTCAAACAATAATGCAGCGTCCAAACAGTAGATGAACAAAGACACATTATACTTTGTCAATAATGTATTTGACCTAAAACAATTTATCTGTAATTATGAGCAAAGGACATCAGAAACAAATTTAATCATTCAACAAAGCTTGAATTTACAGTTTACAACACAAAGCACTGAGAAAGTAGCTGAACTTATAAAAATTAAAGTTCATAGATCTTCACACCAAAAAATAGTAGTTATAAAATTGAGAATATTTATTTGAGTGTATATAGTGTTAATGAACATACAGTAAATACATATATTGAAAATAAACTGATGTCAGGAATTCACACTCATGCCGCTAGGCAGCGAACTGAAAGATGAATGATACTGTTAGGAGAGAATAACGTGTTTAGCATCAAACAGGAGGAATAATAAATACCTCTGATGCACCGTTGATTTTCTTGATTCACCCATACCTGTAGGAGTCAGTCATTGCATTTACATGCAGTAGCAGTAAGCCAAATTACTGCATTGGTCCAACCGAATCCTGTGTTAGTCCGGCTGGAGTTGAACCAAACTAAACTCGAAACCTCAGAAGCTGCAATAACAACAGCAGTTCACAACAACATAACAGCAACGAGTGTAAAGCCTAGTTAATACTTCTCCGTCAGCAGGGTTTTAGTTCCACACACATATAGGGTTGTCACGGTGCGGAAATTTAACCTCAAAGTTATTGTGACCAAAATGATCATGGTTTTCGGTATTATCGCAATATTTTTTAAAGGTCGTTGAATATGTTCGGAAAGCAATAGTCCTACACAAAATTAAATGGTTTTAAAACAGTGTAACAGCGTTTATTAATTTAAAATAATACAGACAAAGCCTTATCAAAAGTGCAACTTTTCACATCAAAGTAAAGGAACAAGAGTTGAGCGTGCAAATAGCTTATTTGTTCAGAAACATTTTACAGTGGTGGAGGTTTGAATTAGGGCATACTATTAGAAGTTCAAGATATATTTGCTACTGATTCCAATATTTCATGACAATTATGTGACATTGATCATTTCAAGGGTATTACATGTACTAATTATAGCGCCAGAAATGTGTTATAATATTTTCAGACAACTAAATAAACAAGAAAACATTGTTCTCAATTTGTGTCCTTCGAGTGAGCTTTGCAAAATGAGCTTTGGGAAAATGTCACCAGGCAGTAATTATTTGTAAATTCATAATAATGCGGCGAGAGTTAATCTTTTGCATTGGCGACCAACTAACCTAAACAAAAGTAAAACTCTTATCTTTTCCTATGGGAGCCCTGTAATGCATAGCGTCATTTCAATATGGAGGTATCCGCGACAAGGCTTATACATGGCTGGCAGTGGGCGCTGGGGCTGCACTATAGGGCGACACGTTGCATTCTCCCTCAACCCAAAGTCCTCACATCATTTATTTCAGC
This sequence comes from Apricaphanius iberus, assembly GCA_028564705.1. NCBI lineage: Eukaryota > Metazoa > Chordata > Actinopteri > Cyprinodontiformes > Aphaniidae > Apricaphanius > Apricaphanius iberus. The sequence continues at coordinate 4,960,272 of JAPXFQ010001878.1, read as the reverse complement.
TAGCACTAATGTACCTTGCATTGACTGTAGAGTTGTTAGCTTTAGTTGCTTCATCACACATCTTCATGCAGATGTGTGATGAAGTTCAGTGTTGCTGCCTTTCGCAGACACTTTTTTCCTTTGCGTTCTGCCAAGAGGATAGCTGTCTTCTATCAACTGTCCCTCTGTATTCTTCAAATACCGAAAATATATACTTCCGAGTTTGTCTTCTTTGAGGGCTGATAAATGTCCTGAGAACTGCCGTCTTCCCCTTCTGCCATTATTTCAGCTTAGAGAAAGTTTGCGTGGTAAACTACAAAGTACGCATGTGTGGCAAATTAAGCAGATGAGACGATGGCTTGTAAGCCTACTCTGCAGACACGGTAGTCCACCGAGATCATTTTATTTTTTTTAAACACAATGGTAATAATTATTGTCAACATTTTTACTGGGGTTTATCGCTACATCTGTAACCGTGACATCTTTGCGCACATAGTGGCAGAGATGTTTGTCCGTTATACTTCTCCATTGGTGTTTCAGTATTGCAAACCAACTCTCTGCCGGGAGAACAGGGGGTGCAGACTTTATCTAGCGGGTCTGCCGACTATTGCAGTCACGTCTCTGGTTAATGATAGTTTATATACTTCAGCTTATAAACGTACATCCACTCGAGGAGCAATGGCCAACAGAGACTATGCTTTAAATGACCTGAAAAAGCTTTTCGTATAGAAGTGCAGCTCAATGAATAATCAAAAAACGCATGTAAAAAAAATACAGCGGTCTGTTATGCTTTTCTCCTCTTGGTGTTCAAAACCACCAAAGGACAATATTTGATAAACTGGCCTTGCAATATAAACCATCTAGCACCCAAAAGCTGCATTAACAACTGAAAAGATCAATTATAGAGCACTGTTCTGGTGAAATGCTCTGGGGCTGATGTTGGGCTGACCAATCACAGACATGTACTCTCTGTTGTGTTTGACAGATTGGGCTCTACTCCGTGACTGACGGAGCATTCTTGCATCGACGGATAATGGCATTGCATGTCTCCGCACCTACACAGATGGAGAAGTATGAACTAGGCTTAAAACAATCAAACAATTCAATTTACTATGCTGCATTGTTGTTGTCATTCATTTCATCCCTCATTGTACATATCCTGCTTTTACTTCATCTACTTAAATGCTGCCATTTTTATGCACAATCTGTGTGACTCTTTATTCCTATCGAAAGCATGCCAGCAGGAAAGAGAGTATGTTGCCACCTAGTGTTGTTAAGTCAAACTCAATTTATTCAGTAAATAAATTTCTGAGGGAGATATAAACTGGGATAAAGCTTCCCTTTTCTCCTTAAACTATTAGTCTAAATATTGCCAAAATTTTATTTTGATGTGCATGTAAATGCACAGTTTTGCTGCTAACGTTTAAATTCACCAAAGGTTCCAGCTGCAGGATTCATACGCCTGGCTCCATCTGCTTTGTGTTAAACATGCTGAACTTTATGTCGATTTTGAGCGTTCCCATGATTTATCGCTCTCTATCGCATTGAGACCTTGCAGAAATGCAAAAAAATGTGCATATTTTAGGGGGCAGGGGCGGAAGTTTAGGAAATGCAGAGGGGCACAGATGGCAGCTAAAAATAAACACTTCTATCACAGGAAGAGGAAGTGATCCCTAAAAACAGAACACGAGAAGGATGAGTTGATGCTTTGTGTGTTTATGTTTGTGTGTGCTCATTACAAATATGAAGCTCATTATTTATGGTTGAGCGGAAGAAGCAGATGCAACAGTTTTGTCTCATAATGTCACACAAACACACTGAGTTTTGTGGTGGATGTGGTTGCTTAGCAACATTTTGCCTGATGATATTTACTATTGGAAATTTACATATTTCATCTCAAAAAGGCAATATTAAATCAGAGCAAGAGAGGTGTGATCGGACAAAAAGAAAAGGAAGAATACTTCTGTAAACATCAGCCAATAGAAACCCTTAAAACTCCATGCAATCTGCTGGGATTCCTTAAAATAGAACACTTCTAAACAGATTGGAATGTATGTGCCTCAAAGTAGAGCATAGAGATTTTACAAAGGACGTTTTATTTGTTTAATAGGAAAATACCATCAGTTTTTCTAAAAAAATGAATAATAAAAAACTCATTAAAAAGCAACACTAATACTAATACTTACTACTTACTTATAGTAATTACCTGCCAGTTGCTGTTGTAATTGTCTGATGTTTATTGCAGATATATTTCTAAATCTGCTATCTAGTAATCAGTAAATCCTGAGTGTAGTAACCTCAGTGTATTATAGATTGCAGCAGAGTTTTTGTGTTCTTCCTCTAACAGTTTGGACAGAAATGATGAGCATTGGCGAATGTTAATGCAGTTGGAAAGCGGTCGCTTCCATCCCTTTTATTTAAATCTGGAGCCTCTGAAGGTTAACTGATTCTTTTTCTTTGTTCAGATCTTCTTTCAGACTGAGAGGTGCTGTTACCTGCAACAAAAGCAGGAATTAATTTTCACTCCAGCTAACGAGAGGCAGCGTTTGAAATGAATTCATGGCAGCGTTTAGTGGTTCCCCACTCACTGCTGTTGGCCGTCACTCTGAAAGCTCTCCTGCTGCTGTAATGAGCTCCTGAAACCTCAGCCAGAGTGTGTCGAGGACTTTTTTCTTGCAGTGATTATAAGAACAAAGACATGGTGCAAAGGAGGTCTCACTCTGATCTGTTTGTTTGTCATTTTGAGAGCAGTTGTGGCTCCTACATGGATAAGTGATAACACCCACTTATGTACTCTCTTGGGCTGTGAGCAGATAAATGATTGTGTTTCAGGCATATGGTTAGAATCTAGCAGCTGCTTCTGTGACTAATCTGGAGCTTAGTTCTGGTTGGGTTGGTAAAAAATTATTTGTCTCATCAGCTTTTAGATTTCTGCAGCACTAAGTAAAAATGTCTATCTGATTGGCAGAGCTTTAGGTCAATGACTTTACTGAATCCTGAAACATCTGAAATCTAGTTACTACTTTCTGAAAATGTTATTGTCAAACACATGAACCTCATCATCAATATTTCTTTCTAACTCCTAAGCTAGTTGTATTTCCAGCATGGAAGTTCAGATATGACCATTTCCTAAATAATTTGTATCCTGCAGGTGAGCCTGTGAAGATCTAACCATCAATTCTAATCCTCTTACGAGGACTTTACATTCTGGTTATACCTCAGCTGCTTCTGGCTATCTGCTATAATATGCACTTCTCAGCTACACAAACAGTATACTTGTTATCTCCAAGTTTTATTGCCAACATTTTCAATGTAAAACTAATGGCACCTGTACGTTCGGGTTTATAATGCTGCTCCCTCATTATGCTGGTAGGCTTCAACGCTCACGTAGGCAATGACAGTAAGACCTGAAGAAGTTTGGTCGAGCGGAATGGCTCCCCTGATCTGAATCAGAGCAGTGTTGTTTATTGGACTTCTGTCCTCATGATGGATTGTCTATAACGCACACCATGGTCAAGCATAAGGGTTTCCATGTGTGCACTTGGCACCAGGACACCCTAGGCCGTAGCTTGATGATCGACCTGGTTGTTTTTTCATGTTTTAGACACTCAGGTGAAGAGAGGGCCAGAGCTATCCACCGACCACTACCTGGTGGTGAGTCAGCTCCAGTGGTGGGGAAGGACGCCGGACAGACCTGGCTGGCAAAAACTGGTCTGCGGGGAACGTCCGGCAGAGTCTCCTGTCAAGAGGGAATTTAAACTCTTACCTCCAGCAAACTTCTAACACATCCCGGGAAAGGCGGGAGATATTGGGTTCAAGTGCGCAATGTTCCATGCCTCCATTGTAGTGGCGGCAGCCCATAGCTGTGACCACAAGGTGGCCAGTTCCTGTCGCGGTGGCAACACTTGAACCCGCTGGTGGAGCGGTGAAATATGATGTCAAGCTGCAGAAGGAGTCCTACCGGGCCTTTCTGGCCCGTGGGACCCTGGAAGCACCTGACAGGTACCAGCGGGCCAAGCGGAGTCTAGCTCGGATGGTCAGATACCAGCACATCTTCCAATTTGGAAACAGATTCTAGGGACTTTGGGTCTGGCTCTCCAGTGTCTGGTGCTGAGGTCACCAAGGTTGTTAAAAAGCCGCTCTGTGGCAAGGTTGCGGGGTTGGATGAGATTCGCCCGCAGTACCTCAAGGCTCTGGATGTTGTAGGGCTGTGTTGATTAATGCGGCTCTGCAATATTGCGTGGACATCGGGGGCAGTCCCCTTGGATTGGCAGACCGGGGTGGTGGTCCCCCTATTTAAAAAGGTGGATCACAGAGTGCGCTCCAACTACAGGTCTATTCAGGGTTGGGTTTCTGGAGAGGAGGGTCTGACGGAAAGTCAAAACTCGGATTCAGGAGGAACAATCCAATTTTCATCCTGGCTTTGGAATGCTGGAACAGCTCTACACCATCAGCAGGGTCCTGGAGGGTGCATGAGCGTTCGCCCAACTGGTCTACATGTGTTTTGTGAGCTTGGAGAAGGCATTCAATCTTAGTTTGCATTGCTTGCATTAAATCAGGCTTATTTTTAGTGAGTGTTGGACTCTGCCAAGGTTGCCCTTTGGCACCGATTCTGTTCGTAGCTTTTATGGACAGGATTCCTAGGCGTAGCCAGGTTGTTGAGGGGATCCATTTCGGTGGCCTCAGGATCGGTTCTCTGCTTTTCTCAAATGATGTGGTCCTATTGGCTTCATCGGAACGTAATCTACTGCTTTTGTTTTAGCAGTTTGCAGCTAAATGTAAAGTGTTTGGGATGAGAATCAGCACCTCCAAATTGGAGACCATGGTCTTGAGAAAGGGTAGAGTGGCTTCTCCAGGATGGGGTCCTTCCTCAAGTGGGGGAGTTCAAGTCTAGTCGATAGGTGGATTGGTAGGGCCTTTGCAGTTATGTGGGCGCTGTACCAGTCTGTCGTGGTAAAGAAAGAGATGAGCCAAAAGGTGAAGCTTTTGATTTACCAGTTGATCTACGTTCATACCCTCATCTATGGTCACAAACTCTGGTTAGTGACCGAAAGAACAAGATCATGGATACAAGTGGCTGAAATGGGTTTCCTCTGTAGAGTGGCTATGTTCTCCCTTAGAGATAGGGTCAGAAGCTCGGTCATCCGGAGGGGGCTCAGAGTAGAGACGCTGCTCCTCCAGATCGAGAGGAGCCATTTGAGGTGGCTCGGGTATCTGGTCAGTATGCCTCCCGGACGCTTCCCTGGTGAGGTGTTCTGGGCACGTCCAACTGGGAGGCTGCCCAGGGGAAGACAGAGGACACGCTAGAGGGACCATCTTTCTCAGCTGAGAATGCCTTGGGATTCCTCCTGAAGAGATGGCCCAAGTGGCTTTGGACAGGGAAGTCCAGGTCTCTTTGCTTCAGCTGCTGCCCCATGACCTGACCCTGGATAAAGTGGAAGATAATGGATTGATGGATGGTTATTGGACATATCAAATGTGCTCAATTATTGAAATATATCAAACAACGAGGACTATATTTGCAATTCATGTATGATTATTTTAAACTTCCTGATAGATGAGAATCATGTGTTCAGTCACACCGTTATATTTGGCTTTTGTCAGATCAGTGTTTGCTATGCCTGTTAAGGGAGAAATCTCACATCAGGCTGCATATAGGTTTTGGGTTTTTCTTTTTACAGAGAAGGTGGACAGATTGACAGAGCAGCAAAAGGACAAGTGTGGGGGCATAAATTAGTTCAGCCTGGCAGAAGCCAAACTCTCAGTTGATATGGGAATTATTGAAAGATTTGACTGGTAATACAGCTGTTACAGTGAATGATGTGGACTGACAGAGTGGGGGGAAAAACAAATACATTTTGCAGCTGAGGGTGCTAATGCTCTAAAGGGAATCATCTGAAGCTCTCTTTCTTTAATGTCATGATCTTTTCAACAAACTCTTCTCAGGAAGTTCTTACTGTTCTATAGACTTTAGTTCAGTGAGAGTGTGGGAAACACAAACAGGAGATCAGGCTCCTGTTCTATTGTCTATTGTAAATTCATATTTCAGTCCTGTTATTTGTTGAACTCTTTGGCTGCGTTTACATGCAGCCAACAACCTGTTCAAAACCGGGATATTAGCAATAACTCGGTCACGCACGGCCATGTAAACAATGGCAAAAACCTGAATATGCTCATATTCAGGCTTTTAAAAACCCGAATATTACCCCTGGGGTACCCCTTTTCTAACCCGAATATCTGGTCATGTAAACTCATTGATTTTGTTTTGCGCATGTTCTATTCACAAGGAATCTTGGTGTTTTGAGTAGAGGAACTTCTACTATGAGCCGTCTTGCATAAAAATCCCATGTCTACGGGAGTCGTTGCCTCTGCTCTCAGTCTCTCTGCTCATGCATGTAAACGGGTTATTTTGAATGTTTCAGAAACCCGAATAGTGACCTTAACTTCGACCTTAACCTGAATATTGTAAATGCATTCTTTGGTGGCAATTTTACCTCTCGGTCACTCTGAAATAATTTCAGGTCACCGTTCAATGTTCTATGATGAAATTATAATGTTTACACAGGGAGGTTAAACTACGAGGCAAATGCGGACAGAGAGGATGGGGCAGATGTCCCAGCATTTGTTTTTTTCTTCCAAAGTAATTTTCTTTCAAATATAAATGAGCTGATTTTTCCCTAAAAGTTCTAAGCGTGCATTTGATCTGCCGCGTTTGCAATGCTTTCACTGATTTTGAAAACAGGAAGAGATACCCTGCTGCTGCAGGGCTGCAATCCCAACCACTCACCTTCTGCAGCTAGTGATTCTTCTCTCCCTGCTTCTGTTCATTTTTGTTTCTGTTTTACTTCCTGCGTTCACTGCCCAGGCTGAAATGAACAAGGAAAGAGTTATATGAATCAAGTTATGTCTCTTGATATACTTTTAGAAACCGAAGAATCTTAATCACAAAAAAAAACAAACAATCAGTTGTTTGGTGTTATACAGGTTGGTTTTAGTATACAGGTTAACACTTAGGGCATCAGAATAAAAAAGTTGCATCTCAAACTCGATCTAATATTTCTATATTAACATACAGTAAACATGTTCACTAATGATAAACGCAGGAGTTCCTTTATTATCAGTTAGAAGTTCCAGAGACACAGTCAAACAAGGATGTTGATAGTTATAGTAAATTCATACTGTTTCTCTCTTTCAGTTTAATCCTTAATAACAACAAGGAGTCATTGTAAGAAACTGCTGTTCTGGTGAAAACCATTTCTGATTGTCAAAAATGTGGCAGAAATACTTATCCTGACCCATGTGCAAGCTTTTTTTCTTCTTTGGTTCTGTAGTTTCTCAGTTTTTCTCTCAGCTGGAGGAGCTAAATCAGATCATGGAGTACCCTTTGAGGGTTCAGCTGCAGCCTGCAATGAAACTGTCCGTATCTGCGTGTGTGTGTGATCATTATAGCCTGTGATTATGGCAAAATATCCTGTGTGTGTTTGTCCAGTTCGATAAAGTGATTGTCTTGATCTGCTGTGTGGGTTAGAGAACCAGCAGAGTAAATAATTGCTGTGTGTGTTTGTGTGTGTGTGTTTGCTTGTTTATGTGTGTGTGATGGGAGGCTGATAATTTCTCCCACAGCAGGTAAATGAAAAATCCACTATTTTCTTTTTTTTGTCTTTTGAAAAGCTCCGTAAGACCTCACATTCTTATCTGTACTTAATCTGTTGTTAGAGAGAAAATCTACTGCAGTTCCTCTGCAGCAACACAATCAGCAAGACCCTCAATTTATTTTTGTAGCAGAGTGGTGGAGCACGCTGATGGTATAACTGAAGCCTCAGCCACCAATGGAGATTTTTCCTCCAAAAGTCCCTTAAAAACATCAAACCTATATGTACTACACGGAGTGATTCATATTCACAGGATTTTAGAAACTCAAATCAGCTCAAATGGGAAGTTACCAGAGCTTCTGTTGTGACATTTAATTCCCATTTTTGGGGATGTTTTCCAATAAAATACGCTTCGGACGTAATAGTAGTGATACGTTACATGACAAGACCCACACCTTAATTTCATATTAGATCCAAACTGTACTATCTCACAAGAGAAGCTTCCACCAATTGACAGGGGTTATTTGTCATTACCTAAATAGTCTTGTCACTTATTAGGAACACAATACTAATACGGTATTTGACCCCCTTTCGCCTTCAGAACTGCCTTAATTCTATGTGGCATTGATTCAACAAGGTGCTGAAAACATTCTTTAGAGATGTTGGCCCATATTGATAGGATAGCATCTTGCAGTTGATGGAGATTTGTGGGATGCACATCGAGGGCATGAAGCTTCCGTTCCACCACATCCCAAAGATGCTCTATCGGGTTGAGATCTGGTGACTGTGGGGGCCATTGTAGTACAGTGAGCTCATTGTCATGTTCAATAAACCAATTTGAAATGATTCGAGCATTATGACATGGTGCATTATCCTGCTGGAAGTAGCCATCAGAGGATGGGTACATGGTGGCCACGAAGGGATGGACATGGTCAGAAACAATGTTCAGGTAGCCCGTGGCATTTAAACGATGCCCAATTGGCACTAAGGGGCCTAAAGTGTGCCAAGAAAACATCCCCAAACCATTACACCACCACTACCACCAGCCTGCACAGTGGTAACAAAGTACGATGGATCCGTGTTCTCATTCTGTTTAACGGCAAATTCTGACTCTACTATTTGAATGTCCCAACAGAAATCAAGACTCATCAGACCAGGCAACATTTTTCCAGTCTTCAACTGTCCAATTTTGGTGAGGTTGTGCAAATTGTACCCTCTTTTTCCTATTTGTTGTGGAGATGAGTGGTACCCGGTGGGGTCTTCTTCAGTTGTAACCCATCCGCCTCAAGGTTTTGCGTGTTGTGGCTTCACTAATGCTTTGCTGCATTCCTCGGTTGTAATGAGTGGTTATTTCAGTCAAAATTGCTCTTCTATCAGCTTGAATCAGCCGGTCCATTCTCATCTGACCTCTGGCCTCAACAAGGCATTTTTGCTCACAAGACTGCCGCATACTGTATATCTTTCCTTTTTCACACCAGTCTTTGTAATTCCTAGAAATGGTTGTGCGTGAAGCTCCCAGTAACTGAGCAGATAGTGTCAGACGGGTCTGAGTATTTCACAAACAACCATGGCATGCTCAAAATTGCTCACATCCCCTTTCTTTCCCATTCTGACTGTCAGTTTGGAGTTCAGGAGATTGTCTTGACCAGGACCACACCCGTAAATGCATTGAATCAACTGCCATGTGATGATTAGATAATTGCATCAAGGAGAAATTGAACAGGTGTTCCTAATAATCCTTTAGGTGATTGTATATATATATATATATATATATATATATATATATATATATATATATATATATATATATATATATATATATATATATATATATAGTACAGACCAAATGTTTCATGACTACATTGTAGATTCTCAATTAAGGGCATCAAAACTATGATTGAACACATGATGTATGGAATTACTGTATGTACTTAAACAAATAGGGTGAAATAACTGAATACATGTGTTCTATTATAGATTCCTCAAAGTAGCCACCCTTTGCTCTGATTACTGCTTTGCATTTTCTTGAGCTTCAAGAGGTAGTCACCTGAAATGGTTTTCCAACAGTCTTGAAGGAGTTTCAAGAGATGCTTAGTACTTGTTGGCCCTTTTGCCTTCACTCCGTGGTTCAGCTCAACCCAAATCATTTCAATTGGTTTCAGATCCGGGGACTTTGGAGGCAAGGTATTTCACACTTTTTGGAAAAGTACTACATAATTCCATATGCGTTCATAGTTTTGATGCCTTCAGTGAGAATCTACAATGTAAATAGTCATGAAAATAATAATAATAATTTTGCAAGTCATAAGTCATATCTCAGGACCCTAGGCTAGGGTTGAAATGTAAAAATAACAGTAAGACCCAGAGCCTTTTGCTTCAGCTCAGTTCTTTCTTGATAATAGATGATAGATCATGATAGACTGGTGCAACACCCTCATTATTGCAAATGAAGCCTTATCCATCTTTTCATCTTTTGCTCCATCCTGCCATGAGTCAGGAACACCAGGATACTGGAACTCTTCTGCTTGCGGCAGAGACTCAACTCTAACCTTCTTCTACATCCAACACCTCTGATTTAATAGAGCACCATAAATCAATGAAGGATTTCAAAGGACAATCCTGACAGTTAAATAAAAAGCAGAATTCTAAGAAAAACACTGCCATTCTTTTATTTGGTTCAGATGTTTGCTTGTTTTTTGTGTTGTTTCTCTGTTAATCAACTGTGCTTCATTATATTCTTATAAGTAAGTTAATTGATCTGCTGTGAAATGTTCTAATTAATTTGCAATTTGACTTATTGATTGTGTCTGCCGGTGTTATATGTGTCAGTTACTATTAAAGAGAGTCTGTTAAATGCAGACACACTCAATCTGAAGTTTACATCAACCCCATGAGTGCACTTGAACACACCTTCAGTTCACACATGACAATATACTGCAGGTGGTTTTGTGTTGTTGATTGTTCAACATTTCTGGTCCCTGCAGTGTTAATCTGGCTCAGAGGGGACAGCTTCTCTTGAACTCTCAACCTATTCCCTGTTCTCTTTCCTTGTTTTCTTATCCTTGCACTCTATTACTTTTATCTCTACTTTACTTTATAGTTTAATACACCTAACCTCTGGAGTCACTTGCCACTTTCCAAAGAAACACTATGCTGGCATAAGGGGGTAAAATTCTTGGCACGGTGGGTCTTATGAATGCGCCATGTCGGCAATTGTACAGTATTCATGTCGGCAAGCTAGGTAGTAATATTACCTGGAGAGTTCATTTAGCATTGATAAACTGTGTCAGCTGAGATGGCAACCTGGAGGGATGCAGAGGTCTGGGAGCTTCTGGTTTTGAAGATAGTTCATAAGGGCCGTGAAGGACAGCCAGCTTTTGAAGCAGCTTGCAAAAAAAATCTTGAGCTGCTGGGCTTCAATCACGATAAAAAACGATTCAGTTCCATCTATTTTCTCTATATACTACGATTCTTTTACACCGTGGTCACATTATTTGACCTTTTTTTTAAAAGTCTGAATGCTTTCCATAATTTTTGATCGGTTTAATTGGAGAAAATTTGCAGTTCAACACGGCTGAAGTGATGCTTAATTCCAGTCTCCAATGTGGCAGCATTCAGCATCCACAACATCTAAACACGCATGAGAAGTCATCTGAAAAGGCAAAATTCAGAAATCTTTTGACAATAATCTCTTAAGCGATGCCACTATTTGAGTATGTACAAATAGATGATCATTCCTGCAGCAGGCATTCAAATTTAAGTGCAGTCATTTAATTTCACTTTTATATTTAGTTCTCTGATAAAAAAGACCAAAAAACTAAAATGCTACTCTACCGTGTGAAAGACACCAGCCCCCTGGCCAGGATTAAAACAATTGTAGGTAAAAATAGATTATGACTGGATTTTTGTTGACTCAAAATGTTGGACCAAAAAACTATTTATAAAGAAAATTTTATAGAGCAACCTCTGGTTTATACGCAACCCTGCGCATCAAAGCCTGGACACCACCCCCATACCCCCCTTGTCCCGACATGGGGTAACCTTTTGTGAAAAGCACCCAATCTCAGCATAGGCTAAACACTTAGAAATGACCAAAAAGGCTCACTGATGCCGGCATTACCCCAATGTTTTTTGTGTGGACAACCAGCATAGAATTTCTCTCCACTCAGGGCATTCTCCTCCTTCACCACCACTGCCATAATTCCAGATTCCATGTTTTTTTGTTCACAATGTGCATAGTAATTAGTTCCCTGTTTTTTGTGATGCTCCCTAATACTTTTTTTTTTAAATAAAGAGAAAAAATACACATACAATATACAATATACATTTTTTTATTCCGTTTTTATACAACTATATTTTTTTCCGAGCCGTCTTTAAATGCATCACACACGAATGGGCCTCTGGTGATCTCCAGCTGGAGTCTGTTGCAGAGAGCTGAATGTTCAGCACACTAGTAAAAGATAAGAGGATTTGAAGTTTTTACCAAACCAACTGTACATTGAGCTGTTTTTGTATAGATAATATTTGCTGAATGATTAGTTAATACATACCAATATATTGTGTTAACCTAGTTATTGTTAACTGTTACATCCTACTTAAGTGTACTGCAAAATTATTAAAAAGAAAAGCTCAGTCTTTTTGTATTAACAACAATATCAACAAAATAAATGTTACGTAACAGAAAATGTATACATACTATAGAGATGAGTATTTCTGAGCATCTGAATTACAAACAAACTAAAGGTGAATTTAACTAGACAACAGGAAATGTTTCAGTTCCTGTTTCTTTGAGTTGAGGTATGTCTGTCACCTTGGACTGCAGATGGGCACCTTTGGTTGCTTTAGTTATACCTGCAGATCATCTTGTAAAAACAATGTATTGATATTTATTAATTTATTTCATATTAATAAATCACCAATTAAAAAAACACATCTTGTTATGAAATACTTTTTGTAAAAATTTTCTTTTTTTCAAAAAACGTGAAAATTGATTCAGCTTTGATTCAGAAAAACTGAGCCTTTAATCCATTTAATTTTCTTCTTAATTTAGAAAAACAAAGCATTATATTCATATTAGGGATGCACCGATACCGGTATTGGTATTGGGTATCGGGACCGATAATGCTCTTATGTACTGTATTGGTATCGGTTACAGTTAATCAATATCATGAATCAATACTTAAAATGTGCAAAGTCTGTAATAATTTCACAAAATGTTTTGTTTTTCACTTGAAATTTCTTTGTTGTTATTAATTTTTTTTAGTATTTAGTTACCACATTTGTTGTAACAGTCAGAGAAGAAAAGAAAACCTGTCTAATTTATTGAATTTTTTTGTGTGGTTGAAGTATCGGTACTGGTATTTGGTACCGGCAAGTACTGAAATCCAAGTATCGGTATGGTATTGCTTAAAAAAAAGCATTATCGTTGCATCCCTAATTCATATATTTGTTTTGTTAAATCGGAAAAAAAATGCTTTTTGCATTCTTTCGAGCATTTTCTTTGGTGTAGGCATCAGAAGTCCACCAAACTGCAGTGAGGCAAGGCAAGGCAATTTTATTTCAACACACTTTCAACACAAGGCAATTCAAGTTGCTTTACATGATTCAGTGATAATGATACCAAATACAAGATTAGAGAAGCATGATTAGAGAAAAACAGAAACATATAGGTTCAACAGATAGACATAATCAATCAATAAGAAAAGATGATGTAAGGAACAAATTTATGCAATGTAGATTAAAGACAGATAAAACACAATTTTATGCAATATAGATAAAAAACAGATAAAACACAATTTTATGCAATATAGATTAAAAACAGATAAAACACAATAGGTTGATAGGAAAAAAAAAGGATAAAACTTAAACCACGAGAATCAAAGAGTGATCAGAAAGCGCAATTTAGGCCTCTAAGGCAGCTCTGAATAGTAGAGTTTTAATCTTTGATTTAAAAGAGCCTAACAATTCAGCATTTTTGCAGTCCTCTGGAAGTTTGTTCCAGATTTGTGGAGCATAGAAGCTGAAAGCTGCCTCTCCTGGTTTATTTCTAATATTAGGAATGTTAAGTAAGCTTGAGTTGGAGGACCTGAGTGGTGTGCTGGGTTGGTATAGTGACAACAGATCTCCAACATACTTTGGTGCTAAACCGTTCAGTGATTTGTAAACTAGTAGGAGTATTTTAAAGTCTATTCTCTGAGCTACAGGGAGCCAGTGTAAGGACTTAAGAACTGGGGTGATGTGTTCCACTTTCCTAGTTCTAGTGAGAACACGGGCAGCAGCGTTTTGGATCAGCTGCAGTTGTCTGATTGCTTTTTTAGGTAGACCTGTGAGGACGCCGTTGCAGTAATCAATCCGACTAAAGATAAACGCATGGATCAGTTTTTCAAGGTACTTCTTTGTCATCAGTCCTTTAATCCTATAAATGTTCTTCAGGTGATAGAAAGCTGACCTTGTTATTGCCTTAATGCGACCTTGGAGATTCAGGTCTGAGGCCATTATTACACCTAGATTACAGGCCTGATGAGTCGTTTTTAGTTGTATTAGCTTAAGCTGTGTGCTGACTGTTGATTGTTCATCCTTAGGTCCAAAAATAATTACTTCTGTTTTGTTTCTGTTTAGCTGGAGAAAGTTATGGGACATCCAGTCGTTGATTTGTTCAATGCATTCATTTATGGTCTGGATATAATCAAAGTCACCTGGTGACAATGTAGTGTATAGCTGTATGTCGTCTGCATAGTTATGGTAACTTATCTGATTGGCTGCTATTATCTTAGTTAGTGGGAGCATTTAAATATTGAACAGGAGGGGTCCCAGGGTGGAGCCCTGGGGGACCCCACATGTGATTTCTGTTTGTTCTGATGAGAAATTTCCAATGGACACAAAGAACTTCCTTTTTTTGAGGTAAGACTCAAACCACTGAAGTGCTGTACCAGTGAGTCCAATCCAGCTCTCCAATCGTTCCAGTAATATTTTGTGATCAACAGTGTCAACCGCTGCACTGAGGTCCAACAGTAGAAGATGAGATAAACTAATTTCTTAATATTTCAAAAAGTTTCTAATGTTTTCATATGTTTCAGATATTCCTTATCACTAAAATAAATCTGCCAAAGAGGTTATTATTTAGCAGACTTTATCTTTTTGTGTCTGAATGAATGAATGAATGAAAAGACTATTGATCACACAGTGTGTAAATGTACATGTTAAGGCAACAAACATAAAATAAATTAGAATAAACGGCAAGTGTAAACAGACAGTAAGCTATGGAGTAACATATTATAAAATGAATAAATAAAGATAACACTTTCTATTAACAAAATTACTTAAAGTTGTTGATGGAGTTGGATGCAATATTTAGGAAATGTCATAAATGGACCAAGGAGTGAGTGATTACAAATTTAGGGGATGATCAGTTATTATGGAGGAATCTGAACTGTACTGAGGCGCTTGGCAGAGGGGTAAGCTCTTAAAGTTCTGGTTTTCTAGTTATTTTAAGATAATTTCTGATTGATTCAGTCAGTTTGTCACATTTTTATGAGCAGTGACTTTCCAAGTCTTATTTTAGATGCATGTGCTGATATCAAAGCCAAGCTGCTACTCACTAAGTGACTGGACGCCCATTGACATTATATCTCCTGTTATGTGTGTTAAAATGTATAAAACAGTCAAATGTGTTTTGGCTGGATGGGCAGCTCTCTGGGTCCTAAATATCTGATCCTAGACTCACCCCTGCTTGAGACATATTTAGCTGAACTTCAAGAGTGTCTAAACTGTCCAGGAACGATTTTGCTGAGATGCTGCAAGAAATGATGGCCCAAATCTGCGGCTCAATTGCTTGGCTAAAGCTGAGTATTCAGCTTAAGTATGACAACTGCAGAGCCACACAAAATGGATGCTGACTGTCTTCCACTCCCTGACCCTGTTTCCATACTAAAGGTGCGTTCAAACTGCCCCAAACGTCAGCGACAAGTGTGGCAAGATTACATGTAAAGTCTAACGTTGAGTCCGTCAGAATAAGGGCGTAACTTTGATGTTCACATTGGTGGGGACACAATTTGGCATAATGCCCCGGCCCCACCATCCAACCGGATACGCTCACTTTTTTATAAACCAAACTAGTTTTGTCCTGTGTCTTTGTACAGTATAGTGAAAAGCTCACTTACCACTTACCCTATGCCAGGAAATAGGTTAATTGACTTGACAGGGGCTGAAGAGATTCCCGGAAGTCTATCCCAATGAATGCCCATTGTTGCCACCTGCTGTAGTTTTATCCTATTGAAATAACACATAGTGTCTAACTTTGAAATAACTTGTAGCTTATGATGTAATCACCAGTGTGCATTATCAGTCAAATTTACATTTAGTAACTTATTCAATTCTGTTAAATTTACCTGTATCCCTGATTATTTTGTGTCTGAAGCTGAGCTACCTGGTTGGGGTCTCCTCCTGATAAATAGAAATGCTATCATGGACAGTGAGAGAATGCATCACATCTCAAAACCAACATTAAAGGGCAATTTGAATAATAGTCTACTTTAATTAACATTAATTAGCAGGGTTTTCATCCTAAACAAGGTTACTGTGAACTACAAAACACAATGGGGAACGTTTTAACTGTTTGCTTACAGATAGCTGATCCATGTAACCAGCAACAACTTGCCAAAAAAAATTGTTGAAAGATAAATATTTATATCAGCCCATATGACTAAAATGTGTACAGATAGTTATGGAGGTGTTGGGGGGAAATGATTCTAAATGAATAAGGAAACACAGGCATGCTGTAACAATCTATTCTTCACATTTGGCACACACATTGTATATGCTTGCAGCCACTGCACACAGACTGTGTGCATGGCATGCACAACATGCTTTTTTGTAGTTTTATTTTTTAGCACACGTGCGTTTGATGTCACAGCTTGCCCTCTTTCCCTGGCTTAGTTTTGTTGCCATGCTGAGCCAGCGTGGTCGTGACGGCCGAGTCTGGGATGCCCTCACTGCGCAGCAGCTGCAGAGCTCCAGAATAAACGCACGCTGGGTCTTTCAGGGATTGATGCCGCTCGGTTAGAGGACCCACACATTCAGTCCAGGCATTTCCAAAATGTGTAATATAATCTGTACGGGTTTTCCAGTCATAATAAAAGGCTAAATCAAATAAGCTAAGTTTTATATGTAATTTATTCTCGCTAGAACCCAGTTGCTAAGCAACGCAGACGCCGTGAGGCAGCACTCAACCATTCAGTCAGGTGTTTCTACGAGTTGCTGCAACTATGCATGGCACAATATGTGACAGAATAACCCTTTTTGAGTTTCACAATATCCATTTTTCCATTGTCAAGTTCGGGAGGCGGGTGCTCTTCATATAGGAGATTGCGAGTTGTTCATTTGCGTATAGCCTCAGTCTAAAACACCCACTAACTTTGCTAACTGGAAGTTAGCAAAAGCCAACAGAGCGGCCCCCGTGTACTGGCTGTGAAACTTGTATATACTAGGTTAATAAGCTAATGTCTGGCTGTTGACATTGGATATAATATATGTCTATTCAGGACAAATTAAAAAAATCAAGAATCGTGTGCGTCTCGTCACCGGTGTCCCGTGTGTCATGTCAGATCTTCCAACGACAATACATTATCCCTTAACATAGGTATAGCGTATGTGTTACAATGAATTGGCATATGTTGTTTCACTGAAGTACAGTTTTGTGAAAATGAACAGCTCTGAATGTCCTCTCGCTTCCTTTTTTTGCTTGACATGCTTAGCTGATATTAAACTTCGGTCCAAAACACAACCACGACAACGTACAGGAAGCAAAGCCAATCACAAAATACGTTGGATGGGACTAAAGAGGGCAGAGTCAACGGGAACGTATCATCTTCATTTTGGTGTGGACAATTCAGCACATTATAATATGGGTATGGACACGTCCACACCGTCCATACTCGATTTTACGCCCATGCGTCAGAAGTCCGGCTGGGGTTGGCAATGGTCACCCCAGTTATTTTCTCCCCATCCCCATGCCTCTGTCCACCTGCTCCTTCATTCTACCATTCACAAGGCCTTGGGACGTGGGCACGTCACTGGGGTGCGGGATGGAGCTTCCGTCTTCGCTACCCGGTGGCGGCCTGGGTCCCGATTTTATTGAGCAATTTAGACACTACACTTGCAACATTTACAGGGAACGCACATGTAGGGACCTGGCGGTGGTGCTGGCACCCACTGGGTAAACGCATCTAGACACTGAGGGCCCGGGGGGGGAGATGGGGGTACCCGGCAGTATTCCCATGTCCCCCCCCTCTGTTTTAAGTGCACATTAGAACAACACGCAACAACACCACATTGAGCTGGGGGAGAGAGGCTGGGGGGTCTTTCCACACCCCTGTTCGTTGGACCATCAGGGGTGGGAGCCCGGATAGAACATCACGCCGTCTGGTCGGGGTCTTGGGCTGGTGGGCTGCTCTTGCCGGTGTGGGGGCCTTGGCGGTCTACTTGTCCCCGTCCTGGTGGGCAAAGGGGTCTGTCTCCTGGGTGCAGGGGCAGGGTTCTCTACTGGGGCGTCTGTCCCTGGGCCTGGGAGTATGGAGTATAGTGTACGTATGGGGGGTATGAATGAGGGTATAGCGTCCTTTTTTCGTATGTCCTGTATTTGTAAGAATGTGTACACATGAGAGGGAGGGTACGTATGAGTGTCTCTGTCTGTCTATGTCTACCTGTCAGGTTGGGTGTTTGGCTGCTCTCTGGCCTGATGCATCTTCTTCCCTCCCCGTCACTCCCCGTCGGTGATGGTTGCTCCTGCCCGCTGGTTGATGATGACTCTCGATGCATGGGGCTGGGGGTCCCAGTTGCGGCCCGGCTCGGTCCTGGTGCATGTCGGGCGGGTCCTGGGTGGTCCGGTGTGTCGGGCGGCCGCTGTTTCGGGCTGATGTCCTCCTTGGATTGACTGGGGCACCTCTTATGGGGATGCCGGGGTTGTAGAATAGGTTGGTGCCGTCCGGTGGATCGTCCCTGGCGCCCAGTCCTCCTGCCGGTTCCAGGACTTCAGCTGGCTGGTCTGTTCACCTGGTGGGGCTGTCCGGCATTGGCTGGGCCCCTGATCTTGGCGCGCCACGTGGGGCGGGATCTGGACCCCGCCCTGGCGTAGCCGGTTACCGGCGGAGCCCGTGGGCTCCTCACTGCGATCTCTCGGGCCCCAGCATCGCGGCTGGTGGGTGTTCCCCTGGGACTTCCATCTGTTCCTCTCTTGGTGGGTGATCGACCCTGCGCTGATCCGCCTGTGGCCTCTGTACTCTGTGGGACCCTGGATGCATACATCTCTTGCCTCCTCCATGTCTGTGCCGATTCCTGTAGGACGGATTGAAGGTTCCTTACACCAGCTATCAATCACTTGCATGGGGAAACCTTATTCAGACCTGCATGCTCGCACACACATAGGTGTGGACATAGGTGAGGACGGACATATCTTAAGCTGAGGTTATCATCATTAATTAGTGTCACAGGAGCTTACCAGAAACATTTGTATTATGTTCATTAATCAATGCTTGTGTGTAGTGAATGTATAATTCTTTGTTTATTCTACCAGATCCGAACTATTGGTTTGGTTCTGTACAGTTTGTTGTTTTTGTTTTGTATTACTGTTTCTCTGCCGTCCGGCAGAGGTGGAGGACTGGGATGTTTTCTTGTGTTCTTTATTTGCCTCCCTGTCTTGTGTCGTCGGTTCGCCCCTCTGTTGGTCCGGTTTCTTTTCTTCACCTTCTTCCTTTCTCCCTTCTTGTCTCAGTTTAATGTCCATGACGTCAGGAAATTGAACCCACAGTAATCACTAATAAAGATTTTTCATACATATACATCAAGTGGCGTACTACAGCGAAGCTGTAATACTCTGCTTGGGAAAGTAAAACTGTTGGGCTTGTACTTGGTACTCAGACACCAATTCTGAGTAGCATACTGCTAGACAGGACACGTTAAAAAAAAAAAAAAAAAAGATGTCCGGCACAGTCTCTACGGCACTTTGTGTGCGTTTTCCGCCTCGGTTTTTCAAGCATTACCTGTGCTTCAAGCAGCAAAGCAGCAAACGCAAGCAATGCAGAAGTTCAGCTAGCTGAACTTTTGACGGACTTGACGCACTTGATGCAGTGCACCAACCAATCAGAGGGTGTCACTGTAGTGACGTACAGTACAGACCAAAAATTTGGAGATACCTTCTCATTCAATTAGTTTCCTTTCTTTTCATGACTTCATTGTACATTCTTAATTAAGGGCATCAAAACTATGAATGAACACATGATGTATGGAATTATTGTCTTTACTTAAACAAAAAGGGTGACATAACTGAATACATGTGTTATATTTTAGATTCCCCAAAGTAGCTACCCTTTGCTCTGATTACTGCTTTGCATTCTCTTGAGCTTCAAGAGGTAGTCACCCGAAATGGTTTTCCAACGGTCTTGAAGGACTTTCCAGAGATCCTTAGTACTTGTTGGCCATTTTGCCTTCACTGCAGTTCAGCTCACCCCAAATCATCTCGATTGGGTTCAGGTGCGGTTACTTTGGAGCCCAGGTGATTTCACACTTTTTTGTAAAAGTACTACATATTTTTTATATGTGTTCATTCATAGTTTTGATGCCTTCAGTGAAAATCTACAATGTAAAATAGTTGTAAAAATACAGAAAAACTTACTGAATGAGAAGTTGTGTCCAAACTTTTGGTCTGTACTGCCGGCATCCGGCAGAAAAAGGCCCGCCCACGTGCTTTGCAAGCTTCAGCTTAAAAATGTATATGCGTCAAACTAGATGAGTTGTAAGAGTTGCCTGATGCGCCTTAAGACCTATAGAGCGATTTTTCTCCATTAAAGGTAGGGTATATAATTTTGCAGCAAGCTGCGTTTTCAAAACAAAAAAATACAACCCCTTTTCCTCAGGCTCTCTCCCGAAGTCACGCCTCCGAAACACGGGAACGCGCCTTGACTCTCCCTGAGGGTTCCCGCAGGCGTAGTCCTCAACAGCTCGGATTGGCTAACTGTTTCACAGCTCGTTCACAGGTAAATGAAAAAACAGAATTTGTTATTGACATTAACAAAGAATGTGATTGTTGTTTGAAGTAATATTTATCCGTATATTATATTGCAAATTAGACTTTCTGCTGTTTTCTTGATAAGTGCTCGAAGCAATCTCAGAGCTGACTGAAGTTAGACTGACAAGCTAGCAGCCATTTAACCAAAGTAGGCTGAAGACTGACAGCTACTACTGGGTTTATTATAAACCATGTTTTATATTTAGAGCTAACATGATTAGAGCCTGTCTGGCTCTGATTTTGAATGTTCTTCAGATCAATTCACATCCAGAAGATGAAGCTCTAATATGTTTTAAATGTTGAAAAAAATACAGTTTTTAATATTCTGTGATTTTAACACTAAAATAAACATTTTAAATTAACACAAATGAATAATCACAAAATAAATTAAGCAGAACTCATACACATTATATAAATAATTTAAATTATAATCATTTAAAATTATGCTACTCAGTTGCACAGTATGCCACTTCAATTGTATAACTGTGTAGTAATTTTATCCTTAAAGTACATATTATTAATTTTTGAATTCAGTTTTTATACTTTTAAAACTTGTCAATCCAGTGTTTCTATTACCCATTACTTTGCTGCTGTTACATCGGAATTTCTAAGAAAACCTTTAGTTATATATTTCTATATAATACCAATAATTACATTATGAAAATATAACTCTAAACAATGTAACAAATACTTCCAGCGACAATTTATGGTATCTTCTGTATATTCACAAGCTAAAGAGGACTGAATTAGGAAAACAGAGCTTGTGTAGAAACAAGTCTCCTTCAGTAAAACTGCAGGTGTGTCTAGTGTATTTTATGGTAAAACATGCCTGTTTTTCAAAAAGTGAATTTAATCACAGTAGGTAGAAAAGTCAATGTTACCCAAAATGCTACTCGAGTAAGTGTAACCAAGTAGAAAGTAGTATTCTTACTACCCATCTCTGCCAGGAGGATTACAGATTAGCAGGTATTTCATTTTTAAAAATATATCTTGTCTCTGACAAAGCAAAAAATAATACGTTGACCTGAGATGCATGATAAACACGATAATTCCAGTACAGTAAAGCTGTTCATTAGTGTTTCTGTTGCTTTAAAGGGCAGGATTTCATCGTTGAATTCAGTCGTCCTTCGCTGGTGCTCATCTTGACCCCTGACCCCAATCTGATGTTCAGTCTGCTATATCTGACATCTGGTGCCCCATTAGACCTCCAAGCTGTAGGTCAACCCACCTGATGTCTCTGCTCAAACTACTGTGCGATGCTTATCAGATGTAGAAAGGATACTCAATAATACGTAGAAAATAAATATCTGTTCAGTCCAAATAACTGTGTGATTGTGTGATTCTACATGAACAATTTATCTCATTATCCCATTTCATTCTGAATAATGACAATGAAAATGTTTCAGTTATTATTAAATATCTTTGCATCATAAAATGTATGAATATAATTGTGAAAAATAAGTTCACAGCTAATCATATTGTTGGTCAGGGGTGTATGGAAGGTCGACCCATGCTGCAGCACAACAGAGGCTACTCTGTGTGATGAGTCAGTGCTGTGAAAACATCATAATCACAACCAAACATCTGATTTGCTTCTAAAACAGCTCACTGGTCCTGATGGTCTGTTCCGTGCTATCCGTCTTGGAACAGCACAGGATGGCACTCTGTAGGTCTGATATGTAGCTGTAGTTATTTTCTGCCAGGGGTTACAGTAGGCTTCATCTTATGGACCTCTTGTATAACTTTCCATTCAGAGCAGAAGAGATCAGAACACCTTGGTTAATAATTTGTTTTGCACAAAGAAAAGCTTTTTTAACAAGCAACAGCTTATATTTTTTAATCTAACTGACACTAATCTAGGCGTGACATCTTAAGCCATTAGAAATTGACTTTGAAAATGTTTTCTTTTCTTTACTTTTTTTTTCAATTTTGCACTGCTTAAATTGAATCAGAATAACTCACAACTTGAAATATAATTTCTACATAAATCATTTCAGTTTAAAACATTTAATTCAACTTAGGATAAATAATTTCAAACCAACAAAATGGCTTTAAAATTACAATAATAGAAATTTTATAATTCACATTTTATAAGCATTTATTCAGATTGAGCAATGCAAATTCTAATGGAAGTAATTGTAATTCAGTTTCTGATGGCTTAAACGTCTGCCCTTACAAATCAATATAAATACATTCACGGACATTCAGACAGACTGTCAAAGCCTGTTAAATATATTTACAAAATTACACACGGATTTACTATTTTTAACTACATCCTCTTTTCTCTTGATGTATAGAAAAATGTAGCATTTGCATATATTGATACTGATCAGAGGAGGACTCAGACAACTGTGAATGCAGGGGGAGGTCTAGCCCAGGTAATGTCGTCCTTCTCATGGCTGACAAAAACCACAAATAAAAGTCCTCAGACTAGAAGCATGAAACACATTGTATACAGATATGAGTTCAAATGAAAACATATACTGCCAGAAGCTGTCACACAAGCGTAAAACATGATGTTATGTTACCAATCACGGAGTCTCCATGTCCTCACTCAGAAGTTCTTTGCTCCTTTAGCTTAGCAGTACCTTAGCTGCTAAACCGCAACCCACTCTCCTTGCTCCTTCATCAGCTTTATCTTTTGGTCATGACCTTTGCAAATACGGTTTTACCTTTTCAACCCATTGCTGGCATATTTTCAGCCATATTTTGTAACAAAAGGTACCTATGTAAACGTATATGGACAACGTTGCTGCAGTCTCAGCTATGCTTCCTGTATGCCGAGACCACGCACTGCGTGCACAAAGAGGGAATGCACAGCAGAGGAGGGACGGTGGATCCAGCAGCCAATTGTCCTGACCAGCCAATTAAAGACGATTGGATTATGTTTTTCCCAGGTTTTCCGTTTCAGATTCAAACATTATTATTTGCCTGTCTAACAAATGTTTTGGTTGCTATCGGTATGTGCAGAGCATTTCTAGCAACATTGCAAAAAGTGTTTTAGAAGAAAATCACCTACCCTATGTGGTACATGGTGGAGCACATCGTTAAGAGTGCGGATACAGCCATGCACGCACCTTCATCTTACAGACTCTGTGTTTTTTTCTGGAAGGATGCCATGCCCACCACATTAATTTGATTATGACATCTGGAACTCTGGAGCTGATCTGATTATAAAAGATCCTGATATATGTGACATCTGAAAAAGCTTACTGCAGTAGATATTGTAGAACATCTGAACCCTGATCAGCCTCCTGACATCTACATCAAGCATCTTGACTCGGCCTATGGTACTCTGCAGGATGGGGAAGAATTGCTTAATGTAAATGGTGGTAAAAATCCATCCACCTATTTGCAGTGGTTACAAGTGGCATTGAGTTTGGCAATGAAAAGGGAAGGTATTCCAGAGTCCGAATAAAGAAGCACCTACCAAATCAATTCTGCAGGGGTTGCTGGGAAAATACGCGTATCTCAGAACTCCAGCTTAAACAGAAAAAAGACCAATCCAACATCTTTTGCTGAACTGCTGCTGGTCCTCAGAACTGAAGAGGACCGAGAGGCTGTAAATGGATGTAAGCAATGTAAGCAAATGGATGTCATACAGCAACAGCTTGCTGCTCTGACTACCACCCAGTCTCTAGGACCTCAGTCCAGCAGTTTTAGAGCCAGGTCAAAACACAGACATCACACCCCAGAGTGAAAGTCCGCCTAATTGTCCTCTTGTCAACACTAAAGGGAAGCAGTTAAACAGGAAGAAACAGATAGCAAAATTGAATGCCCTAAACTGAACATTTAAACTAGAATCAGTTCTTGCTAAGGAACAAGAACTGTGCTGGACCCAAACTGTCCCTTTGAAGAAAACTGTTCGGTGTGAAGGGATGCAGCTTCCTAGATATGGGGTAACAGGCAAACTCCCCATGGGCTGGTGGGATCTCGCTATACAGATGAAGTTGGTATTGATAGCCATGAATGTCAGTGTCTGTTAGACACTGCGTCGCTAGAGACCGCTGTACCTGTGTCATTTAACAATCCCAATATCTACGAACCCATTCATATGCTCAATGACCTGCTACAAACTGAAGGAGGTGCTGGTCAATTTGTGACTTACCCTTAAAAGGTGCCATTAATTTTAACTGAGTTGGAGCAAGACTTTTATATTCTACCTCTAAACGCGATTGCAGAACATGAGATCTAATAGTGTATCCTGTCTCAGCATCAAGTGACCAGTCATTCAGCCGAGTATACAACTGGTCTGAATCTGAATCTCAGCGATTCCACAATACCACCGTAATGGAAGGAGAGAGTCAACAGGAAGCTTATCACAATGTCAGAGGTATTTTCCCTTCATATCTGGAACAAACTGCCGGACGACTGCAAAACTGCAGAGACACTGAAATCTTTTAAATCTAAAATAAAAACATACCTATTTAGACTTGTTTATGAGTAATTGACCCTGTTATGAGTTTTACTCAATTGCTATACTTTGGCTATTTTAAATTTTCATACTAAATATATCAGAGGCTATATTATTATAGCCTTTGCTGAGGATGAATATTATATTATATTATATATTATAACTCAGACTTTGAATCTAATCCTGAGCCCTCAGACTGTTTCCAGAGTATGTTTCCGAGTCCAAGTCTCCAGAGCACGTTCCCCAATTCAAGTCTCCAAAGTATGTTCCCGAGTCCAATTCTCCAGAGTATGTTCCCCACTAGGGGTGTGCCATCTTGCGGGCCTAACGATTTTGATTCAGTTTTGAATAAATTGCTATGATTCGATTTTCAAAGTCTACTTACTTTTTACTCTTAAATCCATTCCTTTTCCCTTAATTGAAGTGTCCAAAAAAATGTATTTCCTTACCTTTACTTTTATGAAACCAGAAATAACACCAGCACATGTCCAAAATAGGTTTCGTATTTATATCACAGTCGTATTTTCCATGAAAGCTAAAGGAAATGTGTGTTGGGACTAGACGTATAATAAAGAGTGACAATATTTTAGCTCATTAAAAGAGGACAGTTGGTCCAAACATTTGACACTTTGTTCATATTCTGTTTACTTAAAGATGATTTTTGATTTTAATATATTCAAAGTTGTCTTGTTCTATGCGGTTAAAAAGATCAATTAAATAAACACCAGATTCTCACAGTATGACTTTCTCCCTGTCTACATCACTCCCTGTTTCCTTGTGACCCTAATTACCTACACCTGTTTCCTGTTGTCTCATTAGTCTTCCCATTGTTGTCCTGCCCTTTATGTATATTCTCCAGTATGTCTTTAACCCTTCACCAGTTCCTCGTCTAACCTCCCTCTCGTGATTTCCTTGTTGTTTCTCCCATGTTCTTGGTTTTCTACCAATAAAATGGGAAACAATCAGTCAAAGATAATTGCATTTGAGTCCGTGAGTCGGATTGGTCCATTTCAACCAGTCTACACCTCATCTCAAGTCTACGCTGTACAGCCTTCTAAGCCACCAGGTTCAGTTCTGTCGCCTTCCAAGTCACAAGTTCCATTGCTATCATCTTCCAAGCCACAAACTCCAGCTCCGTCGGCTAACAAAACACAAACTTTAGGTCAGTTTCCTCACAAGGCACAAGGTTCAGCTCCATCGCTTCCCTAGCCACAAGATCAAGCTCTGTCGCAATCTCTGCTTCAACACAAGGTTTTGCTCCACCGCCGGCCTCCGAGACACAGGGTTCTGCTCTGCTGCCGGCCACCCAAACACAAGGTTCTGCTCTGCAGGTACCCACCCAAACAAAAGGATCTGCTCCACCACTGGCCACCCAAACACAAGGTTCCACTCTGTTGCCGGCTTCCACACCTTAAACTCTTCAGATGCTGGCCTCCAAGTCTCCATTTCCCTCGTTGCCAGTCTTCATGTTTCCAGTTCCCTCGTAGCCGGCCTCCTTATCCCCAGTTCCCGGGTTGCTGGCCCCAATGTCTCCCGTTCCCATGTCGCCAGCTTTCTTGACACCTTTTTCCTCGACCCTGGCTTCCTCAATACCTGTCTCCATGTGAATGGCTTCCTCATTACCTATTTCCACGTCGTTGGCATCCTTGTCACCTGTTTCTTTGTAGTCGGACTCTTTGTCTTTGGACTCCTCATTGGACCTTTTTTTGTTTTTGTTTTTGCATTAGTATTCCCATTGTTGTCCTGTCCTTTATTTTCCCTAGTATGTTTTTTACCCTTCACCAGTTCCAGTTCTAAACTACCTCTCGTGATCTCCTCGTTGTCTCTCTCTGCACCTGATTTTCTACCAATAAAATAGGAAACGATCAGTCTAAGCTGATCTCTGCATTTGAGTCCGTCCTTTAGATCATGACACAGATTGGCTTATGCAAGTAAACCATTACAGGAATTACTTAAAAATCTAAATAGACATGATTCATCTTCCTTATTAGAAATTAAGCCTATAACAGCTATATTTCCTTTTTTGTAGTATACTCTGAGAAAATACATATGAGATCAGATAAAAAATAAAAAGCAGCATTCTCCCAAACACACTTAAAGTTTATATTACAGTCTTTAGTTTTCGCTGTCAGCTCAATGCATGAATTCTAAATTTGAGTGAGATCACTGTTTATTATTAAAATGTAACATGATTTCTGATTGGACATTTTCTACAGCAGCTTAGCCAATCACATCAACACATGTTAGGGAAGCATCCGGTTGAATTTACGTACCCCGAAGCTTTAAACAGATTGAACTTCTAGGAGATGTTACCTAAAGGTCACGTCCAGTTATTGAAGCTGTTAAGCTAAACAAAGAAGCCTTTGCGGCCTGAGTGGCTCTGGGGAGTACTGAACTGGAACGTTTTTTCATCATTAACCATGATCTCAACTTTTGCTGTAAAAAATGCTTTATTTTGTTTTCCTTTGTAGTGTAATATATTCTGGTTCTGAACATATCAGATGAGTTCTTATGAGTTTATTGGCAGCATCTAAGTTTTGATATCAGAGATAAAAATGCTTGATATGTCAACCTGAAGCTGATTCTAGTTGTCATGATCTAGTTGATCTTAGAGTATTCGCACACATCATTAGAGCGCAATAAGTTTCTGAGTTCATGCATCTCCACAGTAACTGCCAGCAACTTTAGGCGGATGCTTTGTAACCATGGCAGCCAGGTCTGTCAGTGGACCTGTTGAGGAGTATAGGATGTAGTTAGTTAGTTAGTTTTGGATCACCTTTGTGCATTTTCTGAAACTTTCCTTCACTTTTGAGCTTGATGTTGTCTTTATACCCGAGTTTGTCTGCAGGTATAACTTCTGTTAAAAATTTTGTTTTCTTGTTTTTATGCAAATTATTTTCATTTTATTCTTTTCATGTTATTGATCCAATTACCTTTGTAAAATTTGCTTCTCTTTCTCACTTTCAGATGTATTCCTTTATTGAATCCATTTAAATGAAATCTATTCCTTATGACATATTTTTATTCTTATGTGTTCCGTCTGTGCTGCTGTTCCATTCCTCTTCCATGTCTTTCGCCTCTTCTTTATCCTCAGACTGGTTCGGTAAGGTTTTTAGTCCCCCTCAGACATTTCAGAGATGAAGGAATCTATGCAGCAAACTGAAACCATCACAGATTCCTCTGGAGGGTGAAGATTCTGCTCTGTTTCAGTCACAGTTATTTCCTGACACCACTTTCATCGGTTCTAGGAGGCCAGGGAACTGAACCTGCATCCCTGTGAATGCATAATATCTCCACATGGAGAAGAGCCTTCAGAGAGCCTTAATCCTCTCTGTCACAGACAGGTGTTTTGAGGGTTGAAGAATGAGGGTCTCGTGGATTTTGGTTTATTTAGACCAGGTTCTGCAGTTTGACTCCACAGAGACTGACCAGGTTTTAGGGACTTGAAACTGATTTGTTTAGCTCATGGTCTTTAGGATGCAATTCCTCATGTGGTTCTGCAGCTTAAACTGAACTCAATCAAAGATGATCACTGAGAACGAGTATCAACTCGATTACTTCTTAATGCGAATGGCAATAAATGTCTCTACATTCTTACTTTTGGCCAGAAAATACCAAACACCTACATTTTCCATAATGCATCTGAACTAGGCTTTTGTTTGATTGTGATAGTGTATTCTGTGTTTCTGACCTAGAGGGGAAGGTGGAGGTGACCAAAGAGGGGATGAAGTTGTGCACCATGGGACCAGGAAAAGTTTTCGGAGAGTTGGCCATCCTCTACAACTGCACCAGGACCGCCACAGTGAGGAGTGAGTATGCCGTTAGAGATCTTACAGGTCGGCTCAGTGGGAACAACATTGTGTGTTTCCATAAGGAGATCATATATAAGTGGATGATCAAATTAGTTTAATTCATGTTGTAAGACTAGAAACATGAAAAAAACGAAATTTAAAATGGAAATGATCCCCTGGTGTTGTTTATTTGCTGGGCTGATGGTCTACTGCAACTTATTTAATTATGCCTGGATAACATCTACAACATATCTGCGGTAGATTAACCTGAAACAACAATGGCATCACTCCTTGAATCTTTGCAGGGTTAAATGTAAACTTCTCAAGGATAGCATTTTGTACCATACGCCTCAGACTGTCTATTGAGAAGGCAGATGGTGGAGTTCCTGCAGTGTAAGTTCTTCTTGAATTTGGTCGGAATTTCTTCATGACAAGGGAATCCAAAGAAACCGTTTGAGATTATATGTGTAGGTCGTTTTTAGCTTATCAGACTGTATCTAGCGTGTCTGAGTGAAGAAACTGAATTATTGCTGCAGGAGTCAGGTTGTCTGCTGGTGAACCAATGTGGAGCAGGGAGAGCCGGGGATCCAGAGGGAGCTGATCTGAGTTCAGCTGAAGAAACGAGGCTGAACACCATCCGTGTTCTGTGTTTCTATGTGTGCGCATCCAACTTCCTGTCAGCTCTTCCTGGTGGAACGATCGCTAAGCAGCTGTTGCCAAGCAACACCATCCCGTCCGGCCAACCCGTTTTGGCACCTGTGCGTCTCTTGGCAACCGGGCTGGGTTCCACATGATTTGTTTGAATTTTCAAATACTTTCTACTTGCTTCTTACATTGACATATTTTGCCCGCTGCATTTAATCTGCTCTGTTTCACACTATAACAAGGCTCTAAATCTGCAGTTTTGTATTATTAAACTCTTCAACCCTACCAGACAGACTCAAACCTCAAATGTTCTTTCCAGTACATGTACTTTTGATTTTTCCTCTGATGTCTTGTCGAGTTTGTATGCTTTTTATCCAGAGGTTAACCTGGCAGAGATTAATGGCACTAGTTATTACTGGTCAAAATATGTCAACAATTATACATGGCCTATGAGAACACTGGCCTACATTGTAGTTGATAGTGCCGTTGCCTTCCAGCAAAGTTTCAAAGCTGCGGCTAAGGTCTTTCTGCTTGGAGCTTGCCTGTTTTCATCCTGCAAACCTGAGTTCCCTCTGGAAATCCTGCTTCCTTCTAATGTCCAATTACATGACTGCTCAGGTTAACTGATCTCTCCAAACTGCCCTCATGAGTGTACTTTACTATGTAGAGTGTGTGTGTATGGTTGTTCATCCTGTGTGCCTCTGTGTTGCTGTTCGATTAACTGCTAACCTGTCCAGAGTGTACTGCATGTTTGGCTTTTAAATAATATTTTATTTAACCAACAAGTTCCTTATGATGAAAGTCATACCATATTAGAGGCCAGAATTAAGGCCTCCTGAGTTGAATTTGATCTAAAACTCCTGCTGCTCACCACCATTGAAAAATAATTTAAATACCAGTGGAAGCATGCAAAACACTGTTCAGGAATTATTAAAGGGGTTTCATTCCCATAATGTCAATAGTTCATCTGGTTGTCAAAAAGATGATCAAATGTTGCTTTACATTCTGCACTTGGTCATTTGGTGTTCAGAGAGATCCACTACTAAGGCGTCAGAAACTGCTTCAGAACCAGTACTGGCAACTGGTTATGGAAAACCCTCTAGAATCCACTAGTATATCTAGAGGCATCATCAGAACTCAACATCTTCTGAATACAAAATCAGTCATTCTGAGACTGGACCAACTGGTTCAAAACCAGAAGGTTTTAGAAGTTCTCAAACAGAACACAAAGCAAAACTCATGTTTCTTTTTTTCCCTTTTCAAATTTTTTTTCAGGTTCCAGTTATAATGTGTTTTTATGTTTTAAAGTGCATCTATGGCTTTCAGATAATGATTTTATTTGTTAAGCATGAAATGTCGATTTGAGCTCTTACCCACAGAACATTCCTCACATAACGCCCACATGTCCACACAGAGTTTATTTATAACCTAGTGGAGCTTCTCTCCCCTCACACTCGCTCACATTTCGATAAAACACAGACACGAAGTTTGGGCTTCAGCTTTTTGGACATCCACACACAGACATGAAAACCACGTTCACTTAACCTCTGAATGTGGTCATTTACTCTCCATTCTGTAGCCTGGAGGCCTCTAAGTGACAGGGACGCAGAAAACCATCCTCACTACTGTGGTTGATATAAAATAACCCACAGGGTTTCTCATTAGAGCGCAAGAAGTTTCTGGGTTCATGCATCTCCACAGTAACTGCCAGCAACTTTAGGCGGATGCTTTGTAACCATGGCAGCCAGGTCTGTCAGTGGACCTGTTGAGGAATATAGGATGTAATAAGTTTTGGATCACCTGTGTGCATTTTCTGGAACTTTCCTTCACTTTTGAGCTTGAAGTTGTCTTTATACCCGAGTTTGTCTGCAGTTATAACTTCTGTTAAAAAGTTTGTTTTCTTGTTTTAATGCAAATCATTTCACTTTTATTCTTTTCATGTTATTGATCCAATTACTTTTGTAAAATTTGCTTCTCTTTCTCACTATCAGATGTATTCCTTTATTGACTCCATTTAAATGAAATCTATTCTTTATGACATATTTTTATTCTTATGTGTTCCCTCTGTGCTGCTTTTCCATCCCTCTTCCATGTCTTTCGCCTCTTCTTTCTCTTCAGACTGGTTCGGTAGAGCCTTCAGAGAGCCTTCATCCTCAGGTGTTTTGAGGGTTGAGGAATGAGGGTTTTGTGGTTTTTGGTTTGTTTAGACCAGGTTCTGCAGTTCAACTCCACAGAGACTGACCAGGTTTTAGGGATTTGGAACTGATTTGATTAGCTCATTGTCTTTAGGATGCAATTCCTCATGTGGTTCTGCACCTTAAACTGAACTCAATCAAAGATGATCACTGAGACTGATGTGTCGCTCAGTTATCATAAAAAAAAGACTTTCAGCAACAGATTGAGACATTATGTCTAATAAGCAGATCACTCAATTCACTAAATAATACCACTTAAAAATTTTAAAGGAATTTTTTCTGCAAGTTTCCAGTTTTTGCCACTTGCAATCGAAAGTAATTGGCTAATCTATCTTCTACTCTGAACTCTGTTTGTCCTTTGTCGAGCTTCTCTCTCAGGAAAGAAAGCTCCTTCCCTGTTGCAGCATTTCTCTGTCTAAATCTAAATCTATCTCTGCAGATCTCAGATTGGAGATGTCACCAAGAGCCAGATATGCCATCACTAAAAGAAAGACTTGTTCATTTTCACAGACGTGTTAAATAGGCCAAGGGATGTGAAACCAAGGTCCAGTGTTTGTTCGTCAAATAAAAAAGTCTGCTGCTGTTAAACTGACTAACACTTGGTTACTAAGCAACAACTTCAACTCTGTGCACACGGGAAAAGTATCCCAGTTCATATTTAAGTTGTCTGTTGATCGTCTGTTGAAGGCCTGATTTCAAATGGTCTGCAGATTTGAACATCTGAAACATCCACAGAGATGTTATGGTTTCCATGACGACCACTACATGTTTTGTATATGCTCACCGCACACTTGTTCAGGTCTCATCTGATTTTAAGGCGTAGATTAAAGATTAACATAAAAATCCACACATGAACACATCAAGCTCTGTGTTTCAGTTCTGACTGTTTCAGTTCCGATGTATAACTGCTATGTGTGTTTCAGCTCTCATCCATGTAAAGCTGTGGGCCATAGACCGGCAGTGCTTTCAGACGATCATGATGAGAACTGGACTCATCAAACACTCGGAGTATATGGACTTCCTGAAGAGGTGATTGCCTTCTAATCACCGTGTGGACTGATACGTTTATTAGCTGCAGAACTCAGTCCCCTTCAGTCCATTCAACTCATTCTTGTGCACAGCAAAATTCTTCCATAGCGAATTGTACCCCATGCAAGTGCAGCTGCTATGTCCAGACCTTTTTTTTAAAAAAAAATCCTTTTTTACATTTACTATTTTGTGGTGAACATTTAGAAACATGAACAAAACAATGAACATCAACCGAAGCCATGCACTCACTTCAAATACAGAATTTAAGACCAATTAAAACTGAACTTTCTGTGTAGCGTTCCGACCTTCCACGGCCTTCCAGAGGAAACTCTCAGTAAGATGGCAGATGTGATGGAGGAGGTGAGTCCATCTTCATACTCATCATCTCTTCTTGCTCTGCTATGAATCATCCAATCAGACACTTTGCTCTATGTCCAGACTCACTATGACGAGGGAGAATACGTCATTCGACAGGGAGCACGGGGGGACACCTTCTTTATCATCTCCAAGGGGAAGGTTAGTCCCCCTTCAACCTCCTCCTAACACATCATAATCTATGCCAAGATAACCTGCCTATTAACCACACTCCCTGCCAGGTGAACGTGACTCAGGGGGATGCAGCCAATCAGGTGCCCATTCACCTGAGGGAGCTTGGCAGAGGGGACTGGTTTGGAGAACGAGCGCTGCAAGGGTAAGACCATGTTACCCGGGACAGCCAATCTACACCTCCAGCCTTCCTTTCAACTATTCAAGGATGCTTCCCTACAACGGTGCATCCAACCATATCGCTGCCCTTTTGTTAGTCCACTGGATTCAACTCCTTGTTAAGGTTTTTATTGGCAGTTCACTGCCTGGCTTCATGTGCATGAGGAGCCGCACAGTTTTCAGAAATTAAAACAGACAGGTTTTTTACACGCAACTTTTCCATTTAGGTCTGTCTTTATTTTGGAGTCTCCTGAAGTCTTTTTTTTTCTTTTTTTTTTCTTAATCATGTATGTATTAAGAAATTGTCTTTTTTAGAGAATTTAGATTAAAAATTAGATTTGAATAAAAAATGTACATAGTTGAATTAACTCAGGTAATTTAAAGGAGTATGAGGCAGGATTAATAAAAAAAATTCACGAGCGACGCGGCTGGCGCTGTAAGTAACTGCAGTGACCGACACGGGAGCATGCACAAACTCAAGCCTCATTCACAGCAGCCAGCTCGTCCAGCAGGGCTGAATTATCATTTTAGGGGACCCTGGGCAGAATGTGTTTTAAGGCCCCCACCCACCGCCCTCCAGTAGCACCTTTTGGACATTTCAATACATTGTCATTAACTAATACACCTACGAATGTAAATACCCAAGCAGTTAACTCCAGGCCAAGATAGATTCATAATGTAATTACAAACACACACATACCTGATGATTTTCCTGTCCTGCCTCACTCCTTCTCCTTTTTTCTTCTACTGTCCTGTGTCTTTTTGCCTCTTTCTCTGACTCTTTCTCTCAGTCCTCCTGTCTCCTCTCCTGTCTGTAATAACCAAAATGCTACTAATAATCTCTGACGTCATCACATCACATACATCACATTTACGTTTAGTTGCAGCCGTTAGCTCACTGGTAGAAGGCAATGCTTCCAAGCTAAGGTTGCTGCTGGCTTGCTTGAAATCCTCCTAGCTTCTATCTTTTTTGAATAAAGCTACTACTTGGCAGAACATCTGGTATAACAGACACTTCTTTTTCCTCCTTTTCCATTTTCTTCTTTCTCTGTACATCCCCACTGGGCTTTTTGTTGATGCTGTAGAGGTCCATTTTCTGCCCGCAGTTCAAGACATATGGAAACCACTTGATAAGCCCCACTCACCATTATCATTAGCCAATCTACACAGTGCATTGCCACCTGCTGCCAATCATTACCTCTCAAGTCAACAAACTGACATAATGGAGACAATCACGAGAGTCCATTTTTTGTAAACAACCATTATTTTATTCTGATTGGACAATTATTAAAATTTACACTAAATGCCTGTATGCAATTTTTTTGTAGGTTGCGGCAAAGAACAATTCTGCTGGCAGAGGGCCCCTCTATGTCTGAGAGTCCCAATGGCAGATCTTGGTCAGTCGCCCAGGCAGCAAAACGCTCAAACACACCAACGTTGATGCCTTAAAATTGAAACACAGCTGCTTCCAAACTTTATAGTCACCGTTGACGCAGCACATCAGTGTGTCTGCAGGCGAGCTGGGATTTCTCTGTTATTTCTGCACTTTCCCTCCCTCTGCTCTGCTCTTTCTTGTCTCTTTCTCCTTTCTCCTCTAACTGAAATACGTGCTATTGTCGCCCTAACTAGATTTGGCTAGCGTTAACTAACATAACACAAAATTTAAAAGAAAATATGTAACTGCTTGCCTGGCACTCCAATATCCTCCGATAGCTACCGCCGGTATCTCCTCCCGTCTTCCCCGCCTGCAGCTCGTGATAGCATATCCGATATATATCCAGGTGCCGGTTGGACTTTTATCATATTTTGCTTTTGACTCATGCTGCTGATAAAACCTGCTGCTTCGTAGTATCCCTTTAGTGTGCTTTGAATTTCCCAGTTGCGTGAATGAACCGCGAGTAGCAACTTTCTTCTTCCTGTTTCAAGCTAAGCTAGCACAGAACAGAAATGTTTTTGCACAAACTGAAAAACATTTTGATGAATGCAGCCTGTTCAAGAAAATTGAACGATATGTGCTTGGGGTCATTATTTTTGGTTTAAAACGCTTCATCACCCAATAACATTAAAAAACTGCACACGCATGTTATTTTGTGACAAATCCTGCCTCATGATCCTTTAAAGTGAGAACTTTATCTGTGGTTATAGATTTTCCAGTGCACTGAATGAGGTTGGTGCCCTGCAGGCTGATGTTTAATACCCAATAATGGTATATGTATGTGTGTTCTCAGGGAAGACGTGAGAACAGCCAACGTAATTGCTGTTGAGCCGGTCACTTGCCTGGTTATCGACAGAGAGTGAGTGTTCTTTATTGTTTCAGACCTAAACACATCTGGATTCAAAGCCAATACGTCTACCAACTCTAGGTTCAGATGAATCATTCTAAGATGCTCCTTTAAAGCTGTTAATTTTTGAACATTTACTTTAAACTATGGAAAAATATGGCAAAGATTTATTAAATTGATACTGCCCAATGTTGGCTTTCAGGGCAAGCTACATTAACTCATTACTACATATTATTATTAATTTATATCTGAAGCAAGTCCAGACTGTATTAGAACTTCTGGTGTTCCTTATGTTTCTCCACTGCTTCCTTATTATTACCCAAATCCAATTTGAGTCCTTCGTGCTGCCTATAGAGGGAGCTCTCAGTCTGCAATAATTGTTTAAACCCAGTCCTAAAATTTTACTTTTGGACTGCAGAGGTCCTCTCAGGAACATTCTATGATTTGAGGCAGATTCAGTCCAGACTGGTTTCACCATGACCTTTAGAGCAGGATGTTTCTCTCTACCTGCATTCAACACCTTGACTGTACTAATCCTCACTGACGTCAGTTCTATTGTGACTCTGTCCTCATAATATGTTTTACTGTTCAAATTTGGTTTTCCAGAGTGGACTAAAGGTTCATGTTGGTCCTCAGATAAATAAAAATTACATCAGCTCTTTTTCTCTCTTCAGCTCATTCAAGTATCTGATTGGTGGACTGGATGATGTCTCGAATAAAGTCTATGAGGATGCTGAAGCCAAAGCCAAGTACGTTCCTCAGACAGTCACAGGTTGTCAGGATTATCTCAAAGTTTTTACTCTGACATCAAATGCTTTAAGATGAGCTTTCTAATTTTGTCAAAAAACCTTTTGATGAAACACCACATTTTATTTACAGCTCCATCACAGCACCACACAAAACCTTTTTCACAAAACATCTCTCCTATGTTGTGTGAAGATGATCCCCTCATTTAACTGTCTCCTGCTGCACTGTAATCCTTAATCGGGGTACTCATTTGAGGCTAAAAAGTGGGCATTGAGAAACCAAAGAAGTTATACAGCGGGTCCCTGGGGGGTTATAAAGCACTACACATAAAATTAAGATTGGACCTATTCTGTTCTAAGTAGTGTGTGACCTACATCAAAAACACAGCTCTGAATCTTGTATTCATTACAACCCAGATAGGATTTGTTGGGCCACTAGCTGCTCTATTACTGTGCAAATTCCAGTGATCAGTTCTCTCTGTCCGCATAAACCCATTTAAAATACACAGGGTTAAAACGCACAGAGTAACAGACCGTTATACAGTTGGTCAGGATGCTCTCGATGGTGCAGCGCTAGAAGTTCACCAGGATGTCTGAGTACAAGTGGTTCTTCCTCAGATTCCTCAGGAAGAAGAGGCGCTGATGAGCCTTCTTGACCAGCTTGGAGCAGCTGGTCGTACAGGTGAGATCCTTGGAGATGTGGAATTCCAGGAACTTGAAGCTTGAAGCTCCTCCAGGAATGCGATTTGGAAATTTGGAACCAGGAACACATTCTAGAGACTCAAGGACTGCTGCTGTGACCTTCTGGAAGGCAGAAGACACAGCAGACCTCTGAAGATGAAGTGGAAAACTGCTCCTCGGGTCTAATATTCTCTGCTGGTTCCAGTAGGCCAGATTGTTCTGTCATGATGTGGTTAAAGGACCCAGACATTAAGAGGAGTTTAGAGTTAGATTAACTAGTTTTAATGAAATACACCAAAAACAGGAAACATAGAAAAGAGGACAGGACAGAGTACCGTGTGGAAACAAAGCGATGATCTGATAGGGGACACACAGAGATTAAAACACACAGGGGAAGGGAATCAGGGAAACAATTAAGGAAACTCGGGACAGCTGAGGAAAAGTAAGGTCACCGGTAAGGCAACGACAGGGACAAATGTCACATTATGACAAAACCTAAATATTTAATTGGTAGCTTTTACTTTAATGAGTCCAAGCAAAGCAGTTTGAGTTTTATTCAGCCTGAAATTTTCACGTGGAGAAATGACATCTATCAGAGGCGACTGGGTTGAGAACGGTCATCCAATCAGGATTCAGCTGCTGCTGTAAACAAGTAGATATACAGTAACATTTGAGTGTCAACTGACTGCCAGTCATGTGACACCATGTAGCTAGATACTCTCATCTTTCCTCTTATGGTATACATTTAATATTGCAGACACACACAAACCAGATGCTCACTGTCAGTCACAGCTGTCGTAGTAACGGTAAACAGAAAACAGAGTATGTGACCTGAGTGTGTTTGTCCTTCAGTGCTCTGTGCAAGTTTAACTTTTTTCTATACAGTAACCTGAATTCTTTTTAGATTATTTTTGTTGATCCAAGCTGACTGAAAAACTCATTACATCACACATTAATTGGCAGGAGTTGTTTGTGGAGTTATAAATATCTCCTAACTGCAGCAAAAGGTTGTTATTAGCCTAGATATAGGTTCAATAAAAATTGAAATGTATGCAAATTGTTTAAGAGAGAGTTGTTTTTTAAGTTAGGATTACCTTAAATGATCTGCAATGGAACTTGATAAGAACCTCAAAAGGATAAAACTACAAAAACAATGCTAAATCCCCCTTGTGCTTTTCTGCCTTTATTGTTGTATATTTTCCCTTTTTTGAGATTTTTAAAGCTTTTTGAAGCTGTCTTTCACTGTCTGATTTATACTTGTGTCCTTCATGTACTGTGAAGTCCAAATCCCTTTCTTACAATCACCAACTAATTTTAGACTGTTTAAGTACTGGCCAACAGCAGCTACTGTTTCTGCAGAAACCTGATTCCACCGCTTGCAGGAAGGAGTCTGTTCCTGCATATCGAACTAATGAGACTGCAATCTATTGGTCCCTACCTGAAAATATGGGAAACATTGTTGTCCAAAAATATATGATGATTCTATCAGTCTCTCACATTGTTAAGCCCAGTCTTCTATAAGATTTCTGAACAGCTCATAAGTGGTCCCAGCACACAATTTACATGGTCCAGACATTGACCAAACTACCGCAGCATGTTGATTTTTTTTTCTTGTTCAGATGTTCTCTCAGAGACTTGTTTTTGTGTTAGATACCTTATTCAGTTAATGACAAATGTATGGCAAGCTACACAGACAGCCTCACATTTGGATCCAGAATTGTAGTTCTTGGGCAACTCAAAGATTGCAATGTGCCAAGAGGCAGAAGAAAAGCTCAATCATTACACCTCCACCTTCACCATCAGGGATTATCTGTAAACATAGTTCTGTCCGTGATGGCCAGGCATGTCTTGGAACCTGAACTCCATCCATTCATCCATTATATATTCCACTTATTCTCAAAGGTCGTGGGGGGTTGGGGTGGGGGCTGGTGCCTCCAGCGGTCACTGGGCAAGAGGCAGGGTACACCCTGGGCAGGTTGCCAGTCCATTACAGGAACCTGAAATAATTTTATTGATTTAAGTGCAGGTTACTTAATCTGAATTGTTGTGTTTCTTAGAAAGAAAATTACATTATTTATTTAAACGGGGCACCAACCAGTTTTAAACTGGTAAAAATATATATCAGAGACAACTATCAAACAGCTTTTTTATAGCTAATTATCAATGATTTACCAGATATCGTTTGTCTGAAGAATAAGCCCTTTTGCATGGATTCAAACACACTCACTCAAATAAAAGAAAAAAAGATTTGATCCAGTTTAACCATTTTATTCACTAACTATCACACCAAACAGCAACTTGAAAATCACTCTCCGCTAGTTCCGTTCTGCTAAGTGTCTAAAGCTAACTGCTATGTAAACAAAACTACAAACATGGACGCCGACCGGAAACTTTGGAGGCCACGTCATGGGGAGCTTCCTGGACATGTGTATGTCGTAACACACGCAGGCGAACAGGCTAAATGCCAAACGGGGTAGTTTTGCTACCTGGACGAGGTACCTCCTGGTCTAAACAAAGATACCGCGTGGCGCTTATCAATGAAAAAAGCCTTCGGCTAACAAAGAGCTCTGAAATTAATTATCACGGATTGAACAAAGGGCTAATAGAGACTACGTTCGGATCTGCGGGTCACAAGGAAGCGCTCCGGTCACCAACTGGAAACCAAGTCAAAGCAAAATACACACACTCATCAAACACTGCTTGTATACTAATTAAGAAAAGCACAGTAACTTCAACACAAATCATACACAATCAAAACTCAGCTTAATCAAGAGAAAACAGTAAACTTCAAACATAAATATGATTCATGGAACGTTTACAGCAGCATGCTTGCATATAAATAAAATAGAACTACTTTGCTCCACCCAGACTTTCAAACAAATTGGATTGATCTTACTTGAGTCTGTCCGATGGTTGATCGCACTAAGAGTAAATCTTTCAGGCATGACGGAAAAAATGAGACGTGGAACAAGGGGAAAGGAATAAAAAGAGAAACAGCTTTGGTGGCCAGTCGAGGCTCAGCGTGAAGAAAAGTTCAGATACGTGTGTCCAGCACCGTATCAGGACATTGGGCAGAGAGGGAAATCTCCTTAAAGTTCAACAAGTTGAACCAGAGTGATGGAGAGGAAGCCAGTTATGCAGTTTTTTTAACTTTGCAGGGGGGCGACGCCACACTCTCAGCTGCCCCTTCCTCCATTTAGAGATGCTGAGAGTCCAGGATGGGCTGCCGAGTTGGCGCTGTGACCAACCGACGTGTTGGGGCTTATTGAACGGCAGCCCTCCCGGAGTGAGCTCAGAGAGAGAGGGAAAGACGGTTCTTGATCGCCCAAGGTGCGGTGATGTCGCACTTTTTTTTGTCCAGGGGTCTGACGTTCCTGCTTTTGGATGAGCAGGAAACCAGCGCTTGGAACGCTGGAGTCATTCATAATCATAGATCCCTTTGATATAATTTCATATATTCATGGGTCAGACCAAAAAAATTAAAGGAGCTATCTCATTGAACAACTCTAAACAAGTTTATCTTGATCAAGTTTTTCTTTTTTTTCTAACACCTGTCATAAATTTTAAATAATGCTAACCAAGGTTTATAGAACCAGAGATGTTGCTTCTTTGTTTTTTGTCATTTCTGTGGGTAATGTACACAAAACTGAATG
This sequence comes from Apricaphanius iberus, assembly GCA_028564705.1. Classification (NCBI taxonomy): domain Eukaryota; kingdom Metazoa; phylum Chordata; class Actinopteri; order Cyprinodontiformes; family Aphaniidae; genus Apricaphanius; species Apricaphanius iberus. The sequence continues at coordinate 4,919,500 of JAPXFQ010001878.1, read as the reverse complement.
TAAAATTGCTGGAACATCAGCTCCACAAAAGATATGAAGAATCTTCTGTTTGTTTTATTTTATTCTGAATGAATAATGTATTGTGCGAGGTGCTATTGGTTGTTTAGGGTTAAAGTAGCCACGTTTTAGGATCTGTTGAGGATCAGATTCCCTGATTTTGTGTCTGGCTATGCTTGAGATGTGTAACTTGGCTTTAACTCTTTTTGTCCATAATGTCTGTCACATGCAAAGGCATTAGTGCCACTATTGTGACAAAATGTTTTTTTGTCGTTTGTCGGCTCACACAAGGTTATTCTGGGAAGGCATGGAGATGTTGAAACATTAGGCTGCAATTACTGGCTGGTTGATTCTTGTTTTAGCCTGTGTCCAGACAATTGACAGTCCTCCGTTGTGCCAGGTGGATTACACCTGTGGTATAGGCAAATATAAAAGAACCTTATTCACCTTAAAGGCAGGAATAAACACAACTCTCCAACTGATCCATGGTTACAGAGGTACTCAGGAAGCTGTGAGGACCTCTGATACTTCCTGAAGATGAAACCTGGGTGTCCTCTGGTTTTCAGGTCGGGACAGTCTGTGCTGCAGCCTCCTGACACTCAGCCAGCCTCTTGAATAACTGACCTTCCTTTAGTGGGTGAACCTCTGAGCAGTGTTTCCACCTCCTAAAAATACCCATTTGCAGCAGCAACTCCCACCATTCGGGTCGTCTTTTTCGTAGCTGCAGGAGTCAGCCGCTGGACTCATTTTGGCAGAAAAGACTAACCTGTCAGAGGATTTGCTTAGTCCGGGTTATAGTCCTTAAACCATCCTCAGTTTACCTCTTCCAACACAGTCTCTCTTGTTCTCTTTGTATAAAAAACAAAAACAAACAGAAAGGTGATTTCCTTGAAGGTGATGCTGTTCTCAGTCTCTCCTGGATTCTGACAGCAACTCCTTCACTTCAGGACCATTCTTTTTCCCTATCTTAATGCGCAAACCTCTGGAGGACCCGGCAACCTCACCGCCCCGCCGGTACCTCCACAGCAGACCCCTGCAGATCCACTGCTGTCATCAGTGCTTCTCACACCATGTAAACTGGACGTGGAGCTCATCGTTTGAGACGGCTCTCTTACAGACGCTCTGCCGGACATTCTCCTGAGGTTCCAAGATTTGTTCCAGCTCAATTTTGGTGTTTGTAGAAGCAAACTTTTTTTTTTTTTTTGCAGAATAACATCTGAAACATCATTGGCATAATCCTGTTCATTTTAATTATTAATTATTCATCAACCACTTCAAGGCTGATTCAGCCTCTCTGTTCAGGAAGATCTTTTTTCCTGATCCATCTTACTGAAAAAGGTTTTGGAGATGAGAGAGTTGCTTCCCAGCCCAGTGAGACGGCAGAGGGAACGGCTCCCTAGCCTTCCTTCTTCACCCTCTCACTCCTTCCCCATCACTTCCTTCTCTATCCAGACTTCAAAGAAATTTCCATTCTTCCACGTGGTGAAATGCTGCAGGTAGGACAGCAGGGTCTTTGATTAATGACAGGTTTTATCGGCTTGTATTATTCATCAAAATTGTCCTTTTTTAGAGAACTTCCCATCATGTGATTGTGTGTTTATTTTTCCAGATATGAAGCCGAGAACGCCTTCTTCTCCAGTCTAAAGCTCAATGACTTCAACATCATTGATACACTCGGAGTTGGAGGCTTCGGACGAGTTGAGCTGGTATGTCTCTACTCGTATCCCTACATATTTTCCTTGTTAATACCAGTGATTCCTAGCAGCTCAGAGGGGTTTATAGTTTAATGAAACGTGCTGATGAGTGAATATGTGTCCATTCATCCATCCATTAATCCCACTGTCTATACCTGATTGTCTGTGAAGGGTTGCGTGGGAGGAGCTAGCGCCTGTTTCGAGTGGCCATTGGGGGAGAGGGATACAACCTGACAAGGTTTCAGTAGAGAGGTCCTTATTAGCGAGAAATTTGTTCTACACCAGGTTCTGACAAGTGATAAGAAGTTTCAGAAATAATTTGGGATAAGGAACCAGTTTAAACTTTGAACCCGGAGTGGACCGTTTAAATATAATTGTCGTCATTTTGAATTTAGACATACCGTAAACTGTTTAATTTTCCTGGGTGATATTTGCACTGTGTTTGTAGTAAAGTATCAGGGATTGTACCTAGAAACCAGTCCTCATTTGGTATAGTGATCATAGACCTGCAGTCCCAGACCAAAACAGGCTTAAGAGCTAACATGTTGGATTGAGAAGAGGGACAAGATGAAGGGACGAGGCATTTGACGCACTGCAGCTCACGGAGTCAGGTTTCACTACCGCAGGAGGCAGGACTGGAGGTGACTGTTGGTTAAAGGGAAAGCCCTGCTGTGGGTTTGCCCAAAAACAGATTGGATTCCATGGCTTGGGTCTCCTCTTGAGGTATTTTTAGTTGTTCAGGGAGTAAGTCTGTGCTGTGGGTATGGAGGTGAACTCTGACCTCCAGACTGTCTGTCTGACCCAAATAGATCACAAATGACATCACCCTAACTGAAAATTTGACTCTTAGTCTCTCAACCACTTCTCTTACAATATTAACTGCCGCATGGACTTAAATGTCCTAGAAATGTTTTTTGTTTTTTTTAGCAGTTTTCTGGCATCATATAATATTCATCATGTAATACTTATATGAAAATTGAATAAAAACTTTTAGTACACTCTGTCAAAACATGTTTCTGTCTAATAAAGCAAGAAATTTCCAACAGAAAAAACAAATTAAAGAACATAGTGAGTGGAAACCCAGCTCCATTTTCCACTGGTGTTGGCAGGATCGGGAATCATGGGTTGGGGTTGGAGCTCAGATATCCTGAAGTGGAGAATCCGTCCAGGAATAGAGGATTGTGTCATGAGTTAAAAAAAGCACAGTGTGGTGTTTACAGACTAAACACAACTTAGACATACCCCAATATCCATGAAGCAGATTACCTGATTTTGTAACTTAACAAAACTTATCAATTTTTTTAAATAAGCAACAATTGGATCTGAAAATAGATAGGCTTGAGTCAGTGAATCTGGCTATGCAGTATTAAAACTCTATGTTAACAAATGCAAGTAAATAGAAGAAAAACATGCAATGTATTTGAGAATTTAAAGCTTAAATTGAACTGTTTATTGTAGAAAATGTAAGAAAGTTGAGAGAACTTACAAATAAGACTAAACCATCTTCAGAACTAATGTGGTTGTTATAAAGTGCTGATAAAAGTTGTAAAACCGAGCGACCAATGAAAGCTTCTTTCCTCAGCTGTCATAGACCTCGTGAACCTGAAACTTTTTCTGTGTTCAGATCAACAGCAAGCCTGTCATCATCTGATCTTGCACCGCTTTAATGCAGAGAGCTTTAGAAAACATGTTTAAAGGGACTATACATAAGTTTAACCACAAATCAATGTTAAAAAATGTACAATTATTTCTCATATATGCTCCAGCAATGCCCTAGTCAGTAGAATGAGCCCTGGCCTTTTCACCGCAGTTGCCTCAATATGTCTGTGAATTCCCTCTAGTAGCAAGTGCTTATGTTGAACAAGCAGATTCCCGAGTGCTTTCCAGGGGCAGCTTAATGCGTGATGACGTCATCCGCATTCACACTCAGTAGTGTTCATCATAAACAGCCCCGGAGCGAGAGTTACGTTTTGAAGGATGCATTAAAATGAGCATAAGAAGAGAGCAGCTATTGGCATCAGCAAAACTCCAGCCCAGTCCCCAAATAAACTTACACAACAGTAACATTTCTTACCTCAGTTGAAGTCATGCCTTCAAATCTATAAATTGTCCATAATGGGACTCTCTCCGCTGTTCTTTCTGTTCATATGTGAGTGAGCTCTCTCACAAAAAATGTGTGCACAGTCAGGCTGCAGTTTTGCGTTTGGCCTGAGGTTGCACTCGCGAGCACGAAACTTTCAAATTTCACTTCACAGCCGTTTTGTTTTTACATGGCATATAGAAATGAAAGCTAGGGATGCCTGATCTTATCGGTCTACAGTCATTATCAGACAATTTTGGTATTAAAATGTAACCTTGGAAATAATATCTGTTTTCACTTTTTTAATAACTTGACTATTAAACATTACTTTTATGCTATGCACATAACATTCCTTCATCCCATGGTACATATACCCATGCACATATACATTTTATGCATCATTCGAAAGCTCATCATTTGAAAGAATTAATTTAATTCCAATCTTGTACAGTATGCCAATCCAAGATACAACCATAACTGTAGACGCAGCAAGCACTTTTTTTAACCACTGACTTACTGTAGCTTCATATCAATGCCATCTTGAACAAAATCATTGTTTTTGCATCCACATGGATCCATTTATTGTCGAATAAAGTACTTATTCCACAACAAGTCTGACATCCGCAATCCAATACAATCTGCCACTGAAAACCTTTGTAAATTTCTTCTTGTATCCATTAATCACAATGTTTTCATGGTAGTTACTGTTATCATTCCTATATAAGCCACTGTGCATGACTGGAAATGCTAGTTTTGATTGACATCTTATTTGATCCAATAGGTGAAAATTCCACTGTTTTTACATGTGTTTTTCGAACGAGTCACATCACAGTAAAATGGTGATTGATGCATCAAATAGCCAATGGAATGCTGTAAACAGAGATATCTCACAGGAGGAGTGGGCTTTATCACAGGTAACAGTAACAATCAAGCGTAAAATGACTTATCTATACACAGAGGTTATATTATTATGCACTGTTACCAACCAATAACAGATTGTTTTGGCAACGTGAGAAAATACACTTCTATAATAAAATACAACACAGAGGAAACTGTAAGGCATTTTTAAGAAGGGACATTTATGATTCTGACCAGTTTTTATTAATCAGAGTGGTACATGTGTTTTAGATTCACCCTGTAGAGGGAGCATTTTTAGAAAGTTTTTGACCGTCTTGGACCCTAAGTTAGAAAAACGTGTAAAATTCTATTGGTTTATTACTGTCAAATTTGTGTTGGTAAAGTTAAAACTTAAGGCTTTGGATCCAGAAAACAGCTAAGTGGATTTAAAATTTCATCGTTTCCAGTATTTTCAAAATTACGATACTTGGTAGTTATAAAACTTAGATTCTGACTGTTGTGGGGGGAACTGATGTTGTGGTTTGTTTCAGACCCTAACCAGGTCTCTACTCCAAATGGTTCAAGAACAGCAATGTTAAATAATTTTAAACATCAAACCTGTCAGCTACATCACCACTCATTCAAAAAAAAATTTATTTGACAGATCAGAGGTAGTTAGTTTTTACGATATTTTGGTTCATATGGCAAAATTCAAAACATATCCTGCAGCTTTTGCATTTTGAGCCAACCTTGAAGGTAGATGTCCATCGGTTTTTTATATCGGTATCGGAAGTTAAGAATAGACTGGATCTGTATAGCAGATATAAAAAAAAAAAGCCAATATCAAACAAATGTTATAAAAACATCTGAGTGCCATCTGCTGGATGTCTATGGTACCCACTAAGGATGCAACAATACAGGTACTGGTATCAGGTACCAGTAGAAGAAAACAATGAATGACACAATGTGTTTTTTTCTTGTGCAAGATAATAAAGGAAGTCTAAGTCTAAGGCATTGGGGCCGATGCCAAAATAATGTACTGAAATCGGTATCGGTTAGTCAACTGATACCATTAACCAATACTTTAAATGTGGAAAATCTGCAACAATTTCACAGAAATGTTTGGATTTTCACTTGAAATTTTAGTTTTGTGGTCATTTTCATTAATATTTTATTTTTATCTAATTTACCGTAACATTGTGTAACAAGCAGGGAAGAAAAATAAAACCTGTCTTCCAATACACAACATACTCTGCGCGGTAGAAGCATTGGTACTCATTATCCGCAAGTACTCAGATCCATGTATTTGTATCGGTTTGAAAAAAGTGGTATCATTGCATCCCTAGTACCTATGATGTCAGTATTATGGGAGTTTGGTGTTAAATAACCTTTATTGCTCTACAACATAAAAAACAAGACAAAGAAGACTGAAACAGTCTGTGTTTTTTCAGGTGCAGCTAAAGAACGAGGAGGCTAAAACATTCGCCATGAAGATTTTGAAGAAACGTCACATCGTGGACACAAGGCAGCAGGAACACATCCGCGCAGAAAAACACATAATGACCGAGGCACATTCTGACTTTATTGTCAGGTCAGAAAGCTTAGTTTTTATGTTTTTCTTCACATTTCATGTAAAAAAAGACAAAGGTGCCTAAGAAATATCGTAATTTCATCTTTGTAAGATTTTAACTCCAACTTTACTTTTTTGTTTTAGGTTGTACCGGACGTTTAAAGACAGTAAATATCTATACATGCTGTTGGAGGCGTGTCTAGGGGGAGAGCTGTGGACCATTTTGAGAGACAGGTATGCTGCTTACCTATATGAAGCTGATGCTTACAGAACTAAAGGTTTCTTCAAATTTACTATAATCATTCTCAATACTCACTAATTTTTATTAGCCAGTTTAGTTTTACTTCTTTACTAGAACATTCATTCACCTTTTTATGTCAAGAAAATGTTTTCTAACACTTTATATGTCGTTATATCATGTTAATACTGTAGGTATTGTAAAACAGTGTATTGGATTAGTTATATTTTTGTGTAATCACATTATATTTTACAGAACTTTAAAACTAATGTAAACTAAAAAATATGAAAAAAACCCATCTAAAATAAATAATTTCTGTGCTGCGTTTGTTTTAAAATCATATATAATTGAAAGTTTTAGATTTTTTAAAATGAAGAATACAATGGACCCCTGTTGAGCAGTAGTGGACCTAAGTATTTTAGCTTCTAATCCTACATTTTCTTTTGACATTTTACATATGCCATGTGTAAAACTAAAAACAGGCAATTTTTTTCACAAATAACTGTAAATTATATTCCCTAAAAAGAAGCAAATAGACGAAGCCACTGATTCTGAACAGATTACTAATTACTTTTTTACAGACCTATTCCTTAATCTTAAACGAAATATTTAAAACATAATCTTCAGACCTTTAGTCTAAAATATTACAACAATGTTGATGTCCTAAATTAACATTTGAATGGTTCTGAGGATAAACTTGATTAGGATAAGATTGTCTCAAAACTCCACATATCTGTATCTCTGTTGGTTCCAGAGGTTCGTTTGATGACTCAACAACTAGGTTCTACACTGGCTGCGTGGTTGAAGCGTTTTCTTACCTGCATGCCAAAGGTATCATCTACAGAGACCTAAAACCCGAAAACCTTCTCTTGGACAGCCGAGGATATGCTAAACTGGTACGTCCACCATCGGCCAGCAGATTCATGCAGGTTACTTGTGACTCTGTGTTTATTATGTTCGAAAATCTCCCACTTTGGACAAATAAACAATTTGAATCTATATTTCAGTGTGAGACAAATTCCAAAAGTCTTAAAGGAGCAGGGTGACGGATTGAAGAAATTAAACTTGCGACTGCCGCCGGCGGGGCTGCGAGTAACTGCAGCCACCACGGGAGCGAGCAAAAAAAAATAACTCAGTGTTGTAGCGTACTTTCAGGCCACCACACATGGCGCACATCGCCAGCTGTACGACAACAAGCAACATGTCTAGCAACAAAGTAAGTGGTGTTTAACTGACCACATCTGAAGTCTGGGTTCTTTCTCTTCCTTCTTCCTGTTAAATCGAGAATGCACAAGAATTGTAGATTGACGTCGCATCCGCGTGTAAGCGCAGGAAATATGGCCACCGAATCGCAGACTATTTTGCAGCACACAGGCTGTTCAAGATAATGGGATAACACATGGGTGGGCTCATTTTACTTGGTTTAAAACGCTTTATTACCCAATACAATTACAAAACTGAACATGCATTTCATTTATTTTAGAAATCCAGCCCCCTGGTCCTTTAAGCCTTTTTATTTTAGAGGAAGCACAATTGCCATTGAATTTCTGTGAATGAACCTTGAACTGGTGTCCAAATCCAGGTGGATTTTGGTTTTGCAAAGAAGATTGGAATCTGTAAGAAAACATGGACATTCTGTGGAACGCCGGAATATGTTGCTCCAGAGATAATCTTGAACAAAGGTCACGACGTGTCTGCAGACTATTGGTCTCTGGGGATCCTGATGTATGAGTTACTGACCGGCAGGTAAGGATTCACACACCTGAGGTCAGAAAAATCAGAGATCAACAATTTTGAGTTCTACAATGTGCATTTGTGTCTGCAGCCCTCCATTCTCAGGTCCAGATCCAATGAAAACGTACAACGTAATCCTGAGAGGCATTGACATGATTGAGTTCCCCAAGAAAATCACAAAGAACGCTGCCAACCTCATCAAGAAGCTCTGCAGGTTTGGAGGGACTGTTTTCCAAAGCATAGTTCACAGATTCTGACTTTTGATTAGCTATTTATTATATTTACCGGACTACGTTTTGTCATGTTTTGAACCATGCGGCCTATAATCCGTTGCAGTTTATTTATTTTTTTATTTTTACGGCTAACGGCCACTAGAGGGCCTCCTCAATCTATGGATTGTACAAGTTACGTCCTTAACCAAAGGATACTGTACCTTTATGATGACCAGAAGAAAGAGAGAGAGAAGAAGTTTTTGAAAACAATGAAAACAAAAGAGAGCGAGACAGTTTGCAAAAACATGTTTTCATGCTCAAACCCTCATTATGGAAAACAAACAAAGAAATAGATATGATGCCGCTTTTAAGTTAAGGGTACTCGATGTGGCTTTTAAAGAAGGAAATAGAGCACCAACGGCTTCACATACCGTTGGCATCAGTGAATAAATGGTGAGAAGTTGGCGACACCACTGTCAACTCTCTCAATGCAATAAGTGGAAAAAAGAGGTAAAACAGAGGTAAAACAAACAAAAAAATCTTTGGCCCAAACTTGAAGTCGTTCTTCAAGATTGACTGAACACAGAGAGAGAGGATGGCCAAGGTAAAAACAAAGCTTCCCCAAACACCAATCACTTTCCTGACAATTCCCACTGCATGAACCCTTACATACATATGGCAATTAAACGTTAAAACAGCTGCGTCTTGTTTTGTACAAATTTTTGTTTTTCCCTAAAATAGGCTGTTGAGGCTTATAATCAGATGTGCTTTATGGTCTGGAAAATACAGTAAATGGTAAATGCCCTGTATTTGTATAGTGCTGTATTTAGTCCCTACGGACCCCAAACAGCTTTACAATACATTACTATTTAGCCATGTCTCGGTTATGTCTGCAGGGATAGTCCATCGGAGAGGCTCGGGAATCTGAAAAATGGAGTCAAAGACATCCAGAAGCACAAGTAAGTGGGCCAAAAATTTGTTTTGTTGTTTTAATTTAGATTATTTTATTTTTTAATGATCTGAATGTTTTTGTGTTCAGGTGGTTTGAAGGATTTAACTGGGAGGGACTAAGGAAAGGAACACTGACTCCACCCATCATACCAAAGGTTGGTCAGCGGGAATCTCAGCCCCCTTGAGATGTGCTCCTAATATTTTGAATGGCCCGACTTGTTTTTTTTTTTACCTTGAGTTTTTTTTTCAGGTGACCTCTCCAATTGACACCAGTAACTTTGACAGTTTTCCAGAAGACACAGAGGAGCCACCGTGTGATGATAACTCAGGATGGGACTACGACTTTTGAACAGTCTGCCTTTCTGAGGCCGGGTTAAAGATGAAGACCCACCAGGCAAAGAAGCCGTACTTGCTCAATCTGAACTGGGGTCCAAGTGTAAATGGAAGCAATTGGAAAAGGATCTCTGGATATGTCGGATGAGCCCTATTCATTCAGAAGGAATTGGGCAATGATGCAACTCAAAGTACAGAGCCGAGATGTTATCCTCCACAAGTTTACTTTATTGATTATCACCCGGTTGGTTGGAAGTGGCTGGGAATATAGAACAATTCAACCAATAGAATGCTACTGAGGTTTGATATTAATCTGAGCTCTTATTTGGCAGGAGAATAACTCTGAGAAAGGTCTTCCTTCATCTGGACCATTGTGGACTTCTTTAACCCCACTTTGTTGCTGCCAGACTTAATATCCCAAATATTCTTGCAAAAAATAAACTGATCAAGCTGCATATATTGGGATTCTTCAGTTTGTGTAAAATTGATGGTTCTTAGTGTGACAGTGTGGAGGTCCTTTAACAATGGCTCAAATTGATAAGGTGCCCCGGCTACTTGGCCATGGGGATATCCCTTTGGCTGAATGGTTAGCGCGTATGACTCTCACCCGGGAGTCGCAGGATCGAATCCTACCCGGGCCCTCGTTGCGTACATTGCCACATTAGGATTTCCTTCAGCTTCTCAAAAATTCAGCCAGAAAGCTGTTAGATGTTGCTTCTACTAAAATGTGTCAGATGTTAATTAGGATACAGTTTCCCACCTGGAGATTTGTTTTGTTTTTTTACAATGAAAAAGTTTTAACTTGCTTTTCCTGGTAAATATAAATCCTTTCACTGAAAAATAATGATTCATAAATTATTTTTTCATACACAGAAATATGTTATTAATTTGATAGGTATATTTATGTTTAAATTACATAATTTAACTTTAACTGATATTAAGTTCAATAAATTGATAATAGAAAATATGAACATTTAGTTTCTAGTTTCCTCAAAATAGGAAAAGGAAATCATACTTATTTTGTTGTTGCTATTTTTTATTTTATTTATTTTTTTGCAGTGGTAATTTGAAATAAAATAGAAGTGAGATTTGTCGGGTAGTAGAATAAAATACCCAGATTAGACTTTTTACTGAGGACTAAATTTTATTTTTATATGGCAAAAACTGATTGGATTAGGTCTGATTTCGGATCAGAATCACAAGAGAATAATAATAATTTAAAAAATAGAAAATGATTATTAAAAACTAGTGACCTTTTTGCAATTGCTACTCTCAACATTCAAAGGTTGAGGGACTGAGATTGGTTTCCCAGGACTCTGATATTTAAACCTGTTGCATTTGGCGCATCACCACGTTCTATCAATAAAATTCTGGAAATTGCTGCACTATTAACCTGCCATAGTCAGTAACTGCCCAAATCCTCAGAGCCTGTTTGTGCATTAATGAAACATAGCTGAGTTAAAACAACCTGGTTAACAACACCAGTGAACTTGTAGGAAAGATGAAACATGGGACTGATAGTCTAACAGTCCTCGTTCTATAGGAAGAACCTTCTAGAGCTCCTAAAACTGTCTCACCGCTTTAAGCTCTGAATCATCCTAGGATCACCTACCTCGTGCCCTATGGAAAAGCTTAATTTACCCAGTGAGCTCAGATTCAGCCCTCTCTGACTGAGGGCTATATTATAAACGACACCTCCAGTGGTAGGAATAATTTCCCTACATCCACCTTAATGTCTTCAGTAAGGATTTCCTGTTGTCAAACTTCCTAAAAAGTTCAACTTTGAGGGTGAAGCAAAAGTTTATCCTGTGAAATTTTGCTGTCCGTTGGTCTTTAAGCTGCTAATCTTTGATTTGCAGCATGAAGCAGATATTTGGTGTCATTCTTGAGTACTTCCAACATGTACAGGCACTTCCACATTTTTCTTCCTCCTCAGGTGGTCGTTCTGGAGGTGTGCATGGTCAGTGCATGTTTAATCTTTGAATAATTTTCTTGATGATAACCCTTGCCTCAATAGCAGAATCAGGTATTTAAATTCTGCTTGTTCTGAAATCTGCACAGTTCTGCAAATGCTTAATCTCACCTCCTATTAAAATAGTTCTTGAATGAAGGTGGAAATTCCTGCCGAGAACCGCCATTCATGGAGGAGTGAGACAATAATCATGTCAATGCAGATCCACAGTCAGCACGTCACACCACTCCTCAAAAAAAGACTAACATGAGCTTCGCCTTCTCCATGAAGGCATTTTTATTCCTTCATTGTAGACTGATGTGAGGTTCCTTTCTATTACCCTAAAACATTCACAAATTACTTCACCGGTAACAAAGAAAGGATAACCATTGGTCTGTTCTCAAGCATTTCAGAATTATTATAGTGTTTGCTGCCATCTGGTGGGTAAATGTTGCCACTGTAATTATCTCATGGTGCTGAGGAAACCTTAAGAACACAGTGCTTTACCCTCTCTGCCTAAATGTGATGTGTGAATTTGTTGAAACCTTAACATTGGTTTTGATGTGGTTATACTCTGATGTACAACATGCACTTTTCTATGAAAAAATATACAATTTGGTATCCTCCTTCCATTCTCTAGACAGTTTAATTTATTTGTTTAGCTGTAGTTTCCCTTTCTGCCACTACAATCTTAAATTGTGTGAGCTTCCTCACACAATTTAAGATTTCTGCTGCATATTGTTGTTATATTAATGTTCTGTTTATTTGAAAATGACACTTATTGATGAAAAACATTGATGGCCGGGTTTTGATCTTTACAGATTTACCAGTTTCTGATTAGAACCACATGAGGCTTTTAGGAAAAGTGATTGTATTATAAAACAAATTATAATTCAATGTAAGCTCTTTTAATTTAACTTGATTTCATGGTTGAAAGAGCCATAGCTCTTGCAAAAAAACAAAAACAAAACAACCATTAGATGCACGACCTTTGCATGCTAACAAAGTAGAAATGAAAGAGTTTCTATATATGTGCAGATTTGGTGTTTAATTCCTCAAAGAAGGGTATCTGATCCATATATTGTGTGTCTTTTTTAAGAGTGAACAGTTTTATGTATTTTGTATGAAGCTTTTGTATTTTTAGTCAGATTTTTCTGCAATATTTTTGTAAAATAATCAGTGGTGTGACATCTCTGCATGACGACAGTGGTAATGATGTGCGGTTTGCACCACCAGAGAATAGGGTAGACTAAATCCATATATTCAAGCAAAATCATCTTATTGGAGTTATTCTATCATAAAAGTCAAATATAAAGATATATTTTTAATTATTAGTGAGCCGGGAGGGAAAATCCTGCATCATGTTTAGAGGCACTGACCTGATAAAATCATCAGCAAGGTTATGTTGGAATATTAAAGCTTAGTTTTTGGACCACAAAGAAAAAGTTGTATATATTTACGTGATTCAATTTTGTGTTTATTGGTGATTTATTTGTATATTATGAAATATGTTCCTATAGTTTCTATATATTTAATATTCTGGTACAATTGTAGCTGAAGAAACTTCCTGCTTTCTAGTCAAGATAACCTCAGTGATTCTGACTGACTAAATCTGATGCCAAAACCTATGGATGTGTTTAAAAAAATAAAATGATCAAAAATAAATTGAAGTGAATTCTTTTTTTCTTTTAAAAGTTGGATCGTTTGTACCAAGCCAATAGCCAAAATCCCAGAACAGGTTAATACACAAACCATTATTAATCTGAAGACTTGTAAGCACTAAGTAAGGCAGCAATCTTAACTTTAATAGGTTGACAACATGATCGGAAATAATCTGTAGTGAACTGAAAGTAGTCTACTGATGTTTTGAAAATATTAATCATCTGTCTCAAAAGCACAATATGAAGTTATCGCTGAAAAGCAGAACATGTCAGGACAAAGCAAAAAAAATAAAAAATAATTTGAAACACTACATACAAAAAATCTGTTTTACATACTCAGCTGAAAACGAATCTGCAATGTCAATTTGAATGAATCTGTAAATTGCTGACCCACATGTTTGCAATGCATCTCTCTGATTATTTTCTTAAAATGACCCACTTTCTTTCTTTCTTTCTTTCTTTCTTTCTTTCTTTCTTTCTTTCTTTCTTTCTTTCTTTCTTTCTTTCTTTCTTTCTTTCAATAAAATACTATAAAAAAATTTGTGCTGCAGAATCTTCAGCTTAAAACCAGCGATAGAATAAAGTAGAGTTAAACGTACCGTCAGTGAACGTTAGTCCAACGTAATAAATTAAATATTTATTGTCTTCATAGAACTCAGCTGCCGTTCTCAGTAATCACCGCCAGATGTCAGTATTTTTATATTTTTCCCGTTTAATGCCTGCAGTTTCCATTCAGTTGTTGGAACATGAGTTAGAGGTAAGGATGTATAGGCCCATTATGAAATTATGGTTTACCTTATTGCACTGAGGACAACATCCACCCTTTCGAATCGTCATTGAACATATAGCTCACTAAACGCTTTCTAAAAAAACTTGGTACTACAATTCAACTCTCAGATACAAATATTAAAAATGAATGTTGTTCCCAGATTCCTTATTTATTTCAGAGACTTCCACTCCACATCCCCCAAAGCAGATTCAAAACGTGGGATAAGATTTTCTCAAGATTTATATGCTGGGGTAGGTGGAAAGCCACAAATAAAATATACAATGGTGAAACTTCCACAAAATAAAGGGAATGAAATTACCTAACCTGAGAGTGTGCTTTGTTGGAAAGAAATTGAACAGGAGGTACAAGAATATAAGACTGAAATATTGTTATCCGATAAACAGTTAACATCTCTGAAGAGCAAATTGAATCAAATTGTCTAATTCACACTGGGAACATGGCAAGCGGTAATGGAAACAAACATAAATTAAAAGTAAAGGCTCTCTTATTGAAATGGAGGTATAATCCCAAATTCAAATCAGGACTGATGGGCTAACATTCAAACAATAGGAAATAAGATGATTTACAGCAATTTTCCCTACTGAAAAAACAAAACAAAAAACAATTGATGAGCTTTCAGGAGCTTAAATCAAAATATGATCTGGATGGCAAACATTCTTTTTAGATATCTGCAGGAAGGAAATTACTACAAAAATTATTAATATTATCCACTTTTGTCCAATATTAGCCACTTTACTTAAAGGTCCCATATTATGCCAAATTTAGAAAAAAATAATATTTCAATGAGGCCCCCAGAGTATATATTTGCCGTGTGTGCAGGAAAATTCCTCTCAGATTAGGCATACAGCATGTATCTGAAACCTCCTGATTCTGGACAAGCTGTTTTGGTTGCACTGTGGCTTTAATGCAATGAGCTGCTGCTTTCCACGCCCCCTCCCTCCCGAAGGCCGTGCCCCCACCAACCCGCAACCATGACAACGCAGTCAGAGTTTGTAATGATGGCCGCTAGCAGGAGCGCGATATTCCAAACTGATATATTTGACCCTGAATCTGAGGTTGGAGAGGGAGAAGAGCAACAAGCTGCAACCAAGTGTGCGGACCAGCCGCTAATGTAGTCTAGTCTCTCCGTCAAAACCCCCGCAACACCCACCGCTCCTCCTCCGTTCTCAGGAGCAAATCTAACGTCAACATATAAACATTAAAAGCCTTTTCACTAATGCCCAATAGTAACAGCATTCATGTAAAAAGGCTACAGCTGCTGTGACCGTTCTATACTACGCGTCAGTGGTATAATGAGACAGAAAGTTTCGTTTCACACACAGCTACATAGCTAACAGCTACAGCTGACGTTACACAGCTAATCGCTACAGCTACACAGCTAACCTTACACAACTAAAAGCTACAGCTAACGTTGCACGGCTAACAGCTACAGCTGACGTTACACAGCTAATCGCTACAGCTACACAACTAACCTTACACAGCTAAGAGCTACAGCTACACAGCTAACAGCTACACAGCTAACGCTCGGTCTATATTGCCAACACATCACTCACATTGATTAAACATGGTAAAACATGACATCTTACCTCCTCTGATGTTGAAGGCGGCTCACGGAGAGTTGGTATGGCTCCAACATTCAGCCACAGTTTAGTGGCAAAGCCTTACTGGAACTGAAACAGGTTACTGAAAGACTCCGGTGTAAAATGCTTAGCACATACATGTAGTATTTTCGGGACCGTTCCAGGAGAGTTTCCCTCAAAAATAAAAGATATCCACTGGGTCCTCACATCTTCTTGTGTTGGAACTGCAAAAAGACTTTTGTCTTGGTTGTTGCAGCTTGCAACAGAGCAGCTGGCGTGTCGTCCTTTCCCACTGGGCATTGTCGGTGGCGTGTTGCTCAATGTGGCAGACGGCAGTAGCTTAGAGGAGGGCTTATCTTCACAGGTGAAAGTGGGACGGCCTAGTGGGATGGGCCAGGTCCTCTACATACGTATGTAGAGGACCCAAATAGAAACAGCTCGTGGGAGGCTCTTGCACAGAAATGCAGGGAAGGAGAGATACTGAGAGATACTGAGAGCACAGACTTGCACACACTTCAGGGGGTCTCCACAGACACCGGTAACTTATAATTATGTGTGAAAAACATGAAAAAGTGCATTTTGCATAATATGGGACCTTAAAAGGAAGCATATGTAGGATTGTGGCCAAAAGCGGTACTGCAATCACATTCAAAATACTGTAGAACTGTGTATCCCTTCCTGACTCGAGGTTGCCAGCTGCTGCGGGATCCAGCAGGATCGGCTGACCCTAACTAAATAACATTAGCAATGGTCATACAGGTTAACTTGCAGCATGTATAGTCCACAATGTACGCGAAGAACGAATGAGGAATTATGTGTACCGAGGTATAGGCTGCTCAATACGTCTCCATTACGTTTCACATATCCAGAATCGACGTGCTGTTGTTTTCCTCAACAGTTCAGCATAATGACAAAGAAACGGGCCCTGATGCTAATGTTAGCAATGACGACTCGTCGTTTTTATCTCCCAAACAGTTCCTTACCTTTTCAATTTGATGACCAATCTCCTCCATATGCGCTAACGTTACTTTCCATGAACATGCATAACTTTGTTCGACTGTCGTGAATATTTCAAATGTCAATTTACATTAAGTACAAGTAAGTTAGCCAAACATATGTGAATCTTACCTGTCCAGGAGAAAATTGGCGACGTTGACGTCTGTATTCAAATTCTTCTCCATTTTCAGCCGTCTCCATCTTTCAAAGGCATATCCTATACAAATCCTTGTTTTATTTCAGACTTTGTCACGACGTATTTCGGATTGATAACAAGTTCCTTTAGGTTTCGTAACGTTATACATGTTTTGTCCGTAACGTTCGGAGCTTCAGCTGTGGTAAACAGAGCAGAGCTGGCAACCCAGATTAGGAAACTCTACTGATTTCGTGATTTGTAGATAGTTTGAGGGTGGAGCCTCAGACCAAAACAGAACATGACAACAATAACATCACTTGAGGGCTGCAACTTCAACTTTTACATAACAATAACCTGGCCGGACAACTGTTGACAGTGATATAAGTATTTCAAAAGAACGTGATTTCTTAATGTCTAGTGACATATCGGGGCCATTTTATGATTAATTAAAATACATTTCTTACATATGTTTCCTTTAATATATATTACAGTGTTATTAGTTTGGTGATAGATTCATATTTACAAAAAAAGAGTTCTAGTCATCTCAGCGTATTACATTGGACTGGGAGAGAAGAGAGGAGAATCAACACTATATCTGCGAAAGAAAATGGGAGACAGAAATAATGAATAAAATAACAGACGATGAATGGTTTAAAAGGTTTCAAGTACAGCATTGCACAACAAATTCATTTTTATGAGGGGAATTTTTTTTCAAAAATAAACAAACTTCCACTCCACAAGAATTCAAGGATTCAAGGAACTTTTATTGTCATACCATCTCATGTTACATGTGATGGTATGAAATTAGGACTCAGGTCCAGAATTAAAAGCCATTTAAATAAAATTAGTGGAATTTTTTTTTAAATCAATGTAATAAATAAATAAAAATAAATAAATAAATAAATAAATGTGCTCTACAGGACACAGCTGGAGTTCAGCACTCTAACAGCTGCAGGGAAGAAGCTGTTATTGAGCCTGGTGGTCTTGCTCTGTGTTCTCCTCAGTCGCCTGCCTGACGGAAGGGGCTGAAACAGGCTATGAGCGGGATGGGTGGAGTCCTTCAGGATGCGGAGGGCCCGTCCCCTGCATCGGGACGTGTAGAGTTCCAAGGTGGTGGGAAGTGTGCTCCCTACAGTCCTTTGTGAAGCTTTCACCACCCGCTGCAGAGCCTTCCTCCCAGTAGCAGTACTGCTGCCGTGCCACAAGGTGATGCAGGTGCAGATGACGCTTCCAAGTCCAACTCTCCGCAGCTCCCTCAGGAACTAGAGACGCTGGTGGGCCTTCTTGACCAGACGTGAAGTGTTGGCATTCCAGGTGAGGTCGTTGGATATGTGCACACCCAGGTACCTGAAGCTGGAGACCACTTCCACAGCTGCTCCTCCGATGTTCAGGGGAAAGAGAGGACACTTGTCCCTTCTGAAATCCACCACCATCTCTTTGATCTTCTTCACATTGATGCAGAGGTTGTTTCTCTACACCACTGCACCAGGTTTTCCACCTCTTCTCTGTATTTGGACTCATCGTTGTTGGTGATGTGTCCCACTACTGCTGTGTCATCCGCAAACTTAACTATATGACAGCTTGGGTGTCTCCCTGAGCAGTCATACGTCAGCAGAGTGAAAAGGAGGGAGCTCAACACGCAGCCCCGTGTTGAGCCTGTCCTGAAGGTGATGGAGATGGTGTTGTGGATCTCAACAGTCTGAGGTCTATTTGTCAGGAAGTCCAAGACCCAGTTACCCAGCGTGGGACTCGAGGGAGTAGAGCTTCTGCACCATCTTCTGTGGGATGATGGTGTTGAAGGCTGAGGAGAAATCCAGAAACAGCAGACGGACATAGGAGTTTCTGCTCTCCAAATTGTCAGGGCTGTGTGGACCACTGATGATATGGCGTCGTCAGTGCAGCGATTTTTCCTGTAGGCATACTGGTGGGGGTCCACAGTGATATCGATGGTGTCTTTGATGTGGGTCACGACCAACCTCTCGAAGCACTTCATGACTACCGGGGTTAAAGCTATTGGCCGATAGTCATTCAGGCTTATCACTGTGGAGCACTTGAGGACGGAGACAGTCGTGGCAGTCTTTAAGCAGGTGGGGACAGATGACAGTGACAGTGAGGTGTTAAAGATGTCTTCCAGCACCTCAGCCAGCTGGTATGCACACTCCCTCAGTACCCGCCCTGGGATGTTTTCGGGCCCTGCTGCTTTATGAGGGTTGATACGCTGAAGGGTCATCCTTACATCTGCTGTGTTCCTTAATTCCTTGGTGTTGTAGTCCGTGATGTATTTAATGCCCCTCCACATTCGCCGAGGGTCATTGGTGGTGAAGTGACCCTGGATTTTCTGGGCGTATGTGGCTTTGGCCCTCATAATGCCCGCAGTCAGTCCTTTTCGGGCCTCTGAGTGCTGATGCCTCACCTGCCTTGAATGCAGCATCCCTAGCTTTCAGCAGAGCTCTCACCTCAGAGTTCAGCCAGGGTTTCTGGTTCGGATAGCAGGTTATTATCCTGGTGGTGGTGACATCATCAGCACATTTGGAGATGAAACCAAGGACAGATGATGTATATTCCTCCAGGTCCACCTCTCCATGTCTAGCTGCCTCTTTGAAGACCTGCCATTCTGTGCACTGAAAACAGTCCTGGAGCACACAAGCCGCATCTCTAGGCCACACAGTGATAGTTTTCTTAGTTGGCCTGATACGTCTTAGCAGGGGGCGGTATGCTAGCGCCTGCAGGATGGAGATGGCCAAGATGGGGGCGAGGAAAAGCTCTGAATGCACCGCGGATGTTGCTGTACACACAGTCCATAGTATTTTCTCGGCGTGTTGGAAAGGTGACACGCTGGTAAAAACTTGGCAGAGTGTCCGTCAGTTTGACGTGGTTAAAGTCCCCCGCAACTACATAAAACGCCTCCGGGTGCTTTGTCTGCAACGAGCTAATGGTGTCAAATAGCTCCTTTGATACTTCGTTGGCATTTGCACTCGGTTGAATGTAAACAATGGTGACGAACACTGCAGTTAACTCTCGTGGCAGATAAAACGGCCGACATTTCACAGTCATAAGCTCTATCGCCTCAGAGCAGGAGCTTTTCACCAGTCGGCAGTTCGTACACCAACCTTCATTCACGTACACACAGAGTCCTCACCCCCGTATTTTACCTGGTCGCGGTCCGCTCGGAAAAACTGAAGCCCTTCAATCTGGTAGGCTGAGTCTGGCATGTTGTTGTTGAGCCAGGATTTCGTTAGGCAAAGAAGAGTACAGTTCCTCATCTCTGTAAAAACACTCAGCTTCAGAAGTAAAAAGTCCAGTTTGTTATCCAGTGAGCAGTGTTATGTTTGGGAAATAAACAAGGGGGTGGGGAATGAGTACAAGTTCTTGACAAAGCTAAATCTGGCAGCAAGTAAAAAGGTAATAAGGGAAATGTGTCTTAAACCAGATTCACTTAATCAGGAAGATTGGATCAGAATAGTACAAGAATTATAAATAGTGGAAAGAACAACCAACAATATAAATAAAATTGACTCTCATTGCAAGTGACACACACAAAATGTAACTACAACTGACTTAACTATGAAAATGTGATGTACAATATTGCTATTATAATTATCCAGTTGTTGACTGTTCTATATGTATGTTCCTTTTTTATATGTAAAACTAATAAAAATAAAATTAAAAAGAAAGCTCAATAAACAATAATTATTTTTAGTCTGCATGACTGAATCATACAGAAATATACTTTCGTGTTCCCAGGGTAAGGCCTTTTAAGTCTTTCAAGTGGTTTTAATCTGAAATCATACAATATTTTTCACATTGTTTCAGTTCGAGTATCAGACAACCTACTAAGTTGAGAAACACCTAAAAAAGCCAATCAGGAGACAACTGGCTAGAAGGGATCCGGTGAGCAACTCACAAGGCCAGATGTTTTTCTGTTGTTGTTTTTTTTTTTTTTATTCATAGTTTTATTTTCAATGTACTTTGTTCATTTTAGGGGTTTAATTAATAATTTTTCATTGGATTTAATCATTTTTAAACCCATATTGTTTTACGCTTAATTGACAAAGTTTTGTGGAAAAGATTGCCTTAAATTTATCAGTTAAATCGAACATTTCATTTCTTAGAGTGTGGGAACACCTCAGGAACCTTCCGTGCTAACCAACACCGCTTTACGTGGAGTGCAGTAAATGCTGCTGGAATCTGACAAAGGATATTGGGAAGTGGGTGTTTAATCTGGACTGGCCCTACTGCTGTGTGTTACTGTCACTCCAAGAAACCTCCAATTCATTGACAGCATCACTGCCTTGATGGATGTTGAAATGTTTTAGAACCTGTAATGGGAACAATATTTCAAGAATAATTCCATTTATTGATTAGGAATTCATAGCAAAGGCAGCCGGGGAATATGGCATAATGCTGGGGACTCAGTGAAGACTTATTTTATGGACATTTGACCTACATTGGTTTAACTGAATCACACCTTTTATTATTGTTATTTCTGTTGTTATGTCTGTAGTGTAGCTGTTATGATATAAGTTCTGTAGCGTGTAGGAAGGCATGGCAGATACACAATGTTAGAGAGAGTTTTAGCCTGAAAGGGCTTCCTGTACCATCATAATAAAAAATATTAAAATGCCAATGGAGACTGAATCATATGGAGCCCAGCAGGGTTCTTGTCCAAAAATAATTTTTGAGGGGTAAGAGTCCGTGCCCTCTGTTTACTAAACCGCGCTCATGGATTACTAATCCGTTCCCCTGGTTTATTAAAGTATGTGACCGTGTGAAGGGGAGCTGTCCGCTTGATAATGCACCCTGGTTACATCTGAAAAGCAAACTGCCTCTTTGGCAGACTGGTTAACATTGCAGGTTTACCATTCCGTTTGCAGTGCTTTGAATCCCGCTCAGGCCGTCACTTTGCCACACATCCATTTTTTGGGGTTCATGCAGGAAAGCAGGCTATAAACATAAGTGTCGTTTAAACCGGGGTCATTTCCCTGGCATTATTTATACATCAAAGTTTTGTCCCCACCACTTAGAAACCTGATGTGGAATATTTTTAACAGTGCTAGTTTAACATCCACTTATCCTCCCAGTGCTGTTTTCATATAATCAGTATCCAAACTGATATTCTACTATCTTAAACAGACTTGCATTCAAAGAGGGCACTGTATCACTAAGTAACTGGTTAGGTTTGATCTCTTTAATGCAAGTTGTTTATGCTGCGCTACCTGTTCCATGCATCTTGTAGATAACGCAGTACTGTGCCTGTATTCCAGTGGGCAAGGTGTGCATACACTTTATTTATGGCCCATTTTTACGCCATTTTTCAGCCATCCAGCATGTTTTGCAACTGGTTTGTCTTCAAATATTGCAATGTTGTGCATGGACCCTGCCAGCCTCCATAAGTGGCTACAAATATATAAATATATGAATATGACACCTACGTTTATGGCCTACTTTTCTGCAGGAACCCTCAATAATACAGATATTTTCCCTCAGGGATCAATAAAGTATTTTAGAATGTGAATAAAGTACATTCCAAAGACGGGACTCAATCCACTGACACCCAAGTGCAAGACACAGGTGTTAACCAGTCTGCCAAAGGAGCATTTTACATTTTAGTCAGCCAAGGCACCATATCAATTGAACAGAATTCCCCCAGACTGTCACTCATGGTTTATGAATCCGCGCGCACAGTTTAATAAAACCGAGGGTATGGATTCTTACCCCTCAACATGTATTTATGCACCTGACCCCTGCCGGGCTCCATATAATCATCCTTATCCTTATCTCTATCTCTATGGAATTCTGCTGAATCAGAATCCTTTCAACATTTCATTAATTTACTTTAATTTGACTTTCGATCTTTTTGGACATGGATTTAGTTTCGCCTAGTTTAGTTTCAAGATCTTTATTTCAGACCTGAAACCACGTCAGACTGTTTACACCTGGAGAAAAACCCTGAAAACAGAGTCAAACTTGAACTGTTTCTCTCTGTGAGGCGGCAGCTTTCACTGGCTCCGAGGAGAAGGGCGCCCCTCCTGCTCCTCTTCCTCCTTCGTCCTGCGTTTTTATGAATGAGATGATGATGTCAGCAGCAGGGCCCTCCCTCTCTGATGCGGGAAAAACCTCACCATCAGATAGAGAGATGGTCCCCACAAGTCTCTAATCCTGACGGAGGCAAACATCTTTATCCTCCCCCTCCTACTCACTCCTCTTCCTCACAAGACAGAGGATGAGTAATCCAGTCAGGGAGGGAGGGGAGACGAGAGAGGTGCACATACAGTGAGGGAGAGAGAGGGGGAGGAAGGGAGGAGACCATTGCATCATCACCATCATCATCATCATCAGTGAACGTGCAAAACGACAGGCTGCGAATTCAAAAAAATCGTCCTGCTGAGCTGAGTCTGATCGTAGCAGGCTAATTCCAGAGCACTCACTGCCAGCACAGGAGGAAGGAATCAGAGGAATATCATCCATGCTGCTGTATTTTACTGGAACACACTAATACCTGGAGCACAGAGCTGAGAGAGGGAATCATTTATATTTATCTTCTGCATCTGGAAGACCACAAGGATGAGGCTAATGCATGGATTAAAAGATGAGTGAGTCATCCATTAATTTGGAGGAAATTATTATATTCCAAGCAGCAACCAGCGCATCATCCTGCCCCCTCAGCATGTAATGATCCAGTGACTGAAACCGGGCTTGTATCTGGATCCATCTCGGTGACGGGACTTCTATTTCTACTGGACACATTCCTCTAAGGACCTGGTGTAATCCAGGATCAGCGTATTGCCATGTTTTGTTTTTGCCTGCAGAGTTCCCTGCTTAAGCTCCAGGCTCTGGAGGTGGACGGAGGGTCCTCAAGGGGGCCGTCCCCAGAGGAGAGCCCCCCTGCCCTGGGCAGCAAGGAGCAGAAAAGCCCCTGTTTCCCTGTCGAGCTCGGGCAGAAGGATGGGAGAACCACAGCTTTCTGCCACACAGCTCCAATGGATGAAAACCACCCTCCAGGTACACCTGTCTGTCTCTGTCGCCACCAGACTGTCCTCTCCTGTCTGTCTCTTAGCCACTTGTTTGCCCTCACCTTTCTGTTCCTGCCCCTGTCTCAGTCCTCACCTCTCTTGTCTATCTTTTTACACCCATATGACTTTTTCCCCACCTGACTGTCTTAACCTGGCTGTCCCTGTCCCCACCTGTATGTCCTCATCTGCCTGTCTATCATCACATCTCCACCTCTGCCCACATCTGTCAGCTCTACTCTGCTGTCTCTGCTATCTTCCGTCTCTCTGTCTCTGTACAGGTCAGGTGTTATTCCTCATAAGCTTTTTCTCAGTAAATGAACTGTTTTCAGATTTTCCTTTCTGTGTTTTTGATGAATCAGCTTCTTCTTGCTTCCTTCAGTGTGTGTGGGGTGTGTGTGGATGGGTGTGTGTGTTTTCAGCCTCCCACCTCCCCTGAGCGATCAGCTATTTATAGCCACAGAAGTAAAACTCTGTGAAGCACACTGACCTCCTTCAGCTCCTCTATTCTCATTTATACTGCTTGCTTCATTAAAGCTGCTCTTTGTTAGTATCTGCTGAGTGTTTGAAGTCTGTGCAGGGCTTTTACTAAAACTGGATATTAAGCAAGATCAGCTCATACAGCAGGAAAATCTTCACAGCTAGGTTATGATAGAAAAAACTGGAAAAACGCCATGATCCTCTGAAATGTGCATCACAAATGAGTCGTCAATTTGTTGTTTGTTTTCACCAGAGCTCCTGACCGTCTTGACCAGAACTTCACAACCCCCCAGACATCAGCCGTTAACGTCCATCCATCCCAGCCAGCAGCCCCTGGTCCCTGATGGGATATTGTCCCCCAGTCCTCATCATTCCCCACAGAGAAGCAGTCCTGGGAGTGAGGTTGGTGGAGGAGACGGTTCAGAGGAAGGAGGAGGTGGAGCTCTCCTCCAGCTGTTGGCAGGACTTCCCAGTCCCCTGCCCTCCCCACGCTGCTGCAGCCCCAGCCTGAGGTTCAACTCAGACCCAGATACAGCTCCATCACCACCCTGCAGCCAGCAGTACATACTGTGAGCATTCTAAGTGTAGCATCATATTCCAGCCTGCTGAGGCCACTGTTCTGCATGCTTGAGATGATACCTTGGTTAAATATACGTGTATCAAATTCCACTCATAGAGGGTGGATGTCATGGATTATTGTAGGGTGGAGTGGGCTGAACAAGGGACACAGCTAGATGTTGCAAGACACTGGTCCTGGAGGACTTGGTTTTGTCAGAAACTTGGATTTAAAGGAATGTGTCATAACCAAATCACTGTAAAACTTGAGAACATGTGGAGGAAGGGATTCATTGATCTGAATTAGCTGTGTTGTAGTATTTTAGTAATTTTTAAAACCCTCAGCACAACAGCCTCTGATGAGCAGAATGGCATTGATGGATTTTGGAAATGTTGGATCACATCAGTTTTGATCTAATGAAATTTCTTAAGACAGTTGATTTTGAGCTAAATAGCAGATTTTGTTGTTGTTGGCCCCTGAAATAGTTTCAGCTTTAGGATTTATAGTTTCACAGACCTGGGACATGACTTAGAATTTGACAGGAGTGGTGAATTATGGACATTGACATTGGTCTAGTTTTGGTACTTCCTGATATAAGTGTAGATGTGATTAAGGAGGTTAACCTGATATTGCAACCAAAATGGTATGTTTGTCAGGAACTTATCATGCCTAACATCCACCATCAGTGTATGATTAGCTCTATGCCTGCCATTAGAAATTACCTTTGTCCAAGCCCAGAACACTCACTCACTGTATGTCACTGAGTCATCGACTCTTCAAAGCCACGAGCTCTTGATCCGTAACCCCGATTAGTCACAAACAACCTCAGCTCAAGATATCCCAAAGACCATAATCTAGCCAACTGTCTTTTCTACTCCAGCTTCACTGTTTGCCAGGACTAGACTCCATCACGGGGCTCTCACCATTTAAAGTATGCTAAAGCTACCAACCACCCATCTTCTCGCAGCAGCAAACTAACATAGATGACTCAGTTACCCAGCAGTTCATCTGCCAATTCAGACTACGCTGCCCACAAAGGCGGTTGCCGCAGGCCTGGGCCTTCCTACCGACCCAGGAACATAGTCTGGTTGTGCACGCGTCATCTCAAGCTGCAGGTGGACTTTCAGAAGCTGACTCCATGCTTCATTGGACCTTATCCCATCATCCACCATATTGACCTAGTCCCATATTGATTCTGCCTACCGGCCTCTCTCAATGTACACCCAGTCTTCCTCTACACCCTGTTGAAGCCTCTAATTACATCGCCATTGTCTCCACCTGCAGCTCAACCTCCACCCACCCGCACTTTGTTGATGACAGTCTGGTCTACATAGTATCTTTAGTTTATTGGCCTGCTCTGTGTCTAAAACTGGAACTCAGTAGTTCTGAATTTTGTCAGAGCTTTTATTTTTTCTAGATGTGGTTATAGATGGTTTTCTGTTGTGCTTACATTTGGATAATACGTGTCTAGGTACAAGGTGACCTACTGTTTGTCTGGGTATAAGAGTTGGTGTAGCTGTAGACGTAAACATTATTATCCCAGGTATTTGTCACTTTTTTGTAGTTGTTGACATTATCTCTAGATGTGAGACAGGATGACTGTTTTATCTTGGACAGGTCTATTTTTATCTTTATTTTCCTGTGAAGGTCTAAAGGGGTGTGTTGTTATAATTTATCTAGATTTTGACTACGACCATTCTAGATGTCTGAATTTCAAATATGTTGGTCTATACTTGAGATTATCCCACAATAAATGGGCACTCTACAATAAACGGGAGAGCAGGTTGTACCTATTGTGGAGGCTTAGGTCCTTTGGAGCGCAAGGTCCACTTCTAAGGACCTTTTATGACTATAGTCGCTTAAATTTTTTGAAGTGGTCTGCTGGGGCAGCAGAATCTCTGTTGGGGACCGAAATGCCCCTGTTACACTAGGGTAAGTTCAGTCTCAAACAGGTCTGGTCAGTATGGCACAGAAAGGGATGGTTGATTTTCCATGATCATTTCAGGGGCACAACAGTGGGTGAGGACATGGGTGGGCTTGGCTCAACAAAAGCTTGAGCAAAAATCAGTCACAAAGTCATCATGCCCAGCATCGATCCTCTCACAAGTTAAAAGACGTATTCACTTACGTCACATCGCTCAGACATTGATTTGTTCACGCCTCCAACTCCTGATCTGTGTTCTTCACGCGAGTACTGATCTAATCAGCTATCATCCACTCTGTCGAGACTCTGCTGCAGCCTTCCAGGCGACTCCTGCTGTCTAATCACCACGGAGACCTCCTTCTTTACTGTTGCTATACCGGCTACCAGCCTTCTTCCTATGCCAGGCCAATCAGTGGCTACCAGTGCTGGTTTGAAGTGAGAGTGACATCACTTTACTGGTTCAATCAGTCCATACGTAGGCATGTTGGGTTGCTTCGGCACACTTCGGACCAAGGCAGAGGTGGTCCAGAAAAAGGGGTCGGCTCAGACCAGACACAGGTAATAGACAAGTTTACGCGCCTAAACCCTGGGCGAAGCTATTAGTATACACATATGCATTTAATTTCTGCCGGAAGTGGTTTACCAGCGTCTGTCGGTGTGCAAACACAGCAAATTTTGATGATAGCTTGGGAACAAGATTTAAATAGAACTGGGGTAGACACAGCAATGTCAATGCTAGCTTGGGAACATGGTTCAGCTACTCTGACTGGAGATGGCTTTACTCTCCCCCACCCGAATTCAGTGCAGAACTGGGAGGATAATATGACGACGTGGCCCAGCATAACGTACAACAATATTTGCTCCTACTTCGTGCAGTCAATGGCAGTAGATGGAAAAGCAATGGACAATCTGAAAGCTTCCGAGGCATATCAGTATCTGCACAGCAACAAAGTCGGTTGTGTCATGTCATACTAACACGATCGTTTTGTTTATCTGAAAGCAAAGGTAGAGCCTAGCCAGTGTTTGAACAATGCGTGGCATAATGCTTGGGTGCTGGTAACTGAAGCTGGAGAAGTCAAAACCGCGGGATGTATGTGTGTTGGTGGACAAGGGAATAATAATACTCTTATGGCCAACAAGGAAAACATGTCCAGGCAAAAGAGGAAGTACGGCCACCCTAGTTAGTGTATGACAACTTATTCATAATTAGCAGTATTTTCAGCTTCATAGCTAAAGTTGTTGAACTTACCCTCAGATTCAAGTCTGCGTTTCTTTAACGGGTTGGAGGCAGTGGTCCGCTGGATGAGTCGGTGCCTCTTGGGCTGGGGAGGGCGATTGTATCCCAACCACAACTCATGGAAAGGATTATTCTTGGTTGGTGTGCTGTCAATAAAGTGATAAGAATAAACAAAAATGTTGCGGGGTGGATTCTTTAGATTCAATGCCCTCAGCCAGGCTCTCGATTCCGAGTCGGTATCAGGCTTGCGAAAAAATGTAAACAATGGCGCACATGGACACTGCCTCTTTGTAGCTGGTTTGTGGTTGTAGCACTCTCGAACTAACCACTCGTTTAGGTGCTTTCTCGAGTTATTGCAACTAACTACTGCACACGTTGTTCCCAAACCACTTTTCTTCATGTTGTAATTGTTATATTATATCCTCTTTGTCACCACAATATCAGTACTACAATATCACACTACGGAGCTAGCTGGCAAAAATAAACCCAGCCCGCCAGAACGGAAGTGGATTGCATATAAGGGAGGAGTTTAGGAAGTAAAGCGGAAACGGCTGGTAAACTTTTCTATAGAAACATGCCAAAAAAGATCTGAACCTACCCGTTCCAGACTGTTCCGACACTAGGTAAAAAGGGGCAAAAGCGACTGAACAAACTATCCCTGAGGGCCGGTTTCATTCTGGGATCCCCGTTGGACCCAGTAGAGGTGGTGAGTGACAGGAGGATGGTTGCTAAGCTGTCATCCCTGATGGACAACACTTCCCAACCCATACAGAAGACTAACAGCTCTGAGCAGCTCTTTCAGTAGAAAGCTGATGCATGTGGGAGGGAAAGACTCAGGAGGTCATTCCTTCCAGCTGCTCTCTGACTTTACAACAGCACCCTTGCAGCTCGCTGCTGGCATGATAAGCTAAAAACACTGACAGCTCATTATTCCCCTAGTTTTTATTTATTATTATTAATGTATTTTTTAAATGCATTGTTTCTTACTGTGAGGTTTGTTTAATCTTTTGTTGTTGTGTTTTGCAACTTACGCACTTGTGGGACCTATAAAGGTTACAGAAATCAAACAAAAAACATTTTGAATAAAATCTTTTTTTATCCTGATGAAGTGGATTTGTTTGACCTTGTGTCTGCTTCTTTAATGCATCTTATATAACTCATCCATTATTTTCCCTACTTTATTTTTTAGAATGAAAGCTTGAGGCAGGGGGTCAAAATGTGTCTATGACCCAATTTGTGTTTTTTAGGTCTCAATAGACTCTCCCTCAATACCAAATTTGACTTTGTGTTCTGCTTGAGGAAATTATTCAGAGGTTTTTAGAATTAACTCTCGAATTATGGGAGCTGGGTATGTGTAAGAGGTTGAATGTAGAGAATTTTGTCAAAGCGAGAGTGGAAGGCTCATTTTTGTAGTTGTCACACATAGTATAATCTACTTTAAATTTGACTGAGGTTGTGGTTTCTAGATCTTGTTTTGCAAAAAGACTGGAGATGAAAACTAATAAATCAGAACTTTACTTTCCTGTCTTCAGGTGCAGGAGTCTTGGGGACAGGACTGAAGTTTCAGAGGACCAGTGTCCAGCTTCCATCCCTTTCCTCACCCGATATGTTCAAAGCCTGAAGAAGAGGGTTCGCAGGTTTGAGGATCAGTTTGAGCAGGAAATGAATTACAAGGTAAATCTACACCTCCAACATATTTTGATAAGGTTACAATCACCTAAATAGGTTAAAAGACTTTAAACACGGTTATGAATTCTTTCCTTTTTGGTTGCTCGTATTGAAGCTAAATTTTTGGGATAAAGATATGCATCACAGTGGAGTAGGACTGCAGCAAAGTACAGGATTTTTGATATTGTACTTGAAAGTACAGCATTCCTAAAACACAGTTGAAATAGTTTAATAAGCAAACAACATAAAGACAACTGCTTCTACAGTGGAGACCCAACTGATCCCGATATTAAGAATATATTCCTGGGTGAGCCATATAATCCAAAATGGCTCACCCAGGAATGACATCCTGACTGAGGCCCTCCTTCTGCCACCCCTTAACAAACTAAACTGCGAAAGAAGTCATCAATACAGTTCAGCAGAAAGTAACTAAAGTAGTCTCCCCATTTTTAACAGCAAGCTCAGAAAAAATACTCAACACATTTGGGTGCCAACTCCCTTTTTATTGCATGTGTATAAAAGCAATAGAAAAGATGTTCATGACACAACTTTCAGATAAGTTATGTTTTGGGGTCGTCATTTGTGCCCTATTTAAATGCTACCCTGGGTAACTTCCCATATCAGCGATGTCAAAAACTTCCACTGCATACTAAAATGTTAACCGTGGTATTTAATTGCTGGTATCTTGGATATCATTTGTTTTTATGAATATGTTTTAAAAGGATTAAAATTATTTATTATGGTTGAATCCCTCTGACCCCTGTCTGCTTCTGTTTTTTCAGCCGTCCCACAATGATAAATACTCAAACCCAGAGATGGTCAGAGTGATGAGTGAGCTGGCTAAAGCTCGAAAACAGCTTAAAGGTAAAATACAGAAAGGTCCTTTATTGCTGTTCTACTTTATATATATTTATAAAACTAATATAAATCTTAAACTTTGAAAGTTACATTTTTAAAATGTGCTGTAGTTTGATTAAACATAAAAAAGCCACTAAAATCAATGTGATATTTGTAAATCATCAATTTGTTCTGGATGTAATATCCATCCATTTAGATTGTAACACATTCCATCGACAGCTGGTTTAATTCAATTGTCTTCCAAATTTATAACGTATAAAATATATAATTCTTAAAGTTATCCTGGTGAAAGAACACCAATCCATGGAGATATTCAGAAGCTATTTTGTCCAATGTCCTGCATACAACTCTGAAAATATTCCCATTTTCAACCATATATTATATATCCTGATTGCTGGCAGTGATTAATGTAAACAGGTTGGATCCTCTTTTTTCACCAAACATGTAAAATAGTGATCATATGACCACAATTCCCCTAGGTGATTTTCTATCTCAGGTGCTTCCAAGGTCCAGAAAAGCAGACTTCTGGTGCAAGGTTAAAATCAGTCTTCTTTTCTGCAAAGACATGAAAACTGTAGATGTAACTCTGTATTATAGAGATTGACAAGGTAATCACTTCTCTATTCGATTCTAACAGCTGTTGATAAATGGCCATTGTTGATACTATTAGGTCGAAGGGATCAGAGCTCAGGTTGCTCCTTTAAATTCCCCAAGGTCAAGATATCCTGCTCTTTAGAGAAACATTTTATTTTCTGTAAGGATCTTGGGTTTTAATCAGTTCAGAAATTTTCTCACAAATGATGCAAAACTGGGAATCCCCTATTCCTTTGGTCCTCAGACTCAAATTGTTAGACTCAGTTATGATAAAATACATTGTTTATATTGGCTTTTTTAAATCTTTAAGTGCTAAACACATCAGTAATATCAAATAAGGGGCTGATGGGGCAAAATTGAATAATTACAGCAGCCGCAGCCTTTTACTACTTCACTAATAATGAAAATTCACAGTCATTCTCACTATCTATGCTGTGCAGAGTTGAGACTTCGACAGTCGGTGTTTGAGTCAAAGGAAGCGGAAAACAGCGAAACCTGCAGGTTGTACTGTGTGCACCCACACAAAACAGAACATATAATCCATCCTTTGTTTGAGAACCCTGAGCACCATCAGGGTTTATATAATTAAATGAATCTGTTTTGTACTAAAAAGTATAATTTTTTAAAAAATATTTTCATGTGGGTTTCAATCTGTAGATTGGGCTCTAGTCAGCAGGGGGCGTCAGACCACAAACCATCTCTAGAAGAAACTGTGGAGTCTCTTTTCAGGCGGCTGAGAGAAAAGAGACAGTCGTTGGGTCTCCCTGAAAACATGAAGGTTTGTGTTCACCTGATGGATGTCTGAGTTTGCATCTGTAAGCTGAGCCTGCAGACATCCAGCTTGAGATCCTGTCTGTCTATTTTGGTGTTCAGGAGATGACGCAGGCACAGATGGTCCTAGAGAAGATCACGCTGCAGAAATGTTTGCTGTACTTCGAGAGTGTTCATGGCCAGCCAGTAAGGCAGACAGAAACTCTTCCTTTATCTCTAATGTGTAATGAAGAGGATTTTCCTTCAGTATTTCTTGAAATGTTGATGAAAAGCTCTAATTTAACATAAGAGATTAACGGTTATCACCTTTTTTTATTCATCAGGGAACAAAACAGGAGAAGAACCTGGTCAAGCCTCTTTATGACCGATACCAGATGATCAAACGGTTACTTTGTGCCAGCCCCACCATCACCACCATAGTAAGAAAATACAAGCAGACGCATATTTGCTGTTCTGGACCAGTCTCACTCCTTTTAAAAAAATAAGACTCTGATTATGAATCAGTAAACAGCAGCTTAGATAAAAAAAAAAGTGCTAACC
Source organism: Apricaphanius iberus (assembly GCA_028564705.1). Classification (NCBI taxonomy): domain Eukaryota; kingdom Metazoa; phylum Chordata; class Actinopteri; order Cyprinodontiformes; family Aphaniidae; genus Apricaphanius; species Apricaphanius iberus. Next base: position 4,887,102 of record JAPXFQ010001878.1, on the reverse strand, counting down.
GTTTTAGTAAAGTTGTCCAAAACTGTGTAAATCTTAGCTGCTGTTTGGTAACTGAGACAGAGTTTTCAATAATTGTGGAAAGATTTTATTGTAGATTGGATGTAATATGCTTTTTTCCTTTTGTATACTCTATATTCCTTATGGTAATTATGAATAAAGTCAAAATCCATCCATCCATCCATTCATTGTATATACCTGCTTATCCAGCAAGGTGATTGGAAGGATGGTGCATATCCCAAGTGGCCATGGTTGAGCAACTGGGTATGAAAGAGCAACATAGAGACTAACAAAATACCTTTTTACGCAAGAGTTTACATAATTCACAGTCTTAAGTGTTTGTGTTTCTCTTAGCAAGAAAAACAAACAACTTTTTTGTTGGTTCATTCTTTTGAGTGTCTTGTAAGAAATAGACTGAACAAAAATATAAATGCAACACTTGCTTTTGCTTCCATTTTTTATGAAATGAACTCAAAGATCTGAAACATTTTTTACATGCACAAAATAACCTTTTCTCTCAAATATTCTTCACAAATCTGTCTAAATCTGTGATAATGAGCACTTCTCCTTTGCTGAGATAATCCATCCAACCTCACATGTATGCCAAATCAAGATCCTGATTACACAGCATGATTATTGCACAAGTGTGCCTCCGACTGGCCAAAATAGAAGGCCACTCTGAAATGTTCAGTTGTTTCACACAGCACAATGTCACAGATGTTGCAAGTTTTGAGGGAACGTGCAGTTGGCATGCTGACAGCAGGAATGTCCTCTAGAGCTGTTGCTGATGAATTGAAAGCTAATTTCGCTACCATAACCTGTCTCCAAAGGTGTTTTATGAAAATTTAGCAGTACATCCAACCAGCCTCACCATTGTAGACCACGTGTAACCACACCAGCCCAGCACCTCCACATCCAGCATGTTCACCTCCAAGATCGTCTGAGACCAGCCACTTGGACAGCTGCTGAAACAATAGATTTGCATGACAAAAGAATTTCTGCAGAAACTGTCTTAGGGAAGCTCATCTGTATACTTGTCGTCCTTATCGGGGCCTTAACCTGACTCCAGTTCTTCGTCGTGACCGACTTGAGTGGGAAAATGCTCAAAAGCGATGCATCTGGCATATTGGAGAGATGTTCACTTCACAGATGAATCCCGGTTTACATTGGTCAGGGCAGATGGCAGGCAGTGTATGCAGCATCGTGTGGGTGAACGGTTTTCTGATGTCAATGTTGTGGATCGAGTGGCCCATGGTGACTGTGGGGTTATGGTACGGGCGTACGTTATGGATGAAAAACAGAGGCGCATTTTTTTGATGGCGTTTTGAATGCACAGAGATACCGGGATCCTGAGGCCCATTGTTGTGCCATACATCCAACAATATCCCACTTCATGTTGCAACATGAAAATTCATGTCCCCACGTTGCAAGTAGCTGTACACAATTCTTGGAAGCTGAAAACATCCCAGTTGACCAGCATACCCATAGGACATGTCATCCATTGAGCATGCTTAGGATGCTCTGGATCAGCGTATACGACAGCGTATTCCAGTTCCTGCCAATATCCGGGAACTTCGCACAGCCATTGAAGAGGAGTGGACCAACATTCCAGAACCTGATCAACTTTATGCGACAGAGATGTGTTGCACTGCATGAGGCAAATGGTGGTCACACCAGATACCGACTGGTTTTCTGAGTCTCCAGACCCACTCAATAAAACAAAACTGAAAATTTCAGAGTGGCCTTTTATTGTGACCCGTCTTATCAGCATCTTGATGTGGAACACCTGTGAGGTGGGATGAATGATCTCAGATAAGGAGAAGTGCTCACTATCACAGATTTAGATTTATTTGTGAACAATATTAGAGATAAAGTATTATTTTGTGTATGTAGAAAATGTCACAGATCTTTGAATTGATCTCATAAAAATAGTAAAAGCTAAATTGTTTTTATATTTTTGTTGTGTATTTCAAAAATCAATAGCATACTGGAAAGCTTTGTCTTCATAAAATACAGGTCTAGTTGTTTAAAACCTCTTTCATCAATAAAATAGGAAAATTAAAAAATAGTAATTAGTTGTGTACAAAAGAGAGTGTAATCCATTTTCAATTTCTGTCCCAAAGGAGGAAGAAGAGGGTTCAGATGAAGAATCGTTGACCTCTTCTTTGTTCAGCGACGCTCTAGTTCCACCTAACAGAGCAACATGGACAGCAACCAATGACGAGGACAGTGACCGAGACAGTGACCCGGCCTTCGTGTCCCCAATAGATGAGGTGAAAGCGGTCCGTCAGCATGGGGCTCTCACCACAGCCAACCTCCATGAAGCTTCCAGGTGTTTTTCTTTTTTTTTTTTGTTACAGATTTACAGCTACAAATGCATTAAATCTGAGTTCTTTATGTTTCATTATTATGAAGTTTAATGTCTTTTAACCCTTCTGTCCTCCTGCTGGTTTCAGGACTCAGCTGCTGGAGTGTTTGCGGCAAACCAGAGCTGAGAAGAAGATCAGGAGAAAAGTTCTAAGGGAGTTTGAGGAAGAGTTTTACCGTCAGACTGGACGGTAGGTAATCTTCCAGAGGTGGAAGTCTTCTCATTTAATATCATGAGTAACTATGAAAGTTCTATGAAAACATTTATGAATGAATGACTTTATTTGGCATTGTAACCACTGGTGCAATAAAACCTTTCAAGGGAAAAACATGGAGACATGACATACAGGTGGCTGTGGGATCACCATATATAGGCGCTCCCTTTTGTAGATGGGAGAGGGTTAACAATAGGTCTGGGTGGATGGAGAACATGGCAGGGGTACTCAAGAAAACAACACCACCTTATTACAATAAAACAAATATTTCAGACGATCACAACATGAGAGAACATTAGGCAGGTAGGGTTTCCCCTGTGCAGCAGCGGGAACATAGCTGTGGTCAGCACAACTCTCTATCTGCTGTGCAGAAGCGGGAGGGAGGATCAAGGAGTGAGGCAGGTTGAGAGTATAGATCAGGGAATATATGTGTGTCTGAAATTGACCTGAATGTGCATCCATGTTTGCTTCCATAGTCAGTAGTAGTCAACAAACTCTCTAGAAGAGAGCTGACAGGTTAGTGTGAGGTAAAAGAGGAGGGTGGGTACAGCAGGTTCTGTCAGAAGAGTCCTTCCAGGACATGTTTTTTCTTGTTCTTGTTTTCCAGCCATCAACAAACTCAGGGAGCCATTTTGGGTACAGGCAAGATCTCTTTTCTCTGCCTTTAATCAAATGTTTACTTTTACAATAATCACAAAACATCATAAAACAAGAAAAATATTGTCCAAACCATTGTCCTAGTAGAAAGCACTTTAAAACAGAATGCATTGAGGAACAAACTAAGATTTTTAAAACTTCATCAACATGTTTTTACCAAATGTGCAATGACAGACAGCCTCCTTTCAGCTCAGCTGAGGAGATTTTCCCTCACATAAAGCCCTGTGTGACTGAAACACTGAATCTTAAGCATGATGTTTAACACAGTTTATCGGAAGAAAAACCTTGTATGGAGATACAAAAGAGACATCTTCAAGTTTTGCTATATTACTGTAATCTCTACCATGGGAAATGGAAAAGCATCAAATAAATACATATAAAGGGATTTCTCACAAAGTTTCATCAAGCTATTTTTTGTTTTCCTCTGTCTCCTTAAACTCCTTCCTGCTTGTTCCATTCTCCGAGCTATTCTACCACTAAACCAAACTCGTTTCTTAAATCTCTGATTGTCTTAATTGTTAAGGTGATTGTCGGTTGTTAAGCCAACCTTGTTTGCATTCTCGTTTTTTTTCTTTTTCTGTTTTATTATGATAAGTTCAGTCTATCATTAAACAGAAGTATAGTTTTGAATTGAATTTTTTACAAATGTGCCAAAATCATGTTCACCTTTCACCTGGTGTAGTTTACAATATAGTACATTGATGTATCTCAATCCAAAATGTGCTTTATTGCATGGTAAATTATTATAATTTTTGGGAAAAAAAACTGTTTCGCAAAACATAGTTTGGTGTTTTGGCAATTGTGAATAATGGTGATATGATTAGACAGTTTTGTGACAAAAATAAAGTCGGTGAAAGACTAAATTCAGCAGATGAATTTCACAGCCACCCACTGTTATTCTTCACTGTAAAATAAATTTAGAGAGCACCTACACCTCAGAGTAGTTCTGAGAATCATGATTTTGACAAAGGCCTAAACAATCAGGATCATGATTTCATTTTTTCCATAACCAAACAGCCATTTATGTAGCTTAATAAGTGACTGTTTTTCCCAACAGAGTCTGCCAAAAGGAAGACCGGACTCCGATAAAAGAGGAATACCAGGAATACAAGCAGCTCAAAGCCAAACTGCGGCTGCTGGAGGTTCTGCTCAGTAAACAGGATGTCACCAAAACCCCCTGAAGAATAAGAACCCAGATGTAAACTAATAACAAAACTGTTACAAATGTTGAAATTAGTGCCATATGTCAGACATGTCCATTACATACATCTTAAAGATAGCAGTGTTTCTGGTGTGCTGACATGATTCTTACACCTTTCTGACACATTCCATTCAGTCATGTTTTCAGGTATTCACTCTAATTTGTCTTCGAGCTGACTGAGATCAGTTCAACATACTGAAAAAGTGTAAAATCAATGTATCCAGTATCATTTGTCCCGAAACAACGTTCCAATTTGTTAACCGGACTTCCATATATGTTTACAGAAATATACAGTGTCTAAAACATTGTCAAAATTCATTCAATGTGACCATATTTAATGGAAAACATGTTTATAACGTGTTTAAAAGGTTGTCCTCGTAGGTTAAAGTGTGTTTGAAGCGTGTTTCGTATGTCTGAAGTCTCTGACTGTGTGTTTGTTTCCCGTGTGACCCACTCCTAGTCCTACCTTCCTCTTCAACTGCCCTTAAACTGATAAGTCAAAATATCCAGATATACCTGCCTAAAATAATTTTTTGTCTGATTTCTGCTCTGGTCTAGATAGAGTCTAATATTCACAACATTCCTTTAATTTCAAATATACATTTGGTATTTTTATAAAGACTGAATGGATCTTGGCACATTTTTATCTGCAATGAAGGTTGCAAAGAAGAGCAGATGGTTCAGGGGATTCATTTTTCCCCCCAAACAAACCTTTACAAAAAATTGTATTAGATCCACCTTATTTATGGCCTGCACCTGTAAAATTTGATTATATCTTCAACTTCCAGTATATAGTGACAGCAGCTGCAGCAAAAATGATTAGTTTTTCTACATGTTTGTTGCTGAAAATGACAACAGAAACCACTACAGATGTACTCGTTTTAGCTTTTAGCTTTCCCAACATGTGCTTGGGCTATGACAGAAGATCACAGGAGAAAATATTGGATTCTAAAAAGATTTACAGCACCACTGAGAGCAGATGTGGATTTACGTTTTAATGATAAGTAATATAACTATGTCCTATTATGATCGAACCCCCCCCCCCCCCCAGGCATTTTCATCTAATCTCAACTAGTAAAATAATTTTTTTTTTTTTTAAATAGTCTAATTTTTAATTCATGAGGAATAGTCTTAGTAATAAAAAAAAACCTACACAAATAAAAAAAAATGACTTTCTAAATTATGGGTTACTGTGAACTTGAAAAGGTAGATAAACATGCTGGTGTATTTAATCAGACTCCATCTCTTTAGAACCTCCTCCTGTCTTAAAAAGACGAAGGGGCTGTATGATGCTAATATCACATTTGAGATGAAAACATGTTTTTTTAACCAATATTAGCTCTGCAAAAGACAGTTTGTATACATGCAAAATGAAAATAGAAAGGGATGGGAAGCTTTAAAAAATATGAAAATGCATCACAGGATTTAGGAATAAGGTGGAATGGTAAGCGAGTTTCACATAATGAAGATGAAAAACATTATTAAAAAAGAAAGCAGTAGACTTGGCATCAACAAAAAAATGGCTAACTTCATTTTTTTTCTCTTTTTTTCAAAGTGGTTTGGCTTTAAATAAAAAAAGAGAAGGTCGTAACTTCAATTATTTCATGTCTATGGTTTAAATTCAGTCTAAATTCAAACACACTGCAGATATAAATGAAAACCCTGGATTATTTGACAGTCAAAATGGTTTATACATTTATATTTTTTGAATATTCATCATTTGTGCCTTTAATAATCACAGTGATATTATTAATGTTGGCTTGAAGCTGTGATTCAAACATGAGAACAATCTTTAATGATTTAGCTACAGTTTAGAGAAGAAAACCCTGTGGCAATGAAATACTTTTATAATTTGTTGCTTTCCAATATAAGGTAAAACCAAAAGATTATAATGATATATGATCATATCTAGTCAATTATATTTAAAAAATAATGTTGTTGCTTTTGGTTGTTGCGGTCAGATTGTTCTTGAGAAGAAAATAAGGCAGAATGTTTTGTTCCAGCATTATTAATCTACCTGTAACGTCACTTTAGGCGCAGTGGGACATTGATGACTCAGTGTTTTAGCCGACTGCTGAATGAACAGAGATGCATGTTTTATTACATCCAAGCACTTTAACTTTAAAAAGGGAAAACCATTTTCATTCAAACTCAATATGCAAACTGTTTTATGTTCTTCTGGTAAATTTTAGTTTTCCATATGGATCCTGAACAGATAAAAGCTTCAGTTCTTTAAGATAAGAGTTTTGACAGATAATCTGTGAATATTCTGTGAATGTGAGTTGTTGAAAAGGGCTTCCAGAAGAGTTTGTGTTGAGGAATGACGTTTAAAAGTTAAAATAAATTCCCTTACTGATGAAAAGCATGTGTTGGTTTCTATAATGTAAAATAACCATAATCAAGCTTGTGGGCCATCATGTACAAAGAAACCTTTGAACTCTTCGGTGACCCTGATGAAATGAAAAAATAATGTCTCTAATGAAATGTGTTCTACCTGACCGAAGTTCAGTTGTCAGCGTATTTAGTTAAACTGCTGAATGCACGTCAGTGTTGATGTAGTGACTTTATTCATGCTGCTGTGATGATTAATATCATTCCTGTAATGTATAATCCCAACCTGGCAGAGGCATTTCTATACAGACATGTTTAAAATAAATATTTTTGCTATAAACACAAGTTTGTCATTTCTAACATGAGGCTTAGAAACAAGAACATGACTTCCACAAAAAATAGTAAAAAAAATGAATGAAAATGTGCCATGAGACAAATTCTTTGCAAAAAAAGACAATACTACTGTAGTTGGACTATAGATACTAATGCAAATGTTCAAAATTTGGCTAAAAAGAATAGTATGGTTTTATGGACATGGTACAGAATGAAAAACATCGTATAGATTTAGTTAGATGCAAACCAATGAATTTAATTTTGATAATTTACTATTTAGTGATATTATTTTGCTGACAGTTTTAAATTTTATTGTGGGATTTTCTTTAAAGAATAAAGCTTTCTGATGTTGTGATGAAACAAATCTGATAGTTCAGTAGAAGTTCTTTGATCCGCTCTTCTGTGAATTCTAGTTGTGGACAGGTAGGTCATGTGAAGAATAGAAGCTAGACGTTACTGTGAAGACATCTGATGATCCCTCATATGGTGTGATGATGGGCCTGAGGCCGTTATACTCTTTGTAATGTCCAAAGTGTCGGATCCTGTAGGAGCCAATGGGAGCTGAGTGGGGGATGTACCATTCAACTGTGGCATTGCTTTGTCTGTCTGAACCCTTCAGCCAGTGAAACCTGTGCAAATTAAAGCGGTTGTTCAGTATAGTCTCGGGTTTAAAAACAAAGGTTTGCATTACGACCGGCAGGTTCGGATGGATTATCTGGATTATCTACAATAATATTTTTTTCTGCAATTTGTGCCCTGTCCCACAAATGAAATATGCAAGTTCCCAACTTAAAACCGCAAACCATTGGCCCAAAAGACAAAAAAACTTTCCGATCCACCAGTAAAGGAAAAAATAATAATAAAGAAAAATGTTGAAAAACACGATTTAACCATGATTTAAGAATCAAGTGACTTATCTCTTTGTTTGACAAGAAATGTAAAGGTAAACCAACCTGGTCTCCCATGATGCATCATTGTAAACAACCTCCCAGGTTTCTGTTCTGTTATCATAAATCTCCACGTTGACAAATGTTTTATCTCTCTGCAACAAAGAAAAATAAGTAAGTTAGTAAGGATGTAACTCAATTTTAAAGCAATTCACATACTAAAAACCAACAGGGTATAATGCCAAAATCTCAAATATATGGAAAAAAAAACAACAAACAAACTTCCTCACAATGTCTCCTGAATGTCGCGGGTTTCCTGCTACAAACGTCACTGAGACAACATCCCCCTAAAACAAATTACATTAGGTTTAATGTATAGTTATACAAAAAATAACTACACATCTTTGTAGGGAAATCTATATACATGCAGGTATATTTAACACAATTATTCTAAACAGTTATCAAAGGTAGTAGAAATAGTGAGTTATTTCTGTTATGATATTATTAATTATTATTGGCTAAAGCTGAGAAATTTTGCAGGTACTTATAGTGTTATATTTTTCCACTTTCAATTAAAACAGGCTATATTTTCAAATCAAAAGCCCAGGAATTAAACATCTGAATTGCCCGAGAACTTATGCCAAAAATAATTAAAGATTCAATAATTGAGGGAAGTCTTTCCTGAATAGTTAGTAGGTCTGCATAGGCATAACATTATAGCCAGAGGTGTGCAGAGACAGAAGCATTCACTTCATGGCTAAAAAGCTGGGCGGATTACTGAAGCTTTGAAGGAGACCTTTTAAGTATGAGAGTGCACCTCCTAACCTGTCTATAGAGTGGAAGAACCTCTTCTAGAACATCTCCAAAGCTGGTGTTTTCAGGTTTCTTATCCGCTGCTGCTATACCCATCAAACTAAAGAGATTTTCTGTAAAGAAGGGAGGTTCAGGGCCGACAGGCAACTCCGACACTCTGTCCTATGAAACACCAAAACAAAAAACATGTGTGCTATCACTTAAAGAAATTTCAGGCATTTATTTTTGTTTATATATTCATTTTTATAGCTTTACACGTCAGACAAAAATTTTAATATTTTCACTTTCGCTTTTCCTCATTAGTTTCTCAAAGTTTTGTAAAATGCAGCTGTCTTAGCAAAAATATATAAAGCATTAGATATAAAAAAACTCTCAAAAATAAAAATGTTTTCCTAATACTGCTTTCTCAGCTACACCTTGCTTTAAGTTGTCCTTTGATTTTCCCACTTTATTCTGTGTTTCTTAGGTTTCCGATACCTGCTTTTTGATAACCTAAATATAGTTTACAGCTTTGGTCTTGTACAAATCAATACAATATATATATATATATATATATATATATATATATATATATATATATATATATATATATATATATATATTATTTATTTTTATATATATTTTTTTATATATATATATTTTTTTCTGAGGCCTCTTCTCAGCTTCTGATACATACCTTTACCAAAGACTATAAAAGGCAGTCTTTCTAACAGTAATATTGAACATTTAGAATATTGGACTTAGAATCTACAAATTATGAAGATTAATTTCCTACATGAAAATATATTCCTATTTCCAACTAGTTCTTTGTGTGACCACACCTGGGCGATGGCTTTGGCTAGTTCACGGTACTTGTGCAGATAAGCAGTGAGTGTGTGTGGACCATAGATGGTGGATGCTCCTTCATACCGCTGAATCTGAAATATACAAGTGCAAATTTGTTGGTGATTCCAAGAAGTAACTGGAAGCATCTGTTAGGCAAAAAAGGCATTTTTTTCTTTGTAATTTAATAAAGTTATAAGTACAGTACACTAAATATCTTAGGACTTTATGCTTTTGGTTTTATTTAGATACCCCTGTTATAAATCGTTTACATTTTGTTCTATGCTGCCAACTCTATGGTAGAGTTACATTATGACAACAAATTTGATAATTCTGAATAGACAGTTACCTGGTACTCCTCATAAGTGGTTATATAGTGAGTGTAGATGTTACTAAGCCCAGCAATCACCACCTCAGTGTTCCTGAAGGTACCTACAGACTCCAACTCCTGATAAACAACACAAAAATGGTAAACCCTCAGAGTAATGCCACATAATGCACAATATTTGTGTCCATGGTGCTGCTCACCTCTTTGACAGCTTCCCGCAACCTCCTTCCTGACATGGTGCTGTGGAAACACCCACATAGAGCGCATAAGCAACAGTGTTACTAACAATGTTAGTGTTCAGTCAGCTTCTTTATTGTTAGTGACACTTCAGGTAAAACATTGTTACGTCATTTCTCCAGGGACGGCTATGACAGCGACAGATCCAATGGTGATGATCTGAACATCCACAATCTCAGGATGCCAAGGCAGAGGCCAGTCCATCTGTAAGCAATGGATACAACAAAATAGGAATGGTTTGAAGCTTAACTGTACATTTTTTAACATGATCAGAGGATCACGTAAGAAACATATTAAAAACAATACTGAGTTACACAACATTTTTAAAATATCCTGTCTGGCTGTATTTTGATTAAAAACAAAGGTTTTTGTCATTCTGTTAAGCCTCACCTCGCCTGTGCTGAACAGGATTGGTTTGGGATGATGACATTCCTTTGTCTGATTTGATGGTGGGCCCACCAGAGCATCCCTGATCCCATCCCAGAAGGGGTCTCCTTCCACAGCACCTTCACAGTGAGAGATACCGGCTTCGTGAGGGAAAGGGTAACCTATCAGAGTGACATCTCATAAGAGCAAGACAACAATAAAATCACCTTGGGTGAAATTCAAGTCTCCTCCCCCATCTATGGTTCCTGCTGCAAAACTGTGACCAAGAGCTGGTTTACATGTACTGACCTAAAAAAATAAAAATAAATAAAAACACGTATTCAAATATATTGCTAAAGCATATTGCATGGCAAACAGAAAAAATAAATCCACTATTTACAGTAGAAATAAAACTCAATGCTGAGTTTTAGTCAAAAAAACAAATTGAAACGTAAAACTCCTTTTAGATACACATGGATAATGATCTATAAAATTATGGTTTGGTTCTCAACAAATTAGGAATATAAATAAAATTGTAATAAACTTGGATGATTATTGAATAACTGACAAAATGTTCAAAATATAATTAGTGAATATAATCAGACAGTCATCAAAATCCCACAAACATCACGTCAAAAGTTTATTCTATAAAAGATCCTATCACCCTCTCAAAAAAAATGTCTCCAGTTTATTTTCATCACGTTTAAAAGTGTCATGTACTTTAACTCATTTTTTGATAGCTCCAAATCTATATAATTTATCATTATTTAATATTAAGTTTGCTGATAACTGAAATTACAGATATAGGCCCTTTGCAAAAACCCTTTGAGAAATAAAATATTGAGATAAAGGATCATTTGAAACTGTTTTTAAAAAAAGACTTACAAATCCAAATAACATTTTAATAAGTAAGAAAGGCATGGGTGCTCACACTACAATCTTTATTCACATGTATAAAAACTTGAAATGTTTTAATACATCTCTGTTATCAAAGATAATTTAATTATCAAGATGATTCTAAGTATGTCTTGTGTGTGTTTCCTGACCGTGTGTGTGTCGTTGATCTTAACCGTGACATCCGTCATGTTGACCCACTGATGGGCAAACCGAACTGGACCGGTGACCTCTTCAACTGCACTCGCATACAGTTCCTACAGGGGGCAGCAGAACACCAACAGCCATTTTTTTTATAAGAGAACACTGATCTAACCAACATTATTTTAAAACAAAATATATATATAAAAAAAGAAGTTTATTTTCTGAAATTTTGATTTAATGTGTACCCACTGAGCAGGCTACAAACCAGGGTCCCCACAATCCAGCACATACAAACACTGCTGTTTTAATGCTTTATTCAGTTCAACTGCAGAAATGTTCATACCTTGGCCTTCATGTAGATGTTGTGTCCAATGATCCGTGTGCTGTCAAACATATCATCTCCTGGCCCAAATGCCTGACACATCTTAGTCTGAAAGAAATACACTCACAGTTCATCTTTTACACACAGAAGTTGTCAGGATTGTTTATTTGTATATGGTGTCTGTGTTTTTTTGTTTGTTTTTTTACCCCTCCAACTGGACAGGAACTATTTAGATAGTCACAGGGGAGCCCGGTGTTCACACAATAAGGTCCTCTGATGTTTGGAGTGACATCTCCAAGGTTACTGGAGGAGAAACCAGCAACAAAACTACCCTGAACAATACAGAAACATGCCAAAATCACTAAGTGCTTCAAAGTAAAATGTGTGAAAGACAAAAAGAATATTGAATCTTAAAATAATATAAAAGTAATCGTCAAGTAAGGACATAGGTAAGATGTAGTCAAATCAAATGTCAGTTCAAACAGATGAGCTCTCAGCTACTTCTCTGTATTGAACATGTCGTTAGAGAGACTTGTTTCAAGAATTTCAGTAAAGGAGCAGGGTTTAGGAGCAAATGTGCTACAACTGTAAAGGACAAACTTATGATGCATTCACACCGCACAGTTGGTCTGCGTCAGGCATAGGGCTAAAAGAGATTTAACCTCAATTTAGTTGCATACAGAACCTTACATCATCAGTGAAATCAAACAGTGAATTTTTCATTTGCTTAAGTTGCCTCAGTTTTGTCCAGAGTGATAGGAGATGAAATGAAAGATTGTCTTTGAATGGAGGATCCACATATTGATTAAAAATAGTGAAACTGTCCTCCACCTTTCCTGGTAGTTCTCCAGGGTTCTTGTCGTTCTCCAACAGGTAGGAAGCATAACCCATGTTATCACTGCTCACCATGCGATTAGTGTAGTTCATACTGACAGCATGCACAGCAAACCAGCTGTGAATATGAAAACATGATATTAAATATTATAAATAACTAATCATGATGCAAATATCAAACCTTCAAACATTTTTCCATGAATCAAGGCATAAAGGGAATAACATTTTGTTTGAGATGAACTTTGGAACATTGGGGAATAATTCATGAAATAAAAATGTGCATGTTTTATGTTTTGAGAGAAACCTAAAGCTTTATGGCATAATATTAGTAAAATATAAAGACTAAAGGGTAGTTGGGATTATCTTATTTTATTTGTTACACAAAAGTTGGTTTTCACAGAGCAAGAAAATGGGATCCCATTTAAACTAATATAAATTAAAAATATAAATATAAATTAAAGCTGATTCTGATTTTGATATAATTGGAAATCTTGTGGATTTAAGGTTTATTTATACATAACACTAATGCAGTTTATACAAATCTGCAGTATATTCACAGATACAGACTGGACAATATTATGGGATTTATTTAAAAAAAAGGTGTGAATAAACATACAATTTGTATTGTATCAAGTTTAAAGTGCTCCCTTAACTTTCCTGGTGTAGATATTGAATGTAGCAGTTCAAGGTTCTGATTTGTTATTCAAACAAAAATCTGCATAAGCCCTAACAAATTCTTCCTTCTAGGCCTCAAAATGCCTGTAGACGTTATCCTCAGGAGAAAACACAACAAACGCATTTGCTCTTACATATTAAAAAGGATATCTTTACCTGATCATACCGATCCCGTCACCATCCAGATCTGTGAACTTCAGCACCAACACCCGTTTATCTGTGTTCGACTTGTACCTGAAGAGAATAATATCTACACTGGATAAAAACGTAAAATTGCTAGATAAATTCTCAACATGAAAGTAGAGCAAACTCAAAGGCTAAAGCACTGTGTAACACACATGTAAGAGGAAAAATAAAGGAGTGCTGAATTTTAGTGTAATACAGGCATTCTTATCTCCTGAAAAGCTACACATGCTGGTTGAATCTTAAGAATCAGACTTTTTAGTATCATGTAATAAAACTCGTTAAAATATAATAGAACTTTGTTGGACAAAACTAACAAATCTGTGTTGCCATTGTAGTTCCAGTATATTGTAAGTTAAGGTATGTTAAGGTCATGAAGCAGCAGTTAGAGAAAGAAGCAGATATTCTATTTACATGAACATAAAGAGTTTTGGGAGCCTGAATAAACAAACAAGTGGAAAAGTTATTGTGTCATCTTAATTGTTTGTGTCCATTCATACCTATCCCTTTCCTTCTCTGGGTTGTTCAGATAGGAGTGAGGACTTCTGTTCAGATTGCTGTCATCTAGCTCTCCGCTGTTCCTGTAAATCCTGCCCAGCTTCATGTTGCTGTGGGCTATGTCTATGCTCTGAAATAAGATTTAAGTTCTTTATGTGCTATGTAGTGGAACAAGACCACCCATAACAATATTAAATAGAAATATTGAGTTGTTATATTTGCTTTAGTTGGAAAGTGTCAAAACGAGTCAAAACATAGAAAAACAAGGAACATTCAGGTTTCTCAGAAAATCCACAGCCTGAACTCTCCATCTTACACTTTATTTAACTCCTGTTCTCAGTTGTTTCGTTTTTAGCTGTTGCGGTTCTTTATATTTTCCACTAGGTGTCACCAAATGGCTACAATGGGTTAGACACTGACTATCCTCCACCATTACCTATGACCATGACTCTCAGATCATGAAGGTACTCATCAAAGGTACCATACAATATCTGACAACCCAAACAAGAATCAGAAGGAAACCAGACCCCTCCAGTCCACACAAACCTTTACAATGCCGTTAACCAGAGGTTCCATTGACGCCTTGATGTATCCCTTACTAGTTAGCATGAAAAGTGTGTACTGGAAATATCCTGCCGGTCCACAGTGGGTGTGTGTCCCACTCAGAACCACATTATCGTGTCTGTACAGGTCTCCATACTTTTCCTTGAGTGCCTGCAAAACCTGAAAACATAAAAGCAGAAATTCTGACATGGACCAAGTTCTGAATTGTAATTAATCTGCTCTGGAAAGGCAAAACGGCAAGCCTTTATCGCAAAATTACACGAAAAATTATTTGGCTGATGATAATGTATGTAGACTTTACAAAAGTCTATACCAACTCCAACCCTCCCAGTTCATTTAATGGCTTCCAAGTAGCTCTGTTTTCTGTTATTGTCTATTTAATCAAAAACATATCAACTTGTGTAGAGTAGAAAGAAACAGGCACTTCGTTATTCCCCTGTAGGAAATTATACTACAGCAACAGAAGAGACTTTTCAAATACGACACACATATGAGAAATAATATTAAACAACAGTATGCACAATGTCAGAAGACTGATAACACAAGCTGTGCAAGGAGAACTTAATCTCCATCATTTATTTGTTCAAAGCGTAGTTGATGTGTGTGTGTTCACCTCCAGCCGCAACCTCTGAGAAATCATCCCCACATCTGCAGTGACGAACACAACTCTCCGACTCCCATCATCGACGATGAAGGCTCGACTGTACAGACGTGTGTGTATTCCTGCAGCTGTCTGCTGAGGGTTTGCATAACCCATCTGAAATGCACAGGAGAACTCTTTTTGAGTTCAGGAAAATATTCTTATTATCATGTTAGCAAAAGATTCATGCTAAGTTCTACGGTGTTACAGTTCCACACTCTCCCCTAAAATATGTTTGGGCATCAGTGATAAATGTATGTGTATATACATAAAAAGAAGAGCTTGACATTAATCTGTATTCTCTGGCTTCTAGCCTAAAGACTGCAATATGTTTCAAGGCACAGGTGTCAAAGTCAAGTGATTTTATCACTCAAATCAGTGTTAATTTGAATAGTCCTAAATCACATTATTGTCAAAAGATGTTAAGTATCATTTAATTTTAAGAAGTACTTGTTGAGACAGATATTTATTCGTGTTTTAGCGGTTTGCTAAATATTGTTTTATCAATACCTTCTCCCACAACCGGCCCTTTTAAGGACTTTCTTTATCTTTATGTGGCCCAAAATGCAAATGAGTTTGACATCTCTGTTTTAAGGGTTAACAGGGTTTAAGGGATAAAAGAATAAATAAATATTATAAGATAGGTGCTATGTTGCAAATGGGCGATATGAGAATATATGTTTACATGTGATTTGATAATTATACTCGATAAGATTATATGCATGCATGTGTATGTATGTTTGCGTGTATAAGTGTATATATCTTGGGATGCTATATGCTCATAGACATATAAATGACTGAGGAACTGTAGGTGTACATTGATTTTACAAAAATAGATTAAAAAAAATAAATAAGTAAATCTATAAGTATTGAGAAGTAATAAGCCTAAAGACAAAACAATGTGGGTGACTGCAGGATGTCATTCTGATATATTAATTTGGTTAATAATTTTAATTAGTTTTTGACTGTGTTGTATCACAGGTCTTGTTTTAGTTTTATGAATATGTTCTTTATAGGCCACACAATAGGCCCAAACGGGTCGCTTGCCTCTTCTCAGCACAAATTTGGTTTACTCTACCGTCTTTTCTTTCTTTTTTCTATGTATATAGTATATTTTTTCATGTGCTAAAACAAAAAAAAAAAACAAAAAAAGAAAGAGTTTCCACCTATATGTGTACTTTTTTTTCTGTTGCCAGGGAAAATAATTGTCTTGGATTGTTCTTCTACTCTTATCTGACTTATCTGAAGTCAGGTGGTACTGGTAAAAGGGCCAGTACAGAAACATAAATCACGTGTCCCAGCAGCACTCTCCAGCTTCTATTAAGATTCCAAGTCATTGGACCAGGAAGGACTATGAAATCAGAATGAGCTTTTTTGGCTAAGATGTTATGCACAAGCAGAAATTTGTCTTTGGTTTTAAGTTTTGGGTCCAGTAGTCTTTCTAGATAATTTTCAGTCTGCTTCAGGATCCTGGTATAGAATCTCTTCATAGAAAATTGGCCTCAGGTGAAACGACTGACCATGAGCAACTCAACTATCTCAGAAAATGTCCGATTTTGGATATTGGTCTACCTTATCCAGATTAGGAAAGACCAGGCCACCTGCCTAAAAGCTTAGCAGTGAGCATCTATTGGTTAAAACTTAGACTTCGGCCAGGCTTAGTTTAACAAAAAGGATTGGGAATCCCCTCTATATGGGACCACCACCTGCAGGGAGGAACACTGTGGTCAGATTTCAGGCCATGGGTGACAATGAGAGTGAGGGTTTGGGCATGCTTATTTCTAATGGCATAATTGTTTGGGGAAAAAAATCTGGTGGGGGAGTTATTTTAAATTAGCTGAATTTTCAGGGAATCCTGAAAGACACCTTCGCATTCTGTAGCACCTTTAACTCTCATTTCTTTTGTTTATTTTTCTGCACATGGATCAGTCAACCTTTTCAGATTGTACAACAAATTAAAATATGATTAATTTGACATCCATAAGTGTGATATAGTTTTGATTCTGACAAATATTTCTGAAATAAAATGACACCTGTTTTACAGATCAAATGTGATATTTTGTCATTTAACAGTATAGCTGGTTGCTCCCTTTAGAACTGCGACATCTATTGGCCTGTTGCTCAACGGATAAAGATGTTTGTATCGGGTTATGTTTTCTGATCCAACTCACTCACTTGAACACACTCCATTATGTCCTTAGCTGTTCTCTGGTAACTCTGCACATGTGTTATGCAAGATATTTACTGAGTGACCATAAAGGCTATCAGTCCAACACACCCAGTCAGATAAAGGTGTGTCATGTTTCGGCTGCAGACTTTGGAGTATGATTTCCAAAACAGATTAATCTTCTATAGACTTTCCTCTTAATATACTGTATACCCACTTTACATGTGTTGACTATTCAATTGCTGGTGTTAAAGCTTTAAAGTGATGTTAAATGATAACTGCTGATAACAGACAGATAAGAAACTGACATAAACATGAGATTGTGATTTTTGACAGGGTCTGGTATCAGAAATGTAATTACACAAGACAATTCTGGATATTTCTTAAATTATTTTTCTTTCAATTTCTAGTGTTTTGCAGACATTCCTTCCACTGTTGTGTTGAAACCTAACAGAACCCCCCCCCGCAAAAAAACAGAAAAGACTTGCAAACTTACATAGTGACATAAGTGGTTCCCAGTTCTTTACTATAATCTATTAAAACCACTAAAGGTAACACAATATGACAAAGTATATGTATAATTTTAGTTCTGAGACTATTCTATTTAGCAACCCCTACCAGTTGCAAGATCCAAAATATTATTATTAAACATATTGCTTGAAGAAGTAGTCCCGTGACCAGCACGGCTGCTGTTTCATCTGTCACTGAAGTGCCAAACTGTGTTTAAAAGGAGAAGCATCTCCATCTGTGAACAGGATGTGTCTCTGCCAAATGCAGGGGTGTGGCTATAGGTGAGCCTGTGTGACATAGGCTTGCTGTCATTGGTTTTTTTTAAATAAAATGTCTTATGAACTCTTCAGACAAACTAAGGCTAGCTGTGATATTGCTTTGTCTAACCAAGACGTAGATTGTAGATTTAATACTTATACTTTATACTTCCCCTTTCATTGAAAGTATTACAATTCCTAGTTCAATATCCAAGAATAATCCATTACAGTTCCAAGCAATAAAAATAATTTATGTCAGAATAAATAAAGTAAATAAAAAAATTTAAAAAATTCTGGAAACATTTTCTACTTCATTTCCCATTTCAACCATGTGGAAGTGCAATTTTTACATAAAATACCCCACCAGAGTGGTGTTGGGTCACACACAGCCTTCGGGTGGTGCTACTCTGCTCTAGCGCTACCGCAAGTAGGGGGGGGGTGGAAATTTATAAATAGAGGTGCTTGGCCAGCTGTTCGCTCTTAGCCAAACAGCCTCAGGCCTGGGCTGGCGCAGGCAAGACCTTTGGTGGTTTAATGAAGGAACACCCCTTAAGAGGTTTGGAGTTCTGAACCCCCCCTGTTGTTTTGTAAATTTGGACCACAAGCTGCCATGATTTTCTTTGGTGTGTATTGCTACTGACCAGAGGGATTTCAGCTGGTGGTCCTGTGCAGTCAGCCCGGCCGACGCCAATTAGATAAGAGGGTTCTTGAGGCTCTGGAGCTGGCAGAATGACAGAAAGTTTAAATGCTGTATTAATATCTTATTCTGGAAATTGGTTCAGATATAATCATTTTGATTGTGATTTTTCAAGCAACCAAAGATCAACTAAGTATAATAACTAAAGCAGACACCGCATAAAAACTAGTATTAGTCCAAATTTAATGCAGCTCTCCATTGCTATCATTTTTATGAATTTGACTTTGTATAAACTCAGGGTTAGAAAGTAGAACTTACAATATTTTCATGATGCTTTGATATGATATAAGAGGCAAACAGTCTCAGACATAGATGAGATTCTTAATAGACTTTAGCAAAAGATGACTAGCTTATCGTGTGATGCTGTATTTCCAAACCTCTTAGAGAGTTAAATGTCAAACCTGTCTAACATGTAAAGTACATAGTGTCTTTATGAAACAGGCTTATAAACTAGAGAGAAAAATAAAAACAATAGCTTGATATTTAAAAGGGAATGTTTAATTTATATTTATTTATACACTGTATACAGAAGCAGTTTTTTCCTCATACTGAATTAAAGTAAACTTTTGGTTCATTTCACTTGGTGTGTGGTTCTCTGATGTCAGTAAAACAAAGTCTTAACATCCTTATTGAGCAGGGCTTCAGGTTAACATCATTCAAATTTGGGGAAATTGAGCCAGGATTGTCAAAGTAACCCTGGCTTTTGAGATTAGCTTGCTTTGTGGAATACCCATCAGTACAAACTGTCAGAGAGTAAACACAAACAAAAACACAATACAGACAGACAGATACGGACCACATGTAGTGTTGCAGCCAGCACGAGAGGCGCACCATGTGCAGATCAGCAAGGCTTTACACTAGGTCAGGGTGTATAGGGGGGTAAAGAAAAAAAAAGGTCACCTATGTCATGTTCCCAAACAGAGAACATGACAGGGATACTAAGAAATAACACCTCATTACATTAAAGCAGTTTTCAGATAGATTGAGTAGTAGGTCTGGAGCTACTGCCTCCTATCCAGATTTCTGTGCAAGCAGATAAGGGAATGGTTGAGCCAGGAAAACCAGGAAGTCCCACCTAAATCCCTTACTGTAGTTTTGTGCAATACGCCCCAGTTCTGTCAGGAGCAAAACATTTTGAAAAGCCTGGCTGCAGGACCTCAGTCACAGCCACAACATACAACCTTATAATGTGGAATGTGTGTACTGTACATTGCAGATTCTCAAGAAAGTTTAAAAAGAATATCTAAAACAATATCTCCCTCAATCTGGCATTTAGACATAATTTAGTTAATCCCATCACATCCAAAACAAGCAAAAAAAACCAAATATGCTGATTAAATGTCAAACAAAGAGGGGGAAAGGGGTCATGTGTCCTTTAAAACAGTATAAGATTAGATATGTCTTTTTCTGGATGTGTTGATGTAATGTATATATCTGTCTACTTCAGGTTGAAATATCTAATAATTTAATAATCTAAAATCTAATACTTTCTTAAAATCTTAGCTGTTTAACCAAAATTGAAGCATATTAAATAATTTAGCATCATATTTGTTTACCTGTATCTCCTCTCTGTGTTTTCGTCGTTATCAACACTGCAATCAGTGCCACACAGACGGCTGTCATGATGACGAGCAGAACGATCAGCACCAGCTGAAGAGTAGAAAGTCCAGAACACTTTTTGCCTGCCATGCTGCCTGTCAGTGTGAGAAAAAAAACATATAATTATCACTCAGTTTCACTTCTTCAGCTCTTTTAAAATTGTGCTTCTTTCAGATGTAGCTCTACTAACCTGGTCCACACTGCTATATTGTTTTTAGAAGGAGAGGCTTTTTCCTTCAACCCTTTCAAACATACTTTATCTTACTAGTTGTTGAATTTTAACATTCAACATGATAATTGATGTCTGCCGAGTTTGAGCTCTTGGGTTCTTATTATTGGGCTGAATTTGCTGTGACATTCACCACTATAGAGCTGCATTGAATGTTTTCCACCTACCATCAGCAACGTATGCACTTTTTAATAAAACGTTTTTATAACACACAAAAAAGACAAAATAAATATATTTGTGCTGATGAGAAACAAATAGGTTAATGTTGCAAGAAAATTATTATGTTTTAGTCTCTGTTAACTTTTAAATATGATAAACTGTATACTGGATTAAAGGTTAGAAGGTTCAGATGATTTCATATCATAGTTTGATTTTTAAGGTTAAAATATGGATGTAATTATTATTTTCTTCTTAAATAATATTTATCGCTGTGTTGCCCAAGTATGTTAACTGGTAATGTTGAAATTCTTTAAAATAATATAATAATTTAATAAAATAATATAGAATAAAACATCTGTGATGGACTGGCGACCTGTTCAGGGTGTAACCTGCCTCTCGGCCGTTGACAGCTGGAGATAGGCACCAGCCCCCCCGCGACCCCTTGAGGATTAAGCGGTTCAGAAAATGGATGGATGGATAGAATAAAACATTTTATTCCACCTGATCAACAAAATACTCTAAATAAAGCAAAGCAGATAAACATAACATTGGTTTAGATAAAACGAAATGCATGAAAAACAACAAAAAACAACCAATTGTTTTTTCAGAGGGTATGATTAAGAAGTGATGCATGAAAAACACAATCTGACCTTCAGGATCTTTCTGGCGAAGTTAGTTGTTTCTACTCCATCACAATGTTTATTGGACACTTGTTTTAATATCACATATTACGTCTCATTATTTTATCAGCATGATAAATATGATCTATAATCAATAATCTAACATGCACCTAAAGATTACTGACACGTAAAAAAGAGCAGATGAGATACAAATTTTCAAAAACTCAGACATTGTTCTCACCTTCAATTGGAGAAGATTTGCCACCAACCAAAGCGTACAGATTCTCTCCCACATCAACTGTTATCGACCTGTTGAAAGTTGTTCCACAGGATCTGCAAGTATACAGTCCATAGTTCACCTTTTGAGCTTCAAACCAGCCATAGATCTGATAATTAGTTCCAGATAGAACTGATTATGCAGCTAATAAAGATCTTATCAAAAACTAGTCCTTTGACTACATTTTAGACCCAATCTTTAGCTGGAACAGCATAATTAAATGCTTGGCTCTTAGGTTAGGGTTAAATTCCAGGTAATTTAAGTCTGCAATACATTTAATCATATTAACAATATATTATTTAGATCCAGAAATGGAGGTAATAAAAGAAATAGCTTAATAAAACAATTTGTCTTGCTTTTAACTCAAAAGTTGAAGGGTTAGATGAAGCTACTTTTGATCACTCACGAAACTGAACTGGATCAAAACAAAAATATCAATCACTTATCATGTTCTTCTAATTATTTCTAAAGCTACCTAACTTACTGAAGAACTGAGGGAATGGCTGTGCCCTGGGATTGTGGTGTATTGCACAACATTTTCTCCTTTCCTCATGCAGCAGCCCTTCTCCACCTGCAGGGCCTTTCATGTCAGCAGGCAATCCTGCAATCATCCTCATCAGCTGGTTTTCTGTGTAGTTGGGGTGAAAAGGCCTTCCAGTAAATGTACTGCCTTCACTTTACATGTGACTGTCTCTCAGTGTTTCTGTGACTTCAGATGGTCTGTAGCATCCTTCAAGTGGCCTACCATGAGACCTTCATATAATGATTCTGAACAGTCAGAATCCAGGTTCAAACAAGCAAGAATGTTTGCGGCCAAAACTTAAAGAAAAAGGTCGATACATAACAAAAATAGGTAGCTGTGTAGCCAGCTGCAGCCCATACTTGACTGAAGGAAGGATCCCCACACACTCAGAACCACCGTGAGGCAGCCCACTCATATTTTCCTCTTAAATTTGCCTGCACCATCTTTATGTATATTTTAGATTTTATTATTTACTGTCGCAGTATGAAGCTTTCTACCTTAACCAGCTATTTGCACCATTATTCTGGTTACCTTTTGAATGTATTTTATTTTGTATAATTAAAGAGACTTGAATCTGTTTTATTTTCTATTGTTCTGAAACCATTTGCACTCAGGATACTGTTTAGGTAGGTTTAATCCAGATAAAAATTATCCGGATTTAGTAATCCTTTTTTTTTATTTTTGCGAGCTGTGATCACGTAATCCATTTTTTTTGCTTTTGAGCCAGTTTTTGAAAGCAACATCGGACTGGATTAATCTGACCTGGATAGGAACTTTTCAGGATCACCAAATCTGGATGAACAGTGCTCAAACAGGAAAGGAAATCACAATGTAGAACTATAGATATGTAAAGAGCAACAAGTAGAATAGCCAGTGTGGGGTCAATATAGGATTCTTTTTTTAAACAAAAACCCACACGTTTAAAAAAAATAAAAAACTACACCCCATCCTCTTCCAGCAGTCCGTTCATCTGAGACCTGACACATACAAACACTGTACATTGAGGATATTTATAACAAGTTTCAAATATAGATGTATTGAATTAAATAAAAAGACTTAATGTCAAATACTCAACAATAATTCCAGACTTCCTCATCTGATGTGGAGAGACCAGCTTGTCTGACCGTAGCCTTTAGGAGGCGGATCTCAAGTCTGGCCTTGGTTTGCTACAGCTTGGTCAGAGTTAGTTGTTCCTCTGCCAGAACGAGCAAACAGGACTTGCAACAAGGGACGCAAAAGTTAGACACTATTTCTGATTCGGATTTGTTTTGTATTTCAAAAATCAGTGATTGCCATTCTTTTTTTTTTTGTTGGTTATTCTGTAATCATTGCATGCATCACTAATAAATATTCTAAAAATATTTTCGATTGTGATGAATAAATAGATCAATTAGTGACAGAATAAAATTTATTGTTTTTGGTCAATTTTGACAGCTGTTTGGGGGATTATTTTATGAGGCCAAACTCTTTCTACTTTGCTGTACGCCTATAATGAAAAGCTGAATATGTTAAAACCTACTTGATATTTTAGCCTGATGGATGAACAAATAAAATTAAAACCTTATGAATAAATGAGTTATTGTGTAAGATACTGCATGATCCAAATATAGTATTTTTTGATACATTTTTAAAGTTTTCATGACATTTTGGGCATGAAATACACACTGAATCCACCCTTCTGATGGGATAAGTTTAATCGAGATTTTTTGGATCAAGGAGATCCAAATCCTACAAAAAAGTTCTGAAAAGCCCAAACTAAAGTTTTGATCAGGATCAAAACCAAGATTGGTTTGTGTAATCTAATCCAATTATGTAAGGCCTTGTTTTCTTTTGAAAAACCCATTTTCAGCATTTGATACAATCCAAAATCTTAGTGGATTACTTTTGATTTGATTTTGATTTACTAGGCCCAGGAAATCTAACAGACAATTGATTTTATCCTAGTAAATGGCCTATACCTGTACAATAGCACCTATTAAAATAATTATTAGCTACGAATGGGATTATTAAGTTTATGAATATATACTTTTTTTTCATCCTTCAAACGTGATTTATTAATTTATCTTTATTATTGGCTTCTTCACTCAATTCACTTTGCTACAAATTTGCCGACGTATCACATCCTAGAAAAACTTTAAAATTAATTTGGTCTAAAAATCTTACATCACATTTATTAGGCCTACCTCAGTCAAAGTTAGGCGTGCAAAGCAGTAAATTGTCGAGTACGGAGCTGAATGACTCAGCTGATGTTGATGATCTCTTGCGAGTGCACATACAACTTGCATGCCTTATGCACGAGCTTACCGTTAAGGCTGCAGTTATCCGTTTGGCCTGATGGGACAATCGCGAGCACAAAAAAAAATGAACACTTCTTTATAATTCCTTTAAGCTCAAAGTGGAGTCTACTATGAGTGTGTAGCTCCTCAAACTGTCAGTGCAACGTGTTTTTAAACTCTTCTAAACCAAGGAAAGATAATCAGGTTACAATGGGCTTCAGCTGCAGCAGCACTGATAGCACCTTTCTATCAGCTCAAACCAGTCTCGCCATTCTCTGACCTCTGGCATCAACAAGGCATTTTGCCCACAGAACTGCTGCTCACTGGATATTTTCCCTTTCTTGGACCATTACCCTACTGATGATTGTGCATAAAAATCTCAGTAGATCAGCAGTTTCTGAAATACAGACCAGCCTGTCTGGCACCAATAACCATGCCACATTCAAAGTCACTTAAATCACCTTTCTTCCCCATTCTGATGCTCGGTTTAAACTGCAGCAGACCGTTTTGTCCATGTCTACGTGCCTAAATGCATTGAGTTGCTGCCATGTGATTGGCTTATTAGAAATTTGAGTTCGAAGACAGAAAGCAGAAAATGACATATTGCTCTTACTGTTCTGACATTCTATAGGTAATATTTTGCTTAACAGCATAAACAAATTATAATGACAGATTTATTCAAAAGAACAGAAATTTGTTGTTATTTTGTTTCTTATTTGTGTCACAATTACAAATTTTGTGCTCATTATTTCAAGCTGTAACTCTTTTAAATTTTAACTTGAACACCTCCCAATCAACAGCTCTGTAAAAAACAAGACTACACTGAACGTGGATGAGTTAGTAAGAACAATTCTTTATCATTAATTCATATATATACATTAATATGAATATATTATTATACGAATTTATATATCTACTTTTTCTGACCAGGCAGTTGGGATAATAAAACACTGCTTTCCAAGTCCAGGATTTCAGGATGTCATGCTTGACCTGCCTCCTATAAACAAGCCATAAACCTCTGACTTTCACAACCAATTATATTTATATATATATTGCTTTTCCTTTTTGTAATTGCATGCATTTTTATCAAGAAAAAAAAAGACTTTGCTTTTCCTTTCCTCTCTATTGCATTTTCGGCAAAATAAAAAACAAAAACCTTTTCCTTATATGTGCACTTTGTCTAAAAATAGTTTTTCCTTTTCCTTATACATGCATTCCTTGTTTTTACCTCCCCTTGTCTCCTCTTTACTTTATGCAATTCTGCCTCTTTATGCAAATGAGGAGGGCTGCCCTTCTTGGTCCAACTCCTCTACTATTGGTCAATAAACAGGAAAGAGCAGGATCTATGTGCAGATCATTTTTGCATGCCTGCGCTTTTGGCCATTTCAGGAGAACGCCTTGTTTGATAGGAAGTGAGGTCCTACCAGAGATATCTCAGACAATTGTGAAAGAATTAAGGCACATTGCTATCGTAGTTGAAAGTAATAATCCTTAATGACTATTAATTGTTTCACGTAGACATTTTGAGTGAGGCTACTCCAGTTAGAAGCAGACACGGATAATTAAGTTAACCCATTAGGTCTCCAGATTTTGGCAACAGTGACTTATTGCTGGCCTGCATAATTGCACTGTGTTTTGATATTTGTGAAAGTATATTGAATTTTCACTTGCATGAGAGACTCTCGTTTTTAAAACTATTCATATTGGATGAATAGCTTTTATTTACATGTTACGTGTCCTGAGGGCAGGTAAACGTGTGCAAAGAGTGATTGTCTAGTGATATTGACATTGAAAAATAAAGAAGTGAGGCTGCACTATGCCTACATTTGTCTCTACTCACATAGACCCGTTTTAGCCTTGTGCTTGCCTCAGAGGGTCCTGAGGACCCTACACAATGTTTTGCTTGGGAACCCTGGGGTACCTCGGGATACCTATGCATGTAAGGCATATGTCATAAATTCTCATATGGAATTAACCAAGTATTTTCTGTATTTATTTTGTTTTTCAGAATGGTTATGGAAAAACCTGAATGATGTCTGTTACTTTGGCAGGTTGATTCACCTCCCGAAGCACCACACAGACACATTTTGTGCACAAAGTACAGGAATCCGAATCAACGAAATTAAAGTTAAACAAAAGATTCCAGTTAGAGAATCTGAGCATAATCTGATACCCAGATACCCCTTTAAGTTCCCTACATTTCGCTAAACCAGAGGCTTTGAAGCGCGACTGACAGGTTCATCTTGGTAGAGACGCGCTCCAAAGAGCCCGTTGTTGTGCCAAACAGCGGTGCTTTCTGCTGTATTTTGTCACGTTACAGCTCGTCTATAGCTTACGTGTCAAAACACGGCTCCTTCATAGAGTCTTCCGACTTCTGATCATTTCAATCATAGAAATATTCCCTGGTTTCTAAACTTTGGGTGAAGTGCCGCTTAGTTCAGGGAGGATGTGAGACTGTACATTCAAGTAACTGGAGAACTGTTTGTATTGTATGAGCATCATTTAATTTTAGTGTTTATATGTACAGTAGTTCTCTGTTCAGCTTGTTCAGAATGAATATCATCTTAAATGAAAAACTAAATACTATTAAATGTTCTCTTAAAAATGGACTTGTAAAAATAGATTTTGTTTTTCACCCTGCAAAAATATCTAGCGTGCTCTGGCATTACCGGAGAGAGGAATAATGGTAGTGAACTGGCTGCTGCTATCATTCATTGCTGGAATCATGTCCATAGCACAGTATTAAATCTACTAGAACTTTTTACACTGTGCCACTCAGTTCGAAACAATTTTTGAGCTCATTTGAAGAATTGCAAATGTTTGTTGTAACAAAAGCTATATATGCTTCTTCATATTTTTCTATTTGGCTTGGAATTACGTAAGTGTAGAAGTAGGCTTGGTGATTTCTCTTTCTGTTCTGCTTTGAGTTCATGTAGGAGCCTCGTCAAAAACGTATCAAAATCCTATCCACTATGTGAGCAGTGTCAAAGCATTCGCCTCCAACACACACACTTTGGGAACCATTGGCTTAGAGAGTATTCTCTCAGTTTGGTGGGTAAAACCAATCATTCAATTTCTAGATGATCTATCACTGATCACAGCATTATCATAGTTTCTGTGTCTATCTGGACCTACAATTTCCGCCACAGCTCTGTTGTGTGTAAAGCTACATGGGTGCTTTTATATCTTGTAAATACGTGAAACAGTGCAGCACTGCTTGATGTCTATTACGTCTGAACGGATCAGAACTATCAATGAGATGCTTAGGGTCAATGTCAAATGAGAGGAATTATATCTTATTGGATGCATTGCAACAGTCAATTTAAGTATGCTTATTGGTCCCTTCAAAAAATTATCAAAACCTGAAGATTTAAATACATAGTTTGGGCAACTTTAGCTTTTTTTAAATGTGTATTAAACACGGATTGGTCATTAATATATATAAAAAACCCTGATCTGCTCATCATATATAGATCAGTTTATGTAACCCTTTCTCTTTAGTATGACAGAAGTTTGAATCGCCAGTAGATATTGGGAATCCACACAGCAGAAACATGATCTGATTTAAAGGCACCTGATTTGTAAAATGTCCACGAATAACTCAGCCATGTCCGTTCAGGTCTTGTAACTTACTTTCCATTCTCAATGAGACATTTTTTATTCATTTTTGTTGAGCTCAAAAAGGATGTGTTTTATTCCAAACCATAAAATGTACAGTAAATGATTAAGGATAAAACTCTCAATCTTTGCTATTGTTGGATGACACAGTTGTAATATCTAGGTTTGTGAGTTTTTCAATTCAAAAATGCAATATAAAGACAGCATGTTAGCAAATCAGATCAAATTAAATCATTTATAGCAATTTAACAAAAGTACATTTAAACAAAGTAGACAAATGTATTGTAGGGTAGATTTCACGACATCAGCTAACACAAAAAAATATATTAAAAAAAAGCAGAAAATGACGCTTAAAATGAATAACATGTGACTAACCTTACAGTAAAACAAAACAAAAAACTAAAAGAAACAGGCAAGGAAACAATATGATGCACTGTTATTTTTGTTTCCTGCAGATTTTATTGAACAGGACGAATCTTAAAGCTGATGGCATTTAAAGAGTAGTCATATCCCTTCCAGACGGACCATTCCACCCCAACAGCGTAGAGAGTATTATCAGCCCCCCAGCGATAAACGCCGTTAGGGTTCGTGTGATGCCATGCATTGTACCAAAAAGCCCCCAAGTATTTCTTTGCACA
The DNA here is from genome assembly GCA_028564705.1 of Apricaphanius iberus. NCBI lineage: Eukaryota > Metazoa > Chordata > Actinopteri > Cyprinodontiformes > Aphaniidae > Apricaphanius > Apricaphanius iberus. The sequence continues at coordinate 4,858,224 of JAPXFQ010001878.1, read as the reverse complement.
ATTTATCTCTGATGCATCCTGATCTTTGTCAAAGGTGGAAAATTTGATTCCATTGTGGACATTTAGAGAGTCTCCTGCAAAATAAAAAAAAAAAAACCCAAATAAAAGGAAAAACATTTTTAGATTGAAATGTATATAATACCTTAAGAGCATTTGTCTTCACCCCCATTGTAGTTTTATGTCTCAGAAGTTAGCTTATTAGGGTCCATCTTTTTTAAAATATCAATAACAATGCAGCTCTTCTAAGAAGGCTTCAGAATTTTTTTTTTGGGAGCATTAGTGAGCAAAACAAAACCAAGTTGTAGGGAAGTTACATAGAGGAGCTAAAAGCTGAGTGGCAAGAAGAAAACCATTGTGTAATTTTCCTTTTATTCATGCACTTCTTTTTACTTTGTGACAAGCCGTCAAGCAGATACAGCAAATATTTATAAGATCAAAACTGAACCAATAACCCTACTTTCCAAAAAATCATTTTTAGATAAAAAAAAAGCTAAGAATGCACATCATCCTGACAAAACTAGGAAAGGACTTATGCTGCATTCAGACCGCAGCCTTTGTCAGCGTCAGCAACATCAAGGTTACATGTTAAGTCTATGGTGGAGGCCGTTGGAGGAGTGTCACGGTCTCTGCTGCGCTTTGTGAGCGTTGGCTCAGTTTTCCTTTCAAACTTTTCCTGCATTTCAAGCTTCAAAGCTCATAATGCTAGCAACACAGAAGTTCAGCTAGTTGAACTTTTGATGGTCCTCACACGGGTGACGCAGCACGGCAACCAATCAGAGCGACTTACTGTAGTGACCCCAACGTCGACGCTGCCTAGCCAACCACGATCCGCTAGTGTTTAAAACATCCAGCAGAGAAAGACATGCCTATGAGCTTTGCATGTTTCAGCTTAAAAATTTATCTTCTGTGTATATGCGTCAAACTAGTCACTTTGAGTGTTGACTGACGCTGACAAAACCTGATGTCTGAACGCAGCATTATGGTTCTGGCAGCAAGTAGGAAGCTGATCAGAGTTTATGGAGTGAAGGATGGAGCCAAACACAGGTCAGTCCCTTAAAAAAATAACTATTTAAGAAACAAACTGAAAAGATACTAGGTTGGAGAATCATCTTCCAGCAGGGCAACAACCCTGAAATAGGGAGCTGCAAAGCAATGATTTAGACCAGTACATATTTAAATGTTAGAATGGTCCAGAGAAAGTCTAAACCTAAATTAAGTTAAAATCTTCAACATTCATTTTTACTGATGGTCTCCATCTAATTTGAAAAATGAATGTTAAAACAGTTATTGCTGTAGATGTGCAAATTAGGTAGAGATATACCCCAAATACTTTAAAAAAGCATTGAAAAGTGGAAAAGTAGAACCACTTTTTAATATAATATTCATATGTCTATTTGTAATATTTAATATAAAAAATGAAACTGTTAGGGTTGGTTTTTTTTAGCCTTGTTGCTTCTCACACAGATGGTACCCACCTGCATCTCCATCAGTGAATCCAGATACATGCAGAGTATATCCAAAAGATTCTGTACCAACAGAAAATGAGGAGTAACGAGCATGCACCTTATTTCCTTGAAAATCCTCAACCAGAAGCTCATACTTTTTGCTGAGACTCAGGTGGAAGAGTTTTTCCAGACCTGAAAACCCAATAAAATGAATAAACTGATCTCTTAGAGCACTTTTGGTTAGGGTGTTTTTGTTTTTTCTCTTCATAGCTTTTTCAACTTCAGGTCTCACCTAGCCAGTACTCTCCAAAAGCATTCCCAAAGCCCATCTTGTAGTAATCCCAGGGCCTGTAGAAGTTCACTGAGCCATCCATCCTCCTCTGGATCACCTGTTGGGAGGTCAACGAAGTTAACCAACTGAAGACCGTGTTCTCGAATCTGATGTTGAACTGAGAATGATTGTTGATAGCAAAGCACCATACAGCAGTTGGTAGCATCAACAAACAATAATCAGTCAAAAGACAATAGGAAACTGAATAATTTAGAAACTCACTGTCCACCCTCCTCCCAAAGTGTCCATGTCACAGAAGACCTGCAGAGACACAAACAGAAGAAGGGTGGCCATACCTGCAGCTCTGTTGCTGGACCCATGTCTCATAAAATCCAATATAGACTATGATATGCTTAAAGATGCCTGGATGTAATCAACTCTATTCAATCTTTTTCATACAGCCTAGTTAACAATAGACTTGTTTCAATCATTAGGTTCATATGTAGAAATACAGAGATATTGTTTTTCTGCTTGAGTGCTCCAGGTTTGAACATGAAATCAACAATTTCTTAAGTTACAAAAGAGCAACACAAATAATCATTCATGAATACGTGGTTTAATAAACCGAGGGTACGGATTCTTGCGTCTCAAAATTATTTCTGCACCTGTCCCCTGCCGGGCCCTGTATGAATCAGGTGTACCTTCTACTGTCAGTCCTTAGGCACTGCTATGTTTCACTGTAGGCAAGATGCCATTTTCAGCAATATTCTTCATTTCCTTATGATCCAAGGCACAGCACCATGGGTGGCACAATCAGTCAGTTCGACTTGGTGTCTAATTACTTTTTCACATTGTGCCAGGTTGCTTTGGATAGTTTCTTCACCCCAACGAAATAATTACAAAATTGCTGTTCGTCTTTTTGAGGTCTTGTTTCTTTTATTGAAACAGTTTTAACATCTGACATATTTAATGGTCTTAATTTTTACATTGCACTTCACCCATAATGTTATATGAAAACTGGAATGAAAGGATAAAGTTTGTATGTTTTGGTTTTCAGTGAGTTTAGGTTTTATATTATAACATGTAACACTTTCTGTTCACATTCTGCTCAACGACAAATTCAGGATTGTACCTGGACAGCTGAAGTGGCTCCAATGGGATAGATGGTGTATACTCCACTGGGTTGGCTGTTATCATAGTTATAGATGTCACTGCAGTCTAGAGGAAGCACGAGAAGTGCACAGCTGGCCAATAGAGGACCCAGGAGGAATAGGAGAGCTGACAGCAGCTGCAGAAGGACAGTTTTATATTTCATTACATATCAGGCAAGTAATTAATTACTTTTGTGACAGTACAAAGTGGTTGAGATTATATCCATGCTGAGTAGCGGTCTTCACTGCGTGCTCTCAGCGAAAGGCTGTGTTAGAGAGAAGATGAAAAGGCAAAGTTTAGATTTGTTCTTCCCAAGAAAGAAAAAGAAAGAAAACCTGAGTTGGTAATAATTTTGGCCGGCAAGACAATTATATTGTTTCTATCAAGCGTTATGATGTTAACCCGATGTGATTCAAAACACTACTATTTACATTACTATCCAACGAAAATATGATTGACTTTTCACTGGGAAGTTTCCGGTAACAGATAAAAGCGATTTTACAAGAAATACTGCATATAAAACGGTTGTTAAAGGACATTCATTTTCTAATAATAAAACCCATGGTATAATCAGTGGCGTAGCCAGAGATAACTAAATGGTCGGGCCAGACCTATAAACCAGAAAGTTAAACAGACAATTGATTGCGTAATCTTACAGCCGAAGTTACAGCAATGCTCCCCGATAAAGCCCCCCGTTCACCGTTGTTGGGGTCTGATAAATGGCATAAATATTAATCAAATGGCCTAGAAATATGACACCAGCATTTCAAATGGGCCAACAGCAGAGCCGTGCGCACTTCTCTTCTCCCTCTCCAGCTGAGCGCTCGAAGAATCTGTCGCGCTGGTTGGTCAGAAGCGCCAATCCATCAAACTCACTGCAGTTCACTGCGGCGTGAATGGAGTATGCACCGATGGGAGGGACGAAAGGTGCCAACCCGGTGGGTTTAAATCTCAAGAATTGCCATACCCTCTCTCTATTGCAAGCCCGCCCTGGTGGGTAAGGAGAGACCCCTTTTTCCTAACACATGTTCTGGATTTTGTCCTTGCTCCCTGCAACCAAGTTTTCCCAATAGTTTGGATGGCCCCAAATATCCCTTTTTGATCCGCTAAATTCCCCGATCCGCTGAATTCCCCTCTCTTTGTTTTTTTCCTCCGCGCGGCTGACGAGCCAAGCATCTCGCTTCCCAACTTTTTCAATTTATCCAACCTGTGTGGAAAGAGTTAAAAAGTTTTCTTTATAATTATATGCATGCATAATCATTGATGTGAAGAGCTGCCTCCCTCGAGCGCTCTGTGATTCCTCTGTGCTGTGTTTTGCTTACGGGTAAATTTGTGAGTTTTTTGTATTTCAATTTTGGGTTTCCTGTATGTTTTGACTTTTATTAGTGAGCAGAACTGTTAGTCTGTAGAAGTTTTGGTTCTTCTCCGTTAGTTGATGGTGAGCGTTGGTGTCACAGGCATTTTTGGGTCAGCGTCCTCGGAGTGCTTGCCAGGAACGCGCAGCACGCAAAGGACATTTTGAAACCCGTTTTCTTCCATATTTCCCAACCAGAGTTTGTATTAGCAGAAGCTAACTCACTGATAAGAGCCGCAAGGTTTCTTTGTTAGGAAGGAACCGCAGGCCTCTTGCTTCAAGTTAAACAATAATTCATAAAATGAGATCATAAAACATCCCCCCTGTCCTTATCCGACGAGCTGCGCGTTCGCGTCATACACCGCCTCCTCGCGTACATGTGAGGGGCTGCGTACGACGTCGGTAGGAGGCGCCCCGTGACGGAACTTGTTGTTCTGCACTTTATTTGTAGACTGTTTTTTGAGACCCTCCAAATGACTGAAAGTGGAAACTGGAAGTTTTTTAATGTGATGGCAATCCAGACCCATGGACGAGACTTGAGATTCCTGCTAGTAGACTGGCCAGCTGCTATAGGAATCCACCGCAAACTCATCTTGGAATTCTCAGGATTTTCAGCTAAGGAGACGCACATACACTCATACCTACCCGGGTAGTGTACACAAAAATTAGAAACACTGCAACGAACGACAGAGAACAAAAGACTTGCATCAATAAGAACTGAGCAACGATACAAGGGTTGTCAAGCTATTTACTGCGGTTTACGTTTGGTTTATTTTATTTTTTTAAACGGCGTCAATAAAGCCTATTTCATTTGCTAAAGCAACAGGCTTTTTATCATATCATAAACCAACACAGCTGCATCAACTAAGCAAATCTTTCCAGCCTAATTTATCCCAAAGCCATGGGTGTTGTTTGCACCCGTTTACTGAACATTCTGAGATGCTACAGATCAATTAATTAACCACACAATGCTGTTATAAGATCACGTAAGCAGCTTGATAAATGGCTAACCCACATTAGCATTAGCATGTAGCCACTTACTTCTCTGTCCATCAGGCGTCTTTGTTCTTTGTTCCAGCTGCTGTTCTTTAGGGATGTAGAATAAAATCCTTTAATCCTTGCAGCCAAATGGGCGTTTTCATAGATGTAGCCGACCTCTCCTGTCTCTGTCTGTGTTATACTCTCCGATGTGTGTTGTAGACCAAGCGACTGGCAGACAGGAACCACAACAGGGTTGCAGTTGTTATGGCAGGTTTATTCTGTTTCAAACAGGCCTCGTCACAAACACCTCTACCCAGTGCAGCTCAGCGCGAACTCAGATGTTTACAATTAGCAAATAAAATTACTGTTAAACTGATAATCTTAAAATAAAACTCAAAACAAAGACAAATCATCTACCAGACAACTACATTTTTTCTATACAAATTACAGAAACAACTATTGTCAAAACGTTTGCATTAAAACATTACTAAACATAAATGCAGTATATTTTGCAGCCAACTAATGCAAAACTCACATACCTGTTTCAAACAAGAATATTTTCAGCACAGCACTTCGGTAACACAGGCCTCCTCACAAACACCTTCAACAAGGAATTAAAAGAAATCACAATGGCGCTATGAATTGTCGCTATATAAATAAAATTCTATTAAATCAATATAAATGACAACTTAAAGAACAAATCATGGTAACTGTTACGGCCCAAGAATTTTGGACATGGTAATTGGGCTGTGTGATCCCGCCTGCATGATTGGGTGGCTGGCTGACTCCACCCTCTGACTGTGACGGCCCCAGCCCCGGATTGGTCGCTTCTTCTTCCTCCCCAGCTGCTCAGAGTTAATCAGCCCTATTTAACGGAATGGCTGATTGCAACTCAAGGCAGCTGTGTGTGTTTCCCACTCAGCTTGCCTAATTCTGGGTTTTGGTGTCAGCCTGTATAGACTGTTTTGGAGGACTTGTATTATTGGACTGTTAAGACTGTTTTGTGAGCTGTGTAAAACGCTTAGAAGACTGTGGAGTTTGTTGTAAGCCCTGGGTGGCATTTAAGTTGTTATCACCACTAGTTAACTTTCTTAGTAGTCTTTTGTTTTCATTCCTTTTGTTGTAGTTTTTTAAAGATATTATTTTGAGAGCGTTTTACAGGTTTTGTTGAAACCTGATTTTGTTTATCTTTCTTTTACAACCTTCCAGGTTGCCATGGTACCTATAAATTAAAATAATTTGTTTGTGGGTTAATGTTCACAACCCCTTTTCCCCAGCGAGCTGGGGGGATTGTAACAGTAACTGATTAATAGTTATTCTAATAAATAGATTAAAATTAAACATGTTTGGATAAGTTCCTGGCTGTTTTTATTTGTAATTTTTTAATTTTATATTTTAGAGAAATAGCTAAGACATTTTAAGTGAATACTGCATTAAATTTCTTAGTGTTGTTCAGACAAGCCATGAAAGCCAATTCAATTAAATATTTGTCATCCCACTCCTAAATTTGTATTTAAATGAGTAGATAAAAAGTTTAAATGTGTTTAGGGTTCATCTGCAATATTCCCATACAGTCACTAGAAAAATAATTTTGAAAATACATTATTGGAAGCTCAACAAACAGACCTCATGTTGTTCTCAACATTGTAATGTGTTAGATCACGCTGCATCTTGATATGGCAAGGCAATTTTATTTGTATAGCACATGTTCAACACAAGACAACTCGAGGTGCTTTACATGATTAAAATCAGAACACAACACAAAATAGAGCAAAAATCACTTTGAAGATTAAAATACAAGAAAGCATTTACAATAAAATAATAAAGACAATAAGTTGTATAAAAATGAAAAAGTAAAAAGCAATAATAGGATCAGTTACACAACTTTTTTATTTTCTTTTTATGTGGATGCATTACATTGCAGCTTTTTGTAGCCTAACTTACAGAAATAATGCATTAATGTGTTGTGAATAAAGCATTTCATGTATACATACAAAGCGTTTCATTGTATGACCATTCTGGATTATCCCCTCACTAAAAGAACCACACCTCCCTGCGAGTCGAACGGCTCGGCCCGTGGTGAACTACGCACTTTGTCCCTTATTTTAATTTATGAAAGTTGGTAACCCTACACTCTTTGATCTCTACATGACATATGCATAGAAATATTTACTAAAATATAAGTAATTAATTCTTATTACTCCAAAATTTTCCCATCACAATTGCCATAAAAAAAATGAAGTTACAGGCCTACACCCTAAACAATGCTTTTATTTCAAGTCAAAGAGACACGTGTTTAAATTATGTCTTAACAACCAGACTTGGAAATTATTTTACATATAAGTAAGAATGACTTCACAGGATTTTATCAGAATTGTTTTTAACTTGCGACCCCTTAAGGATTAAGCAGTTCAGAAAATGGATGGATGGACGTTTTAAACTCCAGCGCCGTATAAAGAGGGGTACAAAGTTGAACTCAGGCTGCAACTTTTTATGTTTTCCACCTGGGGGCAGTGTAACACAGATGCCATAGTAGTGGAACTCCAGTTGTAGCAATCAACAACAACCACATCTTGTAAAAAAAAAAAAACATGCTATATTGCTATAAGAGAGTTATTAACTAGATCACATTTCTAAATTGTAAGATCAATTAGAATATGTTTTTTTCAACTGACCCATTACGTTTACCTCATTAAAAATGAAAGCAAAAACAAAACGTAATTTGAAAATTGCAGACATGCAAAGATATATTTATATATAACTAGGATTTTACATGTTTCTATATATACACTTATACTTATACACAAATTATTTTGTTTCCACATAGTATAAAAGCCCTTAAAACTTCCAGCAAAATGCCTCAATCCTGTTTATTCAAATAATCTCATCTGTTGTAGCTGTCACATCAGGAACCCCAGGCTTGAGAAGTCATGAGTCATCAGCAGAGCCTCAACATAGTGCTGGTTGGTTGCAGTTTTGAATTGATTTTTTTGGCAGTAATACTATAAGGAAAGAAAAAATCTACTGTTGCTGTTCCTGGTAATAGAAGCTAAAATTAAATTACTGGCTTTTTTTGCTCCCATTGGTTGCAATACACATTAAAAAGAACCAGATTTCCTTAGTGGGTGGTGTATTTGGAGGATGTTTTATCTTTGCTCAGATAGTCATCTACTCCATTAATGTTTATTCAGTATTACAGAGGTGACAACAAAGTAACAGACATTTTCTACAGGTACATCTTTTCTGCTCAAGTTAGATGTTTTGAAAAATGTAATCTTTCTGTGAATTCAGAAAAAAATAATCTAAAATATAATTTTGTTTCAACAACATAACTGGAAATTAATTCCATGTTGTTTTATTATTTTACCAATTTGAAGCATATATATGTATATCTACTATATATATATATATATATATATATATATTAGGGGTGTCACAATATCGATTTTTTGTATCTAAATCGATCGAAATTACGTTATGACCTTGCATATCGAAATCTAACAAGTAACTCTCACCAGTTCTCATACAACTCACAATAAAACCTGGGAACATTCTAGCTGCCTGTATCGCATCCCCGGGATCAGAGCACACACATTAGCTGACGCTAGCTCAAGCTAAGCTAAAGTGCGACCAAGGCTAGGATAAATGAAGTAGCGGGAGTGGAGCTAAAGCCGCTATTTCTAATCTCAAATCTTCTGGTAAGGTAATATTGAGTTCCCGGCGAGTTAAATCCACATTCGCATTGTAAACAAGAGTACCACTGTTAGCTGCATTTTTATCGGTCCTATCTGGAACATATCCCAGTTGTATTTCTGCAGTAACTATAAAGAGTCACTAGATGGCAGCAACCCCCCGTTACCCCTCCTTTTCACCGGATGCGTCAGTAGCATGTTAAGCTGCATTCACACCGCACATTTGGTCTGCGTCAGGCAACGCATTCAACGGATGAAGTTTGACGTATGTACTTTTTGGCTTCAATTGCCTGCTTCTGAGGAAAAAACAACGCATGGGCGGGGCTTCCTCTGTTGCCGCACGTTCTGAAGTTTCTGAACTATGGTGGATCATAATGAGAGAGTGACTTGGCTTTATTAGCTAGATAAAGCTAGACAACATTGACATCGGGTGCATCAGCGCCCACTATTCAGATGCGTTCTGAGTTTGGGGAGTTTAACCATTTGGTCCAGGAGCTGCGTATGGATGAGGTTCGCTTTCAGTGCTACTTCCGTCGCACTTAATTTTAGGACCTTCTCGGCCGCATCGGAGCTTAAATCTCCTACCAGGACACCAACTACAGGTTCTCTGTTCCTCTTTAGGAGCGCCTGTCCATCTGTCTTCGGTAAGTGTTATTTATGATTTTTTAAATCTGCGTTTGTTGAAAATGTTTTCACTGGGCCCGCGCTTCATTCAAGATACGTGTATAGTGACATATCTACTGTGAGACGCTCTGATTGGTTGCCGCACTGCGTTAACTCCGTTGGATCTGTCAAAAGTTCAGCTTGCTGAACTTCTGTAACGCATGTGTTGGTACGTTGCCGTATGAAACGCAAGCGTCGTTGATGGAGCCAAGGTACTCAACTCAACGCAGAGCCCTTGACAGACCTCTGACGTACTCCACAATAGACTTTACATGTCATCTTGCTGCAACTGACGCTGACGCATGGGCTTGGACTGAATAAGTATATTTCCTGACATTACATAGACTTATTCGCGAATGTAAAAAGGACAGAACATAAAACACAGACCTTTTGGAGCCATGTTGTAGTTTTTTTCCTGCATGTTGTTGCGTTTACTGACGAAACCACACATGATTTTGCTGATCTCGCAGGATTTTGGGCTCTCTCGGTGACAGCTGCTTCCCTGCTGCTACGTGCTGCTGACATGGAAAGTGCCAAGCAGAAGAATGCGCGAGTAAAACGTGCTGCTCCTGTAACATGCTGCCGACACGTCCAGTGGAAAGCCCGGGTTAGTATTAAACAATACTGTCACTTATTGTAAATAAATTATTTGACCATTAATGTCTAATCTGATACATTACACAAGAATAATTAATAGAATAATTAATAATAAAATTGCATGAATTTTGTCTTTTAAACCAACATTTACGGTACAAAATTTTATGAATTAAACCAGTGTAAAAATGACATAGGGTTCTATGTATACTGTAAAAGGAAAAATTAAAAAAACTTTAATAAATCGAGAATGGAATCGAATTGTGACCCTAAAATTGAAAAAATAAAATCGAATCGAGGATTTGAAGAATTGTGACACCCCTAATATATATATAAATATAGTAAGGAGAATCGGTCCAAGCACAGAACCCTGTGGTACTCCACAAATAACCCTTCAGTGTGACGAAGATTTATCATTACATGAACAACCTGGAATCGGTTGGACAGATATAATTTAAACCAACCTAGTGCTGTTCCCTTGATCCCTATAACATATTCAAGCCTTTCTAAGAGAATAATATGATCGACTGTGTCGAAAGAGGCACTGAGATCCAACGAGACCGGAACCGTTGCAAATCCATTATCTGAGGCTATTAGAATATCAATAGTAACTTTCACCAGCCTACACAATTATGCCTTCAGTGTGAACATATATCCATGTGGAATTATGAGCTCCAAAAGTGGCAGTGAGGGAAACAGAAAGCAGAGTTGAAGTTAACTACATTATACTAGATCAAGCTGATAAATGTTTTATTTTATCTGTCCATTATAAATTATATTCTTTTTAAATATAAGCCTGTGACCTATGATGGAATAAGAATTGATATTATAAAGAAGATAGTTTAAAGTAAGAGGTACATGTGCTTAAATTCCATGTGTACTTTATGAGCAGACATACAACCCAACTTTATGTGGACTTAACTCCCATTTCTACTACGCTCTACCCCGCCCTCTGCTGCAAAAACGATACCTTTGAAGAGAAGAGCCTTTCCGCCGGGCGCCGGTTTGCCCTCTGGCAAAAATAGGAATGAATCGATTTTTGCCAGAAGTCGGAGCAAGTTCAGTCAATCTACACAAATAAAAAAGCACCACAGGTTGCTGAACACGCACAACACCTCGTTTTCCAAAATAAATCACTAAAGACAGACAACATTCTCCTTTGTTTGCATAGCTACATTAAAATAATCTTGCGTAAATGTTTACAGATATACATTTGCTTGCCTCACATTTTTTACACCTAAATAATAATAAGACTGAGGTGATTCTCTTTACTCCATCCAAACCAGGCTGAAAACCCAAAATAGACATCTCCAGTTTAGCTCCTTCATTCAAACCCTCTGTCACCAGTCTAGGTGTTAAAATCGATACCTCCCTCACTATGGATGCCCATGTGAATGCTGCAGTCCGATCCAGTTTCTTTCATCTTAGGCGCCTTTGTAAGCTTAGGTCTGTCATTTATTAGATCGTATCTGGAATCTGTCACTCATGCTTTCATTACCTCATGCTTAGATTATGTTAATTATCTACTGTTTGGAGCTAGCAAATCCACCATTTCCCGGCTGCAGCTGGTTCAGCACTGAGCTGCATGGTTTCTAACAAGGGCATTCAGATAAATAGAAAGATTAAGATTTAAAGGTAAAAGACCGGATGTAAAAAATCAAAGTAATAGAAACATAGCAATACTGAAAAGAGGTTGGAGGTAGTCTAGAATGGCAGTGGGTTGAAAATACAAATTATTTACAGAGGGGAGAAAGAGAGAACTGTTCCAGGTCACATGCCAGGCCTGTGCACAAACAGGAGGAAGAACATGGGGTCTGTCAAACTGCCTCTCCTCCTCACATTGATTGCCCACTGTACACGCTGCTCAACAAGTACAACGAGAAAGATCCTGAGCAGGATAAAAATAATGCTCCTAGTTAAACAGATAAGATGAAACACAAGGGAGACTTTTGTCGAGAAAGGCCTTAGAAACATCTTTGTCACTAGTTGTTTCAGTGAGTGCCAACAGCATTTGCCTACTTTATTTAAGATCTGAGACAGTGTTCCGATTAATCAGAGGCAGAAATTAGGTCTTCTTCCAGCCATGGGGATTTGTGCTCATTCAGTTCAATACAACGGTGGGTTGTAACTATGTGATTATATACCAATTGCTATCCATAAATGAAAGATTGATGACCAAGTTTGGCATTTTTACTTGATTCAAAACAGTAAAACTTCAGACTTGACTTAGGCTACGTCCACACTAAGCCGATAAGGTTATACGGGGAGTTAGACGCCTAATGTTATCCACTCAACACGAGCATTTACGCCCCGTTTAAGGTCCGTTTAAGTTCCCATGATTGCGCAATCCCATACAGACCTGTGCAAATACTGAGCATGCGCGAAAAGACGAACGGAGAACGCGTATAACCTACGTGACGCCAGTGCCTACATAATATATACAAGATGCTCTACAGCACAGTACCTATCTGCTTTTCCCGTTAACAGAAGAGAACAATAGCTGCTCAGAAGAAGAGAGAGTTTTTGGTGCGGACAGACGACAAGATCGATTTATTACTCTTTGCTGTTGTCTTTGTCTGCAGTGTCGTATTGTTATTGAAGCAGCATTCATTGACGCCACTTCCTTTCATTATCCGGGGAAGCTGTCCACACTTGCTCGCTTAGCCGTTGAATTAAGATTTACACGGCTCTGTTACCCGGCTAATAGCTATCCGGCCACAGACCTTAAACAACGCCGGGTTAGTGTGGACGATAGGGGGGTGTAGACTAAATCATTATACGTTTAAGGCATTAGCCGGCTTAGTGTGGACGTGGCCTTAGAGCCCTTAAAACATGACTTGGGCTCCAGTTTTTTGAACCCATTATTGCCTCTTTCAACTGACAATATAGGCATTAATGCCTGGCTCTAAAGCTTTAATTAAAGGTGCAACATGTAAGAATAACATATTGTGGTCAAATTTGAGTTCTGCAGTCCATGTAGCAAGACAAAAAAGTCTGCTCTCATACTAGTTCTCTGCCTCAGAGGCTTTGAATGAGCTCTGTTGCTGCTTCCCTGGTTTATAATCTACACACAAACAGCAGACATACATGTTGTATTTCGGGCAGAACAACGGAGATGGAGCTTGCTTTACTCAAACTTGTATTTCAATCAGTCAGCCATACATCACATGCCACACTTTTTCTGTCTCCCTCTCTTCCTTCCTACCTCTTATCCAGCCACAGAGCCCCCTGCTGGTGAAGGGATATAATATCCATATTTAGTCCGCCACATAAAACAGTTCTTCACCTTCACATAACAACACACACATTAATTCTTGTCTTGCGGGTAGTACTAAAAGACCTGCTTTTACCACCTACACGATGAAGTTATTCACTAACCATTTTAAATTCCTTAACTTGAATTGAATAATCATGTCCCCGGCCACAGGTGTATCAACACCAGAAGGCATGCACACTTCTACAGAAATTTGTGTGAGTGTGACAAACTTTCAGCAGCTCAGTGAAAAGCAAGTTGCCATGAAAGGATCCTTTCACTTGTGTGATTTGGAAAAACAGGGAAAACAGCTTCAAGGTGGTGGGCCCAGTAAAATTACAGAACAGGGCCAGAGTATGCAAGGGCATAATCTTCATCGGTAGAGGCCTGCATCTGGAGATTTGGGAGTTTTCCCAAATGGATGGTCTGTTTTAGTGCTGGTGTCCAAAGCTTTTTATTTATTATTATTTTTATTTATTTATTTTAAAAAGCATCCACGGTTGAGCCACTGTTGTGATCCTGCACACCTTTGCTCATCTCTATTGTCCATCCACCTGCAGAGCAGCAGTTTGCGTACTTATCATACTTATTAGATCCAGAGATTGCTGTACTAAACAATATATGGTCCACAGTCATGGGGCTCAGATGTTTTCTCCCTTCTTAAATCACAGAATCAGCAGCAGAAAAGTCTCTCATTCTCTGGCTGTGCTGGATTCCACGGAATTTGAAATTTTCCATCATGTTTTTATGTTGCAACCAGAGGAAGGTAGAGTACCCAAAACTGTATTCAAGTAAAAGTTATACTAAAGTAAAGGAAATACGTTGCCATCCAAGAATTTACTCAAAACTAAAAATGCATAGAAAGGTTTCTCAAGTCAATTAGACCTGGCTGCAGAACACAGAAAGGCGCGGCGTTGGGTCAGTGGTCAGTCATACCATATTTGGAAATGGCACAACTGCAGACTGGAACTGAAGGGGGCGCTATTTCCTATACACCCAATGTTATTTTTTTCTTTTGAAATCTTTATTGATTCCGATCATTTTTAGAGCCTTTTTGATTAACCTTCCTCTTGTGTTAGCTTTCTGTTACCATCTCTTATGTTAACGGGTCGGTTTTGACCCGTGTCTTAAATCAGCTGTGAAATACACTAAGAACAATTAGCTATCATCCAATTTGTTTTTCATCTCTTGGCTTCCATATCCATGAAAATATTGGTTTTGAAATTTTTGGTGTTGGCTTCTGGGGCTTTTTTTTTTGTTGCTATACCCGCGATTTCAATTTTTAAAAAATTGTTAAATAAACCTTAACAGAATCATATAATAAATAAAAGGTTGTTGGGTTATCTGACTATTAGTAAGCGCTATTAGAACACATTTCTTATATAAATTTGTTTTATTTATTTTTTTATTTAAATATTATCAACTATCGTAACATCTATGGTTTTACGGGTCAATTTATATTTACATATATTTACTTAAAGAAAAAGGCAAAAAACATTTTTTTTTCAGCAATAGAACTTTAATAGAAACCCAAAATGAAAAGCAGATCCGGTCATAACACAAAATATAGATTTCCAAGGTCAAACAAACAGCAACCAATCCAGAAAATCAAACCAAAATACCAAATGAGAGTAAAAGTCTCTGTGTGCAAGAACATGCATGTGTATGTGTGTGTGTTTAGATGCATGTGTGGCAAAAAGTGACACTTTTAGTGTGTTCTTTGCAGAGATATTTCTTGCACTTGAAGCACAATACGTTTGTCTTTCTGTCCTTACTGCTTGGGCAGACTTGACACCTCTTTCTTTTAGAATCAGGTGGCCTGAGTGGGGTTGTGGCTGTGGCTGTTCTGGTTGGTGTTGAGGCAGGGCTGGCTGAGGAGGATGTTGTTGTGTATGCCCTTTGTGTTGCTGATGGCGTGCATGAAGTGCAAGGTGAGCTCTGCACCTTTCTGACCAAGGCGGCAGCGTCTGGGTCTCTGGGCAACTGTCCCCTTCGCTCAATGTGTGGCTTGACAAGGGAATTTCCCAGCACCTCAAGAAACATTCTCCGCTTGGCTTTTTTGGTTGAGTTCCACCCTTGGTGGATGTGGGTCCACAACACAAATGTATTACATGTAGACACATCAAGGATGTTGTAAAACACAACCATTGGCCATCTCCTGGTCATTCGCTGGCACGTGTAGGTGGCAGTCAGCTTGTCCAGGTTGTCCACTCCTCCTTTGTTTTTGTTGTAGTCGAGGATGATTGTGGGCTTTTTGTCACTTCCTGATGACACAGCTGCATCTTTGTGAAGAGTCGACATAAGTATCACATTCCGTTTTCTTTTTGGACAATATGAGATCTTGCTTGGGTATTTCTGTTGTCAAATCTGAGGACTCTTGATATCATGCGAAAGGTCTGAAGTGACACTGTTGCGCGAAAAATATTTCTGCCTGTCGATGCGTCCCATAGACTATCAGTGGCCTCATTGCAGGATCTGTACACTCCTACAAGAAGAAGAACACCAATATAGGCATCCAGGTATTCTTCATCAATGTCTTTCCACATGTCGCCATGGACTTTTTTTCCTTCCAGGTTTGTCATAGCAATGATGAGTCTTTATAGTGACAATGGCATAAATAGCTCAAAACATGTCTTGATATCACTGACTCTTGTCACAGCAAACCTTGTGATTCCTGGGGTCATTTTGATTACATTTGCAGCAGCTGCCCTGCCATGTTCATCATGAGGTACTGAACTCCAAAAGATCTTACCATTTTTGGACTTGAATCTTTCAGCGGGAGCAGCTTCACCACCGGTGACCTCCTCATCAGACTCATCAGATGTGTCTGTGTCTTCTGGATGATACTCCACATTGTCTTCCTCCTCGGAAACCTGCTCATCCGTATCGCTATGCTGCTCTATGTCCTCTCCCTCATTTTCCTCAAAAATACTATCCAGAACTTGGGCCACTGTAAGTCGTCTTCTCATTTTTGCGTGCTGCAAATTGGAGATGTGCACTCTGCAAGTCAAATGACCACTCAAATGAGTGAATTGTCATGACATGTCTGGACTTGCCCGTCTTTGTATGTTTTGTTTTTGTGCAGGTATACTAGAAAACAAGGCAAAATGAGAATCCCCTAAAGCTCACATGATTGGGAGAGGAGCTGGCTGTCAGTGTTTTGGCTGATAGTGCACTTATGATTTAGATTTTGGTTCTTATCATTGCTTTATAATCTTACTTTTATAACTGGGTCAAAACCGACCCGAACAACACAAATGTCATAATTTCAACCAAAGCATTTTATAATTTACTGAAAACATTTTTTTTGGTTTTACTTTGTTGGAATAGAGGTTCTTGACAAAGTCATAAAACCTTGATGCAATAAACTAATTAAAATGGTTTTTATTACATTTAAAACTTGAAAACGGGTCGGTGCCGACCCGAACACCAGAGGAAGGTTAAAACAAAAAAATAAATATTTTGGGATTCCGATCATTGTTTAAGCTTTCCATAAAACTTTATCAAAAATCGTTTAGAGATTTTACAACATCTCAGTAAAAACATGATGATCTGAGTTACATGCTTAAAAAAAGCATCGAAGACTGAGATGACATTGGGAATTTTTTATATTTATTTCTTTTTATTAGAAATTTTAAGTACGACAATTCAAAACAATCAAAATAACATATTACACAAATAACTCCATAGTCTGTGTGCTTGTCATAACCTTGAGATTTGTCATCACTTATATCAGCCAAACATAGGGAAATATTCAAAAATGGACAGAAAGTTGAACAAAAGAAAACAAATAAAATAAAGACAGATGTGTACAATTCAAACAGATTCACAAGGGGAGTTTGAGTAAGAACAAAAACCTTGCTTCCACATTATATAAACAACCTAGAGGGGAGCAGATGAATCAACAGAATTATTATTCCTCCTATCTTCATTAATTTATTTACCGTCCACACTGTTCAGCACTGAACATACATAACTGATCAGGCCACTGTCTTGATGTCAGAATTTGTTTTAAAAATAAAACATAAATAATTTGTAAAAAAAAAAAAAAAAAATCTAGAAAAAGTATTTTTTTCTGAAACATGGAAGAATGTCTGTGAACCTGAACATATGCTAAAGAAATTTGTAATGAAAAGCCAAAAAAATTAGTTTCGCCAGCTAAGCAGCAGTAAGTCTTATATAAGCCCACAGATACTGTAGGCTTAGCAAATAAATTATTATGGCTGCAGTTATCTTCAGAGGGCTTCCACACAGTTGATGAATGTATTTTATTCGCATTAGACTGATGAAGAAAAATTGAGACGGAGGTCTTTTCCCTTGATGAGATGGAGCATACCTGCAACTGTAACCTTGCCTCTTTCCTCTGTTTGGTATGGATAACTATATTCAGTGGTGTGATGAATTTGCCAACGCCGTGACGCTCCAGTGGGGAGTCAGATCATTCATCTGCTGCCATGTGAAATTCCATTGAACTGGAGCACTCCCTCAACAGCAGCCGGGAACAGAACTTTAATCAATTTTACTATCAGAAAGAGGGAGCTGAGAGCAAGGTATTTACATATGCATGCTCAGCCTCCTTCACAGAGGAAGCTGAGGTGAACGAGCCTCATAAACCTTTTAATCAACCACAAGGCATGTTAAGATTGTCTCACTATACAGACAGCTTTGAGCAGTTCCTTCATTGTGAAAATGTGTATTGGTTGTGCAGATGCATTACTTCTCCATGAGGTGAAAACTCTTCTAAAAAGCTTGAAAGAGTTAATTACAACAAATTTTACTGTTCATCATAAGTCCATCATATGCTGGGCAAAGGAAATACTCATACGTGGAGTCATACAAAAGATCAACTCTTCAGGTTCACTCTAAAGAATATATCATAAAAAACTGCTAATACAAATAATCGGATAGTACCTAATATTGGAATTTTAAGGTACAACTAGGACTGGGCGGTATGGAAAAATGTTCATATCACAGTATTAAAAAAATAACATATCTGTATAATGGTATTTAACGTTTTTTCCCCCCATACAAGACTCTTCATATCCACATTCTTATAAGAATGAATAATATTTTTTTTTCTTTAATTAGCCCGTTTTACTGTCATATGGACTGCATCATGCTGTTTCTTTCCAGACGCAGGTGAATTTTATGAAAATAAATAAAATGATTATGATTCTAGTAGACATTCTTAATGTTCTAGGCTGAAAGTATAACCTCACCTTGATGCAAGCAGCAAAATGCATCTTTTACTGGCTTTGCATGTAGTACTGAATAATCCCTCTAGAGGGCAGAGTACAGACTCAGACCAGATAGTGCCGAAGAAGAAGTAAAATAAACATCTTGCCTGTAGATTATTAGCTGGTAAATATTTAGATAACAAAAGACAGCAGAAGTATCGTAGGAACTATGTAAAACATATCAACCGCTATTTTAAAATTATTTCCTACTGTGTTTTTTCCCCATTGACCGTGTGTAAAGGTCAAATAGCATCCAACACTCCCCCTTATGGCTACTCACAATGGCGCTTGTAAAATATATGCTGTTCTGTACTCTTCTGACCTTTTAAACCGATAAACTTCTAAACTACAGACATCACTCCTCGTTTTGGAATTACTTTATCAGCATTGTGTGCTTAGCTTTGACAGCTCCTGCCACCGGCTGTACTTAGTTAAAAACGTTACTTTTCACACTTTGGTGGAGTGTGTAGCAGTGAAATCGGTCACTGCACAAACATTTCCCCACATTTAATGTTCCATAAGTTGTCTTAGCTATTCACCGGTATAGTGGTATATTAAAAATTAATATCATCATGAAAATTAACACCAGTATAAACTTGTATATCACCCAGGCTTAGGTTGTATTTCAAGACTTAACTCAATAGAGAATAAATATTACACAGGGAGCGGTGTACAAAGCTTGTGGAAAAAAAAGTTAAACAATCTAGTACTTTTAATAATTAGAATATTGTGATGAGTTTTGACTCTAAGCAGCGAATAAAATAAAAACTACAACCATGGTTGAGAAAGAAATGCCTATGGTAATATATTAATATTTCTAGTGAGCCTTGTGTAATGTTTTTCTAAGGAAACTCAAACTAAAAACCACATTAGATAGGCAATACCTCAGATCAAAATCTTAGTTAAAGTGTGTGGTTTCTTGAAGCTAGGTGGCAGTACATACTTAATTCATTGCGATCCAGCAGTATTTTTGTGTGTGATGACGGTGGAAAAACAGGCCAAAAATCTCAAGTTCTACATCTAAAAGGCAGACCGTTCATCCTCCAGAGAAATATACAAAGAAAAAGAAGCACATCAGTCTCTTTCATCACAGGCAGCACTTGAAGAGGTAAATGTGTAAAACAACTATATTTGTGATATGCTCATGTTTTCAGCATTTTGTGGGTTGGTGACAGTATTTAGTTATTTTTGTAAATTAATAAACTGTAATGTTTCCATTTTAGAGTATTTCATCGTGACTGGTGCTAGTTTGAAAACGAAACAAAAACATTGGGTGAAAGTTGTTACCTGTGCAGCAGAAAGCATGCAACCTCAGTGTGTTTTTGCTTCTCCTTCAGTTATTTCCACTGAGAGAATGTGATGCCAACGTTAACAATTTCTGTTGACTTCTGACACGGAACCGTAGGCTGGGTCCATGCTGCACAAAGGCTCGGACACAACAGCGACAGCGATCTGGTTTGGGTGCTTCTCAGGCAACGTCCACACTTAGCCGGGTAATGCCTTAAACGTGGGTTGCGCAATCATGGGAATTTAAACGGACCTTAAACGGGGCGTAAATGCTCGTGTTGAGTGGATAACATTAGGCGTCTAACTCCCCGTATAACCTTTTCGGCTTAGTGTGATCAGGTCGGTCGGTCAGGTTAGGAGAACGTTTTTTAAGCCAGTTCATACAGCGTATTGAAAAATTTGTAAAGACATTTTGTACATATTGGTTCATACAAAAAGGAAATACAGCGTCCAATTTGTCCGCCCCATACAATAGCCCCCATACCTATGTATTTTAGACTTGCTTTTTATGGTTATATGTTATAAAGCAGACAATATTTTTTAATGATTGGGCATCAATTTATTAATTTTCAACAATATTTTCCAGAGATTAATGGTAAAAACTACATATACCGCTTTCTTGCAATTATTTAGGTTCAGTATGTACTGCCCCACATCGTCAAGAAACTACACACTGTCACTTTATGACTGTTTCAGTATTGGATCATAATTAAGAAACTTGGTTTTTAATTCAACATGCTAAATAAAATAAGTTAAAGAAGACAACAAAATTAGGGTTTTCAAATTAACATTAATTAATTAATTAAAACATTTTGGACAGCTAATTAACATCCGATTTGGACTTGAACCGATTTTTTAAAATAACATACCTTTTCGTTTTGTTGTAAGGATCTTACTGAGATTTTGAGTGAGACATGAAATAACCTTACCTTATCATTTGCCATTAGACATTTTTGGCTGTGTCACTATTGTTGATATGTTCACTGGTTATAGCAGTCGCACCAAACAACTGGACAAGAGAGTTTTTAACTTTATAGATCTTTATTCTGCAGGACACCTTTGGTAGTGAGAGTGGTGAATTAGCTGTTGGGGTGGTTGTAAAGTTTACTTTAAAGTTCTCTAAACAACCGAACACCACAGATTTCAGTCCAAAACCAAAAGATTTTCTCACACTTCTCTCACAGCAAAACATTTAGTATCCGATGCTCGTAGCTGATATTTTCTGTCCAATACTGTCTTCTATTTATGCCTTTTATCTTCTTTTTCTATTTGCCATACTGCATCCCTGCTGCCAATTACCTCACACCTGCTCTCTCCTCACACCTGCATCTGGTTTTCACTACTTAGCCCTCTGGTTTGTCTCTGCCATTTCTATGCCTCCTCAGTGTACTTAAGCTCTCTGTTTTTTCTTCATTCTCACTGCTTTCTCATCAATACATCCTGTCTTCCGCTGTCTTTGGTTTTTGATGCCATTTCTGTAACCCCCCTGCAAGGTCATTGTTTAACCATTTGCTTCATGAAATTATTTTACTACTTTTCTTGCTGCATTTGGATCCTCCATCAAACCTAAGATAAGACACTGGGGAAATAATTCTCTAGATCTGGGGCCGTATTCACAAAGAATTTTAGGGCTAAAAGTAGGTCCTAACTGGCAAATTTAGGAGTAGCTCCTAAAAAATTTGGCCGTGTAACTCCTAAATTTAGGACTCCTAGTTTCTTAAGATAAAAGTAATTCACAACCACTTTTAGGCCTAAAAGTAGCTCCTAAGTCTGGGAGTCCTTAAGAGAAGTCGAGAGGACTTCTAACTCCCTAAGACCTATTCACAAAGACTCCCAAAACGATCGTGAAGGTTTTGAACTTGGTGCGGGATGCAATCACGTCTCCAACTAAACGTATAACAACCCGATCAGTCCAGAAATTAAATGTTTAGCGACACTAAGATATTTAGCCACAGGGAAAATGCAACTTTGTAACGCGGACGACTTGGGTACCTATATCACAACCATCTATCAGCCGATCAATCCACCAAACTCTTAAAGCGCTCTGTCGACCACACATTATCCAACAATTCATCCGTTTCCCATTAGACATCCAGAAACTGCATCGAATTAAAGCCAATTTCATGGCGATCGCAGGTATGCCGGGGGTGGTCGGAGCTGTGGATGGCACGCATATCAAAATAATTGCGCCATCAATAGATGAGGATGTTTAAGTAAATATGAAAACGATATCACTCCATAAACACACATACACATATATATATATATATAGTGCCATTATTCCGGACAATGTAATTTATCCATATCAAAGTACAAAAGAATAAATACAATTAAAAAAATTAAAATGAATAAATAAATAATGAACATGTACGTCAGTGATCATTCAGACATTTGTTCCAATATACTTGACATTCTGGCTAAATGAGCTGGGTCCACCGACGCACGGATTTTGATGTCCAGCGGCCTGAGGCAGCTATTTGAGAGGCACATTGTGCCAGCTGGATGTCAGAACGCTGTAAACAACTGCTGCAACAGGGGACAGAGCCTTTGGGTGCAGGTCTTCCTCCTATACACGGAATTTTACAACAATTTGTCCTTTATATATTGTTCCCCGTGCACAAAGAAGAAAACATGCGCGTCTTCCAAATTATGCAACATATGTAGATGTGGGGCTGCACGGTGGCGCAGTGGTTAGCGCTGTTGCCTTGCAGCAAGAAGGTCGTGGGTTCGTATCCCGGTCCAGGGTCTTTCTGCATGGAGTTTGCATGTTCTCCCCGTGCATGCGTGGGTTCTCTCCGGGTACTCCGGCTTCCTCCCACAGTCCAAAAACATGCATGATAGGTGAATTGATCATTCTAAATTGTCCATAGGAATGAATGTGAGTGTGAATGGTTGTCTGTCTCTCTGTGTTGGCCCTGCAACAGACTGGCGTCCTGTTCAGGGTGTACCCTGCCTAACGCCTGATAATTGCTGGGATAGGCTCCAGCTGCCCCGTGACCCTGAATTGGATAAGCAGTTAAGAAGATGGATGGATGGATGTAGATGTGGCTGATGATAGGCTACTCATTTGACATCCTAATAACAAATTTAGGTATTATGAGCTTTTTTTGTTGAATAATTGCTTTTAATTTCCATGACAATGACACATTTAAAGTAACAATATTTTTTAGATACATTTTCCCGGTCATTAAGTTTAAAACTATATGCATTTTTAAATAATTTTCTACAAATCTCAAAAAGTCATAATAAAATTAATCTATCCACTTTTTGCTGAAGTGTTTTTTTCCTTTCTTTTGAAACCTAAAAACATAAATAAAATGGTGGCTTTTTATGAATGACAACAGATTTTACTTACATTTTAACTGAAGTTTGTCTAAAGGTCATGTAACATTTGCAGCTCTACAATAGTTTTATTTAGCTGGATTATACGCAAAAGGGCTATTTGGATTGTAAAGGTTACTAGATTTTCATCCTGGACCTGTGATCTCAAAAACACAATTTTAGATGAGCAGTGGACAATAAATACACACATACCAAAAACTTATTTCAATTATTCTTGCAGTTACCATTATCAGAAAAGTTGTTTTAGAATTAACTAAGAATCGTCTACTACTACTATTTACCTAGCTCAAGAGACAACTGGTGCTTTTGTATACAACTGAATCTAAATTCTTCATTGAAAGATAAACTCTCAATAACCTCAAAAATTGACACAATTGTATTACACTTTGAAATGCATTTACTTCAGATCGATATCACTCAGATATTTGAACCACACAAATAGAGTGTGGTCACAGGAAGTCCACAGCTGCTGTCAAATGTTGCTTTAATACGGTGGAGGAGATGAAAGACAAGTGGGAAGGATGTTTTTAACATTTCTGGGTGACAAAAATGGAGGCCTGAACCAGATAAACCGGATCACTAATACTAAATGATATTTCAATGTCATAAAAATGTCTATTATTTTTCTTTGCACAGTCAGACCCCTAGCCACAGTTGAAAATACAAATTCAATTTCCAAACAATGAGAAACAGATATGCTTTCATGATCCTTAAGTGTTTGTGTTTCTTGTTAGGATCATTTCTCTTGCCATTTTACACTGTAAAAACGGTCTGTAGATTTTACGGTGATAAACAGCTAAACCATGACAGTAAAAGACCGCAAAATGATAAATGGTTTAATTCAGTTTTAGTAACACTGAAACACCGTAAATGTATATATAAGCTAAAATAGTATTTTTGACAGTGTTTTTTGGGGAAAAATACATTGTTCCCCTGTAAAACACACTGGCACCATGTTTGTAACAAAAATCTTCCGTAATATAGATACAAGCCATCGCTGTAATTTTTACATTTATTTTTTGTAAAAAATTCATTTACTCACTGTTAAATGTATCAAACACCATATCTCTATCAAAAAAATATCGTAATACATATATATACAAGCCATCACTTAAATCTTTATATTTATTTTTTGTAAAGAATACTTTTTCTCACTTTTAAATGTATTAGAGACCATATCTCCAACAAAAATATACCGTAATATACATATACCACAAATAACCCTAACCTTTTATTTATAATGCAAAATATGGAATAAAATGGCAATCCTAAATGTTAAATCAACAGTCCTAATATCCTTTTACCATAATATTAAAAAATGTTATGCTATATTTATTACGTTAAAGATCTGGCAACCACCCCTGCCGGTTTTTTACGGTAAAACAATTGCTTTTTTTGGTGTGTTTTACAGTGTATCCTATTTCTTGTTAGTTCTATTATTCATGTGTTTTTGCCCTTTTCTGCTCTGGATTATGTGCTCTCACAGTGGTATTTTTTTTCCTCTATAGTTAGTTTCCCAGTGTTCCTTTATATGTTTATTGCTCAGCTTACCTAAGCCTGTTTCTCAGCGCAGCTATTATCCATCACCTAATTCTTCTCTGCCTGTGTCCTCTCTCAGCTGTTTCTACCTCTTTGATAAGCTCCTCTGGTTCCAGTAATTTTCGGCTTTTTCCTTAGCATATAGCATTTTGGTTTCATTGTTCTCCACTGAGTGATAATCTGTGATTTACTCCAATATATGGCCTGTTTGTCCTGCTGATCCACATCCATTACAACATTTCGTTGTAATGGGATGGCAACATGAGCCTACCAAGCTCTAGTACGGGTTTTGCTCCTGCTTTAAAAGCATCAAAGAAAACATGTAAATCAAGTCTTCATGCTCCACAAATGACCAAAACACTAAGGTATCAAGACTGTTTATTCAGATTTTAATTTTTAATTTAAAATAAATACAAAGAATAAACCATTTACTTAACAAGTAATAGATACTTTAGGTTGGTATATCAAATTAACTGCCTAGAAGACTACACAAAATTATGTAATGACTAGAAATTGATGTAATACAGAAATGGGGCCTTCTAAATGTCCCTGAATGTTTCTGTATCTTGTACCAAAATTCCAGCCTTGCTTCATCTATTGCTACTTCACCTTGTGTCAAAGAACCACAAGTTGTTAAAGTTAATAAAATGTTTTAAAAAAATAGATGAACAGAAGTGAGGAAAGGACTGGACTCAAATCTCTATTCTTTTGCTCTTTATTTTCACTAAGCTCTGAAGATTCTGCCTTCCTTGGTAGCATTGTTCCTATCCCCAAGGGGCGGTATTAACTCTTTCCACAAGAGAATAAGCACCCAGGAAGTGTGGAGGCACTGACCAGTGGCACAGTGGAAAAATGCTGAGTTAGACAGAAACGTTAGATTATTCCAATCTCAGAGGACAAGGAACAGAAGATGGTTGTAAAATAAAAAAAAGTGTTTCTGTAGTGAAAGTGTGCTTATAAGGGGACACACAAAATAGAGAAAAAAATCTTTTTTTTGTATTTATGGATGTATGTTATGAATAGATATTTGTACACGGATGGCCAATTACAGCTGAATGTTAATATATTTGAATATAATTTAAAGATGAAAATATTTTTAGTGGTTATTCTGGTTCATTTTGATTATTATAGTGGTCAGCTGATGAAAATCCCCAATTTTTACTGTTTGAAAACTACATAAACAAAAAATAATTCTCACAAGTAAATTCTACAATTGTCAAGTACAGCCTATAACAACAACCTTACTGTTGGGAGACGGTCTCAAAAATTGACCACTGTACCCATGGATGAACCAGTGCCATGACAATTGACATTTAAATTCCTTATACCGTGCTTGATTTGTTTTGATGTTCACACATGATGTCACAAAAGGATAGTGTGTTTGACCATTTTCTTTAAAATGTGTTCACCAGCCGTCCTCTTTTGCCCCATTTCCACTAGGGCCAGTATGGTATAGAATGGAATAGGTCAGTACAGCCTGGAACGGGTAGGTTGTGTTACCATTACCATATCAAAAGAACTGTAGTGGGAGAGGATGTAGGTGGGCTTACTGTAGCTTAACAAAAGCTCCAGCAAAAAGCATCTCTCTTCTGTTGTTGAAGATCTAATTTGTGGAAAACAGAGAATTTTTTTAAACCAATGTACTGCTTAAACATCCAGAGTGATGTCAATCTAGCCATCTTGTTTTAGAAGGATACTTTTGCAATTTGTTTTTAGTTGGACATTAAATTCAAGTCAGCTCCAGCTCCATCACTTGCAATTTCTTCTTACGAAAGAAAATCAGGTATGACACAAAAATTAATAGAAGAAATACTGCATTGAAAAATATCAGATTAAAAGTACTGCTCTGCCATTAAAACAGACCAAGGGACAAATCCCCCCGCTATCTCAGGGAAGGCTTTCACAGCCTGGGACTAACTTAAAGACTTCAGCCATTTCATGTTTCTGAACTCCACTATATCAGTTGGCTCTAAAGTTTTTATTCGGTTTTGGATGTTAATCTGCAATTAGTGGACAAAGATGGGTTGCTGTGGTATTAATAACAGTAACAGACCGTCCAATAAGTCTCTGCTTCAGGGGAGGCTTTATACGGGCTGATCCTTCACCAGCAGAGGGTGGAGAATTTCTGTCAGGTGGCCAAGAGGAATGCTGTTCCGATCGTAGCTCTGATTTCTTTCTACACGTGAGTTGGAGCGGGCGACCGTTTGGGTAGCAGCAGAGCAGCAAAGTCAGCAGGACAGAGAATACACAGCATCAAGATTGGGAGTTTCCTAGATCAGGCTGGAAGACTACATAGTTGGCCTGTAGACAGACTGTATGATCGCTGGTTAGATAAGTACTGGTATGAGGAACACAGCTGGAGGCATGAACTAATGGATGTCTTAGATGTGAGGTGAGTCAAAACTCTTTTATTTTTTGAGAGGATCCGAGTTGTCATGATGACTTTGTGACTGCTTTTTGCTGTAGGTTTTGATAAGATAAGCCCGTCCATGTCCTTACCCTCCACCGATGGTAATGGAAATACAACCATTTTAGGCCGTTGTGACCCGACCTATTTGGGTCTTGTTTTATCGATATGTGTTCCCCAATCGATATGTTTATGGGTCTAAAGTGATCCTAGTTGAAAACAGGGGCAAAAGTCTCTCAACCACGGTCTTCTGGCTGAAATCGGCTGCAGCCTAAGTTGGCTTAAGTTAGCTCTGGACTAGCTTGTAGCTATGTCGATTCAGAGTGACAACCCTCCACCCCCAGCCTCACAGCACCACTCTCAGCTCCACCTCATTGCCCATTTTTGGGGTTTCTGAGAGTGACAAGGCGATTGACGCAGTCAAGATGGCACCGTTGGGAACCGCCCAGTTTTTCTTTTTATATTCTGTATGATATCTGCTGTACTTTCAGCAAATTAAGTTTTTTAAAGCCACTTAAGTGAGTCTTATAATACAGCTATAGAAGTCATAGCAGAAAGGAGCTTTAGCCTTGCATCGTATTACAGTCAATGTATCACCTTGGACTGTGTTCATTTACAAGCTCCATTGCATAATAAGAAATGACACATCACAATAGTTCTAACTGCA
Organism: Apricaphanius iberus; assembly: GCA_028564705.1. NCBI lineage: Eukaryota > Metazoa > Chordata > Actinopteri > Cyprinodontiformes > Aphaniidae > Apricaphanius > Apricaphanius iberus. Next base: position 4,830,340 of record JAPXFQ010001878.1, on the reverse strand, counting down.
AACTTGCAGGCAAAGTCTTCTTGGTTAGATTATTTTTGGTATTCACATAGTACTATATTTCGCGCTACGTCAAATGAGCAAAACAAAATGCATGTCTTCTAAACATTTTTATTTGAATTGAATTTTGGCTAACTAGATTACTTTCACTTTTACTACACGGCTCTGGGAGTAAGACTTGGCAGTCTCTACAGTAGTAGTTGTTTGTTAACCAAATGGTCCCAGGGATTTAGTTATAATGTGTCAACCTCATATGTGAATCACAAATTCTTATTGTAGTCTCCAATCGGGAATGGTCTGTTGTCATTACACAGGATACTCTCATGTTATTCCGACAAAAACAGAAGACTTTAATGTTGTTATTGTTGGAGCCATGACTGCTCCGGAAGAGTGTGGAGTCCTCAAAATGCACCAAAAGATTGTTGCCTGGAGGAACGACAAGGCTGGGCATGAACACTTAAGCCAAATTTATACAATTCTTCTCCTTCAGCAGAGGTGTGGAGTAGAAGCCGACCGATATATCAAATTTTTTCCATATCAGAAAAAGGCAGAAACTTAAAGACAAAAGTCGATATAATAAAAAAAAAAAAAAGATTAGGTACCTTTGTAGCTGACATCACACTTAACGTCCAATGTCATATATCACGGCAGAGCAAATTACATATAAAGTACAGTATCAAAAACTGCCTAAATGCACAACTTTGCGTACTTACTGTTTTTTTGCCAGGCTCGGACTGGCTAATCGGGAGCACCGGGACATTTCCCAGTGGGCCGGTCTGATATCGGGGCCGCAAGGGCCGATTGTATGGCCAGCACAGTTGTATGAGTGCGCTAAATGTGCAACTAGTCAAGAAGGAGTTGCTTTTAACACTATTTATGCACTAGTTTGGCAAAAGTTTAAACTTTTAGGGGAAAATGTTTAACTAGTCCCATGTAGTTGCATACTATTTAGTATAGAAAACAATGGATATAAGCATATAGAGTTTTTACCGAAGCAGCTTGCCATAAAGGGCCGCTTCACAGCTGCCCTTCATTCTGCCTTCATCCTGCTTTCATTTTTTTCTCCCGCGCACCGCAACATTAAACGGTCAGAGCAATCAGTCAGCAGTGTTTGAAAGGTAACATAGGTTTGAGCAGAAAGGGCTACTATTATATAGAGGAAAGCTCAAACAGATGGCCATACCATTTTTGCTTTTGTGCAAAAAATGAGGACCAAAACAGCTAATGAGGACAATGGAACAGGTAAGACATGTTGAACTTTCCCTGCAAACCACCATTCGAGTTAATTTATCTAGTCAATGTTGTGATGTTGTGGCAGCAAACATATCATGTCATTTTAATAGAAATGATGACGCAACACCACATAACAGGGACAGTTTGTCTCGTAGCTCCTAAGAGTTAGATGGAAATTCCAGGATGAAGCAAAATGAGCTCAAAAGTCCAAAGTGGGCAGGCTTATTTTTTGGGTTAATATGATAAATGAGTACTAATATAATGAAGAGCATGGTGTAGTCCTGCTCTAAAACAAAAAAAGCACACTGCAATGCTAGATGATCTAGCATTACAATAATAAAACTGAAGTGAAGTAATCAAAGGCTTTGTAAAAGTTGGAGACTTGTGCTGAGAATTATACATTTTTTAAAAGATATTCAGTATCTGAACCAGTCAGGAGTCAGAAGTGATGAGAGGATGTCTTTTGTCAGTATAAAAGAAATATGTGTTGACATGCATCCATTAGTTCCAATAAAACACTTTCTATGCCCAAATGACAGTTTGACCGGTTATATTTTTCTTTAAAAGTATGACAATAAAAACACAAGGTCCATACTTGAAAGAGAATAGAATGAAAGTAACATAAATTAAGCCTGGATGTTTTGCCAATTAAAATATCTAAATTGGTTAAGTCACGCTTTCCATATTAAATACACTAAAACTTTACAGAATATTATCTTTTATTGTGGCAGGTGCATCAAATGAGATTAGGGAAAGTAGGTGAAGAAGTGTGAACATTAAAACAGTCTACTTGGGGACTGATTACAGTTGTAGCAGCTCAAAATATAGATTCTGAAATTGTTAATGTATGTGTTGTAAATAATAATATAGATGTGAACACATGGTGAAATAACTCCATCTAGTCAAGTAGTTAACCCTTATTTATACTGACATTTTAAAGAAAATAATACTCTAAATTACAAGGCTTTACAGAACAGTGTGCTGCTGTAGCTTTACAATGTAAGGTTATAAATACATTACTTTAATAAAGGATGCAATGATACCACTTTTCTCAAAACGATACACCAATACTTGGATCTGAGTACTTGCCGATACTTCTTACACACAAAAAATGCAAGAAATTAGAAGACAGGTTTTATTTTCTTTACTACTTGTTACAAAAAGTGATGGGAAATTCAATACAAATTAGAATAATAAAAATTGACCACAAAACTAAAATTTCAAGAGAAAAATAAAGACTTTCTGTGACATTGTTATAGAGTTTCCACATTTTAAGTATGTGTTCATGGTAACCTGTAGGTTAACTTTAAACACTATGAGTACAATAGAACAGTATCAGCCCCGATACCAGTACCGGTATTGGTGCATCCCTAATTTGAAAAAAAATAGGTTGTTATATAAAGTGGGCCGGATTGAGGTATTAAACTCCAGGGCTTAAAATGAGTCCCACTCCGGACCTGATTTTTGCCCATGGTTTGGGGACATGGAATTGCGCGTTTTTGTGTGTGTGTGTGTGTATATACAGGTTCGTGTGTTTTGTATGAAGGGAGACATTACCAATCCGTGTATTTGTTATATAGTTGAGCCTGTGTTTTTTTTCTCCAAGTAGAAGTCAGGTGTAACAGTAAATTTAAATCAGTGTTGGCAATTCCAAATGCCTTCCATGACACCGATCTTTCAATCAGGTATTCAGGTAGTTCACTAAATAAAATGTTCTAACTAGTATACCAGTTGTGCCTATTCCAAATAAATTGGTCTATTCCATGTAGTCCCTACAATATACTAAGTATTTTACTTGATAGTAGTTTACAATGACACTGTTGCTCAGTGTTTACCCACCCATGTCTTTTTCTATCTATTTCAGACTTGGAGAGCCAGCTTTACAGTGTGCCAGACAGCTGGATTATTCTCCAAGTAAAGGAGAAACATGTGTAATGGTTAAATAAGTTTGACTACACTACACACATCAGCAGAGAGACACAAAGACCCAAGAATGAACCCAAGAAAATGAATGAAAACAGTAACCGAAAGGAAGCAATCTGATGTTTGCATCACTTTGAATGCATCAGTCCTGCCTTGTACGGGAACCGGAAAATGTCTTGTGCCTCTCAGCACTCTGTCTATTATGTGCTGTGGGCTGAAGGAGATTGGATTCTACAACTAGCATCACAAAATGAGATTTATCTGTATAAAACAGAAAAAAAACTTTTTTTTCTTCCACTTGTTCTATTAACTGGCCAAAGGAGCCCAAAAAGAGGGTGAATCTGATTGGAAAAAGCAGTGGGATAAACAAGAGGAGTGAAAAGAGATGCACACCAGGGAAATTGCTTTCTACTAATTGTGGCTTGAACAATTTAATCCTGCAGTTAAAAACAACCACAGCAAGTGGATGGGGAGAGAGAAAAGTTTTATTGGCTGAGAATATCTGATATCTGGGTAAATTAAATTGAACACACAAGGTCAAACTGCTGCTGGGAGGTTACTAGTGATTGTTTCACACAGAAGGACTGAAGTGAAATAATTTGTGATAAAAGCCTATGGGTGCTTATCTCTCAAATCTGAAAAAGAAAAACATTTCATTTAATGTAGGTCATATGACCTCGGGTAAGGGTGACAGTGTTACCAGAACAAATATTTATACGTATAAATGTTATCACAACACAGCTCAATGTACATGTTGACTTCTTATCACATGATCACTTAATGGGTTTCAAACTGGCAAGCTTTTTAAAGTTTTGATCAATGTTGAGTCACATATAAAGCTTGCTCTTTAATTCCTCAGGCTGTATCCAAAATTTGTATTCTGTAATATTAGTGGTTTTTAAGTCTACTGAGAAGTGTTAGGTGTCTGGGGTTGTTTGTCTGTGTTTGTCTTCTTGCTTTCTCCACCTTCCGGGAATCTCCTATAGGAGTCCTACTCAAGTGGAGGACCTATTCATCAAGCTGAGGATGGAGCCGTGTGAAAGCTGGAGCACATCAGCTGGATGGATATAAGGAGCTGGATGTCAGCTCTTCACTTCTGAGTGTTGCAACCGATTGATAACCTCTAGTCCTCGTGTAACTGTGTTCTCCTGTGAAAATTTTACCTTGTGACTCACGTGATCTAACCTTACCTAATTTCTCCTCGCATTATCTCATCATGGTCAGTCATCAGCTTCTCTGTAAGCACCCATTTCCTTTTTCCTGACTGACAGCCACAAAATTCCTTACTCCTCTGTGGCCAAGTTCCAGGTTCAAACTCTGCCTACCCGCCCTCCTTTCTCAGTCCCCACTCACTGGATCAATCTCCTCCTTGTTTCCTTGAAAACCTCTTGAAGATCTTGCAGACAACCCAGACTCCTAGCTCTTTCTCTCTATTCCTCCCTCTCCATCACCTGCAAAATGAAGTTCATCTGAGTACAATTAAACTATCAGTCTATATTAATCAGAGAGCTTCACTTACTTGTGCTTTTCCCCTCCTGTAGTTTCTCCTACCTCCATTCCTCTGTGCAGTGTTTCCAGGTTCCAGTGATCATCATCTAAATTTATCTTAATAAATCTTATTTTGACTTTACAGCTGGTCTCCCTACTGGTTGTTCTATCAGAAAGCTTAATAATAACATGACAAGATTAATCAGTGGCACTGCCAAGCTGCAGAATGTCAGGTTGGAGAGTTGTTTCTCTTAATCCTCTGTTGGGGCTCCATGGGGTAATTTTTATCTTTTTTTATTCAACAACTTCATTTTGGACTGTCGTACCAGTTATTGTCCTGCCATATATAGAAGTATTCTATATGTCTCACTCTACACATATGTTGGGACATATGTGTAGAGTGAACCATGTAGAGGTCTTCGATGACTGAAGTAAAAGAAGCCGTCTCCACCTTAACCGCACAAAAACCAAGGAGCTGGAAGTGGACTTCAGGAGATCTAAAACAGTTTGATTGTCAGTCTGCCCTGATGGAAGGGAGAAAGAGGCTGTGCAGACATACAAGTAGCTGGGGTTGGTGTTGGTTGATTAAAGTGGAATGGTCTGCCAACATAAACACTGTTCTCAGGAAAGGACGATCTGTCTGCTCTTCCTGAAACAGCACAGGTCTGTCAAAGTCTGCAGTGACATAATGTGTGTGTCTTTTTAAACAGTCATTTAAAATGCATGGTTGTAAGAGATGGGTAGATAAGGGGCTGATCAAAGTGAATTATTTATAGGAAGTACATTAATAGTTTTCTCACAGCTGAGAAATGAGTTTGATATGGAGAATAACAACCTTTCAGTTTTTTTCAATTAGACATTATCTCCAGACTCACGAAGATTTGGAAAAGTTAAGAGAATCCGACAGATTTTGAAGTATTGTACAGAGGTAGTGGAGAATAAAAGAGGGATTCATAAAATCATCTATACAAAAAATGTATGTACTGAACAAGATTAAGGAATATCAGATATAAAGAACAAATGGGAACTGGAACTCAATTTAATAATTGACAATACAGAGTGGGAGCATTTCTGGTTAAAATGGCTCAAATGCCTCAAAAGTCTTAACTGGAGAGAGTTCAGGAAGAACTATGAAAAATAAAGTGTAAAGATAATTTTGAGTTAAATAGTGCTTGAAAACATTGATAAAGTATTTACATTGCATGTGACTTGGTCAATGATTTGCTCTAATAAAAACTTAAAACAAGTAAAATGAGCAGTTGTTTGGTGTTATTAGTTAGGAGAGTTGCATAACAGTCAGAAACTGGTACAAATCGAAGAATGCAAGGTTTAGGAGGTTCTTAGCACCACAGTCTTAAGGCATTTAAACATGTTCTATACACATACTGTGCTGTGCTGTGTGTGTGTGTGTGTGTATATATATATATATATATATATATATATATATATATATATATATACACTACCTTCAAAAACCGTTCAAAATTTGGGGTCACATTGAAATGTCCTTATTTTTGAAGGAAAAGCACTGTACTTTTCAATGAAGATAACTTTAAACTAGTCTTAACTTTAAAGAAACACACGCTATACATTGCTAATGTGGTAAATGACTATTCTAGCTGCAAATGTCTGGTTTTTGGTGCAATATCTACATAGGTGTATAGAGGCCCATTTCCAGCAACTATCACTCCAGTGTTCTAATGGTACAATGTGTTTGCTCATTGGCTCAGAAGGCTAATTGATGATTAGAAAACCCTTGTGCAATCATGTTCACACATCTGAAAACAGTTTAGCTCGGTACAGAAGCTACAAAACTGACCTTCCTTTGAGCAGATTGAGTTTCTGGAGCATCACATTTGTGGGGTCAATTAAACGCTCAAAATGGCCAGAAAAAGAGAACTTTCATCTGAAACTCGACAGTCTATTCTTGTTCTTAGAAATGAAGGCTATTCCATGCGAGAAATTGCTAAGAAATTGAAGATTTCCTACAACGGTGTGTACTACTCCCTTCAGAGGACAGCACAAACAGGCTCTAACCAGAGTAGAAAAAGAAGTGGGAGGCCGCGTTGCACAACTGAGCAAGAAGATAAGTACATTAGAGTCTCTAGTTTGAGAAACAGACGCCTCACAGGTCCCCAACTGGCATCTTCATTAAATAGTACCCGCAAAACACCAGTGTCAACATCTACAGTGAAGAGGCGGCTGCGGGATTCTGGGCTTCAGGGCAGAGTGGCAAAGAAAAAGCCATATCTGAGACTGGCCAATAAAAGAAAAAAGATTAAGATGGGCAAAAGAACACAGACATTGGACAGAGGAAGACTGGAAAAAAGTGCTGTGGACGGATGAATCCAAGTTTGAGGTGTTTGGATCACAAAGAAGAACGTTTGTGAGACGCAGAACAACTGAAAAGATGCTGGAAGAATGCCTGACGCCATCTGTTAAGCATGGTGGAGGTAATGTGATGGTCTGGGGTTGCTTTGGTGCTGGTAAGGTGGGAGATTTGTACAGGGTAAAAGGGATTCTGAATAAGGAAGGCTATCACTCCATTTTGCAACGCCATGCCATACCCAGTGGACAGCGCTTGATTGGAGCCAATTTCATCCTACAACAGGACAATGACCCAAAACACACCTCGAAATTGTGCAAGAACTATTTAGAGAAGAAGCAGGCAGCTGGTATTCTATCGGTAATGGAGTGGCCAGCGCAGTCACCAGATTTGAACCCCGTTGAGCTGTTGTGGGAGCAGCTTGACCGTATGGTACGCAAGAAGTGCCCATCCAACCAATCCAAATTGTGGGAGCTGCTTCTAGAAGCGTGGGGTGCAATTTCTCCAGATTACCTCAACAAATTAACAGCTAGAATGCCAAAGGTCTGCAATGCTGTAATTGCTGCAAATGGAGGATTCTTTGATGAAAGCAAAGTTTGATGTAAAAACAATCTTATTTCAAATAAAAATCATTATTTCTAACCTTGTCAATGTCTTGACTCTATTTTTTATTCATTTCACAACGTATGGTGGTGAATAAGTGTGACTTTTCATGGAAAACACAAAATTGTTTGGGTGACCCCAAACTTTTGAACGGTAGTGTATATATATATATATATATATATATATATATATATATATATATATATATATTTATTATTATTATGTAATATAAATTGACTGTAAATATATTAACTCCATGCCAAGAAATGTGAAAAATCTCCACTCTATTTTCTATTCTACTGCTGTTAGGCCCACATTAACTGTCTGAAAATTACAAGATACTTTTTACTTTGTTAAACTCTCTATGAGAATACTGATGAGTTACTTTAAAGCATTCTCCGTTGTAGCTGTCAGTGAAAGTTAATGAACTTTGTACTAATTTTAATATCTGAGGTTAATAGATTTAACAAGGCCTGTCCCGAACTGACTTGGTAGCGTGATGATAATCACTTATGTTCTTGCCTCGCTCTGTCTCCTGCATTACAATGCATTAGCTCATGCAAAAACACTGATCTTCATTCATTGGCAGTATAGATTAGTCTGGAAGGTCAGATAACAAGGGTTAGTAGTGAGCTTGTTTTTAAGTATCTCCACATTTTGTTCTTTCCTCATGATGTCATCTATTTTGTGGAGTGGTCCAGTCCCTCCTTCAGCAAAATTCTTCAACATGTTGCCATCTACATACTTTTTAATGATAGTCATAATGGCAGAACAATCCAATATTAATTTCTTTAAAGCACATAACATGGCTCTATAAACAAGCTATGCCCCTGAAAACATTTCTAAGCTTTATTCTGGATTTTCTGTTTCTTTTAGATCTATGGCCTCTTCTTTTCTGAGTAGCCTTTTAGTCCATGTGAGTACAGGACTTATGTGGATAATGACACTAATTTTGAAGCTTTGGTCAGTATTTTCATAGGTTCTGCTTTTTTGTCCCTTGAAATTATTACACCTGTTTCACATCAAACACATTTATGTCACGTCTCCCTCCTGGATGCTATAATGGCTGTATATTCTCACTTTGTTTATGCTTTTCATATATGAAAAGATGAATGTGGGGCCTCCAGAAATAAGGAAATTGTACACAAGAATGAACCAGACTAATTCTCGTCCGGATTTCTCCAGATTTCTTTCTGTACAATATCACATATAGAAGCATTGTGTTTGAGAGTTTGCTTTGTATTCATCCCAAAGTGGTACTTCATTTAACTCGATGGAAACACAATTATATTTCAAAATCTGGTTTTGACAGTTTAAACTTACCTGATAAGCACTTGATGAATGATTATCCGTCTATTTAGCTATTGTCTATACCCAGTTATCCTTGCAAGTTTGGGTAAGCACTTCTCCAGGATAGTGCCAATCTCTAGCAGTCACTGGGCAAGAAGTAGGTCACACCTTGGATGGGTCACCAGTCAATTGCAGGGCAACACATATATTAACCATGAATGCACACTGTCTGTTTCTGAAGAAAAAAAAGTATTGTATGTCTCAACCCAAGCAACATAACTTGAAGAATAGCTCAATTTAAATCAGTCCACCTCGATTTGATCAAGATGAAAGATTTTAAAGTGGGAGTTGAAAGCAGACAGGGTATTTACCTCTTATACATTGAATGTAATAAATTTATCATGGGTTAATACAAATAACAGTTTTTAAATACTAATTAAATTGTTTAATAAAAAAAGGTTATATAAAACTGTCTGGCTCCTAATGCCATAATGTTGTTAAATCATGACTTAACTCTGACTTAATTAGCTGAATACCACATCAAGAATTCAAACAGGATGTCAAAAAACAACCCTAGAACAATATCTAAAGCTCCACAGACTGCATTTGCTCTAGTTACCATCAGAGCATAAGGTTTACCTATAAGAAAGAGACTGACAAAATGGGTTCAAGGCACTCACATATGCAAAAAAAAAAAAAAAAAAGATGTTCCCCAACACTATTGGGAAAATAATCTGTGGACTGAAATAACAGTGGAACTTTTGGAAAGTTAATGTGACTTGAAAACTTACACAGCATTTCAGAAACAGCTCATCATACTGATATTCCCACATGAGGGCAGTAGAGGGTTTAGGGCTGCTTACTGCCTCAAGACCTGGACAACATGCCATAATAATAGATGGAATCATGAATTTTGCTCTCTACCAACAACAACATAAACAAAGAAAAAAAAAACAGCAAGAAAATGTCCAGTCATCAGTACCAAGCCCAATTCCAATTTGGTTTGGCAACAGCACTATGAGCAAAATTGCACTACCAATGCCACCTCTAAATTACATTAAAATGGTGAAAATGGAAACTTATGAACTGTTTCTGCTCCGTTATGCACTGTCAAATGTGAGACCTTTAACAAACAGATATGTCCCAATCCATCTTGCTTTTTTTATGTTGAGGGGCACAGTAAACGCTGTAAATATAGTACTGTTATATTATGGGGGAGTGTCTGTGAATCTTCAAGAGAATTAGAAAACTATTTACATTTTTTGTACAATACTGGAGAAATCGCAAAATGTGTAAGAGTGAAGCACTGTGAATACTTTCCAGATGCACTGTATTACTCACTACATTTCACCTTTTTTTCCTATGGTAACAGATGCAGTAATGTAACCTAATTTCTCTCCTTAGACAGATTATACACTGAAAGATTGGTTGTTGTTTTGAAATTCATTAGGCAGTTTTCCCCATCACAGAAGTATCGAGTTTCCAGTGATGAGATTGAAACCTAATTAAACGTCTTCTGTTTAAAAAAAAAAAGTGAATCGAAATATAAAATAGGAACTCTGGGTGTTAAGCCTGGCTACTTTTGTTTTCTCTAGAGCCTGCAGGCAAGTTAATTTTTCTCTTTTTTTTCTTCTTCAGGGGTTGTGGAGGGATTTCTTCAGCTAGTGTAGCCCTAGGCATGCTGCTTTCAGGGGGCTTAGAGCTCAGGCTTTGATACAAGCTGTGAGGGTCTGACCACTGCAGCCTTCAACATACAGGTGCTGGCCAGTAAATTAGAATATCATCAAAAAGTTGAATTATTTCTGTAATTCCATTCAAAACGTGAAACTTCTATACTGTATACTTTCCTTCCACACATAGTGATATATTTCAAGTGTTTATTAATTTTCATTTTTATTATTACAACTGACAGCTAATGAAAACACCAAATTCAGTATCTCAGAAAATTAGAATATTCTGAAAAGGCTCAATATAGAAGACACCTGGTGCCACTGTAATCAGCTGATTAACTCAAAACACCTGCAAAGGCCTTTAAAAGGTCCCTCAGTCTTGTTCTGAAGGCTCCACAATCATGGGGAAGACTTCTGACTTAACAGCTGTCCAAAAGACGACCATTGACACCTTGTACAAGGAGGGCAAGACACAAAAGGTGATTGCTAAAGAAGCTGGCTGTTCGCAGAGCTCTGTGTCCAAGCACATTAACAGACAGGCGAAGGGACGGAAAAAATGTGGTAGAAAAAAGTGTACAAGCTCTAGGGATAACCGCACCCTGCAGAGAATTGTGACGACAAACCCATTCAAAAATGTGGGGGAGATCCACAAAGAGTGGACTGCAGCTGGAGTCAGCGCTTCAAGAACCACCACGAAGAGACTTATGAAAGACATGGGATTCAGCTGTCGCATTCCGTGTGTCAAGCCACTCTTGAACAAGAAACAGCGTAAGAAGCGTCTCGCCTGGGCCAAGGACAAAAAGGACTGGACTGCTGCTGAGTGGTCCAAAGTAATGTTTTCTGATGAAAGCAATATTTGCATTTCCTTCGGAAATCAAGGACCCAGAGTCTGGAGGAAGAGCGGAGAAGCACAGAATCCACGTTGCATGAGGTCCAGTGTAAAGTTTCCCCCGTCAGTGATTGTGTGGGGTGCCATGTCATCTGCCGGTGTTGGCCCACTCTGTTTCCTGAGGTCCAAGGTCAATGCAGCCGTCTACCCGGAAGTTTTAGAGCACTTCATGCTTCCTGCTGCTGACCAACTTTATCGGGATGCAGACTTCACTTTTCAACAGGACTTGGCACCTGCACACAGTGCCAAAACCACCAGTACCTGGTTCAGGACCATGGTATCCCTGTCCTTGATTGGCCAGCAAACCCGCCTGACCTTAACCCCATAGAAAATCTATGGGGTATTGTGAAGCGGAAGATGCAATACGCTAGACCCAACAATGCAGAGGAGCTGAAGACGACTATCAGAGCAACCTGGGCTCTAATAACACCTGAGCAGTGCCACAGACTGATCGAGTCCATGCCACGCCGCATTACTGCAGTGATGGAGGCAAAAGGAGCCCCAACTAAGTATTGAGTGCTATACATGCACATTCTTTTCATGTTCATTCATTTCAGTTGGCCAACATTTAAAAAAAAACATTTTTTTCATTGGCCTTTAAAATATTCTAATTTTTTAAGATACCAAATTTGGAGTTTTCTTTAGTTGTCACTTATAAATATCAAAATTAAAAGAAATAAACATTGGAAATACATTGGTCTGTGTGCATTGCATGAATATAATGTACAAGTTTCACGTTTTGAATGGAATTATTGAAATAATTCAACTTTTTGATGATATTCTAATTTACTGGCCAGCACCTGTATGTGTATGTAGGAGAATGTGAAGATCTGGGACAGACAGCTGGGGGGCTTCCCGAACGTGACTGTGCATGCTGATTTACATGCAGATATTGAAATGCATCATAATATTCTTGTCTGAAATTTCCATTGGTGTTCTGGACAGATTTAGTCCTATTTAGTAAAAGATCATTCACATCTTCGTTCTTAATAGAAAGGAAGTATTGATGGAAGAGGATTAGGAAAAGTATGTGACAGGTTTGAGGCAGCTGTGGCTCAGTAGGTAGAGTAGGTTGTAGATTCAATTTCAGCTTCCTCTTGTCACATGTTGATATCCCCCTTAGGCAGGACTCTTAACCCCACATTGCTTACTGAGCTCTGTATCGGTGTATGGCTGTGTGAATGTTTGTGAGGGCAAATGGGGGAATGTGGCTTCAGTGTAAAGTGCCTTCAGAGGTCAGTATAATTAGTAGCCTATATTGCTTTTTTTAAGTCTTCACATTTTTTTAAGTCTTCACTTTTCAATCAAAACACTGAAAATACTTTTCATATAGTAACCTTCAAAAATAGTGTCATCTGTTTGTCTTTTTGTTTTTCTGTTCTCTTATTTGTCAGTTTTGCTTTAGTTTGTTCCTTGCAGATATGCATGTCCTCTGTTTTGCACATTTCTTACTTCCATTAAAGCGCCAGCAGGGTTTATAGAGAGACGTCCCACTGTGTTCGGTGTATCTGTTATGAGAAGGTTTAAAGAAACATTCCCAATAGGTTCTTTCCATCAGAACAGCATGTGCTGTACCACATGAATTACAAAATTCTAACTACGAACAAAAAAAGAGGCTCCCTTGATTTCTTTTTTGTGTTAAAACTGTCGATTTCTTTGTACATTGAAACTACCAAAAATTACTGCCTTATGTACTAGTCTGTAACACAATATTCTGTCTCTGTTTAATGACATTCATTGTTCTTTACTACACATGAAGCTTCTCATTGAACCTAAAGACATCCTTTGCTAAAGTCCATACTGTATGTATCTTTTCTGATTCCCTTAAAAAAACTGAATCAGTTTTTATGGTAGAAAACATCACAAATGTACTAACACGTGTAAAATGTTTTATAGCATAAAATAAAACTGTATGTATAGGAGTCGTTACAGCAGAGAGGAACTCTGACATGTACAGTTGAGATTTGATCAAGGAAAACACATCACGGCTCCTTTCATTGACCACTAGATGTCCTACTTGTGTACTGTCAATGAAGCCTCAAGTAATGTACCATTAGTCTAAGCTTCAAAGAAGCCTTGATCATCCATCAATACACACACTACTGCTCCAGACCCTAGCTGCTCCTTATTAAAAAGTTTGGAAGGGACCCATGAGGAAAAAAAAAACTAACTCTGAGCCATTAAGGTCTGCAGTTCAGTAAAACCTAAGCAAAAGTTTACGTCTAGTGTAAAGACGTAAAAATCAATCAATCAATCAATTAATCAATCAATCACTAACATTTTCTAAGACAGGATATGGGTGAAGGGAGTTTGGATAAGGGATGCACCGATCTGACTTTTTCAGTCCCGATACCGATACCGATGACTGGATTTTGTGTATCTATCGATACCTGATACAGATCCAATACTATTTGAGACAGTGTGGAGGTCCTGTCACTATGGCTCTGATAGATCATGTGTCCTGGCTGCTTGGACACAGGGATATCAGAGATTGAATCACGCCTGGGCCCTTGTTTTGTACCTCGCCACATTTTGTTGAATTAATAAACTGTCTAAAGGCACCAGACTTTACAAACTAAACATAACTGAGAGAAAATAACAGATGTAAAATATAGAATTACTACGAAAATAAAATTTCAAGTTAAAAATTAATCTTTTTTGGTGAATTTGTTGCAGATTTTCCCGATTTTGAGTATCGGTTCATGGTATTGCTTTAGTTTAACAGATACCGATACCAGTACATTAGGCAGTATTGGGGCCAATACCCGATACCAGTATCGGTATCGGTGCATCCCTAGTTTGGATTTTATTACTTTAAAATGTATTCAGGTGAAATATTAGTGGGCTATGGATCATTATAGAATAAAATACAATTTTGGTACTTAGCTAATAGCTTGGAGATTTGAAAAATATGGCTCTGATAATTGTTACATTGTTGTATATAAGTCATATTTTGCCTGCTCCATAAGTCATGAGAAATGCAATTTAGTCATGTATGATCAATACAGCTGTAATTTCCTTTAAAAAAATGGTGCTGAAGAGATTCCATGCTAGCAATGTCAGTTGCAATTGCTATTTTCCTTCCTTTCGATAATCTGGAAGCAGATGTGCTGTGAAATGTGACGTGACCTGCTACCTATCAAATCAGCCTTAGGGACACCTCATTATCAGTTCCACTGTAATAGCAATTTGATAACAGATTGAAGCAGAAGCAGTTGAGAAAAAGTATGACAATCAGAGGAGCTTGTAGGCCTGAAAAGAATCAACACTCATTGTTGTCATGATAATGGTGTTGCTCATGCACAGATGCATAGTGAATGGGAAATAAAGACAAGAGACAGTAAGGATAGGGCAGAACATATGATATCTTAAGTTTATAGGGATTTCTAAAGAATTGCTTCCTCATAGATCTGTTTTGTGACACATGCATGAGAGAAAATATAAATATGTAGCCTAAGCCCTTGTTTCTGGAAAGCATAACATTTGGTTGCTTCACCTGATCATTCTTTGTTAGGGAGAGACTTTCATTTAAAAAAAAAAGTGAAAAAAAAATAGTCCAATTTGCTATCTAGACGTCCAGGGATGTTTTTGGATAACATAAATCCGTAGGGGTTTTGGATCAATCAATGACAATGAAAAAGCTATATCCAAAAGCTAATATTTCATTCATAAATATATGATGTCCTAACCTCCATATTATTCCTGTAATGGTTTCATGGTCCCTTTTTCTGGTTGCTCAAAGGGCAAGCTTAATCCCCACTGTTATTTTCCCGCAAGTTCTCCGATACCCGACAAGGTTATCGCATCTGTGTTCGAGAACTGTTAGCCACTAAATGGGCTTTGAAGGAATGGGGTCACTGGTTTATGGGGAACACAGAACAATTCTTAAGTTACACTGACCACCAGAATTTTATTCACATCCGCTCAGCTAAACACCAGACAGGCTCGTTGGGCTCTATTTTTTCAATCCTACAATTTCCACCACGCCTATCGTCCTGGTTCAAAAAACACAAAAGCAGGAGTCCTTTCCAGACAGTTTTCTCAGTTCTGTACTTGAACCGAACTCAAACCCATTCTTCCTCCCCAACATTTTCTTGCTCCCCTTCATTGGCCCCTAGAGGACTATTCTGGCCGCCTCTACGTCTCCACAGCATGTAAACAGGAGGCCTTGATCGTGCGTCACTCTTCCCCGACATTCTGGCCCTGCCCTTCATTACAGTTCCTTCATCTGGCACTCTGGTTTCCTTCCATGAGTCGCGTTGTTAGTGAATTCCTTTCTGCACATCTAAACGGATGGCCAAACTTTTATTGGACCATATCATCTGGCTTCACAAGTTCCCCAAAGACACTGTTTCCTATAGGGGTCCCAAGTTCTCAGCAATATTTTTGAAATCCTTTTGCCACCTTCAGAGCTAAAGTTAGCCTTTCATCTAGCTATCACCCCCAAACACACAGGCAAACGGTATGCGGAAACGAACAGCTAGGTTGCTTCCTACAGTGCTTTATGTCCACACAACCCTCACAGTGGTCCAAACACATATTGTCGGCTGAACTCTCCCACAACCACAAAGTCTAAGCGGAAGTTTAAAAAAAGGGATGCTGTAATATTGTTAACAAGTGCTACAAGACAACAGGAAAATCAGTGATTGTAAATAAAATAAATTTTGATAAAAGCACCAGGAACGACCACAATCAATATCTCAAAAATAAAAATAAGTGATACTGGAAATATCGTCCCCTTCACTTCCGGTACGCAGCATGCCTTTTTAAAATATGGCTGACAAATACGGATCCCGACGCAGTACAGTTCTGTTTTCTCCAGCCAAGTATACTTATGACTGCTGGAGCTTGTTTGGGAGGGAATTTTGAAGAAATCTGGGTAGTGGTACATTTTATATCTTACTGAATAGGCCCATAAACTCAGTTTAAATAGGAGCTTAACTTGGCTATGTTTCATGTAGACCACAATCTGTTGGCAAGGGCATTACATTTTAAACTTACCATAAACTTGAGTGTGGTTTGAAGAATGCTTAAGATAATTATTATAAAATATTAATAAAGGCTATAAGTATTCATCCATTTTCCGTTTCATTACAATATGCACTGCAGTGTATTGACAGGAGTTTAAATTGTATTCTTATTCAGACAATAAAAGCTAAAAACACTAGGCCTATGTATTTGATCTTGTTTTTCAAATGGCACTGAAGGCTACCATTAGGCTGTTGGCGAGTAATGTTCATTAAAATCTACACCATAGGACCAAGAACAATGTTGACTATATTAATGATATACGGTATCCAGTAGAAGAACGCTCAAGGAAAACTTTTCCTTGCAACCCTTAATGTTCTGTGCGCAGAAATTTCAGCTTTAACTTTATTACCGTTAATAGCATACATTTGTGAGAGAGATAAATTAACCCTTTATTTGACATGCAAGGAGAAATGTTTGGGGAAAATAGGTTTATTTTATCTGGCATTTTGGGGCATCAGAAGTTAAATCATTTCAATATTTAAATGTCTGTCTTTTTTACTGACACATTCATACACTTTATTGTTTAAGATTCTCACAGAGGATCTTGTTGATAGGATAGTGTGCCAGTGGAAAAGGTAATGTGAAAATATTTTCCAACCTGGCACTGATAGTGGTATGTTCTTGCAATCCTGACATCCAGCCCTGCCAGAGAGAGATACTCACACGCCTGTGCCACATCCATGCCAGCTGTGAGCACAGCAATAGCACGGAGAGTTACGGAGGCTTTGAAGCACGTAGCTGTGCTGACACAGGCGATACATCTCACCCACTAATAAAGAATTAACGTATACTATTTTTCTCCGGTATTGCAGCAAATTCAGCCTTCTGTGCACACTTCATGTCTATGTACAGGAGGAAGTTGTAGTTCTGCGTTCAGGCCACAGCAGATGAAATGTTCACATTTGTTCCAAGTATTAATCTGCTTGATGTGTGTTAGCACAATGTGGATTCTTTGTGCAGCTTGTGCTGATTAAATATTGATTTAAAATGAAAGAAAATTAAATACTATCCAATGTGTCACTTTTATATTAAAAATTGATTGGTACAAATAGATGAAGAGGGGAATTTTTTGACCCCACCAGTCAAAATGCCAGGCATTTTGGAGGATGTAAATACATCTGCTGTTTTTTGTTTCTTTTTGTTCAGGGTCTATTTTGCATCAGAAGAAAAGTTAGCAAGTGACATCTGACTACAAAATGTGTTGTGGATTTCAGACCCTAAGAAGTGCTGGACTATAAATATCAACCAATAATGAAGACAGACATTATTATACAACAAAAAAAGCTTCTAAAATATTAAACAACAGTTATCTGAAGTGCAAACCTATTCACGGGTTGTTGAGTGCAGGCAGGTATCCTTTGGAGTGATACAGTTGAAAGAGTGTAAAGTAAATATGCTGTGGAAAACTCAACAGTTGAAAAGGACACACAGGCACATACCAGTATAATCATGACCTAATGTGTCCGGGTTAAAGTATATAATCGTAAAGCAAATACAATAGAGTGCCTTTTTGTGAATAGTAGTATTATAATCTTTACAGATTTAAGTGTTGAATAACTGATGTCAAATATCACCATATCAGACTGAGGGTAATTAATTAAGTGAATGCCTTTGAGTGGGTTGTGTGTCTGTGTCTGTATTTCTTATATAGCTTCAAGGTGTGGTGATGGCCAGTGAGGTGGTATGCTTCGGCACAATAATTGTTCTGCCAATATGATTGATTCTGAAGTGCTTCCGACGGACTTTTAATGAACAGAGTGCAACATGGGGAACAGATGATTGAAGAGTGGGAGCAGCTATTGTGGAAATCTTAACATCCTGGTGGTCTACACATTGTAAAAGAAAGTTATTTTTAGTAAGATACAACAGTTCAGTTGATCAGTTGCAAAAGAATATCACCTACTATTAGTTAACTTTAAAACTGTCAACAATATATACAGGACACATTCATACTATACATGAAACTGTATTTTTTTTCTTCTAGATTTTGAAATCTACGTACAAAAATTTGGCGAAATTACTAATAATGTTGATTATTTCTTTTGACAAATACACGATGGACAAAATTATGAAGAAAATTTAGCTGCTGTTGCCAAATGGGAAATGTTGATGTTTCAATTCAATTCAAAAATATAAATCTAAAGGATGAAATATAAGTAGAAGTACTAAAAGTATACAATTTATTTTAAGTTCATTTTTAGTCATTACAGATGCTGATAACCTTATGCAAGAAGTATATCCTTCACTGGACATTGCACCCCCTGCTAAATCTGTTGGCTATTTGAAGACTGAGGAATTTTTACTCCTGCATGACTTCTCCTGTGATGGAAATAATGCTTTACATATTGTAATATTCCTTGTTTTGTTTATACGAGGGCAACTCAAAAAATGTAGTATCGTCTAAAAGTTAATTTATTTTTTTATTTCAACTTCAAAGGTAAAACTAATATGATATAGACACATTACATGAAAAACAAGATATTTCAAGCCTTTATTTGTCATAATTTTGATAATAATGGCCTACAGCTCAGAAAGACCCACATTCAAAATCTCAGAAAATTCTAATACTGTGAAAAGGTTCAATATTTTTGGCTGAAGTCTCAGACTCTAATAAGCTAATTAATCCAAAACACCTGCAAAGGGTTCCTGATCCTTTAAATGGTCCATCAGTCTGGTTCAGTAGGAATTAGAGGGTGACAATCTTTCGGGATTTCCACGGGTCACGAGATTCCTGCAGGATTCCCGCGGGACAGGAGTAAATTTCACGGTTGGTAACGTGATCGGGACGGGACAGGAAATAATCCACGGGACAGGACGGAAAACCGGAAATTATATATAAAAATTTTTTACATTTATCTTGTCAGATATTAGGGAATTAGCTTTAAAAAATGACGCTGCGATGCGGTGCCAATGTGTGTGGTTATTAACTCCGCTGCAAAATGCAATTCCATCGGGTCTACTACACTGCATGCACCAAAACTGAAACTGCTACGTTGTTGCTACACCAGCTGGATAAACTGGTAATCATATGATATCCGACTGAAAATGCGTGTATCTTAATAGTTTGGTAGTCAGACGAGTCGAGTCCATTCATGACATGGTAAGGTCAACAAGAATGCAGGATACGGTTAAAGACGGCGGATACAGCTAAATAGATGATCTTTGATACTGTGCTACGCTATGGTTTAAAGGGGGGCGGGGGAGCGAGCGCCATAGGAGGTAAATTACTAATCTACGGGATTCTGGTCGGGACGGGAGTCTTTCTCTTGGGATTTTTTCGGGAAAATATTTTTTCGGGCTGGCTGTCACGTGATCGGGACGTGAAGAGAGTATTTTTTTTGGGATCGGGACGGGAGCGACAATTGATTTCCGTGTCACCCTCTATTAGTAATCACAATCATGGGGAAGACTGCTGATTGACAGCTGTGCAGAAAACCATAATTGACACATTCCATGAGGAGGGAAACATAAGTTGGATGTTCCCAAAATGCAAATCGATGTGCTCACAGCACATCAATAGAAAGTTATGTGAAAGGGAAGAATTTGGAAGAAACACGTGCACAACCAGCAGGTAGGACTGCAGCCTGGAGAGGATTGTCAGGAAAAGGGTGTTCAAAAGTCTTGGGAACCTTCACAAGGAGTGATCTGAGGCTGGAGTTAGTGCATCAGGAGCCACCAGACACAGACGGATCCTGGACATGGGCTTCAAATGTCATATTCCTTTTGTCAAGCCACTGCTGGTCAGTTACTCAGAGGTCCAAAGTCCTTTTTTCTAATGAGACCAAATTCTGTGTCTGGAAAACAAGGGCCCATAGTTTGGAGGAAGAATGGAGAGGACCACAATTCAAAATGTTTGAAGTCCAGTGGGAGGTTTCCATAGTCCGTGTTGATTTGGGGAGCTATGTCATCTGCTGCTGTTGGTACACTTAGCTTTATTAATTCCAGAGTCCACACAGTCATATATCACGACATTTTTGGAGCACTTCACGCTTCTGCAGACAAACTTTATGGAGATGCTGACTTCATTTTCCAGCAGGATCTGGCAGTACCATACCCATACTACCAAAAGTACCAAAACCCTGCTTCATTGACCTTCATTAAACTGTTCTTGGTTGGCCAAAAGATGTAAGCCATAGTCATCAGAATTATAATAATAAGGCTCGAAAAATCTGACTTTGCATGGTATGTGTCATTATCATTTCACATTTTAAGTTGAATTACTGAAATAAATTAACTTTAGAATGATATATTTTTTTTAAAGTTTCACATGTATGTAATAACTAATATTGTTCCCACCCCATCTCACAAA
Source organism: Apricaphanius iberus (assembly GCA_028564705.1). NCBI lineage: Eukaryota > Metazoa > Chordata > Actinopteri > Cyprinodontiformes > Aphaniidae > Apricaphanius > Apricaphanius iberus. Next base: position 4,809,581 of record JAPXFQ010001878.1, on the reverse strand, counting down.
GTGGTCCACAAACTCTCTGTGCTCAGCAGTGTTGTAGCCAGACACTGTTTAAGGAGTTCTAACAAAACTGTGTGGACCATATAAATATAGGCTACCTGAAATCAAATTTATTTGTATGTTCCACCTTTGCTTCAAAAGGTATGTCTGTATACATCAGAAACCAACACGCAGTCTTGAACAGAAACATCTTAGAACAAAGGAACCATGTTGAATATATATTTTTAAAGCTTTAGTCTAACACAGGGTTCATGTCAGCTCTGTGACACAAATTCAATCAATCAATCAATCAATCTTTATTTATAAAGCGCTTTTCCAACTACATAGCTTCTCAAAGTGCTTTAAAGATTAAAATGACCCCACGAACCCCACCCTTCCCAAACCCAAAATAAAATCATCATCACAACTACAGACGCCCCTGACTCCGAGGGGAATAGTAGAAGCTATGAATAACAAAACTGATTGTGACTGGACATAAACTTCTCTAGAAGGACTTAAAGTGCTTCCAAACTTGTCGAGGTGAGTATATGAATGCTATTAATAAGGACCTGGTTGGAAAAAAAAAATAACTTTCCCTTTAAGCCTTAATGGGCTTCACTCACCGTTGAGACAATGTTCTGGTTTCCTATGTTGCATCAGATAATTTGTAGCTATATTCTGATTGAAAAACTCGACAAAGTGTAAAGATAACAATATAGCCAGATACCCAATGCTTCAAAATATTTTTTGATTCCAATTTACCCTGTAGATAGTGATAGATTCAGAAGCTGTTAATCATGTGGCTTCAGAAGTTATGGTGAGTCTAAGTCTCCTCCCCTTCCGGTCGGCCTGTGGGTCCCATGGTCAAAAAAAATAAATGAATGGAAGTCAATTGAGCGATAAAAGTAATTTTTTGGTTTGCTTTGTCTTACGTCCTGAATAACACATATGTTGTTCTTCGTTTTAATTGATAACTAAGGATGTACATTTCGACTGTCTTTAACAAGCAATTTGGGATTTATTTGATTGTAAAAATTCGCAATTAAAATGCCTACAAATCAGAAGTCACATATATGATGTCACGCAGCTAGCGTGGGCTAGAACTAGCTATAGCACGTAAAAGACTCACCAATACCTTGTAGAGCTTCTCCCGCATGCTGGCTCTCACTCCACCGACTGCTTTACCCCCGACATAGCTGCCACTTTCCACACGGTCAGATTAATATTGGTTTACTGCTCATTTCTTTGTCCTGGAGGCTAAGAAACCTTGCTCTCCTTGTTCTTCTGCAGTTGTAGTCCACTAAACATTTTTACACTAAAACTAAAGCAACTTTTGCCACCGGTCAAAAATCAGCGTTTTCTCTCCATCAAAATGTATCTTTAAAGTTCACAGACATCATATGTTCGATCAACGGCACATTTCAAACTGGATCAGAAAATAACTTTAATCGCTCCGTTGACTGTCATAAATTTTTTGGGGCGTTAGGGGACCCATGGACCAGAAGTAGAAGGGCGTGACTTAGGCTCCCCATATGGGGTGACATTGGGGCTCCATGAGCTTAGAGATTGGTCAGCTTTTCCCAAGGAACCATGGGAAATGTAGTAGCAAAACTAATTTAACTACCTTAACTGATAAAAAAAAAAAATTATTGTCCCATTCACTTTAGTTTAGTACACATAATCTAGGGATCTAATAGGCCTATCCTTAATAAAAGTGTTAGTTAAAAAACTTAGACAGACTGGGTTGCACAAAGGAATCTCACAGCTAGTCCTTGCTTGTCCGGAGAGTTTCCAAGACAAGTTATTCATAACAGCCAATGTTAGCAAGTCTTACAGAGGAAGAAATGTCACTGTCAAATTTATTCCGTTTCATTTCACAATGACTGAAAGTGACACTCTTAAAACAAAAAAACAAACATATTTAGGCATTTGATTTCTTTAAATCTATTTTAAAAAAGCTATTTATTTGTTTTGGCCCAAGTTCTAAGTGGGTGCGCCTAAACGATTACGATCACCATCAAAATACAATCAGTTGTCCCTATTCTCACTGCAGATATCTCTTGAAAATTAATTCAGAACTCGTCAATTACTTTTTTTAGTTATGTTGCTAACCGAAAAACTAACTAACAGACAAACAAACCCTGTCAAAAACATCACTGCCTTGGCGGAGTTAGCTATGCTGTAAATCAGCATTTTAACATACCTGACTCAGGTGATTGCAGCCAACAAGAGTCTGTTAATCAACTATTAATTAAAATCACCTGTACAACATGCACTGTGCCTTGGGGAGCAAGGTTGAGAAACAGTGGTCTAAATAGCTCTGCCAGTCAACTTACCAGCCTTTCAGCTGCAGTGCGTTTTAATAGTAAATCAATCCATGCAAGCAAAGCACATCTTTGCTTCTTGGAGATGGTTTAATAGATTATTTTATTGAAATATCTAGTTCTCTGATGCCTAAAAATGTAACCGCCTCCGCACATCTATTAAGGAAAATTTATACTTTGAACAAAGTATAATGTCCAATAACATGTCCAATTTCAAAGTGTTGTGTATAAAATCAAGGGTACTGGTTAAAGTAATAAAATGTCTGGTACAAAGCTTTTTGCAACATGTTCCAGGCAATTTCACAAGCTTGAATATGGATCTGAAAATCTTTTATAGTTTATCAAAGAATATCCTTAACTAACATTATTTACTTCACTAAATGAGAAATGATGCTGAATTTTTTATTATATATTTTTAAATAGCCTAATCTATAGTCTCAATGCCTGTGGAAAATATGAAGTTTTCAAAATAGTTAAAATTAAACCAAAAGCAAAAAAGATCTAGAGGTTTAATTGAAAGGGAAGTGTTTAATGAACTGACACAAACACGGGAACAGACTGACTTGTTAGAGCAATCTAAGATCATGTCAGCCAAGGAGGGGATGTGTTAGTCAGTAGATTTACATTGTGAAAAAGAGAAAAAGACCAAGCTTTGAGAAGCTTTGCAAGAATGGCATTGGTATGCAGCATCTGGTTGTGACCCAAATTAAAAAATGGAATGTATTACAAGCGATTTTACACTTGGTTGAGCAGGCTGGAGAAAACTCATCAATCCACAGAGCTAAAGATAACCATAAAGGTGGTGAATTGGAGTGGAGGCTATAGGCTCCTTGTATTTGTTTTCTGACCTAGTGAAAGTCATTCCAACTCTTAGGCATTTTGCCCTTATATTATTACTTTTGTATTCGTTTGACCCAAGGGTGGCTAATAAACACTCTCTAATCTCGGAAGAGAGAGAGAAACTTTGACATGCTTTGTTCTTTGAAATTAGCTTTTGGACTTCTTGTTCTAGATTTGTAGTTTAAGGGTGTACTGCAAAGCAATATATATAGAGTAACCCTTTTCCTCTGCACTGCAACTACATAAATAGACCTGTCAGTAAAAGCAACAGCAAAGAGGAAGTAAAGTGGAACTGAATGTGAAGCTGAGACACTCATTGGTGAAAAAGAAAAAGTACACATCCAGTTTCTTTTTTGTATCTGTTTCCCAATAGGCAGAATAAAATGTTGTGTCCCCTGTTTTATCTGATGTGGATGAACAAACAGATAATGCAAATGGAAGACTACATTAAGTTGATTAGGTTTAATCATACAGTTCAAACAAGTCCATAATCAATACAATAGTATTTGACTGTTTACTTGTTCATATGATCCAAAAATTTTTAATTGTAATGATGTTCCTATGCAGTATTAATTGAAATTGGTGGTGATGATCTCCCTATTTAAAAAGGTGGGCCACAGGGTGTGTTTCGACAACAGAAATATCATTTTTAAGCCTTCCTGGTAAGATCTATTAAGAAGATCTGGAGAGGACGGTCTACTGGATAGTCAATCCTCAGATCCAGTAGGAACTGTATGGTTTGCATCCTGGCTGGCGAACTCTGGACCAGCTCTACAACCTCCCTGTTAAAGTGTTTTGGGCATGTCTCACCTGAAGGACACCCAAAGGAAAACCCAGAACAGACTGGAGGGAATGCTAATGCAAATTCTTGGCTGGCGTGGGAACACCTTGGGATTACCCCAGGGGAGCTGCTCCAAGTTGGTAAAGAGAGAGAAGTCTGGGCCTCTCTACTTAGCTTGCTGCCTCTGGGACCAAACCCTTGAGCAAACTGAAGTTGATGGATCAATGGATGGATGGAAGGACAAAGATAGTAAAAATTCAAGGTTAGATATCGGGGAGAAAATCCTATCCAAAACCAACTCGACCGTTTGGGAAAAGTATATCTATTACACTATTTACCTAAACACATATTGTGCCTCTGTTGATGTGATGATAATCTTCTAAAGTGCTGTGTTAGTTTTAAACCCAATGTAATCGGACACAAATCTTCCAAGTTCCTCTATTTTTAGTCCACTTAATATTTTGTTTAAGACTTGGGGATATTCTGTTTGGGTTTTTTTAGAACGTGTGAGACATGTTCCCTGGCAACTTAGGGATTGATCTGACTCTAAACTCAGAAGCAGGTTTTAAAAGTAAACAGAGTCCTGCATTAAGTTAGTAACAAGGGGCAATCTCTGCCATCCAAATGTGAAGCCTACCGACAAGTGACAAAAATTGCAGTTTCCCTCTTATCCGCTTAGGGTTGGCTCCAGAAAGGAGCAAGTTCCCATTGACTCCCATGTTAAAAGGGCGGCCAAGATGACAGTGGTAGGGAACACCCAGGTGGCTTCAGTTTAGCTCTTCAGAAACCTACGGGTGGTTTCACGGAGACTCTGTCCATCTTACGTATGTTCTATGGTTAGTAATCATTATTTATAAATCTGATAAAGCTCAACTTAATTGCCAGAAGCTTTTGACATTTTACAGGAGTCCTGTGAATTAATGCAGTAATCTTCTGTTGGTTGTTCTTTCCTTTTACAATTTTTTTACTGTACTAAACATGTTAATCGCATTTCACCATCTCTTTATGCTCTATATAACCCCCTTAAACTTGTTGGTGGTATACAAATAAACTTTAATTGAATTGACATAATGTTGACTTGCCCTTAATTTATCCCTCACCCATATCCATTCTCACATTCCTCCATGATAATATGCTCTGTCTGTTCATTTATTTAAAATACACTGTTGCTCCTGTGTGGTTTAAGCTGGTAATCAACATTTTTTGACTCCACCAGGTGTAAATGCATTTGAGCCAATTTGTTTGTCTGTAAGCGAGATACCTCAAAAGGTTATGGATTTATTTTGATTATATTTTCAGGAAATGTCCATAATGGAACAAGGAACAACTAATAAAATTGTGGGATTGATCCGACATAAAGAGTGTATCCACCCACCAACTAGTGGTGCTAGACTCCACTCGTCCCCTGTGTCAGAGAGCTCTCCAGCCTCTTACATAGGTGCTCTAAATCTACACTTTCTTATGGTAGATCACATTAACAGCACAAACACAGCTGTGTGTCTCATTCAGAGACATTTGTTTACTTTTGCCAAGGAGGTTATGTTTTCAAAATCATAAAAAAATAAATAAATAAATGAGCTGTTTTTGAGGGACAGAGCTGCTCACTGTGTTGACAGTTTCCAAATTTTGCCATTATATTTATTACAGACGTCTGACACCCCTTTAGCAACTGCTTGGGAGAAAAGCAACTAACAACAAATCTAACTCCTTTATGGTCATACTGGACACTTTTGGAGACTCTGGCATTAAGCACATAAAATTAGATAATGGCATGTGATGGGGTGGCACTGTTTCTCCGAGAATTCTTTCCAGCTGTGGTGCTAGTCAACTGCATTGTTTTGTCAGACATGAGAACCACACATTTAGCACAGAACTCATATGTCCACAGCTTTTTGTTCGTAGGGAGTAAGGGAGTCGCTGGGCGGGGATGAGTGGCCATGGCAGCGGTCTGCACTCTCTGAGTGCTTTTTTAGCTATTTATTATACAAAGGTTCTGTTTTGTTTGTGGTGGGTGAGTCTAATGACAAAATGGTACCAAAAACCTGTTTTAATAAGTTTAATTAGCAGTTGATCTAAGCCACTGTGTTACCACAGGCCTGAAAGTTTGATGTGTTTGGTCTGGTTCTCACTGTTTAACACACTACGTCATGGGTCCCCAAATCCAGACCTCAAGGGCCGGTGTCCTACCAGTTTTAGAGGTGTCTCTGCTCCAACACAGCTGATTCAAATTATCCAACTTCCTCCTAAGCATGGAAAAGTTCTGCAGAGGCCTGCTAACGAGCCATCATTTGATTCTGGTGTGTTAAACCAGGGAAATAACTAAAACCTGCAAGATACCGGCCCTTGAGGCCTGGAATTTGGTGACCCCTGCACTACGTGTTACAAACACTACTACAAACTCACATTTCCACAGCAGAAATCCTTACTGCTTGATTATACAGAAGGATTTGAAGCAAATTTATAATAATAGATGTTGAAGACCACAGGGTAAAATTTAAAATCACCCCCAAATAGCAATGTTAAACGATGTCAACGTGAGCTAGGCTCACTTCCGATTTTTCACATAATAGGCAGCATTATACTGTTCAAAGTTCTCAAACACATGAGCCCTGCTATCACACACACAGCACCGGGCATAGTCATTATCCATTATAAGCTTTAGACTTTAGGTTCCAGTTTTTGAAAATGAAAACACAACTTTCAATTCTTATTCTAGCGATGCCTTTTTACTCAGAAATTACTTTTGCCACCATCTCCCTGGCATCTCCCTAACCTGACAGAAAGTAATCACTATAGACACAAACAAGTTGGGAGCTTGGTAGATGATTTTTTTAATCGATGGAGATGGGAAATGTGTAAACACTTCCAATTCATCAGCTTTTGCTGAGCCTCCATATTGCATTATCGTGGATTTGGGTGAGAATGTTAATATATTGATTAACTACTAAAACTCAGACTAAATATAATTGTCCTGATTTAGAAAAGTAACCACCAGTAAGGTAAGACTTCATTGCAAAAAACCTATAGTGCCTTCAGACATACATTTCACACATCTCACAAACATCAGAGGCAAACTCACAGTTATCCCTTCTAATCAGTTTGTTTAGACTGAACTGAAGCAGGCTTACATGCAGTTTGTCAGCAACTCAATCCATTTAGGCAAAAATTCAAACACACATCTGTATCTATGAATACAGAGCACTGAGCGACGTTGTAAGCTAATACAGCAAATAAATGAGAAAGGAAGAGGTTTTACAGTATTGGACTTTGAACAAAGCTTGATTTTTGTTGCCATACAATGTTTTCTGAGTATTTTAGAAACTGCCGATCTGCTGAAATGTTCAAACATACCCATATCATAAAGAAAATCTATAGAAGAAAATCTATGCAACCAAAAATTTTACCAAATCTAAAGGCAAAGATAAAGCTATCCAAGCAACCTTATAAAATGTATTTTTGAAAGTTCTCTAAAGGGACAACAAAATATTAAATTATGTAGAAAATGGTACCATATTCAGATTATGAAGCTCTTCTCTGCAATTTAAATGCCAATCAGTTAAAAAAAGCATTGTTTCATCAAGTTATGGAAAGATTCTTCACTAGAAAGAAAATAAACATATGTAAACAAACTAAACAAAACAGCATATAATGCAAGAACAGGAGAATTTATGAAAAAAAACTTCTGTATATTTAAAAAGAAAATTTTTAAAGGGAATTATGTTTAAACTCCAAAATAAACGATGTACACATGTAATTGTATTTTTTTCCGTAAAACCACACTACACACAAAAAGAAACCTCACCTCCCTACCACCTTGTTCACAAAAAAAATCCAGACTTGACCGCATAAGTGCATTATTAAGCACATTTAGCGTCTTGCCAAACCTCTAGGTGGCAGTAGTTTGCCAAATCCTATTTAATCAAAATAACTTTCTATTTTCTAACTTCTAGACAGAGCTGTAATTAAGCTTGTAAAAACAAGTAAGTAAAAAGGGCTTGGATAATCGATACGCCAACACAGCTCCATCAATGCTGTTCCTCAGTGTAAACACAGGTCAAACAGGTGATGTAAGAGCATTTTTGCCACATGCAGTGACATTGCAAAACCTAAAATCCATTATTTATGTCCACAAGCAAACGGTTGCAGCATAGCATTTGCAAATTTTATGTAAATCTACACTTTCATGTGGATGACAGGCAAACAAAAATATTTTCGTTTCGTGAGATAACCTGCTGCATGTGGACAAGGCCCAAGTACTCAAACACCTGTTTGTCTTATTACCGTAATTTCCGAACTATAAGGTACACCTTATTATAAGCCGTAAAGGCCAATTTTTAGGAGAACACCCCCCCCGCCCCCCCCAATGTGTACTTATACAAGCCGCACCCAATTATAATTATAAATTGTGGTATTTGTTGTTTTCAAATCCGATTAATTTGATTGGCTGTTCGCGCCTCTCGCACACATAGAGACGGACTTCGCTTGTTGATATGGGATGAGTGAAATAATTTAACCTGGCCCAATTTTGAAATAATAGATGTTTTAAACTTTATTTATTGGGTAATATAGCAAGTCTTTGTCAAGTAAACGGGTTCAAGTCCGAGTCAAGTCCCAAGTCTGTGGCCTTCAAGTCCAAGTCAAGTCAAAGTCTTTGCATATTATTTCAAGTCTAGTCTCAAGTCATGAAATTAATGACTCGAATTTGACTCAAGTCCAAGTCATGTGACTCAAGTCCACACCTCTGGCACTTTATCTAGTACAGAGGACTCTGTCAGATGTGAGGCTGCCAAACACTGGCACCACTGGGCCCTCTGACCACCACCTGGAGGTATTGTGGGTGACGTGTCTCGCCCAAAGACACATCAATCGGTACAGAAAGAACTGGGGTTTGAACCACAGAACTCTGGCTACAAGACAAACTACTAGACTGTCTGCAACTCCCCGCTCCTTCTCACCTCACCCTCCCCACTACGACAGAAAGCAGTCAGTTTATGATAAATTTACAGCCTTTGATCTCCACTTCATGGTGCGATGAAGCTCTAACAACTCAAGCACAAGAAGCCAAAAGCATAAAAACAGATTTAATTTAAAGGCAACTATCATACATAAACAATGAATTATAGTTTTAAAAGTAGATTAACGTCATTAAAAAACATAGCACCCTAAAAAAGGATGTAATTACTTAAAGTGTAACTAAACCACAAACCACTTTTTTTTTTGCATATAAACTGCATAAATGTTTTTTTTTACCAATAGAGTCTTTCAGTTTAAGGGCATATATTTGACATTTGCGTGTAAACTTGTTAAATTCCACATTTTTTGGTCTAAAAACGTCTTAGTGCTGCTGTTCATGGTCATGGTGTGGTATTTGAATTTGTGCATATGAATTTTCTGATTGGCTGAACCTTGTACATGAGAGTTCATGCCTACGTCACAGGCACAGAGACTCATAGAGACGCCCTCCCTCTCTCAGACACACTTGGTCCGCCCCGTAACGAGTTGAAACTGCTTATCTTGTGTGCTACGTGCGCACACAGGAGCGTACTGAGAGAAACAGAGAAGCTGAAATCTGTATATTGCACTTTGGAGGACCACAAAGTCGAAGTGGTTTAAAGCAATAAGTTATAACCTGTATGTTTTAAACACACCGTGAATAAAGA